>CP136064.1:287798654-289258654 GCA_032622095.1 Siphonodentalium dalli | reverse complement strand
AAACTAAGTTACCAAGCACCTTCTCGTGAATTGTATGCTCCGGTGTTTTTTTCGGTTTCCGGTCAAACCGAGTTGTTGTCCGGCTGGGGTAGATTTGATTTTTTTCTGGTGGGGGGGGGGGGGGGGGGGGTGCAAATGGTCAGTGGAAAAAAACTGCAGTTTTTGCTGATTTGGGGGGGGGGGGGGGTACCCAAACCGAAGAAAACCCTGTGTCTGCAGTTGTTTTCCGCCCCCCCCCCTGTCTTCAGTGATAATTTCTGTACTGTCGATCTCTTAAAAACTATGATATATTATGTCGAGATTCCAACACTTTGTTGAACTACTCTGCCGGTCAAAATCCAATGACCCCAATCGAGCTGCGAGTCATTTCTTATAATCATATAGCACATTTGAATAGAAAATTAATAATTTGAGCTTTAAAGGGGTACTGTACGCCATAAATTTCCGGTGATAACAACGATCTAATATATAGAAAATTAAGTAATTTGAGTCGAAGATGTATTCTGTAAGCGTTCTGGTTAATAGGTTATCTTAAAATCAAAGTTAATAATTTGATATAAATCTTATTTATGGCTGGAGCCATAAATTAAATTACGAATTTCCGTGTACAAGACGTAATCAAAATAATTCACGGATAGTGGATTTGGCAACGCGTGGCACACATGATCGTGTAAAACAATTATGTTGATACGGGTCGTAAACTCAAGCCACTCACTGACTAGTGACTATACAATAACTTAAATGAGTATATGGGACTAGTATGCATATACTATAACATTTATTTGATACATTTGCTTGAAAACTGTCAAAAAATTACTCGATAGCGACAATTGGTAATTTCGCATTCCGGCTAATCCGCCATCCGTGACATTACTTCGTACTCAACAGACTTTCAAATAATGGAAATCTTGTTACCTTATTCTACGACTCAGAGACTATAGAAACTAACAACAACAACAACAACATATGCATACAGCATCCCTTTAAAAAAGTACCACCACAATTGCAAGTAGTATATATTGGTCAAATTCGAACACAGTCTCCCAATAACAACACGCAGATAGTATACCACATCTTCAGTTTTATCTGTATTTTAATCACAAAATAGCTATTATTTTGTAGTGTTGAAATCGGGATTTATAAAAATTATGTTTTTATTTTGTAATTGTGGCCGGTAAAAGATAGAGCATCTTTAACAGTTTATGTTTGTTCTCTGTTGATATAGTAGTTTATGTTTGTTCTCTGTTGATATAGTAGTTTATGTTTGTTCTATGTTGATATAGTAGTTTATGTTTGTTCTCTGTTGATATAGTAGTTTATGTTTGTTCTCTGTTGATATAGTAGTTTATGTTTGTTCTATGTTGATATAGTAGTTTATGTTTGTTCTCTGTTGATATAGTAGTTTATGTTTGTTCTCTGTTGATATAGTAGTTTATGTTTGTTCTCTGTTGATATAGTAGTTTATGTTTGTTCTCTGTTGATATAGTAGTTTATGTTTCTTCTCTGTTGATATAGTAGTTTATGTTTCTTCTCTGTTGATATAGTAGTTTATGTTTCTTCTCTGTTGATATTGTAGTTTATGTTTCTTCTCTGTTGATATAGTAGTTTATGTTTCTTCTCTGTTGATATAGTAGTTTATGTTTCTTCTCTGTTGATATAGTAGTTTATGTTTCTTCTCTGTTGATATAGTAGTTTATGTTTCTTCTCTGTTGATATAGTAGTTTATGTTTCTTCTCTGTTGATATAGTAGTTTATGTTTCTTCTCTGTTGATATTGTAGTTTATGTTTCTTCTCTGTTGATATAGTAGTTTATGTTTCTTCTCTGTTGATATAGTAGTTTATGTTTCTTCTCTGTTGATATAGTAGTTTATGTTTCTTCTCTGTTGATATAGTAGTTTATGTTTCTTCTCTGTTGATATAGTAGTTTATGTTTCTTCTCTGTTGATATAGTAGTTTATGTTTCTTCTCTGTTGATATAGTAGTTTATGTTTCTTCTCTGTTGATATTGTAGTTTATGTTTCTTCTCTGTTGATATAGTAGTTTATGTTTCTTCTCTGTTGATATTGTAGTTTATGTTTCTTCTCTGTTGATATAGTAGTTTATGTTTCTTCTATGTTGATATTGTAGTTTATGTTTCTTCTCTGTTGATATTGTAGTTTATGTTTCTTCTCTGTTGATATAGTGGTTTATGTTTCTTCTCTGTTGATATAGTAGTTTATGTTTCTTCTCTGTTGATATAGTAGTTTATGTTTCTTCTCTGTTGATATAGTAGTTTATGTTTCTTCTCTGTTGATATAGTAGTTTATGTTTCTTCTCTGTTGATATAGTAGTTCATGTTTCTTCTCTGTTGATATAGTAGTTTGTCATCATATTCGTCGCCAGTCCACAATCCTTGCTTCTTGTGTCACGGCATCCACATTTCATCTGCTATGCATGTACATGTAGTTTGGTTTAGTTCGGGTTTATCATCGTCTCAGCGACTATCTTGTTAGTTGGGGATGACAATGCCCGCATACTATATTATTATTCGATCCGTTCTATAGGCATTTCACGTATATATGTATTAATCGACCATGCATTCAGATTCGACCTATCTTGACCTCAAACATGACAGTGTATAAAACCATGGAACAGGTTTCGCACAAACAGTATAGTCCATACAAGGGGGTGCCATTCTAATGTTAACTGGATGCTTGAAGATTATAGATGTCGCTAAAAGAATCAAACTTCATCGTCTTTATCTACATCTTTTTCCAGTAAGTGCCGAAAATCGGTGGTTCTCCGGGTTATTAGAGGAATCGCCTCCGGGTTATTAGAGGAATCGCCTCCGGGTTATTAACTTATTAGAGGAATAGCCTCCGGGTTATTAGAGGAATCGTCTCATGGTTATTTGAACTGATGACGAATCGGCTCCGGGTTATTAGAATAATCGCCTCCGGGTTATTAGAGGCATCGCCTCCGGATTATTAGAGGAATCGCCTCCGGGTTATTAGAGGAATCGCCTCCGGGTTATTAGATGGATCGCCTCCGGGTTATTAGAGGAATCGCCTCCGGGTTATTAGAAGAATCGCCTCCGGGTTATTAGAGGGATCGCCTCCGGATTATTAGAGGAATCGCCTCCGGTTATTAGAGGAATCGCCTCCGGATTATTAGAGGAATCGCCTCCGGTTTATTAACTTATTAGAGGAATAGCCTCCGGATTATTAGAGGAATCGCCTCCGGGTTATTAGAGGAATCGCCTCCGGGTTATTAGAGGAATCGCTTCCGGGTTATTGGAACTGATGATGAATCGCCTCCGGGTTATTAGAAGAATCGCCTCCGGTTATAAGAGGAATCGCCTCCGGGTTATTAGAGGAATCGCCTCCGGGTTATTAGACGAATCGCCTCTGGGTTATTAGACGAATCGCCTCCGGGTTATTAGAGGAATCGCCTCCAGGTTATTAGAGGAATCGCCTCCGGGTTATTAGATGAATCGCCTCCGGGTTATTAGAGGAATCGCCTCCGGGTTATTAGACGAATCGCCTCCGGGTTATTAGACGAATTGCCTCCGGGTTATTAGAGGAATCGCCTCCAGGTTATTAGACGAATCGCCTCCGGGTTATTAGAGGAATCGCCTCCGGGTTATTAACTTATTAGAGGAATAGCCTCCGGATTATTAGAGGAATCGCCTCCGGGTTATTAGAGGAATCGCCTCCGGGTTATTAGAGGAATCGCTTCCGGGTTATTGGAACTGATGATGAATCGCCTCCGGGTTATTAGAAGAATCGCCTCCGGTTATAAGAGGAATCGCCTCCGGGTTATTAGAGGAATCGCCTCCGGGTTATTAGACGAATCGCCTCTGGTTTATTAGACGAATCGCCTCCGGGTTATTAGAGGAATCGCCCCCAGGTTATTAGAGGAATCGCCTCCGGGTTATTAGATGAATCGCCTCCGGGTTATTAGAGGAATCGCCTCCAGGTTATTAGACGAATCGCCTCCGGGTTATTAGAGGAATCGCCTCCGGGTTATTAGACGAATCGCCACCAGGTTATTAGACGAATCGCCTCCGGGTTATTAGTGGAATCGCCTCCGGGTTATTAGAGGAATCGCCTCCGGGTTATTAGTGGAATCGCCTCCGGGTTATTAGAGGAATCGCCTCCGGGTTATTAGTGGAATCGCCTCCGGGTTATTAGAGGAATCGCCTCCGGGTTATTAGTGGAATCGCCTCCGGATTATTAGAGGAATCGCCTCCGGGTTATTGGAACTGATGACGAATCGCCTCCGGGTTATTAGAGGAATCGCCTCCGGGTTATTAGAGGAATCGCCTCCGGGTTATTAGTGGAATCGCATCCGGGTTATTAGAGGAATCGCCTCCGGGTTATTAGTGGAATCGCCTCCGGGTTATTAGTGGAATCGCCTCCGGGTTAATAGAGGAATCGCATCCGGGTTATTGGAACTGATGATGAATCGCCTCCGGGTTATTAGAGGAATCGCCTCCGGGTTATTAGAGGAATCGCCTCCGGGTTATTAGAGGAATCGCCTCCGGGTTATTAGAGGAATCGCCTCCAGGTTATTAGACGAATCGCCTCCGGGTTATTAGACGAATCGCCTCCGGGTTATTAGTGGAATCGCCTCCGGGTTATTAGACGAATCGCCTCCAGGTTATTAGAGGAATCGCCTCCAGGTTATTAGAGGAATCGCCTCCGGGTTATTGGAACTGATGATGAATCGCCTCCGCGTTATTAGACGAATCGCCTCCGCGTTATTAGACGAATCGCCTCCGGGTTATTAGAGGAATCGCCTCCAGGTTATTAGACGAATCGCCTCCAGGTTATTAGAACTGATGATGAATCGCCTCAGGGTTATTGGAACTGATGATGAATCGCCTCCGGGTTATTAGAGGAATCGCCTCCGCGTTATTAGAGGAATCGCCTCCGGGTTATTAGAGGAATCGCCTCCGCGTTATTAGAGGAATCGCCTCCGGGTGATTAGAGGAATCGCCTCCGGGTTATTGGAACTGATGATGAATCGCCTCCGGGTTATTAGAGGAATCGCCTCCGGGTTATTAGAGGAATCGCATCCGGGTTATTAGAGGAATCGCCTCCGGGTTATTAGATGAATCGCCTCCGGGTTATTAGAGGAATCGCCTCCGGGTTATTTGAGGAATCGCCTCCGGGTTATTAGAGGAATCGCCTCCGGGTTATTAGAGGAATCGCCTCCGGGTTATTAGAGGAATCGCCTCCGGGTTATTGGACGAATCGCCTCGGGGTTATTAGAGGAATCGCCTCGGGGTTATTAGAGGAATCGCCTCCGGGTTATTAGAGGGATCGCCTCCGGGTTATTAGAGGAATCGCCTCCGGGTTATTAGAGGGATCGCCTCCGGGTTATTAGAGGAATCGCCTCCGGGTTATTAGAGGAATCGCCTCCGGGTTATTAGAGGGATCGCCTCCGGATTATTAGAGGAATCGCCTCCGGGTTATTAGAGGAATCGCCTCCGGGTTATTGGAACTGATGATGAATCGCCTCCGGGTTATTGGAACTGATGATGATATCGCTGAGATTTTGACCTTTGAACATTATAAAATTATACATCGTTCCTAAAGACCACATACACATACATTATGTCTTCCTCTCCTTCTGCAACATACATATATACTATATAAATGTCCAAATTATACCCTTTGGCTATACATATCAATTCGGTAAGTATCAATTTAGTAAGACCCTACGATCCTTTTAACTTCCATCTGTTAGCTATGATGACAGTATTCATGCTGTGATTTATAACTTTATCTTCTTTCTATTTAGACTCTTTGCAAGACACTCCGTCGTTGCTATCATATGGCATGCACTACCTAAATGTGAGCAACATTTATAATTCATTTAGTTGACATACCATCAGAGCCCTTGTGGTTTACTCCACAATATGTACCCAAGATTGTCATCGCTTGTATGCATACCGGTGGTTAAGGACTTACCCATAATCTAGGGGCATTCCTAGCGACCCTTGATTAATTTTACAACATGGAATGTGAGAACACAATCGACCCCGCATAGAAGGTGACCCCAAAAGCCCGAAAGGTGGGAGACTTCGTAAACAAGTACCTTAATATATAATGTTGACATATATTCGTAAACCCGAGACATATACTGTCGCCAAAGAAAACAGGCGATTGTGTCTTATGATAAGCTTATACATTATGCGCATGAATATTTTGAATAGAAAATATATTACCAGCCGCAGTCCATTCATGTAACATCATGTGATTCAATTTCAAAACGTAAACATCGGAGATAAACCATGAATGGGCAGCGTAAAACATGAAACGCGTGGACGATTACGGATAATAAGTTTTCGGTTTTGTTTAGCCGCTCCTGACACTGCCAGATAGTTCGCCGATCCGCATTTTTGTGGACAGCGACAACTTTTATGTGGCCAATGTTGGTATGCGGTTATACGAACGATAACAATCCCATCATCATTATTTCAACAATGTCCTCCATAATTGTGCAGCCATGGGAACTCTCAACTACATCCGGGAACTCTCGACTACATCCGTTGTATATTGTGGATTTAAAACATGTAATACGACCTTGCATAAATCTTCCTACAATGCCCGGCCTTGTTTGGCCAGAAGGCTAAATATGTTCACATGGGTATACATATACTTACATTGTTTTGTGATACAATGCTCCCATGTGTATTCATATACTTACATTGTTTTCTTATACAATGCTCACATGAGTATACATATACTTACATTGTTTTGTGATACAATGCTCCCGTGAGTATACATATACTTACATTGTTTTGTTATACAATGCTCCCATGTGTATACATATACTTACATTGTTTTGTGATAAATTATGGATCGTGCCAGAGAGAGAGAGAGAGAGAAAGAGAGAGGTAGAGGGAGAGAGAAGGAGAGAGATCGAGAGAGAGTGAAGGAGAAGGAGAAGGATAGTTATATAGCCAGATATCGAGTGAGAGAGAGGAGATAGAGAGAGAGATAGAAGAGAGCGAGAGAGAGGGAGGGTGGAGAGAGATTGATACATAGGTAGATAAGTATCTAGATATATAGATCGACCGAGAGATAGACAGCACACCACATAAAATCAATTGTGACACAATAACACCAAGGCGCCGTTCTCATTAATCGACATTATGTACAGTTCCACCCATGTAAACCGCGGTCCGGAAAAAGATGGATTCGTCATTTCATATATAGCTTCCCTAAACCGGGTGAAACAATTATCACAAGTTATAAAAGCTTATCCATTTATCCATAATCACTTTACAGATGTGAGCGTTTCTCGCGTGTAACCTTCCAATCAAAATATGACCGTTGTTGTAATTATAAATTTTCGCTGTCGATAGAATGCAGGGGACCGCATTTGGCACGTGCTATTAGTTAGTTCGACGAGATAGAAACACATCTGCTAAACCTGTGTCTGGTGGACCAGGTTTAAACCGGAGATAACGAATCCGGTCCAAATGTTGTTAAAGACGAAGTCTAAAAGCCACGTGGCGATTTGCGCTCCAAAATATTCGCTTTTGATTTTTCCCCGGCATGAATATAGGTCGATAAATATCCGAAACATCTTTCTACAAACATTCATATATTCATGAAAGAGCCAACGAAGTTAAGAAAAATACCACATAGCGCACTGCTTTCTCTTTATGTTAATAATCAAAATTATGAAGTACCACACAGTTGCACAGGAACGACAGCTCAAGATTGTCCTCTTATGGTCTACATGTGCAATGTTTATACGATCGACGAATACAAAAATATAACCTACACAAACGAATCGATCTCAAATTCACCAAATACAGAGCCCCAGACAAACATGAGCAGACGACACTCTTTTATATGCTTCTATATATATGTGTGGGGCTCCCTGCAGGGTAATGGATGTTTTTTATTTTATGTCCTAAAAATTGTAAGAAACATTTATTTTAAAAAAATTATAAAAAATTGTTAGGCCAATGCATTCTCTTATATATGCGAGGCGACATATGGTCGACTCGCATATATAAGAGAATGCAATGGCAAAGAGTAAAAAAATCCCGACTTACGACTGCATTTGATATGGCGGGTCACATATTCATAAGGCAGACACTTTTCCTCTATTCTATCTTGCGCATAATAATCACTCAGACCTCCTCATGCATCGCACACTATATACTATATATGTATTGTTATATTGTAATTATGCACATACTATGTAATTAAATTGAATTGAATTGATTAAAGGCACGGCGGGTATGCTGTTAAAATAGTCACACCCGTTAAAACTGCCTTATACAGAAAGAATAGTGAAATATAGACATATTTCGTTCTCATACCAATAATATATATCGCGTAAACAGTATGTATATATTTCGTGCGCTGTGCTATGTAAACAAAAGCCAGGTTCTGAAACATTTTTGGCTTTCGTTTGTTTACACCACAAAGCGTACGAACTTGACAATAACATATTACTTACGCGTGATTTATGATTGGTATAAGATCAAGGTCTGCCTATATTTTAATATTCTTTCTGTTTATGTCGGTTTAACGGATGTGACTATTTTTTTTAGCAGCAGTACCCAACGGGAAGACCATCCTGCCTTTAAAAAAGAATGAGTAACTTCTAAGAATAATAACTCAATTTACACCATTGGGATGTGTAGTGCTAACCGAAGAAAGTGAAAGACAATTAACTATAATTGTAGATATATCGCCCTTGATGTTAAATATATATCGAACCCAGCAAAGCTGTCGACACCATTCACATGCAATACATTTATCTCTCTCTCCCTTCCCTCCCTCCCTCCCTCCATATCTCTCTGACGCCCTTTATACAATTACTCTCACCCCTCTCTCTCTTTTCCTCCCTCCCTTCCCTCCTCCCTCCCTAACTATCTCTCCCTGTCGCACTTTATACAGTTACTCTCACATTTCTCTCTCTTCCTCCTCCCTTCCCTCCTCGCTCCCTCTCTCTCTCTCTCTCTCTCTGACGCACTTTATACAATTACTCTCACCTTTCTCTCTCTCTCTCTCTTCCTCCATCTCTTCCCTCCTTACTCCCTCTTTCTCTCTCTGACGCACTTTATACAATTACTCTCACCTTTCTCTCTCTTCCTCCCTCCCTTCCCTCCCCCTCCCTCTCTCTCTCTCTGATGTACTTTATACAATTACTCTCACATTTCTCTCTCTTCCTCCCTCCCTCCCCCTCCCTCTCTCTCTCTCTGACGCACTTTATACAATTACTCTAACCTTTCTCTCTCTTCCTCCCTCCCTTCCCTCATCCCTCCCCCTCTCTCTCTCTCTCTCTCTCTCTCTCTGACGCACTTTATACAATTACTCTCACCTTTCTCTCTCTCTTCCTCCCTCCCTTCCCTCCTCCCTCCCTCTCTCTCTCTCTCTGACGCACTTTTCACAATTACTCTCACCTTTCTCTCTCTTCCTCCTCCCTTCCCTCCTCCCTCCCTAACTCTCTCTCTCTCTCTGACGCACTTTATACAATTACTCTCACCTTTCTCTCTCTTCCTCCAAATATCTCCCCAGTTCTCGCCCTACCTTTATAATCTCTGCCGTTTGCTTAATTGCAGTCTCTGTCTCGTTTTTTGTATCACTGTTCCTTTTCAGTCAGTTCATTACTTGTACACAGCCATATTGTTATAACATATTTCCTCGCTCTTGCAAACGTTTGATTTGTTTATATTTTGACAATGGGGACAGGGTGGTATTGTAAGTGGCAGCACTTATGCATTGAGCAAATAACATATGTTTTAAACTATACACAATTGTGCACAGTGCATCTAACGATAGTCATTTATAATTGTTTAATATACGTTGCCCCACCATATATATTTGGATCTGCAACTGCAACATTGAGATGTGATGGGTTGACCGACATGAATATCAGAACGTAAGCACATACCAGCCGTAAAATATTCGACAATTGTGACCCGCCATATCAAATCCAGTCGTAAGTCGGGATGATTTTTTTACCCCGTGCCAATGCATTCTCTTA
The DNA here is from genome assembly GCA_032622095.1 of Siphonodentalium dalli. Taxonomy (NCBI): domain Eukaryota; kingdom Metazoa; phylum Mollusca; class Scaphopoda; order Gadilida; family Siphonodentaliidae; genus Siphonodentalium; species Siphonodentalium dalli. The sequence goes on along the minus strand of CP136064.1, from coordinate 289,248,652 downwards.
AAAGCGAGTCGACCATAGGTCGCCTCGCATATATATAAGAGAATGCATTGGCCTAACAATTTTTTACAATTTTAATAATGTTTTCTTGTATTCTTTAACAATTTTATAATTTCACCCACACAGAGCCCCAGACAAACATGAGCAAACGACACTCTTCTATATGCTTCTATATATGTGTGGGGCTCCCTGCAGGGTAATGGATGTTTTTTATTTTATGTCCTAAAAATTGTAAGAAACATTTATTTAAAAAATATTATAAAAAATTGTTAGGCCAATGCATTCTCTTATATATGCGAGGCGACCTATGGTCGACTCGCATATATAAGAGAGTGCATTGGCACAGGGTAAAAAAATCCCGACTTACGACTGGATTTGATATGGCGGGTCACAAATAGGTTTTAATTTCATGGACATCACAGACAATCTACACGGCGGGGAATCACGTGGTTTTGAGCTGACGAGTATCACGCATTCAAAATGGTCGAGGAGATAGCAAACGCAAGCAGAAACAAGCAAAAGGGTAATAAACTAGAATAATAATATATCACATAGTATTTTGGCAGCTGCGAGCACATGCTAGCTATTTTTCAAACAAGCTGATACCTTATTAGTGTCCAAATTCAGTTGTTTGCTCTAACATTCTGACCAAAGTTGTTAGTCGAAGGATTCTCCTAGATGTATGGATTGGTGTATTCCACGAACCTCCGACTGGCAACTTTGGTCAGAATGTTATAGAAAACTACTGAGTATTTCCGTACAAATAAGGTATCAAAATGTTTTAACAATACACTAAGCATATGCTCGTAATAGTAAAAATGCCATGTTCTGTGTCAGTTCCTCATATATTATGTTTTTGTGCGTTTGCACTCGCCTCTCCCATTTTGAATGCGTGGTACTCACCAACCTCGAAACCACGTGATTCCCCACCGTGATCTAGAGATGAACCAAATGAATCAGTTTAAATCACAGTATATTTTCAAATCTTCAAGCGGACCACTATCGGACTCTATGGGGGACCATTATCAGCTTGGAGCTATCAATCACACGGAAGTTAAGTAAATGTTGAGTAAAATTGTAGTCAACGAGATATCCAGTGTATTGAAGGTTTATAATATTAACTAATGGTAGCCATGTGATTACACACACGATATATCCAGTGTATTGAAGGTTTATAATATTCACTCATGGTAGCCATGTGATCCCACACACGAGATATCCAGTGTATTGAAGGTTTATAATATTAACTAATGGTAGCCATGTGATCCCACACACGAGATATCCAGTGTATTGAAGGTTTATAATATTAACTAATGGTAGCCATGTGATCCCACACACGAGATATCCAGTGTATTGAATGTTTATAATATTGACTCATGGTAGCCATGTGACCCCACACACGAGATATCCAGTGTATTGACGGTTTATAATATTGATTCACGGTAGCCATGTGATCCCACACACGAGATATCCAGTGTATTGAGGGTTGATAATATTGACTAATGGTAGCCATGTGATCTCACACACGATATATCCAGTGTATTGAAGGTTTATAATATTCACTCATGGTAGCCATGTGATCCCACACACGAGATATCCAGTGTATTGAAGGTTTATAATATTGACTAATGGTAGCCATGTGATCCCACACACGAGATATCCAGTGTATTGAAGGTTTATAATATTAACTAATGGTAGCCATGTGATCTCACACACGATATATCCAGTGTATTGAAGGTTTATAATATTAACTCATGGTAGACATGTGTTCCCACACACGAGATATCCAGTGTATTGAAGGTTTATAATATTCACTAATGGTAGCCATGTGATTCCACACACGATATATCCAGTGTATTGAAGGTTTATAATATTAACTAATGGTAGCCATGTGATCCCACACACGAGATATCCAGTGTATTGAAGGTTTATAATATTCACTAATGGTAGCCATGTGATTCCACACACGAGATATCCAGTGTATTGAAGGTTTATTATATTAACTAATGGTAGCCATGTGATCCCACACACGAGATATCCAGTGTATTGAAGGTTTATAATATTAACTAATGGTAGCCATGTGATCCCACACACGAGATATCCAGTGTATTGAAGGTTTATAATATTAACTAATGGTAGCCATGTGATCCCACACACGATATATCCAGTGTATTGAAGGTTTATAATATTGACTAATGGTAGCCATGTGATCCCACACACGAGATATCCAGTGTATTGAAGGTTTATAATATTCACTAATGGTATCCATGTGATCCCACACACGAGATATCCAGTGTATTGAAGGTTTATAATATTGACTAATGGTAGCCATGTGATCCCACACACGAGATATCCAGTGTATTGAAGGTTTATAATATTAACTAATGGTAGCCATGTGATCCCACACACGAGATATCCAGTGTATTGAAGGTTTATAATATTCACTCATGGTAGCCATGTGATCACACACATGATATATCCAGTGTATTGAAGGTTTATAATATTAACTAATGGTAGCCATGTGATCCCACACACGATATATCCAGTGTATTGAAGGTTTATAATATTGACTAATGGTAGCCATGTGATCCCACACACGAGATATCCAGTGTATTGAAGGTTTATAATATTCACTAATGGTAGCCATGTGATCCCACACACGAGATATCCAGTGTATTGAAGGTTTATAATATTAACTAATGGTAGCCATGTGATCTCACACACGATATATCCAGTGTATTGAGGGTTTATAATATTAACTAATGGTAGCCATGTGATCTCACACACGAGATATCCAGTGTATTGAAGGTTTATAATATTAACTAATGGTAGCCATGTGATCTCACACACGAGATATCCAGTGTATTGAAGGTTTATAATATTCACTAATGGTAGCCATGTGATCCCACACACGATATATCCAGTGTATTGACGGTTTATAATATTGACTAATGGTAGCCATGTGATCCCACACACGAGATATCCAGTGTATTGAGGGTTTATAATATTAACTAATGGTAGCCATGTGATCTCACACACGAGATATCCAGTGTATTGAAGGTTTATAATATTAACTAATGGTAGCCATGTGATCTCACACACGAGATATCCAGTGTATTGAAGGTTTATAATATTCACTAATGGTAGCCATGTGATACCACACACGATATATCCAGTGTATTGACGGTTTATAATATTGACTAATGGTAGCCATGTGATCCCACACACGAGATATCCAGTGTATTGAAGGTTTATAATATTAACTAATGGTAGCCATGTGATCCCACACACGAGATATCCAGTGTATTGAAGGTTTATAATATTAACTAATGGTAGCCATGTGATCTCACACACGAGATATCCAGTGTATTGAAGGTTTATAATATTCACTCATGGTAGCCATGTGATCCCACACACGAGATATCCAGTGTATTGAAGGTTTATAATATTGACTAATGATATCCATGTGATCCCACACACGAGATATCCAGTGTATTGAAGGTTTATAATATTAACTAATGGTAGCCATGTGATCTCACACACGAGATATCCAGTGTATTGAAGGTTTATAATATTGACTCATGGTAGCCATGTGATCTCACACACGATATATCCAGTGTATTGAAGGTTTATAATATTGACTAATGGTATCCATGTGATCCCACACACGAGATATCCAGTGTATTGAAGGTTTATAATATTGACTAGTGGTAGCCATGTGATCTCACACACGAGATATCCAGTGTATTGAGGGTTTATAATATTAACTAATGGTAGCCATGTGATCCCACACACGAGATATCCAGTGTATTGAAGGTTTATAATATTAACTAATGGTATCCATGTGATCCCACACACGAGATATCCAGTGTATTGAGGGTTTATAATATTAACTCATGGTAGCCATGTGATCCCAGACACGAGATATCCAGTGTATTGAAGGTTTATAATATTCACTAATGGTAGCCATGTGATCTCACACACGATATATCCAGTGTATTGAGGGTTTATAATATTAACTCATGGTAGCCATGTGATCTCACACACGAGATATCCAGTGTATTGAAGGTTTATAATATTAACTAATGGTATCCATGTGATCCCACACACGAGATATCCAGTGTATTGAAGGTTTATAATATTAACTCATGGTAGCCATGTGATCCCAGACACGATATATCCAGTGTATTGAAGGTTTATAATATTCACTAATGGTAGCCATGTGATCTCACACACGATATATCCAGTGTATTGAAGGTTTATAATATTAACTAATGGTAGCCATGTGATCTCACACACGAGATATCCAGTGTATTGAAGGTTTATAATATTAACTAATGGTAGCCATGTGATCCCACACACGAGATATCCAGTGTATTGAAGGTTTATAATATTAACTAATGGTAGCCATGTGATCCCACACACGAGATATCCAGTGTATTGAAGGTTTATAATATTCACTAATGGTAGCCATGTGATCCCACACACGAGATATCCAGTGTATTGAAGGTTTATAATATTAACTAATGGTAGCCATGTGATCTCACACACGAGATATCCAGTGTATTGAAGGTTTATAATATTCACTAATGGTAGCCATGTGATCCCACACACGAGATATCCAGTGTATTGAAGGTTTATAATATTAACTAATGGTAGCCATGTGATCCCACACACGAGATATCCAGTGTATTGAAGGTTTATAATATTAACTAATGGTAGCCATGTGATCCCACACACGATATATCCAGTGTATTGAAGGTTTATAATATTAACTAGTGGTAGCCATGTGATCTCACACACGAGATATCCAGTGTATTGAAGGTTTATAATATTCACTAATGGTAGCCATATGATCCCACACACGAGATATCCAGTGTATTGAAGGTTTATAATATTAACTAATGGTAGCCATGTGATCCCACACACGAGATATCCAGTGTATTGAAGGTTTATTATATTCACTAATGGTAGCCATGTGATCCCACACACGATATATCCAGTGTATTGAAGGTTTATAATATTCACTAATGGTAGCCATGTGATCTCACACACGAGATATCCAGTGTATTGAAGGTTTATAATATTAACTAATGATAGCCATGTGATCTCACACACGAGATATCCAGTGTATTGAAGGTTTATAATATTAACTCATGGTAGCCATGTGATCCCACACACGAGATGTCCAGTGTATTGAAGGTTTATAATATTAACTAATGGTAGCCATGTGATCTCACACACGATATATCCAGTGTATTGAAGGTTTATTATATTCACTAATGGTAGCCATGTGATCTCACACACGATATATCCAGTGTATTGAAGGTTTATTATATTCACTAATGGTAGCCATGTGATCTCACACACGAGATATCCAGTGTATTGAAGGTTTATAATATTAACTAATGGTAGCCATGTGATCTCACACACGATATATCCAGTGTATTGAAGGTTTATTATATTCACTAATGGTAGCCATGTGATCTCACACACGATATATCCAGTGTATTGAGGGTTTATTATATTCACTAATGGTATCCATGTGATCTCACACACGATATATCCAGTGTATTGAGGGTTTATTATATTAACTCATGGTAGCCATGTGATCCCACACACGATATATCCAGTGTATTGAGGGTTTATTATATTCACTAATGGTATCCATGTGATCCCACACACGATATATCCAGTGTATTGAAGGTTTATTATATTCACTAATGGTAGCCATGTGATCCCACACACGAGATATCCAGTGTATTGAAGGTTTATAATATTAACTAATGGTAGCCATGTGATCTCACACACGATATATCCAGTGTATTGAGGGTTTATAATATTAACTAATGGTAGCCATATGATCCCACACACGATATATCCAGTGTATTGAAGGTTTATTATATTAACTCATGGTAGCCATGTGACCCCACACACGATATATCCAGTGTATTGAAGGTTTATAATATTAACTAATGGTAGCCATGTGATCCCACACACGATATATCCAGTGTATTGAAGGTTTATAATATTAACTAATGGTAGCCATGTGATCCCGCACACGATATATCCAGTGTATTGAGGGTTTATAATATTCACTAATGGTAGCCATGTGATCTAACACACGATATATCCAGTGTATTGAGGGTTTATAATATTCACTAATGGTAGCCATGTGATCTCACACACGAGATATCCAGTGTATTGAAGGTTTATTATATTCACTAATGGTAGCCATGTGATCTCACACACGATATATCCAGTGTATTGAAGGTTTATTATATTCACTAATGGTAGCCATGTGATCCCACACACGATATATCCAGTGTATTGAGGGTTTATAATATTCACTAATGGTAGCCATGTGATCTAACACACGATATATCCAGTGTATTGAGGGTTTATAATATTCACTAATGGTAGCCATGTGATCTCACACACGAGATATCCAGTGTATTGAAGGTTTATTATATTCACTAATGGTAGCCATGTGATCTCACACACGAGATATCCAGTGTATTGAGGGTTTATTATATTCACTCATGGTAGCCATGTGATCCCACACACGAGATATCCAGTGTATTGAAGGTTTATAATATTGACTAATGATATCCATGTGATCCCACACACGAGATATCCAGTGTATTGAAGGTTTATAATATTAACTAATGGTAGCCATGTGATCTCACACACGAGATATCCAGTGTATTGAAGGTTTATAATATTGACTCATGGTAGCCATGTGATCTCACACACGATATATCCAGTGTATTGAAGGTTTATAATATTGACTAATGGTATCCATGTGATCCCACACACGAGATATCCAGTGTATTGAAGGTTTATAATATTGACTAGTGGTAGCCATGTGATCTCACACACGAGATATCCAGTGTATTGAGGGTTTATAATATTAACTAATGGTAGCCATGTGATCCCACACACGAGATATCCAGTGTATTGAAGGTTTATAATATTAACTAATGGTATCCATGTGATCCCACACACGAGATATCCAGTGTATTGAGGGTTTATAATATTAACTCATGGTAGCCATGTGATCCCAGACACGAGATATCCAGTGTATTGAAGGTTTATAATATTCACTAATGGTAGCCATGTGATCTCACACACGATATATCCAGTGTATTGAGGGTTTATAATATTAACTCATGGTAGCCATGTGATCTCACACACGAGATATCCAGTGTATTGAAGGTTTATAATATTAACTAATGGTATCCATGTGATCCCACACACGAGATATCCAGTGTATTGAAGGTTTATAATATTAACTCATGGTAGCCATGTGATCCCAGACACGATATATCCAGTGTATGGAAGGTTTATAATATTCACTAATGGTAGCCATGTGGTCTCACACACGATATATCCAGTGTATTGAAGGTTTATAATATTAACTAATGGTAGCCATGTGATCTCACACACGAGATATCCAGTGTATTGAAGGTTTATAATATTAACTAATGGTAGCCATGTGATCCCACACACGAGATATCCAGTGTATTGAAGGTTTATAATATTAACTAATGGTAGCCATGTGATCCCACACACGAGATATCCAGTGTATTGAAGGTTTATAATATTCACTAATGGTAGCCATGTGATCCCACACACGAGATATCCAGTGTATTGAAGGTTTATAATATTAACTAATGGTAGCCATGTGATCTCACACACGAGATATCCAGTGTATTGAAGGTTTATAATATTCACTAATGGTAGCCATGTGATCCCACACACGAGATATCCAGTGTATTGAAGGTTTATAATATTCACTAATGGTAGCCATGTGATCTCACACACGAGATATCCAGTGTATTGAAGGTTTATTATATTCACTAACGGTAGCCATGTGATCTCACACACGAGATATCCAGTGTATTGAAGGTTTATTATATTCACTAATGGTAGCCATGTGATCCCACACACGATATATCCAGTGTATTGAAGGTTTATAATATTAACTCATGGTAGCCATGTGATCTCACACACGAGATATCCAGTGTATTGAAGGTTTATAATATTCACTAATGGTAGCCATGTGATCTCACACACGATATATCCAGTGTATTGAAGGTTTATTATATTCACTAATGGTAGCCATGTGATCCCACACACGATATATCCAGTGTATTGAAGGTTTATAATATTCACTAATGGTAGCCATGTGATCTCACACACGAGATATCCAGTGTATTGAAGGTTTATAATATTAACTAATGATAGCCATGTGATCTCACACACGAGATATCCAGTGTATTGAAGGTTTATAATATTAACTCATGGTAGCCATGTGATCCCACACACGAGATGTCCAGTGTATTGAAGGTTTATAATATTAACTAATGGTAGCCATGTGATCTCACACACGATATATCCAGTGTATTGAAGGTTTATTATATTCACTAATGGTAGCCATGTGATCTCACACACGATATATCCAGTGTATTGAAGGTTTATTATATTCACTAATGGTAGCCATGTGATCTCACACACGAGATATCCAGTGTATTGAAGGTTTATAATATTAACTAATGGTAGCCATGTGATCTCACACACGATATATCCAGTGTATTGAAGGTTTATTATATTCACTAATGGTAGCCATGTGATCTCACACACGATATATCCAGTGTATTGAGGGTTTATTATATTCACTAATGGTATCCATGTGATCTCACACACGATATATCCAGTGTATTGAGGGTTTATTATATTAACTCATGGTAGCCATGTGATCCCACACACGATATATCCAGTGTATTGAGGGTTTATTATATTCACTAATGGTATCCATGTGATCCCACACACGATATATCCAGTGTATTGAAGGTTTATTATATTCACTAATGGTAGCCATGTGATCCCACACACGAGATATCCAGTGTATTGAAGGTTTATAATATTAACTAATGGTAGCCATGTGATCTCACACACGATATATCCAGTGTATTGAGGGTTTATAATATTAACTAATGGTAGCCATATGATCCCACACACGATATATCCAGTGTATTGAAGGTTTATTATATTAACTCATGGTAGCCATGTGACCCCACACACGATATATCCAGTGTATTGAAGGTTTATAATATTAACTAATGGTAGCCATGTGATCCCACACACGATATATCCAGTGTATTGAAGGTTTATAATATTAACTAATGGTAGCCATGTGATCCCGCACACGATATATCCAGTGTATTGAGGGTTTATAATATTCACTAATGGTAGCCATGTGATCTAACACACGATATATCCAGTGTATTGAGGGTTTATAATATTCACTAATGGTAGCCATGTGATCTCACACACGAGATATCCAGTGTATTGAAGGTTTATTATATTCACTAATGGTAGCCATGTGATCTCACACACGATATATCCTGTGTATTGAAGGTTTATTATATTCACTAATGGTAGCCATGTGATCCCACACACGATATATCCAGTGTATTGAGGGTTTATAATATTCACTAATGGTAGCCATGTGATCTAACACACGATATATCCAGTGTATTGAGGGTTTATAATATTCACTAATGGTAGCCATGTGATCTCACACACGAGATATCCAGTGTATTGAAGGTTTATTATATTCACTAATGGTAGCCATGTGATCTCACACACGAGATATCCAGTGTATTGAGGGTTTATTATATTCACTAATGGTAGCCATGTGATCCCACACACGATATATCCAGTGTATTGAAGGTTTATAATATTAACTAATGGTAGCCATGTGATCCCACACACGAGATATCCAGTGTATTGAAGGTTTATTATATTCACTAATGGTAGCCATGTGATCTAACACACGATATATCCAGTGTATTGAAGGTTTATAATATTAACTCATGGTAGCCATGTGATCTCACACACGATATATCCAGTGTATAGAAGGTTTATAATATTCACTAATGGTAGCCATGTGATCTCACACACGATATATCCTGTGTATAGAAGGTTTATAATATTCACTAATGGTAGCCATGTGATCTAACACACGATATATCCAGTGTATAGAAGGTTTATAATATTCACTAATGGTAGCCATGTGATCACACACACGAGATATCCAGTGTATTGAAGGTTTATAATATTAACTAATGGTAGCCATGTGATCCCACACACGATATATCCAGTGTATTGAGGGTTTATTATATTCACTAATGGTAGCCATGTGATCCCACACACGAGATATCCAGTGTATTGAAGGTTTATAATATTCACTAATGGTAGCCATGTGATCTCACACACGATATATCCAGTGTATTGAAGGTTTATTATATTCACTAATGGTATCCATGTGATCTCACACACGAGATATCCAGTGTATTGAAGGTTTATAATATTAACTAATGGTAGCCATGTGATCAGACACACGAGATATCCAGTGTATTGAAGGTTTATTATATTCACTAATGGTAGCCATGTGATCTCACACACGATATATCCAGTGTATTGAAGGTTTATTATATTCACTAATGGTAGCCATGTGATCTCACACACGATATATCCAGTGTATTGAGGGTTTATAATATTAACTAATGGTAGCCATGTGATCTCACACACGAGATATCCAGTGTATTGAAGGTTTATAATATTAACTAATGGTAGCCATGTGATCTCACACACGATATATCCAGTGTATTGAAGGTTTATAATATTAACTCATGGTAGCCATGTGATCTCACACACGAGATATCCAGTGTATTGAGGGTTTATAATATTAACTAATGGTAGCCATGTGATCTCACACACGATATATCCAGTGTATTGAAGGTTTATTATATTCACTAATGGTAGCCATGTGATCTCACACACGAGATATCCAGTGTATTGAGGGTTTATAATATTAACTAATGGTAGCCATGTGATCTCACACACGAGATATCCAGTGTATTGAAGGTTTATAATATTAACTCATGGTAGCCATGTGATCTCACACACGATATATCCAGTGTATTGACGGTTTATAATATTAACTAATGGTAGCCATGTGATCCCACACACGATATATCCAGTGTATTGAAGGTTTATAATATTAACTAATGGTAGCCATGTGATCTCACACACGAGATATCCAGTGTATTGACGGTTTATAATATTAACTAATGGTAGCCATGTGATCCCACACACGATATATCCAGTGTATTGACGGTTTATAATATTAACTAATGGTAGCCATGTGATCCCACACACGAGATATCCAGTGTATTGACGGTTTATAATATTAACTAATGGTAGCCATGTGATCCCACACACGATATATCCAGTGTATTGAAGGTTTATAATATTAACTAATGGTAGCCATGTGATCCCACACACGATATATCCAGTGTATTGACGGTTTATAATATTAACTAATGGTAGCCATGTGATCTCACACACGAGATATCCAGTGTATTGAAGGTTTATAATATTAACTCATGGTAGCCATGTGATCCCACACACGAGATATCCAGTGTATTGAAGGTTTATAATATTAACTAATGGTAGCCATGTGATCCCACACACGAGATATCCAGTGTATTGAAGGTTTATAATATTGACTAATGGTAGCCATGTGATCCCACACACGATATATCCAGTGTATTGAAGGTTTATAATATTGACTAATGGTAGCCATGTGATCCCACACACGATATATCCAGTGTATTGAGGGTTTATAATATTAACTAATGGTAGCCATGTGATCTCACACACGATATATCCAGTGTATTGAGGGTTTATAATATTCACTAATGGTAGCCATGTGATCCCACACACGAGATATCCAGTGTATTGAGGGTTTATAATATTCACTAATGGTAGCCATGTGATCCCACACACGAGATATCCAGTGTATTGAGGGTATATAATATTCACTAATGGTAGCCATGTGATCCCACACACGAGATATCCAGTGTATTGAAGGTTTATAATATTAACTAATGGTAGCCATGTGATCTCACACACGAGATATCCAGTGTATTGAGGGTTTATAATATTCACTAATGGTAGCCATGTGATCCCACACACGAGATATCCAGTGTATTGAGGGTATATAATATTCACTAATGGTAGCCATGTGATCCCACACACGAGATATCCAGTGTATTGAAGGTTTATAATATTAACTAATGGTAGCCATGTGATCCCACACACGATATATCCAGTGTATTGAGGGTATATAATATTCACTAATGGTATCCATGTGATCCCACACACGAGATATCCAGTGTATTGAAGGTTTATAATATTAACTAATGGTAGCCATGTGATCCCACACACGAGATATCCAGTGTATTGAAGGTTTATAATATTGACTCATGGTATCCATGTGATCCCACACACGAGATACCCAGTGTATTGAAGGTTTATAATATTAACTAATGGTAGCCATGTGATCACACACACGAGATATCCAGTGTATTGAAGGTTTATAATATCAACTCATGGTATCCATGTGATCCCACACACGAGATATCCAGTGTATTGAAGGTTTATAATATTCACTAATGGTAGCCATGTGATCCCACACACGAGATATCCAGTGTATTGAAGGTTTATAATACTCACTCATGGTAGCCATGTGATCCCACACACGAGAAATCCAGTGTATTGAAGGTTTATAATATTAACTCATGGTAGCCATGTGATCTCACACACGAGATATCCAGTGTATTGAAGGTTTATAATATTAACTCATGGTACCCATGTGATCTCACACACGATATACCCAGTGTATTGAAGGTTTATAATATTGACTAATGGTAGCCATGTGATCCCACACACGAGATATCCAGTGTATTGAAGGTTTATAATATTAACTAATGGTAGCCATGTGATCCCACACACGAGATATCCAGTATATTGAAGGTTTATAATATTAACTAATGGTAGCCATGTGATCTCACACACGAGATATCCAGTGTATTGAAGGTTTATAATATTGACTAATGGTAGCCATGTGATCCCACACACGAGATATCCAGTGTATTGAAGGTTTATAATATTGACTAATGGTAGCCATGTGATCCCACACACGAGATATCCAGTGTATTGAAGGTTTATAATATTGACTAATGGTAGCCATGTGATCCCACACACGAGATATCCAGTGTATTGAAGGTTTATAATATTGACTAATGGTAGCCATGTGATCCCACACACGAGATATCCAGTGTATTGAAGGTTTATAATATTGACTAATGGTAGCCATGTGATCCCACACACGAGATATCCAGTGTATTGAAGGTTTATAATATTCACTCATGGTAGCCATGTGATCCCACACACGAGATATCCAGTGTATTGACGGTTTATAGTATTGACTAATGGTAGCCATGTGATCCCACACACGAGATATCCAGTGTATTGAAGGTTTATAATATTAACTAATGGTAGCCATGTGATCTCACACACGATATATCCAGTGTATTGAAGGTTTATAATATTCACTAATGGTAGCCTTGTGATCTCACACACGAGATATCCAGTGTATTGAAGGTTTATAATATTCACTAATGGTAGCCATGTGATCTCACACACGAGATATCCAGTGTATTCAAGGTTTATAATACTCACTCATGGTAGCCATGTGATCCCACACACGAGATATCCAGTGTATTGAAGGTTTATAATATTCACTAATGGTAGCCATGTGATCTCACACGCGAGATATCCAGTGTATTGAGGGTTTATAATAATGACTAATGGTAGCCATGTGATCTCACACACGATATATACAGTGTATTGAAGGTTTATAATATTCACTAATGGTAGCCATGTGATCTCACACACGAGATATCCAGTGTATTGAAGGTTTATAATATTAACTCATGGTAGCCATGTGATCCCACACACGATATATCCAGTGTATTGAAGGTTTATAATATTGACTAATGCTAACCATGTGATCCCACACACGAGATATCCAGTGTATTGAATGTTTATAATATTAACTAATGGTAGCCATGTGATCCCACACACGATATATCCAGTGTATTGAAGGTTTATAATATTAACTAATGCTAACCATGTGATCTCACACACGATATATCCAGTGTATTGAGGGTTTATAATATTAACTAATGGTAGCCATGTGATCCCACACACGAGATATCCAGTGTATTGAATGTTTATAATATTAACTAATGGTAGCCATGTGATCTCACACACGATATATCCAGTGTATTGAAGGTTTATAATATTAACTAATGGTAGCCATGTGATCTCACACACGAGATATCCAGTGTATTGAAGGTTTATAATATTCACTAATGGTAGCCATGTGATCCCACACACGAGATATCCAGTGTATTGAAGGTTTATAATATTCACTAATGGTAGCCATGTGATCCCACACACGAGATATCCAGTGTATTGAATGTTTATAATATTCACTAATGGTAGCCATGTGATCCCACACACGAGATATCCAGTGTATTGAATGTTTACAATATTAACTCATGGTAGCCATGTGATCCCACACACGAGATATCCAGTGTATTGAAGGTTTATAATATTAACTAATGGTAGTCATGTGATCACACACACGAGATATCCAGTGTATTGAAGGTTTATAATATTAACTAATGGTAGCCATGTGATCACACACACGAGATATCCAGTGTATTGAATGTTTATAATATTAACTAATGGTAGCCATGTGATCTCACACACGAGATATCCAGTGTATTGAATGTTTACAATATTAACTCATGGTAGCCATGTGATCTCACACACGAGATATCCAGTGTATTGAAGGTTTATAATATTGACTAATGGTAGCCATGTGATCCCACACACGAGATATCCAGTGTATTGAAGGTTTATAATATTAACTCATGGTAGCCATGTGATCCCACACACGAGATATCCAGTGTATTGAGGGTTTATAATACTCACTCATGGTAGCCATGTGATCCCACACACGAGATATCCAGTGTATTGAGGGTTTATAATATTAACTAATGGTAGCCATGTGATCTCACACACGAGATATCCAGTGTATTGAGGGTTTATAATACTCACTCATGGTAGCCATGTGATCCCACACACGATATATCCAGTGTATTGAAGGTTTATAATATTAACTAATGGTAGCCATGTGATCTCACACACGAGATATCCAGTGTATTGAGGGTTTATAATACTCACTCATGGTAGCCATGTGATCCCACACACGAGATATCCAGTGTATTGAGGGTTTATAATATTAACTAATGGTAGCCATGTGATCTCACACACGAGATATCCAGTGTATTGAAGGTTTATAATATTGACTCATGGTAGCCATGTGATCTCACACACGAGATATCCAGTGTATTGAAGGTTTATAATATTAACTAATGGTAGCCATGTGATCACACACACGAGATATCCAGTGTATTGAAGGTTTATAATATTGACTAATGGTAGCCATGTGATCCCACACACGAGATATCCAGTGTATTGAAGGTTTATAATATTAACTAATGGTAGCCATGTGATCCCACACACGAGATATCCAGTGTATTGAAGGTTTATAATATTAACTAATGGTAGCCATGTGATCTCACACACGAGATATCCAGTGTATTGAAGGTTTATAATATTGACTAATGGTAGCCATGTGATCCCACACACGAGATATCCAGTGTATTGAAGGTTTATAATATTAACTAATGGTAGCCATGTGATCACACACACGAGATATCCAGTGTATTGAAGGTTTATAATATTCACTCATGGTAGCCATGTGATCCCACACACGAGATATCCAGTGTATTGAAGGTTTATAATATTCACTCATGGTAGCCATGTGATCCCACACACGAGATATCCAGTGTATTGAAGGTTTATAATATTAACTAATGGTAACCATGTGATCCCACACACGAGATATCCAGTGTATTGAAGGTTTATAATATTCACTCATGGTAGCCATGTGATCCCACACACGAGATATCCAGTGTATTGAAGGTTTATAATATTAACTAATGGTAGCCATGTGATCTCACACACGAGATATACAGTGTATTGAAGGTTTATAATATTCACTAATGGTAGCCATGTGATCCCACACACGATATATCCAGTGTATTGAAGGTTTATAATAATAACTAATGGTAGCCATGTGATCCCACACACGAGATATCCAGTGTATTGAAGGTTTATAATATTCACTCATGGTAGCCATGTGATCCCACACACGAGATATCCAGTGTATTGAAGATTTATAATATTCACTCATGGTAGCCATGTGATCCCACACACGAGATATCCAGTGTATTGAAGGTTTATAATATTAACTAATGGTAGCCATGTGATCCCACACACGAGATATCCAGTGTATTGAAGGTTTATAATATTAACTAATGGTAGCCATGTGATCACACACACGAGATATCCAGTGTATTGAAGGTTTATAATATTCACTCATGGTAGCCATGTGATCCCACACACGAGATATCCAGTGTATTGAAGGTTTATAATATTCACTCATGGTAGCCATGTGATCCCACACACGAGATATCCAGTGTATTGAAGGTTTATAATATTCACTCATGGTAGCCATGTGATCCCACACACGAGATATCCAGTGTATTGAAGGTTTATAATATTAACTAATGGTAGCCATGTGATCTCACACACGAGATATCCAGTGTATTGAAGGTTTATTATATTTACTAATGGTAGCCATGTGATCCCACACACGAGATATCCAGTGTATTGAAGGTTTATAATATTCACTCATGGTAGCCATGTGATCCCACACACGAGATATCCAGTGTATTGAAGATTTATAATATTCACTCATGGTAGCCATGTGATCCCACACACGAGATATCCAGTGTATTGAAGGTTTATAATATTAACTAATGGTAGCCATGTGATCACACACACGAGATATCCAGTGTATTAAAGGTTTATAATATTAACTAATGGTAGCCATGTGATCACACACACGAGATATACAGTGTATTGAAGGTTTATAATATTAACTAATGGTAGCCATGTGATCACACACACGATATATCCAGTGTATTGAAGGTTTATAATATTAACTAATGGTAGCCATGTGATCACACACTAGAGATATCCAGTGTATTAAAGGTTTATAATATTAACTCATGGTAGCCATGTGATCCCACACACGATATATCCAGTGTATTGAAGGTTTATAATATTAACTAATGGTAGCCATGTGATCCCACACACGAGATATCCAGTGTATTGAAGGTTTATAATATTAACTCATGGTAGCCATGTGATCCCACACACGATATATCCAGTGTATTGAAGATTTATAATATTAACTAATGGTAGCCATGTGATCCCACACACGAGATATCCAGTGTATTGAAGGTTTATAATATTAACTCATGGTAGCCATGTGATCCCACACACGAGATATCCAGTGTATTGAAGGTTTATAATATTAACTAATGGTAGCCATGTGATCCCACACACGAGATATCCAGTGTATTGAAGGTTTATAATATTAACTAATGGTAGCCATGTGTTCACACACACGAGATATCCAGTGTATTGAAGGTTTATAATATTGACTAATGGTAGCCATGTGATCCCACACACGATATATCCAGTGTATTGAAGGTTTATAATATTAACTAATGGTAGCCATGTGATCCCACAGACGAGATATCCAGTGTATTGAAGGTTTATAATATTCACTAATGGTAGCCATGTGATCACACACACGAGATATCCAGTGTATTGAAGGTTTATAATATTCACTCATGGTAGCCATGTGATCTCACACACGATATATCCAGTGTATTGAAGATTTATAATATTCACTCATGGTAGCCATATGATCCCACACACGATATATCCAGTGTATTGAAGGTTTATAATATTAACTCATGGTAGCCATGTGATCCCACACACGAGATATCCAGTGTATTGAAGGTTTATAATATTAACTAATGGTAGCCATGTGATCACACACACGAGATATCCAGTGTATTGAAGGTTTATAATATTGACTAATGGTAGCCATGTGATCCCACACACGATATATCCAGTGTATTGAAGGTTTATAATATTAACTAATGGTAGCCATGTGATCCCACACACGAGATATCCAGTGTATTGAAGGTTTATAATATTAACTCATGGTAGCCATGTGATCCCACACACGATATATCCAGTGTATTGAAGGTTTATAATATTCACTCATGGTAGCCATGTGATCCCACACACGAGATATCCAGTGCATTGAAGGTTTATAATATTAACTAATGGTAGCCATGTCATCTCACACACGAGATATCCAGTGTATTGAAGGTTTATAATATTAACTAATGGTAGCCATGTGATCCCACACACGAGATATCCAGTGTATTGAGGGTTTATTATATTCACTAATGGTAGCCATGTGATCCTACACACACGAGATATCCAGTGTATTGAGGGTTTATTATATTCACTAATGGTAGCCATGTGATCCCACACACGATATATCCAGTGTATTGAAGGTTTATTATATTAACTAATGGTAGCCATGTGATCTCACACACGAGATATCCAGTGTATTGAAGGTTTATTATATTCACTAATGGTAGCCATGTGATCACACACACGAGATATCCAGTGTATTGAAGGTTTATTATATTCACTAATGGTAGCCATGTGATCACACACACGAGATATCCAGTGTATTGAAGGTTTATTATATTCACTAATGGTAGTCATGTGATCCCACACACGAGATATCCAGTGTATTGAAGGTTTATTATATTCACTAATGGTAGTCATGTGATCTCACACACGATATATCCAGTGTATTGAAGGTTTATTATATTCACTAATGGTAGCCATGTGATCCCACACACGAGATATCCAGTGTATTGAGGGTTTATTATATTCACTAATGGTAGCCATGTGATCCCACACACGAGATATCCAGTGTATTGAAGGTTTATAATATTAACTAATGGTAGCCATGTGATCTCACACACGAGATATCCAGTGTATTGAAGGTTTATAATATTGACTAATGGTAGCCATGTGATCCTACACACGAGATATCCAGTGTATTGAAGGTTTATAATATTGACTAATGGTAGCCATGTGATCTCACACACGACATATCCAGTGTATTGAAGGTTTATAATATTAACTCATGGTAGCCATGTGATCTCACATATGATATATCCAGTGTATTGAAGGTTTATAATATTAACTAATGGTAGCCATGTGATCCCACACACGAGATATCCAGTGTATTGAAGGTTTATAATATTCACTAATGGTAGCCATGTGATCCCACACACGAGATATCCAGTGTATTGAATGTTTATGATATTAACTCATGGTAGCCATGTGATCTCACACACGAGATATCCAGTGTATTGAAGGTTTATAATATTAACTAATGGTAGCCATGTGATCCCACACACGAGATATCCAGTGTATTGAAGGTTTATAATATTCACTAATGGTAGCCATGTGATCCCACACACGAGATATCCAGTGTATTGAATGTTTATGATATTAACTCATGGTAGCCATGTGATCTCACACACGAGATATCCAGTGTATTGAAGGTTTATAATATTAACTAATGGTAGCCATGTGATCCCACACACGAGATATCCAGTGTATTGAAGGTTTATAATATTCACTAATGGTAGCCATGTGATCCCACACACGATATATCCAGTGTATTGAAGGTTTATAATATTAACTAATGGTAGCCACGTGATCCCACACACGAGATATCCAGTGTATTGAAGGTTTATAATATTCACTAATGGTAGCCATGTGATCTCACACACGATATATCCAGTGTATTGAAGGTTTATAATATTGACTCATGGTAGCCATGTGATCTCACACACGATATATCCAGTGTATTGAAGGTTTATAATATTGACTCATGGTAGCCATGTGATCCCACACACGAGATATCCAGTGTATTGAAGGTTTATAATATTAACTAATGGTAGCTATATGATCCCACACACGAGATATCCAGTGTATTGAAGGTTTATAATATTGACTAATGGTAGCCATGTGATCCCACACACGATATATCCAGTGTATTGAAGGTTTATAATATTAACTAATGGTATCCATGTGATCTCACACACGAGATATCCAGTGTATTGAATGTTTATAATATTGACTAATGGTAGCCATGTGATCTCACACACGATATATCCAGTGTATTGAAGGTTTATAATATTCACTAATGTTAGCCATGTGATCTCACACACGAGGTATCCAGTGTATTGAAGGTTTATAATATTAACTAATGGTAGCCATGTGATCCCACACACGAGATATCCAGTGTATTGAAGGTTTATAATATGGACTCATGGTAGCCATGTGATCACACACACGATATATCCAGTGTATTGAAGGTTTATAATATTCACTAATGTTAGCCATGTGATCTCACACACGAGATATCCAGTGTATTGAAGGTTTATAATATTCACTAATGGTAGCCATGTGATCCCACACACGAGATATCCAGTGTATTGAAGGTTTATAATATTAACTAATGGTAGCCATGTGATCCCACACACGAGATATCCAGTGTATTGAAGGTTTATAATATTAACTCATGGTAGCCATGTGATCTCACACACGATATATCCAGTGTATTGAAGGTTTATAATATTAACTCATGGTAGCCATGTGATCCTACACACACGAGATATCCAGTGTATTGAAGGTTTATAATATTAACTAATGGTAGCCATGTGATCTCACATACGAGATATCCAGTGTATTGAAGGTTTATAATATTCACTAATGGTAGCCATGTGATCTCACACACGATATATCCAGTGTATTGAAGGTTTTTAATATTCACTAATGGTAGCCATGTGATCCCACACACGAGATATCCAGTGTATTGAAGGTTTATAATATTAACTAATGGTAGCCATGTGATCCCACACACGAGATATCCAGTGTATTGAAGGTTTATAATATTAACTAATGGTAGCCATGTGATCACACACACGATATATCCAGTGTATTGAAGGTTTATAATATTAACTCATGGTAGCCATGTGATCTCACACACGAGATATCCAGTGTATTGAGGGTTTATAATATTGACTCATGGTAGCCATGTGATCTCACACACGATATATCCAGTGTATTGAGGGTTTATAATATTAACTAATGGTAGCCATGTGATCCCACACACGAGATATCCAGTGTATTGAAGGTTTATAATATTAACTAATGGTAGCCATGTGAACCCACACACGAGATATCCAGTGTATTGAAGGTTTATAATATTAACTAATGGTAGCCATGTGAACCCACACACGAGATATCCAGTGTATTGAAGGTTTATAATATTAACTAATGGTAGCCATGTGATCCCACACACGAGATATCCAGTGTATTGAAGGTTTATAATATTAACTCATGGTAGCCATGTGATCTCACACACGAGATATCCAGTGTATTGAGGGTTTATAATATTGACTCATGGTAGCCATGTGATCTCACACACGATATATCCAGTGTATTGAAGGTTTATAATATTAACTAATGGTAGCCATGTGAACCCACACACGAGATATCCAGTGTATTGAAGGTTTATAATATTAACTAATGGTAGCCATGTGAACCCACACACGAGATATCCAGTGTATTGAAGGTTTATAATATTAACTAATGGTAGCCATGTGATCTCACACACGAGATATCCAGTGTATTGAAGGTTTATAATATTGACTAATGGTAGCCATATGATCCCACACACGATATATCCAGTGTATTGAAGGTTTATACTATTAACTAATGGTAGCCATGTGAACCCACACACGAGATATCCAGTGTATTGAAGGTTTATAATATTAACTAATGGTAGCCATGTGAACCCACACACGAGATATCCAGTGTATTGAAGGTTTATTATATTGACTAATGGTAGCCATGTGATCCCACACACGAGATATCCAGTGTATTGAAGGTTTATAATATTGACTAATGGTAGCCATGTGATCCCACACACGATATATCCAGTGTATTGAAGGTTTATAATATTGACTAATGGTAGCCATGTGATCCCACACACGATATATCCAGTGTATTGAAGGTTTATAATATTAACTCATGGTAGCCATGTGATCTCACACACGAGATATCCAGTGTATTGAAGGTTTATAATATTAACTAATGGTAGCCATGTGGTCCCACACACGAGATATCCAGTGTATTGAAGGTTTATACTATTAACTAATGGTAGCCATGTGATCCCACACACGAGATATCCAGTGTATTGGAGGTTTATAATATTGACTAATGGTAGCCATGTGATCCCACACACGAGATATCCAGTGTATTGAAGGTTTATACTATTAACTAATGGTAGCATTGTGATCCCACACACGAGATATCCAGTGAATTGAAGGTTTATAATATTGACTAATGGTAGCCATGTGATCCCACACACGAGATATCCAGTGTATTGAAGGTTTATACTATTAACTAATGGTAGCCATGTGATCCCACACACGAGATATCCAGTGTATTGAAGGTTTATAATATTGACTCATGGTAGCCATGTGATCCCACACACGATATATCCAGTGTATTGAAGGTTTATACTATTAACTAATGGTAGCCATGTGATCCCACACACGAGATATCCAGTGTATTGAAGGTTTATAATATTAACTCATGGTAGCCATGTGATCTCACACACGAGATATCCAGTGTATTGGAGGTTTATAATATTGACTAATGGTAGCCATGTGATCCCACACACGAGATATCCAGTGTATTGAAGGTTTATACTATTAACTAATGGTAGCCATGTGATCCCACACACGAGATATCCAGTGTATTGAAGGTTTATACTATTAACTAATGGTAGCCATGTGATCCCACACACGAGATATCCAGTGTATTGAAGGTTTATAATATTAACTCATGGTAGCCATGTGATCTCACACACGAGATATCCAGTGTATTGGAGGTTTATAATATTGACTAATGGTAGCCATGTGATCCCACACACGAGATATCCAGTGTATTGAAGGTTTATAATATTAACTCATGGTAGCCATGTGATCTCACACACGAGATATCCAGTGTATTGGAGGTTTATAATATTCACTAATGGTATCCATGTGATCCCACACACGATATATCCAGTGTATTGAAGGTTTATACTATTAACTAATGGTAGCCATGTGATCCCACACACGAGATATCCAGTGTATTGAAGGTTTATAATATTGACTCATGGTAGCCATGTGATCTCACACACGATATATCCAGTGTATTGAGGGTTTATAATATTCACTAATGGTAGCCATGTGATCCCACACACGATATATCCAGTGTATTGAAGGTTTATAATATTAACTAATGGTAGCCATGTGATCCCACACACGAGATATCCAGTGTATTGAAGGTTTATAATATTCACTAATGGTAGCCATGTGATCCCACACACGATATATCCAGTGTATTGAAGGTTTATAATATTAACTAATGGTAGCCATATGATCCCACACACGATATATCCAGTGTATTGAAGGTTTATAATATTCACTAATGGTAGCCATGTGACCCCACACACGAGATATCCAGTGTATTGAAGGTTTATAATATTAACTAATGGTAGCCATGTGATCCCACACACGAGATATCCAGTGTATTGAAGGTTTATAATATTCACTAATGGTAGCCATGTGATCCCACACACGAGATATCCAGTGTATTGGAGGTTTATAATATTAACTAATGGTAGCCATGTGATCACACACACGAGATATCCAGTGTATTGAAGGTTTATAATATTGACTAATGGTAGCCATGTGATCCCACACACGAGATATCCAGTGTATTGAAGGTTTATAATATTCACTAATGGTAGCCATGTGATCACACACACGATATATCCAGTGTATTGAAGGTTTATAATATTCACTAATGGTAGCCATGTGATCACACACACGAGATATCCAGTGTATTGAAGGTTTATAATATTGACTAATGGTAGCCAGGTGATCCCACACACGATCCGTATGTTTCTGACAGGAAGTTTGATACAATGATTCAATATATAGCAATATACTATTTATTCATATAGGTACATTTGTATCAAAATAAACATATATACATATACACACGTATGTACACAAAATATACAATTACTTAGCGGTGGAAAGTAGATAATCATTATGATTATCTAAGGAATGAACACAAAGTAGATCAGGTCACCAACAAGTTGATAATAACGGCCGCAGGCCAAATATATACATGTCTTGCCGTATAAACAAAAACAAGATCAGGTCACCAACAAGTTGATAATAATGACCACAGGCCGTATATATATACATGTCAGGCACACACTCAATTAAATCATTTGATATTTGATTTTCGCTGATTAATACATTTACTTTATTTCCATCAGTTCATATATAACGACAACAAACATAATTTTGATCCACTTAGTCTCTGAACGTTTCACATGAATGAATGGGAATCCATATGGTATAAACGGGTGCTGTATACTCAAGACATTTCCACGAGGTGAGGACTTTAAAAAAGCATTTTGCTTGTTGTCCAATCCTCTTTCTAAATCACTACTTATCAATGTGCAATGTGTTTGTGTAAAATGTTTGATTTTTGAAAATAAATATTGTTTACACCTAGTCATTTCTTTCGTTCGATCTGACATTTGATTCGATTTGCTGTATTGGATGGATTCGAGTGGAAATTACCCCTTCCTTGACAGGAGCTTCCTGAAATTTTGCGAAAACCCTGGGCCAATGCATTGTTATATACGCGAGTCTCCCATAGGGAGCCTCCCACATATCAGAGAATACATTGGCCTAACAATATTTCCTTGACCATGTAAGCCAATGCACTAGCACATTATCTTTAATTCTGCACCAGCGCAGCTCCGGCCACGAAAGGGTTAAATTGATAATACACTCCCGTATGGAGCCTCATACGGACCAAGTAGACGACAGTCATCAGTGCATTGTTCTCTCTGTTTGTCTGGGGTTCAATAAAGAGTTATGGGACTTTGGCAATACAGTATTAGTACACCCAATTGTTACCTCCATACAATGTAGTTTATTGTTGTTCTGTATTCCAAACACTTGAACATTTCGAGGATAGTTCATGCATGTAGCTGTGCGATCTCCAAGATGTATTCTTCCAATGTATATGTGTTACCAGGGTAACCTGTCAAAAAGGTTCGGTCGTGTCAGCGCTAAAAAGATCTGAAATGTGTTGCTTGAGATCCAATTCTATTGCTTCAGCAGCCCTAACAATGTAAGTACAAAGACAAATAGGATGACATTTCTCATAACTTGTCAATATTATACCAGAAATGTGTCTCTTTGTTGTGTCTGTCTGCCCATCAGTGACATTTGGCTATATATATATCAGGCACTTCAAGTTAAAGTTATTGTTATTTTTGTCAACAATATTAGCACAAGGAAATCGGGTCTCAAGCTACACAAATCAGATCTTGATAGTACTGACACAACGTGGCGACAGGGGTGGGGTGTATAACACCCCCCCCCCGATATTGGTAAACATGTTTAAATAGTTGGAAATTTCATGCCTGACACGACATTAGTTGGAAATTTTACACCACACATAGGTTGACATTGTCCGCATTGTTTGATTTTCCAACCAGTAATTAGTTAGAAATGTTTTTGTTTTTAGACTAACAGCAGCATATTTTTTTTAATTTTTGGTCAAAATTTCAATCTGAAAAGGCCATCAGGTGGAATTTTTCAACCTTAAGGGTGTGAGATTGCACATTTCCAACAGTTGGAAAGCTTAAGGCATCCGGGGAGGGGTGCAAATGGAATTATGCGAACCTGTTAGTTTGATTTGGTTCAACGAGGAGGGTTGCAGTTGGAAATAATCAGGGTGGACACACACCCCCCCCCAGTATTTGGAGCTAAGACGTTCTGTCGTGATAGGGCAGTACACTTTACGGACGAAATCTGCAATCAGCAAGCACGTGAAATTTCAAAAGGCTGTCTACTTTGATGGGATCTAAAACCAATGTGATATATAATCTAAAAGTAAACTAAACCATCATTCCATTTGAATAGATAATATCCTAACTAATCCATTGAGAGCCTATGTTGTGCAACAATGGCTCGTTCGTGATAAAATTAGCAAATTCCATACGCGAAAATCACACATTAATCCATAGGATAATGTTGGATACACTACGTATCGTGTTTCACTTTACGATTTCATCCCTATATATTTAAAAACATGGAACCTGCTTTATATAGCAGCTGATAGCATAGCTACAATGTACGATTCATGAAAGGATGGTGAGCGCTAACAGCGACGACGTGGTTGGGGGTGTTCCCATGCGCCCCCTGGGTGACATCAATCATTTCAAATTTGGAATTTTATTTGCGGCAGCCTTTCTTGAGTTGAAACTTGAGTTTCCCCTATTAGAAAATGTTAAACTACTCATACGGAAAATATCTAACTTTTTTGTTTTGCAATTCGGGACTTGTACAAATATTATTTGTATACATCACAAAACAAATATCGATCGAATAAGGATTCCATTGAGATTTCATATGAACCGAAGGCACACGGCGGGCTAGCATCACCAAATTCACCCTGTGGGAACCTCATACTACTCAGGCATCAGCGGCTATATATAGGAGACCAAATAATCAGATTGCAGTTCCCCAGTTATAATTGGTGATGTTCACCCGTTAGTCACTTCGAATATGCATTTTATCTTCTGCAAAGTAGAGGATATAGACACTGAACAGAAGGGAAAAAGTAACTAAAACAATGTAATTTTGATGCTATATATAGATACTTCCCAGAAGATGAGGCCTTAGTAGGATGAGATCCCCACATGCATGGTGAATTTTGTGATACTATACCCCGCTGTGCGTGTAACGTCACTATATTCACCCTCTATGGACCTCGTGCTGCAAATGGCAGACACACTATTTCAAGGCTTGCATTCTGATATATTCAACTCGACATGACGATACTGCGACCAGATCAATTCACTGTCGTGAAATGTAGTTACAACGCGGAAGCTGCAGATCTCAAAATGCATTTATACTTGGCCATGCGTTTGTAATTGTATAGTGACCCCCGTCCATCTGAATGTGACCTTCTCTTCCACCTGTGTGTAATTATCCTATTTAATCCGATGACAGTGTTCTTTAGCGTTGGATGACCTCCATTTTCTCATCTTATATACATTGCTCTCCACAAACATATAATCTATGAGTGTACGTCAGTACATATTAACACCCGAATGATAGTAATGTCACGGTATAGTAACTTTATACAGTGTATGTCTGTACATATTTACACTATATAATACTAGTATAATATCACGGTATAGACACTTTACATACTTATGTACACATTTTGGGACGTCGCGATGAAACGCTATTCAATCTGGGTCACGCAACGTGGTTAACTTTAAATTGCTGAATGGGAATATTTTTTCTAAGACTTTTAAAATTCCTCATCCAATTTGAAACATTGCACAACTTTGAATATCTTCATTTTGAGCAGACGTTGTTACGGTGTTCATTATAAATTTCAAACATGTACGGATGCAGTCACGTGTCATGCGACGTCCCACCAACATTGGTCACCTCTCGCATACTGAACTACTACATATAAGAAATACGAATGGCTAATAGTACCCATGTAGAGCCCCACACAGACTGGGACAGACGACACTCGGTAGTGCATGCTTCCATCTGTGTGAGGCTCCCTGAGGGTTAAACATTAGATTTTATCTATCACTTTGAAAAAATATATATATTCGCTGAAAATGCAGAAGGGGTCTTATTTATTGAGGGAAATGTTTAGATAATAGGTTAAAAAAAACCTAAATGGTCGTTTGTTGAACGTTTGTTTCGCAGAATTGATGTCTATACGAATCCACTTGTGAGAAAATATTTCCGTTCAAACTCCTTATTACTTGCAGTAAGGTGACATGATTACAGGGGTACTGTACACTATATCAGGCTAGTTATGGGACCATCTCCTTTTATACTCAACAGAATATATTTATGCAACAAATGAATGAATTTGAGCCATGGATTAGTGCAAAATACACTCGTGTGCTCTGTGAATGAGGCAAACAATATGCTAATTATAATGAAATGATTTTATGACTGGAGTCATATATTCATTATAATTACCATGTTGTTTGCATCGTTGATAGAAAACACGAGTGTATTTTGCACCAATCCATGACTCAAATTCATTCTTTTGTTGCATGTATTATGTTGAGTATAAAAGGAGATGGTCCCATAAATGGCCGAATTTAGTGTACAGTATCCTTTTGAAGTTGGCCGTGATTAGTTTGTACTTAATTGTGTTGTTATATCAGATCAAAGTCAGTGGTGGGTGATTAAATGCAAAGTTCTGGAGTGCGTAATCATAACTACGAATATGGCAAAAACGACAACTAATAGAAAGAC
The DNA here is from genome assembly GCA_032622095.1 of Siphonodentalium dalli. Lineage (NCBI taxonomy): Eukaryota > Metazoa > Mollusca > Scaphopoda > Gadilida > Siphonodentaliidae > Siphonodentalium > Siphonodentalium dalli. The sequence continues at coordinate 289,220,192 of CP136064.1, read as the reverse complement.
ATTTTAGTGACGTAGTACTCTATATATAATTATTATCTGTAGTAGTTCATTATGCGAAATGTGTCAATTAACTATAACACGTATGAATATACAAAAATGTAAATAAGATGTACAAGTAATCCTTAACTATAGAAGGAGTTTGTCCTTTTTACCGCGAATTCTTCTCTCGGTCTGTTATAGGGATCATATTCAAAGTCTGAAGCCCTCTGACGCTCATCTCTCCAATAAGGATCCGCTCTGTCATAGGACGATCTGTTGAAACCGGAAGCTGGCATGCTTCTGTTCAAGTTCATATTCATATTATGCTGCATAGAGACCGGCCTGCGCAATATAACCACTTCTTCCTCCGGTTCTCGCCGAACTCTTGGAGAACTCGGAGTCGGGTACGGATTATAGTCCTCTCCGGAATTACTCGAGCCCATACTTCGGTAACTTCCGTGAGACGAATGTGAGACCTGGCGCGCGTGGTATCCTTCACGACGCGTTGGATTCCGATCTGTGGGCGGAGACCGCGGGGAATTAAGGAACTCCATTTCATCACCTATTGCCGAATACTTCGTGTTGTTGTTCCCAGATATTGAAAGATCTCTGATATTTATTTCCGGTTCCTCTTGTGGTGAAGCAACATCCACTCCACTCTCGCCGGAACCATTTCGGTCACGTGGTGTCAGTACCGATGGACCTACGAAGTCTATATTCATACAACGCCTTTTATCCGTTTCCTTGATGTTGCCATGGCTACGCGAGATTGTGTCATAATCTTTTGGCGGGAGCAACAGAGGTTCGGTTTTCCCGCGAAGTCTCATTTTCAGCTCATCAGTAACTGAGTCGAATGGAATAGACTCGTGAAGACTTTGTAAATCTGGATCGATGTCTTCACCGAATGACGGAGGCGTGCGGTCGCTTCCGAAACTGGCGTTAGAATCGAAGAGAGAATCGGCGTTGGAATCCGGAGCTGACCGGTTTGTATCGAACTCGCTCATGCCGTCTGAAGAATTTAATCGGTGCAACACAACAGGTTCGATTTCACCCTTATCGATTAAGTCCAGTTCGATTTGTTGCAATCTGGGTGCATTCTGTTCAATGATTGCGTTCAGTATTCTAACGAACATGTGGGCGGTATCCGGGGCGTCGAACCGATACACATGCACGTGCACGTAACGGTTGGTTCTCGGAACGTAACCAAGGTAAATGCATGCGACAACGTCGTCAAGGCGACCGTCAACGCGGGTCGTCTGCGTAACGTACGTAATGTCACGTGACGGTATAGAAGGGAATTTCACAGTTTTATTTTTCCGTTTACCTTTCTCTTCGAAATCCTGGGACACTTTGAGCTCCTTCTTGTTCACCTAGAATAGAATAAAATAAAATAGATTGGGATTCATTCAAACCATCCTTATAAGGACACACATATTAACATATGCATAGCCATTGGGTATAATTAGTATTATCAGTTATGTGAGAACGGACTCAGTGTGAGTGTTCATTGCTTCACACGTGCTTTACTTAGGGTCTATTCATATTGCACACGCGCTGGTGATTAATCGCCGCGTTTTTTAAGGTCGAGCGGCTCTACACCCGCAGGCGTTCGATTGCATTTCTTCCTCCTGGTGCAGATCCATCATGAAACGCACAAAACACAATATAGTACGATCACAATGCAGGAAACCGGAGTTTTATGTACATAATTGTTACTATCACTCAAACTCGTCAAAAGTGTACGATTCAAGTGGTTCTATCAGAACTTTCACACTTTTACTTATAGTTAGATGAGTCTGACACACATCGTCTTTCTATATAGGTCTCTTTTAAAACATGTACTCTTAAACATATAATATCCAGAACAAATTATGGGGAAAGAGGGGATGGGACCCCCCCCCCTCCCAATGTGCTGGAGGAAAAAAATTAGTTTTGCATGTAGGGAGGCCCCATGGTCGGCAGTGATTTTTATTTTCAACTCTGCATGTATACGACATTTCCCCCCTTTTACCGCCCCCAATAATCGGTGGCAACAATGGCAGAGTGGCACTAGAATCGACGAACCACCACGAGTCAAATAAGTACAAATGATAATAAGTGATGGGACTCAGAATTCGACCTTAACAGTCACAAACGGGTCGTTTAAGGTCGAATTCTGTCGCAAGGACGCTGTTCACATGAGCGATTGATTTCAACGTGATCATCATTGGTGGCTTATCATCAGTGATCGCACATTCCACACGCCAATCAATCTTGGCCAGATATTTGACCTATTATGTGAATGTTCTATCAGTAATAGTTGATTCAGTTGTAAAATTGTTATCTGCAGTCGAAAAAGCGGAAATTAATTGTTTTGTGGCAGGAATAGCACACAAACGAGCTTTGAACCAAATAAGATTCTGAGTTCATCCGATTTGCAAAAAAACAAATTCCGGCTGAATTGTCTATCAGTTGTAAATATTCCGACCATATGGATTGCAAGATCTTAATATTTCCAACAGTTGGACATTGTTGGTACCAGTTATAGGAAAATGGCAACATATATATAAGGGGATTGGGTGAATAGCATTTAAAGTGGTTTCAAAAATATCCCAAGCGAAAAATGTCAACCCATGCAAGGGAGTGGGGTGAATAAAGATTCACGCATTGTGGAATTTCGGGTTCCAATTAGGGAGTGATGAAGATGGACATTGCGCGAGACTGACAGGTAATATAACTCGATTGAATTCTACAAAAATCACCACTGATGCCAGCTATACGTTGGAAACTTCGTTCCAAGCCATTTCCTTTCCGTACTTAATTTATTATTTTGTCGCCCATCAATTATGAGAATGACTGTATCCGGATAGTATATGGTGGTCGAGTGAACCATGCAATTCTCTGTAACGGCTATCTCGATGACGAGGTTGATTGCAGAAGATGATTGGTCACGAATATATAGGACGTGGTTGTTTGAGGAAGGTAATAATTGGTCATGAATAGATTGCGTTGTGTTAACACGCACCTTAAAAAACGCGATTGATCGCACGCCCTTGTGCAATATGAATAGACCCTTAGTGAGGGTGAACAAATTCTCATTTCTTATAGAAATGGCCACGTGTCGCTCGGAATTGCACATTAAATTAAATTTGTCCCTAGAACCAGATCAAACTTGAAAATCTATACGGATTTTCGCCCATACCGGGACTTGAACCCGTGCCAACCTCGTCTAGTCCTGACTGCGATGATCGTATCCACGACCCAACCACCTCGAATACGGGGAAGGTAATGTACCCAAACACCTCGGATACGGGGCAGGTAATGTACCCAAACACCTCGGATACGGGGAAGGTAATGTACACAAACACATCGGATACGGGGAAGGTAATGTACCCAAATACCTCGGCTACGGGGAAGGTAATGTACCCAAACACCTCGGTTGCGGGGAAGGTAATGTATAACTTCATAAAAGCTGCATGTGCAAAGGGTCCTCATGTCTATACGAAATCATATAACATATACTAACAATGATACTCCGAACACGGCATCTAACAGTATAAAGGGTCCTCTTGTCTACACGAAATCACATAACATATATTAACAATGATATATACTCCGAACACATTATCTAACAGTATAAAGGGTCCTCTTGTCTACACGAAATCATATAACATATATTAACAATGATACTCCGAACATAACATCTAACATTATATAGTGTACATAAGTATATGCGTGTACATTTAAAAAATGCATTTGGATAGTGTAAAACATGAAATACATGTAACAATTAACCCTTTACCCAACAAACCGGCCAAAACCGGCCAAATAAAGCTTCAACAGCCTAAAATATCTTGGGTCTGTCTCAATAAAACCATACAAATATGGATATCATTGGAACCGGCTCCTTGGCCACATTGTGATAGTTACAGTTATACCCTGTGCCAATGCATTCTCTTATATATGCGAGTCGACCATAGGTCGCCTCGCATATATAAGAGAATGCATTGGCCTAAAAAAAATCTTTTTTTAACACTTTTTACCATTTTTTCTTACATTCTTTAACAATTTTATAATTTTTAATGTGTTAAGCCAATGCATTCTCTTATATATGCGAGGCGACCTATGGTCGACTCGCATATATAAGAGAATGCATTGGCACAGGGCCGTTCTGTTGGGTAAAGGGTTAATTGAAGTTTAAAATTAAAGTGAAAGTGAAAGACTGAGTTTTCTAATTATCTATAGAGTTTTCATCTGAATGAGTAAATGTAGAGGATAATTGTGTATCCAGTCGCATAGCTTAACCAAGATTGCTAAAACATATTGCAACATATATAATGGAAAATTTCAACATCGCCAGGTGATAAACATGCCAATGTGATGCACAATGTTATCTAGATCATATCCAAGAATATCTACTCTGTCTTACGATGGGCGTTTAGCCAGAGTAGAGATTCATGACATGGTCTATTACCTGGGACTTTGTCGGGTTACATAATTACTTATGGAGTTGTTATCTTATTATATAATTTTACACTACATGTACCTGTATTGTTAATCGCGGCGGTTGGGCCATCTTATGCTGACGCTTTCGAAGTTCCCGAATAACACCGTCCGTATGTTTCCGACCTCTCAAACCACCGCATTCCATCCATCCTAGGAACTCAACGTAAAACTGCGACTTCTTGTTCAACAAGTCTTGTTTCTTTTTGAAAGACATTTTATAAAAAATAAATCCTTAATTTTAATCCTAAGTGTTATTCCTCCAAGATTATTAGAACACAGAACACCTTGTCTTTAGAAGTGATGGTAGAGTGTGGTAACAGACATCATACAATCACAGCTTGACAAACAGTTGTAGTCCCTCTGTAAACTGTCCATTCATATGGTTTTGTCTGAATCGACGCACAGCTACCTGCCCATTTCGTCGTATTAAATTTCACGCCACGCCAATTTCTGAAACGATATGTAAGAAGAGTCAGAGGCGCGTTGTTGGATATTCTACTCACGCTCGCTTACTATTCTCGCTCGTTCAAGTGCGCAATTGTCGGAATTCTCCAGTGGCAATCCCAACATAGGCTACGACCTGTAATAAAGACGTAATATGATGGGACAGAATGCATCGCCTTGTAATAAAGATGTAAGATGATGATACTGAGGGCCTTGCTGATAGATATGTCATGTGCAACAATTTGTTAAAAGGTTTCGAGTGCGTGAATAGTTTATGAATACACTGTTTCGGACTTGTGAGCAGATGCTATTTTGATGTATAGTCGAGAATGTGTATAGCGTCACGTAACTTGTAACTGCACGGTATCTAAAAGTATATAAAAAGTACGTCTCCCGCCAAGGAAGTCCCTTGTAAATTTCCAGATTTTTTTGTTGACAATATGTTTTTGGACGGCACTATATATAATTGGTGCCGCTATTTGAGCTGATATGGGGAACTGAACATAATATTGTTAGCCCATGTGCTGAATTGCTGCATCGTTCTGGTGGATTTTGTTTTAAAGAAATTACTTGCGGATCGATTGGGATCATTGTATTTTGACCGGCAGAATAATCAAACAAAGCAAAGAGATTCACACGAGGATTGTTTAATTACTCCGCCAAGTTCAAGTTCAAGTTCAAATGTTTTATTTTTCAAGTAAATCATGTTACATGATATTATGAGAAGATAATACATAATTATACAATACAATACATGGTGTGCAACAGTGGAAATGGTTTTTCAGTGTGAGGGGGGAGCTATTCAATATTTATATTATAGGGCAACACCATTGACCCCTAACAGATCTGCAAGTCATTCATCATATATCAGTACATCTTAATAGAGCATTAATAATTTGAACAACTTTTCAAAACTACCTAAACAAGTATAAGTTCCGCCACCTTTCTTGTCGTCGAACATTTCATAATTTACACATCAATAGCGAGTATTCGCGATAAAAAAATCATTACAAAATAAATCTAAATGATATAGATACAATCCGTATACGGGTCGTATGTATGCCGGGTGACTTTATATAGATACAATCCGTATGCCGGTCGTATGCATGCAGGGTGACTTTATATAGATAAAAACCGTATGCGGGTCTTATGTGTGCAGGATGACTTTATATAGATACAATCGGTATGCGGGTCTTATCTATGCAGGGTTACTTTGAAATAGTTTATCGAAGTTGTCACACCTGCGATTGGTAACCGCATTGATGGCCTTTTTATTTTGGGAATTCTCCGGGTTGAGCATTATACTAAAAGTAGATGCTAGTTAAACACTTTTACCTCCGGGGTGATCAATGCTGGACGATTCGCCGCGAGTTAGTGATTATAATTATTGGAAGCTTTGACACAAACTCTACACGTGTTAAAACTTCCTCTTTTGAAAGTCGTTATCTGGAAATCATTTTAGTGGACTCATGTGCCCGATCTAATTATTTTCGGGTATAACAAACGCACAGACGATTATTTAATGGTGCAAAATCTGACAGGACATCTTTAATATCGTAACAGGGGAGATAATTAACTCCAGTCCTGTTGTCGGTACGCGGGGATATACCAATACATACATTTCTGATTCCGCTCACATGGAGTAAGACACCTTTTTAAAGGCACACCTTAGCAATTCACATGGCCCTTTCGTGAGGCTGATATATAGTTTGAATGGAAAGGAGACCATGGCATTACTCTCTTGTATATAGGGTTCTTACAAAATTATTCGGGGACATACAGTCTACAGATTTCATCGAAAATGTCTGCAAATAATAACTAAATGGTATTATTCTCCTGAATATTCTCCACATAATTTATGTTGCATATCTTATTGTCATCATTCGGAGAGGTCTTTCATCTTGCGGTTTCTATAAGTAGTTTATGGTTTGCTGTTTTGAGCATACCGATGTAAAGCTACATGTATATGTGACCCGCCATATCAAATCCAGTCGTAAGTCGGGATTTGTTTTACCCTGTGCCAATGCATTCTCTTATATATGCGAGTCGACCATAGGTCGCCTCGCATATATAAGAGAATGCATTGGCCTAACAATTTTTTATCATGTTTTTTTTTATAAATGTTTCTTACAATTTTTAGGACATAGAATAAAAAACATCCATTATCCTGCAGGGAGCCCCACACATATATAGAAGCATATAGAAGAGTGTCGTCTGCTCATGTTTGTCCGGGGCTCACATATTATGGCTCAGCCAGCTACATAACCAAATGAACAGTTGACACTATGGGATTTTAAAGGAATATGCAGGTATGTATAGACAGCATTATTTCACGCGACAGGTGTCCCTATCCGTCCCAAATGTATTTGATCGTTACATGCATCAGTTATTATATACACATGAAAAGATAAACGACATAACAACAATTTTGAAGTTTTGATCATAAAGTTGCCTAACACGGAGATATGATCAGACATATGAGAGATGTGTGTTGTTCGACAAGTTACAATAACCGTGTCATCATATACTAACAATCTTAGCTTTATTCGGATCGATGATCATAACTCGATTGAGGGTCACGATGAGGACATCAAATATTGTCTGGTATTTTAAAAGCCTCACGGCGCATGACTTGAAATCTGAAAATTGTGTTCGCGTTTGTTACGGGTCCGGGGATCAAAATATAGGTCGATATGTGTTAAATATAGGTCGATATGCGCTAAATAGCTTGGACGACTTTCTCAAACATGGAATATTTAAAACCCTATATAGACACAATAATTATATTAACCTTTCTCTTAAATAAATATAAGCTGATATAAGGGTCACTATGTAGATCACTACGCCCGTATATAGATAGATACCTTATTCCACCAGTTGAAAACCTGGAAACTTTTTGAAGTTATGACTGGCCTGGGGTATATTTATAACATCGAAAATATACCCCAGTTGGCGGGTAATATATTTCTTTGTTAATACCTGCTCCTCATTTATGTATTTCACATCAGTTGAAGGTCCAGTTCGAGTTTGCACGATTTGCTTGTATTTGCGTGTGTATTTTTGTTGATACCATGATCCTACCGATAATAGTATAATGTTAGAAAGTTAAAACTTAAAACATCGAAGAAATTTGTCAACACTTCAACCCTCCGTGAACCCCGCGGCAACTCAGTACATTAGTATACATGACGAAAGGATGTGAAACCTGAGGGAATTGTGAAAGTGCAAGGCCATTGAAATTTATGATACAATTTTTTTGTCACATAATATCACAGATTAAAACTAACGTTATGTTTATTAACGTGTCAATTTGGAACTATATTTACCCACGGATTTACTATAACACGACACGAAGATTGTTATCCCTTTCAATTTACCGTTCAAAACTTATGGGAAACGTTTATACCTACATGTACAACGTGTATGTATACCTACAGTGGCGTTAACAACATCGTTTTCACAATGACCGTTACTAATACAGTAGGCAACATGATCATGGTATAAACTCTTCTAATCCGACACACGGTGTGCTGTTACTCCCGCCGTCCGGAGCTTGACCCTCACATGATACATCACACAGTATCAATTCTACCGGTCACCTGGTACGGTGTGCTAACAAGTGTTAATAAACCACAATGGCCAATTCATACCGTAGGATTAATTGACACTGAAATGTCGCTTTCATCTCCATTAATCTATATCGCGACACTTGACTTCAGTATTGACAATACGGTCAATAAGGTTATTACTCGATTGACCCTGAGTTTGCTTACTTCGTTCCGACTGACCGAACACACCCGAAATAAAATAATTTAGACGGACCATTTGAGTTGATGATGGAGGGTATGTTTACTTTTAGCCGGACCATTTGAGTTGATGTTTGAGGGTATGTTTACACACTCGCAAATACGCCCCATCACTAACTCGCCTGTCACTAACTCGCCCTGTCATTAACTCGCCCCGTCACTAACTCGCGGCCATATGTTATCCACCAGGCTTGAGTCCGTGGTTTTAGTGCTGCAGGTCAAAGTTCTGGAGTAGCATTTCCATATCTGGAAGTCATGAATAGTCAAAAGCTCCATATATGGAATGCTGCTCCAGAACTTTGAAATGTAGCACTAAAACCGCGGAACTGGCGCTGGACGAATCTCTGAAAAAAACGGAACGGGGCTGGATGAATCTATGAAACTACGGAACGGGGCTGGATGAATCTCTGAAACAACGGAACGGGGCTGGATGAATCCAACTTATATACGGCCGCGACTCAGTGATCCCGCTTATTTGTCTGGCACATTTGCCCAGGATTTTCGATGCAGAAGGCTATACTGTGACAGAACACGAACCCAGAAATGCTTATAAAATGCAGCTGGTTCATAGATAACTACGTGAGAAGTAAACCATAGTTACACGTGTAGAGATGCTACCGAAATCTTCCTTCAAATGTTATGAAATTATCTCGCATGAATCCATAGTACAGGTTTTCGAAGGTAAAAATAGTAGCATTGCTACACGTGGAATTATATCACATTTACTTTTCCTGCGTCGTGTTGGTAAAGATGCATTGTATATGTGTGTTGCCGTACTAATGCTTGCATCGTGTTTTTCAATGACATATGTAGATTGTTGTGGCAATGAGTTTACAATTGTTAAATGATAAACGCTCTTACTCAAATAATATAAACTAATTGTCGGCTCTCAAAATGATGCCATAGTGAACATGTTTATGTATTGCTGCAACTATATTGAAGCGATGCAGTATTGTTGGAGCTACATGCATCTGTTGGGGTAATCACTAAGCAGTTAGCTTTAAGTGATAAACACTATAATATTCAATACACATCAAATAATTTTCTGTATGCATGCTCTAATAAGGATGCGCTTATGAACATTGTTCCGCAACTAAATGCATAATGGAAGACGTAATGATATTGGAGTTATTTGCAGCCCACATGTAGGATGTCAGGGCAATCAGTTACAATTTTAGATGATAGGCACTATACTATTCAATAAACATCAGAATTATTGTCTACATGCACGCTCCAATGACGATAATATTAATGACATCTTATACTTTTTCCGGCAACTATTGAAAAGATTCATTGATCCTAACTGGAGCTATATGTTGTGACAATCAGCAGCAATCTGCAGCTCATAAGGGCCCTTTAACGAGTGAATGAAGATGTCCGTACCCAGAGTACACCTATCGTGATCGTCAATAAATGGAGTTAAATACCTCAAACGCCAGCCGCGCGTATCTCCCAGGCACTTGGCGCGATTTAATAATAAAAAGAGAATAAAATATTTGATGAGTCAAATTTGATTGTTTGATGTTATTGATGGGTTGATGATTGTCTGCTTCGTCGGGTGTTTTATGGGGTAATTGGGTGCTGGCAAACACTGGCACATCTAATGATTTCAGGGTGCATAATGCATCGACTGAATAATAGAATTCGTCCGCGCATAGTTCCAGACATGAAATTCGATCACTGTCGCCTATATCTGGCATGCAATTTCATGCGTATACGACTTGATCGCTAGCCGACTTACTGTATAACATATGCTGCAATCACGCAAAAAAAAAATTCACATCCTTCAAGTCGAAGAAATGATTTATACGTTGATTTTCACTAGGCTATGTGTCTTTAATTCGCGACCATAATATATATATATATATACATGTTAACTGCGTGTTTCTATATTAGTTGGGGAGAGAATACCCCGAAGTCCACTCGAAAATGTTCACCAGGTTGGAGTTATGCGTTCATAAATATTGTTTTAATTTGGCATTTATATACGAGGCTAAAAGAAAGTCACGACCGACCGCTTGTCTTGGTGTCAATGAGTGACGTTTCATTAATATACATGTACTGATGAGTATTACATACAAGTCAGGGGAGATAATGCCGGTAATCTGATGACTATTACATGCAAGTCAGTGGAGATAATACAAGTCATGGGAGATAATACCGGTGACGGGAGATAATACAAGTCAGGGGATATAATGCCGATCATCTGATGAGTATTACACGCAAGTCAGGGGAGATAATACAAGTCAGGGGAGATAATACAAGTCAGGGGAGATAATACCGGTCATGTGAGATAATACCGATCAGGGGAGATAATACAAGTCGTGGGAGATAATGCCGGTCATCTGATGAGTATTACATGCAAGTCAGGGGAGATAATACCGGTCAGGGGAGATAATACCGGTCAGGGGAGATAATGCCGGTCATCTCATGAGTATTACATGCAAGTCAGGGGAGATCATACCAGTCAGGGGAGATAATACAAGTCAGGGGAGATAATACAAGTCAGGGGAGATAATGCCGGTCATCTGATGAGTACTACATGCAAGTCAGGGGAGATAATACAAGTCAGGGGAGATCATACCGGTCAGGGGAGATAATATAAGTCAGGGGAGATAATAAAAGTCAGTGGAGATAATGCTGGTCATCTGATGAGTATTACATGCAAGTCAGGGGAGATCATACCGGTCAGGGGAGATAATACAAGTCAGGGGAGATAATACAAGTCAGGGGAGATAATGCCGGTCATCTGATGAGTATTACATGCAAGTCAGGGGAGATAATACAAGTCAGGGGAGATAATACAAGTCAGGGAATACAAGTCAGGGGAGATAATACAAGTCAGGGGAGATAATACAAGTCAGGGGATATCATATCGGTCAGGGGAGATAATACAAGTCAGGGGAGATAATGCCGGCTATCGATGATAGCTCTGCTAATCGCAAACGGTCCATTTTATCTGAATATTCCACACGTTGTTTGATATAGCATAATATTTTTTTTACCAGTACACTGAAGCGAACACATCTAAAACTGGGGCCGATAGTATGTATGCACTTGCGTGGAGAAAATACAGTTATTGTACTCGAATATCGAATGGATTGCGGGTGTGTACAGCTATAATGGGCAGTCTAATGATATCCCTGCCAAAATCAAGGATACGGCGAGTTAAGGACATTCAAAATCACCACATATATTGTTATTACACATCAAGTAGACCCCAATCATGAATAATAAGTTTTCAAGTGGTGTGATCCACTTCTGAATTATCATGAATGGTATACTATGAACAATACGATCGAAAGTGGTGCTATTTCATTCTGAATTATCGTGAATGACATGTTTACTGTATGTGTGTGGTCACACACCGATTACGCTGTACAATTAAGTCATTCTAAATGTGAGAGGACCACAAGCCCACGCAAAAACGTCGGTAAACCTATCTTCAGAATCTTTCCACATGATAAGCAGAGCCATACGAACATAACCACGCGTGAGGTATCTCCCAAAACTATGTACGCCGGACGCAAACGAAAGTTGAATGCTCGGAACGATTAATAGGACGGTTACGAATGGTACGATGAACATATAATTGCTGGTATATTGTTGTTCTTCAGCTTAATGGTACCTATACTATCATAGTAAAACATTTAGACCACCTACGGTGATAATCGCTAGTTGCTTACAAGCTTCGATCCCAGCTAAATACCGTATTGACCGTTATACAGACTTCGTAATACTACCAGACATTCAATTTACAACATATAAGTTACTAGGCAGGAGAAGTCGAAAACAAACCTCGTCAAAAGCAGAACAATACATGGGCACTTAGGAGTGATATGAGTGTATAGCTTAGATTATATCGGTTAAAGAGGCGGGCTCATATAACATGACATTGACACCCATAAGGTCGTAATGGTAGACGTGGCCGTCATATAATAGGAATCACTGAACTAAATGGTTTCCCATAGGCGACAGTGTTAACGTTTCCGCCAAATTTCCTGAATTGAAGCCTACATGCCACTCCAGTGATGTTTACCCAGTCAGATTGACACCTGTTGATCACGAAAATGCAAGAAAAATCATAGGTCATGTGTTTACTTTTTAAAATAAATTCACAAGTGTACGACAGGGCTTTCACGCGCAGCCACATTTTACCTTGAAAACCCCAGAACTACAGCAGCTAGTTAAATACATTTCCCACTCACAAAAATCCATTCCCCCATTAATTCACCAGTTTAAATTATTTAGATATGATGTACAAATCAAATAAACACGATGCCATCCTTTAATAACGTGTCACATGTATCAGGTGAATGTATTAAGCACAACGCATACATCAACCGTATATTAAAACAGTGTCCTGGTGCATGCACGGCCTACCATATTAAGCACAACGCATACATTAACCGTATATTAAAACAGTGTCCTGATGCATGCACGGTCTTCCAGATTAAGCACAACGCATACATTAACCGTATATTAAAACAGTGTCCTGGTGCATGCACGGTCTACCATATTAAGCACAACGCATACATTAACCGTATATTAAAACAGTGTCCTGATGCATACACGGTCTACCAGATTAAGCACAACGCATACATTAACCGTATATTAAAACAGTGTCCTGGTGCATGCACGGTCCACCATATTAAGCACAACGCATAAATTAACCGTATATTAAACAGTGTCCTGGTGCATGCACGGTCTACCAGATTAAGCATAACGCATACATTAACCGCATATTAAAACAGTGTCCTGGTGCATGCACCGTCTACCAGATTAAGCACAACGCATACATTAACCGCATATTAAAACAGTGGCCTGGTGTATGCACCGTCTACCAGATTAAGCACAACGCATACATTAAACGTATATTAAAACAGTGTCCTGGTGCATGCATGGTCTGCCAGATTAAGCACAACGCATACATTAACCGTATATTAAAACAGTGTCCTGGTGCATGCACGGTCTATCAGATTAAACACAACGCACACATTAACCGCATATTAAAACAGTGTCCTGGTGTATGCACCGTCTACCAGATTAAGCACAACGCATACATTAAACGTATATTAAAACAGTGTCCTGGTGCATGCATGGTCTGCCAGATTAAGCACAACGCATACATTAACCGTATATTAAAACAGTGTCCTGGTGCATGCACGGTCTATCAGATTAAGCACAACGCACACATTAACCGCATATTAAAACAGTGTCCTGGTGTATGCACCGTCTACCAGATTAAGCACAACGCATACATTAAACGTATATTAAAACAGTGTCCTGGTGCATGCATGGTCTGCCAGATTAAGCACAACGCATACATTAACCGTATATTAAAACAGTGTCCTGGTGCATGCACGGTCTATCAGATTAAGCACAACGCACACATTAACCGTATATTAAAACAGTGTCCTGGTGCATGGCACATGTACTCTAATTACAACTCTGTTCAGTCGGAGAGATCACCGTGCTCTGCATAGATGTCTCGACAGATTGTTCACGGTCCAATATATATAGTAGTTCATTCGTTTTTCCTACCTGCATACACGTAGCTTATATATAATTGTTTTGTTTTTTTATTAATTAGATATGACATTTTTGTCCAGAGCGGCATGTTGTCGAACTACATGTATGTGAACATCGCTTCAGTTTGCACTTTAAACCGAGTAATATTATTTTACGTCCACCAAATTATTATGGTTTTACGACATGCCGAAAATCTACATCACTGCTATAAATAATGTGTGTACATCAATACATCGATTTTTGTGACGTCACTCACATTACTAACCTGCGATCTAATTAATATATAGGATATTACTTGATCGGTTTGATATTATAGACCTGATATCGGCTATCAGTAACTTCATACCAGCATTCGGTCTCAGGCTTATAGGAGGTTACCTCATACATGTATTGTCATGGCCACATATACACGCATTTCAATTTAATGGGCGGATAATTAAAATGTATAGATAAACATGCAAACATTGAGACCTATACTCTTAATTATATTCGACCAATTGTTCGAATAGTCGACCCAACACTATACTAAAACCGTAAGAACGGTATATATAGGACTGCTAAGCGAGGAATTCTTAGCATGCGATATTTCTTTATCATGTTATCAGCATCGGTGGTATCGTGACTTTCTGTCGTGTTTACCCTTCAAATATACCGTGTATATTTCCAATGTTAGGTTAAAATACCACGAGTAAACCCCGCATAGCTCAAGCACAAAGAGCCGCTGTGTGCAGAACTCGATCATATAACATTGACTTTTGTGTGACGTGTCTGTACAATGTTTGGCACAAACTTTCATGTGGACTAAATTATAACACGTTCTACGTACAAGAACCATTATAGATCGTGTTACCAATACGTATACATCTCACGGACATTTATACGTTACGGTCGAAAAGACCCAAGCAAACCACTCAGTGGACATGCTGTAAATAACGTGTATGACATTTTAATGGTGGTGTTAATTTACTTGTGTACACCCCCACCCCATGGGTATACCAGCATTACATAGTCAATTAAACATATATCCTACAAACACATGACATATGCTATTTTCACCAAAAGGTGATATTAGCGCATAGATAAATTTAGCTGTCAGTGTGCCAGCCAAAATCGTATGGGTCTCGATTTACCATTATGAGTAAACGTTAGCACAAAATACCTGTCAAATTACCATTGGTTTTGCAAATCCACAGAGTACCCTCTCCAGTAATCATACAAAATCGCATCAAACCAGCTCAAATATATTGACAGGTGTCACCTGGGACACACTAAAGTGCAAGCCGAGGCCGGCTCCAAAATAAAAGGTGTAAGCGGGGGTGTTATATCGCGTTTGTTTCCATTGTTTCTCAGTGGATATGAATAAAATGTTGAATGTATGTCCGTGTTTGGATATGGAATACATTAATGTTTTGATTAACAATTTTTTGTATTATTCTTTGTAAAATAATTGATGGGTGATCTGATGTATGCATCTTTTTTACTTGGTCACTGTGTCTGCTGATTTATCGAACGGCACTGTTAATAATAACAGGGAATCGACATCGAGAATACTATCTGGTGAGCGGCTCTTCTTCCTATCTGGTGAGCGGCTCTTCTTCCTATCTGGTGCGCGGCTCTTCTTCCTATCTGGTGCGCGGCTCTTCTTCCTATCTGGTGCGCGGCTCTTCTTCCTATCTGGTGCGCGGCTCTTCTTCCTATCTGGTGAGCGGCTCTTCTTCCTATCTGGTGCGCGGCTCTTCTTCCTATCTGGTGAGCGGCTCTTCTTCCTATCTGGTGCGCGGCTCTTCTTCCTATCTGGTGAGCGGCTCTTCTTACTATTTGGTGAGCGGCTCTTCTTACTATCTGGTGAGCGGCTCTTCTTCCTATCTGGTGAGCGGCTCTTCTTACTATCTGGTGAGCGGCTCTTCTTACTATCTGGTGAGCGGCTCTTCTTCCTATCTGGTGAGCGGCTCTTCTTACTATCTAGTGAGCGGCTCTTCTTACTATCTGGTGAGCGGCTCTTCTTACTATCTGGTGAGCGGCTCTTCTTCCTATCTGGTGAGCGGCTCTTCTTACTATCTGGTGAGCGGCTCTTCTTACTATCTGGTGAGCGGCTCTTCTTACTATCTGGTGAGCGGCTCTTCTTACTATCTGGTGAGCGGCTCTTCTTCCTATCTGGTGAGCGGCTCTTCTTACTATTTGGTGAGCGGCTCTTCTTCCTATCTGGTGCGCGGCTCTTCTTCCTATCTGGTGAGCGGCTCTTCTTACTATCTGGTGAGCGGCTCTTCTTACTATCTGGTGAGCGGCTCTTCTTACTATCTGGTGAGCGGCTCTTCTTACTATCTGGTGAGCGGCTCTTCTTACTATCTGGTGAGCGGCTCTTCTTCCTATCTGGTGGGCAGCTCTTCTTACTATCTGGTGAGCGGCTCTTCTTCCTATCTGGTGAGCGGCTCTTCTTACTATCTGGTGAGCGGCTCTTCTTACTATCTGGTGAGCGGCTCTTCTTACTATCTGGTCAGCGGCTCTTCTTCCTATCTGGTGAGCGGCTCTTCTTACTATCTGGTGAGCGGCTCTTCTTACTATCTGGTGAGCGGCTCTTCTTCCTATCTGGTGAGCGGCTCTTCTTACTATCTGGTGAGCGGCTCTTCTTACTATCTGGTGAGCGGCTCTTCTTACTATCTGGTGAGCGGCTCTTCTTACTATCTGGTGAGCGGCTCTTCTTACTATCTGGTGAGCGGCTCTTCTTACTATCTGGTGAGCGGCTCTTCTTCCTATCTGGTGAGCGGCTCTTCTTACTATTTGGTGAGCGGCTCTTCTTCCTATCTGGTGCGCGGCTCTTCTTCCTATCTGGTGAGCGGCTCTTCTTACTATCTGGTGAGCGGCTCTTCTTACTATCTGGTGAGCGGCTCTTCTTACTATCTGGTGAGCGGCTCTTCTTACTATCTGGTGAGCGGCTCTTCTTACTATCTGGTGAGCGGCTCTTCTTACTATCTGGTGAGCGGCTCTTCTGACTATCTGGTGAGCGGCTCTTCTTACTATCTGGTGCGCGGCTCTCATTCCTATCTGGTGCGCGGCTCTTCTTCCTATCTGGTGAGCGGCTCTTCTTCCTATCTGGTGAGCGGCTCTTCTTACTATCTGGTGCGCGGATATTCTTCCTATCTGGTGAGCGGCTCTTCTTCCTATCTGGTGCGCGGCTCTTCTTCCTATCTGGTGAGCGGCTCTTCTTCCTATCTGGTGAGCGGCTCTTCTTACTATCTGGTGAGCGGCTCTTCTTACTATCTGGTGCGCGGATCTTCTTACTATCTGGTGAGCGGCTCTTCTTACTATTTGGTGAGCGGCTCTTCTTCCTATCTGGTGAGCGGCTCTTCTTCCTATTTGGTGAGCGGCTCTTCTTCCTATTTGGTGAGCGGCTCTTCTTACTATCTGGTGAGCGGCTCTTCTTCCTAGTTGGTGAGCGGCTCTTCTTCCTATTTGGTGAGCGGCTCTTCTTACTATCTGGTGCGCGGCTCTTCTTCCTATCTGGTGCACGGCTCTTCTTCCTATCTGGTGAGCGGCTCTTCTTCCTATTTGGTGAGCGGCTCTTCTTCCTATTTGGTGAGCGGCTCTTCTTACTATCTGGTGCGCGGCTCTTCTTACTATCTGGTGAGCGGCTCTTCTTACTATCTGGTGAGCGGCTCTTCTTACTATCTGGTGCGCGGCTCTTCTTCCTATCTGGTGCGCGGCTCTTCTTCCTATCTGGTGAGCGGCTCTTCTTACTATCTGGTGAGCGGCTCTTCTTCCTATCTGGTGCGCGGCTCTTCTTCCTATCCGGTGCGCGGATCTTCTTACTATCTGGTGAGCGGCTCTTCTTACTATCTGGTGAGCGGCTCTTCTTCCTATTTGGTGAGCGGCTCTTCTTCCTATTTGGTGAGCGGCTCTTCTTACTATCTGGTGCGCGGCTCTTCTTCCTATCTGGTGAGCGGCTCTTCTTCCTAACTGGTGCGCGGCTCTTCTTCCTATCTGGTGAGCGGCTCTTCTTACTATCTGGTGAGCGGCTCTTCTTACTATCTGGTGAGCGGCTCTTCTTACTATCTGGTGAGCGGCTCTTCTTACTATCTGGTGAGCGGCTCTTCTTACTATCTGGTGAGCGGCTCTTCTTACTATCTGGTGAGCGGCTCTTCTTACTATCTGGTGAGCGGCTCTTCTTCCTATCTGGTGAGCGGCTCTTCTTACTATCTGGTGAGCGGCTCTTCTTCCTATCTGGTGAGCGGCTCTTCTTACTATCTGGTGAGCGGCTCTTCTTACTATCTGGTGAGCGGCTCTTCTTACTATCTGGTGAGCGGCTCTTCTTACTATCTGGTGAGCGGCTCTTCTTCCTATCTGGTGAGCGGCTCTTCTTCCTATCTGGTGAGCGGCTCTTCTTCCTATCTGGTGAGCGGCTCTTCTTCCTATTTGGTGAGCGGCTCTTCTTCCTATTTGGTGAGCGGCTCTTCTTACTATCTGGTGAGCGGCTCTTCTTCCTAGTTGGTGAGCGGCTCTTCTTCCTATTTGGTGAGCGGCTCTTCTTACTATCTGGTGCGCGGCTCTTCTTCCTATCTGGTGCACGGCTCTTCTTCCTATCTGGTGAGCGGCTCTTCTTCCTATTTGGTGAGCGGCTCTTCTTCCTATTTGGTGAGCGGCTCTTCTTACTATCTGGTGCGCGGCTCTTCTTCCTATCTGGTGAGCGGCTCTTCTTACTATCTGGTGAGCGGCTCTTCTTACTATCTGGTGCGCGGCTCTTCTTCCTATCTGGTGCGCGGCTCTTCTTCCTATCTGGTGAGCGGCTCTTCTTACTATCTGGTGAGCGGCTCTTCTTCCTATCTGGTGCGCGGATCTTCTTACTATCCGGTGCGCGGCTCTTCTTACTATCTGGTGAGCGGCTCTTCTTCCTATCTGGTGAGCGGCTCTTCTTCCTATTTGGTGAGCGGCTCTTCTTACTATCTGGTGCGCGGCTCTTCTTCCTATCTGGTGAGCGGCTCTTCTTCCTATCTGGTGCGCGGCTCTTCTTCCTATCTGGTGAGCGGCTCTTCTTACTATCTGGTGAGCGGCTCTTCTTACTATCTGGTGAGCGGCTCTTCTTACTATCTGGTGAGCGGCTCTTCTTACTATCTGGTGAGCGGCTCTTCTTACTATCTGGTGAGCGGCTCTTCTTACTATCTGGTGAGCGGCTCTTCTTACTATCTGGTGAGCGGCTCTTCTTACTATCTGGTGAGCGGCTCTTCTTCCTATCTGGTGAGCGGCTCTTCTTCCTATCTGGTGAGCGGCTCTTCTTACTATCTGGTGAGCGGCTCTTCTTCCTATCTGGTGAGCGGCTCTTCTTACTATCTGGTGAGCGGCTCTTCTTACTATCTGGTGAGCGGCTCTTCTTACTATCTGGTGAGCGGCTCTTCTTCCTATCTGGTGAGCGGCTCTTCTTCCTATCTGGTGAGCGGCTCTTCTTCCTATCTGGTGAGCGGCTCTTCTTACTATCTGGTGCGCGGCTCTTCTTCCTATCTGGTGAGCGGCTCTTCTTCATATCTGGTGAGCGGCTCTTCTTCCTATTTGGTGAGCGGCTCTTCTTCCTATTTGGTGAGCGGCTCTTCTTCCTATCTGGTGCGCGGCTCTTCTTCCTATCTGGTGAGCGGCTCTTCTTCCTATCTGGTGAGCGGCTCTTCTTACTATCTGGTGAGCGGCTCTTCTTACTATCTGGTGAGCGGCTCTTCTTCCTATCTGGTGAGCGGCTCTTCTTCCTATCTGGTGAGCGGCTCTTCTTCCTATCTGGTGAGCAGCTCTTCTTCCTATCTGGTGAGCGGATCTTCTTCCTATCTGGTGAGCGGCTCTTCTTCCTATCTGGTGAGCGACTCTTTTTCCTATCTGGTGAGCGGCTCTTCTTCCTATCTGGTGAGCGGATCTTCTTCCTATCTGGTGAGCGGCCCTTCTTCCTATCTGGTGAGCGGCTCTTCTTCCTATCTGGTGAGTGGATCTTCTTCCTATCTGGTGAGCGGCTCTTCTTCATATCTGGTGAGCGGCTCTTCTTCCTATCTGGTGAGCGGCTCTTCTTCCTATCTGGTGAGCGGCTCTTCTCCCTATCTGGTGAGCGGCTCTTCTTACTATCTGGTGAGCGGTTCTTCTTCCTATCTGGTGAGCGGCTCTTCTTCCTATCTGGTGAGCGGCTCTTCTTCCTATCTGGTGAGCGGCTCTTCTTACTATCTGGTAAGCGGCTCTTCTTCCTATCTGACATTTTCAACATGTCAATTTCGAAAGTTAAGGACATGTTGTGGACTTATTTCATTGAATAAAACCAATCATTTAGTGTCCAAACACTAGCCCCGTCGGAAGAATGTACGAATGAATTAAGATTGTCGAAAATTCCAACTATATCGACTCTAGTAACTCTACTATTTCAGAGAACACAACCTTTGAACTACGCACAGATGTAAATATTGACTACTTTATTCTGGACGAATTATTGGGAATATACATTACGGCAATGACTGGGTATATACATTACGGCAATGATTGGGTATATACATTACGGCAATGACTGGGTATATACATTACGGCAATGAACGAATTGTTGGGTATATACATTACGGTAATGATTGCGCCAATACAATTCGTTCACAACGAATGAAAGCTGTGTTCAGACTATTTGGATGTCCAATTTATAAAAATAACTTATTTTGGCGATATTCTTTGTTATTCCGTTATGGAACACATCATCACTTTAACGATGTCCCTTTCTGACAAGTTTCTCTTACCGGACAATAGAAATATAAAACATATTGAATTCACCACCATTCGTATCACAGATGCATCGAAAAAATCCACAAAATCATCCATAAAAAAGTTCATAATTGAGAACGCTCTTTACCAGCTACCTCTTTCTTGGTGACGGAAGCATGGGCGCTCTTAATATGAGCTGCGAGCATTGGAATTTTTGCTAGACTGACATAAAAATAAAATAATATGATGTTTAAATATACTATTTTGAAATTCGATATCTGGCCATTACAACCTCCTATTAATGGATTCATGGGTTTTATCTTGTTATGTTCTGCTATAGAAATGTACATGTATGGTTATTTTATAATCTACAGCTGGTTGTTTTATAACGTACATATTGTAGTTTTATGATGTACAGACGGTGGTTGTATGATGTACAGATGGTGGTTTTATGATGTACATATTGTGGTTTAATTTATTTTGTCAAATCGGACAGGGCATCTTTAAATACTAATTCTAACAAACAATTGTTAGTAGCATCAGGTGTGATCATGTGTGTTGAAGATAATCGATGACTCTTTCTACAGCGGCCATACTAAGCCAATTATCATCGAAATAGGGCAAACATATGTCTTTGGTATGGAACACGTAGGTTTGTAAGTGCGTGTTTGTAATGTGACAACTGTGACATTGTTTCTTAGTCAGAACTGACTATACATTCTGGGCTATTAACATGTTTACTCTTGATAAGTTTTGCGGGAGGAATTTCTAATGGTGTTTGGATAAGATGGGAAATTCGTCCAAATTGATAAGACGGTCCTTTGATTTCAATGAGAAATGTGACAATATAGCGTTATCACAGAGTCGAAACATCGGAGTCATAAATGCATACATCCGAGTTATAAAGAACCACTGCCCAACCTTGCGTATAAACTTCGAGTTATAAAAAAATACAGCCAAACCGTGTGTATACATTCTGAGTTAGAAAGAAAAACAGCAAACCTTGATTAATATATTACTCTACAATTACTCTACAATGAACAGACTGCAGAAGTAAATGTACATATAGATATAATTTAAAGAAAGTTTGACCTCCGGATACCGTGCACAAAACATGACTTGACTTACTAGAATGCCAACCATGGCGCCAAATGCCCCGGATACCGTGCATAAAACATGACTTACTAGAATGCCAACCATGGCGCCAAATTCCCCGGATACCGTGCATAAAACATGACTTACTAGAATGCCAACCATGGCGCCAAATTCCCCGGATACCGTGCATAAAACAAGACTTACTAGAATGCCAACCATGGCGCCAAATTCCCCGGATACCGTGCATAAAACATGACTTACTAGAATGCCAACCATGGCGCCAAATTCCCCGGATACCGTGCATAAAACATGACTTACTAGAATGCCAACCATGGCGCCAAATTCCCCGGATACCGTGCATAAAACATGACTTACTAGAATGCCAACCATGGCGCCAAATTCCCCGGATACCGTGCATAAAACATGACTTACTAGAATGCCAACCATGGCGCCAAATTCCCCGGATACCGTGCATAAAACAAGACTTACTAGAATGCCAACCATGGCGCCAAATGCCAAATGGGAATGTGAGGTATTTCTTTCTATACAATTTACACAGATGAGACGTTACTTTAAACATTTAAGAGGAAAAGCTTACAAAATAATGATCAGGATGATCACTGCAATTTACATACTACATAAGGCAATAGCCAGCTATCACGTTTAAAAGGTTTGACCCCGGATACAGTGCAAAAGACCATCGCGAAATAAAATGGCGCCACTCCTTACAATATCAATTAAGAATGTATTCATCATTTCTGCCTGCAAGGTCATTAAATGTCCAGGACAATGATTCTGTCCTGATCCGTATTGTGTTTAGTACGACCAATCTGATTGCTTACCGTAAAGCCTGAATTTAGTGTGCCTGACATTTTCAGAATGCGGTCCCCAGATCGGGGTGATTTTAGTGACGCTATCTCGCATAGCGGGCTAGCATCACCAAAGTCACCCTCTGTGGACCTCTTTCTTCTTATGTCTCAACTGCTACGGAAGACCTGAACAGATGGGATTAAAATAATGCTAATTTGAGACTTCCCAGAAGATGAGATGTGAAGATGAATTTAGTGATGGAGTGTCGTCTGCTACTTTTATTTATCTGTCGTCTGCTTATGTTGCCTGTATATCTCTGAAAATGAATAATAATTGTTCCGGTGTAAACTTGTTTTTAACTAAATCAATTTAGTATAGACAGTGTTTAACTCCAGTGATATCGATATGTAATCATTTTACTCCAGTGATATCGATATGTAATCATTTTAGTATAGAAAGTGTTTAACCCCAGTGATATCGATATGTAATCATTTTACTCCAGTGATATCGATATGTAATCATTTTACTCCAGTGATATCGATATGTAATCATTTTACTCCAGTGATATCGATATGTAATCATTTTACTCCAGTGATATCGATATGTAATCATTTTACTCCAGTGATATCGATATGTAATCATTTTACTCCAGTGATATCGATATGTAATCATTTTTAGTATAGAAAGTGTTTAATTCCAGTGATATCGATAAGTAATCATTTTACTCCCGTGATATCGATATGTAATCATTTTACTCAGGTGATATCGATATGTAATCATTTTACTCCAGTGATGTCGATATGTAATCATTTAACTCCAATGAAATCGATATGTAACTATTTTAGTATAGAAAGTGTTTAACTCCAGTGATATCGATATGTAATCATTTTACTCCAGTGATATCGATATATAATCATTTTAGCGATATTAAAGATGACCGGTCCGATTTTACACATAAAAATACTAATAAACACTAATAAACACAAATAAACAATTACTAAGTTAATTTTCAGATTGGAAATATTGGAACCTCATTCTTCAAATGTAAGACACACTAAATTCAGGCTTGCTTACTCTCATTCTGGAACGTTAAACATATCGCGAGTCACTTCTCAAGAACTTGTCTGTTCGAAAGTTAATTGCCGTTACTGGTATACACTCTTATCCCCACCCACAATACAATCTTTCTTCGGCGGCGTAATTAGCTCACAGGGGCTAACCCATACTTAATTGTCGATCCTAGTCCCGATTGAAAGACACTTCAATAATTTTAATACTGTTGCACTTTTGCCAACCGAGCTTATAATCTCTAAGCATGTTATTTTCTTTCTGTCGTAGCGGTTCACCGAGTTGTAATCGGATTAGTAACATTGCACTTTTATGCGGATTTTTAATCATTCATTCCGTGGGAACAGTATGCCAGTTTGATTACAATATCGCTTTTCTGGGATTATATCATTGACCTTGGTATATAACAAGTCAAATTACAACTGAACATACACACAATATGATCTTCGTTCGCGGGTGTACAATTCCGAAACTAGTCTTTGGGGCAAACCCAGTTCATAACTGTGGGAAATGCCACTTGCACACAACTTTAGAATTCATCAACTGGCACATTAAATTGTCTGGCATATCTACATACACTGTAGCTTGTTCACGTACATATAATGCAATGAAATTAACACATCACAATTAACCAGTATCCCCGCCTACACCGATGTATCCCCGCCTACACCGATGTATCCCCGCCTACACCGACGTATCCCCGCCTACGCCGATGTATCCCAGCCTACACCGATGTATCCCCGCCTACACCGATGTATCCCCGCCCACACCGATGTATCCCCGCCTACACATCTCACTAAACCAGTATCCCCGCCTACACATCACACTAAACCAGTATCCCCACCTACACACCACACTAAACCAGTATCCCCGCCTACACATCACACTAAACCAGTATCCCCGCCTACACATCACACTAAACCAGTATCCCCGCCTACACATCACACTAAACCAGTATCCCCGCATACACATCACACTAAACCAGTATCCCCGCCTACACATCACAATAAACCAGTACCCCCGCCTACACATCACACTAAACCAGTATCCCCGCCTACACATCACACTAAACCAGTATCCCCGCCTACACATCACACTAAACCAGTATCCCCGCCTACACATAACACTAAACCAGTATCCCCGCCTACACATCACACTAAACCAGTATCCCCGCCTACACATAACACTAAACGAGTATCCCCGTCTGCATATCACACTAAACCAGTATCCCCGCCTATACATCACACTAAACCAGTATTCCCGCCTACACATAACACTAAACCAGTATCCCCGCCTACACATCACACTAAACAAGTATCCCCGCCTACACATCACACTAAACCAGTATCCTCGCCTACACCGATGTATCTGTCGATTTGAAACACTGAAAATAAGCCCACCATGTGTCGTTGAAGACCGGAGCTTGGCTGGTCATTCATCTGCTCGTCCATTTAAACAAAATCTCAAGAATACGTCGAGTAGGTATCCTATGTAACATAGCATGTCATTCACACCGAATACTCTGGCTGGTAAAGCAAAGTTACTATTCAGTGCCATTAAACACACACAATGGGAATACATAAAGCCATATAAATCTCCCCATATGGCAGACATTTACTTCAAAAGTGGGACAATCACGCCATTTGAGTCAAGTGTACCTGCACATTATATGTATACTTTATTCTTACAGTTTACAAAGAGTTTGAGATAAGCAAAACACTCAACACCGTGACGACCCAACAAACTCCACAGTGAATCACCACCATGACGACTCCACTAATCCCACAGTGGACCAACACCGTGATGACCCCACACTAACCCCACAGTGGACCAACACCGTGACGACCCCACTAACCCCATAGTGGATCACCACCGTGACGACCCCACAGTGGACCACCACTGTGACGACCCCACAGTGGACCACCACTGTGACGACCCCACAGTGGACCACCAGGTCCACAGTGATTTGTTTCGCGGTGATCAACGGTGAACATACGTTGAATATAACAATTTTGAATAGTTTCGTGGGGATAAAATAATAAATATAAATTGAAGATCAATGTCCGGAGCGCTTCTATTAATTTTATTTCGAAATATTTTATTACAAAATGAGATGATTAAGTTGGTCACTTTATTGTTCTATTTTCAGAAGACACCATTCAGGCGACACCATATAGCGATAGAGATTAGTAGGGTGTTCCCATAGCTATGCTCCGAACGTCAAATGTCCCAGATTGGTTGATTGTATTTTTTATTACAAAGTTACAAACGATAATAGTCTAATTAACGTTTATTTGTGACAGAATTACACAATATAAAATTCTGGTCTCTGTTAACAGTAACCACTGTTGTTATTAGCTAAACAACCACACGTTTTTAGACCAGTACATATTATAAATATAAATATAACCAATATTAATCGATAGAAGCATTTCCGGATAGGGGACTTCCGATTTATACCTAATATATACCCCGGTAACTATATAACTCATGTTTACAAAGAGATAGGCCATCTTTAACATGATACGATACGATTAATTTGCATAAACACCAATAAAGGCGGTATATATGCTAACAGTACAATTCAGAACAAAAAATCATTAATAAACAATTACATGTGAACATGGCATGTCTAGCTACACGTATTATGTTTTGTGATGCCAAACTTAAGATTCATTCAGAACGCTGACATAAGAAGTGCGGACCACGTTGCTGATTTTGCTGCTTATTTCATGGTTATGTTTCATTATAACATTAAATTTCTTATCGTTTGACATACTTGTACAATTACTGTGATATCTACCAACAATTTGGAAAAGTTCATTTCTGAGATTTAAATAGTGTAGACAGTCCATAATAATATGAATCAAATGAATTGTGATGTTTTGACCAGTTCAAACGTTTAATGATAAAGGGATATTTTTTGGAAATTGTAGACCTACGCAATTCGTTTTCCGTTGCGTATAGATACAAAAGGTTCACTGCGATACAGAAGGTTCACTTTAAATACAGAAGGTTCACTCCCATGCAGAAGGTTCACTGCCATGCAGAAGGTTCACCGCGATTACCGGTGATCCATGGTGTTTCGCGGTGATTCATGGTCGTATAACTGAGGTTTGGTAAGACTGTCATTATGAAGTTTATAGCGCTCGCTAACCCTCGCCATCCAAGGTTTCGTTGTACAGTGGGTCACCTTGAATAACTTTCATAGAAAAATCGCGACGGTGTTGAGTGGTTTGCTTATCGCACACTGTTGACGTACTATATGTAATTAAGGAGTTACAACCACCAAACGGAACAATTATTTGGTAATACAGCATCGGCAAGTAAAATGCGCGGCAGATCACAATCTCGGTGTTTAACTATTTCTTTACTAATTACTCACTGACGAGTAGTTCCCCTAGGACATGTTCAGATAATAAATTCAACAACAAGGGCATATGTTAACATTTCCCATCAATGAATAGGAATCCTTCTGTAATTATTTCATCTATCCGTTTGTCTGTCGGCTGCTTTTACTTTACGCATATTTTAAATTATCTGAGGCATATATACCAATACAAAATGGGTCCGGGTTGGACCGAAATTTACTTTTGCTAATCGTGCTCAGAGCAGACCAGTGCAGATATGACAGTCCTCGAAGATAATTATATAAATTGCTTGGGGTGACGATGTCGTCTGCGTATCTCTATATTGTACGCTACCCATGCACCGTCTGCGTATCTCTCTATTGTACGCTACCCATGCACCGTCTGCGTATCTCTCTATTGTACGCTACCCATGCATCGTCTGCGTATCTCTCTATTGTACGCTACCCATGCATCGTCTTGTCATAGTCTATTTAATTATACTGGACGATTTAAAGTGATGTGTAACTCTCCGGTAGGGTGATCAATTAGAAATGAAGGACACTCTTGCTCAAAGTGTTTATTGAAACAAATCTTATATCCAAACTGACAACACACACCGCCATTATTATATGTTAATTAAATTCAGTGACTCTCGATGGCGAAATCGTTTACGTTACTTTATAGCCGATAGTTGCGTCCCGAATCGAGAAGTAAATATTTACAATTGAGCATAATTCAGATGATGATGGAGTGGTACTGTCGAATTGCCTGAGATTTTCGGTGACGTAGTAGAATGCTACATTTCTCCAGTTGGCATACTGCCCGAATACGAACTTAACAGTTTAACGCACCCGAACAAGTCCATAATATGTCTTTAAATCATTGCATAAAAATTCGTGCGGCGCCTTTTTGTATTCGATCGAGTTTATCACAAACAAAAAACATCAGCATGATCTTAAATAGGAAGCATATTATACGTGTTGGATTGTTTTTCACGTCTCTTTTTCATCTAGATTGTTTTAAAATTTCCTCAACTGTGATAGTCTAGATGTAGATATGTTTGTCGAACACTCGCCAAACATGTTCCAATGTCGTCTGTTAACATTTTCTGAACAACCCTCCAAATTAAGAATAGACCATTCCACGTATAATTTTACAACTGAATGCAGCAAAGAAATTGTTTGTTGTTATATGTCATTTAGGAGTTGCAATCACGCAACAAAGCAATTATTGAGTAACGCTGCAACGGCAGGTAAATTGCGCGGGAGATCATAATATCGGTGTTTAATGATGCGTGGTGAAATAAGGTAATCGCCTCTCTCCCTTGTAATTATGGCTGTTTTCCATACTTCTGTTTTGAAGTTGGGTAATATTTATTCGTGCGCAGTCAAAATATAGTGAGTGGGAACGTGTTGAAACGAATTCCCATTCATGCATGCGGTAGTTATATTGCCGCGAGTATGTGCGCCAGGTAACCGTTGTTGATAGTGTAAGCGTATAGTATTAATGTGTCGGTTGAATTGGAGCTTGATCTGTCGGCTGTTGTGTGTCTTAAAAATGTTCTGTCCGATTTGTCCATATAACCACCATCTGTAAGTTTTATGCACTAGAAAACTACTTAGATCGGACCCATGAGACATTAAACTGACATGGCTCATTCGAGCTTCCAAATTCTGTCTACGCAATTTAGAAGGTATACGATAAACTGACAAATACACGAAATATGGATATACCGGCTTAGTATGCTCTGAAATATACTCCATGGTCACAGCCATTTTACAGCTGATTTCAATGATTCCCACAGAAGTCGAAACAAACGCTCTTCGTGTCTACCATATCTGGAATAGACTAACATGGAACGCTCTTTTCCGTTCCACGCCGTGCATATGGCTGTTTTGTGTTTGGGACCCAATCATCGTGTTCAAAGTTGTATATTGTATGACTTGTGTGCATTTTTCTGTGATTTAATGCTCGTATAACGGTAGATCATGTATTTAGCGACCTATTTCGATGCCGGGAAAAATTCAGAAGCGAATAATATTAACACTTCAATTCATATAAATGTTCCTGTCCCTTCACGGAGGCACGGTATGAGTGTTCATTGCTTCACACGTACTTTACTTAGTGAGGGTGAACACATTCTCATTTCTTATCGAAATGGCCATGTATCGATCGGAATGGAACATTGAGATGTAATTCAACACAGATATCGATCAGCTCGCCATGTCGGGGTTGGAACCCGTGCCAATCTCGTCTAACCCATACTGTGAAGCGGACATACATATTTTAATGAGGTCATGTATAAGGTCCTGTGACTCTCCTTTGATCGGAAAACGATACACTGAAGGCAGGCGACAAAGTGTTTGGTCGTTATTTATGGGTCACACGACATAGTAACATTCCTTACGTAAGCCACGTTTGGGTGACATAAATCACCAGTTTATACGAAAGATGCGCTGATTATAGAATTAGCTGCATGGAGTCATTCTGAATCCGTGTTATTGGAGGTATGGAGCATCTACATAATTTATGGTATAGGAGCAGAGCGAAATCCGCTCACAAAAGTTACTAAATCATGCAATCTCAAGCTGTGACCTTCACATTCTGTGAAATACATTATTAAGGGACATGTATTTATTAAGAAATGTATTATACCCACGTTAGTTTTGTCAATTTTGTAAAGTTCCACATCGGAACAAGTCTAAACATTAAAAAGCTCCCAGGTTTTGATCAGATGGATAGAGGATATCTAGTGTTTTTGAGTGGATACCGAAAAATAGATCATGAGTGAGCGAGAGAAATGTTTATTTTCGCGAGCGGCTTGCCGCGAGCGAAAATAGACATTTGTCTCGGTCACGAATGACATATTTTTCGGTATGCACTCAAAAAACACTAGATATTCTTTTTATTATGCGCATTTCCAAAGAAATTCACCATTTACGACGTTAAACGATCTCACAATCGTCTTCAATCGATGCATCATTTTTGAAGCCATCAGCTGATCGCTGCCTGTTCACGCAATGCTACTTCACCATCCGCAGAATATAAAATATAGTTTCCGTATTCTTCCCTTTATTCCCCCCCCCCATAAATATGTCGAATTTCAACATAAAATAGATTTTTTATTATAAATGTAATATCAGTGAATATAATATAAATTAGAATATCACAATGGGTTCTTTCACTTTGTCCTTCTTCAACAGTACAAACCGGAAACAGTATTGGTACACGCAAGTGAATCGGTCGCACGCGCGAGCTAGTGTGAAAGTATATTATTCTATATCCCCTTCCGGGTGATATCGATGTTTATCTAAACGCGTTTTTTCTATAATTCACTGTTGAGCGTATAATAAAATATGGTATCTACGGGCGTAGCCAGAGTAGATATCCATATCATAAACCATACTCGACCGAGACCTTTCATCTCTCCCTCTGGTTGCATGTAAACTTCCAATCAGCACCCGACGATGCCACTCGGTTGAACACATCAGAGAGTCGTTGAAAACATATCTGTTTCGTCAACGTTTTAAGTTGACTAGTTGACATTATTCGCACTTACTATACATTCACTAATTTCTTACCGATTTTAGAGTAACGATTGATTATATTTTATTTGTGTTCGAAATTTGTTTTAGATATTATTATAATTACCCTTGGACTTGTTGTAAACACATGCACATTTTCATGTTATGTTGTTATATATTTGTTTTGCTATTGCAAAGGGCATTGGAACTAATTTATTGTCTAATCTGGTCTAATGAGTTTTTTTTAATTTAAATTTAAATATAATATAATTATAATAATATATCAACTACACCAAGTTGTTGAAACAATGATCTGCATTTAATTCTTTGTGCTGCACGGTGTAAAAGACAATTGGAAATGTCATGTTTGCAGCCTTACTCAACATCATTTGGAAATTTCAGCATGACAATAAATTGAAAATTTCCAACCAATATATATTGGATATTAACTCATTTTATAGACCAAAGTCAAATAATTTCATATTTACGATAATAATTTTCAACATATGCCAATAGGTTCGTATTGGATATACACATTTCACATACGTTCATAATGGACTTACTTGGTTCTGTAATAAGCCCATATTGAACTAATATACCCGATTTTATAACACGGGCCACAGTGAAACCATGTTATAAAGATCGTTAATCTGGTTAATCTGATTTAGGTTTATAAGGAGTGTAAATAAATCCCGAGATGGGAATATTTGTGTTTTTGAAATAAGTTCAATATTATATATTTTCAGGAGATCAGGATGAACCAATATATATTGTAAATTATGTCGTGTTGTAGACCAAAGTCAAATAGTTTCCAATTTTCAGTCATATTTTTTATTTTTACTTAAAATGGCCATCAAATATAAATTTCCAATCATTAAGTGATGGGTCTCAATTGAAATTTTACCACCATTAAGGGTGGGGGTGTTAAGTTTCAGGTACCAATTGAAAATCCCTAGCGAAATGGAATTGGAGTTGGACATTTTGGACTGCTTCAAGAGGGTGCATTTGGAAATTTCAAGGTGGACACCACAAAGGACACCTTCTATGCACTAGCCAAGCCCTTGATGACGGTTATGACCAAATGCAGCTACATGTAATAACTAACACAATCTCTATATTGTCCCGAATTTATACCACATCGCGCAGTTTGTACATAAGTATGAATTGAAGTATGTACAACCGTATGTGGACCTCCACGACGTGCAGTTTACGACTCGCTAAAGGGCCTCGTTCATAAGTCGATTGTCACGCGCCTAAATTACGATCCATGTTATTTCTTATGTAATATATTTGCGCATGGGTAAAGTTGAGTTTAATTATGTGTATACAAATATGCCATTCCTAAGCTCCGTCGGCGGCCAATTTTTATCGATAAACTCTTTAAAGTTTATTGATTGTCATTGCATAAGCGAGACGCACTTCATTGCTCATTCCAAAGTAAACGTCGCTGCACTCCTTACTTCCACGAATTTCGTGTTAAAGGGACCCAGCAATCTCTATCAGAACGCACCAATCATACTTCCTTTCTGACTCTGTCATTGACTCGGTAGTTGTCTTTGGTTTTCTATATTTAGCGCGGGGTTTTCCAGCCAAATTAAATTGCGAATCCGATCGCCCCAAAGTCAAATTTCATAATTATGTGCTTTGAGAAAAATTCCCACAATCTTAATCCCGCAATCTTAATTACCGCAATTCTTAATGACATAATGGAGAATTAGAGCGGTAGTTTTATTGACGATTTTCGCAAGATACTCGTCAAAATTGCAGACAATTAGACTCTTGTGTGTATTCGATTAGACTCTCGGGTGTATTCGAATCTGTGTTCCTCGTGAACGTCTTCTCGGGTGATCTCGAGTGTTAGAATGGCGTGCTGATGGGAATGAAGCTTTCGAATTGAATTGTTTATTAGCAAAGTCAACATCTAAGTTGCAACATGCCATACAACTTATTTACACAACATTATACAAACAATACACAACATACATATATATCAATAAATGAGTTCATCATATTATATGATATTGATAATAAATACAAATAATGCTAATACATTTGGGAATATGTTTTCTGAAATGGTTTCATATAATATTTACATTATATATAATATAATGTAATACTTGCTTCATGGTAACTTTATAAATGCTAATTTTAAGAAAATGCTCACTCTTTTCAATATACTTATGTTAAGCAGTGACAGCAGTCTGAACTTCCGGTGTACGTACGATGGCGGCGGGGGAAAAATAGAGTCGAAACAAAATCATTGGAATCCTCCAAATTACATGACTTATAACATGCCATCCGTCTAATGTAAACATACATTATCCAAAACGATATTGAGAAGAATGTTTCGCTTTTGACGCTATGAATTCAACTCCAATGTTAGTATTCCAAAAACAACTTGCCTAACTTCGAATCATTGCAGAAAAATAAACACCAATTCAACATGAATCTTCAACCCAGCACAAATGCCTGCACGTTAGAACTTATTCATTCAAGTATAACAACGATGAAAAATGCAATGGACACTGGCTTTCAAAAAGTGCACGATGACCTCAACATGTTTAGAGTGGAAGTTAACTCCATAAAAGAATCTATGAATTCTATGGTCGAGGAAAATCTTAATATGAAAAATGACATAGGAAAAATTAACTCTAAAGTGCAAGAAATCGAGGATTGTGTAATACCAACCACCTACCAACAGTTGAGTGCAAAAATTGACAAACTTCAAGATGAAATTTTAAGGCAGGAAATTCACGACCGTAAATATAACCTGCTTCTTTACGGGATAGACCAACAGCCAAATGAAGATATTTATTCTGTCGTGGGAAAATTTCTGACAAGCACACTAAACTTAAACATTCAATTGGCGACTAATATTGTCCAACGCCTCATAAATGCTCACAGATTGCCGACCCGTAATATCAGATTGGGACAACCGGATTCCAAGTCACAGCCTAATCCCATAATAATTGTGTTAGGACATGACAGGGACAAACAGGCCATTCTAAACAGCCTGCAGGAGGATACTTGCCCTATCCGAAAAACCAAGATGTCTGTTCGAACAGATCTCCCGTCTGAGCTCAAACGCGAAAGAGGCAGACTGGCGAGCATCGTGTTTGATCTCCGTAAAAACAAAAAACTGAAAACAAAGATTCGACTTGCTGGGACCAGCGTTGTTCTTGATGTCCGGAGAAATGCAAAAGAGGCCTGGTCACAGTATCATGTTCCAAATGACAATGTCAAATAATTATGGTTTGGGACTTAAACTGAATAGTCTTTTTCATACATGAACCAAGTAATTAGTTTCTTCGTCTGCATTGCTGCTCGTGTGATGCATGTCTTCGACAGCCCGTCCCGATGCCAGCTTCATTCCTTCAAGCCTTGGCCGAATGGTGTATGGCTGGTCGAGGGTGGCCGGAGACCTTTATCACAGGAGCAGTCGTGCAATAACAACATAAACAGAATACACATCTATATTAAACACTTTTCTGAATTAATTATTAACTTTACTATATAGCATTCTCATGATTTTGCTATTAAGATGTCAAAATGTCAAATAATTATCTAAACGAATTTATTTGAATCATAATATATTCGATCAATACACTGAGTCGTGTTGCTTTTTGAATTCATTTACGATATATATGCATTAATTTCTTCTAAATACCGACGAATTATTTCAATTATAGCCTAATCTATATGGCGGTTATTAAATATGTCGTGAGGATCATTCAATGAATTTTTCTTCATTTTCTCGTGCTCAGATCACCCGTTGTAAGTACATGACATGTGAGAGCCAGAACAAAATAAGTTTTAAACTTCACCTTCCTATATATATTCAGTCTACAAGATTTATACACTTTAAATATTTCAAATTGATGGTTTATAACGGTATTATAATTGATTATGGCTGAAACATTTACCAATAGCACTGTGGCACTCGACAAACTTGAAGAGGGTCTAGAATTTGACTTGAAAAACATAATTTCTGGCCCTGATGCCCTGGATATAAGTGAACATAACGATGAAACAATCCTACAAATACCTGATTGCCAATACTTTACTCCAAAAAGGTTTCATGACAATATAGATACAAACAATGATTGTTTATCAGTATTCCACTTAAATTGTCAAAGCCTCAATTCTCACTGGGATGACTTTAACACATTAATATATGAAATGCAGAATAACAAATCAAAACTTGGTGTTATTGGGGTAACTGAAATCTTCAGATCACCTGATATTATTGATTTCCCTCTAAATGGTTACCATCCCCTGATTAAAAGATGTCGCCCTGATGGAGACGACTGTCATGGTGGTGTAGGGATTTTCATTCGGAACGACCTATCCTATAAAATTCGAGATGATTTATCGACATTCATTCCACATGTATTTGAATCATTGTTTGTTGAAGTTGTAACTAATAAAAACAAAACATATATTATTGGAACTATTTATAGGCCAAACACGGCACCAAAGGCTGACTTGGACAAATTTATTAAACTTATGAATGAACAATTGGTTCAGTTTGATAATGATCATAAAAAAACAATTTTAATGGGTGATTTCAACATTGACTTATTAAAGTATGGTAGACATGAAAAAACGAATATTTTTTATCAATTATATCTTTGCTTCTAGTTTCTTACCAACAATAACTAAACCAACTAGAGTTACAGAATTTACTGCTGCTCTGATCGATCAAATCTTGATTAATGACCACTCAGTTGATTATGAAACTGGCATAGTACTGACTGACTTAGCGGACCACTTCGGTTCTTTTCTCTGTTTCAAGAGTAAACAAAAAGTGAAATATCATGAAAAGAGACCCGAGATACAATACCATCGTATATTTAGTGATGAAAATATATCTTGTTTTAAAAGACTGTTAATATCTGCGAATTATAATAATGTTGTTGGGCAAAGCTGCCCACATGAATCATATAATTCATTCATGGAAATCTACTTGAACGCCTTTGAAATAGCTTTTCCGCTAAAAAAGCTCAGAACAAAATCTATTAAACAGAAACCATGGATTACCAAAGGACTTATTAAATCTTCAGAACACAAAGCTAAGCTCTTTCATATAAAATTAAAGGAACCATGTGAAGTGAATGTAAATAAATATAAAGAATTTTGTAAATACTTTAATAGAATTAAACGAGCAAGTAAAACCTTTCATTATAAACATATGATTAATGAATACAAATATGACATGAAAAACACATGGAAACTAATTTCAGAGATAATCCAAAAGAGATCTAAAAAAAATGGAATATCCTTTGTCATTTAATATAGATGGCATTGACAGATCAGATCGTAAAGATGCTGCAGAAGCATTTAATAACTATTTTTCTAACATTGGAGCCATTGAATCTGAAAAAATACAAAGTACAGGGGAACATTTTTCTTCATACCTACCTACACCGTGTTATAAAACACTTTTTTCCCGCCCTACTACACCAGAAGAATTACAAAGAATCGTCTCTTCTTGTAAAGTAAAACATAGCACAGACTGTGATGGTCTCACTTCTTCACTAATGAAGAGTGTCATCAATGAAATTTCCAAACCTCTAAGCTATATCATTAATCTATCTATGGAAACTGGAATTATTCCTGACAACATGAAGATAGCACGGGTCATCCCTTTATTTAAATATGGAGATCCAAAACTGTTAGAAAATTATCGCCCTATTAGTATTCTTCCTACATTTTCAAAAATCTTAGAAAAAAATGTCTGTTTAAGACTTGTCGAATTTATTAACAAGCATGATGCCCTCTATCACAATCAATATGGATTTCGTAAAGAACACTCCACAATTCACCCCATACTGAAGTTAATTAACGACGTGGGTCTAAATAATGATAAGAAAACAAAAGATTGTACACTCTCTGCATTTGTCGACTTCTCCAAAGCTTTTGATACAATAAACCACAAAATTCTATTAAAAAAACTTGAAACCTATGGAATAAGAGGCAAAGCCAATCATTGGTTTAGAAATTATTTGAATAATAGATTTCAATACGTGGATCTAGAAGGTAGGGTTTCATCTAAACTTCCCATTACATGTGGAGTCCCCCAGGGATCTGTGGCCGGGCCGATTCTCTTTTTGATTTATGTAAACGATATGCACAAATCTACTGACTTGTCATTGTTATCTTTTGCAGATGACACCACTGTATACTCATCAAACCATAACCTTGATTATTTGTATGACAACTTTAACAAAGAACTTGCAAAACTAAGTAAATGGTGTCGAACTAATAGGCTATCACTAAACACTAAAAAAAACAAATATATGCTGATACAACCTAAAAATGGCCCATATATAGTTGGAAATCACACACTAACTATAAATGGAGAGCAAATTATAAGAATTGGAGTAGACTGTCAGGAGAAATCATTTAAGTTTCTTGGAATACACATTGATGAACACCTATCATTCGAACACCACGTGAAAGCTGTTTGTGCAAAAATTAGTAACTCCTTATATGCTATAAATCGAGTAAAAAAATTCCTTCCGTTTGAATGTCTACGTATGCTGTATCTTACATTAGTACACTCCCATATTCTCTATGGAATTGAGCTATGGGGCAATGCCGGTACCCACAACCAAGTTGTTGTTTTACAGAAAAAAGCTATCCGAGCCATTAAC
This sequence comes from Siphonodentalium dalli, assembly GCA_032622095.1. Classification (NCBI taxonomy): domain Eukaryota; kingdom Metazoa; phylum Mollusca; class Scaphopoda; order Gadilida; family Siphonodentaliidae; genus Siphonodentalium; species Siphonodentalium dalli. Next base: position 289,182,741 of record CP136064.1, on the reverse strand, counting down.
AAAAAACGCTACAATAGCCATACTGAACCTTTATTTAAAACTAACAACATCTAGAAATTACAAGACCTTTACATGCAACGGGTATGCCTTTATATGCATAACTGGATGAATACCAACTCCCCAAGTCATTTAATAACAGCTTTAGCATATACACACACCCGAGTATGAATACCAGATCAACAGACAAAATCCGAGAAACAAAATCACGAATTAAATTCACAGAAAAATTACCTCTCCATGTTTTTCCAAAAATCTGGAATAATCTTAATAAGGCTACCCAAAATATTCGACCTAAGTCGGCCTTTGTGAACCACATTTCTAAGACAATTATTAGGAATTATTAAATGCACAAACAGATTTTGTCCAGATTGTTCAACATTAACACAGCTCACTCTGTATTTTGGTACTAAACGGAAAAAAGAATACGTCAATATAAGTCGTACCTCACTTATTTGCGATATGATTTCAGATTTTTGATTTCTTACTCTCATCTTATTTTAATTCAATAACCTATTACCGTTATTGTAAATACTGTTTATATATTATATTGTAATACGACCCTGCCTAACTATGCTTAAAAGCCATGTCCTGATTGGCCAGTGGTCCGAGTTACCATGGCTATCTCGTTCCAGTTTTGTGGTACAATTCTACTTTTTCCAATTGTACCACGAAAAAAATCGGTTTATTCAGATCGCCGCACGCGACTTTTCCCGTCTTTTCTAACTCCGCGCAAACGGGGCATCAACGGAGTACACCCGCACCCGTAACCCTTTGAATTTTGCTACATCTTGACAATCTTGCGAATTTTCTAGCGATTTGTCGCTTGAAACCAGTTTGGTTGCCAATGAATATGGTCCAAATGATGTTATGGTATATTGATATATGTTACGACCAAAGAAAGTTACTTAATAAGTATATTAAATGACAAAATAAATCCATGGGGCCGGGCTGTGAATTCGTCGATTCGAATCTCGATCATATTCGATATTTCGGAATCAAGTTGAAAATGAAAGCGTTTGTTCACCAGTACAGAAGGGGAATAAGATTAGTTTAGTAAACTAGATCATTTAGATCGCTTTGTGTAAGGAAATTGGTCCATAGTCGATGATCATATTCATGTTGTCCCAACAACGTTCAAAACAGAAATGACCGCATCGTATTTCCTGTACAATTTAAATGAAACGCACGGGCGCCGCTGAAAACACATCGTTTTTTAGCCAATCACAACGATTATTTCTAGAAGAGGTGCCTCGAAAAGTCAACGGGGGAATTTCATAACAAGACACGACATTACGAGAGTACTCCATGCAAAGAAATCGAGTACGCCCAATACGAATTACACCACGAAATGTTTTCTCACCTGAGACCGAAAAAGCGCAGTATTTCGTTGACTATTCAGTCGAATTGTGACCATAAACTTTCAGTCGTATTACAAAAGAAATAAATACACGGTGTATCGGTGTGTATGGTCAAGTTGTACCACAAAAAACTGATTGTAGGACTCCGCTACGCGTCGTCCTACAATCAGTTTTTTTGTGGTACAACTTGACCATACACACCTCTACACCGTGTATTTATTTCTTAAATGTATATCACTTGAATGTGTGTTATGTAAGCCATGTACATAAATGTATTATATGTTATCTTAATACCTATGTAATATGGTCGAAAAGATTAAACAAATTGAATTGTTGTCTCATTCACGTCGCACGTTCTGGCAGGTGCCTAGTTCAGTGCTATTACGGTGCAAATATATATATGGAAAATATATATTGATTTTATATATTTACTAATACATTGAAATATACCATATATATACTTGTTATGCTAATGATATATGTGCAGGTGGACTTTCAGTATAACATTTTAATATTATCTTGCAAATTTAATCAAAGAATTCACTTATGGAAAAAGTTCGAGGATATAAACGAAATATCAAACAGTCCCCTTGCACCATTAAATAAATTGAATGCTGTAAACCGACAAATTCTAATCTAGACGAAATATTTAACTTAATCCTGAACAAATGGATAAACGACGATGTAACCAGCTCTCACATGTCATGACCGGATTTATTATTATCAAAGAATCAATAACAATATCTTTAATGTTAGGGTGGCGACAGGAAGACGACCCGATAGGTCGTGTCGCCTCCACATGACTTGTCTATTTTGGTTATATTTACTTTTTTATGTACTAGATACTATATATGATTTGTCATGAAATAAACTATTCTGATTCTGATTCTGATTATGTTAGGGTTTTCCCAGTAATACTTCGGTATATAGGTTTCTCGCAGATCGTTGAGTTCAGTACACAAAATAACAAAATGGTATTCATCACATACATTTTCGCCACATAACGGGCATTTCGTGTCTTTACATGTATTTTTATTCCATCTGCATTTCCACACATATGCACTACGGTTGCCAGGAGGCACGATGTCTGCACTACGGTTGCCAGGATGCACGATGTCTGCAAGAGGCTCCTTTGTGCGCGTCGTACACATTTTGATCTTTTATACATTTTTTTAAATTAATTAAATATTTTTAATTTTAATGAATTTTTTTATGTTTTTTATCACATTGAACTTCTTGCTCAATTTAACATTTAATTGTTTTTAAATAAAAAGAAAATTTAATCCGCCGGGGCACCCCGAGGCATCACAGCTCTTTAATCACAGTTGTTGGCAGTTTACACAACTGCGATTTCGTGCGGCATTGCTTTTGGGGGTTCCCCGAATAGATGACATATACTAAAATAGATGCTACTTCTCAACTTTGACCTCATCCGCGTAACAAATGAATGATGTAACGCGAACAAGCGATTTCGAGTATTTGCATGAAATGTTCTCATGTGTGTACTTATTTTGGGTCTCTATATAAAGGCACAAATCAACTAGATTGGCAGACGTTAGATTCTAAAACATGATTGTGGTGACAGCCATTATTTACGTATTTTCATATTTCCAAAAATAGACACTAGCACTTTGTGGCTAAATAGTTTAACCCTTTCTATACTAAATGGATTCTCTCAGTCGGTTAAAAAGTTTATATCAGAATTATAATCAGTATTAATTTGTTGCGATGTGCAGGTAATATAAGCAGACGACAGATAATTAAATTACAGAATGATTACTATTTATTGAGGGAAATATTCAGATAATAAGTTCAACATGGTCGTGTGTTGATCTTACATGGCCGTGTGTTGATCTTACATGGTCGTGTGTTGATCTTACATGGTCGTGTGTTGATCTTAGATCTGAACATTTCTTATGGGATAACTCCTCATCAATGATGCTTTAGTAGATAAAGGGTTAAATTTATTATCTGAACATTTCATATGGGATAACTATCCACCAATGGTGCTTTAGTAGATAAAGGGATAAACTTATTATCTGAACATTTCATATGGGATAACTATCCACCAATGATGCTTTAGTAGATAAAGGGCTATACTTATTATCTGCACATTTTATATGGGATAATTATCCACCAATGATGCTTTAGTAGGGCTGAATTGTGATATATACATAGTAATACATGACAATAATTAGTGCACGTTTAACAAATGAGTTTAATATGAGCTACATGTAATATACACACGATCAGTCAGGTGATTGAAATAGTTCGGCAGACATGTTGTCTATTTATGCGGGAGGTTATTTCCCAAACTCCATGCAGCGCCCTCTACATTAGCACTGCGATATAGCACTGACTCAAGGATGGTACTGTGCGGACCGATACATCTATATTTACATATCGTTGGAACTATATTTAGTCACCTATTATCTTATTTTGACCACCAAAAGTTTGCAATAATGGTAATTATTTCGGTATTGATAAGAACAATATAGACTGAGCCAGACATAGACAATTTAAATCCCAAAACATAAGACATAAGAACACGTAAGAAATTCTTACCAAATGTCCTTGTGGCAGTGATATCTCAGCGGAGCGATTGCAGATAACTCTGCCTGGAGTTTGGTTATTTCCATGCGAAATGGTGGTCAGCCCAGCATGCGGGGACAGAATCATAGTCCGCTTTGCAGTTGTATGACAGTTGGTGAATAAGGTTGCTTAATTGTAAACAGCGCAAACCATATATGAGAACAGGTGTTATTTATTAATGTTGTTTGGTGTACACAACCTTCAAAGCCCCAGGTTCGACGTCATCCATCTAACTGTTGATGCAGTTTGACATACGACGGTATACGTTCTTACTCCGCGTGCCCCGAGAGCATAGACACACAACACGTACCATTAGACTCATATTGTGCATTATTACGAGGATTACATTATGCGATTGTTATTGGCGATTATCTGAGATTGCACAATTCCCATATAGGGGGCCTCGTATATATATAATATACTACATTTGCATAACAATATTTACTTGACCGTGTAAGCCAATGGATTCTCACCATTTAGATTAATTTAAACATATTTTATTTGTATAATAATAGAAAGGGGATTTGGGTACACGTTTTGTCAACGTATGTAGCCCTCAATTGGCCCTCATACAACTTGAAAGCAATAACATTAAGCATATACATATGTTAACAAGATGACGACTGAATACATTTACATGCATGGGTTATGGTTAATGAAGTGTTGTGGTTGGTATGGGTTATGGTTAAAATGCTAGCCCGGGTGGATGGGGTTTTGTGGTTGCTATGAGTTATTGTTAATTTACTAGCCCTGGTTGATGGGGTTTTGTGGTTGCTATGCTTTATGGTTAATGTGCTAGCTAACCCGGGTTGATGGATTCTCGTAGTTGCTATGGATTATGGTTAATATGATAGCCCGGGTTGATGGGGTTTTGTGGTTGCTATGCTTTATTGTTAATGTGCTTTAATATTCTAACCCGGGTTGGTGGCGTTTTGTGGTTATTCAATTCATTTCAATTGGTTTCATAACAATGAATTAATTTGTGAAAACGGGTTATTTGTTTGGCAATTGTTATATATTTTCTTTGGAAGGCATGCAATACATGCGGTGGATACATCTATCATTTAACAGAATATATTAAGCTATCATTTAACAGAATGACTTGTTATCACGTGGGATGATGGTTATCTACTGGTGTCTGCTTTTGACTTTTAATTTGTTTGATGACAATGGAAAAAAACAATAGGCAATATGAACCATGTAAGACAAACTACTAATGTTTGATCTCAGTTTTTAGGCCGTTTGTTTAACTTATTATCTTAACATTTCCTACCAATGGACATTAATGAAAACCCGACATCCGCAGCACACACACTCTGCATACTATGTATAAACACTTTGTGCTATATCTGCTATGTATTTTTATGTATGTTCCATGATTGTATCAGGAGAGGGGCAAATTGTACGTTTTGTAACTTGTTCCCCGATCCCTGTGTATGTTATCATTTCTAGTTACATTAAAATATGTTTAAAGTAAAGTAAAAAATGAATTCTTCCACAATTGTTTTTTTTCCGTCTGCCTGTCGTCTGCTTTTGTTACCGGACCATCCATCCAACTGAATAATTGACCATTCCAATGTGTACATGTACTGTTATAACTGAGTGGATGATCCATTTACCAACTTCAAGGGTCAACAACGTAACATAGTATTACGTGTTTACTGAGCTAAATGTACCGCTACATTTAGTTTTTTCCTGCTCATTTCTGTGGGAAAATAACATTCAGATATATAAAAAAAATGCGAAACGAACTAATATTTCATACGAATCGTTGCATAAAACCGCCCGTATAAATGGCGTCATATAGCGCGTGAACATCAACAATGAGGTTCATAATACACTATACTCCCCTGAGGCTTATACTCGCATATAAAATATTGATGCAAGTTGGCGATAAACTACGTAATGAAGTGTTTTCCTACGACTGCAAAGGGAGACGTATAGAGATCTATAGATTACGTACATTGATTGATATTTTCATCAGAGCGTTCGGCTTTTCTGACCATGACTAATTAATTAGACGAAGTTTCAGATTAACAACCAACCAAACGAGTTATAACTTCGGTGAACAGGAGTATGAACCACCCGAACGAGTTATAACTTCGGTGAACAGGAGTATGTTCGTGAAAGTCCTGCGCGAACACGCACAGTTATCATCGCCTTATAATTACACCTTATAATTACGCCTTATAATTACACCGCGGGTTTTGTGGTCCTGCTACGATGCTATGATGAAGATGGGTCCTGTTAAGCTGCTATGATGCAGGTGGGTCCTGTTAAGTTGCTATGATGCAGGTGGGTCCTGTTAAGTTGCTATGATGCATGTGGGTCACGTTAATTTGCTATGATGTAGGTGGGTCCTGTTAAATTGCTATGATGCAGGTGGGTCCTGTTAAGTTGCTATGATGCAGGTGGGCCATGTTAAGTTGCTATGATGAAGGTTGGTCCTGCTGAGTTTCTATGGTGAAGGTAGGTCTCGTTAAGTTGCTATGATGCACGCACACATATCATCGCCTTATAATTACACCGCGGGTTTTGTGGTCCTGCTACGATGCTATGATGAAGATGGGTCCTGTTAAGTTGCTATGATGCAGGTGGGCCATGTTAAGTTGCTATGATGAAGGTAGGTCTCGTTAAGTTGCCATGATGCAGGTGGATCCTGTTAAATTCCTATGATGAAGGTGGGTCCTGTTAAGTTGCAATGATGAAGGTGGGTCCTGTTAAGTTGCTATGATGCATGTGGGTCTCGTTAAGTTGCTGTGATGCAGGTGGGTCCTGCTGAGTTGCTATGATACAGGTGGGTCCTGCTGAGTTGCTATGATGCAGGTGGGTCCTACTGAGTTGCTATGATGCAGGTAGGTCTCGTTAAGTTGCTATGATGAAGGTAGGTATCGTTAAGTTGCTATGATGCAGGTGGGCCATGTTAAGTTGCTATGATGCAGGTGGGCCATGTTAAGTTGCTATGATGCAGGTGGGTCCTGTTAAGTTGCTATGATGAAGGTAGGTCTCGTTAAGTTGCTATGATACAGGTGGATCCTGTTAAATTCCTATGATGAAGGTGGGTCCTGTTAAGTTGCAATGATGAAGGTGGGTCCTGTTAAGTTGATATGATGAAGGTAGGTCTCGTTAAGTTGCTATGATGCATGTGGGTCTCGGTAAGTTGCTATGATGCAGGTAGGTTCTGTTAAATAGCTATGATGCAGGTGGGTCCTGTTACGTTGCTATGATGCAGGTGTGTCTCGTTAAGTTGCTATGATGCAGGTGGGCCATGTTAAGTTGCCATGATGCAGGTGGGTCCTGTTAAGTTGCTATGATGTAGGTGTGTCTCGTTAAGTTGCTATGATGAAGGTAGGTTTCGTTAAGTTGCCATGATACAGGTGGTATCGTTAAGTTGCTATGATACAGGTGGTATCGTTACGTTGCCATGATACAGGTGGTATCGTTAAGTTGCTATGATGAAGGTAGGTCTCGTTAAGTTGCTATGATACAGGTGGTATCGTTAAGTTGCTATGATGCAGGTGGATCCTGTTAAATTCCTATGATGAAGGTGGGTCCTGTTAAGTTGCAATGATGAAGGTGGGTCTCGTTAAGTTGCTATGATACAGGTGGTATCGTTAAGTTGCTATGATGCAGGTGGATCCTGTTAAATTCCTATGATGAAGGTGGGTCCTGTTAAGTTGCAATGATGAAGGTGGGTCCTGTTAAGTTGCTATGATGCAGGTGGGTCTCGTTAAGTTGCTGTGATGCAGGTGGGTCCTGCTGAGTTGCTATGATACAGGTGGGTCCTACTGAGTTGCTATGATGCAGGTGGGTCTCGTTAAGTTGCTACACTCTTAGAACAAATGTGTATAAATACTACACAATATGTGTTACATTTGATCTTAAACTAAATTGTGTAGAAATGCAACATGACATAAAGTGTCGGTGGAATTTTCTCAACGTTGAATATGAGTGAACATGTGAGTATATTATATTTAATATATGAGATATTTTCTATTTGAGACATAAACCTCGTAAAAGTTGCCATAATACAAAATTGGCAGCTGCTTTAAAACTTTGTGCTACACAATTATGTGTTGTTCAGTTTTTACACAAACATAGTGTATAACAAAGTTTAAAGCTGCTGCCAATTGTCAGTTATGTGGTAGCCTTTACGAGTTCTGTGTCTCCAATAGAACACATTTCATCTAATAACTATGATACACTCACATATTCAATCATATTCAACGTTGATGATATTCCACCGACATATTTAATAATTATATGTCATCTGTCATTTCTACACAATTTTGTTTAAGATCAAATGTAACACATTTTGTGTAGTATTTATACACATTTGTTCTAAGAGTGTATGACGCAGGTGGGTCCTGTTAAGTTGCTATGATACATGTGGGTCCTGCTCAGTTGCTATGATGCAGGTTGGTCCTGCTAAGTTGCTATGGTGGTGGGTCCTGTTGAATTGCTAAGATGCTGATCGGGGGAGGGGTGATGCTCTGGAGCTTACTGAAATTTTGCTAAAACCCTGTGCCAATTTTATGCATTATATTATAACTGCAAAATCTCCCATACATAGGGAGCCTCGCGTATGAGAGAATACATTGTATGGCCTAACAATATTTACCTTGACCTTGTAAGCTAGTGTATTCTCTTATATATATATCCTTTATTTCCTCCGTTAACGAAGAGATTTTACAGTATAATTTGATAATCGCATAAATAAGAGAATGCACTAGCACAGGATCATAATGGTGCACCAGCGCTGCTCCCCTCATGACCGGGCTAAGAAAGAACCGTTATTTTGTCAATACATATGTCGTTTACGCGGTGTTTGGCCAACAATTCCACCTTACCATTTACCAGTTCCCCTTACCAGTTTCCCAGTTACCCTTACCAGTTTCCCAGTTACCAGTGCTCCTTACTAGTTTCCCAGTTACCAGATTTTTCCCCTTAGCAGTTTACCCTTATCACATCCCCTGACATACCCCACTTACCAGACAAATAAAGCTGAACATCACCAAGACTACCAAGTAATGTCAATCGCGAAACACACATCCGGGAATACTCACTGGAAAGTTTAGATGGACCTACACAGGCAACTACTTAATTGTGAAGCTAGTACACCACATGACGGAAGCTAAGCTATCGGACTACAACAGGATGCATATTATATAAGAACAACAGGATGCATATTATATAAGAACAACAGGATGCATATTATATAAGAATAAAATTGTCAAAAAGATTTATGACTTTGATAATATCTGCTGAAGTGAGATTTTGGTAGGAGCGTTTAATATCAGTAAGTATACAGATTGATTGGAAATGGATAACTGCCATTAAAAGTACATGATCTGAACTAGTGCAAGGCTTTAATGATTATTTAATTGAGAACAAAACTACTTCAAGAATGTTAACAGAATGTTAATTGTGTGCTGGAAAATTTCGACCCTTTCATTAGTTCAAATTATGTACTTTTGATGACAGTAATTAATTTTCGATCAATTTGTATACACCAGATAAGAACGCTCCTCTCAAAAATGCCCTTCAATAAAGTTTACAAAGTCATCTATTTAGCATCTTTATTGTCATATAATGTGCATGGTTTGGTCTTCATATACCATGGATTCTTTCAGGCCGTGAACTAGCTTAACAAGTTTTCTATTTCCTGTGTAGGCCCATCTAAACGTTCCACATTCTGAGAATGTCTAGGCGGGGAAACCCCCTTAGTATCCAAATCGTTACCATGAGAATAATGATTAAAGCATTTACACAAGAACGCTCTTTAATATATGTCGAATGCAACAAACATGTGAACGCTCTGTAATATATGTCGCTAGAATGCAACAAACATGTGAACGCTCTTTAATATATGTCGCTAGAATGCAACAAACATGTGAACGCTCTTCAATATATGTCGCTAGAATTCAACAAACATGTGAACGCTCTTTAATATATGTCGCTAGAATGCAACAAACATGTGAACGCTCTTTAATATATGTCGCTAGAATGCAACAACCATGCTAACGCTCTTTATCGTAGCGGGTATTTTGACATTTTTGGCGCGCCAAATAGTCAAGTTCTCAAAACCTAGAAAGACTTTTTTTTTTTAAGTCGATGTTTGACCATCAATGCCCACCAGATGATGTCGTGCACCCCTACCACACTGCATCGCGAATACCAGTTAACACCCAGGGGTGCATGACTCCCGAGTACCAATTAACACACAGTGGTGCATGACTCCTGAGTACCAATTAAGAACCCATAGAATACTTAGTAATTTCACACCGAAATCATAGTTTTGACACATTTGTAGAAATAATGTCCATAACTTCCACAAATCAAGAGGTATTACACTAAATATCAAAATATGGCATAATGTTTATATATGTTTTGCTACATAAATACCGGTTAAATTGGTCATATGAATCCCAAGAACCGGTTAGCATAGGAATATTAATTATGCGTACTTCTTGTCAGTTACCACAATCCCGCGTACCTGAAAGGATGGGGTGGGGTGGGGCTGTGTTGTTGGGAGGTGGGGTGGGACAGCATAGGTGCATGTTCGATCTTATTATATATTTAATATACAGAACTTGAAAACAGAAGTTTTATGTCAAATCTGCTGGGCTATCTGGTTGCACTTCTTTCACATTCGCCAGTGACTAATGCACAATGCCGAAGCCAACTCTTAAAGGCACGTGAGGCCTTAATTGTCGAAAATATTCATATTTGTTCCAAACATCGTAAACAGAAAAACATTAAAACGCATACAGTTTCGTTCATATATACCATGACCATCGCTTAAACAGCATGTTATCATAAATACATACTATATTTTACCTAAGCAAGAGCCTGATTGGGTTACAGAGGACAGCACAATGCTACTGGCTAATCACACACAAATGGCATAAACGCTCTTTATTAGTTCCATATCAGGAATTCACCAACAAAGAACGCTCTTTATGTTTACCATCATAATATAAACAAACACCAGAAAAGTAACTTGTTATGCTTTTGTTTACATAACAATGGTTAAATATATGAGAATAACATACTGTTTATGCGATATTTCTTATTCATATACGGACAAAGACTGTCTACATTTTGATGTTTTTTCTGTTTGTGGCGGTTTTTGACGGGTGGAAATATTTTCACAGGATACCCACCGCCAAGGCCAACCGTACCTTTAAATTAGTCTAAGATCATTTACAAGAAAAATGATACATATGTAGACGCATGACGCGAGACAAACGTGGGTAAATACTATTCGTTATATAAATGCACAGATATATCAGATTTGTGGAGACACTGACTCAGTATGGGTGTTTATTGCTTCAATGCGGTTAAACACATTCTCACTTATTGAAATAGCCATGTATCGGTCGGAATGGCACATTGAGATGTCCCTCAACTCAGACCAAGCTTGACATAGATAGTAAATGTTGTGGCTAAATGATACATGGTATGTGCAGTATAGCCAACATTAAGGAGGATTACATACATTTTATAACATCAAAATATGGATTAATTAGATGTTGAGATTTGAAGTAATAATTTAGGATGTATCTTAAATGGGTACTGTACACTAAATCCTGCCATTTATGGGACCATCTCCTATTATACTTAACAAGAATATATGCAACAAATGAATGAATTTGAGCCATTTATTATTGCAAAATACACCCTTTTACTTTTGAACGATGTAAAACAACAAGGTAATTATAATGTATCGAATATTATTAGGTGTATTATTTTAGCACAAACCGCCATGTGGCTTTATGCAAAAGGTAATGCAATGGGATGTATATATACTGAAAATCATAGGTTATGTACGGATAGCCACCGGAGATGACACAATCAAACACTCACCTATTTTGGAATAAATTGTCCGAAAAAACCCTCTTTAAGATTATGTCAACCAAAGACAACGACGACCTTCAGGGGAAATCAGAATGAAACACTTGAGCGCTGGACGCATGAGAACGAGAGTCATTCACCAGGTACTCCGACAGCATGCACCACCGAATCCACAGCGCCTCGCCGCCAAGTCCGCAGTAATAAATACAATTGTTCTCGAGCCGAGACAGCTATTCAAATGGACTAAGATTACAACGCCGGCCAAGCCTTGTGGTGTACCCGCTGCATATTTGCGTTATTGTTGAGCCCTGATCTATTGTATTGCCCATAATGCATTCCTCAATGTCAAGATATTTTGGCAAATAACTTTTTCCCTCGAAATCGATAAAACATCACATCTGTCGACAAAGGTGAATGAATTTTATCGGAATAAGCGATATACCTGTGTACTGTTTCCACGTCGCGTGTTAATAGCTTGGTAATGATCGAAATATCGATTCGTAAACAGCACCGTTTCAGTATATTGTCTTAATTTTCTATTTAATGGAACAATTAAGTACAAATATACTGACGAGATAGAGTAGTTATGCTACGACCATGACAGGTGTGGCGTGACTACTGATGCAGTCAGTACATGGCACACTAAGAAAAGTCAGTCGGGTGTTAGTAGTGGTGCTATGTTTCAGATGTGAATTAAATGTTATCGCCCATTAAAGGGACACAATGCACACACAGTGAGAAAATGTAAAAACACAGAAAGGTTTTCACTACCATCGTCACAAATAAAAAAATGGAATATGAATACACTTTGTTCTTATTTGTATTACTGATAACTCGTCAACGACGAGACAGTGCGTGTTAACAACATTGTTATGTAATAATTACTGTAACAGTGTCAGTTATTGTATCAACCAACCGATGAGTAAATTCTGATCAAATCATGAAGGTCCACATTACATAATGTAAGGGCGATGGAAAAAGTTCATAAAACACAGGGTATTCCACTAAAGTATTTGATTTTCAAATATATATATCTTTATTGTCCTCTCACCACTGGGGAGTAACCAATGACAACAATAAGAACAACGTATATAATATGTGTGAAATTAGTTCGACCTTCGATGTTAAATTGATATTCGCGTGCAGTTAAAATTTCAACTAACAAATCGGAACAAAACACTCGTCCGGATTTTGTTGTATTTTCCCCGTTTTTCAGACCCCCCCCCCCCGAGGACTTAACCAAAATTGCAATTTATTCGAGGTGGCTATAGATGTCAGAGGCTGTACGAACCGATCTATAGCGCTAGCTAGTGACTTCCCCATAAGAACTTCACATGCCAAACTCCAAGTCCAGCTATGATTTGGAAATCTCGGACCATTTATTATACAAAGGGTTAATATATAATATATTCACTTTTGCCATTTATAACTCATCTCTCACCCACATATTGTACACAGTGGATCATATCAGCCATTCACTTCGGTTGGTGTCATGTTCCTCCGCGTTCGCATATAGCTGTTTAATTGTAATCTAATACAATCTAATTTAATCTGTTACTTGAAAATACATTATGCAAATGTTTTGAATGCGCCCCATAATAAGTAATTCAATGATGACATTTTCGAAACATGTGAGTCCATATATTATTCTTCGTTCGTTTTCGTTTCAAGACAAGTGTATATATTGACAGCCATTCCGAAAAAAAAAATCACTTTAGTTTAACGTATCAACATATCACGAAGCGCATAACCTGGACCAGTTTACATAAAATAATAATTATTGCTGGCATGTTTTACCGTAGTAGATAATTAATGCAATTATATAGCGCATGCTTTCATGTTAAATTAGTTCCAATGCGCTTTACTTTATATATCAGAAAGGTCAAGGGAAAACCAAAGCCATCGTTATCTACCAGCTTCGCGACAATATTTGCAGCGAAATGAGAGAGAGAAGCTTGTTCCCAGTGTGACCAGAAACCATTGATGTATTTCCGTTTTCGTGATGACATAATTTTATATGGACACATTGCAGAGCAGAATTATATATTTTCTTTCCGATTTTGAACTCATGCGATGACAACATCAAATTAGAACATACACTCTCAAATTAGAACATACACTCTCAAATTAGAACATACACTATCAAATTAGAACCTCAAATTAGAACATACACTCTCAAATTAGAACATACACTCTCAAATTAGAACATACACTCTCAAATTAGAACATACACTCTCAAATTCTTCATAAACATTCTAGATATAAGTATTTTTAAGGGCCGCCGTTTCCGAGAACAAGATGTTAGACACAAAGGTCTTCGTCAAGGAAACTGATAAAAGCTCATTTCATCCTCCTAGACTTTTAACGGCCTCATCAAATATCAAATCATTCGCTTTCTCAGAATGTGTTCAGATCAACGTGATCTTTATGAGGCTTGTAACATTCTCTTTCAATCTCTCATTCATTAAGGCGACTCAGAAAAATTAAAACTGAAACTATTTATGAATTTCGTCAATTTGATTTAGCTTCACTTTCTTTCAAACTGCACCTGAACGGACACAACATCTTGACGGAAATGTCACTTACTGTAAAAAGAACGTTGAGACATGAACAACAGACAATATATTCAGATAAGGAATTTCTTTCAGAGCGAATCAACTCCTGTTCCATATCGGATCACACAGATTGCAACTCTTCAAATTTATCTTATAACCTGTCAGTTTTGCAGACTCCAATATGTAGGTCAGATGAACTCATATTCCGCATGAGGTTACATCTCTCAGATTTCAAACTTAAAGTTGGATTATCTCTTTAAATACCAAATTTGAAATAGTTGCGTGGATATAAAATAATAAATATGAACTGAAGACCCCTGTCCAGAAAGGCTTCTATCAATAAATATTTATTTTATTTCGAATATTTTATTGGGACCGTTTATTTCTCTATTTTTAGAACAGACCATTCTGGTGATATCATATAGCGATAGAGACCATTATGCTGTTCCAATGGCTACGTACCGAGCGTCAAATGTCCCAGATTGGTTGTATTGTTTTGTTCCATAGTTATAAGCCATAATGAGTATAACTAATGTTTAATTGTGACAAAATTACGCCATCAAATTTATGGTCTCTGTTAACAGTAACCACTGTTGTTCGTTATCTAAACAACCACACCCTTTTAGACCAGAAAATATTCAAAATAAAATCAATATTAATCGATAGAAGCATTTCCGGACAGGAGTCTTCGATTCAGATCTAATATTTTATACCCCGGTAACTATATAATACATGTTTACAAAGAGATAATCCACCTTTAAGTTAGAGAAGCCAGTTGCCAAACATTTCTGCTCACCAGGACATAACTTGATTACTGATCTTGGTTTCATCTCCATACATACGGACCATCTCGGTGAAACATAAAAGAAAACAAAATCTACGAGATTGCAGCGAGAAGAAGTTTGGATATCAACACTTGAAACCACAACTCGTTAGGGAATGAATGTGTATCAACCAGCTCCACACACCAGCTTGATATGTCTTCCTCTTGTATATATAATCGCCACAGCACGGAATTTGTGCGATGTTCAATAACAAAATGATAATCTTTGATATTTATCTATTATATATTTTGGAACTTCTGTCTGTATGTATGTATGTATGTATCTGTGCATGTTATAGACTCGAAAACTACTTGACCGATCCGCCTCAAATTTGGTACGTGTCCCTATAGTGTGGTCGTGGGAGAGTTGAACCCGGAAGAAATTGGATACAAGCTGATTTTTGGTATCATTCGACGTGGAAAATTACCAGGAACAACATATTCAAAATCCGCAAAAATCCGCTCATGGGAAAATTCAGGATCCAAGATGGCGTCCAATATGGCCGACACAATAAGTAAATTTCCCATCAGTGCCAAATAACATACGAAACCTCGGTAAATATGGAACATTTCGCACCAAAACCTGTTCCACATTGACAGTAACACAAGTTAGAACATACATAGTGATAAACTCGTTGCCTCTGGGGCAGATGGCTATCACTATGGCCGCCAAATTCGAGGAAATTATGATTTTCAAGTGTTTATCAATTTTGTTCTAATACAAATGTATATTAATATTGATATCTTTCATTTCAATACATTTAGTTTTTATATTATTTGATGCAGAAAGGAACCAAGACCAACATATCCAAAATTCACAAAAAAATAGTACACACAGTCAGGATACAAGATGGCGTCCAAGATGGTTGCCAAAGGGTGATATTTCGTGCCGGTATACATTAGCACGCGAACTCCGGTTTATATGGAAACTATCCAGCCAAAACAGAGGCTACATTGACTTAAACATGGGACAGACGATACATAAGTATAATGTGGTTACCATAGGTGATGATGGATGCCAAATGGCGGCCGAATTTCGGAAATTTGAAAATTTCAAGCTTATGTCTTTTTTAGACAATTCTCCCAATAACATGTCCAAAGCAACACCTAGTCTCTGCCAAACAACTTGAACAACATACAATACACCGTAATGTACTCAGTTATCATCTTCAGCAATGTCAAGCCAGTCTAATGTCCTCTGAGTTTCTTCTGCAGCCTTCTCCGCGACAATCGCAACATGCAACAACACATTTTAGTCAATATTTGCGATATAAAAACAAGTTACTGCAAAATGGATTCTTGGACGCAACTTGCATTTACAACGAACGAACTTCATAAGTTCACAAGGTGCTGCATCCTGGTCACTCATACTTGGGACGAGTTCTGATAAATCAACCTTCCATCCCGTTCCCAAAGGTGCACCAAATCTCAGACTGTGAAAATAAGCCGACCTTTCTGTTGGTGAGAGTTTCTGAGGATCGATCGAACCTTTGCTCGACGAAACCATTTCCATAAATTTAGCATAATGTATTCACGATATCGCCAATTTTCCATAGTGTAATGCCTCTTTTTCTTGTTTTTCGTGCTTCTGAAAGGAAGTACACATCTTCCATATCTGATGTCCATTGATACATCAATAGAACCAGTATTTTGATCTCATCTGCAATCATACTCCCTTGTTTGGAATGTCATGCATGTTCAATGACAGAGGCAACTACCAATGTGTCCGCATCTCCTGTACTCTTGTATATTGTTTGTCCATCTGCGTTGAGCAGTTGATTCAGCAAATCAATCAACTGACTCTTATTGTTCTCGTTTGTGGGAAACATATCTTGATTCACATGAGCATCCATGTGATCTTTGAGTTGAACATCTGCACATGTTTTCCCACTTCGCCTTCGGTGTTCGTGGTCTTTGATCGATGGATCATTTCCATAATCATCGAACAAAATGCACCCAACGCTCGCACGTACTTAACATATCGGTTAGCTACTTCTCGGTATGTGCATTCTTTTGTCCACATAACTCGTTGGAGGAGAGCCCCACCACCAATAACAACGATGGCTTGCTCCGGCAGATCACAACCCTGGACAGAATCAGTCAACGATTTAGCTCGTTGGGCTGTTGCGAGTGTCCTCGTCGCATGAATAGTGATGTTGTCAGTTCTTATGAAAAATATTTATCCATCGTGAGAATGGCACAGTTGGATTAAATTGCATTCGATCATTCTCGACTCTGATTCTAAGATATAAATGGTCAAGAAATTTTATTCCTCTTGATAGAGGATTGATATGTGATACGTATGCCGTTGAGATTTTTGTGGATCTCGAAACCGACATGTTCAGAATCAATACATATAACACCGTCCCCATCACTCGATCTTAACTCAGACGACAGGAAGCGTAGTTTAAATTACCTAAATCACATTTGCTCCTACTTGCCCAAAACTTAGCGTGCTGTTCACTGGTGGTGTCTCTAATTTTGGTTAATTCTGTCATAGCATCATGCATCTTGGCACATCTATGCATGCTATATATCCACCGATTTGGTCACCCCTCTACCTCTTGTAAGCCCTCCTCTGCTTTTGATAGAACGCACACTGACATGTTCTATTACAAGATATGTTGACAATCTTGCCCATAAGTTACTGCTGCTACGTACAGCATGAAACCCATTTCGAAACACGTGTACAGCCAAATGTGCTATTAGGTAGTTACACCATGTGCTGGAGATACAGTCGACAACTCTTGGCATAGTTGGCAATTTCCTGTCCTCTCTATTCAATGGCATTCTTCAACGTTTGTACATATTCCATATACTGAACCCACAACTTTGCTGTCGGAGATTTCTCAATAAGAACAATTTATATTTTCTCAAACATTCCTCGAGTTTCAACAATGGCTGAGACCCAGACACAGCAGTTGTATGAATTACTCTACTTTCATTGGCTTTGTATAAATCACTTATTGCATTCATCTCAACCATCTCGATGCTAGGGATTGTGTTTTCGTCAGACAGATTTATAGCTTCTGTGGCATCGGGCAAAGCATCGAGCGCGTTCACACTCTGCACTGTTCGGTCACCCCATAGGCTCATCGGACATACCTGTTTCTGTCGATGGCACAATGGTATTTGTAAGAGCAGCATCAATACATTAAATGACCGAAATATAGAATATGTATAGTAACAGATCTCCTCCGTACATTGGTACCGTTATGTTTCAACAGGAGAAAAGTTATAAGCTTTCAATCCAGTGTGTTGCAAATCAAAGTATGACTACTTGGACATACAGAACCCGAACTGAGATAACACAAGCAATGAAGCTACATGTATATGCGAAAAAGCAGCCGATAGAAGAGACCTATAATGCGCATATGTGAGAACAAGCATACAGCACGTTTTCTGTAACAAATGCTCTTTATTGTATTACAGAGAGACATTGCCTGGAAGCTTATAGCATATAACTTGTGTTCTGTAGTAAACGCTCTTTATTGTAGAACCAACCAATATTTCCAGCCAGCTTATATAGATATCAGTGGTACACATAAACATGTTTATCGTATATTTTCGCTACTATGCACTTACAAATCGCAGTTCTAGTAGATTATATGGACAAATCAAGCACATAAATTCGTCCATGTTAATAATCGGTTACATAAATTGATGAACACTGACTTCGAGAGTCAAACATGGGTTGTAATTGAAAGTGATAATTTTGGATATGTTGTTCCTGTGGCTTACTTTACCGGTTCGAATGATACCAAAATGAGCATGTATACCAGACAAATTATGGTATGCCAATATAATTTACTGTTGTTTTAGAAAACTATATGCTTGAAAATTATAATTGTATCGAATTCGGCGGTTATATGGACAGAAGTGTGTCCCAATTCACAACCAAATTATCTCTATAAATGTTGTAACATATGTTACTATCAATGTGGAATCCGTTTTGGTGAGATTTGTTCCATATTCACTGAGGGGTTGCGTGTCAATGGGCGTTGACTGGAAAATTATTCATTTGGCGGCCATCTTTTACGCCATCTTGGATCCTGAATTTTCCCATGAGCGGATTTTTGCGGATTTTGGATATGTTGTTCCTGAAGCTTTTCCGCATCGAATAACACCAAAATCAGCTTGTATCCAATTTCTTCCGGGTTGATCCCCAAATTCAGCTTCAACGACCATACTACTACTGTAATCCCAGGAACAATATGGGCGTGTCCATTTTCACCCGCGATAGTGTCCTTGACCTTGACCTCGCTAATATACGCTCATATAGGCATGCTTCTTGACCAAATAGGTTTTTTTCTCCTAATACTGTTCAACGTTGTTCGCTCGGTCCAGGCTGTACATTCTGCACAGACAGAGGCGATCACAAAGCAATCCCTAAATAGCCCGGAAGAAGTCGGGTACATCAGCTAGATTATATCTATTTATGTCATATTTGTTTTTCAACATGTTTTGATCAGAACAGAGCAAAGCACGATATAAATTTAATTTGTTTTGTTGTTGTTGTTGATGTTGATGCTGTTGTAACTGGAGGTCTGGAAACGTGAATACATCTTTAAAATTATAATTCTAAACAGTGATTGATTAGCGCGATTTCTGGGCCGCTGTAAATGAGATTCCCACCGCATAATATACCCGTTGATAAAATGTGAAAGGACACACATGTTGGTGTCAATACTGTCATCACTTGACAGGTATATTGACTTATACGGTCAGAAAGGTCGTATTTTACAGAACGAACGAACCTTTTGAGACCTTGATCTGATTGACTGGGTGATGCATATTGTGATTGATGATGACCTATTTCATTCCCATGGACGTAACGGCAGTGACAATTGGGGGTGCCTCACCCTTAAACTTTAGTTAAACAGTTGGACATGTCATGCCTGATAGTCAGACCAGAAATTGGATTAAATTGATATTCAAACCAATATTTTGTGTTAAATGTGTTGTTTTTCGACCCAACAGTCAAACATTTTCCTAATTTCGGTTAAAGGTTTGGACTTGGATGGCAATTAGTTGGAAATGTCCAGCCATGCATAGGGAACGTTATGTTGGAAATATCCAATATGTTGATAAGTCATGTTCCCTCAAGGGTGTGTAAATGAAATAATTAATCGAACCTTGACATGTCGGCATGTTTGAAGGAGGGAATGCAGACCTCCCGTAACGTAGACCCTATAGCCACATCCATGCATGATATTCTCACTATATGTGAACGGCACTAAAGAAACCCAGATCATGTTTACAAGAAACCATGTAGCACGCACTACCTCCGCACGCATTGTCCACAAGAAACCTGAGTTATAGTAATAATTCCGCACGCATTGTCCACAAGAAACATGAGTTATAGTAATAACTCCGCACGCATTATCCAGAAGAAACCGAGTTATAGTATTAATTCCTCACGCATTGTCCACAAGAAACTTGAGTTAATATAGTAATAACTGCGCACGCATTCATTGTTCACAAGAAACCTGAGTTATACTAATAACTACGCCCGCCTTGTCCACAAGAAATCTGAGTTATAGTATTAAAGTCATTAGCTTCACTCCCGGTGGGCATATATTTGATGTCAGACAGAACTGTGCCCGATATACCACAAGAAAGGTCATAAAAAACTAGAAAGAAAACCCCAATGTGGCATATTATTAGTGCGGTACTCGCCCTGTATTAAATTGTTGAAAACTGCGATCAGAGTAAGAAATCTTCTCAGATACTAACACATTTACGGAGTGAATCAGCGCGCGGAGTCTCATGGAATTATATTCGGAGGAAATCGGAACCACCCGAATAACGACGATCGGCTGGCACGCACGACTGGGAGAACAGCCAAAACAAAGGCCGGCATGTCGATAACGAAAGTAGATTCAACAAAAAGAGAAAAAAAATAATAATAATAATAGGGGGCCTATCATAGTTTTTGCATTCAAGTTTTCTAAGTAAAATGTCGACAATTATTTGGCAACTAACAAAGTTTTCACACTCTGTATATATATTTATATATATATGGAATTTTTGCAAATATAGGAGAGAATGAGTACGTATTCACAGATGCAAAAGACGATTGGCACACCTACGAAATTATCCAGGTTCACCAATAATAAACAAATCTGGGAATTCTGCCTTCTAATCTAACGTCAACATATTTGTCGGAATACAAGGTGAAGTTATCTGCATGCGAATTATTGACTTCTGTAAATGTAAATTATAAGCAATATTTCAATAATATTTGACATCACAATAGACCAATCGTGCTGAGCTAGATCGATTGGTCTTCCTGACACTGTTGTAAGAGATTTCTTGAATATTGAAATTTTGTTTGCTTGAAGATTTGTTCAAATTTATGATGAATATACCAGCAAAAAATTATACATTGTCTTTCATTAGTTTAAAAATTGTCTTTCATTAGTTTCAAAATGAATAAGAATAATTTTTTTACAAAAAAATGGTTGTAACTTGAAAGAACAATTTATAGTAGGCCTACTCCCTTTATCCAAGATTCAGACTGGCTGTGAAAGACCGATCGGTCTATTTTAGCCCGATCGGTCTATTTTAGCCCGATCGGGCTATTATTGATTGATCGGTGGTTCGCCCAGACCTGTAGGGTATGCGCGCTATAGTATATAGATAAGGCGTTTCATGTATGGGAGGCCTATTTCACTTGAAAGAACAATTTAGAGTAGGCCTACTCCCTTTATCCAAGATTCAAGCTGGCTGTGAAAGAACGACCGGTCTATTTTAGCCTGATCGGTCTACTTTAGCCCGATCGGGCTGTTATTGATTGATCGGTGGTTCACCCAGACCTGTAGGATATACGCGCTATAGCATATAGATTATAGATACGGCATTTCATGTATGGGATACCCATTTCACATTTATTATTCATTTACGATCAAGCGCAAATATTTCGCAAAATAACATCTATCATTTGCGCTTCAGTGTAAATCATTTGCGCAAATAAAAATTAATATGCATTGATATCACCCCCCCCTGAATTAATTTTAAATGGCACAGACCCACCATATGAGGGAAGCACCCCCCCCCCCAGTAACCCCAATATCTCTTTTATGACCATGGAAATGGTAGAGATATGTGCAGGATATATCTCTTTTATAAAATATACTAGATATCTGGGATGGAGACACAAATTCTTGGGGACAGGGATGCTGATAATATGAAAATTGGGGTTTTCCCCAATTTCAAGTCAATAAGTACACCATATGAGGGAAGCGAGTCCCCAGTAACCCCGAATTCCATATTTATGGCCATGGAAATGGTATATATCTGTGTAGGAGATGTCCCTTTAATAAAATATACTAGAGCTCTGGTAGTGAGGCACCAATTCTTGGGACACCAGGGACAGAGATGCTGATATATGCATATGGAAATATTTTTTCTTCAATGTTTCAGTATTATATGGGGCTACTACTATGGGTCCATGATAATATACTATGAGATGGACTCTATCATTCACAATCAGAGGGAAGTATAAAGGGAGTGTTAGGTATTTGCGCTTAAGCGCAAATATATTGATAGACATATACTTGCGCTTAAGCGCAAATGATTCATTTTCACATTTTATATTAACTAATTGCATTTAAGCGTAAATCAGTTACGCTTAATGTAATCATTTACGCTTAAGCATAATTGACTTATGCGTTATCATAATACATTGGAATTATATTAAGAGCAATAATTTCATCGGCTGTCTTACCTTATATGTATATTTGTATAATCTGATGTATGCTAACTTACTGGCATTAGTAATGTGGTTGCATCCATTTCAGCTTGAGTATGTGGAGTTCAATGGGGGTGTATATGAATTACGGTTAAGCGCAACTCATTTACGCTTAAGTGGATTTCATTTACACTTAAGCGTAATTCAAATGAATTATGCTTAAGCAAATACATGTACCTATCTCCAACTGGTTTCCTCAGTCTGAACATCCATCTTAGTATGGGATCTGGGTGGAGTCCTCACCTATGTTTGAGTAATGTTTTATGGCCTGAGTTAATTTGAGTTTAGAGCAAATCACATGGGAGTCTTTTTTACATTTATTATTTATTTGCATACAAATATTTGCGCTTAAGCATAAAGCAATTGCGCTTACTTAGTGCAAATACACAACACTTCTTTACTTCCATCCAATTTTAACTGTCAATGATTGAGTCCATCTTATGGTATATTTATTTGGGCCTATATAAACTCAAAAATTGAAGAAAACATAATTCCACATAACTATACCACTATACCACTATCTATACCACTATCGCTGTCCCAAACAAATACGGTCTGTACTAGAATAGTGAATAGCAATATGGCACACATGTAGCATTGCACAGGTAATTAAACAGTTTGAAATACACATGTAAGACAACTCTTTCTGCACGAGACTGTACCTGCTGTAGTTCGATCATAAAATCGGTCAACGATCTGCAACGATTACAAATTTCTATAAATAGTAACATTTTCAACTGTTACCGTTGTTCATTGCTCGATCATGACCACTTTGATTATAATTCTTTCATAACTCGGTCAATGTTCTTCCGTTGGTGATTTCAGGCAATAATTCCTTTTATATCCCTCCCATTCGAATTGACTATACCGCTTGTTTTTCGTTTTATTAAGCTGATGTTACGCTATTCCAGCAAACGGCCTCCCTCCACGGAAGCTATTTTCTGAGAACGAAAGCCGACTCAATCCCGACCAAGTCGGAAGTGTTCGGGTGTTTCCGCGACTGCACACGACAACTCGTTTGTGTATTTATTTCGCGTTTACAGTGGAATTATTCGTCCCGATTGAGGGAAAGTAAATAGTTAGTTACGTGGCCGTATAATTAGTACAAACTGATAACTGGTTAGGGCATTTCGTGTATGGGGGTTATTTTATTCAGTCTTTCCACATAATAACGCAGGGAACTCAATTGTGAGGTTCAATTTACGTTTCACATCACTTTAACGAAATGTTTCACCCTTCCATCATTCCATGACTGGAGCTCCTTGAAATTTTGCGAAAACCCAGTACCAATGCATGCGTTCTCTTATAAGAGACTGCACGGGCCTTGACCTTGTAAGCCAGTGCAGTCTCTTTTATATGCGAGGCTCGATATGGGAGACTTACATACATAAAATAATGCACTCGCACAGGAGGTGTAATACTGCACCAGCGCAACTCCCGTCATGTAGTTCGGAATCTCACGCTTCTGGGCGGATGTATCGAAAACGACGTTGATAGTTCACTACATATGACAAATAAAAGGTCAGCCGACCACAGTGTCCCCCGAAAACGTTGCAAGTCGATGCCGCTTTGTTGAAGAAATTAAAAAAAATGTTGAAATGATCTAAGTCGAAAGGGTTAATAATTCCGTAAAGAAATAAGTTTTCCGTCATCTATATATACATGTTGCACATCTTCAATATGTGGGTAACAGTACTCTGAAGTTTCAAATATCTACGATCAAAACTGTAGGAGGAGTTGATTACACCATGAAGGTATGTATACCTCATACAAAAAATTATAAAAAATGTTTTTTTAAAGTTGAAAGGCCCATGACTCTGGGAAAAATCATTGGATCAAACTCAAATTCGAACTTGACCTGTATTTTGATATCAATGACTCACAAAAAAACGGATGTTTCAATTAAACAGTCCAAACTTGAGTTATCATCCGGAAACCAAAGAAAAAAGAAGTAAAATTTAATTTTCTAAGTCGAAAAAAGTCCATAACTCTAGGAAAAATCATCGGATCAAACTCAAATTCGAACTCAACCTGTATCTTGATATGACTGATCCACGTAAAAACTTTATTTGCAATTAAAGGATCCAAACTTGAGATATCATCCGGAAGCCGAAAAAGTGAGAAATTTTCTAATTAAAAAAAAGTTAGGAAAAAAAGGGAAATAACTCCATAGAAAAACATCGGATCAAACCCAAAATCGCAGAGCACCTGTCTTCTTGGTTGAGACACCGACATACCGGATGATCATTACTGGAGTTTTAACTCCGGACGGACGGACGGACGGACGGGCGCGGCTGATTACAATAGTCCTCCGAAAATTTCGGGGGACAATCAGTGACAACATTTACACATAGCCCGCGCATTTTGCATCTCCTTTACTTTCTATAAGGCCTTGTGACCATCCTGCCATGTAGTGCATTACTCTGACTTTGTCTCTGCCATTCTAGTGTGCTAGGTGTGATGTTCGCTAGGTGTCGTGTTACCTGGTCAGACATCCTCCCATAGATAGCCCCACACAAACTGGAGCAGACGACACTCAGTAGTGCATGCTTCGTGGTGTGTGGGGTTCCCTGTGGGGTAGCTTACCCTGGCAGTCGTGTTACCTGGTCAGACACCCATTCATAGAGAGCCCCACACAGACTGGGGCAGACGAAACCATGTAGTGTATGCTTCGTGATGTGTGGGGTTCCCTGTGTGGTCGCTTACCCTGGCAGTCGTGTTACCTGGTCAGACACCCATTCATAGAGAGCCCCACACAGACTGGGGCAGACGAAACCAAGTAGTGTATACAAGCTTCGTGATGTGTTGGGTTCCATGTGGGGGCGCTTACCCTGGCAATCGTGTTACCTCGTCAGACACCCACTTACATATAATGGTTGCAGATACAACCTTATACATGTATTTACTCCCCCACTCAACGACCAATTATCTATAATTGATCTATACCGTATGTACTGCCTTCCGGAGTAACCTGTATAATTATATGATGAAAATACCTCTTTGCAAAAAACCCTGCTCCGACATTAGTCAAAACGAACAAACAATAACACAAATTTCACCAAATGTTAAAGCGACCAAATCAACTATAACCCATAGAGCAATGTACTCTGAAAGGCACTAAACCAAGCACCATAAACTCTTAAAATCATATATGTAAATATTTTCAGCTGTCATCTTGTAAACATTGTGTATGCTTAATTGTTTGTTTTGAGAGAAGGGCTTCATAAGTTTAATAAAATGTGTGCCCCGATCCCTTTTGTATATTAAATACGTTTCAAGTCAAGTCAAATGTATACATGTACATGCCATTTATACCACGTGATCAACTCATACATTTTCATGTGTTCTTTGGTGGGATTAGGATACCCCGACATCCAAGAATGAGACTTCAGGACCAGAACGCATCATCAATCTAACCGAAAGCGGGTTTGATTTTAGGGTGCTCACATAGATATGGAGGATGATCTCGCTCAAAGTAGTTATTTTTTCGTTAGTTTATCACCAATATTTGCGTCCCGAATCGAGAAGTAAATATTTACAATTGAGTGTAGTTCAGACGATGTTTTCAATGGAGTGGTATGGTCGATGCATTTGAAATTTTCGGTGATCTTAGTAGAATTATGCATTCCACAAGTTGGCATAGCGCGTAAGTACTAACTTATAAGTTTATCGCACCCGAACAAGTCCATAATATGTCTTTAATGCTGCACCAGCACAGCTCCCGCCATGATGTTCGTAAAATGCACATTACCGTGACGTAGGTCCCTGGCCATGGGCTTATGCGTGCAACCGAAAAGTAAACCCGAAGTTATATCATGTCCCGGGGACATATGGTAATCTGTACCATTCACTAGTATCAGGATATTCCCACAAATCCGATTATAAGGATTATCGATGACGGAGATAAACAACACGCATATCCTTGGGCATTACACAATGCTAATTAGAAACCGCATTCGGGTGACATAATTCATGCATAAAAAACAACATACTTTCTGTTACATGATTTTGGTTGTTAAACTGGTCGTCTCGATATATACACGGCAGACCCCTGGTTATTACATGTAAGTTTGGATGTTAATTTGCTGTGGTGTTGGTGGGTCCGCCTGTGGTGTTGGTGTGTCCGCCTGTGGTGTTGGTGGGGCCGCTTGTGGTGTTGGTGGGTCCGCCTGTGGTGTTGGTGGGTCCGCCTGTGGTGTTGGTGGGTCCGCCTGTGGTGTTGGTGGGTCCGCCTGATTTATTTCTGACGTTGTCATTTTCGCGGTATTTGGCTATAAGCCGAGCGAATGTCACTCTGCCGGGGGTGTAATAAACAGACAAGACACCGAGAACGTCTTTCAGTTAGCACCTGCCATTGCACGCATTCAGACATTTCACATCATATGGCACAGCTTATACAACGACTTGACGTCTAATCAAAGTAGACACATACTTAAAAAACGTATTACGAAAAGCATCATAACCCGATACTATGACAACGTCAAGTACAAAAACAATATTTGTGACGTATTATGCCGCTTTACGTCATTTTTCAACGTTGGAACTATCAATACTCGAACTCATTTCTGACACGCTCAGAATTTATAGTTGAAACTGCTCTCACCCTTGGTCATGTTCATGGTCCTGCTAATTTGCTATGATTTTGTTGGGTGTTGCTAAACTACAACGCTGCTTCTATGGCAAACTGATGTTGTTGAGGAGCAGTACCGTTGTGTCATTTGGTGGAGTCATTTTCGCGGTATTTTCTAATCTGAAGAATCGAGCAAAATCCATGAATCGATGTTGTTTGTTATCTGAATATTTCCTATATTTTTTTACCCTGTGCCAATGCATTCTCTTATATATGCGAGTCGACCATAGGTCGCCTCGCATATATAAGAGAATGCATTGGCCTAACAATATTTTACAATTTTAATAATTTTTTCTTGTATTCTTTAACAATTTTATAATTTCACCCATACAGAGCCCCAGACAAACACGAGCAGACGACACTCTTTTATATGCTTCTATATATGTGTGGGGCTCCCTGCAGGGTAATGGATGTTTTTTTTATTTTATGTCCTAAAAATTGTAAGAAACATTTATTTAAAAAAAATGATAAAAAATTGTTAGGCCAATGCATTCTCTTATATATGCGAGGCGACCTATGGTCGACTCGCATATATAAGAGAATGCATTGGCACAGGGTAAAAAAAATCCCGACTTACGACTGGATTTGATATGGCGGGTCACCTATATCATAATGATTTAAAGGGGGGGGGTATTTATTGTATAACTGAATAGCAATCCTGTGTTGTCTGCTTTGGTTCTGTCAGCACAACATGAACACCAAACATATACCTGTTCAATCAAAGCAAATACACTGACATTTACTGAAATGTGATACCCCTCCCCCCTTTGGCACTGGTAACGCACATCCGTTATAAGAGAGATCACTGGGTCGCGGTCGTATTGGATCCATCCAGGTTCGTTTCGTTGTTTCAGAGATCTTTCCAGCCCCGGTTCCGTGGTTTTAGAGCTACAGATTAAAGTTTTGGAGTAGCATTTCAATATATGGAGCTTTTGAATTATTCATGACTTCCATTATATGAATGCTACTCCAAAACTTTGATCTGTAGCACTAAAACCACGGAATCGGACCTGGTTAGTGGCAGGGCCTATTGGACATAAATGGACGGGGAAACGATACTTTGTGAAAGGAACCAACAAGGACTGTTTCGAGAAAGGTATCCGAAAAACGGATAAGTGTTAAAGCGGATTTAACAGCATCAGTTTGCCCTACCAGCATCATACCAATTCAGCAGGACCAACCAACATCATAGCAAATTGGCAGGACCACATGGGAAGGGATGGGTCTAATTGGATACGGATGATATTTATTATAACAAGATCATATATATTGTAGACTCGGCCATATATTTTATTTTACCCTGTGCCAATGCATTCTCTAATATATGCGAGTCGACCATAGGTCGCCTCGCATATATAAGAGAATGCATTGGCCTAACAATTTTTCACAATTTTAATAATTTGTTCTTGTATTCTTTAACAATTTTATAATTTCACCCATACAGAGCCCCAGACAAACATGAGCAGACGACACTCTTTTATATGCTTCTATATATGTGTGGGGCTCCCTGCAAGGTAATGGATGTTTTTTTATTTTATGTACTAAAAATTGTAAGAAACATTTTTATTTAAAAAAAATTATAAAAAATTGTTAGGCCAATGCATTCTCTTATATATGCGAGGCGACCTATGGTCGACTCGCATATATAAGAGAATGCATTGGCACAGGATATATGGGTTGATACAAAATATTATTATTATTTTGACAATCGCATGTCTATATATGAACTCTATCTTCAAACTGAGCTCTTCGTGTTCGAAAATGTGAACAAAATAGTTCGGACGTGGGGTGGAGCTAAGCACTCTCAAAATCGGCGTGCTGTCAGCGGGGACTTAATTCATGCAGGTGTGACATTACATACCTTTTAATTGACCGAGAAATCCTTATAAACCACCTCTATATGTGTGCACTAAATGTATACATTATACGATATTCATTCAAACAACGTGCGAGTCCAATGACGCAACCCAGTATGGTTCAAACATAGCAAAAACATTCTCCTTTTACTGTATAGTGTTCTTAATGAATAATTGGCACGGGTTACTTTCACAATAAATACCCCCCCCCCTTTAAATCATTATGATATAGGTGATCCGTCATATCAAATCCAGTCGTAAGTCGGGATTTTTTATCCTGTGCCAATGCATTCTCTTATATATGCGAGTCGACCATAGGTCGCCTCGCATATATAAGAGAATGCATTGGCCTAACAATTGTTTATCATTTTTTTTAAATAAATGTTTCTTACAATTTTTAGGACATAAAATAAAAAAACATCGATTACCCTGCAGGGAGCCCCACACATATATAGAAGCATATAAAAGAGTGTCGTCTGCTCATGTTTTCTGGGGCTCTGTATGGGTGAAATTATAAAATTGTTAAAGAATACAAGAAAAAATTATTATGGTCGACTCGCATATATAAGAGAATGCATTGGCACAGGGTAAAAAAAATCCCGACTTACGACTGGATTTGATATGGTGGGTCACATAGTGTATCATAATTATGAGACTAAGTATGCCATCGACTTGAAGGGCCTTCGATGGTTGCTATATTGGTGGTTAAGAACGCCTCTGTGTGTTTGTTCATCACTAACAAAGAATGTTAATAATTCGGACTGCTGCATTCCTAGATATACGCTTACACATTTACGTGCACATCTTAGACATGACATATCCACACATGTCAGAATTAAAATTCTAATATAATAATTCATGTAATATGTCCACAAAGGATGGTAGATTTCGTGTCATGAATATTTACTCTGACTACACCCTTATAGAAATAATGTTTTACCAGTCCAAAACCTGGACACTTTTTGAGGTTCTGACTGGAAACTATAAAACAATGAAAAATTAATAGACAATTTATTTATTTATTAGTTAATATATGTTCCATTTTAATGCATAAAATGAACTAGTTAAACAAACCTATACCACAAACTAATGTTATACACCTCAATAGACAAACCTATACCACAAACTAATGTTATACACCTCAATAGACCCGTACTGGTATATGTGTATCAGAGAATGGATTGAAAGTTTGTCCTACTTTCTTTTCGGTCTCTGATTCTGCATAATATATCATCTGGTTTAGTATTGAAATTATTTGCACACAATTTCCACCAAAATACATATTCACCTTCTTAGTGACACAGAACAGTTGGTCACTGTGACTCCAATTTGTTTACTTCACTCGTTTAAATCACATGAGATATACGAGGAACATAATAAATTACATGGAAATAACAAAATTGATTTGTGGTATTGGTGTAAATCCTGATCATTTTAACTCACACAAGTGTAGTCTAATTAAGGGATAACGGTGTGGTGTTTTGTAATTTCGGAAAGGTACAGGGCCAATATACTGTGGATAATTTAGTTAAAGGGCGACGGCGGAGCCGGAGCCCATTAACGGGTATTTGTCACAGTATATTCACCCTGTACCTTTCCGAAATCACAAAACATCACACCGTTATCTCCATTCTAATCATCTTCGAACTTTAAAAGTTATTTCGACACACACATGCCTTGTAATTATCGATGAAATGTGCAGACATAGAAAACACTCAGCCAATTCACGACTTTTTGTTTTAATTGTAATGCGCTGGATAAAATATAGTCCCTCAATTAGCATCGCTCTCATCGTTAAAAATGCTGATAAAGATGAAAAATTGCCGCCTCGAATATAAATAAATATGCAAAACAATTAGTTTTTCCATGTAACTGATGTCTTTTTCAGATGTTTACCACTTACAAATTGCGGTTTTGTTTTTACCGCGAACTTTAAGTTGAATTGAAACAATGGAACATTTTTACACATTGAGATGAATTTCACGCCGTATCTTTGACATTTTCATGTCAAGAAATTTGGTCAAATGATATTGGGACAATGATATTGATTATAACGGTGTGGTGTTTTGTGATTTCTGAAAGTACATGTATACAGGGCGAATGTACTGATTGTCAAATTTCGACAAAAGCGACGCCGCTGGTTTGTTTATATAGCAACAAGCTAGTAACGGAAGTCGGTAGACCGGATGCCAACTATATGCATCTACTCATCTAACGTCGGCGGCATGTACTGCATAAGGGTGACGTCATGGAGAGAAACAGAACAGTGAGCGGAGCTCGATTGGACGAGATTACAGGAATTCAGCTGACGTCAACTTGAATATTGGCACGTAGGAATATGTAACATTGAAGCGGTGAACCGGATTACACTTTACGACAGTTTATCGATAATTACCCCCCTCCGTGCAGATATGTGATGTTTCAGGGGATATAATGGCATAAGTGCCTTAGAATTCAAAATAATTGCTCGGAATCAGACTTTTTTCTAAATAGAAAGAATAAAGAGCGTTCACTGTTACTATTTCCCTGATATGGTATATATAACAAGCGTTTGGCTCGAGTATATGTGTAAAATATGGAAAGCAACTGGAAAATTGCTATGACTTCGGGATGAATTTGGCAAGTTTCCCCCAGACATGTATAAGGTATAAATATATATAGGCAACTATTGCATGTATCGACCTACACTGATGCTACCATGGGAATACGACAAAACAGTTTTTAGAGTTCAAAAGAGCCATGTCCGTTTAACAATAAATCTAGGTGTTATAATCGAATTGCCACAATAGGACACTGATCTTGGGGATAATTTCGCACACGAATGTTACAAATCGAGCGACTTTCCTTTGTACGGGTTATCATTGTTTTGTATCAAATGAATCAGGAAAGGGAACTCAAACAATTTCGCGAAATCGAAACAGTGGCTGGTAGTTGACGTGTACACGTTATACATATATCTTTGTATATCAAATTATATTACCCCAGTACATGTATATACATGTATCTTTGTATATAAAATTATATTACCCCAGTAATGTATATACATGTATCTTTGTATATAAAATTATATCATACCCCAGTACGTATACATACATGTATCTTTGTATATACAATTATATTACCCCAGTACGTATATATACATGTAAATTTGCATATGACATTATCGAAGTCCTTATATTATGTATTTTATATAATGAATGGATATATAGAGAGTAATCAATTGGTTCCGAGATTTAATTTTAAGGACAAATATAGTCTCATGGTAATCTCCCACATCATTGGGAAGTTAGAGAAGTTACAGAGGAGAGCAACAAGAATGGTACCGAGTCTGAGGAAGTATAGTTACGACATGAGACTGCTAAATTAATACTGAACTTGCCTTCGATTAATTACAGGCTAAACTTATAGAGTGTTAACGGAAATGTACAACATAGACCCGACACAGTTCTTTAAATACAACACCTATGCTGGAACACGTGGACACGAACTCAAACTACAAGTGGAGCATAAATCTAAAGATGTGCGGAAGTTCACATTCTCACAGAGAGTATGCTCAGAATGGAAATAGCCTACCCGCGCATGTAGTTAAATCGCCCACATTAGCACATTTCATTGAACACATTCAGTCAGATGCTCGTAGCCCGTTTATATATAACCATGGGTATATGCGAAAAATACACAACGAAAACACACTCCACAGTATGGATCGATAAGTCTTGCCCTGTGTATTTTGATGTTGAATATTTTGACAATCGGTCTTCCGTATCATTTCTACAACACAATTATCGTCTTATACTTGCAGCACGACTTTATCGTGTGATCGTCACGGAAGCGTTTTATTTCAGAGTATGGTTAATACATTGCCGCCGGTGAAGTGTATTCTCGGATAAGAAACAAATAAGCCTATGCCGAGGGCAGAAACTCAAGTTGCGAGAGGCACCCCTGGTTGAGTGTGGGATATTTGGCACTCGAGACTTGGTTAGATGGTTTTCGTTGGGGTGGTCTCCACCTTGGAATTTCCAACTGCACCCCACCCCATTGAACCACACCAAACTCATAAGTTTGCGTAAATCAATTTTCACCCCTCCCCTTTGATTTTTCCCAAATGTTCCCTCACAGACTACCAGATGGTAGACTATTCCAAATGAACCAGTAATATTGTGGCCACTTGTCGTGCGGGGGGGGGGGGGTGAAAAAGATGGTTCGGCACAGTATGAGATTAAAACATCTTAACATCTAGTGGTATAACACCACACAAATTTACACCCTGATCTATTTTTTCTTAAATTAATTAGCGAGTAACTACTGGCAAGGACACAGAACACACGAGTCGGCCGATGGTTAGGCCCGATGTGAGAAAATTTTTGAAATATCAACATGAACATTTGACAATCCTATAGCATAGACCGGCCTCAAGTTTTCCAATTCTGGGAAATTATTAACCTGACACTCACCCATAGGTTTCAAAATTGCCAACTGATGGCCATTTGAGTCATAATTTTGCAAATGAAAGGGAAATATACAAATGTTGGTCTAAAAACAACGAATTCGTCACTAAGAAAGTGTTGGAAAATTCAAACTACGAGAACAATTTCAACCTAATTTTGGTGTGAATTTTCCAATTAATTTTGCTCGGGGTATTAGGTATGACTACAATTGGGGTAAGAACCCTGCATAACCACCCCTGTCGACAAGTCCCTACTTGACACCCCATTCTAAATAATCGATACTAAGTTATGTTGGGTGGCACCGGGGGGGGGGTCAGGGGCTACATCCCAGCCCTGTAGGGGAGTCATAGCCATCCACCGTCGGTGAGTTATGTAATTGTCAACCCGGCAGCTAAAGCCCCCCCCTGTCGGGGATATCCTGGTGCCACCCCTGTTTGAAATCGTATAAAACTTTTAAAGAATAAGACCACATATTGAACAGAAATCAGGGGGAAATGAGCTCTCGTAACCACAAAAGTGCACTAAAGACATCCCAATAAATCCAAATTAGATGCAACCGCATATTGTATATATATGGTATCGTTCTGTTTGCCTCTCTATATCCAGGGACGTGGCTATATGGTTTCCGTTAGGGGTGTCCACCATGGGAAATTCCAACTGCACCCCCTTGAATCAGAATCACCCCAAACACAAATTCCATTTGCACCATCCCCCTTACATCAGTGCTCACGCCTAATATCCTATATATATTTTAAAAAAACCTATATTCCAGGTTTGAAAATTCAGATAGTTTAACCTGAACAGTTGCATAAATCATAACATCTAATGGTCTAACTCCAGACAAATTATGCCCACGGCTACGGGCAAGAGGTGGGGACACACCGGGTTGACCATGGTTCTTCGGCCCGGTGTGAGAAAATTGTTAAAACTATAAAAGAAAATATTAAAACCTAGCATGCATCTAGACTGGCCTCAACTGAACCTTTCCTGGTGTTGGAAATTTTTAACCTCATACTCCCCCTCAGGTTGGAAAACTCTCCAACTGATGACTATTTCAGTTCACAAGTTTGACCAAATGAAGTAAAATATTGTTTTGCAGTTTTGTATTGGCCACGGGGGAATGGACAATGACAACGATAGTCGGCAATTTGTTTTATTCTGAACAAGAAAATCTCAAAATCCTAGCATCTAGACTAGCCTCAAACCTTCCTAGAGTTGGACATTTCAACTGATGACAATTCCAATGACAATATTTACCAAATGCATGACAATATTGTTTTCTTAAATTAACTAGCAGTTTTTTGACTGGCCACGGGGGAGGGACCAGGACACAAACTGTCCAAGTGTTGGAAATTTCCAACCTGTCACCCTCCTAAGGTTGGAAATTTCCGACTGATGACCATTTCAGTCCAAAATATTTACCAAAAATAGGAAAATATGCAAATAAATTGTTTGAAAATCAAACTACAAGAACATTTTCAACTTAATGTTGGTGTGAAATTTCCAACTAATGTTTTGGCAGGTATGAAATTTCCAACTGTTGAACATTTTGACCAAAGTTGGGGGGGGGGTGAGACATCCCAATCCCCACCCCTGTCGCCACGTCTCTGTCTATATCATATAAATACTTTTTCTAAAAACCCTTAAACCAACTCGACGTGGGATTTCCCTGCGCTCCTGTTGTGCAAATTCTAGTATAAAAAGTGCGTCTATTTCAGACAAAGTTCAAACAGTAAATGTGACCAGACAAGACATAGAAACCGCTAATCTCATATTACCAATCTGACAACACCAGTCGAACATGATTACCTTTCAAAGCAATAACACCGGGCACCATGTTACGGACAACCACAGGCACGCACAACATGGATAAATACACGGTGAAAAGAACGGCGTTTTTTTTGTACGGTTATATCTGGCATATACCCATGGTTATATATAAACGGGCTACGAGCATCTGACTGATTGACATTCATCTAGCACCGCGAAGGTTCATACATGACCTCAAGGACTAAATTTGGCATACATCATAATCAGATAATTCCAGGACGATCCGAATACGTAATGCCAAACATGGAATATGAACAATATGCTAGTTTTATATATCTTCTTTTTCTATTTGTATCATTGGAACCATAAATCCAAACTGGATTTGTTTCAATAAATTATACATACATCATTGAGGTGCTAAGAAACGATCGCGAACTGATTACTATATCATGTATTTGTGAGTTTTGTTGAAAAACAGAACCTTTAATTGAACAACGAATAGGGAAAATGGACAACGAATGTAAAGAACACAAATTCTAGTGACGTATAGTACCGTATTCGTCGTCGTTCATTATGCGAAAGATCTCTATTCAGCGGTCGCGTAAATGTGACCCGCCATATCAAATCCAGTCGTAAGTCGGGATTTTTTTTACCCTGTGCCAATGCATTCTCTTATATATGCGAGTCGACCATAGGTCGCCTCGCATATATGGTCATAGGCCTAACAATGTTTTTATCATTTTTTTTAAATAAATGTTTCTGACAATTTATAGGACATAAAATAAAAAACATCCATTACCCTGCAGGGAGCCCCACACATATATAGAAGCATATAGAATAGTGTCGTCTGCTCATGTTTGTCTGGGGCTCTGTATGGGTGAAATTATAAAATTGTTAAAGAATACAAGAAAAAATTATTAAAATTGTAAAAAATTGTTTAAGTTTATGGTACTAAATAATGGTGACGATTAAAATAAAGAGAAAGAAGTTTTTAAAGGTAATCAAGTAATCAAGGTCATTAAGCGCCCCACAATTACTATTTATTTGGTTTCGGGGGTAAAACATATTTGATTCGAGTCGAGGAACCAACCCATCAAAGAACAGAGTGATCATATATCGATTTTTTAAATCTTATGTTTTTCACCACCTGGAATATTTAGTGGCCCAGTGCAAGTTGATGAGAAGACTGTCTCAGGACCAAGTGGCTTTTTTGTGTCAGATATTTGACAAACCGGCAAACTTTCGTTGAACAAAATGTTGATAAATAACAGGTTTATGGAAATTTTATACTATAGTTGACTGTGGTTAGCATTATTTTTGGGCAATTAATTGACTCTGATAACTGAAGCGGCATTTCAAAAACTTTGTTGTTGTTGGATCTGATAATATGGGGACCATCGAATCGGATTGAGTACTTTTCTAATTTGTTTCAAAAGCGATTATCATATGTATTTTGGAGCGCAAACCGACATGTGGATTTAAATTAACACTCGTGTTTGCAGGATTTGAAGTTTAATATGCAAATGAAGGTCATGAACTGATAATATATATTCATACAGTATTCGAGCTATTGTTCATCGTTAATAACACATTACCCTCATTTGCCCTTTTTTTCCGATTGTTCACCTCTCAGCATTTAACATAAGCGACCAGGGGGATAGGATCAAGGCAGAGACGAGGGTGATGGATCGGCGTGCGACCCCGAAACCAATTAATGACACGAATGGACGGATAGGGTATATCAGGCGTAAACGCCAACATGTTCCGAGCGTGGCTGGGGGATGTTTTCCGAATATTAATTTTACCGTAAACAATCGAGAGGACGATTCATTCTAACCTGTTATAACAATGAGGTCCGTGTAGGAATTTATAATGATTAAGACATATATCTTCCGGCACAACTTTTATTGAAAATCAACAAATACAGCTAGCTCAACACATTTCATTGTTTTCTAGATTCTGTGTGACCCACAGTGTGTTAAAATATCCATTTACTACCAGGTAACCAGGGCAACGAAACCGAAATAAACACTCGACAAAAAAACGAGACACGAAAAAACGAAACAAGACGTCTTAATCGGACATGGCTCGTTCCGGACGTTTTAAAATATAGTAACAAGTTAAGATAACGCAATATAACTTTTCCTATGGGAGGCCAAATTCACATTTAATAGCTAATAGCGCTTAAGCGTAATTGCCTCATTCACAACATCATTATACGCTT
This sequence comes from Siphonodentalium dalli, assembly GCA_032622095.1. Classification (NCBI taxonomy): domain Eukaryota; kingdom Metazoa; phylum Mollusca; class Scaphopoda; order Gadilida; family Siphonodentaliidae; genus Siphonodentalium; species Siphonodentalium dalli. The sequence goes on along the minus strand of CP136064.1, from coordinate 289,144,875 downwards.
AATCGTAATGAAATTAAGCTAAAGCCATTTATACGCTTATGCGTTATTGGTTTTCATAGTCTTACTACCTTACCTATAATGGTATCACCTAAGGTAAATATGTGTCAAAGTTACTGGCATCAGTAATTGGTTGCATCCATTTTAGCTTCAGAGAGTTTTGAGAGATGGAATTTGAATTAAGCTTAAGTGTAATGGCACTACTCTTAAGTGTAATATCATTACACGTAATTCAAATTCAATTATGCTTAAGCGTAATTATATTAAGCTACAGCGTATAATGGAAACCTGAATTACGCTTAAGCGTAATGACATTATGCGTAAAGACTTAAGGGTAGTTAACCTTTAAATGTGAATTTGGCCTCCCATATTTTCCGGACGGTCGTGCGTTATTATTCCATTTCCGATTCCAGCATTTCAAATGTCACAGTGTTTAATCGGGGTCCGATTTTTGTGTTCAATGTTGTATGTTTTATGACTTCAATTCGTCTTTCTGGGACATATAATTCTCGTGGAAAGCAGTTCATGTATTTATCGATACCAAAAGCGAATATTATTATCTATATTTTGGAACGCAAGCCACGTGACTTTAACAATGTGATGACAATGAAATTACGCGCGTGTTATATATGTACATGAGTAGGTTGTGGTGTCGCTCTGAGAAACTAAAACCAACAACAGGTCTCAGTGGATCTTTTTTGTCACCAGATATTACACCAATCAGACGATTGAGGTGGCTCAGAGTTGATTAATTTCAGCATTGGTGGCCTTGACAAATTGTTAATTTAAATGCTATACGTTTATTATGCTTTTGCCATAAATCAATGTATAGCAAACGCACATTAGTAAATTAACAAACACATAAAACACAAATTGGTGACATAACAATGAAGATGATGATGGTGACGAGGACGAAGATGAAGTCGTGCATGGTTCTGGTGGTATATCGTATATATATGCATTCTGGGATCCATGGTATGTCTTATATCAATTGACACATAGTCGTGTTTAGCGTTTTCGCAAATTATTTCAGACCCCAGATCGTATCACATTTTGAAAATGTAAAAGTATAGCATCCGTGCATAACAGCAATGCTCGCGCCCAAATAGAGCAGACTACAGCACTGTGTAGGGACTGTTACATCGGAAATCGTTCTATCGCCGGTTTGTGATGGTTCTTGCCTGATTTGTGACGGTTCTTGCTGATCGAAATTATACATTTTCACGACATTTTGACAGTTAAAACGCAATTTTGAGGCATCTAGGTGATAATTCGATTAGTTATTTTCGATCCCATAACAATCTGTGACACCAATGAGCGTGTTAATAACGAAAAATTCATTGTGCGAGTCATAACAACGACAAGAACCGCGAATTTTTATTATTGTTTGGGTTCTCTCCTGATCGAGTCGGTTCTATCCCCATTAATCGTTCTATACGGGTAAAACTATTGCTAATATTTGCCATGGTACATGGTTCAAACTGCCAATTTTGTGAAAGTATACAAAGATAAACACAACAAACTATGCATTAAGTTGAAATTTGCACCACTTGTCATTAATTTCGACGAATTACACTGCCTTTCTATGCTTATCCAATAAGCTGTGTTACGCCTATATCAAAATTCACAAAGTCGCCAGCTAGTTTGAAAAATAACGCGTTTTGCAGGCCCGACATTTCCATGAGTCAACAGCCGGTTAACAATAGTGAAATTTCATTGCGCTGGACTTCGTAAAGCGTGAGCGTAGACGGGATATATAGAGTTATCTGTCTTGTATTTTATCCATTATATATTTTGGAACTTCTGTCTGTATGTATGTATTTGTGTTATAGACTCGAAAAACTGCTCGACCGATCCGACTCAAATTTGGTGTGTAGGCCTACTTTGATCCGGGGAATGAATATGGGCGGGTCCAATTTCACGTGCTTCCGTGTCCTTGACCTTGACCTCGCTCAAATACGCTCATATAGGCATGTTTCTGGACCTCGACCGATCCCACTCAAATTTGGTAGCTGGTTCTACTTTGATCACGGGAACAATATGGGCGGGTCCAATTTCACTTGCGACCGTGTCCTTGACCTTGACCTCGCTCATATACGCTCATATAGGCATGTTTCTGGACCTCGACCAATCCGACTCAAATTTGGTATAATGTAGGCCTACTTTGATCCCGGGAACAATATGGGTGGGTCCAATTTCACGTGCGACCATGTCCTTGACCTTGACCATATTCGCTCATATAGGCATGTTTCCGGGCCGATCGAACAATAGTTTGCCAAGGCGGAGACGATCACAAAAACATCCCTAAATAGCCCGGACGAAGAGGGCCGGGCACATCGGCTAGTGTTGTCTATTTTCGTAGACGTATTTTACTCAACAAAAAGCCAAAAATAAGACATTAAAAGTTAGTTGACACCCATACAATGCTCTGATTACGCAGTTTATGAAGTTTATGTCGGGCATCCGCTTGCTGGATGCTGATTATCTAGGTTAAATTCTAGAATTCTAGAATATGCAGCTATTAAAGCATATACAAGCACGGTAATCTTCCATTCAATCATATTTTACATTGACTAGGAATCTCTGATTTTTTAATAGAAGATATAAAAAAGCAAAGAATCCTACAGTTACAAATATTATTATATGGATGTTAAACCTTTGGTTACTAAATGCGCTGTAATGAGAATTGACTTGAATCCTATTTATTAATTTGTAGGAATTCTTAGCTATTAAGTTCAACAAGCAGTAACATATAAAAAAGAGAAAAGAATCATGCAGTTACAAATATTATTATATGGATGTTAATTCTTTGATGACTAAATGTGCTATGAAGAGCAGCGACTTGAATCCTATTGATTCATTTGTAGGAATGCTCAGCTATTAAATTCAACATGCAGTAACAGATTGTTTGAATTATTAGCTAAACATTCATACAGATGAATCATTAAAAATTAGTGTTATGGGTGTCTGAACCTGTCTATTACAAGGCACATTATTATTCCTCGCTACTAACGTGTCAAGTGAGCAGGGATGTGGGCTGGAGGGTATCCAATGTTGGGGCGTCCACCTTGGAATTTCCAACCGCACCATCCCCTTGAAACAGACCAAACTCATGCACAAGGCCTGGGCTTTGGTTTCCCCCAACTGCATGACACATTATAGCTCTAGATTGTATACCATTCTGAAGTGAATTGACCAGTAGCCTTTGATTGGCCACCATGCAAACCGGGGGAGAAACTCAGGATACATGGGCCCAGTGAGAAAATGTGGATATCTGACTCTGAAAATTGCAAAAAACATATAGACTGGTTTCAAGATTCCCAAGTGTTGGAAGTTTCCAACCTGGCGCCCCCACCCCCACAAGATTGGAAATGTTCCCAACAGATGGAGAGAGAGATGATTTATTTTGCAAAAGAGCATACATTATTTAATAAAAAGCATATAATACTAATTAAATGGAATTAGATTATTTGTCCATTAAACCAGTTTCTTGCCAATTGGGGGGGGGGGGGTAAATGTGTGATATAGAAAACTAGATCACACCTGCTCCCTACTTCATGTCCACCCATCATGAGTTTTGGATCAACTCTAAAGAAGGGGTGTCCATTTGTATATGTCAAATATGGTTGATTACATGTTTAAAGCGTAGGAAAGTATGCAAATGTTAGTCTAAAAACGACAAAATCCCCACTATTAAATTGTTGTCAAATCAAATTAAGAGAACAATTTCAACATATTGTTGGTGTTAAATTTCAAACCAATCTATTGTAAGATAAGAAATTTGTAACTGTTGAACATTTTGACCAAAGTTTGGGATAGACACCAATTAAGCACCCCCTCCCCAAGTCCCCCACCAACCCAATCATGTCATAACTTATCAATGATTCAGTTGAACGTGATTTCATAAGTTATATTCATGTCTGGGCGACAAACATGCATGTGTAAATGTCCCTCAGGCGGACTTCAGATGAGGAAATATGATGGCGCTGGCATTGAAATATTGTCACACCTGGATCTTTCAATAATGCCCAGATTAAGTAAATGAATATAACATATCATATTCTCCTGAGGGTAGATTTATATTACCATTGGTCAGTTATGTAGGCGGGCATGATTATGATACTATACTCATCGGGACATTCAATATTTTATTTCTGCCTATTAATGTCACTTAATCTCCCGTATTAGGTATTTATTGTGTTATTTCTTATATACCTGTTCTATTATGCAAATTACATAAGCTACATTCATTATCTGGTTTAAAATGTCAGATACACAAGACGATTTTCGGACCCAAGTGCAGAAATCGTTCGAATAAATCTCATGGACAGAACCGTCACAGCCATGATCGGTTTGAAATAGAACCGTAACACGCACCCGTGTTGATTACGAGGTCACAGCTCCCAATTATCAACCCCTATCGGGATACTTTCTCAGCTATTTTACAAAAGAATAACACGGGTACACTTTATAGTCAGTGTTTGTCTTCAGAATGCGTTTCATATTTTATACGCCACGAATAACAAAGAAATTGCGTCCACGTGGCTTGATTTTCAGTGGTAACATGTTGATATTTACGCGTTAACTCGCTAATACCGAGTTAATTGTGGTCTAGAGTTCAGGTTTCGATAACGCGGCACTTCTGTAGCCTCTGTTCATTCAGGAAAGTTTAATATATTCAAGATATCTATAATTATGCGTGATTTTGTCACAAAAATGATTATTTTCAATCATCAGGAACCGTAACAAATCAGGCAAGAACCATCACACTACCGGCGATAGAACGATTTCCGATGTAACAGTTCCTACACAGTGAGACTACAGACTACAATACAATATATATTGAAGGACTCCAGTCGCGGCCAGCTCATATATCGGAATCGGAGTCTTCCAGCATTGATGCAACAACATCTTCAAAGTTATGGATTGAACAAAAAGCTGTATTATACGCTTCAAACCATAAGTGCATTTAACCAGCGAGCCTTGTCGTTCCAATGCATAATTTAAATGGGTGACAGATGATGACGATACAGATACTGATTGCAATAATAACCGCAGGCGTGTTGTGCAGTGTAATAATTCCGGGTACGTATACGGGTATGATTCGACGAAAACACGTGGAGTACCCCGGATTACGCCATTAAATGTTTGTCTATACACAATAACTATTTTAACCCTTTCTATACTATATCTATCTGAAAACATACTTTCAAAGTAATCCGACTTATGAAAAACTAAAAACTCTTTTTAATGACGGAAATAAAACAAACATGTTGAAATTAGCCAGATTTGCATCGGAAATAGTTACCAAAGCAGCCATTTAAATTGGTTTAAATTGAATCTACATGCATGCCCTCCTGTACGTATATAAACATGGTCCCAGTGCAGCTTTCCCAGCTAAGTGTGTATTTAATTTAATTATATTTCTCTGTTATTATCTCGAATTTGTTATCTTTTTTGTGTGAGTTTCCCTACTTTATTTATCTCTATTATTTTTAAACTTTTGTTGACATTATATAATTATGATGCTATATATGTCCACCTCCAGTTCCACATATTAGTGGACGGAGAAAATAAAGAATTGAATCGAATTGTATACTCAATGGATTCTCCCATTCAACAATACAAGTATACATCAGAATGGCCTATTATTCATTTGGAAGCGATGTTCAGGTATTAAAAGCAGAAGACAGACATACGAACATATAAAACAAGGATTCAGATTCTTTGGTGGTAAATGTTCAGATAATAAGTTCATTGTTTTCGTTTGTTGAAATTACTATCTGAACATTATGAAATATATATGAAATATACGACGCAGTTTATAAAATAAACCCGGATGTTGAATACCACCCACCACGCAGGACGCTGTGTTGGTTTGCGCCATGTCTAAATGGGGCATACCACTGATGGTATAATTGCAAGTATTTTTCTCCTACTTTTGCCTGGTAAGATGTAGTACCTTAAGACAGTTTGACAAATTTGATGTAAATTTGGACAATGAATCTTTAAAGGGACTTGGCTCGTTTGAACATCAAAATCCTGTCCTGGGAAACATGTAACAATCACTACCCACAAAGCTAATACGATCCTGGCCTCCTAAAACTGTCTGAAAATAATAAATCATATCAGCAAGGAAACGAATACAGATCATTAGTAAGACAACTACTGGAAAACTCAACCACCATCTGTGATCCATGAAGAACAAATAACAACACAGAGGCGAGCTGCCAGATGTGTTTAATAGATACCATTACACCAGCTAATTCACTGATATGATTAGCGAAATTGCACGGCAAACACTCGAAGAGCGTCGCACCCGAACAAGGCTCACACCACTATCTAAGATAATCAACAACGAACTACATATATATCCTAATAAAACACGAACAAGGCTCACACCACTATCTAAGATAATCAACAACGAACTACATATATATCCTAATAAAACACGAACAAGGCTCACACCACTATCTAAGATAACCAACAACGAACTACATATATATCCTAATAAAACACGAACAAGGCTCACACCACTATCTAAGATAATCAACAACGAACTACATATATATCCTAATAAAACACGAACAAGGCTCACACCACTATCTAAGATAATCAACAACGAACTACATATATATCCTAATAAAATCTTCAACGATACAACCACTAAACCAGATGCAGTGATGAACACAAGTCAACTTCCACACAATAGCATCCAATATAGATGTCGTCTACTACTCCTTATCCACAGAACGATATCCGCAGCCGTAACCTGTTCAAATCCTAAATCACATCCGACATTGTGCAGCCCCTTTTAGCGAGATGAAAACATCGTAAACTATTCTAAGTTATAACCTGTCAACATTGTAAATAGTGTTATTGGCTTTATATTTGACAAAAACAAAAAACAACAACAACAACAATTTCTAACGGCGCATCAAATCAAGTTGATCATGTACGACTCACTAACATCCTCAGCCAGACCATCTCAGGCTGCATCTGACATCATGTACGACTCACTAACATCCTCAGTCAGACCATCTCAGGCTGCATCTGACATCATGTACGACTCACTAACATCCTCAGTCAGACCATCTCAGGCTGCATCTGACATCATGTACGACTCAGTAACATCCCCAGCCAGACCATCTCAGGCTGCATCTGACATCATGTACGACTCACTAACATCCTCAGTCAGACTATCTCAGGCTGCATCTGACATCATGTACGACTCACTAACATCTCCAGTCAGACCATATCAAGCTGCATCTGACATCATGTACGACTCACTAACATCCCCAGTCAGACCATCTCAGGCTGCATCTGACAGTACGTACGACTCACTAACATCCTCAGCCAGACCATCTCAGGCTGCATCTGACATCATGTACGACTCACTAACATCCCCAGTCAGACCATCTCAGGCTGCATCTGACATCATGTACGACTCATTAACATCCTCAGTCAGACCATCTCAGGCTGCATCTGACAGTACGTACGACTCACTAACATCCTCAGCCAGGCCATCTCAGGCTGCATCTGACATCATGTACGACTCACTAACATCCCCAGCCAGACCATCTCAGGCTGCATCTGACAGCATGTACGACTCACTAACATCCTCAGCCAGACCATCTCAGGCTGCATCTGACATCATGTACGACTCACTAACATCCCCAGTCAGACCATCTCAGGCTGCATCTGACATCATGTACGACTCACTAACATCCTCAGCCAGACCATCCCAGGCTGCATCTGACATCATGTACGACTCACTGACATCCCCAGTCAGACCATCTCAGGCTGCATCTGACATCATGTACGACTCACTAACATCCTCAGTCAGACCATCTCAGGCTGCATCTGACATCATGTACGACTCACTAACATCCTCAGCCAGACCATCTCAGGCTGCATCTGACATCATGTACGACTCACTAACATCCCCAGTCAGACCCCACCTCAGGCTGCATCTGACATCATGTACGACTCACTAACATCCTCGGTCAGACCATCTCAGGCTGCATCTGACATCATGTACGACTGACTAACATCCTCAGTCAGACCATCTCAGGCTGCATCTGACATCAATGTACGACTCACTAACATCCTCAGTCAGACCATCTCAGGCTGCATCTGACATCATGTACGACTTACTAACATCCTCAGTCAGACCATCTCAGGCTGCATCTGACATCAATGTACGACTCACTAACATCCTCAGCCAGACCATCTCAGGCTGCATCTGACATCATGTACGACTCACTGACATCCCCAGTCAGACCATCTCAGGCTGCATCTGACATCATGTACGACTCACTAACATCCTCAGTCAGACCATCTCAGGCTGCATCTGACATCATGTACGACTTACTAACATCCTCAGTCAGACCATCACAGGCTGCATCTGACATCAATGTACGACTCACTAACATCCTCAGCCAGACCATCTCAGGCTGCATCTGACATCATGTACGACTCACTGACATCCCCAGTCAGACCATCTCAGGCTGCATCTGACATCATGTACGACTCACTAACATCCTCAGTCAGACCATCTCAGGCTGCATCTGACATCATGTACGACTCACTAACATCCCCAGTCAGACCATCTCAGGCTGCATCTGACGTCATGTACGACTCACTAACATCCTCAGCCAGACCATCTCAGGCTGCATCTGACATCATGTACGACTCATTAACATCCTCAGTCAGACCACCTCAGGCTGCATCTGACATCAATGTACGACTCACTAACATCCCCAGTCAGACCATCTCAGGCTGCATCTGACGTCATGTACGACTCACTAACATCCTCAGTCAGACCATCTCAGGCTGCATCTGACATCATGTACGACTCATTAACATCCTCAGTCAGACCACCTCAGGCTGCATCTGACATCAATGTACGACTCACTAACATCCCCAGTCAGACCACCTCAGGCTGCATCTGACATCATGTACGACTCACTAACATCCTCAGTCAGACCATCTCAGGCTGCATCTGACATCATGTACGACTCACTAACACCCCCAGTCAGACCATATCAGGCTGCATCTGACATCATGTACGACTCACTAACACCCTCAGTCAGACCATCTCAGGCTGCATCTGACATCATGTACGACTCACTAACACCCCCAGTCAGACCATCTCAGGCTGCATCTGACATCATGTACGACTCACTAACACCCCCAGTCAGACCATCTCAGGCTGCATCTGACATCATGTACGACTCACTAACATCCTCAGCCAGACCATCTCAGGCTGCATCTGACATCAGGTACGACTCACTAACACCCCCAGTCAGACCATCTCAGGCTGCATCTGACATCATGTACGACTCACTAACACCCCCAGTCAGACCATCCCAGGCTGCATCTGACATCATGTACGACTCACTAACATCCTCAGCCAGACCATCTCAGGCTGCATCTGACATCATGTACGACTCACTAACATCCCCAGTCAGACCATCTCAGGCTGCATCTGACATCATGTACGACTCACTAACATCCCCAGCCAGACCATCTCAGGCTGCATCTGACATCATGTACGACTCACTAACATCCTCAGTCAGACCATCTCAGGCTGCATCTGACATCATGTACGACTCACTAACATCCCCAGTCAGACCACCTCAGGCTGCATCTGACATCATGTACGACTCACTAACATCCTCAGTCAGACCATCTCAGGCTGCATCTGACATCATGTACGACTCACTAACATCCTCAGTCAGACCATCTCAGGCTGCATCTGACATCATGTACGACTCACTAACATCCTCAGCCAGACCATCTCAGGCAGCATCTGACATCATGTACGACTCACTAACATCCTCAGCCGGATTATCTCAGGCTGCATCTGACATCATGTACGACTCAGTAACATCCCCAGTCAGACTATCTCAGGCTGCATCTGACATCATGTACGACTCATTAACATCCTCAGTCAGACCATCTCAGGCTGCATCTGACATCATGTACGACTCACTAACATCCTCAGTCAGACCATCTCAGGCTGCATCTGACATCATGTACGACTCACTAACATCCTCAGTCAGACCATCTCAGGCTGCATCTGACATCATGTTCGACTCATTAACATCCTCAGTCAGACCATCTCAGGCTGCATCTGACATCATGTTCGACTCATTAACATCCCCAGTCAGACCATATCAGGCTGCATCTGACATCATGTACGACCCACTAACATCCCCAGCCATACCATCTCAGGCTGCATCCCTGACATCATGTACGACTCACTAACATCCTCAGCCAGACCATCTCAGGCTGCATCCCTGACATCATGTACGACTCACTAACATCCTCAGCCAGACCATATCAGGCTGCATCTGACATCATGTACGACTCACTAACATCCTCAGCCAGACCATCTCAGGCTGCATCTGACATCATGTACGACTCACTAACATCCTCAGCCAGACCATCTCAGGCTGCATCTGACATCATGTACGACTCACTAACATCCTCAGCCAGACCATCTCAGGCTGCATCCCTGACATCATGTACGACTCACTAACATCCTCAGCCAGACCATCTCAGGCTGCATCTGACATCATGTACGACTCACTAACATCCCCAGTCAGACCATCTCAGGCTGCATCTGACATCATGTACGACTCACTAACCTCCCAGCCAGACCATCTCAGGCTGCATCTGACATCATGTACGACTCAATAACATCCTCAGTCAGACCATCTCAGGCTGCATCTGACATCATGTACGACTCACTAACATCCTCAGTCAGACCATCTCAGGCTGCATCTGACATCATGTTCGACTCACTAACATCCTCAGCCAGACCATCTCAGGCTGCATCTGACATCATGTTCGACTCATTAACATCCCCAGTCAGACCATCTCAGGCTGCATCTGACATCATGTACGACTCACTAACATCCTCAGTCAGACCATCTCAGGCTGCATCTGACATCATGTACGACTCACTAACATCCCCAGTCAGACCATCTCAGGCTGCATCTGACATCATGTACGACTCACTAACATCCTCAGTCAGACCACCTCAGGCTGCATCTGACATCATGTACGACTCACTAACATCCTCAGCCAGGCCATATCAGGCTGCATCTGACATCATGTACGACTCACTAACATCCCCAGTCAGACCACCTCAGGCTGCATCTGACATCATGTACGACTCACTAACATCCTCAGTCAGACCATCTCAGGCTGCATCTGACATCATGTACGACTCACTAACATCCCCAGTCAGACCATGTCAGGCTGCATCTGACATCATGTACGACTCACTAACATCCCCAGCCAGACCATCTCAGGCTGCATCTCTGACATCATGTACGACTCACTAACATCCCCAGCCAGACCATCTCAGGCTGCATAACTGACATCATGTACGACTCACAAACATCCCCCAGCCAGACCATCTCAGGCTGCATCTCTGACATCATGTACGACTCACTAACATCCCCAGCCAGACCATCTCAGGCTGCATCTGACATCATGTACGACTCAGTAACATCCCCAGTCAGACCATGTCAGGCTGCATATGACATCATGTACGACTCATTAACATCCCCAGTCAGACCACCTCAGGCTGCATCTGACATCATGTACGACTCACTAACATCCTCAGTCAGACCATCTCAGGCTGCATCTGACATCATGTACGACTCACTAACATCCTCAGTCAGACCATCTCAGGCTGCATCTCTGACATCATGTACGACTCACTAACATCCACAGCCAGACCATCTCAGGCTGCATCTGACATCATGTACGACTCACTAACATCCTCAGCCAGACCATCTCAGGCTGCATCTGACATCATGTACGACTCACTAACATCCTCAGCTAGACCATCTCAGGCTGCATCTGACATCATGTACGACTCACTAACATCCTCAGCCAGACAATCTCAGGCTGCATCTGACATCATGTACGACTCACTAACATCCCCAGCCAGACCATCTCAGGCTGCATCTGACATCATGTACGACTCACTAACATCCTCAGTCAGACCATCTCAGGCTGCATCTGACATCATATACGACTCACTAACATCCCCAGCCATACCATCTCAGGCTGCATCCCTGACATCATGTACGACTCACCAACATCCTCAGCCAGACCATCTCAGGCTGCATCCCTGACATCATGTACGACTCACTAACATCCTCAGCCAGACCATATCAGGCTGCATCTGATATCATGTACGACTCACTAACATCCCCAGTCAGACAACATCAGGCGGCATCTGACATCATGTACGACTCACTAACATCCTCAGCCAGACCATCTCAGGCTGCATCTGACATCATGTACGACTCACTAACATCCTCAGCCAGACCATCTCAGGCTGCATCTGACATCATGTACGACTCACTAACATCCCCAGCCAGACCATCTCAGGCTGCATCTGACATCATGTACGACTCACTAACATCCCCAGCCAGACCATCTCAGGCTGCATCTGACATCATGTACGACTCACTAACATCCCCAGCCAGACCATCTCAGGCTGCATCTGACATCATGTACGACTCACTAACATCCTCAGCCAGACCATCTCAGGCTGCATCTGACATCATGTACGACTCACTAACATCCCCAGTCAGACCATATCAGGCTGCATCTGACATCATGTACGACTCACTAACATCCTCAGCCAGACCATCTCAGGCTGCATCTGACATCATGTACGACTCACTAACATCCCCAGTCAGACCATATCAGGCTGCATCTGACATCATGTACGACTCACTAACATCCTCAGCCAGACCATCTCAGGCTGCATCTGACATCATGTACGACTCACTAACATCCCCAGTCAGACCATCTCAGGCTGAATCTGACATCATGTACGACTCATTAACATCCTCAGTCAGACCACCTCAGGCTGCATCTGACATCATGTACGACTCAATAACATCCTCAGCCAGACCATCTCAGGCTGCATCTGACATCATGTACGACTCACTAACATCCCCAGTCAGACCACCTCAGGCTGCATCTGACATCATGTACGACTCACTAACATCCTCAGCCAGACCATATCAGGCTGCATCTGACATCATGTACGACTCACTAACATCCCCAGTCAGACCATCTCAGGCTGCATCTGACATCATGTACGACTCACTAACATCCTCAGCCAGACCATCTCAGGCTGCATCTGACATCATGTACGACTCACTAACATCCCCAGTCAGACCACCTCAGGCTGCATCTGACATCAATGTACGACTCACTAACATCCTCAGCCAGACCATCTCAGGCTGCATCTGACATCATGTACGACTCACTAACATCCTCAGTCAGACCATCTCAGGCTGCATCTGACATCATGTACGACTCACTAACATCCTCAGTCAGACCACCTCAGGCTGCATCTGACATCATGTACGACTCACTAACATCCTCAGCCAGACCATCTCAGGCTGCATCTGACATCATGTACGACTCACTAACATCCCCAGCCAGACCATATCAGGCTGCATCTGACATCATGTACGACTCACTAACATCCCCAGTCAGACCATCTCAGGCTGCATCTGACATCATGTACGACTCACTAACATCCCCAGCCAGACCATATCAGGCTGCATCTGACATCATGTACGACTCACTAACATCCCCAGTCAGACCATCTCAGGCTGCATCTGACATCATGTACGACTCACTAACATCCTCAGTCAGACCATCTCAGGCTGCATCTGACATCATGTACGACTCACTAACATCCCCAGTCAGACCACCTCAGGCTGCATCTGACATCATGTACGACTCATTAACATCCCCAGTCGGACCATCTCAGTCTGCATCTGACATCATGTACGACTCATTAACATCCCCAGTCAGACGATCTCAGGCTGCATCTGACATCATGTACGACTCATTAACATCCCCAGTCAGACCCCACCTCAGGCTGCATCTGACATCATGTAGGACTCATTAACATCCCCAGTCAGACCATGTCAGGCTGCATCTGACATCATGTACGACTCACTAACATCCTCAGTCAGACCAACTCAGGCTGCATCTGACATCATGTACGACTCACTAACATCCCCAGTCAGACCATCTCAGGCTGCATCTGACATCATGTACGACTCACTAACATCCCCAGCCAGACCATATCAGGCTGCATCTGACATCATGTACGACTCACTAACATCCCCAGTCAGACCATCTCAGGCTGCATCTGACATCATGTACGACTCACTAACATCCTCAGTCAGACCATCTCAGGCTGCATCTGACATCATGTACGACTCACTAACATCCCCAGTCAGACCACCTCAGGCTGCATCTGACATCATGTACGACTCATTAACATCCCCAGTCAGACCATCTCAGTCTGCATCTGACATCATGTACGACTCATTAACATCCCCAGTCAGACGATCTCAGGCTGCATCTGACATCATGTACGACTCATTAACATCCCCAGTCAGACCCCACCTCAGGCTGCATCTGACATCATGTAGGACTCATTAACATCCCCAGTCAGACCATGTCAGGCTGCATCTGACATCATGTACGACTCACTAACATCCCCAGTCAGACCATGTCAGGCTGCATCTGACATCATGTACGACTCACTAACATCCTCAGTCAGACCAACTCAGGCTGCATCTGACATCATGTACGACTCACTAACATCCTCAGTCAGACCAACTCAGGCTGCATCTGACAACAATGTACGACTCACTAACATCCCCAGTCAGACCATCTCAGGCTGCATCTGACATCATGTACGACTCACTAACATCCTCAGCCAGACCATCTCAGGCTGCATCTGACGTCATGTACGACTCACTAACATCCTCAGTCAGACCATCTCAGGCTGCATCTGACAACAATGTACGACTCACTAACATCCCCAGTCAGACCATCTCAGGCTGCATCTGACATCATGTACGACTCACTAACATCCTCAGACAGACCACATCAGGCTGCATCTGACATCATGTACGACTCACTAACATCCTCAGTCAGACCATCTCAGGCTGCATCTGACATCATGTACGACTCACTAACATCCCCAGTCAGACCATATCAGGCTGCATCTGACATCATGTACGACTCACTAACATCCTCAGTCAGACCATCTCAGGCTGCATCTGACATCATGTACGACTCAGTAACATCCCCAGTCAGACCATATCAGGATGCATCTGACATCATGTACGACTCACTAACATCCTCAGTCAGACCAACTCAGGCTGCATCTGACATCATGTACGACTCACTAACATCCTCAGTCAGACCATCTCAGGCTGCATCTGACATCACGTACGACTCACTAACATCCTCAGTCAGACCATCTCAGGCTGCATCTGACATCATGTACGACTCACTAACATCTCCAGTCAGACCATGTCAGGCTGCATCTGACGTCATGTACGACTCACTAACATCCCCAGTCAGACCATCTCAGGCTGCATCTGACATCATGTACGACTCACTAACATCCTCAGTCAGACCATATCAGGCTGCATCTGACATCAATGTACGACTCACTAACATCCTCAGTCAGACCACATCAGGCTGCATCTGACATCATGTACGACTCACTAACATCCTCAGTCAGACCATCTCAGGCTGCATCTGACATCAATGAAACTGCAATGTGTACGTTTTATCCAGAAGATAATTAGATAGTACCCGCCATGGTACCCGCTAGCCCCTTAAAATGAGATTCTGATGATCATATAACGACAGCCAATTAATATTAGATTTTGATGATGAGATAACGACAGCCCATTAATATGAGTTTTTGATGATCAGATAACCACTTTCAAAATAGTCGTTTGAAGAGCGTTCTCAATTATGTTTCATTGGTTGTCGTTTTCATTGGTAGTCGTAAAACCGATGTATGCTCGTGTGTATGTCTCCGCGGTGCCTGCATGGACGTTGTGACAGGAGTGGGTGTCAACACCAACCGACATTGGTAAACATGTTCAACAGTTGGAAATATCATACCTCACACGACGTTAGTTGGAAATAAATTTCACACCAGCAATAGGTTTACATTGTTCTCGTTGTTTGATTTCCAACGTGTTTTTGGTGGAACATTTATTGTTTTTGGACAATCATTTTCATAATTTCCTACTTGTTGTCAACATTTTGGACTGAACTGGCCATTAGTTTTACATTTACCAACCTTAAGGTTGGAAATTTCCAACACTTGGAAAGCTTGAGGCCGGTGTAGGTGCTAGGATTTGGAAATGTTCAGGTTCAGATCTCAAACGTTTCTCACACCCCCATCCAGACTGCTACCATTTGAGAAAAACAAATGCAAACCGGGGGAGGGGTGCAAATCATGTGATATTGTTCTGATTAAAGGGGTGCAGTAGGAAATTCCAAGGTGTACACCCCAATGAAGACCATCTGGCCACGTCCCTGGATACATGTGACATGCGAATGAAGGTGAAGATGACATATTTCTTTTGTCCTGCAAACGAAAGATTTACTCAGGATATGCCAAGTATCCCCTATCGCAACGCAACGCAAGAGACATAACTCTAGTGTAACACGTCATTGATGTGGCGTGTCACATAGTTATAAAGTAATAGAGTTACGCTTCTTGAACTTAAATGGAAATTAAAGTCTGCATTTAAACAAATCTGGTTACTGATTTGTGGATTGCCCGAGAGGAAAAAGTCTCTGAGTGAGAAAATAATATCACGTACACAGATATCTTAGAAATGGCGACATATTCCCTGGATTATATAAACTGTTATTTTTTTCGAGTGATAGTGTGATAATTCAGTTTATGTTCACTGTAAACGTACATGCATCTCCAGATAAATCGAAGTATTGAAATTGTTACCTCTCCTCGCTTAAAGTGACCGTCTTTCCAAATAACGCTTCCTGGTTCTCAAAGTAAAAAAAAAATGCAGTGTCACTAAAACAGTCAATGTCAGTCCAATAAATAAAATGGTGACAAGGAGCAATTACTTAACATATTCTCATTATTGAACTCCCCATCAGGTTCAACTTTAATCATTGTGTTTAACAGCTCACATACATGCCCAACACAACTAGAAACTAATTGGATTGAAATGTTTGACCGGATTTGTCATCTCCAATTTAAATCTGGTTTACGGCAAATGCTAGGTTTAAACCACCGTCTATCGGCTTAAACGTTAGTTTAGACCGGATACGTCAGGTCTAAATGGCGTATTCGTCATCTCTGGTTTAAACACACTCCGGACCGTGGTTTAACAGTAGTGTTTCTACATCGTCGAGCTAAACACTCGCAGACGCCTCATTCGAACCACTGCATTCTATCGACAGCGGAAATCTGACCATTAAGACAACGAGCATATTTTGATCGGAAATCTATAAGCGAACGCGCTCTATTTTTTCTTGAAGGAATCATAAGCAGTCATCTGCAAGAGATATAGCCACTTGAAATTGTTCAAGTCGTTTGCCGTTCTACGGAAGAAACTATTATTTATAACTATCGCTGTTAGGCTGTATAGGGAATGACGTTTTCAGGGTGAAATCCTTTCATCTCTTGCTGTTGTTTTTCCAAGTAGATAGGAATTTATATTGCCACTTTACCATGTTTGGCTTTGTGAAATGTTAGAACCCTTTTTATGTGCATTCTTGATTGCAGCGATGGCAAGTCGCGGGATTATTCTCGTCATGTAAACGTGCGGACATTCTCGATACGGTCAATCTGATATTGTCGATATGGTCCCATGCCGCACACACGTATTCGAGTTGAGGTTGATCAAGACTCACATACGCTTGTCTTTTTATTGTCTTGGGACAGCTGCCTAAATTACGCCATAGAAATCCTAACGTTCTATTTGCTTTTGCCATTATTTTCCTTAAATGGTTTTCCCATGAGATTGATGCCGAGAATTCCAATCCCAGATATGTGCTGTTTTGTGTATATTGTAGCATATGACCGTTCATAGAGTATGGATACAGAAATGGTGTTTGGGTTTTGTGGATTCGAATGACTTGGCCCTTATCCGGATTGAAACGCTTTTACCAAACATCAGTCCAGGTCATGAGCTTGTTAAGATCATCCTGCAGGATTTGGCAATCATTTTGCTCACCAGATGTCGTTGATATACAATAAACACACCAAAGGTTCAAGTACATAACCTTGTGGGACGCCTGATTTTGACTGGTGCCGAAGGGGATTCATCTCAATCTACGAGTATACTTTCTGTTCCATGTTTGTCAACCGCGATTGAATCCAGCCATGGATATTTCCTCGGATACCATAATATTTTAATTTGTGTAGTAAACGGCAATGGGGCACAATATCAAACAACTTGCTGAAATCTAAAACAAGGAGGTCATTAAAGGATGATTCTGTCGGGCAATCAAGTCGGTCAAAATAAAATCGACAAAAGTTATGTACGGACTCCTGTCCAAAGTGAGAATTTTTTTTTCCTTCAATGGAACAGTGAAGTATCTCAATCGTCACGAGGAGAATTCTACGTTATGGTTAGAGCACAAGAGTTGTTCTTTACCAGAATCAATCGAGTCGAAGACGAGATTTATTCTGGTAAAGAACTATTCGCGTGCTCTGACCGACTTAGAGCACAATTTATCCACATATTGCAATCAATAGGAAATGTGCCGTTGAGCGTGTTTTGACCACGACGCACAATCCGTGCTCCGGGGCAATTGGACAAAATAGCCGGTTAGCCACGCCCAACAACGTGATTAACATGAACTGATCGCCGTTGAATGTGAATAGATATGTCCGAAACAACACGGTCTGGTCCCACTTTGAAGCGCCCGTGCGATTTGTATGTTATGAGTTGCGTGTGGCTAACAATGGGATAATCACTGAACTATTCCTTCGCCAGCCTTGGGAATTGGTGTGCTTTACCAAAAATCAGGGAACGATTGCAACAATGATATTGTGCTCTAAGGTTACTTAGTCGTTGTTATGTTGAATGTCCTTTCAATTCAATTATCTAGCTACCGAGAATTCGTACATCAATTCATAGATTAGGCGTTGAGACTTTGAAGTGGGCAAAATCTGAGAACCAAAAGAAGGGGATGTCAACAATTGGCTCCTTTCAGTTATGTGGCGCCACCATGTGCGATCAATAACATTTTCTAATAGTTTACCGAAATTACGTGAATGCCGGATGAAATATTTTGACGAATCGATAAGGAAAAATCCATCGCGAGACTATTTTTATGGTTTATTAAGGGCTTTGTGCACCCAATTTTTCAAAAGTTATAAAGTCCAAATAAAGGATTCTGTTCATGTATATTTATTAGTAATAACAGAAACCATGCCCACTGATGCAAGATTTTAAGTGTATACTTCATGGTGGATTATGTTAGAAATACAAAATGTGAACTTTATTGATATTTAAAAAAATAAAATTTACAGACAATGGTCCAAGAAAAACAAAGTCCATATCTAAGAATCAAATATGGGAATATGCATTGAACACTGTGATGAATGATGTACTACAATTTTTTTCTTTTTTTCTTGAGCTTTGAAAAAATTACTTTGAACCAGTTGTTGACAAATGATATATACTTGCTTAAAGATTGGCTGTGTGGATGTAAGAAGGTATGGGTTAAGCAGTGGCCAGTGTAATGCTGTGAACTCTGTTGACAATATAATGCTAAGCCTCAATCAAAACCCTACCAGACAATCACACTATTTCTAGTAAGTAGGTCACCACTCACTCAACTTCCACATGAGTGATTATCCTGACACCAGCTAAAAGCTATTCACAACCCAGATAACATGACATGGGGTGAAGGAGAAGATCACTCGATCTTTTCGACCATCCCGGGCGCTTCGCGCCCATCTACTCACTCTCTCATAACATGACATGGTTGGGCCAACGTTGGCAACCAAACGTTGGGCCAACGTAATTTTGCTCATTGGGTCAACGTTGGGCCAACATATTGGGCCTACGTTGGACCAATGTTTGACGACATATACAGAGCGTTGACCCAACGTTGATAACCAGACCACATGGTTGGCATAACGTTGCCCAACGTTGGAAACTAAACCCATTGGTTGGCATAACGTTGACCCAACGGAGGGACAACGTTGGAACCTCAAACTAAATTGGTTGGCATAACGTTGGGGATTGCTATTTTTATTTTATTTTTTGACATCCATGCAGTAATCCGTTTATACTTCAGTTACCACCGTTAGCCACCATGTCACCATCTGAGGCAAGTTTGTGAGAAACTACTATGCATGTCAGTGATGTAAGTATTCTCCGCTATAACTTATATGTACGCAATGCAGACATTCAGAACTTTGTGATTCGGAGAACAATATTGTGAAAATAACTAAGTAATTTTACACAAAATAGTAGTTTCTCACAAACGTAAACTTACCTCGGATAGCGACACTATGACTGATGGTGGTATCAAAAGAACTAACAAATCCTTGATTTCCAAATTAAAGAAACTGAATCCTTTATTTGCTAAAAAAAATCAATACAAGCAGCAACACTGGACGAGAACCAGAACAAAGCGCACCACAAGAAAAACAGACGCCCGATACGTTGTGCACGCGCGTAGTTTGACGTCAGAGCTTTCTACGTCGTGTACGTTTGCATTACAACGTTGGGCCAACGATTCTGTGCCAACGATATACCAACCGACAAAATCCAATGTATTTTATGGCATATCGTTGCATATATTGCATCAGCAATGACTGTACATGTGTTTACGGAACATAAAGCATCGGCATATCGCTGATATATATGCATGCATATCGCGCCCGTTGAGATGTATCACATACACTCTTTACGTACTTGGACTGCCATGAAGCTGTTAGCGTTGGCCCAACATTATAATTCCAACTGTTGCATGGGAGGAATACCTTGGGTCAACCAAGGGCCAACAGCAACCCAACCAGTGTGCTGTACACAGTAAATTCCATTGACATGTTCGCATTGCATGGTCCAATGTTGGTCCAACGTTATAATTCCAACGGATGGGAGTAATACGTTGGGCCAACCACGCCAATCCAACCAATTTACTGCAGATAGTTTCTTTGGCATGTTCGCGTTGGCCCAATGTTGGGCCAACTCTATAATTCCAACGGTTGGGAAATACGTTGGGCCAACCAAGGGCCAACAACGGCAACCCAACCAAACATAATGCCAACCGTGCCGACATTATGCCAACGTTGGCCCAACGTAGTCATGCTATCTGGGACCAGACTGGATATAAGCCATGGAAAGTTGACCCATAAACTGCTGGCTCTCATTCAACCATATTGTGAAGTTAGTATATCATTTGTCAACAACTGGTTCAAAGTAGTATTTTCAAAGAACGCGCAAGAAATATAATATTTTTTTTGTAGTACATCATTCATCACAGTATTCAGTACATATTCCCATATTTGATTCTTTGATATGGACCATTGCCTGTAAATTTTATTTTTTTAAATCTCAATAAAGTTCACATTTTGTATTTCTAACATAATCCACCATGAAGTATACTCTTAAAATGTTGCATCAATGGGCATGGTTTCTATGATTACTAATATATATGAACAGAATCCTTTATTTGCACTCTGAACATTTTTGGAAAAATTGGGTCCACAAAGCCCTTAACACGTTGAGTGCCGGAACCCTATTAGATTATTTATTAAATAGGCAAATGCGCCAGCTCACGGAAGAATATCGTATACTTTATAGTAACGAAACTGCCAATTGCTTAATCAATTTATAGACTTCACCAACTGAACATTGAAACATTCTATTTGAAAGCGTTTTAGGGCGCATCGTTTGATCTTTAAGAAAGGTTTCGCCACCGATTGCACGAAAATACGTTCTGGATGTTGACGTTTCTAAGGACGCTGTCGCTAACAACGGAAACCAGCATGGTCCGTTCTAATGATGCCCCATAACGTTGTTACGACCCAGTGACGTCACTCACGAACTGCTGGAGGTTAACTGGTCCAAGTTCTTGTAACCTTTCTTCCTCGCATATTAATAGAGATTATCCGCATATTGTAGCTGAATAAAGAATTTATTTTTGCGAGTATGTGGGCATCTATTTGGCGAGCCTCTAGGCGAGCCAAATAGATGCCCACATACGAGCAAAAAATAAATTCTCTATTCAGCTACACTATGCGGATGTTCTGTTTATCCACCGAACAAATTTAAATGTATTTTATCGCAGTTTTTTTTTTTTTAAATCGCAAAATTGACAGGTTCCTTATAGAGACCTAAATAGAAGCGATGACCTACTTAGCGACTTTATCTGTAAGTAGAGGCTAATTAATTATGAAACAGTTTTGTATTCGTGCGAGTGCATCATGAAATAGTCCGCTTTATAATTTCTAAATTATGCCGGAAAAATATCATAGCATGGTGTAATTTCTAATAAAATCTAAATGATTCGCGTAACGTTCAAATCTAAAACTGAATTGTGAAAGTATATCAGTCATGTGAATTTGGATGTTTGTGCTTGAACTTATTAATGAATTGAAACTCTGAACTTTAGCAGTAGCGCTAGCAGTATAGCACCAAGATCGGCAGTGCAAATGTACCAGTTTACGGAAGAATATCGTATATGTTATAGTAACAAACTGCCAATTGCTTAATCAAGTCATAGACTTCACCAACTGAACATTGAAACATTATATTTAAGTGCGTTTTGGGGCGCATCGTGTGATCTTTTAGAAATGAGTCGCCACCGATTGCACGAAAATACGTTGTGGATATTGGCGTTTCTAAGGACGCTGTCGCTAACAACGGAAACCAGCATGGTCCGTTCAAATGATGCTCCACAACGTTGTTATGATCCAGTGACGTCATTCGCCAGTCAGTGACGCCGTGGTATTGCTACCATTGCTTTGGAACAGTGTTTCCTAAAAATAAAACAAGTATACACATTCTAATCTCAATTTGGACAAATCCCTACGTATGAACCAATTTACCTTAAATGATGACTTTCTCGAAAAACAACCAGTTGGGCGATGTCGATTATAACATAGACCCAATAACTCGTATACACTCTTCAAATTATGAACTTCTTGAATAATTCAATGGTAAATTGGATCATAAGAATATCAATTGCCAATGATTCAAACATGCGCTCTTTAATGAAAACTATGAACCACTTACCCAATTTTCTCTATACTTGTCGACACAGATTTGACATTATTTGAATTACTGAGAAATGGCTGACAGACGCATCTCCCACGAATCTAATCAAAATGGCAAATTACAAACTGTATGAGAAACACACACGTGAACGAGATAAGGGTGGTGTGGGAATATATGTTCATCATGATACAATCAAATCTAATATATGTCCAGACTTATCTACCTTCAGTGAATGCCTTGAAATACCCAATGAATAGACGAAAAACCAATTAATAGGCTGTATATACCGATGCCCAAATTCCGATATTGAAACATTTCTTGGAAAACTAGAAACATTACTGACCCAAATACAAAAAGAGAAAATAGAATGCTTTCTAATGGGAGACTTCAATATAAATATAAGTACCGAAAGCAGCAGTGGTAAAATGTTCATGAACATTCTAAAGTCATTCATGTTTCTGCCCTCAATAACCAAACCCACAAGAATAACTGAAGTCAGTGCAACCCTAATTGACAACATAATTTCTAACTGTCATCTATCTTTTTCAATTGACTCTGGCATTTTTGCGGAGGACATAAGTGACCATTTACCTATCTATCTCCTAATAACAATGGATAACAAAAGTGACAAAAGATATATATATCTACCAAAGAAATTACTCGATGAGAAATAACCAAAACTTTATTAATGAAATTTCTTCAGTCGACTGGAGCTTGGTGATGAATGGTCAAGATTGTAATAATGCATATAACTTATTCCATGAGAAAAAGAATCTCCCACGAATCTAATCAAATGTTTAAGCAAATTACAAACTATATGAGGACCATGCAAATAAGTGGAAGAGATGGGGGGGGGTGTAAATTTATATTCATGATAAATTAAAATCTAACATACGCCCAGACTTGACTATTTTCAGTGACTGTCTTGGAAGTATATCTGTTGAAATACCCAATGAAAAGACGAATAAACAAATTAATAGGCTGTTACATCCAGTGTTCCCGCTGGCCTTGAAATTCGTTTAGCCATTATTTTAGCCAAATGCCAATTTGTTTTAGCCACTTTAAATTTACTTTAGCCACTTGTTTGGGAACATATTTTGAGATAAATCGCGGCTAGTTGGAAAGATCGATCGGTTTTGTATAAAGTTGGAATTAATTAATACGGATCAAACTGCAAATGAAAGAAATTCATTTTGGAAATTTGACTCGCAATAAAAACCTCCGCCACTTGATGTGATTAAGCACCTTTCCACTCAAAAGTTGCGTTTATTACAACACAAAGCGTCTGCGTGAAATAAACACCAATGTACACCTATTACTAATTGCCCCAAGCACATCGGGTCGTGTAACACACATTGGGTGTCGACGCTTTTGTTATTTTGGTGTCAGCTGCGCGTGATGTAACTTATATATCCGGATACGATGCGCGCTGCTTCTAGTTGTATGTTTTCCAACTTTTCAGATTCTGCTTATGTGCAATTGTCCCAGATAACGTTTGCTTATTCTATGATTGGTCTTACAAGAGTGAAATAACATTTGTCTGGGGTTTCTCTATAAAGAACGTATTTTTTTTTTGTAACACAGCTATTCGATAGACGCAATGTATACTGTTTGCCAAAGGCCAGTGTGGAATGTGGTCGCGAAACATGTCAAAGCACAAGGAACTGACTTGAAAGAAAATTAACAATGTTTACTCCGTTGCGACATGTGAGATATGACAATATACTCTGTTGATCCATTCCTCTCTTCCAATCTCCACCCATTAAATAAATTTTATTGAATCTTGAATCTTTGAACATACAACGCGCCTTGTTGGCTGTTTCTGTGCAAACCGACACAATTAAACCATATATCCGTTATTGTCACCGGAGCTTCACGGTTAGAATGTGCGCATGACTTGGCGACGCAATGTCCTAGCTATAATGGTAACTGCTATCCGTGAAGTTTGCGAAACCTCTTTATTACGTGTTCGCCGTATACGATTTGAGCAGGTGGCCAATAGAACGCTTTTGAAAACACATTTCCATGCAGATCTACGGAGAAAAAGTTGCCCGAGTTGCAAATACTTCTGAGAGTGAGTTCGTGTGGTATTGAACATAATATGTGTTTTTCTCGCAGATCCGCTTGGTAGTCTTGTTCCATTATAATTTTGTTGTATTTATATTTTAATTCGATATGATATGGATATTTCAATTGTTGTATTTCCCGAAAAAAATATATCCGAAATAAAGTTATTAGACAATTTTATAATTTACCTAGAGCACTCACCAATTAAATGTATTGACTTTTCAATGATATACCTGCTTTGTTTCCAGGACAACTGCTTCATTCATAACTTTTGCCCCGAAGATTTGGACGGAAATTAGTCAGTTCTCCTGAAAATAAGCTTATATTGAACTTATTTCAAAAACACAAATAACCCCATATCGGCATTATTTGAATCTAAATTACGTTCTATATGAACCTGTATAGATTTACCATATGTACCCTTACTTTCATAATAGTATTTAATGAATCGCAAAAAGAATTTGCGAAAGCTCAGCGTTCATGGCAATTTGGCAATACCATTATCGAAGAAGTCTCTTCTGGAAAACACTTGGGCATCAATATAGAAAAATTTAGCTTCAATTCTAAACTGGTCAACAGTGTTTGCACAAAACTTAGAGGGACCTATCTATCCTTGACGAATGCAGGTGTTTATGCTGGAGGCATAACTCCAGACAGTTGTCTTAAAATATATAAGTCAATTGTGATCCCCAAGGCCCTGTACGGTAGCGAGCTAATGTGGGGCTTGTCTAATACTGATTATACCTTTCTCGAAAAGGCTCACCGCTTCTGTCTCAAAAATATGCAAGGTTTTCCGGCACATACTCGCACATGCATTGTACAGGGTCTTGTAGGTTGCAGTGAACTTACATCATTCATTGACAAAAGAAAGCTGAGTCTATTTGCTACCTTGTGTAGGCTTGATGTTTGTAAAACTGCCAAAATGTTATTCCTGATGAGATTGCACAGTTATATTATTGAATTATGTTGTAATCAGAAATCATTCATTGCAGATATAGTCCATGTTTTACATAAATACAACTTACACGAGTACCTCGCAGTCTTTGCACAGACTGGCATCTTTCCATCTAAAGAGTCGTGGAAACATACCGTGAAAACTGAAGTACACAAATCAGACGACGAACGGTGGAGATCTTCCATAACTGCAGAAAATAACTTAAGACAATATGGGCTAATGCAAGCCTCTCTGACGTCTTCACTCATATGGCGAACGTGTAGGCTATATCCGGAGGAGAAATTCACTTATCTCTTTCTTGTCCGGTTGATAGCTCACACAGCCTACGGTGATAGTGGGTGTTGTAAATTTTGTAACAAGCTATACCAGTGCTTAATTAATCATGTATTAATAGAATGTGCATCTATTGCAAGTGCACGCAACGCAATTTGGTATGATATCATCAACACATTCGGAATAAACGTCTTCATATTCCTAGATTCCCTACCTAAGTGCTCGCAACTAGCAGTATTTTTGGGAAAAGTTCCATCTGAAGTTCTTGAAGATGGAACTAACTCTTTTCATTTCGTCTTGCGATTCTTTGCAAAATCGAGCATAAAACTATGGTATTGCTTCCACCTTCAACATGATGGTCGTTATTCGGATACCATTATACCTGATCAACAACCACTTGATGTATAACTACCAATATAAGCAGCTAGTGCATGTAGTGTTCTCTCATCTGTTGTTTTGTGTGAATGTTTGTCTGAGTGGACAACATGTGTGTGCGTTCGTGTGTGTGTGCGCGTGTTTGTATGAGAGAGTGTGAGAGAATGTGTGTGATGCTGGGTATACCAGGTGTATATGTGTCAATGTTAGTGGATGTCTCTGCGTGATTGCGGTATACATGTGTGACTTCGCATTTTGTGCGTGCCAAAACTAACTGTAAATATTTTGGATATTTCCTTATTATTATGTAACATTTTGTTCATGTCAGTACTTGTATATATGTTTGCTTTTGTGATGCTACTGTGATAAATTGTATTTATATTATATAACAACTCTCCACCAATGGAGGACAATAAAGATATATATATATAAAACGGAATAACGGGTATATATATATATATATATATATATATATATATATATATATATAAATCCACATTTCAGATTCACATACGTCCAATATGAACCTATGTGAATATTTAGGTCCATAATGAACCTATTTGTACGAGGATATGTTGTGAAAATCCCCCCTTATAATTCAAGACTTCAACTCCCTTTTAATTGTAACATATTATACTGTGTTCACATTATGAAACAATGAAAACACCCACACTGAGCCTGTGTCGTCATCTCGTCGTTATATGGCTTTAATGCTAAAACGAAGTTAAACCCCAATCAATCAATCAATCTGTGCCGCCAAAACTCTGAAAAATGTTATGTGTTGGGTGTGACATGATTATGCATGACTCAGTCCGTGTTACGAAGAGCGATAATAGGCACGCGACTGGCGTCCTAAATATCGATCCACTGAGTGAACTAATCAGTTGAATGGATATTAAGCAGACATAGCCGCACCTTTATATTGAGCGACACAGGTTTGCTACAACATATCAACAAAGTCATCCGAGAAGTATGATTAATTCCCTGTGTATATGTATTAGTAATGGGTAGCTTTACATTTTATTGAGATCTCCGTTACGCCTGGGGAACTCCCTCGAATGCGGGGACATAAAGTGGTAAATAAACACCACAGACGTGACACGGCGTGACGTCTGCTCATTGTGAATTGGGATGTTATGCACGAATCCATACATGAAAATACAACTGTTATTCTAAACGGGAACACGTGATCTCAGACATATCTTCCGGGTTTCACTGATCTTGAGGGACAAATAGACCATTTTTGCCATGGATATTCACAGTGTCATACTTATCGTTCTCAGCTCTTCGGGTAAGATTTTGTTATGACTATATACCTGTAAATATATTATCGATTTTGTAGATTTTCCATCAATTGACCAACTTAGAATGGGCATCTCAACGTAAAGCTCCGGAACAAAAGTTAAATAGTTACACTTGATGCGGTATTTAAAACAATACATTTATCTGGCGGCCGCTTGGGACTTGTTCCATTATAATATTGGTGTATTTATTTTTGAATTGTATATAGATTTTTTTTAAAGTAGGTCAAGTGCTGTAATTCCAGAAAAAATTCTCAAAAAATTACTTTATAGAAAACTGTTATAATTATTACCTATACATAACATTGTATATTGTTTGTATATACCTCATCTCCAATAATGGAGGAATCTTCCTCCATTATTGGAGATGAGGTATATACAAACAATATATCATCTGTCTTCTGTCTGTCTTGGTTCCCGGACTACTCCTTCATACACATCTTTTGTACCGTCGATATTTTTTACGCCAATTGTTCTCGTACCATGAATGGAGAAAAAAAATGGAAACAACATTAAATCACCTTTATTCGTATCACACGGGCGTCGTCGATATCCATAACACCAACCATAAGTAATAGGTTTTAAACGATCAACAAATGAATGAGAACTACACTCATTGGATTTGTTTGCTAGGCTAACACAATTTCAAAACTTGTTCAAATATCCTTTTTTCAAAGTCGATATCTGGCCATAAAAGTTCATAATGATGACTTCACGGGCCCTATATCTGGTATATAAGATGGACATCTGGTTGCGTTAATGTGTCATATCGGGCATGGCATATTTAATAGCCTATTTGATGTCATGGATGTTTGCATGTCTACATTTAATTTTTCTGTTATAATATTAACAATATTGCCCGCGGAGTTGTATAACTAATAGTCATTCAGATCACTTAGTATACTCCCATGAACGAACTGAATGGTGGTTTTATTGAATTACACACGCACACTCCTCTATCATTGTCCCATCAGAACCTTAAATTTTCCGCCATTACCGATTATCCGATTGCGATGAGATTTGGTAAGGATATTTGCCACACAAGTCCTCTCAGTGAACTTGAGTGAAGTATCCAGTAATATTACTCACATGAGTCACATTGTCCGTTATGAAATGTAGAGCTATTCCACCTTGCTCATTTTGGAAATGGTGATTTTCTTCTTCTGTCCGATCTAACATCTCCATGGCTAGTCTGTGAGATCTGGATGAAATGATGTATGGGTGAAGCCGTATATAGGCACCAGCATGGCTTCGATAGCATTGTCCAATGATGATGCTCGAATTTTCCATTCAGGTACTATTTCATCTGGAAATGTCTCAGCCATAGATTCTCGGCTCTCGATTAAAGTTTGTGAGAATGGTGGTCACCCGAAGTGTTATGAAAGAACTCATTGACATGATCGAAAATGGTGACGGTTCAGTGATTTTCTACTCAATTTATTACCATATAGGCTTCATTACACGCACTGTAGAATTACAGTGTTACTGCTGTTCCATATTTACAAATCCGTATGGAACGTACGTTCCATGCGCATCCCTTTGACGTCACACGACGTAAATGACGTTTCCTTCAACCATGAATCCGGAACTACACAATACCAGCATCATCACACATGACAAAACAAGCCATGCATAAACAATGTTATTCTAGTGTTTTAAATTAACGGTTCTAGGATGTTTGGCAGGTAATAAACACAGAAAGACAGGCGTGTTAATATGGTGGTCGATATGGCACTGTGGCATCGCGGAAGGATATAACTCAAGGCTGTGCCCTCTCGTTCTATCCTTCCTCGCTATGACCCGTGTCGTATCAACGAATACATTAACACACTTGTCGGTTTGTGGATTACATTAACACACTTGACGGTTTGTGGATTACATTAACACACTTGTCGGTTTGTGGATGTACATTTCACGTGAAGGTATTCTTGTTGTTATTCTCTCCTGGGTGATAATTTCTATAACTTTACAAGGCACAAACACAATGCCTACATTAAGGAATGTTCGGATGAAGCTCATTGTACTGGTATATCCATTACGTATTACACGTAGAACCCACCGTTACCCACGTTCAGACTGATATGCAGCTCAACTATGGAAGGAGGGACTTAACGCTCGATGAAGGGATCTAACTCTCGGTGAAGGGACTTAACTATCGGTGAAGGTACTTAACTCTCGGTGAAGGGACTTA
The DNA here is from genome assembly GCA_032622095.1 of Siphonodentalium dalli. NCBI lineage: Eukaryota > Metazoa > Mollusca > Scaphopoda > Gadilida > Siphonodentaliidae > Siphonodentalium > Siphonodentalium dalli. Next base: position 289,114,623 of record CP136064.1, on the reverse strand, counting down.
AATGTACATGTAGCTCTCGGTGAAGGGACTTAGCTTTCGGTGAAGGGACTTAACTCTTTGTGAAGGGACCTATATACCCATGCCTGAGATAATTCAGCCAGTTTACTAGAGGTGTGACTGTCCCCTCCCTTATCCTATATAAACACATGGCTGAGATCATTCAGCCAATTAACTAGAGGTGTGACTTTTTTCGCATCATGCGAGTTTGGTATAGTATTGTGCTAAATTTAGCATCATAGTATTATACAGGTGTAGCAGCGTTCTAACTTTAACACAGCATCTCTCGGACAATCAAAAGGCGCCGCTATTTCCGAGAGAGGTGAAATATGTCCCATTAACCGTTTCTATACTAAATACTCACATTAGGAAATGTTTGGTTAATAAGTTCAACAAACGACGTTTGTTGAATTTATTTACTGAACATTTCCCACTGATGAATATGAACCATTCTGCTCTTTGATTATCTATATTTCTATCTATCGTAAGCATTTATTACATGAACTCCCATCAATATAAATAATAGACTGTTCACATGTATACCTTTATGACTGTAAGGAAGAATACATTTAGTATTAAAAGGGTTAACATATAATAACATCGCTGTCAAATTACTTATTATCCTGTGTCTCCTGTTACGACAGCATTGTGCTCGGCGGCGCTGACAACACAATACTACAAAGAACCAGCTACCTGGTTCACAGCTAAATCCAGGTGTCAAGGTGACGGGGGTCGGTTGCTAATGCCAACAGATGAAGACGACCTGAAGAACGCGATCGCACAGATACCGGAGGAGACTGCTATCGATTCGTCCTGGCTTGCCGCATATAAGACTGATACCACGTGGAAATGGCAGTCTGGTATGTCTCATTCTTTGGCCATTTTACATTATATAGATATATACATACGCACCACTGGCACACTCTGGCATACATGTATAGGTGTGTGCTTGTTTGTTTTTTATTCTAATCTTTCCACTCGTCCACCGTCAAGATAAATTAAATTCCGTCTTAGTACATATATATACCATTTCCTATACGAATGGCACCAGGTCATGTCAAAATATATTATATATATTTTACAATTTCAGCCTATATTGCCCATTCTGAATCAATAGCAGTCATTTATTTAAGATTCCTGTCATTATATGCAACATGTAATGACCTACTACATGCATAACATGCACTGCATTATATAATATAAGTGAACTCCAACTTAATAGCCGTGACTGCAACCGATCCAACGAAAGCGTATTAGGACCATCCGAAACACCACCGCACCCCCAAATATACAAACAAACAATCAGTTGTTGGAAGTCATTGGAACGATTTGTTGGAAGTCGTTGAGTAAATAGACCAAAAAGCACAGTAGTAATCGAAGACACTGTAACATTTAAGAATGATTCGCTAATATATACTGACGGAACCGGTCGCAAGTTAGGGGTTAACGGTGCCGTGTCCACTGGTGCTATGGACTTGGAGATTGGAAATTTGGAACATACAGGTCTATTATGCACAATAGGTCATGCCCCATCTCGCTCATAATTGATGGGTTAATTTATGCACTTCCGCCGCAGCTAGCGACTTGCCCGATCGCCCATGGATGTAGGGGCGTATTCGCTGCATGGTATGATGTCCATTTCCGTGGTCAGTAGGACCAATACATTATACATCCTAGTCGAAAAATAAAATAAACAAACAGGAGGGTAATAAATCAATGATTCATCGGGAAACATGTTGGTTACTACACGTGTAATTATAACTGTGTCCGATTCACAGAAGGTAAGAATCAATTTATCACGATCCAAACGGATTCTTGTGGGAAATGTTTTTTTTTTTATTCGTCCTTACGTGTACAAATATCTCACTCATGTGTTATCAGATCGCAATGAAATTTGGTACGAATATTCGCCGAAAGGAGGACTTCCAACAAAGGTTTAATTGGTTGTGTGTGCATTCTTCAAGCTAGGTCTGTATCTTTTTGTTTATATATATATATAGAACTGATGATATTGTGTCAACAGCCTAAAATATATTCGGTCTCTCTCAATAACACCATACAAATATGGATATCATTGGAACCGGTTCATTGACCACATTGTGATGGTTACAGTTATGCCCTGTGCCAATGCATTCTCTTATATATGCGAGTCGACCATAGGTCGCCTCGCATATATAAGAGAATGCATTGGCCTAAAAACACTTTTTATCATTTTTTCTTACATGTTTTTAACAATTTTTATAATATTTTTCTACATTCTTTGACAATTTTATCATTTTTAATATGTGTTAAGCCAATGCATTCTCTTATATATGCGAGGCGACCTATGGTCGACTCGCATATATAAGAGAATGCATTGGCACAGGGCCCTTCTGTTGGGTAAAGGGTTAATGTCGCTTTATGAAGTTATCAACCGTGGGTCATCATATCTCAATTGAATACAGGTGGTCTGAAAATATGAAACACAAAGACAGCTTTAGACAAACACACACAAAGAGGACCTGTTATGTGATCGAAAATGGTCACGGTCCTGTGATTTCTGCTTTGAGTCTGCCTACCATATAGGTGGTATGCCACATGGGCGCCAGCCTACTGAGTCTATACCTAGCTAGTTGTTGTTTGTCATTAGAGTCTACACAAATGTCGAATCGTAATCAGTTTCCGTATCCGATGTTTCTTCTGTAATAAGTCCCAAACAACTTTAAGCCATGACTGTTGTTTCATTCACATTTGTGGTGACACTGACGGTGCTGACTACAGTCACATGGGCGTGTCCTTAACACGATTATAAACAAATTACAATAAAAAAATGAATGAGCCACAAAAAATGCATCGCTATGATGTAATACGTATGTTAAAGTGGCGCGCTAGTTTATAATTTAGATGTTTTTATTTATATATGTACCCTGTGACAATAGCCATAACACATTGTTATTTTTCGTTTTATCTAGATGGAAAATCCGCAAACGTATACGGTGGATGTCACCAACTCAAAAAGTTTCCAAGGAAATTGTTAAATAAAATTGATGAATGTGCAGCTTTCTGCAAAGGGGATAATGCGAGCATGTTTGCTTATAAGGTAAAACAACATAATTCAGTGTTTTTGATCCATACCATTTAAAAAAATCTCCTTTCAGCGCTCAGTGTGTATATATTTATGATGTAGTTAGCGTAAAACAGTAATACTTCTTCCGCATGTGCAAAGTTGTTATCCTCTATATATAATAATAATAATAATAATAATAATAATAGTTTAACGTTGTGATGGAGCTGATCTCTTTAGTTATACAAAGACCCCAAGTTGCAATAAGTGGTTTACATGATATTGTGTTACATGGAAATGGTTAATATATTGTGCGTTCGACATGCATGGAAACGGTTAATGTATTATGCGTGCTGCCAACAACAAAAAAAGGGTCAACCAGCATTATGCAAAAGAAGTGAAAAATTACTATGTAAAATCTCGGGCCTGAAAATTACGATTTATAAGTACAAAAGAACAATAAGTACTTGTCTAACCCTTTATCCAAAAGAACGGCCCTGTGCCAATGCATTCTCTTATATATGCGAGTCGACCATAGGTCGCCTCGCATATATAAGATAATGCATTGGCTTAACACATTAAAAATTATAAAATTGTTAAAGAATGTAAGAAAAAATGGTAAAAAGTGTTAAAAAAAGATATTTTTTAGGCCAATGCATTCTCTTATATATGCGAGGCGACCTATGGTCGACTCGCATATATAAGATAATGCATTGGCACAGGGCATAACTATAACCATCACAATGTGGTCAATGAGCCGGTTCCAATGATATCCATATTTGTATGGTTTTATTGAGACAGACCCAAGATAATTTAGGCTGTTACAGCTTTATTTGGCCGTTTTTGGCCGGTTTGTTGGGTAAAGGGTTAACCGATTTTAGTACCAAATCTCTTGGGCATAATTTTCAGAAAGGCCCATCTTTCAGTATGAAAGGTACACGCTGAACACAATGAAAGCTCACCTGGTGGATCGGGTTGATCATTTACCATTCTTTTATAATTTCTTTACATGACTTCAGAATCACCCTCGCCACCATAACCACTATCATCGTCCTCATAATCACCATCATCGTGATCATCATCGTCAACAATCAACTCCGACTTAGACCGGGATATCGGAACCGTTCTTCATGCTTGGTAGGAGTCGATGTGCCTCTGAATGTACCATTACGTATACGATCGTAACCATTTCGATAACAAACAATATCACCCCATGCACCCACGAAGCAACGAACATCACCTGACTCATTGTCTTTGCCCATCATGTTATCACACCTGGCCAAGTGGACCCTGCTAATTTCCTATGATGCTAATGTGACCTGCTGAATTGCTGCTGCTGTTTGGGCAAAACTATGTTGTTAAGAGAGTGAACCGTTAGTTGTGTTCTGAATGTTCTAAAGTTGTAATTCTAACGGTGTTTGTTTAATCAGAGCTGGATGCAAATCGCCAATAATAGCCATGTTGATTATGATCGGTTTGTTGGATATTAAGATATATTAAGATATATATGTTTTGAATGTGTTATGCACATAAAGGATTTCATCAACTCGTTCGTTCAGATTATCCAAAGGCCACGAAACAGGACAAATTTAGACATAATTTTGGCCATCAAATATTCATTTAGCAGGAACCACCACCACCATAACATATTAGCAGGACAACTTAAAATGCCCACTTAATTTTTCGAATGCCCAGACAAAACATGTTCCATATTATATACCATTTGGAAGTGGAACCAAACAATGTATATATTCATCCATAACACAACTGTGGCATTGTAGTGTCCACCAAGTGATAGATAGAGATTATCAGATTCTCCCCCAAGAATTCACATAATATCATAATTCACAACTAAGCGATAGCGTTATTCCCCTTCCATTAGGAATAATAAACTGGTAGTACAGACGAGAGCGAAAGTAAGCACATAAAGCAAGTTGGTATCTTGACACAAGCATTATGTTCACGGTTTATACGACGAATAAGTTGATATTTAATATGGAATATGTTGCATGCAATGTAATCTGGTGATTAGAAAATTAAGTGGGCCTTTAACCAAAGGTGTTGCTTGAATAAAATACTTTAATTATATTTGCTGCAGGGCAGAGAGTGTGTTTGTGCAGAAGTTGAGGATAACGTTAGAATATGCTTGCGAAATGGAAGTCATGACCAGTGCCCATGTGAAGACGATGAACTTGATGTATACACTTGTGAGTACTATAAATTGTCCCTCATAATTTAGTTGAAACACTAGTTTGCTTTCTTTTCCAATTACATTACGGTATACCATGCCAATAATCGGCAATTGTTTAACCACACCTCCAACCGTGTTGACAAAACAGCGATACCATGTACATTGTTTATAAACACCTAAAAAAGAGAAAGAAAGTCCCCCCTAATATATTCTGTAATGTTTTCGGATATATTTAATTGGATTTTGTTGAAACTTTTCACAAATGATTTGTGGTACCAGAGACATCGAGTGTGCTAAGCACTGTGCTGTGATGTGAGATATGGCTCTTACCGCATTATGTATATATACTTTTGGGGTTCGAGCGAGCCATGCCCGTTTAAACTATACTAGAAATAAATTAGCTGAAACTGGCAGCACATGGATAATTGATGGTCGAAACAACAGTTTTAACATCTGATAACTTAAATATTTTGTCAGTGCAATTTTGTCCTCACCAGAAACTGGATATTGTGTTATAAAAGAACACATATTGGGTAAGTGTTGAAACTGGGAGCCCCCTTCTCTTGATTAATGCTCAAGTTTGGTCCAGTTTATAAGCATCGACATTTATATCAATTTTAGCCGTCATAATTTGTCTTTAAATATGAATTTAGAAAACAATTACAATGAACACATTGACGACAGGGTCTCAGACCTTGTATCCTGAAATATTTTGGGACCCTCCCTCTGAATAATCAGCAAATTTATTTACAGACGAACCCGTTGGTACGGAATGGACTAAAAATAAAATGACATGCTACAAATCACGGTCACTAACGCTGAACTATGAAGAAACATGTTCGCTGGAATGCAGGTTCTATCCCGCTTTTGCCATGTCGGTGAGTTTTTAAAGACATATAATTATTTCGGTGAACCAAACTAATAAGCGAGTAGCCAGGTACTCAGCTGTGAAACTGTTGGAAATTTCCAAACATCATTACAATCAAAAACAATTTACCGAAAATACTTTACGTCCGTTCCAAATACAAACAAGTCACACTACATGTAAATAGTGGATGGACAATAAATATAGCAGAACAGTCTCAGCCTATTTTTGGTCTAAAGGTTTTAACTCACGTTGTGTCAGGCATACTATTTCCAAGTGAGTCATAGTGAGCTAATAACAATAGTATACGACAGGATAACACTTTAGTTCACATTGTAATTAAATTTGAAAATTTGTCGCCGAATAATTCAGCAAATGTTTAAAATGCATGGATAGAACTGGATACACAACGATAAATTTTCACAAAATCAAGATAATTTTTGGAGTATGTTCTGGCTGAATATAGTCATATTTAAGGAAATCAATAATGCTTTGCTCATGCAAAATCCGCTTGGCAGATATTTAGACAAATTACCGCAGAGGGCTGTCATATGTTACATCGTGATTAAGAAGCTATAGTGTCATGTACGTATACAAACATCAATTCCTTATATATTTTTCCAGGGAAATGAATGTCTCTGTCTGGCCAACGTCACCGCCAATAAACACATGACAAATGTAAAAGACGATATGTGTAAGCTACCATGTCCGGGTTCACCGCGGTCTAATTGCGGTGGACTAACAGATGCCATTAAGACATACACCGTCTATACTAGACTGGGTGAGTATTATCTTCAGTCAATACGCCCTGCCCTTAGAACTATAGGCCGAACATAACTCGCGTGTTGAAACAATTTGTATACTAAATATTCATTGGTCACTAACTCACTTAAGAAATGCTCAGAAATAAGTTCAACAAACAACCATATGTACTAATTACCCCCCCCCCCCCCCGCTCAAACAACGTTAGGCGGGGGATATAAAAATCGGCTCCGCCTGTGCGTAAGTCCGTGACTCGCATCGCCCGGCGGTCCGTAACAACTTTCAAGCTCCATATCTTGGTTATCGTCATATTTTAATGATCTTCGGTATGCTGATGGAAAAACATCGGGACAGAGTGCTTACAAACAGCGGGTTTCATATATTGTTTTTCCCCAGGTTACGGCCCTTATTGAGTACAGGGACGTGGCTAGAGGGTCTCCGTGTGGGGGGGGGGTGTTCACATTGGGAAATTCCAACTGCAACCCCCCCTTGAATCAGATCAGACCAGAAACAAGTTTTGCATAATTCCATTTGCACCCCCCTTGCACCTCAGTTCTCAGGCCTAATATACTAAATATTCATAAACCATGTTCTATATACCCGGTATGAGAACATTCAGATATTTTAACCTGAAAATTGCATAAATTCTAACATCTAGTGGTCTAACTCCAGACAGATACACACGGCTACTGGCAAGAGACCGGGGCCGACCATGGTTGTTCGGCCCGGTGTGATGGTTGTTCGGCCCGGTGTGATGGTTGTTCGGCCCGGTGTGATGGTTGTTCGGCCCGGTGTGATGGTTGTTCGGCCCGGTGTGATGGGTGTTCGGCCCGGTGTGATGGCTGTTCGGCCAGGTGTGAGACCATTTTTTAAACTAAACAAGAACATCACACGATCCTAGCCTTTACTGAAGCTTTCCTCGTGTTGGAAACTTAAAACCTCATACTCCCTCTCTGATTTGAAAATTCCCCAACTGATGACCATTTTAGTCCAGAAGTTTGACCAAATGTAGTAAAATATTGTTCGGCCCGGTGTGCGAATTTTTTTTAATCGGAACAAGAAAATCGCAAAATCTAGACTAGCCTCAAGCTTTCCTAGAGTTGGAAATTTCAAACCTGACACCCTCACTTAGGTGGAAAATTTCCAACTGATGACAATTCCAATTCCAATGTTGACCAAATGTATGCATGACAATATTGTTTTCTTAAATTGACGAGCAGTTTTTAACTGGTCACAGGGGAGTGACCAGGATACAAGCTTTTCCAATTGTTGGACATTTTCAACCTGCCACCCCCCCCCCCCCTCATAAGGTTGGTAAATGTTCAACTGATGGCCATTTCAATTCAAAATTTTGACAAAAAATATAAAAATATGCAAATATTGGTCCAAAAATAATTAATTCTCCCCAATAAAGTGTTTGAAAACCAAACTACAAGAACAGTTTCAACCTATTGTTGGTGTGAAATTTCCAACTAATGTTGTGTCAGGTATGAAATTTCCAACTGTCGCCACGTCTCTGATTGAGTAATGGGAGTTAGTGTGAGCATGTATTTTACTGTTTGCATGCATGACTAGACCCTTCGATACACCTTCAGCCACACCCTTCATCCGATCGTCACCAAACTTCATATGGATATTCGGGGTGGCCACGAGATGGGAGCGTCAATCCCCCCGCAAATTTTTTTTTTTAAATATGGCCGCCAACAGCCATCTTGGATGTTACACTTAAATCCACCGACACAATCTACAGCCGGTGCACCATACAGACCACATTTCTTGTAGGACTGTTTTGAAAATTTGCACGCATGTTTAGGATCACCTCCATTGAATTTGAACGATTATTAGTGAAAAACATATAGATCTTCGGGGTGACCACCAGATGGGAACGATGGATTTAAAAAAACATGGCCCCGTCACCAAAGGTCATCAGGAAATAAATATAACAAGAAGATGAGTCAGACACAAGTAAACTACAACCATTGTAGTAGCGATACATGGAGACATTATATTGTTGCACTCACTTTTGCACGCTTCAAGTGAATTCCACGTGGGCCACCCTCTAACTAGCAACATTAAGAAACGCATGCACACATCATATAGTTGGTGTTGTGTAGTTATTTTAAAGATATACTAGATTGTTATTCCGCTGACATTGGACGACAGCTGTTGGCATTCCTGGTGTCCTCTAGAAAGGAACTATCAACATTTTCTAATTAGTTAACAAATATATCTGCCAACCACCATATTGGATTTCACATTTTAATACATGGGTATAATCCACCCAGCATGTGTGCCCACAACTGTGAAATTGTTTAAAATTTTAATCTCTCTAGATGGGAGCTATTTAATTTTCACATGAAAACAATGGAAAGCATGGCCGCTGGCAGCCATCTTGGATTTTGTTCTTTGCATGACTAAATCACTCGGGACCCTCTTCAAGTTGAGCTACAGTTTCATTCACAATTTCATTTAGTAACGGTCCTTAGATTGTAGAACACGCCCATCCCTGAATCTCCAGCATATCTGTTGGGATTTGTGAGATTTTGCTTTTTAATATTAACAATGGGATGAACGGATAAATCATAAAGGTTTTCTTCAGTCATCACGGGCCAGATTAAAATATCTTTCGAGTTAAGACACATCAGAAAACAAGAAAACCAATGTCAGAAATGGTAACGCGCTCAAGATCATACATGTATGTTATATACCAAAGATTTTAATTATAGAATATAACATATATTGGTTTCACGAATGACCAATTCATAATTCAGTTAAAACAACTAATCCTTCAAAGTATTACAACAACTATCTACGGCTTATCACTGAAGGATTCTCACGCATCTCACCAGAATTCCCAACTACATTTTACCGGACTCGGCCTCCGGATCGCTGTTCGACTTTAATCCGTCCCAAAAATTCCCATTTCTATAAATAAAACGCCCATGGCCCATGTATACTAAGAATCAGCAAAACATCATACACGCGGAGCGCGAAATAAACCTCAGCGCAAAGGTTGTCGGCTAAAGCTAGAAGATAACAACCCCTGTGCTGTGTTTCGCTGTGCTCGAAGGTAACAACCCCTGTGCTGTGTTTCGCTGTGATCGAAGATAACAACTCCTGTGCTGTGTTTCGCTGTGCTCGAAGATAACAACCCATGGCCTGTGTTTCGCTGTACTCGAAGGTATAAACCCCTGTGCTGTGTTTAGCTGTTCTCGAAGATAACAACCCATGTGCTGTGTTTCGCTGTGCTCGAAGATAACAACCCCTGTGCTGTGTTTCGCTGTACTCGAATATAACAACCCCTGTGCTGTGTTTCGCTGTCCTCGAAGATAACAACACATATGCTGTGTTTCGCTGTGCTCGAAGTTAACAACACCTGTGTTGTGTTTCGCTGTGCTCAAGGATAACAACCCCTGTGCTGTGTTTAGCTGTACTCGAATATAACAACCCCTGTGCTGTGTTTCGCTGTCCTCGAAGATAACAACACATATGCTGTGTTTCGCTGTGCTCGAAGTTAACAACACCTGTGTTGTGTTTCGCTGTGCTCGAGGATAACAACCCATGTGCTGTGTTTCGCTGTGCTCGAAGATAGCAACCCCTGTGCTGTGTTTCGCTGTGCTCGAAGATAGCAACCCCTGTGCTGTGTTTCGCTGTGCTCGAAGATAACAACCCCTGTGCTGTGTTTCGATGTGCTAGAAGATAACAACCCCTGTGCTGTGTTTCGCTGTGCTCGAAGATAACAACCCCTATGCTGTGTTTCGCTGTGCCCGAAGATAACAACCCCTGTCCTGTGTTTCGCTGTGCTCGAAGATAACAACCCCTGTGCTGTGTTTCGCTGTGCTCGAAGATAACAACCCATGTGCTGTGTTTCGCTGTGCTCGAAGATAACAACGTCTCAACGTCAATAAATCGTTGTTTTGTGGTTCCGTTTATAACTGGTATTAGATCTGAATCTGACAAGTGTAGTAAGACTCGTATCAAGTCAGGAATGAAACCGTTTAAAATGTGAACGGAATATATGTAATATAGGCACATAATACGTTCTGGATATAACGTGCATTGTATATGAAGTGATGCGATATGAACACATTATTGAGTTGTTTGTTAATTTGTCTTCCACCTGGATCTTTGTTCGTGTTCCACTAAATGCCAAAAACGACACCAATTATCCCAGATACGAAGAAATCTATGCACACATGGCTCAGTGTTAACTTTGCATGCAAGTTTAGCTATAAACATAAATGACAACTATAGCAGATACATACATCATATATCAGGATGTATCGGTACTCTTTGGGTTTAACTAATTACACTTTGATCAGTGGGCTTGTGTCTCCATTAAATAATACTTTGAAATTTGCAACGCAATGCAAGATGGCCACAGACATAGGCATACGTATATCACGCTCTAAATGGACATAATCAGTTTAATGATTTAAAAAAAATTTGACAAATTGCACTTCCTTATTCGCAGTTGAGTAATTGGGTAATTCCCTCCTTTGGGCGGGGAGCACCTCGTAATAGTACTCGTAAAGATATCCAAATAAAATATATTGATTGATATGGCTAATACGGGGAATTCTATTTAAATTCCAAGATGTCGGTGCAATTGGAGTTGGCTCCATACTGCAAAATGACCATTTTTATTATTATGTTTTTATTTTTATAGAGGGTCGCACCGTTGTTTGGGATGAGCGGTGGCCATTAGCAGACGAAGAGTGTGCCTATGTCAGCACCAATCTAAAAGGCTACAACAGGTGGTCATCAGCAAAATGTGGGGACGAAAAGAGATACCTGTGCTCTTGGTCGAATGGCACGAAGACAGGTAATATCAATATCCTTCATGGTATATTTGGTCTCCGTTGTTTATGGTTTTGTTTACTGATAAGACAAAGTCGTCAGCCATTTCACAACCCTGAAGGTCACAAGATCTGCATTAAGCGAGGTGCATTTTTTGATTTTACAGTTGATGTGGAATATGTGTTCGTCGACTGCACTGGTGTCTCTAAACTCTCTTTACTGCTTGGTGTAAAACGGTTAACTTTGTACAATTCCCTTGGGTCGTTATTTTGGGCTATCATCGATCTATTTGGGGGGGGGGTGGGCTCTAAACTTTTCGAACAGTCTCATTGCGTTATAAGCTAAATTGTGTTGAAAAACTGCCTGGCATATATCATGTGTCCTTTCTAGAATACTATCTATTTCACGCTTTTGAATGTTAAATTTAGAATTGCAGAATATGTATCTTCGATCGTCTAACGTGTTTTGGAGCGATTAAATACAATGGGTTATTATATGACTGATTCGTGCCACATATATGACGGCTCAATTCGGTAAATGTGCATAATGGGTATCAACTTACGGAGTTAGATACTATATATTTCACTGGGCATATATTATTAAACTAGTAATGTGCCGCACGTGCATTTCATACATAGTACGTCGTTCGTATCCTTAAAGATTACAACCACATACGTCAAATTGCCTGAACAATTGCGGACACATTTTCGACATGCCTCAAAAAATGGTGCCGGACATTAGCAGAATGAGGTCCCCAGATGGTGAATATTGTGGCACTAGCCCCACAGCGGGCTAACATCACACAATGTATCATCTACGGACCTAATTCGTCATGAACTCATCTTCTGTGGGAGACCTATATACACATATTTAAATTCCCAGATGGTGACGATGGCGATGTGCTCACATTGGGAACCTCGATTATGCATCGTGTCGTCTGTTGATTTTGGGATATATAGAAACTGAACTAAAACAGAAAACAAACTTTCTAAAGATGTTATAAATAAAGAAATTAAACAAAATTGTTAATTTGATAATATATATACTTTCTAGAAAAGATGAAGCCTAAGTAGAATGAGATCCCCAGAGGGTAAATAAGTGATTATAGCACGCTGTGTGGTGTAGCATAACTAAATTCACCCTCTGAGGACCTTATTTTTGCACCATATTTTGAGGCCTGCTTACGCCTTCGTATGATTACTTCAGCTGTCCATGTATCGGACGCCGAAGTGGATTGGGCTACAGCCAAAATTCAGTGCGAGAAGAAGGAATACAACAACGAAATACTCATCCTAGACGAAAGGAAATCCTCGTGGAAAGTTGATTATGCTAACACGACAGGAGGCATCATCGAGTTTTGGGTCGGCCTGAAGAGAACCGTACAATGGGTGCGCGACGATGGTACGTATATATATACTATTGTAGCATTGAGGGCCGTACCTTTGTTCCAAAATGTCCTTGTTTTTAAACCAATATCTTTGTTAAAATCTGTCTGGAATGTCTTTTAAAAATATGGTACAAGCGATTACTGTGATAATATGTACGAATCATCAACTCGTTGGTGATAACGCTATTTACTATACTTCACTATGTCAGGTCCAAAACGGTTAGTTTATATACCATGACATGCCATGAAGACCATCAGAGGGAGCTTAATGATTTTCATGATATTTCATAATTTAATAATTATTTTCATTTATTATAGTCCCATAAATAATGTTCTATATTTGAGAATGTCCATGTCATGGGTAGGATAGGATATGATAATTTGATCTACAATATACACACATGAAAAGTACAATTACAAATAAATATAAAATTAATAGAATATACATGTATATTGTTGTGGGTGACATAGTCATGACTGGTTGTCTTCGTATCACCCCTGAATGTGGTAACAGATTATATGATGTAGATGGCAGAATGAATTTGATTGTTTTTTGGGTTACGTTCATCCTTTGCAGACTTGGGTTTTTTAATAGGTTTTGTTAGGGCGATGGTGCGAAGTGTGGTTCATATGTATAGGCATGTCTGTTGAGCAATGAAACAATCAAAGTCCCAGTTGATCACTATATATAATTAAAGTGGTCTATTTCCAGTTGATTGCTCCCTGCTTGAGTGAACCATATCAACATTTGTTTTATTGGGCTAACATATTTGTGGCTAATTTATTCCTCACATTAATACTATGAGGTATGATTGTATGTCATGCAATTCAAACCTTAACTGAACATTATAACACAAACAATGTTCCCTCTCATAGATCCAAGAAAATAAGCTCTTGGGAGTGTTCGATTATATAAACAACTAGCATGGTTACTCGGCGTTGCCCATGTGAAAGTGATATGTTAAACCCCGTCTGCTGTGGACATTTTGTGGGAATAGAGAATACCTTTGCTCAAGTTATTTGGATTATAAGTAGTGACTCACATTGTCGGAGTGATTGCCATGTTGTATATCGCGATTGACTCGTCCCAGCAATATTAATATATTTACAGATGCGTTGCCCACATCAGAAGTTACCATTCTTTAACTCATACACAGTCGACGTGGTTGCAATTGTCGTTTGTTTTGTTCTTTAATACTTGTTATTGGGATAAAACATGAACATCATAAACACATTACTTCCCAAAAAAAAAAATAAAAAAAAAAACCGCAACACTTTGGTATTTTACATAGAAAGTATAAATCAACCTTGTGTTTCAGACTGAGATTTTGAGGTTCAGTTGCTACTCTGTTCATGGTGCTAACTGGTTAATTATTATCAGTTAAACGAAATGTTGCTATATAATATATCAGCTATATGTGCCCGACACAGAGCGAGATTTTAAGTTGTTTATGTTAGACTATGAGTCTGTTCTAAACAATGAAGGAAATCCATTGTATCGGGCAAATGTACCCTTGTCCGATGCCAGTATTGGAGGATCCTGAAACAAATTATATCTTTTTTGTGTGGAAAATATCTTAAACGGGAAAGCCTCAGTTGTGTTATAATACATGAGCCATTCTAACATGACATCCTCTGACGGTAAATTTCCCTCATTTGCAAGAATATATGCATCTCTTAAATAGACTCATAAATATAGTTTTAATGCTTTGCTCTTTGTATGCCTTTTCTGGCTGGCTATATGAATAAACTGATTCCCATCCGCATACACAAATTACAGTTGAAATTGTTATTTAATTCGGTCACGATATATTGTGTTGATGTTGTGAAATTTGAATGCCAAAAAATTCCTTACAACGAATTATGGAGAAGACTATATTTTACTTTGGGGATAACGGCGATTACAGCATTCTTAGCAATGTTAATTCACCTCATCTCTCCATCATTTACCCATGAAATTATAGTGCCAAACATATTTGAACCAGCTTTCAAGCCCTCTCCTCCCCATTCATGACTTGAAAGCCGCCACTTTTGGCATATTTTTACCACGCCCATTAGACTCCTGCTATCATGGAAATGATTATGTATACATTTGGTGGTAATCAGAAATTAACAAACTCTTGTCAACTTTAGTGCCCCCCATCTTTCAGCCAAATGGTACACCAATTTGGCGTCTTTAAATCACACGATCAGATTCCTCGTATCAGGGAGAAGAATATTGTCAATTTAGTGGAAGTCGGCGCTAATTTATTTTTTTCAATTTTGGTGCCCCTATCCCCCTCTAAACGACAGTCATCAGTGCAACGTTGAGAAATGGAAAATGTTCAGATAAAAAATGTGACAAATCACCTTATTATCTGAACATGTCCAAAAGGAACATTTCGCAAGGGAATCAATAGAGTTAAATGTATACAGACCCGTACGGTCCTCACACCATGGAGCCAAGTAGCCGACAGTCATCGTTAACCGGACTATCTGTCTGGGCTCCATAAGGGAACTAATCAGCAATGCGTATTTATTAAATACAGAGTTAAATCGTATGCAGATCCGTGAGATGCCTCGGACCGAACCATGCGCAGGAGTCAGGACATTCATCATTGCATCGTTACCTCTGTCTCGGGGGCCATAAGCGAACTATTTAGTAAAGAAAGGGATAAAGTGTATGCAGACCTGTCTTACATTGTTAGGATTAATTGTAACCAACTGGTTTGTTTTTCATTGGCTCTTATGCTTGACCAACATGTGTAACTAATGTAGTTACAACATGTCAGTGGGAACCAAATAGTATTTAGAGGGTACGGTCGATAATTATCTATCACGAGTTAGGGCGTAATGCAATATTTTGGATGTGGCTTCATAGCAACTGTTGATGTTGGAAATATCTAGATATACCACAGTCTACTTAAACAAACTATATCTAACTATCCGAGTTCTTTTCATTGTTCTGTTTGGCTTAATATGCCCTATCACTAACTCGTGGCCATTTTGGATCCACCAGGTCAGATTCCGTGGTTTTACTTAACTTTCCATATATGGGAGTCATGAATAATTCAAATGCTCAATATATGGAAATGCTACTACAAAAGTTTGACCTGTATCACTGAAATCACGGAAACGGGGCTGGATGAATCTATGAAACCACGGAACCGGATCTGGTGGATCCAAAATGGCCGCGAGTTAGTGATATGTCATATTGGACGAATAACAGAGCAGAACCAAGTTTGATATGTCGTTGGACGGTGCTGTAAACGCTGTAAAATGTATTAACACAACCATAACACGTAATGAACGTTTAAACTTATATTAATTTCCAATAGTATGTATCTCGTTAGTGACGAGTCCGATTGTTCATTGTTCAAACTAACCAAACATTTATGAACAAATCTAGCACCTCCTGAAGTCAACTATTATACAGTTCAATTTATGAAAAACTATTTTGACATATTTGTGTGGTAATTGAGTTTGTATTGTCCTCTAGACCTCTATTATTGAGTCCACGAAACAGAAATAGCCATATTTATTATAGTTTAACATAGCTATAGTACATATAGTTTAAACATCGATTATCTCTTTCTGAAAATTGTTTATATAGTTTCCGGGTTTAAATTAATAAACAAGCGTCTAAGACGCTTGTATCAATTAATATTGATTTTATGTCGATATGATGCGGCAATCAATTGAGACAGGGTTTCGTTATTATTTTTAGAACATATCGTCATGAAACTTCCATGCGATCTCAAATGGACATAGAGTTATCCCGCTTGCTACGCTCCGAACGTTTCTATGTAAATTGTCGCAAATAGTTTGTATGTATTATAACAGTACAGTAAATTACATATAAATCAATATTATTGATTGAGCGTTTCCGCACGAGGTTCTTCGATTCAAATTTATTATTTATCGTTTTCGGAAACTGTATACAACGTGTTACAAGGAAGATTAAGACCATCTTTGATTTAGGATGTGTCAGACATTACTAAGGTTTAGCTGAAACCACTCCAATATGGACTCCCAGAACACGTTTGGCAAATTTTTAAATAGAAACAAAAATGGCACAAACGTTACAAGTGGAAATCCACAATTTTTTTTGGAGATCTCTTACAAAATGTTTTGTCGAGAAACCCATATATTACACCACATAACATCACTTTATTTTCATGTTTTTGCAGTGAATGTTTGCATTTTTAAATGTCAGATCATGTATCATATATACAGCTTTGTGTGACTACCACCGTATCCAGAATCCAGTGGGCATTAATTGAATAATCTATTGCTTAATCCTGATTGAGATTTGCACCATGCAGGCTGGTTATGTTCAAGTCTATGTTTGGGAGGTTGATTGAACCTGGCCCACTATATAGAGTTATAAACAAGACAGTACAGCCAGTGCCAACCCAGCCGTTTGCTGTATGGTGAAGTGGAGTCACAACTCATACCCTCACTTTTGAAAATTTAAATTATACAAATTTAATTTAATATTTAATATAAAATGTTGAGTTATGGAGCTATTTTTTATGGCGTCCCCCTGAATCAAAATATACTTTTTTAAATGAAAAATATCTGACTGTTGTCTGTCTGAGCGCACACACACTCAGATTGAGGTTAGTAAAAAGTGCAACATATTTATAAAATCTGCTACCAGCACAGTACTATTTACTACATATGATACACTGTTAGTTGTTTTCTGTGAATTTTGTGACGTTTTTGATACTTTTCTACCAATCAAAGTGATATGAAGCACTCCGGTAGGGTGATAAAATATAAATTAAGAATAATCTTTCTCAAAGTAGTTATGTGTTACGAATATTAATCCAAATTGACGATACACACCGTCATTCTTATATATTAATTAAATGCAATAACGTTCGATGGCGAAATCATTTTTATCACCTAATTTGGCCATAAAAGCAGTTTCATAATTATCGGTAATAGACACGTTTAATATCAGCGCGTGCGTTGACGTCACGGCTTCTTCAAATAACTTGCGATCGCCGTAGTTTATGATTGTTGTTTTCGATGAATATTTCGCGTTGCTTCGGGTTTATTTGATCATGTGATAAAAGGTATCTCACACTCGTCCTATTTTATACGTAATTTATCAACCTCGTCCTCTAAATTCTATTTGAGCCTCGGTAAACCTCGGCTCAAATCGAATTTAGTGAACTCGGTTGATAAATTCCGTATAAAATAGAAACTCATGTGAGATCCTCTATGTGTTAGATTATCGCCGATAATTGGGTCCCGAATCGAGATGTAAATATTTACATTTGAGCGTAGTTCAGACGATGTTTTCTATGGAGTGGTATGGTCGATTTCTTTGAAATTTTCGGCGATGTTAGTAGAATGCTGCATTCCTCAGGTTGACATAGCGCCTAAGTACTAACTCATCATTTTCACGAACCCAAACAAGTCCATAATATGTCTTTTAAAATGTGATAAAATATCCACGGAGGCCACACTGGACTGCTTTGGTTAAACCTTAACGTTCCATGTTGATTTTACACAGATCTAAGTCCAATACAAATGCGTGTCGATAAAGCTGATGGCGTCAATTCAAACTGTCTGGGATTCAGCCGAACAACTGGAGATCTGCTCACAAGCGCCTACAGTTGCCAGGATCTGAAACCATTTCTGTGTGGAGGTAGGTAACCATCATACAGAAACGTGGCGCTAGGGGTGGGAAGTATCAAAATTTCCGATTAATGGCCGAAACTAGTCAATATCCCATTTTCGGTCTAAACAGCAATTTTCACCAACACTATTGGGTGTACATAACAAACTGACAGAACAATTTCAAAATAGTTTTGGTCTGAAATTTTCAGTTGATGTTGTATCAAGATGAACTATAGTCTCCAATTGTTGGACGTTTTTGATAAAAGTTTGGGGTATAATATGTATCTGATCAAGGTTTGATTAAATATATAGAGGATCTACAACGAGTCCCAGTTTGTAGCGGAATTTACAAAACGAGTTCAGTAAATTAGGACCTAAAAAAAAGGCGAGGTCCAGGCCTAATTTACTGAACTCCTTTGGTAAATTCCGCTATAAACTGGGGCGCAGTTGTAAATTTTATTTATTACATTATCAAAACCTCGACAAAAACATGCACAACTGAACCAATGGAACGCGAAACTAACAACGGCATCCATAATGCATGCGATGACGTCTCACGTAAATATGCGTTGTTTGCCCGCGTAAAGAAATATTCATTCCCAGATAAATAAAGATTCCTTGGCGTATTTAATGACATCACTTTTCAAACTCTTCATTCATTATAGTTTGTTTGAAAGAAATATTGGAAGCCATAGTATTTTGAGGCGTAGCGTACGGAATGTTAACAGACGACACATCGGAAGTCAAATGTCACCTGGTGCTATTTCCTGTTATTAAACGAACATTTAATATCACAATTTATAGGATGGTCTTATTTAATAGAATAAGGATAGGACCATGTAATACATATGTTTTAATTCATAAGCTTGCCAAGTTGTCATGCACATGTATGCTTGTTGCAGGGATCAAAGTAGAAGAAAAAGGACAACAGAACCAGAACGAACAAACAGGCGGACAGACCGACGGAGATGATACTGGTACGTTAATCAACACGTTCTTTACAAAATTGATGTCTCAATAAGTCATATTTTGAATTGATTTATTATTCACCAGGAGTGATGGTCATGCAGTATACTCAGACGACAGCAGATAAACAATAGCAAAACTATTCATATTCCACATTGTTGCACTAATTTTCTGAATGTTTCCTAAGATAACTACTCGTCAATTACTATAAATTATGTTAAATGAAGGGATACGTGTCCTAATATATGTTCAAACCGCGCTACAGTGTGCTTGTGCGTTCGCGAGACGTATTTAAATATTTGCGATTTCCCCCTATACATTCAGCGTTATAATAACCACATCCGCAGTCAAAACTTGATTTGTGGAAGCCGACTTATTCAGATAATCATTGCGGTGAACGGAATCCCCAGAGTCGTTATTTCGTGAGAGAATCTGGATTCAGATTACGGTTTAGTCCCCGTACGACGTGGTTCGGTAAACGAACAGATCAGAATCAGTAAACGAACAACCGTAATCGCAATCAATCATTATTTCGTATTAATCCAGATTCAGATTCTGATTCCGTTTACGGACTCAAACGTTCATAATGTAAACAAACCGATATTTCGCCACCTCGGAGTTTAAAAACACAATAAAACATAAGAATCCGTGTCTTGTGTACAAATTATTGCAGAATATAAACGATCTATATAAAAGATTTTTAAATGCGGAGACAACTTTGTGTTATCGAGGGTAAACAGGGATTAAATTACTGAAATTAGCCAAATAATAATGTTATTGATAGTAACGCTGGTGGAGCACTTTGGTTGATGCAAACTTGGAGCAAATCATTGTCACTTTCATCATGTTCATGTGGGAGAATCTGGATTCAGAATCCTAAACCGATTATGGTGCGGGGCTAAATTGAGATTACACGGATGCTAGGTCAGATTTTGAAATCCACGCTGGTACTATGTTTATGTTCTCCCGGCGTCAAACATTGCTCATATAAGTGTGTGTATTGATGAGGGCAAGCATTTCTAACAGCTCTAGATCTCCTGAATTAGACGTTGTGGAGAACACACGAAACTTGTCAGTTGTACAGAGACGTGGCGACAGTGGTTGGTTGGGGTGTCTCGAACACTCCACCAAACTTTGGTACATTTCCACCAGTTGGAAATGTCGTGGCTGACACAACGTTAGTTGGACATTAATTTGACACCATATTAAGTGTATAATTGCCCTCATTGTTTGTTTTTTCAACCAGTAATAGTTGGTAATTTCCCAATCTTAGGGTGTGTCCGGTTGCAAATGGAATTTTGGGAACCTGTGAGTTTGATTTTTGGTTCAAGGGTGGGGGTGCAGTTGGCCGGAAATTTGAGGGTGCACTCCCATGGGAACCCTCTAGCCACGTCCCGAGAACTTGCACATACGGGGTATTAAATAAATAAATTTACTGACATTTCCACTATATATTCATGCGATCCTAAAATAAGCTTTACACTTGTGTTTGTGCGATTGGGAGATGCACGCACACGACCACAACATTATCTACATGGCAAAGCTTTATTTTCCAACTATTGCACATCACGTTGGCCAAAAAAATGCCTTTGTTTCTGCACTGTACAGATACCGAATCGGAATCCAGATTACGACGAAATAACGATTACGGTCTGTTCGTTTACTTATTCTGGTCTGTTCGTTTACCAACCAAGTCGTATAATGCGGAGTGTAATCTGTAATCTGAATCCAGATTCTCCGACGAAATAACGACTCTGGGTTTTCTGGATTAGTGATTAATTACGCTTGGCTTATTGCGATAACCAATATGTTTATGTTTTATCATAAACTGTCAAATTGAGAAATGCGCCCCTTATGCATACTTTGTCTCGTAGTTAGAATACATGTATCATGACCACTTTGCAACCGCGTTTATTTCTTAAAACTAATATAATTGTTACGTTAGTATTCTCTGGTAACGTTTTGTAATGTTTCATTAATGCCTTGTCGTTATAATTTCAGTTAATAGCCATTTACCATGTCCCTGCTGTGAGGACATATCCTTATTGAACCCATTCCTGACTGTGACATATGCATGCACATGTATAATGACTGATGCATATACTAGGAAATATGTTTACTGCAAATCAGAGTTTTCATTTGCTACAGTATAATTGATACATGTACCTGGTAGATACAATTTAAGTTCCAAAACTTATTGATGCTAGACTAGTGAATTTAATTGCTACTATGCAACATAACTATTTTGCCCTAACCCTATTCATTTGACACTACTTTTCCAAAATAAAATTGTATCCATATGAAAGCTAACTTCTAAAACTTGCTAATGTCTCATACTAGCATACACTTATCTTGGCAACAGCTGCCATATATCAAATATGAATCACATTTTATGATAAATTTCTTATATATATTCCCATCTATGCATATCATATGTTCACTCCCCCCCCCCATATAAGACATGAAATTTACTTCCAAAATCTGTCGAAATCAATGATACAGATCTCATTCGCATTCAAGGAACGTAAACAAGATCGGTTTAATATTAATGATATATTATTACAATAATCATTTTTGAAACTTATTCCGAATAATTTTGTTTTTGTTTTTGTTTTTTGTTTAACCTATGCTAAAAATGCTAAAAACAGACTAATTTAACCATGGCTTTATGCACGGATTAGTAAATGTCAGACAAGCATTTACTTGATAACAACTATGCTTAAATGACTATAAAACAGAGTTTAATATCTACACATAAAATACTACTATTTAAGGTGACCATTATGCATGTACATGTACTGGGTAATTGGTAACTATCATCAGTTAGAAACTACTAGTATAAATCAGAGTGTATGATATTAAATTTAACTTCCAAAACTTGTTAAAGATACATAATCTAAATTAACGTCCCTGAATTAGTATTCCTCGAT
Organism: Siphonodentalium dalli; assembly: GCA_032622095.1. Classification (NCBI taxonomy): domain Eukaryota; kingdom Metazoa; phylum Mollusca; class Scaphopoda; order Gadilida; family Siphonodentaliidae; genus Siphonodentalium; species Siphonodentalium dalli. Next base: position 289,092,069 of record CP136064.1, on the reverse strand, counting down.
TTCAGAGGTTAAAAAAAAAACTAAACATTTTTATCAGTCAAGAAACCCACCCATCAAAGCTGAAAGTTATCAGATAGAAATTTTCTAATTATGTTTTATTATCCACCACCTAAATAGTTGGCGGCCAAGCATATATTCAGCGAGCCGACCAACATACTCTTCATACCAAATTGCATTGAACAAAATGCCGATATAATATAACTCGTTATGGAAAATTTTATACCAAGGTTGACCGCGGTAAGCATTACCTTTGGAAATAAATCAATCTTGAAAACTAAAACATCTTTTGAACAAATGATGCTATTGTTAGAACATGTTGACACGGCGAATATCAAGTCGGATTGTGTATCTTTAATATCACAGGTTTTATATCTTCACATAAAATACTGCTATTTAACTTTAAGGTGACCATTATCCATGTACATGTACTGGGTAATTGTTAACTATCATCAGTTAGAAACTACTAGTATAAATCAGTGTATGATATAATATATGCCTCACCCCATATATGCAATTAAACTCTGAAATCTGTCCACTGTGGTATAGTTATTTATCCATACGATATATCAACTTGCCCCTATACAACATTATTGATATATGGAACTAACTTCCAAAAACTGTTACTGCCACTTTTAGGCAAGGGTAGATTGGGTGGGTGTTTGAGGTCAACCGCTGAAACCAGATTGACTTTCAGACACTGACATAACTTACCATGGCCTTTATATGCTTCTATCGGTAAATGCTACATTCAGGCATTTACTTGACAAGAGCAGAGTGATCAATAAATCACAGCCAGATTTGTGATTCACGAAATTCAACTTCAAATGTATGTTAATGTCTCATCCATGCACAGTGTCCATCTACCAGTGAATGTCACATTTATACATTATGATATATTCCCCCCACACCCAATTTATATCACAATTAGGCTCATACCCAATATATGGTACATGGAAAAATTAACTTCCAAAAGCTGTTAAAGATACATGATCCATATTAATGCTCCTAAATTACTATTCCTCGGTTTTCGGGGAAAAAAATAAAATATATATATATATATATAAATAAATAAATAAATATATAAATAAATAAAATATTTAACCGTAGACAAGAAACCCAGATATAAATTTTTGAATCAACATTAATCCTATTTTCACCACCTGAAATATATTTGGTGGACAACCATCTATTAAACGAGCCGACCAACATGTATACTCTTGATACTAAATTGCATTTAACAAAATGCTGATATACATGTATATAACATGTTTTTGGAAAATTTTCATACTAGGGCTGATAGCGATAAGTATTATGTTGCTATTAAATCAATCTTGAATACAAGTATCTCTTGAAGAAATGTTGTTATTATTGGAACCCGATGACTCGGGGACCAACAAATTGGATTGTGTATCTTTAATGTCACAGAATAATTATAATGTCACAGAATAATTATATGCATATATCAGGAAATATGTTTACAGAGTATTCATCTGCCACAGTATAATTGATACATATATACCTGGTAGATAAAATGTAAACCTCAAAACTTAATGACGCTAGTTTTATGAACTTAATTGCTACTATGCAGTATAACTATAGTAGCTCACCCTACATGTATCCACATGACACTACTTTTTTAATACAAAATTATATCCATATGAAATTTAACCTCAAAAACTTGTTAATGCCTGAATACAAGTCACCATTTTACTTGGTAACAGCTACCTTATATCAAATATGAATCACATTGTATGATAAATCCATATATTATATATATTCACATTTATGCATATCATATGTTCACTCACCCCCCCCCCATATGAGACATTGCTAAACCTCTCTGATAAATCTGAGTTTATCTCTGTCATAAATCCATGTATGCATAGTGCGGAAGGGGGTCTGTGCTGGGGGTGGATTATATGTATATCTATTTGTATTTATATGGATGTATATGTATTCATGTTATTGTGTATGTGTATATACTCCATTTACATGCATGTTAAAGCGAGTAAACCACACCGGGGAGGTCACACTGCCAGTTAGTTTTAATTCTAATACTAAAATTTTAATTCTCAATATAATAAATGGTATATTATTCACCTGTTTATATTTCCGATTGCTCTATCAGTCCTTATGCAAAGGTACATATAAATATAGTTTGAGTTCCATAGAACTATTAGTACGTTAAAAAAAAGGAACATTGTTTACATATAACTGTCAACTGGCATATTTGCTCCTGAGTTGACTTTGAGTCTAAGCCTCTAAGGTCAAACAGATTTCCATGCCCAGCAGGCAATACCTCATAAGAGACACTTTTGTTCAAAAACATATTCCGGTACCTTTTTATATGTGCATGTATAGAAGGAAGTTTCACCCAAAAAAAAAAGAAGAAAAAAAAAGAGTAAAGTGACTAATTCACTAAGTCCTATAACCAAGTAGCATTTCGTATTAATTAAAACAATGGGATGTGTGACCTCCTCCACTAGTGTTCAACTCAACTGATGTCTGGATGCATGTATAGAAGGAAGTTTCACCCAAAAAAAAAAAGAAAAAAAAGAGTAAAGTGACTAATTCACTAAGTCCTATAACCAAGTAGCATTTCGTATTAATTAAAACAATGGAATGTGTGACCTCCTCCACTAGTGTTCAACTCAACTGATGACTGGAATTCAATGTAATTGTAACTATTTTACCCCCCCATTGTTTGAGCCTCTCTGTGTTACCACCACTTGCCACCCCCATTCTGGATGCCAATTAACCCTGCTATGGAGACAACTAAATGTCGAGCATATATAAACTCAATAAAACTCACCAAGAGCTGTAATGGTGAACAGAACCCAGTCACTTACGACTCTCGCGATAGCTCCTTTCCAATCTCATGTGGGAACCCATTCTTTTTTCCCAAGTTCAAACGAATAAGTCCACGCTCCCTAACATGAAGTCTACGTGACTCGGACCACCAGGCGCCAGGTCAAAACTGATTCATTATAATCTCAAGCAAGGTTGTTGAAACGCTTCACGGCATAAAGTCAACGGCTATACAACACGATCACAATATTCTCGGTTACCGCGACCTAATTTTGTCGATATGCGAAGTCCACTTTTCACGACTCAACTTTCCGCGCTAGTAATTCCAATCACAACATTTATATCAACAATGTGACGCAATGTACTATGGCAAGCCGTAACGATAAAAAAATATATATCTAATTTTCGCCTTTCTTCAACGCATCCTGACCAACTGAACAGAGTTATATACAAGTTACCACTTCTCAGTGACCAATGTTGACCCTTTTGGTGAGTGCACGCAATCTTGAGCACGAAGTACCTAAACCCAGTGGGGGTGGCACAACTACATATCTCCCCTTGTAGGCCTATCCCGCATATATTCATAAAGGGTCTACTGTTCTCACCTATAATGAAACTGCTAAATTTCTCACTTATTCTGGATTAACCCGCACAAAATCCCATGCTACAGTAATGCTCTAATCAGTCGACTTCTTGGCCGCGGCGGAGTTGTGGGTGGCTTTTCGCCCCGAGAGCTTTCCTAGGAAGGGCGGTGGGCCATATTCCCGACGGGGTCCCGTGGAGTTGCCCGCGATTCTGCTATGGTTGTGAGGTCGATTGCTTGGAACATTACTGTAGCAGTCATATTTCAAGAAAAATTTCCCTTAAATTTCAACACAACTACCCGTAAATAGCCGATAAACCCCTCATGCCAATCACCACCAAACACCATTATGTAAATATTTCTCATCATGTCTTGATCATGTTCTCTTTATTCTATGCATTGACCACTTTTGATGATTCATTTACTTACTTCATGTTTCCAATCCATATTGAAAATATCCATAACTTAAGAACAACCGCCAAGTCCATTTGTGAGGTACCACTATATCTATTATCTGTTGAGTCGGAGTCCAGTTGCTTCCCTATCTTGGTTTCTAACCACCGTCTGAAATATGACGTGTGACTTGAGCCAATATAGGGCAGCAATAGGTATCTTCGACTCAGCAAAACGACCACTAGCCCCCAAAACTGTGAAAAACAGCACCCTTCACTTCGGAAAATGCTTCAGTCCACCAAACGCAAGGTCGTTATTCCTGATTGCGCTCTTTTTATTACTATTATCCGGCGATATACATACAAACCCGGGACCGTTGTCTCAGACCATAAACGTTGAGAATTCTATCTCAATTTTCCATTATAACATAAGTAGTATCCGTAATAAACTTGAAAAGATTGCAGACCTTATAAACGAATATGACATTTTATGTTTCACCGAAACGCATCTTGACCCATCTTATCCTTCAAATCAATTAGAAATCGATGGATTTTGTACCCCAATTCGCGAAGACCGAGATTCAGACGGCGGCGGAATATGTGTAATGTTCGCCGATCACTTAATATTTAATCGTAAAACCGAATTAGAATTCGACTCTTCTTGTCTCTGGTTTGAAATCCACTCAAAGAAAACTCGTATTGTTCTTGGAGTATCGTACAGATCTGCACAATTCTGCTCTCAAAATTATTGGGAACACCTGGAATCCTCAATATCAGACGCTCTCGACATTTCCGAATACGTTGTCATTACAGGAGATTTTAACTCCAATTTCATGGATAGTTCATCGAAGTTGAAAAATATAACGGATGGTTTCAGCATGAAAAATTCAATAATGGTCCCCACGAGAGTGACCTCCACCTCAAGCACGTTACTTGACCCAATTATTACTTCAAACTCTCTCCGTGTAATAGATGCCGATGTCCTAGATCTCGGAGTTTCAGACCACTTAGGTGTATATGCTACAATAACATTTGAAAACACGACCGCAGCGTCATTTCTAAGACAAGTGTGGAACTACAGAAAAGCTAACTTTTCCCATGCAAATAACCTACTTGCTAATGTCAACTGGGATGACCTCATAACACATGCATCGGATGTGAACACAGCTGCCAATAACTTTCAATTAGAATTTCTGTCCATAATGGCGAAAACAATTCCACAGTCGTACATTACAGTAAGAACTTCTGATAAAATCTGGTTCAACTCGGACATCCGTTTTGAGATACGAAAACGTGACAGAGTTAGGAAAAAAGCCATGAAAAATGAAAACCCTGAAATCTGGAGAAAATACAAAAATATAAGAAACAAAGTCAATAACATGAAGAAGCACGCAAAAATTAAATTTGAAGAAAACCTAGAAGAACGAATAAGAGAAGCGTCCAACCCGCGAGACTTTTGGCGAATAATGCATTACCTACTAAACAAGAAACGAACAAAAAATATCCCCCCACTATACAGCTCCTCCGGTACTATCTCTGCTAACAATAAGACATATGCAATAGATGATAATGAAAAAGCCAAAATCTTAAACGACAGCTTCATTGCAAATTCTACAATTAATGGTGCTAAAAATAACCTGCCTAATTTTCCGAAACGCACCGCAAACACCATGCCTGACTTGATCTTCACAGAAACCGAGGTTGAAACAGCCATCAAATCTTTTAAACTTAACAAAGCCCACGGGCACGATGGGATTAGCGTTAGAATGCTCCGCGAAACAGCAAAATCGATAGCTCACCCACTGGTCCTTCTATTCAGGAAATCTATCAATACAGAGAAATTCCCAAACTCCTGGAAATCCGCAAACGTGATCCCGATTTTCAAAAAAGACGATCCAGCTGACGCCAAAAATTATCGACCAATATCCCTTTTACCATGTGTATCTAAAATTTTTGAGAAAGTTGTTCTGAAACAGATTAGTAAGTTTTTCATCGAAAATGAGCTCTTGTATTTCCATCAATCCGGTTTTCTCCCAGGTCACAGTACAACATACCAACTATTAGACCTATACCACAACTTGTGCCAAACCCTCGATAAAGGACTATTTACATGTTCCATATTCTGTGATATATCCAAAGCTTTTGAAAGGGTTTGGCACAGGGGACTGATACATAAATTGAAAGCTTATGGATTAAAAGGAACGACTTTAAATTGGATAGAAGACTACCTAGATAACCGGACGCAAAGAGTCCTAGTCAATGACATATTTTCAAAATATGAGGTCATCCCAGCAGGAGTGCCCCAGGGATCTATCCTGGGACCTTTCTTGTTCCTTGTCTATATAAATGATCTAGCCGATGGTATTGAATCGGTAACGAGAATGTACGCTGATGACACTTGCCTCACAAATAGCCACTTTGATATTAATATACTTGAAGGTACTATGAACAGCGACTTAGACAAAATTACAGCGTGGTCCAAAAACTGGCTGGTCAGCTTTAATCCAATTAAAACAGTTGGAATGTCCTTCTCATTGGTTGCTCCATCTACAGAGAATCCGAACCTCAAATTCGTGGGAAATTCAATCGACTTTGTGGACAAGCATAAACATTTAGGTCTGGAACTCCAATCAAATCTCAAATGGAACGCCCACATCGAAGGCTCTGTCAAAAAGATTGCCTCGCGCCTATCTCAACTTCGTCGCATCAAATATCAACTAAACAGGAAAACCATCGAAATTATTTACAAAACATACATTTTACCACTATTTGATTATTCAGATACCGTTTGGGACAATGCCTCTAACTATATGTTAGAAAAGCTTGACCGGCTTCATATCGATGCTGGCCGGATAGTCAGCGGTATCACCCGTTCTGCCTCGGGTGATGCGGTATTACAGGAAGTTGGATGGCCTTCACTCAATAAAAGACGCCAAACACATAAATTGCAGGCACTCTATAAAATCGTAAACAATTTAGCACCAACATATCTATCCACTATACTTCCCCCCAGATCTCAAGAAGTTGCAGACTATAATTGGAGACGCCCCAGTAAATTTTATTCATATTACTGCAATACTGAACACTTCAAACAGTCATTTTTCCCAAAGATGGCCATGGAATGGAACAAACTTCCCAAATTAATCACTGACGTTGACCAATTTTCTACCTTCAAAACCAACTTGCAACATATAGATCCAACGCCCAGTCCCCCTCGACATTTCTACGTTGGACTTAGAAAATACAATATTTTTCACTGTCGCCTACGTAACTTGTGTAGTGAACTCCGATCTGATATGTTCAACAACTATATCGCTGACAGCCCCGCATGTTCGTGTGGAAACCGGTATGAAGACGCATATCATTATTTCTTCATGTGCCCATTGTACCAAAGAGAGCGCTCAGAATTATCTGAGAAACTAACCCGTGAAAATCTCATAATAAGCAACATTGCAGAACTCATGTGTGGAATACCTAATATCTCGTCCCAAAAAAATATGAGACTATTTGACATCACACAGCAATATATTGCCGCGACTAAACGTTTCGACCCCTAAAAGATTTTATATTATATGTATGTATATGTGTGTCCATACGGATCCATATATGTGTACATGTGTATATTTAGGTGTATGTACATACATAAGTATATCACTTCTGAATATACTTAAAGGTGCTTCAGAAATTTCAATTTTTATGTGGCAGTTATCTCACAAACGGACCAACCTCCCCCACAAACATGCACGTTCTTATCAATTGTCGGTACTGTCTTCCAGAGCGCTACAAAAATTAAAACCTAGTTCATGACTGTCTACTATTATTATTTTTTCACAATGCAGCCTCATTGTTTTAAACACAAATCTACACAACCTCTGGAAGGCAATACAAATTATATATCTCTAAACTGATCATCATGTAAATACGTTTATATACCGTCATCTTGATCACATGTATGTAATATTATTGTATCGGGAGAGGGGCTTCGTAAGTTGTAAAAACTTGTGCCTCAATCCCTTTTGTATATTATACAAATAAAATATGTTTCAAGTCAATGACTGATAATTCAACTTATGGTTGTCTCTGATTTTTCAGGTAAGACAGCTGGTATAGCAGTAGGTGTGATTGCAACGGTAGCCGTCCTCGCAATAGTGGGATTATTATTAATCAGGTGAGTTGGAAAATGAATAACACACACATGCAGTCAGAGACCTGGCTAGAGGGGCCAATTTGCGGCGGGTGGTGTCCACTTTGAAATATCCAACTGCAACCCGATCCCCTTGAACCATACCCCAGTTTTACTCCCATGCAGGTTCGTAAAATTCCATTTGAACTCCGCACCTTGGGTTGGAACTTTCCAACTGTTACTTCAAGTTTTCCATCTGTTTGACATTCCAACCTGACAATCCAACAGGAAAAATGTACTACTGTTGGTATAAAACATCAAATGTCCCACTAATTACTAGTTGGAAAGTCACACAATGAAAACAATTTCAACATATATGACATACATTATAATTATGCTGTGTTATGTACATGTAATATTTCCAATTAATGTTTTGTCAGACATGAGGGGTCCAACTGTTGAACATTTTGACAATTTCTATAATGTTTTCTTACATTCTATAACAATATTTATAATTTTTTTCTTATATCCTTCAATTTTTTTTATCATTTTTGATAATTGTTTTCTTACATTCTTTATCAATTTTTTAAATTTTTTCTTACATTCTTTAACAATTTTTATAATTGTTTTCGTTTTTTCTTACATTCTGTTAACAATTATAAAAAAATAACACAACATTTGTTAGGCCAAATGCATTCTCTTATATATACGAGGCGACCTATCGTCGACTGGCACATATAAGAGAATGCATTGGCACAGGGTATTCGAAAAAAATCATGATGCTCCCATGAATTTTACAACTAATATCGTGCAGGCCAGTGTTCAGCCATGACTTTTCTAACTGTTAGCATAGACATAAATTGACAGGTAACGAGATAAATGCTAGTCACTAATGATTCCCACGGGGAGCTTATGGAAAATATATTTCCAAATATACCTTATATACATACCACAGGGGTGTCGCTATTCGGTACAGAATAGCGTAGTACAGCCGTCGCCGTTGAATTTCTGACTCACTGCGCCGATTATGGTCGGGTAAACGGTATTGTCGCGTATATTGCTACTTCCAAAAGTGATAGAAACCCTCTTTAACATGTACAATGCTGTTGAATGCCGATATAAACTTGTTTTATACTATCAAGTGGTAGAAATCTTTCTGCGTGAACAATTAACATGACTGATTCATTAACGTGGGGAAAATATAACGCTCTTTCTGATTGGTCGATATCAACTGACGACTAAAGTGGCTTTGTTTACGAAAACACGGTCAGAAAAAAAACATACGGAATTTGACTGGTAAGCTGATAATTGTGTCAAAGTCGATTCGCACCGTGCATGCTTAAAGATGATCTATCTCTTCCTACAATAAGTGTTATATAGTGTCCTGTGTATAAAGATGGTCTATCTCTTCCTATAATAAATGTTATACATACAGTTCCCTGTGTATAAAGATGGTCTATCTCTTCCTATAACAAGTGTTATATAGTGTACTGTGTATAAAGATGGTCTATCTCTTCCTATAACAAGTGTTATTTAGTTCTCTGGATACACAATAATAGAAATGAATCTAAGAGACCTGTTCTATAATGCTTCTATCAATTAAGTTTCATTTTATATATAATTTCCTGGTATAATATACATACAATAATGTTACGGCTCGCGTTCATTCGAAGCGTACCATGCGGGATAACTCTATCTAAAACATCTGAAAATAGGAAAGAACAATTATCCCACTTGATGATCGCCTTAATAAATAAATATCGGTATAATACCAATATTAATTGATAGAAGCGTTTCCGGACAGGTATTTTCTACTCATACCTATTAAATATACCCCTAAAACCATATAACACGTGTTCAGGAAGAGACAAACAATTTCAAAACTATTGTCCATGTGTACAAACACTTTCTATACTAAAGCATCATTGATGAATAGTTATCCCATATGAAATGTTCAGATAATAAGTTTAACCCTTTCTATACTAAAGTATCATTGGTGAGTAGTTATCCAAGACGAAATAGGAAGATAATAAGTTTAACCCTTTCTATACTAAATCATCATTGATGAGTAGTTATCCCACAGGAAATGTTCAGATAATAAATTTAACCCGTTCTATACTAAAGCGTCATTGATGAGTAGTTATCCCATGGGAAATGTTCAGATAATAAGGTTAACCCTTTCTATACTGAAGCAGCATTGATGAGTAGTTATCCCATAGGAAATGTTCAGATAATAAGGTTAACCCGTTCTATACTAAAGTATCATTGATGAGTAATTATCCCATATGAAATGTTCAGATAATAAGTTCAACAAACCGACCATACATACATAAGTCATTTGAACTTATTATTTAAACAGTTCCCTGCATTTTTATTTGTCCGTCGTCTGAGTTTTCACCTTAACATCCCGCCAAATGAATACTAGATCTTTACAATGTAAACTGTTATAACTAAACTGAGAAAATCCGTTTAGTATAAAGAGGGTTAACCCTTTACCCAACAGAAGTGCCCTGTGCCAATGCATTCTCTTATATATGCGAGTCGACCATAGGTCGCCTCGCATATATAAGATAATGCATTGGCTTAACACATTAAAAATTATAAAATTGTTAAAGAATGTAAGAAAAAATGGTAAAAAGTGTTAAAATGCCAATGCCAATGCATTCTCTTATATATGCGAGGCTACCTATGGTCGACTCGCATATATAAGAGAATGCATTGGCACAGGGCATAACTGTATCTATCACAATGTGGTCAAGGAGCCGGTTCCAATGATATCCATATTTGTATGGTTCTATTGAGACAGACCGAAGATATTTTAGGCTGTTGAAGCTTTATTTGGCCGGTTTTGGCCGGTTTGTTGGGTAAAGGGTTAAAACAGGCTAGTGATATCAGTTGTTCTAGACGCTCGTGTACGTCGACCATTCGTTCCATTACTCCACTGATATAGCGCATGTTGACAGCGTAGGCTGATAGAGCATGCTGATCAATAACGTACGTCGGTAGCGCATGTTGACAGCTTAGCTTGGTAGCGTAGGCCGATAGCTCATGTTATAGCGTAGGCCGATAGCGTATGCTGATAGCGTAGGTTGATAGCGCATGTTAATAGCGCATGTTGATAGCGTATGTTGGAAATGTAGATTGATATCATAGGTTGGTGGCGAATGTTGTGTAGCGTAGGTTGATAGCGTAGGTTACCAGCGTATTGGCGTAGGTTGATACCGTAGGTTGATAGCGAAGTTTGACAGACTAATTTGGAATAGTATAGGATGTATGGGGGTAAATGATTTCTCAACACTTACTGTGTACTCCTGTTTCCAGCTATATAGTATGTTGCAGTCATATACACAGGTAGTCTGTTTTTGTTTCTAAAATTGTTGAGTTGGATGTCTAAACATGTTGTGTTAAACATTGTTTTTGAAGGTTTCGAGTGGTGGTTACCAACACTGTCAGATAAAAATGCATTGCTTCTTGCAAATTTCAATACCACCCCACTCGTATCATACGTGTAATAAATGCACATTTCACATATAAGCATCTTTTATATTTTCAGGCGCCACCGACAACGGCAGACTGAAAAAGACGGTCTGATGCGTTCTGGTTCCGCCACATATACCGACATTTCCAGCACACCTGTGTATGGACGCCAGAATGGAGGCACGTCAGTGATGAAACCAATGAACAATCCATCGTATGAACAATCAATGGATCTGAATAGACCCCTCCCAGCTGCCCCGTCACCATCGTCACCACAGAGAAAAAAATCTCTGGAATACGGCGTCTACGACCTGGACGAACCGCAGTATCAAGACATCGACAACAAGGCCCATAACTATGAGTCTCCCGACGACGTAAAGCCAGAGAAGAGTTATCCTTCTTTAGACGGTGAATACAGCATGGCGACACTGACATTTCCGGATACAGATATAACGTCTCCTGGCGAATACCAACTAGAACGCTCTGACCGAAAGACGTCGAATTACGACAACGCGTCCGTTGCGGGCGGAAATGTGAAAATCGGGAATTCTGGCGATCAGAAATACGTTTATGGTCTCCAGTCGGAAAGTCCTCCGAGCAGGTGCAGTGGGAATGTTCCTGCTGACGATTCCGAGTATGATCATTTAGGAGAACCGATGAAGAATCCATCAGATATAACTGATTTGGGAATGTATTCTCATATTAGTGAAAACTGAAACTGCCCACTTGCTCAATTGCAGAAGGATTCTTCTCTATGTTTGTTCGAGCAATCAACGTTTAATTACTGCAAAATATGGTTGCACCCGTTTCTGTACGCATGCAGGGACGTGGGGACAGGGACGTGTATTCTCATATTAGTGAAAACTGAAACTGCCAACTTGCTCAATTGCAGAAGGATTCTTTTCTATGTTTAGACAGTTTGTTCAGGTAATCGAGGTTTACTGCAGAACATGGTTGCATCCGTGAGTATACTGTACGCAGGGACGTGGGGATGCAGGGACGTGGCTAGAGGGTCTCCATTGGAGGTGGCCACCTTGCAACTGCACGCCCCCCTTAATTGGCTCGGAACTCTACAAATGGTACCTCACACTTTCCGCCTGTTGGAAATTTTCAAACCTGACACCTCACAAATGCTGAATAAATTCCAAATGAATGGTCATTTCAGACCAAAATGTTTGACCAAATGTAGGATAATATACCACGGTTTGTCTAAAATGGGTCAACCTATAATTTATGTGGGCTAAAATTTCCAACTAATGTTTTATCAGGCATGACATTTTCCACTGTTGATAACAGTTTTGGGGGGGGGGGTGGTAGACAAAACCTGTCGCCACGTCCCTGATTAATTACTTATTGGCAAATATGTTCTACCAATCAGCGACTGAGCCGGCTGCTTGTTGAACTGAACGTTCTTTGTTCGCATCCGTTTTTTAGATCCGCGGATACTTTAATAACTGACATTCTGAGTGGTCATGTTTAATGTGGGCTGAGTGGTCATGTTTAATGTGGGCTGAGTGGTCATGTTTAATGTGGGCTGAGTGGTCATGTTTAGAGTGGGTTGAGTGGTCATGTTTAATGTGGGCTGAGTGGTCATTTTTAATGTGGGTTGAGTGGTCATGTTTAATGCGGGCTGAGTGGTCATGTTTAATGCGGGCTGAGTGGTCATGTTTAATGCGGGCTGAGTGGTCATGTTTAATGTGGGCTGAGTGGTCATGTTTAATGTGGGCTGAGTGGTCATTTTTAATGCGGGCTGAGTGGTCATGTTTAATGTGGGCTGAGTGGTCATGTTTAATGCGGACTGAGTGGTCATGTTTAATGCGGGCTGAGTGGTCATGTTTAATGTGGGCTGAGTGGTCATGTTTAATGCGGGCTGAGTGGTCATGTTTAATGTGGGCTGAGTGGTCATGTTTAATGCGGCGTGGGTGGTCATGTTTAATGTGGGCTGAGTGGTCATGTTTAATGCGGGCTGAGTGGTCATGTTTAAAGCAAGATGAGTGGTCATGTTTAATGCGGGCTGAGTGGTCTTGTTTAATGCGGGCTGAGTGTTCATGTTTAATGCGGACTGAGTGGTCATGTTTAATGCGGGCTGAGTGGCCATGTTTAATGCGGGCTGAGTGGTCATGTTTAATGCGGGCTGAGTGGTCATGTTTAATGCGGGCTGAGTGGTCATGTTTAATGCGGGCTGAGTGGTCATGTTTAATGCGGGCTGAGTGGTCATGTTTAATACGGGCTGAGTGGTCATGTTTAATGCGGGCTGAGTGGTCATGTTTAATGCGGGCTGAGTGGTCATGTTTAGTGCGGGCTGAGTGACCATGTTTAATGCGGGCTGAGTGGTCTTGTTTAATTCGGGCTGATTGGTCATGTTTAATGCGGGCTGAGTGTTCATGTTTAATGCGGGCTGAGTGGTAATGTTTAATGCGGGCTGGGTGGTCTTGTTTAATTCAGGCTGATTGGTCATGTTTAATGCGGGCTGAGTGGTCATGTTTAATGCGGGCTGAGTGGTCATGTTTAATGTGGGCTGAGTGGTCATGTTTAATGTGGGCTGAGTGGTCATGTTTAATGTGTGCTGAGTGGTCATGTTTAATGCGGGCTGATTACTGACACTCTGAGTGGCCATGTTTAATGCGGGCTGAGTGTTCATGTTTAATGCGGGCTGAGTGGTCATGTTTAATGTGGGCTGATTACTGACATTCTGAGTTGTCATGTTTAATGCGGGCTGAGTGTTCATGTTTAATGCGGGCTGAGTGGTAATGTGTAATGCGGGCTGAGTGGTCTTGTTTAATTCGGGCTGATTGGTCATGTTTAATGCGGGCTGAGTGGTCATGTTTAATGTGGGCTGAGTGATCATGTTTAATGTGGGCTGAGTGGTCATGTTTAATGTGGGCTGCGTGGTCATGTTTAATGCGGGCTGATTACTGACACTCTGAGTGGCCATGTTTAATGCGGGCTGAGTGGTCATGTTTAATGCGGGCTGAGTGGTCATGTTTAATGTGGGCTGATTACTGACATTCTGAGTTGTCATGTGTAATGCGGGCTGAGTGGTCTTGTTTAATTCGGGCTGATTGGTCATGTTTAATGCGGGCTGAGTGTTCATGTTTAATGCGGGCTGAGTGGTAATGTTTAATGCGGGCTGAGTGGTCTTGTTTAATTCGGGCTGATTGGTCATGTTTAATGCGGGCTGAGTGGTCACGTTTAATGCGGGCTGAGTAGTCATGTTTAATGTGGGCTGAGTGGTCATGTTTAATGTGGGCTGAGTGGTCATGTTTAATGCGGGCTGATTACTGACACTCTGAGTGGCCATGTTTAATGCGGGCTGAGTGTTCATGTTTAATGGGGGCTGAGTGGTCATGTTTAATGTGGGCTGATTACTGACATTCTGAGTGGTCATGTTTAATGTGGGCTGATTTTGCGTTATTATTTTCCTTAATACTAATAACATTCGGTTTTAAAATGGTTAAATTTAACAAAACATTTGCGCGACAATTCACGTATTTTTGAATATCCGAATTTGTACATATGATATTAGACTGCGAGACGAAAATATGTACCATCTACACAAGTCATATGTCTGACATATATTTATATGTAATATAGATTCCGGAAACGGAGCATCATATGGCTTCCACTTGCGATTTGCGTCGCTTTATTATGCAGTTGCATTAAAACTGTCAGTGGTCATGTTTAATGCGGGCTGAGTGGTCGAAATATTTGCAGTTTTTACCTGCTCACTTTATATACATATATTTTCAAGATTATATTTCGAATCACATGCAGACTTTCAACAGAGTACAAAATGGCCAGACAACAAAGTCAGCATGGCTTATACTACTGGAGATTGTGTTGGGGTCGAATACAGTTTTGTTTTAATTATTCCAGTGTAATATAAAACATATCCATCAGAAGTACATCCTCAAATATTACTGGGCAAGTCCCACCAGAAAAAAAGTGTCTTGGTCCGCTGTTAACTCTTCAAATCATTAGCCTTCTATAATAGTGTCTGTATACTCATCAAAATAGCGTTCAAGAATTACCAAACGAGTTTTTAAATACTGTTTTTTGTTAAGTTTTTATGAATATAATATGTATATACTGTATTTTAATATGTATAGCACATATACATACAGGAATATGTGTGTGCGTGCGTGTGTGTGTGTATATATATATATATATATATATATATATATATATATATATAGCTATATATATATATATATATATATGTGTGCATGCGTGCGTGTATGCGTGCGTGATATGACTATGTTTGTTTTATGCTTTGTGACTTGGTAATAAACTTACATTCAAAAATACTAACCATACTTTCCACAGAATGGGAAAACACACATGTTCTCGATCATGTGGACACACCCGAAGGATATGTGCTATGGCCAGATAATGGACGTGTTCCATATATGTTCTTATCATCTGGACGTGGAGTCATGCTATGATTTCATTTCCGTTCGAACCGAATACATGGATGATATTCAGTGTTTAAGAGTGGATATCGAGAATTGTGTCATGAGAGTTCGAGAGCCGCTTGATATAGTTTTGAGTGCATGTATAAGTCCTTTAATGAAAACTATATGGACAAGTGACTTCTCTTAATTTGATATTGCTATGGCTGGTCCCTGAAATGAACATTATATCGCCATTGATACCGAGACATGCATGTTTCTTTTCACTAAACAGTGGCGATCTTTTGTTTAATTATATGTGTAAATCTACATCAGATACATGCCATGTCGGCATGGGGTGGCGGCATGGTGTGGCGGCATGGGGTTGCGGTTTGGCCAAATTATTCAACTATTGAAATGCTGGTCCTTGAGACAACATCAGTTGGAATTTGAGACAAAATTAGGTTGCAATTACCCTGGTAGTTTTAGTTTCAAACCATCGTTTAGTGAGAAATATGTTGTTTTATACCAAAAGTCGATCCTTTGGTTCAAATAGTTGCATTGATATGTTTGAAACTTTGCAACCTCATTTAGGGGTGTCATATTGAAAATATTCGGTCGTTGCCAGCATGCTGCTCCCCACTCTAACCAGACTGGGTTCAAGGGGTGAAGATGGAAATTTTAAGTTGGATTTCCTTAGCCATGTCGGACACGTCCCCGACCAATATTTTACTAATGTATGTTTGTTCGCTATGATGTTGGCGGAACATATCTATATAGCTCACACTACGTCTAAGAGGGTCAACTTTTTAATTTCACGGGACATATAACTATGTGATAAAAAACAGCAAAATTGGCTCCGATGGGGTTATAGGGAAGTGGATTCGGCCTGATGAAGGGTGGGGGGGGGGGGGTGAGTCAGCATCGGAAGTGATGACATTCGTTTGACACATATTTCAACCAAGCCTTATGAAAGCCTGTAGACATATTCTTGACAGGCGGAATGTAATGGTATGGGCTACAATGGTAGATATCCATGATGAGTGGAAATGCACGTCAAACCATTCCTGTGTGACACGGGTCAGCATAATATGCTGATATGTGCGGGAGCAAATTATGACGTCACATTCTATAGACATTCTGAATTTGTATAAATCGTATGTGTATACGCTCTGCACCATCTACACTTTGTTTATATAGTCACTGTGTAACCTGTATGAACATCAATTCAATTCAATTCTTTATTTTCTCCGTCCACTAATATGTGGAACTGGAGGTGGACATATATAGCATCATATATAATGTCAACAACAGTTTAAAAATAATAGAGATAAATAAAGTAGGGAAACTCACACAAAAAAGATAACAAATTCGAGATAATAACAGAAAAATATATATATATAATTAAATTAAATACACACTTAGCTGGGAAAGCTGCACTTGGACCATGTTTATATACGTACAGGAGGGCATGCATGTAGATTCAATTTAAACCAGTTTAAATGGCTGCTTTGGTAACTATTTCCGATGCAAATCTGGCTAATTTCAACATGTTTGTTTTATTTCCGTCATTAAAAAGAGTTTTTCATAAGTCGGATTACTTTGAAAGTATGTTTTCAGATAGGTTCTTCGGAAGGACGAAAGTTCGTTGCATATGAATAGATAATGGTATTCGTTGCACGTGCACGAACGATCTGTGTTACACAACAACAACAAACCAGTACCCGATCGGTTACGGTGTCAGAAAGGAAGTATGTGACTGGGGCGCTGTAGTATGCTCTTCACGTTGTATAGATCAATAAATAATAAAATTTGTTCTGTCGAATTCAGAGATGCATGGGAGTGGTTTGGTGCAATGGTGTTGATATTTGGTATTGTTGAATGATACATAACTGTCCAATTACCGTTAGGTCATTAACCCTTTACCCAACAGAAGGGCCCTGTGCCAATGCATTCTCTTATATATGCGAGTCGACCATAGGTCGCCTCGCATATATAAGAGAATGCATTGGCTTAACACATTAAAACTTATAAAATTGTTAAAGAATGTAAGAAAAAATGGTAAAAAGAGTTTTTTTTTAGGCCAATGCATACTCTTATATATGCGAGGCGACCTATGGTCGACTCGCATATATAAGAGAATGCATTGGCACAGGGCTAACTCTAACTATTACAATGTGGTCAAGGAGCCGGTTCCAATGATATCCATATTTGTATGGTTCTATTGAGACAGACCGAAGATATTTTAGGCTGTTGAAGCTTTATTTGGCCGGTTTTGGCCGGTTTGTTGGGTAAAGGGTTAAGAAACCACAGTTGAAAAGTGTCCACATAGTTTTTTTTTAATTGACCTTAGTTATTCGCAGTTAAGATTGGAGGCGGAGAATACAGCTTAGCTCCGACGATAGAGGCAGAAGATGTTTCAATCCCATTGTTAAACAGCTTATATTCGCCTATATTCATTAATTAATTAGTCTAATCAGTTTTAGTGCCCATTTAAGTCATCTTCACAATCATATCCCATGATACTCCCAGGGTCAAGTAACCCCTGTGTCCAAATGTTCAGCCCCGAGGGTCAAACAGTTTGGTCGTCCATTTAGATAGTTTTTACCCTGTGCCAATGCAATCTCTTATATATGCGAGTCGACCATAGGTCGCCTCGCATAATATAACAGAATGCATTGGCCTAACAATTTTTTACAATTTTAATAATTTTTTCTTGTATTCTTTAACAATTTTATAATTTCACCCATACAGATCCCCAGACAAACATGAGCAGACGACACTCTTCTATATGCTTCTATATATGTGTGGGGCTCCATGCAGGGTAATGGATGTTTTTTATTTTATGTCCTAAAAATTGTAAGAAACATTTATTTAAACAAAAATGATAAAAAATTGTTAGGCCAATGCATTCTCATATATATGCGAGGCGACCTATGGTCGACTCGCATATATAAGCGAATGCATTGGCACAGGGTAAAAAAAATCCCGACTTACGACTGGATTGGATGGGGTGGTGGATGGGTACTTACCGTTATACTCGTCCATAGCCGGAAAGAACAGCCAGAGTTTTATTAGCGTAGATTTTGTTATTTATTTATATTCTTGTTTATTTATCTAGTAATTCATTTATTTTTGTATTTATTTATTGACCCATTCATTTATTCAAGATATATGCTATTCATGACATGTATACACTATTCCGACTATTGAGACTTCGATGTTGAGGGAACAATGTGGCATTAACAGCCAACACGCACACGATTAGATAGCGGAATATAGTTAATCTGGGTTCACGATTAGATATCGATTGATATACAATGGCAGCAACACGACGTGTCACGAACGTTTAGGATTAAGATTATCCAGTCATAAGTCGGGATTTGTTTACCCTGTGCCAATGCATTCTCTTATATACGCGAGTCGACCATAGGTCGCCTCGCATATATAAGAGAATGCATCGGCCTAACAATTTTGTATCATTTTTTTTAAATAAATGTTTCTTACAATTTTTAGGACATAAAATAAAAAACATCCATTACCCTGCAGGGAGCCCCACACATATATAGAAGCATATAGAAGAGTGTCGTCTGCTCATGTTTGTCTGGGGCTCTGTATGGGTGAAATTATAAAATTGTTAAAGAATACAAGAAAAAATTATTATTACGGAGCTATTTGAAGAAGTGTTTTTAAAGCCCATCAGATAAACCACGCCTCTATCCGTCTACTAGACAGATAAAGCATCCTCTATATTAGACAGTTAAACTTAATGATATGCGATGAAAAAAGGTTACAGTAACTTGGGCCAGTTAACATCCAGCAGTTCGATGAGTGACTTCACTTGGTCGTAACAACGTTAAATGGAGCATCATTAGAACGGACCATGCTGGTTTCCGTTGTTAGCGAAAGCGGCCTTAGAAACGTCAACATGGACAACGTATTTTCGTGCAATCGGTGGCCATACCTTTCTGAAAGACCAAATGATGCGCGCCCCAAAACGAACTCAAATAGAATTGTTAAGTGATGAAGTCTATAACTTGATTAAGCAATGGGAAGTTTGTTACTATAAAGTATACGATATTCGTCCGTGAACTGGTGCTAGTGCTACTGCTAAGGTTCAGACTTTCAATTCATAAATAAGTTTCAAGCACAAACATCCATATTCACATGACTGCTATACTCGTACACTTCAGTTTTAGATTTGAACGATACGCGAATTGTTTAGATTTTATTAGAACTTACACCATTCTATGATATTTTTCGGGCATAATTTAGAAATTATAAAGCGGACTATTTCGCGGTGCAGTCGTATGAATACAAAACTGTTTCATAATTATTAGTCTCTACTATAAAGTCGCTAAGTAGGTCATCGCTTCTCGGTAAGGAGCCTGTGAATTTTGCGATGTGTTTTGACAAAAACTGCGATAAAATACATTTAAATTTGTTCGGTGGATAAATAGAACATCCGCATATTGTAGCTGAATATATAATTCATTTTTGCTCGTAGGCCTATGTGGGCATCTATTTGGCTCACCTAGAGGCTCGCCAAATAAATGCCCACATACTCGCAAAAAATAAATTCTTTATTCAGCAACACTATATGCAGATAGTATATATTAAAGAGCGTTTCCATAACCTCCACCAGATCCACCCACCCAATAGGAGAATCACTTGTGGTGTTGTAAATTATTTTATACAAATTTCCGTTATTTTGTCAAATTATATATGGTACGTTCTATATAGAGTTATCACCCTTCTGATTAACTAGGGGTACTCATTTCGAAATAGAATCCAAACCTGGCGTGTGATGTACTGTTACTATGATCGAATATCAATCGTATTTATCGTGGACCCATAGTAAGTATCTTTCGCTATATAATCACGTGTGTATTATGTATGGCATTAAATGTACGCACACATAACTTCACAACCGATGTTTCCAGCTATTAGACTATCTACCATTTCTACATTTCATAGTATCGGGCTTGGTAAAAATACATCCGTGTTATGATCATATATACCTGCCAATTAGTTCGTTATTTGCGAAACTTTGCCAAACTCCAGCTTAAGTTTGGAAAATCTAGAACTAGAACCAAATAACTGTTTCGCGAAACGGTGTAATTTTGTTATCCGACTATTTTATCAACACACAAGTCTAAACGCACTTGAGCAACAACACGCATGGCAAACACCAGACCGGCCGGCAACACCAGTCCGGCCGACAAACACCAGTCCGACCGACAAACACCAGTCCGGCCGGAAAACACCAGCCCGGTCGGCAAACACCAATCCGGTCGGCAAACACCAGTCAGGCCGGCAAACACCAGTCAGGTCGGCAAACACCAGTCAGGTCGGCAAACACCAGTCAGGTCGGCAAACACCAGTCCGGACGGCAAACACCAGTCAGGTCGGCAAACACCAGTCCGGACGGCAAACACCAGTCAGGCCGGCAAACACCAGTCAGGCCGGCAAACACCAGTCCGACCGACAAATACCAGTCCGGCCGGCAAACACCAGTCAGGCCGGCAAACACCAGTCCGGCCGGCAAATACCAGTCCGGCCGGCAAATACCAGTCCGGTCGGCAAACACCAGTCCGACCGGCAAACACCAGTCCGGCCGGCAAACACCAGTCCGACCGACAAACACCAGTCCGGGCGGCAAATACCAGTCAGGCCGGCAAACACCAGTCAGGCCGGCAAACACCAGTCAGGCCGGCAAACACCAGTCCGACCGGCAAACACCAGTAAGGCCGGCAAACACCAGTCCGGCCGACAAACACCAGTCCGGCCGACAAACACCAGTCAGGCCAAACAAAATAGTTCTAATTGGTTGCCATTTTGATGAGCAGCGTGAAATCGTCAACAAGACTACCGCTCTAATTATGTCAATAACCATTTATGTGGCCCCAGACAGATATAATAATGCACTGATGATTATCGTCTGCTTGGGTCTGTGTGAGGCTCCATACGGGAGTGTTATATAACCCTTTCATGGCAGGAGCTGAGCTGGCGCAACATTAATGACCCTGTGCCAATGCATTATCTTATATATGCCAGTCGACCATAGGTCGCCTCGCATATATAAGAGAATGCATTGGCATTTTTCTTACATTCTTTAACAACTTTTGTAATTTTTTATCAATTTTTCGTACATTATATAACAATTTTTATAATTTTTTCTTATATTCTTTAACAATTTTATCATTTAAAAAAAAAATTCTTACATTTTTTAACAATTATAAAAAATAATATAAAACAGCGTTTTCGCAAACAATTCAGGAAGTCATGAAAGGGTTAATGCACAAATTGTCAACAAGACTAGCGCTCTAATTCCCCATTCGCTCAATAAGTTATATAGAGGAAATTGTTCTCAAATCAAATAGGAAATTTGACTTTGGTGCGATCGGTTCCGCCATTTTAGCTGGAAACCACCCCCGCTAAATATAGAAAACCACAGATTGGTACCCAGCTGCCGGTGACAGACTCAGAATGGAAGTATGACTGAAACTTTGCTACCTTGGCATGACATCTAACTGTGATGTGTGAGCCAACCTGGGCTACCTAATGGTACAGTCCGAGTCGATGGTCACCGTGACCATGCCATCACATTCAAACAACAACAACAACAACATTTCTTCAAAAGACGCATTCGTTATCAGAATCGATTAATTACCCAAAATAATGCTAACAACTGTCATCTCTAGTATAAAATTTTCCAAAACGTGTTATATATTAACATTTTGTTCAAGGCAATTTTATTATTGAGAGTATGTCGGTCGGCTCGTCGAATTTTTGCTAGGCCGCCAAATACTCCAGTTGGTGAAAAATAACGGATTTAAAAAAATTGATATTTGATACCTCTGAGTTTTGATGAGTGGGTTCCTCGATCACAATATTTTTCAGCAACAAGTTAACAGCTTCTTCGGCAAGTCGACATAGAGTGAAAATTGAGTGGGATACTCAAATAAATTGTCGCTTCTTTGGAGCTTGTTTATATAAAATATTATCGGAAATACAACGCCCTTCTTGTTGGAGTATAGGATGATTACAATACACAAACAACGGTGTTGATACATTATACATTATATGTGAAGAGGAAACGTCTGCGATAAATTGTTTTTTCGAGGCGATCAATATGTGTTTTATGGATGAAACAGGACCAATTGAACGTTCAGCAGTTTACTGTCGATCGACAAATGTGTTTGTGTATGAAGTACTACGTGTCGAGATGAAGATTCCTCTTGAAAACACGTCGAAATCAACTTCTTGAGTTGTCCTATTGGAGCTATAAATTGATTGAGTTGTCCGGTTGGAGCTTCAAATAGAAAAGCATCGCCTCGACGATCTCTGCTTCCAATATTCACAATTTAAGGTTTATCCACTGGCGAAATACTTGGGACCATCTCCTTTTATTCTCAACCGAATATATGCAACAAATGAATGAATTTGAGCAATGGATTAGTGTAAAAATACACCCATGTGCTCTATGAACGATGTAAACAACATGGTAATTATAATGAAAATGAATTTACGACTGGAGTCATAAATTCATTTTCATTATAATTACCATGATGTTTGCACACGAGTGTATTTCGCGCAAAACCATGGCTCAAATTCATTCATTTGTTGCATATATTCTGCTGGTCACATAAATAGTATCCCTATAACAAACTCTGGTTCGGCTATTCAGTATTCTATGTATATTTGTCCAATACGATAATAATTTGTTTCCAAAACATTACATATAATTTCTTCTACTTGGTCACTGGGTCAGATTTCACCCTCACAAGATACCAGTAATTAAAAAAAATTATAGTAAACATGTGTCAGTCACGTGGCTAATATATCTGGAATGGATTTTTCGCAACAATATTATTCACTATTGTTGCTGTTTTAATTGTGATATTTGTTTCTGTTTTAGCCGGGATGAGGCCTATAGAGACTGAAACGACGTTAAACCCCGATCAATAGATCAAGATGTCGTAATTTATCGATTGATGAAAGTACATGTACTTCACCAGATGAAACAATGATTGCGATGAACACACATCGATAGCAATTTGAAACCTATTGTAACATACCACCCGCCGGATAAACCCATCGTATCAGCGGCACATTAATATTAATTGTTTTATAGCGGACAATCGTAGCCATTGAGATGCCGTAGTGTTAACCTTTTCTATATTAAAGCATCATTGGTGGGTAGTTTTCCCATAGGACATGTTCAGATAATACGTTAAGCAAACGGTCGTTTGTTGATCCCATCTAAACAATTCCCCCCTCAATAAATAGGGCTCCCTCTGCGCTTGTATTTATGCGGCCGATCCAGCAGAAAGAAAGATCAGATACAGCGTCCTCGATGAGGCCGGAGCTAAACAAACTAATGTTTACTATCCATCACCCACTCCCTTGGAATCAGCATCAGCATCACTTCCACCAGAAAAGATACAATATGAGGGTGAAGGAAAGGGCCTATCGGCCCTTTCGACCATCCCGGTGTTACCCCCCCTCCCAGTGACCCATATATTGTAGTTATCTGCCGTCTGCTTGAATCGCCTTAACACCACCCCTCAAAATCAAGATTAAACCATTCCAAAGTACACTTTCTTATCTGACTGAGATAATATATTTAGTATAGGAAGGGTTAATAAACAAGTGGGAGCTCCGGGTGTACGGCAGACTCACGTACGACAGACTCACATCAATAATGTTCCCAATTCATTATTAAAGACACACTGTCCAATTTAACGCCAAGTTAGTCAAAATGTTAACATTAAGCTCACCAACCAAAAAATAAGACGAGAGACATTCATCTTCATTAGTATGGCACACACATCGTAAAGGCCGAAAAGTTTTGTGTTCATATGCTTAATATGGCACAGGTTAGCGACTTGCAATTAGGAAGATCCTATTGGTTGTATCTTTCTTTTGACTTTTCAAAAACTTTACCTCTTTGGTCTTCCAAAATTTTAAAGTTTTACCTTTTTCCTTAAATTACAAATTCTTAGGTATCTTTGATTTTAATTACTCTCTTTCGATCTGTACGTTCTTAATTACTTTTCAAAATATTTCCAGCCGCTCCGTGACTTTGCTCTCCGACTCAAAATTTTATGCCAAGAACACGAGGAACACAGTGTCTGCATGTGATTGGGACCCTGACCCTAATATATCCCCTTTCTTTCATATACTTTGCAGACACTCTCCTCTTGTTCTTGACATCCATTACATTTTTGCTCCGCCAATATTATGTGGGTAAAATGACGAATATGTTTGAGGCGTTTTTCTTTCTTACTAAAACCTATGTTGACTAACAAATAGGCCATTTATGGTCTACCTGCCAGTGCTTCACTTTGACTTGTTTTCTGTCATTCTGGTGTGCTAGGTTTGGTGTTGCTTACCCTGGAACTCGTGTTACCTGGTCTGACACCCACTTACCTGATTGGTTACACATAAAAACAAAGACGAGAGACATTCATCTTCATTAGTATGGCACAAACATCGTGAACCAGATACAAGTGCGTCTCTGTTCAACCCTCTCTATGATAAATGGATTATCCCAGTGTGTTAAGAAAGTATACATATGAATAGCCAATGTTTCATTTGGAGGGATGTTAAGGTGACGTAAGCAGAAGACATATAAATACAAGTGCAGCATGAGATGTATAAGACGGAAATGTTTAGATAATAAGTTAACTTAAGGTAACTTATTATTTGAACATTTCCGTTCGGATATCAATTCATCGATGATCCCTTAGTATAGAACGGGTGAAACTTATTATCTGAACATTTTCTATGGGATAACTACTCATCAATGGTGCTTTAGTATAAAAAGGGCGAAACTGATTATCTGAACATTTCCTATGGGATAACTACTCATCAATGATGCTTAAGTATAGAAAGGGTTAAACTTATTATCTGAACATTTCTTATGGGATAACTCCTCGTCGACGATGATGTAATGTAGAAAGGGTTCACGTTGAAAACGAACACAAAAGATCAATTGAGAACAACATCTTTGTCTACCGATTTTGGGCGGCGGAAGCATGGACGCTCTTTATAACAGACTGAAACATGGACGCTCTTTATAACACACTCGACAGAAGCATGAAAGCTCCTCTTTATAACAGACGTTCATTGGGCGACGGAAGCATGGACGCTCTTTATAACAGAAGCGATGGAAGCATGTCCGCTCTTTATAACAGACGCGATGGAAGCATGGACGCTCTTTATAACACACAGAAGCATGGACGCTCTTTATAAAAGATGGAAGCATGAATGCTCTTCATAACAGACAAGTCGAAATCATGTGATGCTCTTTATAACAGGCGGAAGCATGAACGTTTTTTACAACAGACGGAATCATGGACGCTCTTTATAACATACGCTATACGGAAGCTCTTTATAACAGACACGACGGAAGCGTGGACGCTCTTTATAACATACGGAAGCATGGGCGCTCTTTAGAACATACAGAAGCATGGACGCTCTTTATAACAGCCGATCATTGAGCGACGGAAGCATGGACGCTCTTTATAACAGACTGAATCACGGACGCTCTTTAAAAGAGACAATGCTCTTTATAACATACGGAAGCATTGACGCTCTTTATATCAGACGGAAGCATGGGCGCTCTTTAGAACATACAGAAGCATGGACGCTCTTTATAACAGACGATCATTGAGCGACGGAAGCATGGACGCTCTTTATAACAGAC
Source organism: Siphonodentalium dalli (assembly GCA_032622095.1). Taxonomy (NCBI): domain Eukaryota; kingdom Metazoa; phylum Mollusca; class Scaphopoda; order Gadilida; family Siphonodentaliidae; genus Siphonodentalium; species Siphonodentalium dalli. The sequence continues at coordinate 289,065,581 of CP136064.1, read as the reverse complement.
TGAAGCACGGACGCTCTTTAAAAGAGACAATGCTCTTTATAACAGACGGAAGCATGGACGATCTTTATAACAGATGCGACGGAATTGAGAACAACATCTTTGTCTACCGATTTTGGGCGTCGGAAGCATGGACGCTCTTTATAACAGACTGAAACATGGAGGCTCTTTATAACACACTCGACAGAAGCATGAAAGCTCCTCTTTATAGCAGACGTTCATTGGGCGACGGAAAGAATGGACGCTCTTTATAACAGACGCGATGGAAGAATGGACGCTCTTTATAACAGAAGAAAGCATGGGCGCTCTTGATAACAGACAGAAGCATGAACGCTCTTTGTAACAGAGAAGTCGGAACCATGGGACGCTCCTTATAACAGATGGACGCATTAATGCTCTTTATAACAGACGGAAGCATGGACGCTCTTTATAACATACACGACGGGAGCTCTTTATAACAGACGCGATGGAAGAATGGGCGCTCTTTATAACATACGTTCATTTTGGCAACGGAGGCATGGACGCTCTTTGTAACAGACGTTCATTTGTGCGATGGAAGCATCCATGATGTGTGTCCATTCGAGATGATTGACGAAAATATATTTAGTAGACAATTTCATTCTGAAGATTCACATAGGAATGTAGTTGGAATCTAAATGCAGAGAGGTCAGATGAAACCGTGTCAACAGAGAACTCTGATATTCAAAATAAGAATGAACGACAATGTGACCTTCAAAATAAGGATGAGAAACACTTTTACGTTCCCCGCTCTAAGCATGTCAGCTATGAAACTGTGGACCAGCATTGTTACCAGAGTAGTCAGATAAAGTCCCATTCTTTCAATTAAAACGTCAAGGAATGTGAATGCTGAGGGCGTCGGATGGGAGCGACTTCAGAATATCTTACCAGTTGTCATACAAATACAAAAGTTTAATGTTTTCTCAAATCTCACTATTTGGTGCAACTGTGTGGCTCAATAAGCTAATTCGCACTATTGACATATTCGTGATTTGTATATATGGTCTTTGTGATATATGACACGACTACTATGTTGCAAAGTGAAATATCAAGATTCAATTGAGCTATTGATATATTCCACCTTATTTTTTTTGCTGGGACTAATCAGAACAAGCTATGTGTATGTTCTGGTTTTCGCGCACATGAGGCATGCGTTTGTTTATTAGTCTCTTGCGAGAAGTCTGAACTATCGAGGAAAATAACAAATGGATTCATTTGGAGTGGCATCTTCCGGAACCATATACACTCAAATCTGTGTACACGAATGTCAAGTTCCCAAATAATTAGATCTGGTTTAATTTGTGCATATCATTTGTTGACTTTCTGAATGGACATTTTGCATCAGTAGTTGCACTTCTATTGTGGCTTGACATTGGTTGTTAATGTATACACATCGCAGCGTCGCTATTTGATACTATTCTAGCTGCTGTGTTCATTTTCTAACAACTGTTTGGCGTTGTTGAAACGGGTAATAATTTATTAATATTATTGGAAAGAACCGGGAAATCGTATGATGAAGTCAACACGTGTCGCATATTTCTAAAACGTCCAGAAAATATGCATCAAGATGATTCTGACTACTCCCAGAGAAAATTTAAATGGTACTAGTCTGAAGTATTTCCAGGCAGCTAAATAAGGTGCCGGTCATTTGCAGAATGAAGTCCCTAAAGGGTGCATTTAGTGATGGAACCCACATAGCAGGCTAGCATCACCAAATTTACCCTCTGAGGACCTCATAGCTGATCAATTCCTAAACAGAATGAGTCCCATTGGATGAATTTGGTGATGCTAGCCCACTATGAGGGGTAGCATCACTAAACTCACCCTCTGGTGACCTCATTCTTCAAAATGTCCAGCACATTATTTTGAGGCCTGATCAATTCTCATTAATATCCCATTTAACATCAAATGGTAATTCAGTTGGTCACTAAACTCATGATTTATCGCAAATAGATACATAAACAAATTTTCAACATGACATTTGGGGTTCTAAACACCTCAAAAAAGTAAGTCCCCCCTAATATATTTGTTAATATGTTATGAAATATGAGATGGATTTTGACGAAACATCATTCAATTGTTTTGTGGTATCTGGTTCAGAGCCTGCACAGTGTACAAATTGATTGGAAGAGTGGTGCTTTTCAAAAGCTGCAAAACACTTGACTTAGAGTGAACAATCACTCCAGTGTTCCATTGTTCACTCAAGTTGCTACTGGCTGTAAATGTGGTCCAAAAGTGACACTTATCCACGATAACATGCGTGTTATCTTCGGGACCCAATGTGCCCACTGCATACCCAGGCCATTCAGGCTAACCACATTAATTTGGAAAGACACCTTGCAGTAATGCAGTTACATGCTGTGGACGACACAGAGTTATTGGAATCAGTCTATTTGAAGCCCTTTTCAGTAAACCATATAGGCATTGAGGTACCAACAGATAAGGATGTTTCAAGCCCGTGCGAAAAATGGGGGGACAACCGCACAACCGAATGACTGATCACTCTATCTGTGTTTTTGAAACTTTTTAAAAGTGGCCCTTTTCCATTCAATTCATGCTCAGCCATATGTTGTCACCTCACCGCATATATCACACTTGATGTCTCTGGTACCTCAAGTCATTCAGAGATTTTCATCAAAATCCATCCAATATCTCATAAAATATTACCGAATATATTAGGGGGGACTTTCTTTTTTGAGGCGTTTACAACAAAATTGGCAAGGGAATGATGATGAATTTATAAATATCTTTCAAAATTTCACGTTTAAAACAAAACCATAAATAGAGGATCTCACATGAGTTTCTATTTTATACGGAATTTATCAACCGAGTTCATTAAATTCGATTTGAGCCGAGGTTTACCGAGGCTCAAATTGAATTTAGAGGACGAGGTTGATAAATTACGTATAAAATAGGACGAGTGTGAGATACCTTTTATCACATGATCAAATAAACCCGAAGCAACGCGAAATATTCATCGAAAACAACAATCATAAACTACAGCGATCGCAAGTTATTTGAAGAACGCCGTGACGTCATCGCACGCGCTGATATTAAACGTGTCTATTACCGATAATTATGAAACTGATTTTATGGCCAAATTATGTGATAAATGAGATTATTGATCCACTGAAAAAATTGTTTGTCCTAAAATATTTATTTTAATGTGACAAATAAATCGACAAGCTACAAGTATGGTCTGCTATCCTTAAAGGTACTCAATCCGATCCGATGCTCCTAAATTACTATTTCTTTGGCTTCGGGGGTAAAAATATATTCAATTCTAGTCGAGGAAGCCATCCATCAAACCTCAGATTGATTAGATATCGATGTTTGAAATGTGCTGTTTCTATGTGTTTGTGGTCCAATGTTTTCTTGTTAATAGTTACAACTTGATTTTAGATTTATCCATCTTACAACTGCAATTTGTCAGTTTTTATCGCATCGTCGTCGAAAAGATTGGACCACAAACAATAGAAACAGCACATTTGAAACATCGATATCTAATCAATCTGAGCTTTGAGATGGGTGGGTTCCTCGACTCGAATCAAATATTTGTTACACCCAAAGCCAAAGAAATAATAACTTAGAAGCATATGATCGGATTGGGTTTCTTTAAAATACTGAATTCTTAAACATATTGTGCCAAAATTCCACCTGACTATATGTAGAATATTTTTCAAGTTTAATGAATAAATGATTATCTTTATGCAACATTTTTCTTCTGATTCACCTGTACACAGAATGAAATGCATTTTCAGTGCTGATAATGCAATCTCTGTAACTAGAACCAACTGGTTCTTGGGCATGTATCCAACAAGGAACCAAATTTATTCTAAATGAAGAACCAATGGTTCTTCGGGGAAGGGAGGAGGGGAAATTGGTTCTTGGGGAAGAACCAAACTGGAACCAATGAAGAACCAGGGATTGGTTCTTGAGGGAGAACCAATGAAGAACCATTTGGTTCTTGGGATGAAGAACCAAACTTTAATCACGAAGAACCTATTGGTTCCGCCTGGAGGACAAACTTGAAGAACCAAATTTGGTTCTTCAATTTTCTCTGTGAGGAACCATTATTACTCTTGAAGAACCAAATTATTATTCCCGAAGAACCAAATGGTTCCACATGAAGAACCAATTATATCAACGAAGAACCAAACATTCAGTCGTGGAGAACCAACTGGTTCTGCGGTGTATAAATAATGAAGAACCAAATGGTTCTAGATTTGGTTCTTAATAGTCACAATAATGAGGAACCAAATGGTTCTTGGTTTGGTTCCCGATAAACCCAAATCTGAAGAACCAAATGGTTCTAGGTCCCCTGAAGAACCAGTTGGTTCTTTATTTGGTTCCGCCTGGAGGACAAGTGGGGAACCAATGAAGAACCATTGGGTTCCATTTTTTTCTAAGAGTGTACGGAAGCTCTTTATAACAGACACGACGGAAGCGTGGACGCTCTTTATAACAGACGGAAGCATGGGCGCTCTTTAGAACATACAGAAGCATGGACGCTCTTTATAACAGCCGATCATTGAGCGACGGAAGCATGGACGCTCTTTATAACAGACTGAATCACGGACGCTCTTTAAAAGAGACAATGCTCTTTATAACAGACGGAAGCATGGACGATCTTTATAACAGATGCGACGGAATTGAGAACAACATCTTTGTCTACCGATTTTGGGCGTCGGAAGCATGGAGGCTCTTTATAACAGACTGAAACATGGAGGCTCTTTATAACACACTCGACAGAAGCATGAAAGCTCCTCTTTATAGCAGACGTTCATTGGGCGACGGAAGAATGGACGCTCTTTATAACAGACGCGATGGAAGAATGGACGCTCCTTATAACAGAAGAAAGCATGGGCGCTCTTGATAACAGACAGAAGCATGAACGCTCTTTGTAACAGAGAAGTCGGAACCATGGGACGCTCCTTATAACAGATGGACGCATTAATGCTCTTTATAACAGACGGAAGCATGGACGCTCTTTATAACATACACGACGGGAGCTCTTTATAACAGACGCGATGGAAGAATGGGCGCTCTTTATAACATACGTTCATTTTGGCAACGGAGGCATGGACGCTCTTTATAACAGACGTTCATTTGTGCGATGGAAGCATCCATGGACGCTCTTTATAAGAGACGCTATGGAAGCATTGACGCTCTTTATAACACACAGAATCATGGACGCTCTTTATAAGAGACGCGATGTAAGAATGGACGCTCTTTATAACAGAATAAAGCATGGGCGCTCTTGATAACAGACATAAGCATGGACGCTCTTTATAACAGAGAAGTCGGAATCATGGGACGCTCTTTATAACAGGTGGACGCATTAACGCTCTTTATAACAGACGGAAGCATGGACGCTCTTTATAACATACGCGACGGAAGCTCTTTATAACAGACGCGATGGAAGAATGTGCGCTCTTTATAACATACGTTCATTTGGGCAACGGAGGCATGGACGCTCTTTATAACATACGTTCATTTGGGCAACGGAATCATGGACGCTCTTTATAACAGACGTTCATTTGGGCGATGAAAGCATGGACGCTCTTTATAAGAGACGCGATGGAAGCATGGACGCTCTTTATAACACACATAAGCATGGACGCTCTTTATAAGAGACGCGAAGGAAGCATGGGTGCTCTTTATAACAGAAGAAAACATGGACGCTCTTTATAAGAGACGCGATGGAAGCATGGCCGCTCTTTATAACAGACGAGATGGAAGCATGGACGCTCTTTATAACATACAGAAGCATGGACGCTCTTTATAAGAGTCGGAAGCATGAATGGTCTTCAAGTCGGAATCATTGGACGCTCTTTATAACAGGCGGACGCATGGACGCTCTTTATAACTGACGGAAGCATGTACGCTCTTTATAACAGGCGGGAGCATGTGCGCTCTTTATAACAGGCTGACGCATTGACGCTCTTTATAACAGACGTAAGCATGGAAACTCTTTATAACAGACGAGTTGGAAGCAAGGGCGCTCTTTATAACAGACGAGTAGGAAGCAATGGCGCTCTTTATAACAGACGCGACGGAAGCATGGACACTCTTTATAACATATGGAAGCATGGGCTTTCTTTGTAACGGACGGAAGCATGTGCACTCTTTATAACAGACGAAAACATGGACGCTCTTTATAACAGACGGATGCATGGACGCCCTTTATAATAGATGGAAGCATGGACGCTCTTTATAACAGATGTTTTTGTGTAGTGGAAGCATAGATGCTCTGTGTAACATATGTTTACTGTGTGGTGTAAGCTTGGTCTCTCTTTATAACAGATGCGATGGAAGCATGGACGTTCTTTGTAACAAACGTTCATTGGAATTTTTGCTAGACTGACAGTTATTCATATATACAACGTGTAGAAACTTCCTCTCTTGAATGTCGATATCTGGCCTTCATATTCTTCTATTAATGTGATATAAATCTAAGTCAAATCTAATTATTTTTGGCATATTGTTTTATATTCCGTTTATCCCGTCAACGATAGTCTCCCGGCTCACGTGACCATTCCGTCTGCACGTACACTTTCAAACCATTCAGCAGTTTTGTGTCAAAATTTATGTGTAGCATTGGGAATCTTGTGCACAGAGGAATAATTCAGTAGACTAACATTACACATCTAGCTGTGTGGGTCTATAGCTGATCTAACTACTGTGGTCATGCCTCATATTAAACATAAGCAACAACTTTTCAACTCTCGGATGGAATTCCCGATAACTAAACTGATAATGGAGCATAACAGATAAATTTACCCATATGAAAACTTAATGTGTAGCACACTCTGGTTAGACTCACACTATATAACAACTTTTATAATTGTTGTCACCATAACAAAACAGGTTTAGTTAAAACTACCATAATTGCATTTTTGTATTTCGGGTATGGCCCTATCAACATCTACCACTCCTGTAAGTAAGACATATATGTGTTCTTTTCTCAGCGAGATCCGCACTATCAAAAAGTTTTATAATGCTATTCAACATAAAGGTGCTTCTTGATGTAGTTTAGTGTGTTAAATCTACCATAATAACCTTCATATGTGCATTTTTAGATTTTGGGTGTGTTGCTGTTAACAGTGACCCCATGCAAGTCGGACATATGGTAATTTGCCAGTCAGGTCAACACTAACAACATTTTATTTTTATTTTCTACATAAAAATACACGACGTAGTTTAGTTTGTTATAACTCACATAATATGAGTCATATGCATTACTTCGATGTCGGGTGGTTGCATAGCAACCGTTGCTAAGGAATGACCTGTCGCCACATTTGAAAATGAGCATTATCGTATAAGAAACATATGTGCCAAGTTTCATGCTTTTATCACCTTTTCACAAGAGTGATTTTCTACACAAAGCGCTTGGACTAGTAGAAGGGCAAAATGTTACAAGGTCGACGAGAACCAGTTTAGGTGGTAGTGTTATGTTTTTACAATTATTGACCAGTTATTGATCTGTGTATTTTTAATACAAATTGCTAGCGTCTGTATAATTAGAAGCCCGAGAAATTTGACATCGAATACGATAGTTCTCATGAAAAAAAATCGTCATTTTAGGGGTCATTATGTTTTTCATATCTACAAAATTCATTCAAATCCATCCTTTAAATTTGTGTCTCTGGTTCGAGAATTGTGTATTGAACAATATTGAGTACATTTAGTATATGTTTCGGTTGAAAAATTGTTACAGCGTCCCACTATTTCCATGTTTGTGAACAATATAAAAGTTTTTTTAACAGATGCGACGGAATTGAGAACAACATCTTTGTCTACCGATTTTGGGCGTCGGAAGCATGGACGCTCTTTATAACAGACTAAAACGTGGAGGCTCTTTATAACACACTCGACAGAAGCATGAAAGCTCCTCTTTATAACAGACGTTCATTGGGCGACGGAAGCATGGACGCTCTTTATAACAGACGCGATGGAAGAATGGACGCTCTTTAAAACAGAAGAAAGCATTGGCGCTCTTGATAACAGACAGAAGCATGAACGCTCTTTGTAACAGAGAAGTCGGAATCATGGGACGCTCTTTATAGCAGGTGGACGCATGAATGCTCTTTATAACAGACGGAAGCATGGACGCTCTTTATAACATACGTTCATTTGTGCGATGGAAGCATCCATGAACGCTCTTTATAACAGACGCGATGGAAGCATGGACGCTCTTTATAACACACAGAAGCATGGACGCTCTTTATAACACACAGAAGCATGGACGCTCTTTATAAGAGACGCTATGGAAGAATGGACGCTCTTTATAACAGAAGAAAGCATGGACGCTCTTGATAACAGCCAGAAGCATGAACACTCTTTATAACAGACGGAAGCATTGGCGCTCTTTATAACATACGCGACGGAAGCTCTTTATAACAGACGCGATGGAAGAATGGGCGCTCTTTATAACATACGTTCATTTTGGGCAACGGAGGCATGGACGATCTTTATAACATACGTTCATTTTGGGCAACGGAGGCATGGACGCTCTTTATAGCAGACGTTCATTTGGGCGATGTAAGCATGGACGCTCTTTATAACAGACGCGATGGAAGCATGGACGCTCTTTATAACACACATACGCATGGCCGCTCTTTATAAGAGACGCGATGGAAGAATGGACGCTCTTTATAACAGAAGAAAACATGGACGCTCTTTGTAAGAGACTCGATGGAAGCATGGCCGCTCTTTATAACAGACGCGATGGAAGCATGGCCGCTCTTTATAAGAGACGGAAGCATGAATGCTCTTCAATTCGGAATCATGGGACGCTCTTTATAACAGGCGGACGCATGGACGCTCTTTATAACTGACGGAAGCATGTACGCTCTTTATAACAGACGGAAGCATGGACACTCTTTATAACAGGCGGACGCATTAACGCTCTTTATAACATACGGAAGCATGGACACTCTTTATAACAGGCGGAAGCATTAACGCTCTTTATAACATACGGAAGCATGGACACTCTTTATAACAGGCGGACGCATTAACGCTCTTTATAACATACGGAAGCATGGACACTCTTTATAACAGGCGGACGCATTAACGCTCTTTGTAACATACGGAAGCATGGACACTCTTTATAACAGGCGGACGCATTAACGCTCTTTATAACATACGGAAGCATGGACACTCTTTATAACATACGGAAGCATGGACACTCTTTATAACAGACGGAAGCATGGACACTCTTTATAACAGGCGGACGCATTGACGCTCTTTATAACAGGCGGACGCATTAACGCTCTTTATAACATACGGAAGCATGGACACTCTTTATAACAGGCGGACGCATTAACGCTCTTTATAACATACGGAAGCATGGACACTCTTTATAACATACGGAAGCATGGACACTCTTTATAACAGACGGAAGCATGGACACTCTTTATAACAAGCGGACGCATTAACGCTCTTTATAACAGGCTGACGCATTAACGCTCTTTATAACATACGGAAGCATGGACACTCTTTATAACAGGCGGACGCATTAACGCTCTTTATAACATACGGAAGCATTAACGCTCTTTATAACATACGGAAGCATGGCCACTCTTTATAACAGGCGGTCGCATTAACGCTCTTTATAACAGACGGAAGGATGGACACTCTTTATAACAGGCGGACGCATTAACGCTCTTTATAACAGGCGGACGCATTAACGCTCTTTATAACATACGGAAGCATGGACACTCTTTATAACAGGCGGGCGCATTAACGCTCTTTATAACAGACGGAAGCATGGACACTCTTTATAACAGGCGGACGCATTAACACTCTTTATAACAGACGGAAGCATGGACACTCTTTATAACAGGCGGGCGCATTAACGCTCTTTATAACAGGCGGACGCATTAACGCTCTTTATAACACACGGAAGCATGGACACTCTTTATAACAGGCGGGCGCATTAACGCTCTTTATAACAGACGGAAGCATGGACACTCTTTATAACAGGCGGACGCATTAACACTCTTTATAACATACGGAAGCATGGACACTCTTTATAACAGGCGGGCGCATTAACGCTCTTTATAACAGGCGGACGCATTAACGCTCTTTATAACACACGGAAGCATGGACACTCTTTATAACAGGCGGGCGCATTAACGCTCTTTATAACAGACGGAAGCATGGACACTCTTTATAACAGACGGAAGCATGGACACTCTTTATAACAGACGGAAGCATGGACACTCTTTATAACAGGCGGACGCATTAACGCTCTTTATAACATACGGAAGCATGGACACTATTTATAACAGGCGGACGCATTAACGCTCTTTATAACATACGGAAGCATGGACACTCTTTATAACAGGCGGACGCATTAACGCTCTTTATAACATACGGAAGCATGGACACTCTTTATAACAGACGGAAGCATGGACACTCTTTATAACATACGGAAGCATGGACACTCTTTATAACAGGCGGACGCATGGACGCTCTTTATAACTGACGGAAGCATGTACGCTCTTTATAACATACGGAAGCATGGACACTCTTTATAACAGGCGGACGCATTAACGCTCTTTATAACAGACGGAAGCATGGACACTCTTTTTAACAGGCGGACGCATTAACGCTCTTTATAACATACGGAAGCATGGACACTCTTTATGACAGGCGGACGCATTAACGCTCTTTATAACATACGGAAGCATGGACACTCTTTATAACAGGCGGACGCATTAACGCTCTTTATAACAGACGGAAGCATGGACACTCTTTATGACAGGCGGACGCATTAACGCTCTTTATAACATACGGAAGCATGGACACTCTTTATAACAGGCGGACGCATTAACGCTCTTTATAACAGACGGAAGCATGGACACTCTTTATAACAGGCGGACGCATTAACGCTCTTTATAACATACGGAAGCATGGACACTCTTTATAACAGGCGGACGCATTAACGCTCTTTATAACAGACGGAAGCATGGACACTCTTTATAACAGGCGGACGCATTAACGCTCTTTATAACATACGGAAGCATGGACACTCTTTATAACAGGCGGACGCATTAACGCTCTTTATAACACTAACGCTCTTTATAACAGGCGGAAGCATGGACACTCTTTATAACAGACGGAAGCATGGACACTCTTTATAACAGACGGAAGCATGGACATTCTTTATAACAGGCGGACGCATTAACGCTCTTTATAACATACGGAAGCGTGGACACTATTTATAACAGGCGGACGCATTAACGCTCTTTATAACATACGGAAGCATGGACACTATTTATAACAGGCGGACGCATTAACGCTCTTTATAACATACGGAAGCATGGACACTCTTTATAACAGGCGGACGCATTAACGCTCTTTATAACATACGGAAGCATGGACACTCTTTATAACAGACGGAAGCATGGACACTCTTTATAACATACGGAAGCATGGACACTCTTTATAACAGGCGGACGCATGGACGCTCTTTATAACTGACGGAAGCATGTACGCTCTTTATAACATACGGAAGCATGGACACTCTTTATAACAGGCGGACGCATTAACGCTCTTTATAACAGACGGAAGCATGGACACTCTTTTTAACAGGCGGACGCATTAACGCTCTTTATAACATACGGAAGCATGGACACTCTTTATAACAGGCGGACGCATTAACGCTCTTTATAACATACAGAAGCATGGACACTCTTTATAACAGGCGGACGCATTAACGCTCTTTATAACAGACGGAAGCATGGACACTCTTTATAACAGGCGGACGCATTAACGCTCTTTATAACATACGGAAGCATGGACACTCTTTATAACAGGCGGACGCATTAACGCTCTTTATAACAGACGGAAGCATGGACACTCTTTATAACAGGCGGACGCATTAACGCTCTTTATAACATACGGAAGCATGGACACTCTTTATAACAGGCGGACGCATTAACGCTCTTTATAACAGACGGAAGCATGGACACTCTTTATAACAGGCGGACGCATTAACGCTCTTTATAACATACGGAAGCATGGACACTCTTTATAACAGGCGGACGCATTAACGCTCTTTATAACAGACGGAAGCATGGACACTCTTTATAACATACGCGACGGAAGCATGGACGCTCTTTATAACAGATGGAAGCATGGGCTTTCTTTATAACGGACGGAAGCATGGGCACTCTTAATAACAGACGGAAACATGGACGCTCTTTATAACAGACGGAAGCATGGGCGCTCTTTATAATAGATGGAAGCATGGACGCTCTTTATAATAGATGGAAGCATGGACGCTCTTTATAACAGATGTTTTTGTGTGTTGGAAGCATGGATGCATATGTAACAAACGTTCATTGGAGTTTTTGCTAGACTGACAGTTATTCATATATACAACGTGTAGAAACTTCTTGAATGTCGATATCTGGCCTTCATATTCTTCTATTAATGTGATCTAAATCTAAGTCAAATCTAATTATTTTTGGCATATTGTTTTATATTCCGTTTATCCCGTCAACGATAGTCTCCCGGCTCACGTGACCATTCCGCCTGCACGTACACTTTCAAACCATTCAGCAGTTTTGTGTTAAAATGTATGTGTCGCATTGGGAATCTTGTGCACAGAGGAATAATTCAGTAGACTAACATTACACATCTAGCTGTGTGGGTCTATAGCTGATCTAACTACTGTGGTCATGCCTCATATTAAACATAAGCAACAACTTTTCAACTCTCGGATGGAATTCCCGATAACTAAACTGATCGATATATAACAGCGACTAAACGATTCGAAGTCGGATAATCAAACGCATTTCAGAATAGCCACAAAAAGCAAATTAGTCACAAATCGGTTTTGGCACCTCCCACCCCAAACCCCGAACCCACTCATTTGTAAATGTAAATATGTTTAACCTATATATGATTTTGAATCTCTCCTTCAACATTTTGTATGAATAATATTATTGTAAACAGGGAGAGGGGCAAAGTAAGTTTTGTAACTTGTCCCCAATCCCTTTTGTATTATTCGATATACAAATAAAATATGTTTAAAGTAACTAAACTGATAATGGAGCATAGCAGATAAATTTACCCATATGAAAACTTAATGTGTAGCACACTCTGGTTAGACTCACACTATATAACAACTTTTATAATTGTTTTCACCATAACAAAACAGGTTTAGTTAAAACTACCATAATTGCATTTTTGTATTTCGGCTATGGCCCTAGCAACATTTACCACTCCTGTAAGTAAGACATATATGTGTTCTTTTCTCAGCGAGATCCACACTATCAAAAAGTTTTATAATGCTATTCAACATAAAGGTGCTTCTTGATGTAGTTTAGTGTGTTAAAACTACCATAATATCCTTCATATGTGCATTTTTAGACTTTGGGTGTGTTCCTGTTAACAGTGACCCCCTGTAAGTCGGACATATGGTAATTTGCCAGTCAGGTCAACACTAACAACATTTTATTTTTATTTTCTACATAAAAATACACGACGTAGTTTAGTTTGTTATAACTCACATAATATGAGTCATATGCATTACTTCGATGTCGGGTGGTTGCATAGCAACCGTTGCTAAGGAATGACCTGTCGCCACATTTGAAAATGAGCAATATCGTATAAGGAACATATGCGCCAAGTTTCATGCTTTTATCACCTTTTTAACAAGCGTGATTTTCTACACAAAGCGCTTGGACTGGTAGAAGAGCAAAACGTTACAAGGTCGACGAGAACCAGTTTAGGTGACGAGAACCAGTTTAGGTGGTAGGGTTATGTTTTTACAATTATTGACCAGTTATAGTTATAGTCCCTTATCTGTGTATTTTTAATACAAATTGCTAGCGTCTGTATAATTAGAAGCCGGTGAAATTAGACATCGAATACGAAAAAAAATTCGTCATTTTAGGGGTCATTACGTTTTTCATATCCATATCTATAAAATTCATTCAAATCCATCCTTTGAATTGGTGTCTCTGGTTCGAGAATTGTGTATTGAACAATATTGAGTACATTTTGTTTATGTTTCGGTTGAAAAATTGTTACATTATTGCCATGTTTGTGAAAAATATAAAAGTTTGTTTTTTTATATCGAAAACAAAAACGGTGTAACTCAGAAAGCTCAACTCGGATTTTAGGGGACTTCGTGACGCGTCCGCGATGTTATGGCCTAAATAATATTTAAAAGTCAGCTTTCCCCGATTTATTTCGTTACTTTTCCATTTTCACGTATAATATGCCTGGAATAATACACACAACCTATGCTTCAGAAAATGATATGTCGCTGCGATGAATCATTTATTTCCCACCCCGTAATCTGTCGGTGCGGATCAAAATGTATCGATTGCTGAACGTTCTGTCACCACGCGGGACCGGGATTGTCATGAACAAACAGAAATATCAATGTTAAACATATTGTTAAGTACCATCCCATGCATGGGCGCATTTATCACTCCAGGGTACATTAATATTAATGTTTATTAGGACTATAACAGAGAATGTGTCGCTGTATTGTTTCCCGGTTAGAGCTCCGGGGTTACCGCAGACCTACCTCAGCAATGTTCATTATTCAATACTATAAGCATTACAGGGAGGTTCCTACAGTGTTGAAAACTGGTTTTAATTTTTAAAGGGGGCATGCATGCAGATACATGTTGGAGAAAATAGACGTTGATCAATTATATAGTATACGAGTCTTATTGAGGTAATGGATAATACTCGAAGCAGAGGGTAATCGGTAAAAGAATCGATGAGGCGCTCGCGCGGAGTTGATTCTTGACCGATTACCACCCCCGTGTACGTGGTACGGCCAAAGCCGAGGATACGGTCAAAGCCGAGGAAATGGGAAAGTCATTTTCACGTATATGATATGGGGATATGTTTGTTTCTCATTGTAAAACAGACATCGAGCATCGTATGTGTATGACCACACGAAGCAGAAGTATTTATCCACCAGTTGTCAATCAGTTTTCCCAGATCAGACCATTCATTTGTTTTTGGCGAATTTTTTCAATGGTGTTTTTGCTTTTGCTCACTCAATTTTTCGAGAACATCCATTCACTAGTATAGTTCCTGGACTTCCACGCTTTCAAAACAAATGCCGGTATATAGTTGAATCTGTCAATGAAGCATAGGATTTGACAGAATTTTAAAAATCCATGTCGTTCTCAATATCCGCGCGATATGAAGGGACCACTGTCGGTCCAGAAAGATCCGAAAGGCACAGATGAAGATCCGACCAAACGCCGAGTTTCTGTGCAGTAAATATGCGTATTACTTAATCCTATGCTTCATTGACAGATTCAACTATATACCGGCATTTGTTTTGGAAGCGTGGAAGTCCAGGAACTATACTAGTGAATGGATGTTCTCGAAAAATTGAGTGAGCAAAAACACCATTGAAAAAATTCGCCAAAAACAAATGAATGGTCTGATCTGGGAAAACTGATTGCCAACTGGTGGATACATACTTCTGTGGTCATACACATACGATGCTCGATGTTTGTTTTACAATGAGAAACAAACATATCCCCATATCATATACGTGAAAATGACTTTCCCATTTCCTCGGCTTTGGCCGTATCCTCGGCTTTGGTCGTACCACGTACACGGGGGTGATTACCCGATGCTGAGAATATTATCTAACTTAAAACCTGCCCATCGAACTGTCATTGGAGCCAACTGTCCAATTGGTCTGGCATTCAGCTCTGTCTTGATTACCTGGGCATACGAACAGTTCAGCACGGACAGTTATTGTTGTCCCCGGCGAAAAGTAACAATTCAATTATTATTTAATTTGTTCCTCCGAAGTTTGCCGTTGCGCTGTCCATTCGGCTAGTGTGAGCTATATCGTTCTATCCAATGTTATCTGTTGATTGTTTTCTTTTTTGATTTAAAGATACCCCATCCAATTCGTCATCAAATAAGTTAACATTCTATACGACATTTATCAGTCAAATAAAACATGAGCAATAATGGCAATCGACGATGGTCGTTATACATACTTATGCATCACAAATACAGCACCACCCGAAACATCCAAAATAATATGATCAGAATGAGCATAAATAAATATTTTAATTCGAAAATGTTCGTCAATTTTCATCGTTGGTTGGCAATTAAGTAAAACAGCTCTTTATCAAATGTGATTTTTCGAATATTCTGGCGCCGACCAACACGAAACCTTGTAAAACTGACTCATTCAGAAGTCGAAAGCACAAAACAAGCTTGCATACATCGGTTTACTGATTCCTTCTGATTGTTGTCTGATGTAGAATACGTAAGAATATAAGTGTCTAATCGTATGGCGTTTCTTGAATTTCCAATTATTATCTGAAAGACACTTAATAGCTTGAATTCGAAGTATCATCATTTGACTTATAGTGTATACACAGGGAGGTGGCTAGACGTGGCTCAGAGCAGTATGACAATTTAATTTCGCATAACCATCCCCGTCAGGTTAGATGTTTCAAACTGTATCGTATCCTAACATTTCCAGTTATTGGTCATTATTCTAACATGAAATACGCCATCCCCAGTGGTTGGCAAATTATCATCAATCTCATCATGTATACGCATCATTCACAACTCCCCAACCACGTTGACCTTACACATACCTTTAAGTTAACCCTTTACCCAACAAACCGGCCAAAACCGGCCAAATAAAGCTTCAACAGCCTAAAATATCTTCGGTCTGTCTCAATAGAACCATACAAATATGGATATCATTGGAACCGGCTCATTGACCACATTGTGATGGTTACAGTTATGCCCTGTGCCAATGCATTCTCTTATATATGCGAGTCGACCATAGGTCGCCTCGCATATATAAGAGAATGCATTGGCCTAAAAAAAATCTTTTTTTAACACTTTTTACCATTTTTTCTTACATTCATTAACAATTTTATAATTTTTAATGTGTTAAGCCAATGCATTCTCTTATATATGCGAGGCGACCTATGGTCGACTCGCATATATAAGAGAATGCATTGGCACAGGGCCCTTCTGTTGGGTAAAGGGTTAACAAATGTATAACCTGTGTTATTTTTTTTTGAAACATCATACAATCGCGTAAATAGTGCCGATATGACGTTCAATATATTGTATTTTGGAGACCCAAGCTTATCAAATTCCAATAATGAAGACATTTTCAAGGCTGTCCAAATCTTTATAAGAGACACATCCCAGGGTGAGAACACACAAAGTTCAACAGCAGACGACTACTAGGGAAGAAAGAAAAAATAAAATAATAAAAATAATAATTCTGAGTAGGGCCATATAGTCATAAACGCTCTATAAGAACATATTGCACTGTCCTGCCACCTTACCATTAAGGATAGATGAGCACAGTACACTATACAGTAACCAGATACTTTCGAACAAGTTGGGAGAGACTAGCAACCAATCAAATTTTAACATTATACACTTTAATACCATATATAATTGTTCAATGCCATGTTCATTTTTTCTTTCACTTGATTGTCTGGTGATCGGGAGAGAAGTAGCATATAAGTGGCCCGCACTTGTTCTTCAATCCCGTTGCCAAATGTATGTATTTATATGCATATATGGCGAATAAATATGTTTAAACCAATATATTGTTGATTAGTCGTCAGCGACGCACTGAGCGACGTGCCTATAGGAATCACTGAACTAAATGGTTTCCCATAGGCGACAGTGTTAACGTTTCGGCCAAATTCACTGAATTGAAGCCTGCAAGCCATACCAGTGATGTTTACCCAGCTAGATTGACACCAGTTGATCACGAAATGCAAGAAAAATCATAGGTCATGTGTTTACTTTTTAAAATAAATCCCCAAGTCTACGACAGGGCTATCTCACAGCCAAATTTGATCTGGAAAAACCCAGGACTACAGCAGCTAGTTAAATAAATTTCCCGCTCACAAAAATCCATCCCCCCATTCGTTCACCAGTTTAAATTATTTAGATATTATGTACAAATCAAATAAACGCGATGTTATCCTTTAATAACGTGTCGCATGTATCAGGTGAAGGTCATTCTTCAGTTACCTTCACCTTTAGCATTCCACGGTGTACTCGCTCCCCGACTCTAGAACACATTTAGCTCCCTGATTCCTATAGAGGGCTCCGTGAAGGGACAAGGGACTCTTTATTGAGTGTTGTGGCGGCTAACACCGTATTAGCTGCTCTCGGCTTATGAATAGTAACCACCGCCCATTTTGGATTATGAATTGTAACCATCGCCTGTTTGCGATTATCTTAAATCAATGAGAATGACAGTGGTATTCCGATTGACATGCCCATAAAGTGTTATGGTCTACCCTCCGATACACGATGGTTCATTTAAATTGTGGACCGTTGAACTGTTTCTACGCTTGGATTGATGAGTCATTATTGATTGACACCCGTCAGAGAATATCGCATCGTAGCTCACGGATACATTATACTTCACTCAGCTGTTTTGCGTTTGGAGTCATTCTAGGCTTGGATTTCTGAATCTTTCTATACGATCGGATTATGAATCTTTATCCAGTGTTGATGTGAAACTTTACAACTCTCTACTCTATGGTTATGCAT
Organism: Siphonodentalium dalli; assembly: GCA_032622095.1. Taxonomy (NCBI): domain Eukaryota; kingdom Metazoa; phylum Mollusca; class Scaphopoda; order Gadilida; family Siphonodentaliidae; genus Siphonodentalium; species Siphonodentalium dalli. Next base: position 289,047,005 of record CP136064.1, on the reverse strand, counting down.
AGTAACAGATAGGCTTTTCGAATATCGTTACTGGTGTGTACTCTCGAGTACAGGATATTCCAATCAGTTTGTGTAATCTTTCGAATAATTCCACGTTCGGATTTATCAATCTTTAATGAGTGTTGTATTAATTATCGCCAACTAACCTCTGATATGAACATCACGCCAATATTCGGCGAATATCGTTAACCTCTATTGTGAACATGACGGCAATATTCGAAGTCGAGGTTGGAGGTAGAATATTCCGTATTTCAGAGGAAACAATTCGGAAGTGCTCGAAGTCGAAACTAGCTACTGTTGTAAAGAAAGCGAAGACAGGCAGTAACACCGACACCCCGTTCTTTGATAGAAATTCGTCAATTTTTGAAGCAATACTTGACTTTTATCGCAGTGGCTCGCTTCACAGTCCCAAGGAAGTATGTGGGGAAGCATTCAGAGAAGAGCTACGATTCTGGGGTGTTTCTGAGTCTAATGTTTCAGTTTGTTGCTGGCCGATACTCTATGGCGGTGATGACATCCTGAAAATCAAATCAGAGATTGAAAAGTACGACAGATCGGAAGTTGTGGATAATAACTCTTTCAGAATGGCAGTATGGAAAACACTAAGTGATCCATTCTACTCGAGGATTTCGAAGGTTTGTTCAGGGACGTATGTTATAGAGGACCCCCCCCCCCCCCTGAAATGTCCAACTGCATCCCCCCTGTGTAGGAACTTTCCAACTGGTATCCCAAGCTTTAAACTGTTGGACATTTCAGACCCGATACCCATATAAGGCTGCATTTCGAACTGATGGAATTTTACTAGGAATTACTGGTTGCAAAACCAGACAATTAGAAAAATTTCAACCCACATTTGGTGTCAAATTTCGAACCGAAATCGAATGAGTCGTATCAGGCATGAAATTTCCATCTGTTGAATATTTGGTGGGAGAGGGGGGTTACACACCATGGGTTTATTGTTGAAGTCGTTAAATTTTGTCTTGTGATATAGGCGTGGTGTTTACGCAGTTAATTTAGATATACAACATAATGTTTTCAGGGTTGCACCCCTCAGCTTACACAGCATAATGTGTCCAGGGTTACACCCCACAACTTACATCAGCTAATTGAGATATACAACATAATGTGTTCAGTGTTACACCCCTTACTTACATCAGCTAATTGAGATATACAAGATAATGTGCTCAGGGTTACACCTCAACTTACACAGCATAATGTGTTCAGGGTTAAACCCCACAACTTACCTCAGCTAATTGAGATATACAACATAATGTGTTCAGGGTTAAACCCCACAACTTACATCAGCTAATTGAGATATACAACATAATGTGTTCAGGGTTAAACCACACAACTTACATCAGCTAATTGAGATATACAACATAATGTGTTCAGGGTTAAACCACACAACTTACATCATCTAATTGAGATATACAACATAATGTGTTCAGGGTTAAACCACACAACTTACATCAGCTAATTGAGATATACAACATAAAGTGTTCAGGGTTACACCCCTCACCTTACATCAGCTAATTGAGATATACAACATAATGTGTTCAGGGTTACACCCCTCAACTTACATCAGCTAATTGAGATATACACCATAATGTGTTCATGGTTAAACCCCACAACTTACAATAGCTAATTTAGATATACAAATAATGAGTTCAGGGTTACACCCCTCACCTTACATCAGCTAATTGAGATATACACCATAATGTGTTCATGGTTAAACCCCACAACTTACAATAGCTAATTTAGATATACACCATAATGTGTTCAGGGTTACACCCCTCAACTTACATCAGCTAATTTAGATATACAAATAATGAGTTCAGGGTTACACCCCTCAACTTACATCAGCTAATTGAGATATACACCATAATGTGTTCATGGTTAAACCCCACAACTTACAATAGCTAATTTAGATATACACCATAATGTGTTCAGGGTTACACCCCTCAACTTACATCAGCTAATTTAGATATACACCATAATGTGTTCATGGTTAAACCCCACAACTTACAATAGCTAATTTAGATATACACCATAATGTGTTCAGGGTTACACACCTCAACTTACATCAGCTAATTTAGATATACAACATAATGTGTTCATGGTTAAACGCCACAACTTACAATAGCTAATTTAGATATACACCATAATGTGTTCAGGGTTACACCCCTCAACTTACATCAGCTAATTTAGATATACACCATAATGTGTTCAGGGTTACACCCTCAACTTATATTAGCTAATCTAGATATACAACATAATGTGTTCAGGGTTACACCCTTCAGCTTACGTCACTATTCCCACTGTAAACTAACATCGTGTTGTTTGCGTGAAACGTCATCGGCAAGACTTACTCATAAGTGGAGGGGTTTACAATTATCTCTATTTTAAAACAAGATTTGATACCGAACGTTACTCATAAATGGAGAGTCACGTGGTCCTATAAGCTTATGATTTTGATATGTATGCCGCCTTGTGTTATTACATAACAACACATTGTCTATTTTCAGGTTTGGTCTATCGTGTATCTTCTTCTACTAGCTCTATCGTTTGCCATTTTTTGCTGTGAAACAGTGGAGGAATTCCGTGTCAAAATAAATGAGAAAGAAATAGCAATGATGAAATTATATATCAATTTCACTAATCCAAAATTAGAGATGTACTTTACGACATATCAACACCCTGCTGCAAACTGGATTTACAGGGCGGCACAAATAATATTCACAATCGATTTCTATTTGAGATTCTTTGTGAGCCCATCCAAGAAGGAATTCATCAAGAACGTTCTAAATGTACTAGATTTCGTTATAATTCCTGGATTTTGGGCGTCGTTCGCAATGACTCAATTTCCGTGGAAATTTCTCGAGAACACGTATTTAACCGCGTTTGCGGGTTTGAAAGGTGCGGAGGTCCTCAGAATACTACGCTTCTTCCGATTAGCGAATCAGTTCAAAGGTTTAAAAATTCTTTTATTATCAGTCAGAGCAAGCGCCAACGAACTGAACATATTGTTCGCGTCCCTTGGCATCGTTCTTCTGATTTTCGCAGCAATTGAATACCAAATGGAGATAACAAATGAGCATGCATTCATTAATGCATTCGAAGGACTATGGTGGTCGTGTTTAACCATGACAACGGTGGGATATGGTGACATCGTACCAATAACTATTGGAGGTAGATTCTTCGGCGGAATGTGTGCCGTTTGTGGTTTATTAGTTTTGTCGATGCCGGTCGCCATGATTGCGGATAAATTCCGCGAGAGGTACTCGTTCCACAAAAATAACTCAAGGCACTTACGAAACGTTCTTAAATCGAAACTACAAAAAGCAATGTCAGAAGCTAACGCGGCGAAAAATACCTCAGCGTGGGACCTACAGTCAATCCTAGAGTCACCACAGAAGACGGAGAAGTACAAAGCCTCCGATATACACATGTAACAACATGCGTGTTTTATCTCGGAATATTTACATATAGCCCGTGTGTAACACTGACTCTTTTTCAGCGACTGCATGGTCAACTGCGAACTGGGTCATGAGTTTTATATCCCAATAACACACATCATAACACGAGGCGACGTCATATCTTATTGAAATTTATGTCTAAAATATGTCTACAATGAATATTAACTGCATAATGGGCTTTTATTTTAAACTGCGCAACCGTAGACTAATCGAGTGTTAATATACAGGATGCATATTGAGATAACTTACATCAGTGTATAATATAATATCAAAAACAGCTGACATATTTCTCAAAAACAAATACTAAGAACAAAGTTATATAACTAAATTAATGTTTAACGAGCGTGTTTTCCTAGGAATATGTCGCTGTTGTCGTTTGACCGCATTACACGTGCCACAACGGACCCAGCGCCACACCTTTCAATAAAACACACTAAAACTACATTCATTTCTTAAACTAAGCACTGTAAACAGGACGTGTGCTTATGCTATGATGTCGATGGACAAAGGCGTGGCGACAGGAATGTTGATTGAGGGTGTCGCACCCCATAAGGTTTGCTCGCCATTATCAATTATTGGACATTTCATTTGTGAATAATACAGACGGCAGATGGAAATTTAAGGCCGAAAATATGGCTACTTCTCTCAGCTGATCTAAACTTTGTGGCGTAAAGTCAAGATATTGAGTTTTTTCTGGAGGTCAAAGTTCAATGCAGGATTAACAATACTCATTTCTCCTTATCTCATGCTGGGATATCTAGAAAAAGTATATTATATTTACTTCTGATGAAATACATTATCATAGAAGTATTTTGGATGAACTGGTAAATCGTCAATACACTCGTCATGCCAGAACTCAATTAATATTGTAGATACTACTTACGCCCAATTAAAAATCGACGTTAATAACCACACGTTGTCTTGTTATTTATAAGATATATAGTTTGAAGCGATGTATTATCTGGTACCGTGTACATATTATGAGTCAGTGTGCAAACACTAGTTCCAAGGGATGCTATGGTGTAAACTTATGGAATCACTGAACTAAATGTTTTCACATAGACGACAGCGTTAACGTTTCAGCCAAATTCACTGAATTGAAGCCTGCGGGCTACTCCAGTGATGTTTACACAGCTAGATTGACACCAGCTGATCACGAAATGCAAGAAAAAAAAATAAGAGGTCATGTGTTTTTAAAGTTTTCCCCATGTTTACGACAGCTAGGGCTATCCCGTAGCCAAATTTTACCTGAACCCCCCCCCCTCCCCCCAGAACTACAGCAGATAGTTAAATAAACTTCCCGCTCACAAAAATCCATTCCCCCATTAATTCACCACCAGTTTAAAACTATTGATATATAATGTACAAATCAAATAAACAAGTTTTAATCGTTTAATAACGTCTCACATCAGATGAAGGCCATTCTTAACCTTCACCTCTAGCGGTGCATTCCATCTCCGACTCTGGAACACATTAAGCTCCCTTATTCCTTATTGATCCGTGTTGATTCTGACACGATCTTAGTTCAAGAGTATATGGTATGGGTATGATATATAACTAGTGATTTGACCCACATGTATTCTTGTCAGTCGGTGTCAGTCATTAATCGGGTCTTGCATTCGAGGTAAGGTGTCAGCATTACCGCATCTAATGCAACAGCGACGACAGTCCAGTTTCATAGTGACGAAGAGTACCATATTAATTTGACTTCAACCCAGTTTTCGAAAAAAAATGTATGACGAAAAGTATGAGGCTATTGGGCCGGGTCCCCCGTCTATGGAGGGGTTTGAGTGGCATTGCACGAATATTAATTATTTCCGAATGGCTACTATGGTTAATGCTGGCAATAGAGCCGACGAATTTCGATGTTACCAGTACGTCAAATGGTAAACAAACTTTTCGGACCGCCCTAATTCGCAGGGCAAACCATAATTATACACACAGGTCTAATGGCGCTGGACAGTCACAGTCGTCTAATTATGTAACTTAATATGATGGCATAAGCGACGTGGAATATGGTCATTCACACACAAAACATATGAAAGTGTACCCTTTGTGGTACTAGTTTATTTTAGTTGTTTTTATCAATAAATAGTTAATTTACACAACATTGTATGTACATTGTGGTACTAGATTCTTCGTTTATATACATTGTGGTACTAGATTCTTCGTTTATGTACATTGTGGTACTAGTTTCTTCGTTTATGTACATTGTGGTACTAGGTTCTGGGTTATACATTTTGGTACTAGTTTCTTCGTTTATATACATTGTGGTACTAGTTTCTTCGTTTATGTACATTGTGGTACTAGGTTCTGGGTTATACATTGTGGTACTAGGTTCTGGGTTATACATTTTGGTACTAGTTTCTTCGTTTATATACATTGTGGTACTAGTTTCTTCGTTTATGTACATTGTGGTACTAGGTTCTGGGTTATACATTGTGGTACTAGTTTCTTCGTTTATATACATTGTGGTACTAGGTTCTGGGTTATACATTGTGGTACTAGGTTCTGGGTTATACATTGTGGTACTAGGTTCTGGGTTATACATTGTGGTACTAGTTTCTTCGTTTATATACATTGTGGTACTAGTTTCTTCGTTTATGTACATTGTGGTACTAGGTTCTGGGTTATACATTATGGTGCTAGTTTCTTCGTTTGCATATTATTTGAGCGATATCGTTTGTGAACATTAAATATTTTTTATGACTCCGGAACATCATGGAAACCCAATCTTTGCCAGAGTTGTCTATTCGTGAATATAAACAATCCTGGTAGATATTGACGGAAACCACGGAGAACGCAGCAGCGTTTAGCGTTCATTGCCACATGACGAGGACGTGTATTCGAGTATGTACACGCACCGCATATATGGCCCGACTATTCAAGTTTATATATGGGAACTGACAGTATTGTGGTCATAATCCTACTCACTGTGATGTGTGTACTGTTAGAATATTGTAAGTGCTTATTGATTCCAAATTCCACTTAGAAATTTTAGAATAAGAGGACTTTTATCCGGAAGGTAAGTTATTTTAAGGACATCGTATACTACCGGTTTCTATGATGGAGTGTGTGAGCGTAAGTCAATAATTATAAGATTCTGACATTGTTGGTAATCGATGACAGTCAAAACTTGCCACAGGCGCTCTTATTGAAACTACAGTCTCTCATAGTGATTCCGCTTGTTTCATTGACAGCTATACATCAATATTTCCTTTCTAACAATCATACCGTCTTTTAGTATATGATAATCTATCAAATAGTAGTATTTTTGCATCAGATAAAACCGTTATCCGTCTAGTGAGATATCAATATCTCACTCGTATCCATACGCGCTAAAATTAAAAGTGATTCGGTACTAGATGACGGAAGACTGTGCAAAAAGTCCCTGCGTGTTCAGGTTGAAACATTGTAATATGTGATCAATTAAATATATTTGCTAAACATACTATGCTGTTCGCCCCTTTAACCTCAACCAAACTGTCTGAAAAATGGAACTATTTTTATATGCACAAGATCATTACTATGGCTTGGGTGCATATATACCTTTGCACGTTTTACTCTTCTTTCAAGCTGAGCAATGGGCCAACTGAGCGGAACAGATACTAAACAGAACATCTACACCTTTTGATTTGATGTGTTAATTATCTCAATCGTGATGACAGAAATTATTTTCCACTCGTGGACATTCATTTGTTTTGTCATCACTCAGCATGAGCTAATTCCCATATTCAACCAAAAGTGATATATCTCACTGATGTCGCGATGCTTATATTATAATAATATATACGTCCACTGTGTGTGAAGAGGCAATATCGAGCTGGAACATCACATACTGTGACATAGATTATTAAGGAACACGTTTTAACAAATATTGCTTTGTGCGTTCAATATTATCTAATTTCCCGTCAAAACACGAGAAAGTGTCTATGTTTTTAACTGGTGGAGTGTGATCTTTACCGACATAGCTAGAATAGAGATTTATGACATGATCTCAAGGGCGAACATCAAATGTTTTCTCCATTTATAATTGTAAAACGAGAAACGTACATGTACCCGATGAGTTTAAGTTAATCGTACAATTTATGTTTCCTGTCCGGCGTAAAGTATGATCTGTCCAGCGTACTGTGTCAACAAATTAAGTTCTCTATAAGTTCGGTCTGATTTTATTCCACTATGGCTTTGTGTTTTAAAAAATAGGTTATAAGCTATTTAAGGGGGAGACGCACTTTTGCATAAATCCAGCCAAAAATGGCAAGGGATTTTCAGCAAAGAATTTCTTTGGATCTATCTGGCGAACAATCTTGAGATTCACATATCATCTTCATTGTATTGAATCTGGGCAAGTATTAAGAGATAACAAAAACAATGGATTTTAATACATTTGAGAGGATGAAAATTCTATTTTATTTTTGTCCATTTCGGTACAGAGAACTGTTACAATAATTAATAAGTTCATACAACAATCCAATCGCCAAATAGCTTACAGTCCCGGTACTATGAGAGGAGACTTCATTTGCATCATATTGTTAAGTTAGATTTTTAATTGCATAATATAGCATTTACTAAATTTCATAAAGAAATTCCTGACATATTTTGAGAAAATCCATATTGAAATACCAGAAAATTTAGCAAAAATGTGCGCCTGACCCTTAACATTTCTGTAATGTGTTGAGACCATAAATTTAAAGAAATTAACTGCACGTTCAAAGTCAATGAAACCAAAAAAAAAAAAAAATTAAATCATAAATAAATATATAGATTAAAACCACCATAACGGGGGCTTGTTATATTGATTTTTTTTATATTGGTATGAACGTATTAATACTCTTGACCTATACTAAACATCGTTATATGTGTGCTACCGTGTGTTTTTGCGAGATTATTGCAAGGATGCCTAAAAGATGGGGTCTGTAGTATATATAATTACATGATACTACTATGACTCTTCATGTGTCTTATAAATGGCAAGGAGAACTGTCATTTCCTCAGTACTATACATACCAATAATAAGCGCGTTATTCTGAAATACTTTCAATGTTTAAATGAGAGATTACTGAAGATTCGGCTAAGATATATCATGAGAACTCTAACATAAACGATTTTTCAAGTTTAGTCACAGGAATATTTCTAATATCTTAAATAAACGCCAGCCGATAAAGCCACACGTACCCGCCGGCTAACAATGCACTTATCATTGTTGGTCATCTCCTTGCTGATTTCCGTATACCTATATGATTGTACGTGTAAAACTCACTAACCAGAAATATATCATGAATCAATAGATCTTCGTTCAACGATTTGATATGCATATAGCGGCGGAAGCTGAACCCAACTGCTATTGGTCCATGTCTTTGAGCACTGATGTTTTTCTTCAAATGTGTGTTAATCTGTACCGCATGTACTTTACTCACGAGGCACCTGCCTAATCAGTGTTCTTTCCTGACGAGGCATCTGTCTGATAAGATTTTCGGACATCCATCTAGTCCATATACTGATCAAGAATGTCCCGTAAATTAAGTCCAATTTTATAACATGCATTCGAAAGATTTGGGTAAATACAAAACTAAGTCTCTTTTCTACATAGGGATGATACGACAGGCTTCCGTATATTCTTGTGCATCACATCAAGCGACCTGAGCACAACGACGCCCTCGTTGCATGTGCAGTGTGGTCGTTGAAGCTGAATTTGGTGTTATTCGACGCGCAAAAGCCACCGGAATAACATAACCACAATCCGAAAACATCCGCTCTGGGGAAACTTTGTTATCCAACATGGTTGTCCATTTTACACCAGCTCTCGAAATAAATCAGTATATGATATATTATGGCATCGGAATTACGCAGTTATACCAGTGTCTGTGAAATTAGAGTATGGGAGCGAACAGAGTGACATGGACAGTAAATAATTACAACTGCGACCATGAGGATGGCTGTCAAAATGGCCGCAAATCCAATCCATTCTACTAAGAAAGCAAAATATTGGATAACCACCTAGTTGTGAATATAATTATTGGTAATATACAATTATGTTTTAAGCACTGTACGGAGATTAGGATAAATAGTCAGGAAGAAAGATAAGTTCAAGAGGTTATAGATAAGATACAGGATGGACGAAAGCCTAAGAGTTCAGGCATGTAGCTGAATAATGGGAGATCTGTTATAATTAAAACGAAATTCATTATAATATATTCAAAGTTATAACAAGTTAAATTGAAATATGTCGCGTCCGTGTATAAAGAAATGTTCACCACTAGAGTCTAACTCGCATCTCATAACATCCCTCTATCGTACATGTATAGTTCACTGCGTGATATGTCTATTATCCTGAATAACAATGCGCATCTCATAACATCCCTCTATCGTACATGTATAGTTCACTGCGGTCATATGTCTATTAGCCTGAATAACAATGCGCATCTCATAACATCCCTCTATCGTACATGTATAGTTCACTGCGGTCATAATTATGTCTATTATCCTGAAAAACAATTCGCACCTCATAACATCCCTCTATCGTACATGTATAGTTCACTGCGGTCATATGTCTATTAGCCTGAATAACAATGCGCATCTCATAACATCCCTCTATCGTGCATGTATAGTTCACTGCGGTCATAATTATGTCTATTATCCTGAAAAACAATGCGCATCTCATAACATCCCTCTATCGTACATGTATAGTTCACTGCGGTCATAATTATGTATATTAACCTGCATAACAATGCGCATCTCATAATATCCCTCTATCGTACATGTATAGTTCACTGCGGTCATAATTATGTCTATTATCCTGAAAAACAATGCGCATCTCATAACATCCCTCTATCGTACATGTATAGTTCACTGCGGTCATAATTATGTCTTTTATCCTGAAAAACAATGCGCATCTCATAACATCCCTCAATCGTACATGTATAGTTCCCTGCGGTCATACGTCTATTAGCCTGAAAAACAATGCGCATATTATAACACCCCTCATTGTACATGTATAGTTCACTGCGGTCATATGTCTATTATCCTGAAAAACAATGCGCATCTCATAACATCCCTCTGTCGTACATGTATAGTTCACTGCGGTCATATGTCTATTAGCCTGATTACAATGCGCATCTCATAACATCCCTCTATCGTACATGTATAGTTCACTGCGGTCATAAGTATGTCTATTAACCTGCATAACAATGCGCATCTCATAATATCCCTCTATCGTACATGTATAGTTCACTGCGGTCATATGTCTATTATCCTGAAAAACAATGCGCATCTCATAACATCCCTCTATCGTACATGTATAGTTCACTGCGGTCATAATTATGTCTATTATCCTGAAAAACAATGCGCATCTCATAACATCCCTCTATCGTACATGTATAGTTCACTGCGGTCATAATTATGTCTATTATCCTGAAAAACAATGCGCATCTCATAACATCCCTCTATCGTACATGTATAGTTCACTGCGGTCATAATTATGTCTATTAACCTGCATAACAATGCGCATCTCATAATATCCCTCTATCGTACATGTATAGTTCACTGCGGTCACATGTCTATTATCCTGAAAAACAATGCGCATCTCATAACATCCCTCTATCGTACATGTATAGTTCACTGCGGTCATATGTCTATTATCCTGAAAAACAATGCGCATCTCATAACATCCCTCTATCGTACATGTATAGTTCACTGCGGTCATATGTCTATTAGCCTGAAAAACAATGCGCATATTATAACACCCCTCATCGTACATGTATAGTTCACTGCGGTCATATGTCTATTATCCTGAAAAACAATGCGCATCTCATAACATCCCTCTATCGTACATGTATAGTTCACTGCGGTCATATGTCTATTATCCTGAAAAAACAATGCGCATCTCATAACATCCCTCTATCGTACATGTATAGTTCACTGCGGTCATATGTCTATTATCCTGAAAAACAATGCGCATCTCATAACATCCCTCTATCGTACATGTATAGTTCACTGCGGTCATAATTATGTCTATTAACCTGCATAACAATGCGCATCTCTTAATATCCCTCTATCGTACATGTATAGTTCACTGCAGTCCTAATTATGTATATTAACCTGAATAACAATGCGCATCTCATAACATCCCTCTATCGTACATGTATAGTTCACTGCGGTCATAATTATGTCTATTATCCTGAAAAACAATGCGCATCTCATAACATCCCTCTATCGTACATGTATAGTTCACTGCGGTCATAATTATGTCTATTATCCTGAAAAACAATGCGCATCTCATAACATCCCTCTATCGTACATGTATAGTTCACTGCAGTCATAATTATGTCTATTAACCTGCATAAGAATGCGCATCTCATAACATCCCTCTATCGTACATGTATAATTCACTGCGGTCATATGTCTAGTATCCTGAAAAACAATGCGCATCTCATAACTCCCCTCTATCGTACATGTATAATTCACTGCGGTCATATGTCTATTAGTCTGAATAACAATGCGCATCTCATAACATCCGAATATCGTACATGTATAGTTCACTGCGGTCATATGTATATTAGCCTGAATAACAATGCGCATCAAGTCAGTTTAATAATTTTTTACACTCACACATTGGCGGATCCAACAAATCGAATACATCAAACCAATTTTTAATTTCAATTCAAAATCATGTCAATTCCGATCAAATTCAAACTTAAGAGCTAATCGAATTAGAACACTTGCGATTGCCATTTCACGTTAGAAACATAATCGATATCACGTCGTGACGTTGATATGCCCCCATCCCATCAGTTGCCCCCGACGTCCCTGGTTTGTAGTTATCCTAGAAGGCAAAGCAGATCACCGTATATGTTGATCGCTTGTAGTTATCTCGCGTGTGCTTACTAGTAATAGTGTTACACGGACGCAGATACATACGTAACATATTATCTCGTGAATCACCAGATAAATAGATATATTTTGTTGCTGAATGTTAGCAAAAACAAAGTGTAAACAGCAGAACTTGTGCCAACTCGTTTTATATAACTACACACAGTGAGCGTTACGCCTCGCATAATTCTTATCTCTAACGTGTTGGAATAACTCACAAGGTTTGTGTCGTTTGTATATATATATAATATACGTTTAACGGACATGGCTTGTTCGAACACCAATATTATTTATGCACACTTTGGTAAGAGGTGTCTCAAAAATACCTACTCGGAAGATATCTCAACAAATTCATCGTCGTTTGTGCCGGTTATAAGTCAGCGGTTGCGTAACATTTCAGCTTTAGACAATGTAGACCATGTAGACCATGTAGACCATGTAGACATTGGGAATAAAATCTACGGCTGTCGTCGCTCTGAACCATTTGTGATATTACATAATTTTGACGACTAAAACGAAGTGAAAGCCGTGTATGAAGTTTTTACATAGTTTCATGTTATAAGATACCGCAAAATACAGTTTCCGTTTCCGATTCCAGAACTCCGATAATAATAATAATAATGCTTTATTCTCTGATCCAGGTTACATGATAGGATATTGAGACAGAAGTATATACAAAGAGATGAAGCATATAAACAATATTTACATCCGGTTTTACATGGTCTCAAAACCTTACATACAATTACATGTGCAATTTATATAATAAGTGTGTTGCTGTCGAGATAACGGGTTTTATTACATTTATATGTTGTGTATCATGTGTATATGGTAGATTCATTGCTTGTGCGATAACAACAACAACAACAACTTCAACCACGTTATGTGCTGCGAGTCTTTTCTACTTCACTAAATATAGTTTTGATAAAAGTACATAACTTGCGTAGGAAATGTGGGTCATTTGAGTTCAGAACGTCACTCATTATTACTACATTAGCCCGTTCAGCATGTCTATTTTGGATTAGATGAGATCTTTGAGTCTTGAATTTGTTACATTCTAAAAGGTAATGAAATTCATCTCCAATTTGACTCTTGCTACACAAAATACATTTCCTGTCCTTATGGTCTGTGTTATCCCATCTTCCGGTTTCGATTGGTAATTTATGGTTGGATGTTCGAAATTTACATAAAATTGTTCGATTTTTGTAGTTCAGTAGGTCGAGATATTTCTCAAAGTAAATTTCGTGTTTGAATATCTGGTAAATTTTCCCCCTACTGGAACCGTTGTTCATATCAGCTCTCCAGGTTAATTTGAATTGATTTATTATACTACAACGCACATAATCCAGAAATTTGTTCGGGTTTTGTATTCTTTGAGCATCTATTAAGTGGGATTGATTACACGAAGAGAGAATCTCTCGAATTTTCAGGTTCCACTTGAAAGATTTCGTGTCATTGCCATTTAGTAGACATTCAGATAAATCAAACAATATCTTCCCAATTCGATTTGTATTCATGTTTTTCAGGTGTACCCAGTATTTCATTAATCGTACTTTGATTTCAATTTCTATGGGTTGTCTACCTGATTCGCCGTACACCATATAGTCTGGTGTAGACTGCTTCAGGTTCATAACATGCTTGCAGAATTTTTTGTGAACTTTCTCGATAATATTGTTGTCACTAAACCCCCAAATTCCACTGCCGTATAGAAGAACCGGCAACACGCACAAGTCGAATAATTCAAATGTACTTTTTACAGATAGACAATTTAAACGTGATTTACTGATAACAGCATACATTGCACGCGTCCCCTTGTTTGATAAAATCTTTTTGGCTTCCGAGTAGGAACCAGATTTTGTCTGTATTATGCCAAGGTAGTTAATTTTTTTTACGATTTCTATTTCTTTCTTATCGTATGTGAATCGGGTATTTTTTGGCGCGCTTCGCTTCGATACCAATAAAATCTTTGTTTTCTCAACATTGACGGTCATTTTCCACTTCTCGCAATATCGGGCGAAAATATCAAGTTCATTTTGTAACCTTTTGGGGGTTTCTGCCATTAAGACCGTGTCATCGGCATATAAAATTAGTAACAGTTTTAAGTATATATTCAAGTGTTCCTGGATATGAATACAAATGACACAGTTTCTTTTCCGGTCTGTTGCCAGGTGGCTTTAAAGGAGTCACACTTACCAGGGTGCGGCGGGAGGTCATACTAGGCCGCTTACCAGGGTGCGGCGGGAGGCCATACTAGGCCGCTTACCAGGGTGCGGCGGGAGGTTGAAAATTATATTATAATAATTGTTTAGCCATAATCTCTAAGAAAAACTACTCAAAATGAACCAAATGCCACATTAGAACCAATCAGATAGGTTGCACACCACTTTGGTTCCACCTGGAACCAATATCGCAGGATTGTTTCTTTACAGAACACACCAAATTCAAGGTTTATGGGAACACGGCGGGACTTAAATGTCCTAGACCAAAAGTTAACAATATGTCCATGCGTTTTGTGGTTAAGATGATATGGGAAATCTAAATATAAGATGTGGAACATATAAATATATATATTTATATCTATATTTGCACATGTCTGTCTGTCTGTGTTCTATACAAATTCACAGGGGACCATTTAGATGGCACCGAAGGGGTCTACTAGGCGTAACTTTTTACGAGAAAGATAATGTGCAGGGGTAGAATTTTCTAAAGTGACGTCGTTATTGTTAGGGGCAGAAAAGGGTGAGGGGCAGAATTTTTGTTGTCGCCGATTGCCACGAAACTTATATATAATCATCCCCATGATATATGGAATGAAATGGTGCGGTCAAAAGTGGCGTCGTTCCAGTCAGGGATGCATGGAAGGGGAGAGTGGCACCAAAATTTATAAAACTAATTTTAGCGCCGATGGACTATCTAGATGGCACCAAAGGGTTCTACTAGGGGTAACTTTTTTTTTACGGGAAAGATAATGTGCGGCTTAGAATTTTCTAAAGTGACGCCGTTGCTGTTAGGGCAGAAAATGGGGAGGGGGCAGAACAAAGTATTGTCGCCGATTGCCTCGAAACTTTTATATAATCATTCCCATGATATAAGGAATGTAATGATGTGGTTACATATGTCAAAATTGGCGCCGTTCGAGTCAGGGATTTACCGAAGGGGAGAGGGGCACCAAAATTGATAGAACTAATTTTAGCGCCGAGGGACCATCAAGATGGCAACAAAAGAGTCTACTGGGGGTAACCTTTGTTTACGAGAAAGATAATGGTGCGGGTTAGAATTTTATAAAGTTACGCCGTTGTTGTCAGGGGAGAAACAGAAAAAATAATTGTCGCCGATTGCCACAAAACTTTTATATAATCATTCCCATGATATAAGGAATGTAATGATGTGGTTTAAATATGTCAAAAGTGGCGCCGTTCGAGTCAGGGATACACCGAAGGGGAGAGGGGCACCAAAATTGATAAAAACTAATTTTAGCGCCGAGGGACGATCAAGATGGGAACAAAGGGGTCTACTGGTGGTAACTTTTTTACGAGAAAGATAATGGTGCGGGGTAGAATTTTATAAAGTGACGCCGTTGTTGTCAGGGGAGAAACAGAAAAAATAATTGTCGCCGATTGCCACATAACTTTTATATAATCATTCCCATGATATGAGGAATCTAATGGTGTGGTTTTAATATATCAAAAGTGGTGCCGTTCGCGTCAGGGATGTGCGGAAGGGGAGAGTAGCACCAACATTGATAAAACTAATTTTGGCGCCGATTTCCGCCAAATTGATATATTCTTCCCCATGATACAATGAATCTAATTGTGTGATTTAAAGACGCCAAATTGCTGTCGTTTGGATGAATGATTGTGTGGGGGGAGCACAAAATTTGATATATTCATCGAAAATATGCAATACTAACATGCGGACTGTCTATACCACGAGCAAGCTAAGAGAACAACACGAAACATGCCGGTAAAGTCCCTACGCTGTCCATTGGTTATGATAGATTCATTGAGCGTGTCTTCAGATTGACAACAGCGAATATGTTCATTTCTTCCATATCTAATACTGAAACAAATCACAATATTTTCTTGTTTATCTTATACAGATAATGGATATTATCCCATTATATTTTCTTGTTTATCTTATACAGATAATGGATTGTAATATAATTATGCTTGCTTATAAAATAACGGGAAATTACCGAAACGTAGATCGTCGTGTCCATCTCTTAGAGGCCACAGTTAAATACGATTTCATTATTTCAATGTGGCTCTCGTTATTTCAATATGGCTTTCGTTATTTCTCTGTAGCTTACGGACGCTACCTACCAGCTGATCGGTGTCAGAAATATGGGCATCAAATCGTTTCTTTCAGAGAATTGTTTAATTTGTTATACTATTAAAATTGAAAATGCCGCCTAATTTAGCAACTCTGATTTTTGATAATCCGCATATAATAAACATAATATCTACAGTTATTGTTTGCATACTTGAAACATATCAGGAGTTTCTGGAAAGAACTTTCGAATCTTCACTTGAAGCCCCTCGTGAAAATTCGATATTTCTTCCCAGACATTCATAAGATTTTTCGGTACTCATAGGTGCAGTTGTGGTCTCGCCGACGAAGTCCGGTGTCATTAATGTATGATTGGTGCCTTCCGGGTCGCGAATCGATCTATCATCGAGGTGTAATTTCGGTCTATACCGATGCATGGTGGTGTCATTTACAGTTGCATCGAAGATAATAAGATGGCTATTCATCCAGGCATTGATGTATCATTCCGGTCTACATCGATACATGGTCATGTCATTTACAGTTGCATCGAAGATAATAAGGTCACTATTCACCAGGCATCGCGGTGTGATTCCGGTCTACACCAATGCATCGTGGTGTCATTTTCGTTTCATCGATGACAATATGATCGCTGATCAACACGGTATCGCAGTGTCATTCCGATCTACACATTGATGCATCGTGGTGTCAATGTAAGTGTCATCGGTGATATTAGTATCGCTAATCAATATTTCGGTCTATACACTAATGCATCGTGGTGTCAATGTAAGTGTCATCGATGATATTAGGATAGCTAATAAATATTTCGATTTATACGCTGATCCATCGTGGTGTCAATGTAAGTGTCATCGGTGATATTAGTATCGCTAATCAATTTTTCGGTCTATACAGTGATGCATCGTGGTGTCAATGTGGGTCTCATCGATGGTATGTGGATCGCTATCCAAACTATCATCATGGTTCCATTGCGGTATAAGGTATAATCTCTGCCTTTAAGAACATGGCTCAAACATTTAATAGCAGTCTGCCTGGTGTGTTCGTTTCAGGATGCTGGTGCAAATACTAATAATGACGGGTTCCATCTTGTTGAATGGTGGATTCACCCGGTGCGACCCACTTGGGTACAGCACAAGCGATGCCGCGAGCTCACACAGCGAGACAACGGATGGGTCGTTGACTAATACCAAATCAACCGCAAATTTAACCACAAACACAACTAAATATCAGCCGCCGCTCAGCGACACAAGCTCATCAGAACGCCACATCACAATGGAACATGGAGATCTCAAAGCTTACATCATTGAATCCAATTTCAGAGACAGAAAAGGTATCTGCGTATGGCTCCAGACATATTGTATCCCTACATTGAGAACAAAATAACATTTTGGAATTTTACTTTTAAAATGTATTTTGTGCATGATTGTGTAATGCCTTCCAGGGCATAATTATGTGACCAACTGCTATAGCCTGGATAATATGGCATGTTTTATCTGTTCTTATAACGAATTTCTGACAAGTTTGTTCACATATTTTTGAAAAGGGGGTCATTTCTTTTCATGCATGGCATTGTGTTGTTGCGATATTGGTGGTATACATTCTTACCATATGTTATAACACCCTGTTCATTACTATTGGTGGTATACATTCTTACCATATTTTATAATACCCTGTTCATTAACTCAGTTCGTTGTTGCGATATTGGTGGTATACATTCTTACCATATTTTATAATACCATGTTCATTAATATTGGTGGTATACATTCTTACCATATTTTATAATACCCTGTTCATTAACTCAGTTCGTTGTTGCGATATTGGTGGTATACATTCTTACCATATTTTATAATACCATGTTCATTAATATTGGTGGTGTACATTCTTACCATATTTTATGATACCCTGTTCATTAACTCCTTCTATACTAATTGGATTATCTCGGTCAGTTAAAATTCTATATCGGAATGGTCTGTTATTCATTTGGAGGGATGTTAATGTGATAAAAGCAGACGACAAACAACTAAAATTGCAGAAGGAGCCCCGTTTATTTTGGAGAAATGATTAGATAACAAGTTCAACAAACGACCTGTTGAACTTATTATCTGAATATTCCCTATGTGATAACTACTCATCAATGATGCTTTAGTATAGAAAGGGTTAAACTTATTATCTGAACATGTCATATGGGATAACTACTCACCAATGATGATTTAGTATAGAAAGGGTTAAACTTATTATCTGAGCATGTCCTATGGGATAACTACTCATCAATGATGCTTTAGTATAGACAGGGTTAAACTTATTATCTGAACATTTCCTATGGGATAACTATTCGTCAATGATGCTTTAGTTTTATCAAGTTTAACATAATTATCACTATAAACTGTAATATATTGTCGTATATGATATTTTAATATCACTACTATTATTATTATGCAGTCAACGGAAGGTGGACTAACTGGGATGAGTCAGAATGCTTAGTGACTTGTGGAAATGGCTATTATGTGCGCATTCGGACGTGCACCAACCCACCACCATATAACGGAGGAGAAGAGTGTGAAGGGAAATCAATGCAGATGGCGACTTGCTGGAAGGCAAGCTGTCCAGGTGAGTACAAACAACACGATAGAGTTATCCCCCTCACTATGATCGAGAAAGTAAGCTCTCCTGGTGAGTCCGAGCTACACGATATACGCGATATTGTTATCTCCCTCGCTATGATCGAGCAAGCCATGCTGCTCAAGTACCACGCTAGTCATCTCTGTAACAAAGCAGCGCTTAAAGTAACGAATGGCCTTCGTTATATTTTATAATCTAGATGTAACAGTTACCAATTTATGAAATATACCTCAAGAATATAGTAACAGTAAAGTATAATGATAGTATGCATGAGATATTTTCCACAAAACACACGTTGTGTGAGGCGAGCGTTTGTTTATATACAGCACATAAAGAGTGAGTGATGAACAAAACAACATCGTGACAATTTTGTGTAGGAGAGTGATTCACCGTGACCCATTCAACACCGACGTCTCGTTTGACGAGGATTAGGGAGCGCTATACCAGGGGCCATCTTGGTTTTAAAATTTGAATCCATCGGCACACCATGTGGCCCGCATTTATCTGAGAATTGTTTTAAAAATGTACAGGCATGTTTAGGATAACCTTTAGATGGGAGCAATCAATTTTTCCCCAAATTTCTTTGAAAAGCACGACCGACAGCGGCCATTTTGGATTTTACTATGTTCGTGACTAAATGCTTCGACACACGATACATGCAACATCCGTCATTACCAAATTTTATATGATTTTTATCTAGATTTGAGCTATATAATTTCTCCAAAATTCTTTAAAATACATCGCAGCCAACAGCCATCTTGGATTTCACGTGTGATGCAATCGGCACACTCAGTTGCCCAAATTTATTTGGTGACATTAAAATAATTTTATTTGTATAGTACATGCCCTTTACTGAAACTGTTGTACTTTCCATCGTCTTTAGCATTTTGTTGACTGCTCAGCGTAACATTAACGCCTATCCAAGTTCAGCTACATCAGTGTCATTAACACTTCCATTTAAACATTTAAACAAGATAGCAGTATCTCTACATTCCGACTTAATTGGAACTAGAACTCAGTGCGGTCAACACGTCGGCAATGATTGGGTTGCCAGTGGACACATATTACATTGCCTGTATAATCCATGTAAAACGCCAAATAAACGATAATTACAGAGATTACATGCATGTGTGTATCCACCCTTACCCGACCTCCATTCCTAACTTGGATAACGCAAAAAGTTGGGAGCTTTAAACCTCACAAATTGATTAATTATATCAAGGAGCCGCGCTTTATATAAGTCTATAGAGATATCGGCGAATAATTTATTTCCAATTTAGGAGCTCCCCTCCACGCTCCACAGCCCTGACCCGAATGTGCCACCTCGGAAAATTTAAACTATTCCATAACGATTCTTAGACTCCTAGGAAATGTCTTTATGCAAGTTCGCATGAAACCGCGATAAAATGTTTGCCCAACTTTTCGCCTTAGAGGCCAAAATTTCTAATTTTACTACCCGCTCGGCCGATTTGCGTTGCCCAACTTTTCGCCTTAGAGTGTCAATTTTTACTATCGCACCGGCCGATTTTCGTTGCTCACTTTTCGCCTTGCAGCCAAAATGTGAACTTTGAATCCTATCATAGACTCCCTGCACAATTAAGATGACTATATATAAGTTTGGTGGAAATAGATTTTATTATTTTGGCGCCCTCCCCAACCCCATCCCGGATTCGGGCGATACAACATATGTATATGTATGCCACGGCATGAGATATCCTATAATTAAATGTGTTCACACTCATTGAATTCACATGAAGCAATGAACACTCATACTGATTCCGTGCCTCCACAACTCCGATATATATATATATATAAGTTTGGTCGAAATTTGCAACTAAAACATTTTTGTCAAATTGCGGAGCACTTCCCTCCCTCCCCACCTCTAACCCGAACCGTATCAATTTGATGTCGTTAAACCACACAATTAGATTTGCTTGTGACTATGGAGAAGAATATATTAAAGACATATTATGTAATTATTTGGGTGCGTGAAACTGATAAGTTAGTATTCAGGTGCTATGCCAACTGGAGGGATGTAGCATTCTACTACAGCGCCGAAAATCTCAAGCAGATCGACCGTACAACTCCATAGAAAACATTGTCTGAACTACGCTCAATTGTAAATATTTACTACTCGAATCGGGACGCTTCCATCAGCGATAAACTAACGAAAACCATTTCGCTATCGGCAGTCACTGCATTTAATTAATATATTAGAATGACGGTGTGTGTTGTCAATTTAGATATAATATTTGTAAAAATAACTGCTTTGAACAAGATTATTCTATCTACCGGAGTGTTTCACATCACTTTAATTCGGTGGACATAGGCGCTAAAATTTGTGTTGTTCCTCGCCTCTCTTTTCACTGATTCGAACGGCACTACGTTTTGCATATGAAGACCAAACAATTTGATGCATCATACAATGTCATCGAGAGTTTTGCCCCTTCTCCACCCTACCACGACAGCGTCACGTTATATTTGGTAAACTTGCACCAATATCTTCCTCATACAAACTGCATCTGGATGGTCTCGCGTTAATTTATCTTGCGACCATACATACATGTTGAGATTCGTGTCTCTGGATGGTCTCGCGTTAATTTATCTTGCGACCATACATACATGTTGAGATTCGTGTCTCTGGATGGTCTCGCGTTAATTTATCTTGCAAACATACATACATGTTGAGATTCGTGTCTCTGGATGGTCTCGCGTTAATTTATCTTGCGACCATACATACATGTTGAGATTAGTGTCTCTGGATGGTCTCCCGTTAATTTCTCTTGCGGACATACATACATGTTGAGATTCGTGTCTCTGGATGGTCTCCCGTTAATTTCTCTTGCGGACATACATACATGTTGAGATTAGTGTCTCTGGATGGTCTCGCGTTAATTTATCTTGCGACCATACATACATGTTGAGATTCGTGTCTCTGGATGGTCTCGCGTTAATTTATCTTGCGACCATACATACATGTTGAGATTAGTGTCTCTGGATGGTCTCCCGTTAATTTCTCTTGCGGACATACATACATGTTGAGATTCGTGTCTCTGGATGGTCTCGCGTTAATTTCTCTTGCGGACATACATACATGTTGAGATTCGTGTCTCTGGATGGTCTCGCGTTAATTTATCTTGCGACCATACATACATGTTGAGATTCGTGTCTCTGGATGGTCTCCCGTTAATTTCTCTTGCGGACATACATACATGTTGAGATTAGTGTCTCTGGATGGTCTCGCGTTAATTTATCTTGCGACCATACATGAGATTCGTGTCTCTGGATGGTCTCGCGTTAATTTATCTTGCGGACATACATACATGTTGATATTCGTGTCTCTGGATGGTCTCGCGTTAATTTCTCTTGCGGACATACATACATGTTGAGATTAGTGTCTCTGGATGGTCTCGCGTTAATTTCTCTTGCGGACATACATACATGTTGAGATTCGTGTCTCTGGATGGTCTCGCGTTAATTTCTCTTGCGGACATACATACATGTTGAGATTAGTGTCTCTGGATGGTCTCGCGTTAATTTCTCTTGCGGACATACATACATGTTGAGATTCGTGTCTCTGGATGGTCTCGCGTTAATTTATCTTGCGACCATACATACATGTTGAGATTCGTGTCTCTGGATGGTCTCGCGTTAATTTCTCTTGCGGACATACATACATGTTGAGGTTGAGATTCGTGTCGTTTGATAAGTCGTTTTGTATATTTCGCTGTATTTGGGGACTCTTTGTTACTTTGTAGATCCTCTATGTATTATTAATGAATGGAAATTATACATGTTATATCAAACGACATGCACGAATCTCATTTCATTGCGGTTCATGTTATTTACAGTTGACGGGGGATGGTCCCGCTGGAATAATGGTGTATGTAGTACATCGTGTGGTGTAGGTAAACAGACACGAACCAGAACATGTACTCAACCCTCACCGGAATTCAGCGGGAAACAATGCTCGGATTCAGACTCGGATGTAACGATCTGTGAGCAAAGATCATGTCCAGGTAAAGTACCCAACATTATATAACCCACGTCCCTCTGATCGGTATACCCGTGTCTGAGTGGCTGTTACGTACGTCCACCCGTTTTGTCTACAGGTATATTAAGTTAGAACTAAACGAGAATGGACACAGCATTGAAAATAGCACCATAATTCACATTGGGATTCCACCGCCGATATCTAATAGGTACATTTTCTAATAGGTATTTTCCAAATAAAAAAAATCATGTTGAAAACATTCCACCTTGAATACCATTAAAATTTCCACCCAAATCACGGTATAATTCTTCCAAAATCCCCTATATATACACACCAGGAGAATCCCAATAAAATCCCATTTGAATACCACTTTATTCCAGGCATCGGCTGTCAATAATCCCATTTACACACCAAATAAATTCGGTGGTGCACTGGCTATAGTGAATGGAAAGCTATTGAATTCCGATAGTCACATACTAAATATCAACACGGTGCATTCAATATTGTTTATAGCTGTAGAATTTCATTTTGGTTTTTTGTATATGAATATAAATGCTGAAATGTGTAATTTCACCACCACTGAGACGTTAGCAACTATCGACCAATCATCCAGACTGTACAATTTTTCGAGACAACTATATTAAGGGTGATTTATAATTATTAATTTATGAATGTAGTGGGTGTGTATTATTGCGCGATACGGCGCTGTGGTCTTTGTGGCACATTGTGTAAATCCCCCAATAACACACCACTACATTCATTTCTTATATTTATATGGCTGTTTAATGATTTAATCCCATGAAAAAAGCTGAATGTACTCTTATTTATTTTCACAAAATCTGCCGATAATTTGAGACTAGCCCACGCAGTACACCAAGTCAGCCCAATATAAGATTTCCAAGAACTTAGCAATGATAGCGTGATCGATATAAATAGTTGGCTTCAGATTCAATTTGGCTAAACGCTCAATTATTCTGCTGAACGCTGTTAGTGATCAGGTCAGATTAGGTCAACAATTTGTGACGTCGTGTTCGTGTTATGGTCTGTTTGTTATTGGGATATAAAACGGGTGACCCAATTGGCAGTTGACCAATCACTGAACAGAATTTGGTGTAACACAGATGGGCTATATAAATATTACATGTTATATCAAACGACACAAGTCTGATTTCATTGCGGTTCGTGTTAACTTACAGTTGACGGTGGATGGTCCCGGTGGAATAATGGTGTGTGTTAACTTACAGTTGACGGGGGATGGTCCCGGTGGAATAATGGTGTATATTAACTTACAGTTGACGGCGGATGATCCATGTGGGGTAATGGTGTATGTTAACTTACAGTTGACGGGGGATGGTCCCGGTGGAATAATGGTGTATGTTAACTTTCAGTTGACGGGGGATGGTCCCGGTGGAATAATAGTGTGTGTTAACTTACAGTTGACGGGGGATGGTCCCGGTAGAATAATGGTGTGTGTTAACTTACAGTTGACGGGGGATGGTCCCGGTGGACTAATGGTGTGTGTTAACTTACAGTTGAAGGGGGATGGTCCCGGTGGAATAATGGTGTGTGTTAACTTACAGTTGACGGGGGATGGTCCCGGTGGAATAATGGTGTGTGTTAACTTACAGTTGACGGCGGATGATCCATGTGGGGTAATGGTGTAATGGTAATGGTGTATATTAACTTACAGTTGACGGGGGATGGTCCCAGTGGAATAATGGTGTATGTTAACTTTCAGTTGACGGCGGATGGTCCCGGTGGAATAACGGTGTATGCAGTACATCGTGTGGGCTGGGAAAGAAGACGCGGACCAGATCGTGTACTCAACCCACACCGGAACTCGATGGGAAACATTGTCCGGATTCAAACTCAGACGTAGCGCTCTGCGAACAACCAGCATGTCCAGGTACTACACCCACCATTTGAACCCATGTTCTCTGTTCTATGTTTATGTAGAATAAAACGAGAATGGACAGTGATGCAGCTTGATCGCATATCCATGTATGATCTCCAACAACATACATAGTTTTTAAGCCCATACAAAGCGTTATTGTGATATTGTCAAGTCCACCTGAGTCCACTGCCCAATTGCAATACCAGTTTATCTGATTATACTGACATATTTCAAGCTCATGTAGATCAGCTTGGGTGATGATTGCCTCAAAACACACAACTTGTCTGACCATTGAAAGCATATACTTGTAATTTCATTAAAAATAACCCGTTAATGCGGGTGCTGCGCTGGTTCAACATTAAAGGTTCTGTTACAGTGCATAAAGTGAGCCTCGTATATATATATATATATATATATATATATATATATATATATATATATATATATATATATATATATATATATATATATATAGCTATATATAATATATATATATATATATGAGAATATGAGAATATGAGATGCACTGGCTTACCATGTCAAGGCTTGGGTGAAAGAAAGTGGTTTAAAAGAATGAGTCTCGCATATATAAGAGAATGCATTGGCACAGGGATTTCGCAAAAAAATCCGAAATCTGCAGTCGTGGAAGCGTTAATCTTTATCCATGCACGACAATGGTATAACCAGTGGGATGGTCATTGTTTTTGGTATTATTTCTGTTGTGTACGAGTAAATCCTTCATATAGTTTCGATGGACATTATGTAAAGGTTGTCCTTCTTTGTTTACACAATACCTCTTAGCGTCAATTTTTTTGTTTCTCATGCATATGTAAACGCATACACTGCATTAAATCATTCCAGTTGATGGTTCTTGGTCGGAATGGACTTCCAGTGTGTGTAGTGTAAGTTGCGGTCAAGGCATCAAGATACGGAATAGAGCTTGCAACAGCCCCACACCAAGCAATGGTGGAAACTATTGTCCTGGCAACCATACTGAGATGGTCGATTGTTTTATCACGCCATGTCCAGGTATTTATCAACTCCAAATAAATCATTACGGTGGATAATGATGCAAGCATGGACCCCGGCCAATTTTATGACACCGACTTTACTTCATGTAAAGCTTTTGTAATGTAAACAATTGGAGCGAGAAGTACCACCAGAAATACACTATCTTTGATATAGAATGTTCTATCCATTTATCCCATATACTGTATAGGTTCAATGTTTGAGACAGGCAGCAATACTTATTGTGCTATATTTGCAATAACAAAATACCATCCTGTTGTATATGTACATGCTAACTTTGATATGTCCTATCTCGTTCGGTTTCAACAATCGTTCAGTGCATGGAACAAAACTGTAAAATTAGATGTTGTGTGTTTAATACAATAGGTGGATGGTATAAATAGTTCCAAGATAATGCAACCTTACTGTTAATATATATACCGGGCCTCCGACCAGTCTACATTTTAGCCATTCGTTATATGGTCCAGAATGATTATGAAAACCAATCGGTGCAATAAACTGGTGCACATTTCCATTCAATTGCACATAACGCAATACACTGTTGTCATCATCGATAAATGGCCAACATTAGTGAATAAATCACAAAGTCATTACATTTTGAACTACTAACTGAACAGTTGTTAGGAACAGTCAAATGATATTGAGGATTATTATATTAGTGTGCATGAAGGCGTCGTCGTAATTGTCATTGCAGCAAACGGTGGACCCGACAGCTAATTGGGTTTGGGATTTACACGGGTTGTATTGTCCTTGATGACATATGAACTGTCTTTCGCGTCTACTTCTAGTTAATGGTTCTTGGTCGCAATGGACCTCTATGGCATGTAGTGTCAGTTGTGGCCATGGCACTCATAATCGGACTAGAACATGCAGCAGCCCCACACCAAAGCATGGAGGTACTGATTGTCATGGCAACCACACTCAGATGACGGATTGTTGGAATGCGCCGTGTCCAGGTATTTTTTTCAAATCCAATTTCTGAAAAATGTAGTTGATATCTTTAGTTTAGCCTCCTGTGGAATACATATAGTTGATATAATTATTTTTAAAATATTGAACACTTTTCTGATCACGTGGCTGAGAAGTTCGGGTCAATATGATCAATTGTTCAATGTTTCGCATACATAATCCATGACATATTGTATATATGATCCAATAGTTTGATGGGAAAGTGCACCTGAAACACGTGAGACGGTGCGACAGGATGGTGGGGTATGCGTGTTTCCAGTAATTGTAATGTCATGATTGACGTGATATTAATTTGGTTGGAAATTAAAAAAGTAGGACAATTTGTTCAGAACTTTGATATCACAATCAGTATTCAGTGTGCAAATTGTTTTGTATTAAAAGTCGGACATACAAAAGATAAATCTCAATCAAACCTCATTTTTTAAATCCACAAATTGACTATGTTGCTTTAAGTCCGCTTCTGAGTTTCTTCAACATATTCAGACTACCTGACGTTATATTTCCATTATATGCTTTTAAAGAAATGTACCTAGGTAAGGTTTGGATACAATCACATGTACACATGACTAAGTGGGTCGGGACTATGGTATCACGAGTGTGCCCGCAATGTTGACTGCAACAAATTTTGTTCGGATAAATACAGCTCTGATCATAATCCAAGCGGTATAACTCTACAATGATTGTAACATTTCAAAGCATGTGACTACTGCGAGACAAACACGTCTGATCGTGTTCCATGCGGGATAACTCTTTGCTAACATCTCAATATATAATTGTGGGATGGGACAGCCTGCATGGACCCACACAAAGTCTTGTGTACATGTGAAGTATTTTAATTTGCATAAATTATGGATTTTTATTTTCAAGTTGATAATACCTTTTTTGGGCGATGGTTGAAAACTGCATTTACCATGCCCATCATGATTATGATTGGAAGGTCAATTATATTTAATGTCCACTCCCCAACCCTCCCCCTTCAATGCACGACTGATTTTTTATTTAAATTGATGGAAATTACTGATCGTTGTATATGTATATGCTGTATAGTCGGATTCATATTAGTATATTCATTAATATTCGCATATGGTTAGTATTATGTCGATGAACTGTAGAGGCCTCGGTGACCCAAAGAAACGCAGAGATGTTTTTAACTACATAAGAGAGAAAAAATATGGGATATATTGTTTACAGGATGTCCATTTTACAACAGCAAATGAGCAAAGAATTAGGACAGAATGGGGATATGAGGTCGCTTTTAGTTCACATACAGGCTCGTCGAGAGGAGTTACAATTCTAATAAACAATAACTTTAGTTTCAAACTGTTAGATACGAAAACTGACCAGGAAGGTAACCTCCTTATAATTCGTGCAGAAGTTGAAAACCAATTAATGACGCTAGTTAATATTTATGGTCCAAATACTGATGATCCCTCCTTTTATAAATCAATTAGAGAAAGTCTTGAGCAAATAACAGATGGCACCATAGTCATATGTGGGGATTTCAATTTAGTCCTGGACCCAGACCTCGACCTTTTAAATTATAAAGCTATAAATAATCCTAATGCACGTGATGAAGTACTTCACATGATACAGAAGCTAGATTTAGTCGATATTTGGAGATACAATAACCCAAAGGAACGCAGATACACATGGCGTCGGACCAACCCATCCAAACACGCACGTTTGGACTTTTTCCTAATCTCTCGAGACCTGATACCAACAGTAGAAAACTGCGATACACACCCTGGATATAAAACAGATCACTCTGCGATATCGTTACAATTGAAATTTAATAATTTTGAAAGGGGTAGGGGCTTCTGGAAATTTAATAACTCATTACTAAAAAACAAAGATTATATAGAACTAGTAAAGGATACCATAAATAGAGTTGTTAAACAATACTTGAAAAGTGGATGGACGGGTAATGGTAATTTAAATATGAATAATGCTGAATTTAACATTGATGACCAATTATTTTTCGAAACTCTCTTGATGGAAATAAGGGGCGCTTCCATACCTTTTTGCTCTCATTTATCTAAACTAAGAAAATGTAAAGAGACTAAATTAATTGAACAAATAACAAATCTAGAGAAAATTACAACGGAAAAAGAAAGTTTAGAAATGGAGAAGCTTAAACGTGAATTAGAAGCATTACGAGAAGAAAAACTAAATGGAATATTTGTTAGATCACGTGCTAGATGGATTGGTGACGGGGAGAAGCCAAGTAAATATTTCTTAAATTTAGAAAAACGAAATTTTACGTCTAAAACCATCCAAAAATTACAGGCAGATAACGGAGACATGATATATGAACAACATGAAATCCTTCAAGAGACAAACCATTTCTATAAACGTCTTTATAAAAACCAAGATGCAGAAACACATTCCTTAAACATTGATAACTTAATAACTAACGTGTGTGATATAAATGACAAAGTTGAAATAAATAAATTAACGCTAGAGACTGGTCGATGTTTGGAAGGAGAAATTAGTTACAGCGAAGCGCTAAATTACTTGAAAAAAATGAAAAATAATAAATGCCCTGGAAACGATGGATATTCTGTAGAGTTTTTTAAATTCTTCTGGCGAGATGTTGGAACCTACCTGGTCAGATCACTTAACTACGGCATGAAAGTTGGAAAACTATCTGTTACACAGAGGCAGGGAATAGTAACACTCCTCCCCAAAGACAACAAACCACGACAATTTCTTAAAAACTGGAGACCAATATCCTTATTAAATGTGACATATAAAATTCTCACAGGAGTCCTATCTGAAAGATTAAAACAAGTTTTACCATTTCTAATACATTCAGATCAAACCGGATTTATATCTGGACGGTATATTGGGGAGAATATTCGACTAGTGATGGACATGATGCTACATACAAAGCAAAATAAAATACCGGGACTCTTGCTATTGATAGATTTTGAAAAAGCATTTGATTCGATATCCTGGAAATTTATATAC
This sequence comes from Siphonodentalium dalli, assembly GCA_032622095.1. Lineage (NCBI taxonomy): Eukaryota > Metazoa > Mollusca > Scaphopoda > Gadilida > Siphonodentaliidae > Siphonodentalium > Siphonodentalium dalli. The sequence goes on along the minus strand of CP136064.1, from coordinate 289,016,905 downwards.
AGTGTACTAAAATACTTTAATTTTAGTCAACCATTTATCGATTATATAAAGACTTTATATTGTGATACTTCATCATGTATAAATTTAAATGGGCAAATATCAGACTTTTTCAACTTAGAGAGAGGATGTAGACAAGGCGATCCAATATCCCCATATATTTTTTTATTATGTGCAGAAATTCTTGGTATTATGGTACGATTCTCAAAAAACATAAATGGTATCAATGTTGGTAATAAGAATATAAGAATGTCGCAATATGCCGATGATACATCTCTTTTCCTCGATGGGTCACCAGAGTCTCTAGAAGCAGCTATGAAAGTACTTGATAACTATAAATATGTATCGGGTCTAAAAATTAACTATGACAAAACACACGCAGTGTGGATTGGTACAAAGGCAGACAGCACGGAACAGATATGTGACCGATGGAAATTAAACTGGAATCCAGAAACCTTTAAAATACTTGGTATAGAATTTCATCATGACACTAAACGTATGATTGACATAAATTTTACAAACGGGCTTATGCAATTAAAGAACATACTGGCAATGTGGAGTAAACGTAACCTAACTGTTCTCGGTAAAATAACTGTTGTCAAATCGCTAGCTATTTCAAAATTAGTACACCTGTTCCTTGCACTACCGAACCCCACAGATGAATATATAAAAAATTTAAATAAACTGCTCTTTGGTTTCATTTGGAACCAAGGTCCAGATAGAATAAGTAGAAAACTGCTCACTCAGAACTATGCTTCTGGTGGGTGTAAAATGATTGATATTAAGACTTTCATAAATTCTATGAAGATATCATGGGTTAAGCGAGCTATCACACAACGGGCTTCCTGGGTTACAGTTTTCGAACACTCTTGTAGTATATTTTGTAATAGTTGGTATCTAATGTCATCTACAATTTTAAAAAACCAATCTAAAACACTTGATAACAATTTCTGGAAAGATGTAGTAAATGCCTGGATTCTGTACTGTGACAAACTAGCACCGGTGAGTCAATGTGATCTCCTCACTACACCTTTAGTAGGATTCGAGGATACGGTAAAACTGGTGAAGCCACGATTGAAACTGTTCATGACTGATAAGCTTATATACATATTCGATTTTCAAGACAATTTAGGAAAGTACCTGTCACATGAAAAATTTAACGCTCTACACAAAACAAACATCGACTTTCTAACTTTTAACGGAATTGTAAAATCAATCAAGAAAAGAGATAAATGTTTAAGTAAAAGCGACAGGGTTTTGCGCCCTCATATACCATTTCAATTAATAAATTTACTTGCTCCGAACAGTGCTAAATCCACGTATAAAACAATGTTACCAATTGAATCACCCCATAAACAAATAAGTAAATGGGAACGAAAGTTGAACCGAACATATAATGTCGAGTTCTGGACTGAAGTATATAGATGCCCATTTATTTACGTCACCGATACCAAACTTAAGTGGTTCCAATACCGAATAAATACACATATCATCGGTACAAAACAACTTTTGAAAAAAATGAAAATATCTGACGACGACTCATGTACCTTCTGTAAATCTAATACTGAATCGATCATTCACATTTTCTGGGAATGTCCAAACATACAATATTTTTGGAATACGGTCGAAAATTGGGTATTTCATAATACGAGTACTAGATTACAACTCACACGTGAAACTGCAATATTTAGCAGCCGCCCTGGAAAATATACCAGTCCTTGGATAATATTCCTTCTTATCTTTGTTAGATATCACATTTATAGATCAAAGATGAATAACTCTATGCCAAACCTCACCGGACTTAAAAAAGAACTTAGTTTATATTTCCATTCTGAGCGTGTTTTTTATTATAATAAAGGTCAATACACTAAATTTAAACAAAGATGGTCTTATCTAGAAGAACTATTTTAATTTAATGTGTGACTGCACATGCCAACCCTAAAACCTGCGTAACGCACCAACACACCCTGACATTGGTTTTCGGCAAGCAATCAAATATATATGCTGCTGGTGTAACATAATTAATATTAGAGATCCAATTTTCTGATTCCAAATAACAGCAATATACAATACAAACTTGAACAATAACTTATAGTATACATCGTTATATATAGAATAGTGAATAAAACATTGGTCGTTTTTTCTTTTGCCCCCCCCCCCCCTTCCCCACCCGGGTCCAAAATTATGGGGGGAAAATGACAAGTTAAATTATATTACACAATACAATATTCCTGAATTTCTATTGATACAAATCTACCATGTGTAATGTCAACGTTATGTTTTGTAAGACTATATATTTTGTCGCAATAAAAATATTAAAAAAAAGAAAAAAAAGAAAGTCGGACATAGTCATGTTATGTCGACTCGCAATGAACAGAAGACGTGTCAAGACATCATATTAACACTATATATACTATAGGACTTATAAGATTTCAAAAGGTTGGGGTCCAGTTGCGAATAATACAGTTCCATAAACGTGTTGCATGTGTAAACAACGCAGCTTTGTTCTTGCAGTGAACGGAAATTGGTCGCCGTGGATTACCGGATCATGTAGTGTGTCATGTGGAAACGGGACCAGAACAAACAGAAGGACCTGTAATAATCCTTCGACTGGACAGGGTGGACAGCCATGTGAGGGAAACAACAAAGAGACCATTCCATGTAGAGATGTGGACGGTCCAGGTATGTCAGGGTTTCTATGTCGCATGTATTAGCTAGTCAGCGTGTACTGCTTCATATCCATACAGGTGCACACGTTTGCCATTTGGTCATGTATGACGATCCGCCTGCAACACAATTGAACACATTACGCAGACAATTGTAATTCGTTTTCTCCTCATCGGCCAAGGTAAGGTTGTCGTTACAGACGATTGCACAGTCGATAAGCATATGCTTTCAGCAGGGACGTTGCGACAGTGAGAGGAGTATAGGGGTGTCTTTCCGCCAGTATGAATTTATGGACTCATGTGCTTATGATTACTCAGAACGGCATATGCTTTAAATTGAAATTGGGAATTAAATTGAACAGGGATTGAATCAGAATGATATACTCCACTCGAGCTCAATGTCTGACAGGTAGAATGTTTATATTCCGCTCGTTCATATGCAGCTGTTGGTCTGATAGATAAACTGTTCATGTTCCAGTCGACGGAGAGTGGGCACCGTGGGAGGAATATTGCATGGTAATGAACGGGTGCCGAGGAATCAAGAAGCGAACGAGAACTTGCAGCAGTCCCAAGCCGAGCAAGGGAGGCAGTTCGTGCCATGGGACCAACATCGAAATTTCCTCATGCAAACAGTTTATAACGAAGAAAGAAGGTTAGTCGTTATATACGAGAGTCTAACATTGGTGGCCAGTATGTTACCAGACGTCGAACTGTATATTACATTCGAGTGATTTGTTAGTATAGCACCACTTGTCTGGGAGTTGGGAGGTGAAGTACATTGACTTTACCAGTCCGTCTACCCTTCCGTCTGTCCGTGTTTATATCTCGAGCGCGGATATAAGATCTTAAGAAATATGGTACGCAGGTTTGCCATCAGAAATGCTTTCAAAGGAAGGTATAATGCTGTTTGCATGTCCTTTCTGGAGTTGTCCCACACTTTGTTTATCTGGAACTAGTGGTATGCGGCGCGACGGTCCGGTGGTTAGAGTGTTGACTCGTATAACATCAAGGAGATGCCGTCATGAATTCGGATCACGTATGTTGGCGTTGGTAGTCACGATGTGTTAGATGCATTCGACAAGCGATCAGTGGACTCGCACGTAAATAGAGTACCAGGCTTGGAGTCAATTTCCTATATGAATTTGCGGCCATGCTGCATGGTAGCGTGTATATTCCGGTATATAATTGCTGCGGAATGCGTGTAATAACTGGATCAATTTCGAATTGTTATTATTTCCGCCTGTCCACGCATATTTATCATCAATTCATGGTTTGACTAATATAACGCATGCAGACATTTCAGCCATTGACGGTTTAACTGATTTAACGCAGATATATCACCAATTCACGGTTTAACTAATTTAATGCAGATATCTCATCAATTCATGGTTTAACTAATTTAACGCAGATATATCAGCCTCTCGAGATCTACCTAATTTAACGCAGATATTTGAGCCATTCGCAGTTTAACTAATTTAATGCAGATATCTCAACCATTCACGGTTAAACTAATTTAACGAAGATATCTCAACCATTCACGGTTTAACTAAATTAACACAGATATATATCTCATCAATTCATGGTTTAACTAATTTAACGCAGATTTCTCAGCCATTCACGGTTTACCTAATTTAACGCAGATATTTGAGCCATTTGCGGTTTAACTAATTGAATGCAGATATCTCATCCATTCACGGTTAAACTAATTTAACGCAGCTATCTCATCAATTCACGGTTTAACTAAATTAACGCACACATCTCATCAATTCACGGTTTAACTAATTTAACTCAGATATCTCAGTCATTCGCGGTTTAACTAATTTAATGCAGATATTTGAGCCATTCGCGGTTTAACTAATTCAATGCAGATATTTGAGCCATTCACGGTTTAACCAATTCAATGCAGATATTTCAGCCATTCGCGGTTTAACTAATTTAACGCAGATACCTCAGCCATTCACGGTTTAACTAAATTAACACAGATTTCTCAGCCATTCACGGTTTAACTAATTTAACGCAGATATTTCAGCCATTCGCGGTTTAACTAATTTAGCGCATATATCTCATCAATTCATGGTTTAACTAATTTAACGCAGATATCTCAGCCATTAACGGTTTAACTTATTTAACGCAGATATCTCAACCATTCACGGTTGAACTAATTTAGCGCATAAATTTCATCAATTCATGGGTTAACTAAATTAACGCAGATATCTCAGCCATTAACAGTTTACCTAATTTAACGCAGATAGCCAGCCATTAACGGTTTAACTTATTTAACGCAGATATCTCAGCCATTCACAGTTTAACTAATTTAACGCAGATATCTCAGGCATTCACGGTTTAACTAATTTAACGCAGATATCTCAGCCATTCGCAGTTTAACTAATTTAACGCAGATATTTGAGCCATTCACGGTTTAACTAATGCAATGCAGATATTTCAGCCATTCACGGTTTAACTAATTTAGCGCATATATCTCAGCCATTCACGGTTAAACTAATTTAGCGCATATATCTCATCAATTCATGGTTTAACTAAATTAACGCAGATATCTCAGCCATTCACGGTTTAACTAATTAACTCAGATATCTCATCAATTCATGGTTCAACTAAATTAATCCAGATATCTCGACCATTCACGGTTTGAATAATTTAACGCAGATGCTGTGACTATGACAATAACATGATTTTGGAAGGCGTTATGGTTTATTATTATCAAATGTCTGGCAGGAATGATTAACATCCCAAAGGGGCTATTAGGCCGATTGTTAATCACTCCAGAAGGCCGTAAATAAACCATAATGCCCGATAAGATCATGTTGTTATACTATTATTACAACAGACTGGGATTTTTGACCAAATTGAGAATTCATTGCAATCGTGAAGTAGGTTGTTACTCTGTGCTTTTGTAATTCCAAGTTGCATTGGATATGAGATAGTACCCGATCTGTCGTATGTGTGTTTGAAATCACAGATTTAAATGGATCCAATTCAATTCACTTTCATGAATATATTCTGATCATCAAAATAGATATGACAGAAAACATATTGTAATCAGTGACATATCAATGTAAATCTAAGTTGTAGCATGGATGCACATATGGATATACTATAGTTATATATAACAATATTATCTTGATATGTATATCATTATATTTATCTGATACAGTATATACAGTGTTTGGTATTGTGTTCGGGATTATTGGTGTCGTATGCGATCGTTGGGTTTGCATTTTGAATGGTTGTAGGATGATTTTTCAGTCGTTTTCAGTTTTTAATCACACCTCGAATTGGATAATTATCTGACAGTATCTGATTTAGAATGGGCTCTCATTACACGAGGTGTCACCAGAAAGGGGAATTTCAGCGACCACAATATTTATGTAGCCCAACTATTCTCATTTCAGAATCTGGTTGTCGCGGCGTCAATATCTGGGGCAAAATATGATGTTCATCAGTCTAAGCTTCTTAATCTATGTTCAATTTAACCTGTTGTTCCTTTGATTTGGGAGAGAGTTATGTGAGTGGCATTGAAAATGATAAAAAGTTGCCAGATAATCGTTTGACGTTTGAGCTGTGACGTATTTCGTTAATCGTGAACGTATTTGTTTTCGTTGATTCAGCTATATGTGTCGGTTTCAACTCCGTATATCATAAACTTATCGGATATTGTCACAACATGTATACCTCTTTGTGGTCCGGGGCATATCTGTTATTGGATGGTTGTATTATTGTGGCCCTGTGGCGTAGGTAGCGCGAATACAGGTCAAAAACTTATCCCTCCACCAAAACGATATTTAGTGATGCGTTTGACAAATAGTCAGATTTCTTATATCATATCACCTTTTTTGCTCGCTAAAAGCCACCTCAAAACATATTTGTATGCCTAGTAAGTCTAATTTCAGGATTAACTTGTTTCCATTATTTACTTTTTAAGTGTTTGCCTAAAATTGGTTCAACATAATTTAAAGAGCGTTTCGTTTTTACCAAAATTAATAGATGGTGCCATTTGGCGTATTATGATCGGTTCGATTTGAAATAATGTCACAGAAACTTTGAAGTATGAACCTCAAAGATACGATTCATGGGACTCTTACTGGCTACAGCTGTGATCAAAATTAACATTGTACACTATGGAGATTCTCGTATTCTTGTATCAATGGCTCCATTTTTCGTATGCTTTTATATGAATTGAAATCTCTCAAAATGCTATATGTGAAACTCAGGCGCAGTTTGGGAAAAAGATATGTGACCAGACTATTCTCACTGGCTACCGTTGTGATCAAAATTTAACATTGAACCATATAGAGTATAGTTCGTTATTTTACTCAAACGTTGATAGTAATATCACTATACGGCCACCAAGTGCTAATATAAGAAGAGAAGACATTCACTGTAACATTCAGTAATCTAATAATATAATTCATGCAATATAGTCGATATAGCTATGCTTCTAGATACAGTACTTGACAAAAGTATGTGCACAATCCTGTGTAATGCCACTAATCATATGCAGTCCGCAGCCTGTTGCATATGTTGAGTCAAATGAAAAATGATCATCAACACTACGGTTTAACAATGTGACTATATTGTAAATAATTGTTTAGTGATACGTGTTATCAACATAACGAATTGTAATGTGACAAACACACTGGTAAATAATACTCCGTCATCATCGCTGCCAAGAGTTTGTCACACACACGCCATGAGATTATGTGTTTTCTATAGAAGGCCATATAGGCCTTATGGGTTGTTGTCTATTATATGATATACCTTCCACCTGTATATGGTGTCCATTCACCTTTATATGGTGTCCATACACATTTATATTGCACCCAATAAGCTGTATATGGTGTGCAAATGTCATATGAAGTCCATTCATATTTACATGGTTTCCATTCACCTTTATTAGGCTAGTACTGTTCTTTATATGGTGTCCATTCGCCTTGATATGGTGTCAATTCGCTTACACGTGATGTCCATTCGTATATCTAAGGTGTCCATTCACCTTTCTATGGTGTCCATTTACATTTATATGGTGGGCAAATGTCTTTATATGATGTCCATTCACCTTTATTTGGTGTGCATTCACCTTTCTATGGTGTCCATTTACATTTATATGGTGGGCAAATGTCTTTATATGGTGTCCATTTGCCTTTCTATGGTGTCCATATGCTTTTATATGGTGCCCACCCACCTTTCTATGATGTCCATTCACCTTTAATATGGTGTGCAAATACGTCTCTATATGATGTCCATTCACCTTTATTTGGTGTGCATTCACCTTTCTATGGTGTCCATTTACATTTATATGGTGGGCAAATGTCTTTATATGGTGTCCATTTGCCTTTCTATGGTGTCCATATGCTTTTATATGGTGCCCACCCACCTTTCTATGATGTCCATTCACCTTTAATATGGTGTGCAAATACGTCTCTATATGATGTCCATTCACATGTATATGGTGTCCGTTCGCCTTTAAATTGTTCCCATTCACCTGTACAGTATGTGGCGTGTCAATGTCGTTACATGATGTCCATTGGCCATTCTATTTTGCACATTGGCCTTTCAATGGTGTCCGTCCGACTTTATATTGAGTGCATGTCATTATATGATGTCAATTCGCCTTCATTGTGTGTCCATTGATTCGCCTTTAGTTGATGTCCATTCACCTTTATATGGTGCGCAAATGTCGTTACATTATGTCCATTCACCTTTATTATGATGAGCACTGTTCTTTCTGTGATGTCCATGCACGTCTATACGATGTCCATTTACCTTTATATTGTGTTAATTTACATTTATGTGTTGTCAATTCACCTTTACCTTTATTATGGTGTGTATTTAACTATAGATGGTGTATGTTTTCCCTATACATTGTGTCCATTGACCATTGTATGGTATCCATTTACCTTTATCTGCATATGATGGCCGCCGTTCTTTATATGATGTACATACGACTTTATATGATGTGTATACGACTTTATATACAGTGTGTATGGTCTGTATTATGTCATATGTGGTATGTCATCATCATGATGAATGGATACCATATAAAGATATGTTCACGCCATATACAAACATCTCCACACCACAATATGACGACAATTGAATATCATATAAAGATTAATGGACACCATATAAAGATGGAACCACGTCATATCATATGCATAGCATATGGGGAAAAGATGTCATCGTTTCAATGGTAAACGGACACCATATACAGGTAAAACACACAACAGAAAGGTAAATGGAAATATATCAAGATGAATGCACTCCATATAAAGAACAGTGCTCGTCGGGTGGACACGTTATAAAGTCAAATGATTTGCACACCACATAAAGGTGAATGGCCCATATGAAGGTGGTGAATGGACACCATATAAAGTTAGAACATCATATAAGGGATGACAGCCTTATAAGGTAGCTATGGTGTTCCATAGAAAACACAGAATCGTTGGATGCATGTGTGATGACGATGCTGATGTAGTATCATTTGTAAGTATATTTGTCATATTACAACTCGTTGTGATCTACAATTGCTTCAAAACTAGTCAGTTGATAACAGGTATCAATAAAACAATAATTGACTATATAGTAACATCTTTAAAAAAAACGATAGTCTTGTGATAAGTTTTCATATGACCCAACGATAACCAGCCTGTATGGTATCGGGGCCATTACAAAAAATTGTATACATACTTTTGCTAGATACCATAACTGTATCGAATATTGCATGGATTAGATTACTGACAGTTACAGTGGGTCAGACGCGATTGTCTTGTCTTGATATAGCAGCACGTGATGGCCGTTTAGTGATATTAATATCAATGTTCGAGTAATATAACGAAATATTTGCCGTAGGTTCAATGTAAAATTTTGTTGGCAACTGTTGTCAGTGAGAATAATCTGACCACATCCGAATTTTCCCAAACTGCGACCGAGTTTCACAGATAGTATTTTTGAGAAATTTCAATTCATATATCATCATACGCCATTTATCCAAAATACAAGAATCTCCATAGGGTTCAATGTTAATTTTTTATCACAACTGTGGCCAGTAAGAACCCACGGATCATATCCAAATTTTCAAATATATCTTTGAGGTTCATACTTAGCAGTTTTTGTGACATTATTTCAAATGGCACCGATCATAATACGCCAAAATGGCACCATTAATATTAATTTTGGTAAAAACTAAACGCTCTTTAAATTATGTTGACTCAATTTTAGGCAAACACTTCAAAATTAGAAAACGAAAACAAGAAAATCCTGAAAATAGACCTACTAGGCATTCAAATATTTTTATGGTGGCTTTTAGCAAGCAAAAAAAGGTGATACGATATAAGAAATCTGAATATTTGTCAAACGCATCACTAAATATCGCTTTGGGGGAGGGGTAAGTTTACAATAATACAACCATCTAATAGCAGATATGCCAAGGATCACAAAAAGGTATACATGTTATGACAATATCCGATAAGTTTCTGATAAATGGAGTTGAAACCGACACATTTAGCTGAATCAGCAAAAAACAAATACGTTCACAATTAACGAAATACGTCACAGCTCAAACGTCAAACGATTATCTGGCAACTTTTTACCATTTTCAATGCCACTCACATAACTCTCTCCCAAATCAAAGGAAGAACAGGTTAAATTGAACATAGATTAAGAAGCTTAGACTGATGAACATCACATGAACTAACCCGAAAAATACATAACAATAAGGACGGGTAGCATGAGGGAAATGTGAAAAAAAATCATATTTTGCCCCAGATATTTACCCGCGACAACTTGATCCTGAAATGAGAATAGTTGGGCTACATAAATATTGTGGTCGCTGAAATTCCCCTTTCTGGTGACACCTCGTGTAATGAGAGCCCACACTAATATGTCGTTTCTGTTTTAATCACATATTGCAGTAGATATTTGACAGTACCTGATCTGTCATTTTCTGGGTTTGTTCAATCACATATTAGAAACCTTTCGCATTATGAACGACGACAAATACTTATAACGAATAGGGTACTACGTCATTAGAATTTGTGCTCTTTCTATTAGTTGTCATTTTCCAATTTGTTGTTACGATTACGGTTTCGGATTTCCAACAAAACTCACAAATACATCATATAGTATTAATTTCGGGATAATTTCTGAGCTCCTCAATAAATTGTGATCTCTAAATGTGGCCTTATTTTTTTTTATCTATTAGTGGTCACCAAATCGTTCATCGTGAAACGCAAGAAGCTTGCCAAAACAAACAGCTGTAAACCATGACCTGATAACAGCATAATTATTGTGAGTGACAAGCACGATTGTCTCACAAACAGACATATAATCGTCAATTCTGCGAATATTCGTAATAATTATTTGTCGTCGTTCATTATGCGAAAAGTGTCTAATCCGTCTGCGTGTTGGTCACATATAGTATATATTGAATGCATTATAGTATATATGATATGCCGTGTTCGGTTCTTAATACTGCGAAAGGTGTCTAATGCATCTGTTTTTGGTCAAATCAATCACACATTGCATTGGATACACGACATTAGGAATCACTGAACTAAATGGTTTCCCATAGGCGACAGTGTTAACGTTTCGGCCAAATTCACTGAATTGAAGCGTACATGCCACTCCAGTGATGTTTACCCAGCTAGATTGACACCAGTTGATCACGAAAATGCAAGAAAAATCATAGGTCATGTGTTTACTTTTAAAAATAAATTCCCAAGTGTACGACAGGGCTATCCCACAGCCAATTTTGATCGGGAATAACCCATAACTACAGCAGCCAGTTAAATAAATTCCCCACTCACAAAAATCCACTCCCCCATTAATTCACCAGTTTAAATTATTTAGATATGATGTACAAAGAAAATAAACACGATGTCATCCTTTAATAACGTGTAATATGTATCAGGTGAAGGTCATTCTTCAGTTACCTTCACCTTTACCATTCCACGTTGCACTCGCTCCCCGACTCTTGAACACATTTAGCTCCCTGATTCCATTATCTGATTATTTGGTTTTTTTTATATTTTCAATCAAAGTTTGCATTGGATAGATGGTAGTAAACGGGATATCGTTTGCTTGTGTTAGTCACACATTACATTTGGTGCATGACGATTTATGATGTTTCGTTTTTGGCTTTAGTCACATATTGCATTAGCCACGTGAGAGTATCTGATATGTCGCCCTGTTTAAAAAAAAAATCACATATAGCAATGTACACGACAGTAACTCGTGTGTCGTCCTCTGTTTTTAAATTAAAGATGGCACTGGATACGTGCCTTTGTCTGATTTGTCGTTCTCTGGTGTTGGTAATCACATATATATGATAGTATCTGATATTTTTCGTCGTGTTTTCAATTACAGATTGTTTTGGAGAAAATCGAGTCTGGCTCAGTACTACCGGAATCTGTGTTTACATAAGTACATATACAACTACCCCCGCTGTTGCTGGCATACGTTGTGAGTCGATGTGTGGACAGCTCATTCAAATAAAAAACACTACCATGAGGGATGACCTTAAAGGGACATTGACAAGTAAGTGAATCTATGTGGGGAACGTGAGATTGATATGCACTGCTTTGTTTAATAGGTTTGTTTTTGTTTTCCTGTTGATGTTATTGTTGTGTCTTCGTGACAGGCCTTAATGACCACTTTAAGAAGAGCATAATTCCGTCATATACCTTGCATATAGTTACAATTCGATGCACTTTGTTTTAAAATGCATTCAGTATATTAAACATATTGAGTGACTATGATATAGATGGTGGTACAGATACATATATGCGGTATTGGACTCGGTGGGAGAATAATCTTGCTCAAAGTAGTTATTTTTACGAATATTAATCCAAATTTACAACACACACTGCCATTCTAATATATTAATTAAATGCAGTGACTCTCGATGGCGAAATAGTTTTCGTTAGTTTATCGCAGATAGATGCGACCCGAATCGAGTAGTACATATTTACATTTGAGCTAGTGCAGACGATTTTTTCTATGGAATGGTATGGTCGATTTGCTTCATATTTTCGGCGATGTTAGTAGAATGGTACATTCCTCCAGTTGGCATAGCAACTGGATACTAACTGATCAGTTTCACGCACCCGAACAAGTACATAATATGTCTTTAAATATGTAACTTTTTAGATATGACTCAATATTTTAAGTTTGATAAATTATGTTTACAAATTGTCTGTTTCATCTAGAATCCAGTTTGATTTTACTTTTTATATTAATGTTGATCTTTCTATTTTATTCTTATATTACAAATTGTAGTTTATAAATTTATAACGAAATTGAATTCGCATCGAATATATTTACGGGCTACAAGGACGAGCTGTTTGTATTGGTATCAATTTCCAACTGCTGTCACCCCATCCTGAACCAGACCAAATTCACATACAATTTGCAATTATATAGCGGACAGACATATCTTGTACTGTATGCCGGTGCTGATAACGCTATTAAGTAATTAGGGAAAAGTGAATACTTTTATTTTATCTAAACTAAACTTCCAACTGGATAAGTGATGTACATACATTTCGTGACACAGTCAGTATATACAAACAAAACAGTTCAAACGCCTAGATTCTGGAACATAAACACCGAGCTTCTCGAATGTATATCTTAAGTCGGGTATATATATAATACGAAACATACATCGGGTTCTCGAATGTAGATCTTATGAAGTCAGGTATATATATAATAGGAAACATACATCGGGTTTTCGAGTGTAGATCTTAAGTCGGGTATATATATAATACAAATCATACATCGGGTTCTCGAATGTAGATCTTAAGTCGGGTATATATATAATAGGAAACATACATCGGGTTCTCGAATGTAGATCTTATGAATCAGGTATATATATAATAGGAAACATACATCGGGATTTCGAGTGTAGATCTTAAGTCGGGTATATATATAATACGAAACATACATCGGTTCTCGAGTGTAGATCTTAAGTCGGGTATAATTATATATAATACAAAACATACATCGGGTTCTCGAATGTAGATCTTAAGTCAGGTATATATATAATAGGAAACATACATCGGGTTCTCGAGTGTAGATCTTAAGTCGGGTATATATATAATACGAAACATACATCGGGTTCTCGAGTGTAGATCCTAAGTCGGGTATATATATAATACGAAACATACATCGGGTTCTCGAGCGTAGATCTTAAGTCGGGTATAATTATATATAATACAAAACATACATCGGGTTCTCGAATGTAGATCTTAAGTCAGGTATATATATAATACGAAACATACATCGGGTTCTCGAGTGTAGATCTTAAGTCGGGTATATATATAATACAAATCATACATCGGGTTCTCGAGTGTAGATCCTATGAAGTCGGGTATATATATAATACGAACATACATCGGGTTCTCGAGTGTAGATCTTTAGTCGGGTATATATATAATACGAAACACACATCGGATTCTCGAATGTATATCTTAAGTCGGGTATATATATAATATGAAACATATATCGGGTTCTCGAGTGTAGATCTTATGAAGTCGGGTATATATATAATACAAATCATACATCGGGTTCTCGAGTGTAGATCCTATGAAGTCGGGTATATATATAATACGAACATACATCGGGTTCTCGAGTGTAGATCTTAAGTCGGGTATATATATAATACGAAACACACATCGGGTTCTCGAATGTATATCTTAAGTCGGGTATATATATAATATGAAACATACATCGGGTTCTCGAGTGTAGATCTTATGAATTCGGGTATATATATAATACAAATCATACATCGGGTTCTCGAGTGTAGATCCTATGAAGTCGGGTATATATATAATACGAACATACATCGGGTTCTCGAGTGTAGATCTTAAGTCGGGTATATATATAATATGAAACATACATCGGGTTATCGAGTGTAGATCTTATGAAGTCGGGTATATATATAATACGAAACATACATCGGGTTCTCGAGTGTAGATCTTAAGTCGGGTATATATATATAATACGAAACATACACCGGGTTCTCGAGTGTAGATCTTATGAATTCGGGTATATATATAATACGAAACATACATCGGGTTCTCGAGTGTAGATCTTAAGTCGGGTATATATATAATACCAAACATACATCCGGTTCTCGCGTGTAGCTGTATATCTATATATAATAACTGCGTTGAATACTGAAACAATTCACGCTGATGTTTTGACGTAAGTTTCTGTGTGTCGAATTTTGAAAATTACCGAATATTTATTCAAAAGCCGAAAATTTGACACTTGATAAATTGCCAAAAAATAAGTGCCTCATCTGATTATCAAAATTGCACATTGAAGCGACAATTAAGAGATGTGTTCTCAATTAGACTATGTGCACATATTTTATCACTCTAATGTGGCTTGATAATTACTAGATGGCGGTATACACCAATTTGATTGAACAGACCGAAAGGCAAGAAACGAATATATAGAATGATTGTATACATTAATTTAGATAATCTTATTGAATAACATCGAATTAATTTAAGGCAACAATACAAATAAAAAATTATACTATCAATTTAATATACAGTTATCGCGGGCGATAACTGTTTTGTTATCTGACAAAGGAGTACACACGAACCTCCTTAATAGCAGGCCTAAGTGCGTGCGTATATTCTTTAATCCAGTTCGAAGAGTTAATTTCATGTTGGAATCCTCGCTTTTCAGAAAATAAAACATTCACATTCTGGATCAATTAACATACCCATCATTTGCGCAGCTATTCTCCGGTCAGTTTGCTGGTCGCATGGTTGGAATCGGTTCACGGAAAGAGGAGTAAAGCAACTTCGAAGTCGAGTAGCCATGCAGCGAAATATTCGGTTTCGTTCAAATGAGCGTAAAGACGCAGGCACACGTGTTAATTTCCAGAACGTTAAAATGTGAAACTAACACGTTGTAGTTGTGCAAAAAGAAATTGACATATGTTACAGATTGTTACGCAACATAAGAGTATTCTTCTGAAGTCTGAGGAATGTATTGCCGAAAAGAAATAGTCAATTGATAAACAGTAAAGAGTAGCTATTTGATCTTTAGAGCTTATACATTAACGTATTTGAAACGTATGCACATCGTATGTGCAATTGTCTGCAGCACATACCAACTGCATAATAAGGTTTATCTATTTGTCCCACTGTATTTATTATTGATATAAAAAGGTCCAATAGGAACATTACACCTTATAACGGATTTGTGTCCGTGATAACACCATTTATTCATAGCGTGCTTTAATTGCAAATAAAAAAACACACAATTATGCAAATTAACAAACACCACACTTCGCGGTTGTTATGAAACATTGGGGTTTATAAAAACAGTGTTTTCGGAAATCATTAGAGAGCTATGAGAGAATCTTTGCGCGTTGAGTTCTTCGTAGTTCTAGATAAGATAAGATAACTTTATTGCAATATAGACATCCAAATGTGGACAGGTTGCAGAAATACAAGTACATAAAGACATTGAAACATGAAATAAGAGAATACACATAATTATATACAAGATACATACAACAATATGTTACAATATGACACCCTTGGTAGCAGATCGAGTGGTATTTTCGCGGGTTTGAGGCGTTATGTATTCATGGCTGATAACATTGATCTTTGTTTAAAACATAAGTTAATCTTACGGCATATTAACGAACAGACATTCGGGTCATTGTTACTCATAATAAATATAAATTTGTCAGTATCTTTCCATTCTAAAAATCCCGGCTTATATAATTCTAACTGTGAGTAGAGATAATTTCTTATCAACTTATATGCGTTACATTCGGTGATAAAGTGAATCTCATTTTCTATAGACTTTCCTTCTTTGCAATATAAGCATAGTCTATCTGCTTCGGATTTAACAGGATAGATATGTCTTAGTTTTTCAATAGCAAGGTTATGATTACTGATTCGCAAACGTGTAAACATGGTTCTTGCCTCATTGTTGATTGTATATTTGAGATAGGGTTCTATATAATATCCATGTTTGACAAGCGCATAGGTCCTCAATGTATTACCACCATCTCCTCTGATTGCGGTGGGTGCCGTTAGCACTTTGGTGAATTCCGATCGGTATGCCTCTTTCAGTTGGCTACATAAGTTTATCGCCGCGGGCCGAATCTTCGCATCTTTTGGAAATTTCTTCCGTATTATGTCATATAATTGTACGTTCCCTTTGATAAGTTTATTATCGGTGTACGCATCATCAAGTAATGTGTGATGCTCGTGCCATTGTAATTTGACATTGAAAGCGAAGAATTTGATAGTGGCATCTGCTGTAATATGATATCTGCCCAGTTCCGCCATCGCTGCGTAATTTGACGCTTTGTTGCCTATTCCAAGAGCCATTTTAAAATATTCAACGTGCAGCTTCTCTCCGTCCAAATCTTTTCTATTGAATATATGATGGTCATTTATCCACAGGTCCGAGCCATATAATAGAATAGGCTTTATTAACTGACCAAAAAGTTTAACGAGAATCGGTGGTGATGGGGCATGATCGCTTGAGGCTATGCATTGCTCTGCGTGCTTTATTAATCATTTCCGCTTGTGCATAGCAAATTTTCCTTTCTTGTGAAATACGATACCTAGGTATGAGTAATGATCCACGGGTGAAATTGTATCATGAGCCAAGTTGAACGTGGGAGTTGTTACTGTTCGTTTATTTGTGAATAAGACAGATTTGGTTTTGTCGGTATTTATTTGAAGTGCGTTCGATTCTGCTAAGTGTTGTAAATTATCAAGACATCTTTGCATGCTTATGGTGGATGTGGATAGCAATACCAGATCGTCCGCGAATAACAGGTGGTTAATTGGGTTTTCATTTATTATAGCTGGTTTGCATTCTGTATCGAAAATGGATGATATACCGTCTATGTATATTTTGAATAACGTAGGTGAAATTTACACCCCTGTCTGACTCCAATTGTAGAAAGTAGCGGCGGGCCCAAACCATTGCTAGTTTTCAATTGATATATACTTTTATGATAAATAGATTTAATTACTCGGAGAATCTGGCGTGACGTTTGGCGTAGTTTCATATAATATTGTCCATTCTATTTCTCATTGAATTAATAAAGAAGTTTAACGCGAATAACGCCGCGTCTGCTGCCCCGGAAGCTGCTCCGTTCAGTTCATGATTCGTCTCTCTTTTCCAGGCGGCACTTATTACTGGATAGACGGGAATGACACCGCCTGGGATGGACATTGGTTTTATTCCGATGGGAGCCCCATGTGGGCGGATTGGAATTCAGGACAGCCTAACGGAGGGAACTCGGCGAACTGTGTGAATATCTACGGCAGTAACTACGATAACTACGACCTCTCGTGTATATCTACGAAACGTTATATCTGCGAGTTCATGACCAGATAACTTACATTTGGTCTGTCTCTGCATATATGTGATGTCTCACGCATTTTCCCGCCATCCATTATTTATGCTATTTGGATAAGTGACACCGCTGGACAGTTTATGGCATCGTCATTTGATGAATAAAATCTAAATACCTAAAGTGCACTCATCAGTGTCTTCATAGCTCCACGTCAGTGCTACTACCTATCTGAAAGGTAAATTAGTATCTTACTCATAGAAACAAAAGAGTTCAATATGATGACCATAGATTTATGTCAGAATTAAATTAAATTACTTGCGGTGTCCCACAAGGTTAGTCCGATATATGAATGACTTACCTAGTGTATGTTGGGATGCTAAAATGATTCGTTTTGCAGATCACACAATTGTCTTCTGGTAATATGGAGACATCCAGAAATTATTTAGCAGAGTTAACACCGAACTGGACTCTCAGTAGACTCTAAAAAAAAAAACCCAGAAAATTTTAGCCAAAAAAAACAAACAAACAAACAAATTACAAAAATTAATATTAACAAACAAACTGATTGATTGACTAATTCTCTATGTCCTCGTCCAATGAAGAGGTTTTCCATGTTCATTAAGGGGGTGGTCACTTGAAGTGAACAATTTTGGATTGGGTATTCCATGCAAATCTGCGGAGCGGGGGTTGCAGGGTTGAGCATGCTTCTGAGTGTGACTTGGTGTGGTGTTGGAAGCGGCAGGTATTGGTCCGGCGGGTCTGCTTGGTAAACTATAATTTTTTTGCAATAAATACATTTTTGAGAATTGTTTTTCCTGGAATTACATCACTTGACCTACATTTCAAAAAAATAAATAAAATTTTTAAAAATAAATACACCAACATCAAAATGGGACAAGTTCCAAGCGGACCCTCAGATAGGTGCCTGTTGTTTTTGGTGCCGCATCGGGTCGCGCTCGGAGGTGTGTGCAGCTCTGTAGCTTTATTGCATGGAGGTCCCCATTCAGAATTGCTCACTTGACCTCCCTCATAACATTGGTTGTGTGACCCCCCCCCCCCCTAGGCTACATGCCATTTCATCAAATGATGTCTGAAACCCAATGCCGTAACTGACTAACTGTTATATCTATATATTTAATTTGGTCAGAAAAATATTTTCCTAGAACCCCCCCCCCCCCCAGCCACATATGGAATCATGTTACCACCCACCCACACGTACTGCTTGACATCACTGTTAGGCCCACTGAATACAGATGAAATCTTTAAAATGTCGAACATCTGATCGTTACCGGGTATAACTCACCTCTGTCATTATGTGAACAAAAACCCAGACACTCTCGCCGCTATCGAGCTTTTCCAACTTAGAATAATAAGCCAACGCTGACTTCAAGGCTGAATATACACATGTACATGATTTGTCACGACAACACTAGAAGTTTAGTCAAAACTGAGTCAAAATGAAACACCCACGTTGAAAAGCTTCACAGAGCATCAGGCCAACTTGAACGGTCACAGGCAGCATATCACATGATATTAAGTCGACCTAATTGTTTCGACCCATGCAAAGTCCACTTTTCACGACTCATCGTTCCGCGCTATTAATTTCAAAAGCAATATCAACAATGCGTACGCATGTTATTACCGCAGGCCGTATCGACAAAAATCCCAGTTTCGCAAGGCTGGTGTGGCCTATCTTATTCACATAATGCTTATCAAAGAACGGGGATACACACTGGAAACAGTTCTCTGTGATAAAGTTTGACCCTTTCGGTGAGTGAAGGCATTCCTCAGCAAAATGTGCCCAGAACCAATCGTGTGTCGCTAAACTGTGTAACTTCCTCTGTAGGCCTATATCCGTACATTATCATAATGTGTATTCTCGTGTTTTATCCTCAACAATGAGACTGCCCTATTTTCTCACTTATCTCAGATTAATCCTACGAAAATCCCATCATGCTAACAATCCAAGCCCAAGCGCAAATCCATAATTTGTTAAACATAGCTACCCGTTAATAGCCGAATCCCTCCCCCTCATGCCAATCACCACCCAACATCAACATGTATATATTTGTATATATCCCAATGTCTACATCATGTTTTCTATTTTCTATGCATTGATAATGTTTGATTACTCATTTACTTCATTCATGTTTCCAGTCATCCAGAATGTAAGAACAGTCAAGTCCATTTGTGAGGTGCCACTAGTTGTATTGCTCATTGAGTCGGAGTCCATTTGCTTCCCTATCTTGGTTTCGAACCACCGTCTGAAATGACGTGTGACTTGAGTCAATATAGGGCAGCAATAGGTATCTTCGACTCAGCAAAACGACCGTTAGCAACTAAAACTGTAAAAAACAGCTGCCTTCGCCTCGGAAAATGCTTTACTCCACCAAACGCAAGGTCGATTTTTCTCATTACATTCTTTCTATTACAATTATCAGGCGATATCCATATAAACCCGGGCCCTCTGTCACAGACTAACGCTGAGAATTCGATCTCGATTTTTCACTATAACGTAAGGAGTATCCGAAATAAACTTGAAAAAATTGCAGATCTTATAAACGAATTTGACATTCTATGTTTCACCGAAACACATCTTGACCCATCTTACCCCTCTAGCCAACTAGAAATCGATGGTTATTGTTCCCCCATTCGCAAAGACCGTGATTCAAAGGGTGGCGGAATATGCGTAATGTTCGCCGACCACTTAATATTTAATCGTAAACCTGAATTGGAATTCGATTCTTCTTGTCTCTGGTTCGAAATCCACTCAAAGAAAACTCGCATTGTTCTTGGATTATCGTACAGATCTGATCAATTCTGTACCCAAAATTATTGGGGACTCCTGGAATCCTCAATTTCTGACGCTCTTGATATTTCCGAATATGTAGTCGTCACAGGGGATTTTAACTCGAATTTCATGGATAATTCATCGAAGCTAAAACAGATAACGGATGGTTTCAGTATGAAAAATGCTATAAAAGTCCCAACTAGAGTGACCAGCACCTCAAGTACATTGCTTGACCCAATTTTGACCTCAAGCTCACTCCGTTTAATAGACTCCGATGTCCTAAATCTCGGAGTTTCGGACCACCTAGGTGTATATGCCACAATATCATTTCAAAATACTACCGCAGCGTCATTTCCTAGACAAGTATGGAACTACAGAAAAGGTAATTTTTCTCGTGCAAACAATCTACTTGCCCATGTCGACTGGGATGACCTCATAAAAAGTGCACCTGATGTGAACACAGCTGCCAATAACTTTCAACCATAATGGCGAAAACAATTCCACAATCATGCATTACAGTAAGAACATCCGACAAAATTTGGTTCAATTCGGACATCCGGTTTGAGATACGAAAACGCGACAGAGTAAGGAAAAAGGCCATGAAGGCAAATAACCCTGAAGTCTGGAGAAAATATAAAAACATAAGGAACAAAGTCAATAACATGAAGAAGCACGCGAAAATCAAATTTGAAGAAAATATCGAAGAACGAATAAGAGAAGCATCTAACCCACGAGACTTTTGGAGAATAATACATCTTTTAAACTTAACAAAGCCCATGGCCATGATGGAATTAGTGTTAGAATGCTCAGGGAAATAGCTCAACCACTCGTCCTGTTATTCAGGAAATCTATCAACTCTGAGAAATTCCCAGAGTCCTGGAAAGCAGCAAACGTGATCCCGATTTTCAAAAAAGATGATCCAGCGGAAGCCAAAAATTACCGACCAATTTCCCTTCTACCATGTGTGGCTAAAGTTTTTGAGAAAGTGGTTTTGAAACAGATTAGTAAATTTTTCATTGAAAATGAACTTTTATACTTCCATCAGTCAGGATTTCTCACAGGTCATAGTACAACATACCAACTATTAGACCTATATCACAACCTGTGCCAATCCCTTGACAAAGGACTACTTACATGTTCTATATTCTGTGATATTTCCAAAGCCTTTGAGAGGGTTTGGCACAGGGGACTGATACACAAATTAAATGCTTATGGATTAGAAGGAAATATTTTAAATTGGATAGAAAACTACCTAGAAAATCGGACGCAGAGGGTCCTAATCAATGACACATTTTCAAAATACGAGGTCATCCCAGCTGGAGTTCCACAAGGGTGAATCCTGGGGTGAATCCTGGGGCCATTTTTGTTCTTAGTCTATATAAATGATTTAGCCGACGGTATTGAATCAATAACGAGAATGTATGCCGACGATACTTGCATCACGAACAGTCACTTTGATCTTAATATACTTGAACATACTATGAACAGCGATTTAGACAAAATTACAGCGTGGTCCCAAAACTGGTTGGTCAGTTTCAACCCAACTAAAACAGTTGGCATGTCCTTTTCATTAGTTGCGCCCTCAACAGTGAAACCAAACCTCAATTTCGTAGGAAATTCAATCAACTTCGTGGACAAGCATATACACTTAGGTCTGGAACTCCAATCAAATCTCAAATGGAACGCACACATTGAAGGGTCTGTCAAAAGAATTGCCTCACGTCTGTCTCAACTCCGGCGGATTAAATATCAACTCAACCGGAAAACCATTGAAATTATTTACAAATCATATATTTTACCCTTATTTGATTATTCAGACGCCGTCTGGGACAATGCCTCAAATGATATGTTAGAGAAGCTTGACTGGCTTCATGTCGACGCTGGACGGATAGTCAGTGGTATTACCCGTTCTGCTTCGGACAACACGGTATTACAGGAGGTCGGATGGCCATCACTCAATAAACGACGTCAACTACATAAACTGCAGGCACTCTATAAAATAGTCAATAATCTAGCCCCCCTTATCTAGCCAATACACTTCCCCCCAGATCACACGAGGTTGCAGATTATAATTGGAGACGCCCCGGTAAATTTTACTCATACCATTGCAATACTGAACACTTCAAACAGTCCTTTTTTCCAGCGATGGTGTTAGAATGGAATAAGCTTCCCAAAGTAATCACCGATGCTGATCAATCTTCTACCTTTAAAACGAACTTGTATCATATAGATCCCACAATCAGCCCCCCTCTACATTTCTATGCTGGACGCAGGAAATACAACATTTTTCATTGTCGCATACGTAATTTTTGCAGTGAACTCCGATGTGATATGTTCAATAATTATATCGCTGACAGCCCCGCATGCTCATGTGGAAATAGATCTGAAGACGCATATCACTATTTCTTCATGTGCCCATTGTACCAACGTGAGCGCTCAGTTCTCTTTGAGAAACTAGACCGCGTAAATCTCAAAGTAAGCCATATTTCAGAACTCATGTGTGGATTACCTTATCTCTCGTCCCAACAAAATATGCAACTATTTTCCATCACACAGCAATATATTGCAGCGACTAAGCGTTTTGACCCCTAATGATTATATTTATCTTATTTGCGAATCTATACTTGCTTCCGGAATTTCAACTTTTACCTCACAAGTGGACAAACCTCCCATTCAAACATCTCATTCTGATTTATCATCTGTATTGCCTTCCAGAGCACAACAATAACAAAATAGAGAACGAATCAAGTGTACCATTATATTTTACAACCAACACAAAAGTGCTTAGAATAGATAATATATTGGCACTTGTCAATCATTCCAACATTAATAAAATAGTGACATTCTTCAAATACAAATTTTCTCACAGATAAGAAGCAATCTCATGTTGGATCATCTCTGGAAGGCGCTACACATTATATCTCCCATAACTTCTCACCATGTAAATAAGTTTGTACCGTCATCTTGATCACATGTGTGTTAAAATATTGTATTAGGAGAGGGGCTTCATAAGTTGCAAAAACTTGTGCCCCAATCCCTTTTGTATATTTTGCAAATAAAATATGTTTCAAGTCAAGTCAGTGGCTTGCTGCTTATAAATTATCATTGAATATTGATAAAACTAATTAGAATATGAAATTGCACAGCAATTTCGATAATTTTATGTATGCCAATCTGTTCAATACCAATGTCAGACAGTCAATTTGTTAAAAAAAAACATAGGACAAAAAGGTTTCTTGTCAGTTTTTGTGTATACACCCGTTATATATCTCAAATCGTTCTGGTTTTCAGATAAAGAGCATTATGAGATACTTCAACCAATACCAAAATTCCGAACGGAAGTGTGACCTTACCATGTGTGGGTTCTATATAGAACACGTCCAGATTCAAATAATAAAAAAAGTCCGAAGTCGATATATCAAACCTTTCAGGAGGAGATACGCAGACAACTATAAAACATATAAAGAGCGTTATTTGCTGAGGTCAAGGTCGGAAGAAATCCCCGATAGGTGCGTACACTGCGCACATTCAATGGCTATATATGGACCAGATTTCAAACCAATCGGCCTAGTCGTTTGGGGACCATAAGGGATCCGAATTCGATACAGCAAGCCATTCTGCACATATTTCAATTTTCAACTTTTTTCCTCGCTGTTATCAACAAAATGCATTCACATACCTCGGGTTGCTATTGCTCTCTATAATTTCCCTTTGTAGCAATAAAACATCAGCTAATAATGATACATTTTCAGTCGGCATGGATATAGAACAATGTAGCATCAACTTACATCGACCAACGTGGTATGGTTTGGAGCTGGAACAGCCAAGCATTGACAACACTGTGAAAACCCGATCCCTTTGGATGTGGGACACATAGCCTATCTCCAATTATTGGACCATCATGGCTGGGGGTGATTCGATTTTAAGATCCATCCTTCAAAATTACCATATATGCGACGCATTTTTTTGGTTTGGTCAAGACTATATCTGGAACTGTTCTGCACGATATAGTGTAATAACCACGAGTGCCATAGAGAAAACCACAACCAACACAATATATTGTCTACTTGTTCTTGTTCTTGTTCTTGTAATGAATGGTCTCGTCTAGCAGTCGACTTTATATGTGTGGTGAAATATATCATGTCCGCCACTGTCGATATTTTAGCATATTTTGAGGATTAATTGATACTTTATGACAAAATATAGAAAACTAGAGCATGTGTCTAGGTGTCAATGTAATAACTAAACGTTACAGTGTGCGGTATGCCAACATTCTATAATAACTAAACGTTACTGTGTGCGGTATGCCAACATTCCAATGTGAAATGGATACTAAACGTTACAGTGTGCGGTATGCCAACATTCTATAATAACTAAACGTTACAGTGTGCGGTATGCCAACGTTCTATTGTAATAACTAAACGTTACAGTGTGCGGTATGCCAACATTCTAATGTGAAATGGATAATAAACGTTACAATGTGCGGTATGCCAACATTCTATTGTAATAACTAAACGTTACAGTGTGCGGTATGCCAACATTCTAATGTGAAATGGATACTAAACGTTACAGTGTGCGGTATGCCAACATTCTATAATAACTAAACGTTACAGTGTGCGGTATGCCAACGTTCTATTGTAATAACTAAACGTTACAGTGTGCGGTGTGCCAACATTCTAATGTGAAATGGATAATAAACGTTACATTTATTGTGCGGTATGCCAACATTCTATTGTAATAACTAAACGTTACAGTGTGCGGTATGCCAACGTTCTATTGTAATAACTAAACGTTACAGTGTGCGGTATGCCAACATTCTAATGTGAAATGGATAATAAACGTTACATTTATTGTGCGGTATGCCAACATTCTATTGTAATAACTAAACGTGACAGTGTGCGGTATGCCAACATTCTATTGTGAAATGGATACTAAACGTTACAGTGTGCGGTATGCCAACATTCTAATGTGAAATGGATAATAAACGTTACAATGTGCGGTATGCCAACATTCTATTGTAATAACTAAACGTTACAGAGTGCGGTATGCCAACATTCTAATGTGAAATGGATACTAAACGTTACAGTGTGCGATATGCCAACATTCTATTGTTACAGTGTGCGGTATGCCAACATTCTATTGTGAAATGGATACTAAACGTTACAGTGTGCGGTATGCCGACATTCTATTGTTACAGTGTGCGGTATGCCGACATTCTATTGTTACAGTGTGCGGTATGCCAACATTCTATTGTGAAATGGATACTAAAATGACAAAACTATTTGCGATATTTCTCTATTTGAGTTAAAAGTACAAGGAATGGAAATCTAACGATATTTTAAAGATAGTTTTGGACCAAACATTACTCTATGGCATTAATTATATACATTGTATACCAGTAAGGTGCTTCATTTTGATTAATGAGATGCACGTGCATGGTGCTCGTATGCACGGCAAAAGTAGAAGACCAATTCTGTCAAAAGACAAAACATCAGAGATCCTGTCTATGTATAAATACATGCCGTTGCTAGATAGACGATTCTATGAAGCCATGTTTGCTTCAAAAAAGGGAAAGAAGCAATGCAGAATTTGGTTGATATCCAGTTAGTGATTGTGTGATACTGTGAATTTTCTGATTTAGACATAAGCATCGGTGTTCAAACCTAGACAAATATTTAATATAATTCCAACTTCAAATGAGTACGTTTAATTGTACTGTTTTTAAACAACACAATTAAATATACATAGCATAGACGTTCTCGAACTATTTATGTTGTCTATATCTCTTTTGTCTAGCAAAGACTTATTATATTATATATATATGTCTGGGATTGAAAGCCGATTCTTATGTCTAAATCTGAAGATTCACAGTATGACACTGACCCCCATTTGGATAATTGTTTCGAACATTATACCCGTAATTCAGTTCTTCAAATTTTCAAGTGTAGTATATGGTTGCTTGTCAATCCATTCATGCATATAGAGTGCCTTGGACGATACACTACCGTCGTATATATACATTCAGATTTTGTTTGACAATTAATTTATAAACGAGTGAAATGAATGTGAAACTCTCGTTGGTAGTAGCTATGCGAATGTCAAAGTGTCCCATTGCATGCATGTTGTATACC
Source organism: Siphonodentalium dalli (assembly GCA_032622095.1). Lineage (NCBI taxonomy): Eukaryota > Metazoa > Mollusca > Scaphopoda > Gadilida > Siphonodentaliidae > Siphonodentalium > Siphonodentalium dalli. Next base: position 288,989,956 of record CP136064.1, on the reverse strand, counting down.
ATGTATCCCGCGTCGTGAATCATATTTAGTTAAAATATATTTTAATTGGGCTTGTTTTCGCCATTTGAGTTCTCAGTAACCAGAACCCAGCCCGTGCACATTAACCCTTTACCCAACAGAATGGCCCTGTGCCAATGCATTCTCTTATATATGCGAGTCGACCATAGGTCGCCTCGCATATATAAGAGAATGCATTGGCTTAACACATTAAAAATTATAAAATTGTTAAAGAATGTAAGAAAAAATGGTAAAAAGTGTTAAAAAAAGATATTTTTTAGGCCAATGCATTCTCTTATATATGCGAGGCGACCTATGGTCGACTCGCATATATAAGAGAATGCATTGGCAGAGGGCATAACTGTAACTATCACAATGTGGTCAAGGAGCCGGTTCCAATGATATCCATATTTGTATGGTTCTATTGAGACAGACCGAAGATATTTTAGGCTGTTGAAGCTTTATTTGGCCGGTTTTGGCCGGTTTGTTGGGTAAAGGGTTAACCCATTTCCAAGAATAGACACACCGTATACATTCCGTGTTTATCCTGTTTATATGACGTGTTAGTGTGCATTGCATGGGGAGGGGTTCGGTCACTGTTCAATGTACATGTACTTAGATGTGGTTAAATGGAATCAATTGTTTAAAGATGCTCAAGTCGGTTGTGCACAATATTTTTTAGCAATAATGTTTTCTTTTGTGTGTTTGACTATGTTGGAATTATTCTAGCATTGCATTTTATATTCTTGTTTCTCAATCTGCCATCCAGGAGTGAGAAATTATCTTATACAAATTAATAAATCTCGAAATAGTTAAGCAGTTACACTCTTTCTGCACAACTGTATGCTTCCTGTTCATGTATGCTGGAATGTTCTGTGTGCACACCAAATTAAGTATGGAACAAAAATGGCGAGACTGTGACTAGAATGTTCTATGTCCAAACAGAAAAATCAATAATACTTCTAAGCCCCATAAAGTTGAGCACCCATTAGTGCAACATAGAGCTTATTATGCATTCTCTAATAAAATACGAGACAACGGTCCATTAGCTATTCACCGATAAACATGAATTGGGAACCACAAACTTCTAATTCGATTTCCCACAAAAAGGATAAGTGGACTTAGAACAATTAAGCACTCATGCGACGCCATGTAGTTTGTAAAATAAATGCAGTAATGGTTAGCGCATTATATATCTATATCTATATTTGCGAATGTCTGTCTGTCTGTATGTCTGTGTTCTATAGAAATTCACAGGGGACCACCTAGATGGCACAAAAGGGGTCTCATATGGGTAACTTTTTACGAGAAAGATAATGGCGAGGGTTAGAATTTTCGAAAGTGACGCCGTTGTTGTCAGGGGCAGAACATGGGGAAGGGCAGAACAAAAAATAATTGTCGCCCATTGCCACCAAACTTATATATAATCATCCCCATAATATGAGGAATCTAATGGTGTGGTTTAAATATGTCAAAAGGCACGCCGTTCGCGTCAGGGATGCCCGGAAGGGGAGAGGCACCAAAATTAATCAAAATAATTTTAGCGCCGAATTCCACCAAATTGATACAAGGAATTTTATTGTGTGATTTAAAGACGCCAAATTGGTGTCGTTGTGATGAGTGATTTGGGGGGCGATGGGTGGATACTAAATCTGATAAGAATTGGTTTAGTCGCCGATTGCCGCGAAACTTATACAAATTCATCCCCATGGTATGAGGTGTCTAATGGCGTGGCTTAAAGCTGTCAAAAGTGGCGTCATTCGAGTCAGGGGTGCACTGAAAAGGAGAGGGGCACCAAAATTGATACACAATATTTTTTAGCGCCAATTTCCACCAAATTGATACACATTCTGATCCATGATATGAGGAATCTAATCGTGTGATTTTAAAGACGTCATATTGGTGCTGCTTTGGTGAGAGATGGGGTGGGGTGGGGTGGGCACTAAATTTGATAAAAAAATGTTTAGTCGCGGATTAGCACCAAACTTACAAATAATAATCTCCATGATATCAGGAGTCTAATTGTGTGGTTTAAAGATGTCAAGAGTGGGACCATTCGAGTCAGGGGTGCCTAGAGGGTGAGAGGGACACAGACATTGATAAACAATATGTTTAGCGCCGATTTCCACCCGATTGATACATATTCTTTTCCGTGATACGAATAATCTAATCGTGTGGTTTAAATGCGCCAAATTGGGGCCTTTTGGGTGAGAGATATGCAATGGTGGCCCTAAATTTGATACGAATTTGCATACTCGCCAAGTTTCATAAATGTTATATATATTCATCTCTATAATGAGTCTAAGTGTGTGGTTTAATGATGTCAAAAGTGGCGCCGCTTGAGTCCGAAATAGGGACGGGAGGGTCACCAAAAACGTATAAAAATATGTTTAGTGCCAATTACCATCAAACTCATACACGTTCTTCTCAAATGATGCAATGAATCAAATACTTGCGAATATCTGTCTGTGTTCTATATATAACGTTAAGCGTACAATCGCGATGGCACCAAGGCGGTCTAACAGGGGTAACTTTTTACGAGTAAGATAATGGTGCGGGTTAAAATTTTCTAAAGTGACGTTGTTCGTGTCAGGGGAGGGGCTATTTTTAGCACAGATTTCGACCAAATTGATATATTATTCTTGATACGAGGAGTATAAGCGTGTGATTTAAAGACGCGAAATTGGTGCCGTTTCGGTGAGAGATGGGGGGGGTAATATATATGATAAGAATTTGTTTAGTTGCCGACTAGACTACCACCCAACTTATATATAATCATCTCCATTATATAATACATGCATGAGTCTAATAGACGTGGTTTAAATATGACAAACGTGGCGAGGTTCAATCATGCATGAGGGGAGTTTAAATATATTTAGCACTGATTCTACCAAATGCATGCACGTTCTTCTCTAATGATAGAATGAATTAAATCACATTTGGGGTCGTTTGGGTCATGGATGGCGAGAGGAGGAGATTCACTCGCATTTATAATATTGTTCAATTCGCCGATATCCAACAAAGTTATACATAGTCATCTCCCAGGCCATCTCCATGTCGTTCTAAGGAGTTTTTGGCATTCCAATTTCACAACCTCGGCAAATGGTGACCGAATTAAGTCACGTGAACAATTATATCTTCTCAACTGTCATATACAAATGGGGATGGAAATCAGGGCATTCCTATAATGATCTAGCAACACAGATAAATAGAAGAAGTTATTAAAAGTATATTTATATCAATCTATTTAAGAGATACATATATTCATTCAAACTGAGGGACATTGAATCGTCAGAGGATTGCATATTAGAATGGCTCATGTATATATTAGAATACGATTTGTGTAAACAATATTTATTCCCAATACAAAACAAGATGAATATTTTACAAAAATGCTAATGGATGAGTATGGGTGATTGGAAAGGGATGAGACAACAAGCCCATTGTGGCTTTTTTTGTAAGTCCTCTCCCAGATCGCTTGAAATTTCCGAACTACATAAGGCCGTTCGGGCATGTCAGACGGGAATTTTTCTGGTTTGTACTTTAAATAACTTATTGGTGATTTTGATATAGATCGCACTCAACAACATATAGCAAGATATAAGATAAGAACTGGAGTGGGGTGTGATTAGGGAATTAAAGGTAACCAATGCGAAGTACGATTGGTACGATTGGTAGTGTACTGGTATATAACACGTACTGATGGTAGTTTTCTGACATAAAACACGTACGGATGGTACATATGGTAGTTTTCTGATATAGAACATGTACGAATGGTAGTTTTATGATATAGAACACATACGGATGGTAGTTTTCTGATATAAAACACGTACGATTGGTAGTGTACTGGTATATAACACGTACTGATGGTAGTTTTCTGACATAAAACACGTACGGATGGTACAGATGGTAGTATTATAGTATAGAACATGCACGTACGGATGGTACATACGGTAGTATTATAGTATAGAACATGCACGTACGGATGGTAGATTTCTTGTATAGAACACGTACATATGGTAGTATTGTGGTATAGAACACGTACATATGGTAGTATTGTGGTATAGAACACGTACATATGGTAGTATTGTGGTATAGAACACGTACATATGGTAGTATTGTGGTATAGAACACGTACATATGGTAGTATTGTGGTATAGAACACGTACATATGGTAGTATTGTGGTATAGAACACGTACATATGGTAGTATTGTGGTATAGAACACGTACATATGGTAGTATTGTGGTATAGAACACGTACATATGGTAGTATTGTGGTATAGAACGCGCGCGGATGGTAATTTTATGGTGTCGCATAGGGCCGTGCACATTAAACGCGACTGTCTTAGTCGACATCAGATTGTGTTCAAATTGTCTTGAGAATACATCACCTCAGGTGGATACTTAATGTTCGACCGATGATAAACATGCATTCTCGTTCCCAGCCAACAGAGTCTCTTTCATCGTCAAGACGGGAACATAATTATATTCCAGCTCCTCAGGAAATCGTTCAGCTTTTGCAAACAGATGTAATATTTTTCAACAAGCAACTCAATGTGCTTCGCAATGACAACGTACAGTATGTCAGGAGTGTGCGATAAACAAAACACCCAACACCGCGGCAATGTGTTTGGGAGAGTGATTCACGGTGACCCATTAAACAGAGAACGATTGCCGAGGGTTATCGAGTGCTATGGTGTAAGAAACATGGTGCTAGAACTTTTGCACTTTATATATATATAGTGATATTTGGATCAAAGTGCAAAAGTGCTACCACCATGTTTCTTACACCATAACACTCGTAACCCTCGCCAATCAATATCTAATATATATTTTGGGACTTCTGTTTGTCTGTCTGTCTGTTAGCTATAGCAAATTATGAACAATGCGATTATCCGAAAACATAATAATTCTGATATACCATGTACAATAACTAGGAATAGCATAGATTATAATGATCCAGAACAAATAGCAAATGCCTTCAATACATACTTCTCTGAAGCAGCTCAAGACACACTCAAAAAAATAAATGAGGTACCCATAACAAAATCCTACACAGAATATTTAAAGGAACCAACAAAGGATAGTTTTTTCCTGTACCCGTCTAGTCCTAATGAAATTCTTCATATTACTGGCAGCTTCAAAAATAAAAAAAGTGTTGATAACTTTGGTCTTACTACAGAGCTCTTGAAAGAGACATGTCAGTACATGTCTCATCCAATATCGCATATTGTAAATCTTTCCTATGAAAGCGGTAAATTTCCCGATGCAATGAAAATTGCCCGTGTAGTCCCAATTCATAAAACCGGAGATAAAAATGATGTCTGCAACTACCGACCAATAAGCATCCTTCCTGTATTTTCAAAAATATTAGAAAAGGCTACCTATAGAAGACAGATTGATTTTTTAAAGAAGAAAAATTTACTAAACCCTATGCAATTTGGCTTCAGAAAACATCACTCTACGATCCACCCTCTCCTGAAACTTCTAAATCACATAGGCGAAATGAATGATAAAAAAACTAAAGATTCAACATTGGCATTATTTTTAGATTTTTCGAAAGCGTTTGATACTATAGATCATAATAACTTATTGAAAAAAATGGAATACTGTGGGATCCGTGGAGTAGTCAACAATTTTTTCAGAAGCTATCTAACCAATAGAAAGCAATATGTAGATCATTCCGGAAAACAATCTGATTATAGAGCCGTTTCCACTGGAGTGCCTCAAGGCTCCATACTCGGGCCAATATTATTTTTAATATATGTAAATGACATGCCAAACTCCACAAAATTTAACATGCTGTCTTTTGCAGATGACACAACTGCATATGCGTCCAGTCCTGACATTGCAAAACTCTTCCATGACGCAAATATTGAATTGCACAACATATTTATATGGTGTGCTGCCAATAAACTTGTTCTAAATGCATCTAAATCGAAATACATGGTGTTTAATGCCAATCCTGACCGAAGCTACCTTATTCGTAATAAACTTAAATTGGATGAGCAATGTATTCAACCTGTAAGCGCATTAGTGGGCGATCCATCCTTTAAATTTCTCGGTATTCACTTAGATGAAAACCTGGAATTCAAGTACCATATTGATTATCTTTATAAAAAAATATCGAAAACTATACATTGCCTAAATAGGGCAAAACGTTTTCTTCCAAGAAATGCATTAAATCGCATATATGACTCTCTCATACATAGTAAACTATCATATGGCATTGCAATTTGGGGTGTTTCAACAGGTATTGAGAAACTTTTTAAACTACAAAAAAGAGCCATTAGAGTGATAAATAATGCAAAATATAATTCTCATACAGAACCCTTATTTAAACAAAGTAAAATATTGAAAATTAGTAATCTCCATTCATTGAAATCATCCCTTACTGCATATGATTGGAAAAAAGGACTCTTACCACATTCATTGAATAATCTTTTGGAAAATACACCGCAGAACGGTAGGGCTTCCCGCCAAATAAACAACCTTGCACATAAGACACCCAGGATAAAATATACTGAGCGATTACCACTTCACCAAATCCCAAATGCCTGGAACTCATTACCTCTCACAATGAAAACCTCCATCCCAAGATTTACATTTAAACGACTTATAGTAGATAGTTATATTGAAAACTATAAAAGTAAAGTTATTTGCGAAAATCGATATTGCCCTGACTGTACGAACCAATAAGTAACAAGGTATTACCTACGGTATAAACCCTTCTTACATGCATATCGATTTGTCACATTCACATTCTATGTATATTTCATATACATTACCATTATACTACTACAAAGTACTACATTATTTTAATGTATTGTCGAGAAATGAAGTATTTAGTATTCAATACAAGTATACAAGTAGATGCTAATATGTATGTGTCGATGAGAACTGTTGAACAGAGATAAAACATGTCGTTAATTTTCTTTTGCCTGGGCGATGCTGGGAAGACGGCCATTAGGTCACACCACCGCCCGGATTCTGTATGTGCATTGAATTTTCTAATATTATTTTTATAAATCCTATTGTATATGTACATGCTTTATCCAATAAACTATCTATCTATGGCCGGGAAAACTGCCGGACGGATTGAGCCCAAACTTCCTATATAAGGGTAAAATCCCAGATGGAATGTCATCGCACCGCTTCTGAGAACGTCAGAGCACTCATTATCCAATCCCCCGCCACCGCAATGGGTAGTTCATGGGTTAATCGCGTGATAGTTAAAGAGCGTTCGTATCCGCAGTGTCGTTGATAAAGAGCGTGTGTGTGTCCAGACATGAGCGTGTTGTGTCTGTGTACAGACATGTGTTTCCGCCCGATGTGACCTTCATCTTGAAACGGGTACCCACAAATGATCTAATATATATTTTGGGACTTCTGTCTGTTTGTTTGTTTGTTAGCTATGGCCGGGAAAACTGCTGGACGGATTTCGACGAAATTTGATACCTACGGGTGTTTTTGTCCGGGGAGTGTTTTGTACGGGTCAAATCGTGACTCCGACCTGACCTTGACCTTCAAAATGGTTAATTCAAGGTCAAAGCCCGGACGAAGTCGGGTCACCTGCTAGTGTATATATAGTGTATATAGCCTCCGATAATTAACCATTTCCGATATTTTGATATAGCCTCCGATAATTAACACTGCGATGTCGATGTACAGTGACTCCAAGCTATTGAAAAGGCAAGATGTGCCGAAACCGGTATAGCTGTTTGTACATACACTATGTACATGTAATAAATATTCAACAATGAACGGATACCTTTCTTAATTTTCAAACTATATATATATTAGAAGGTGACCCGACTTTGTCCGGGCTTTGACCTTGAATTGACCATTATGAAGGTCAGGTGGGGTCAAACACCAACACCCCAAAAATGGTGGAAATCGGCCCAGCGGATACCGGGAAATCGGCCCAGCGGATACCGAGATACCCTATGCATCAAATTTCGTCCGTAAAAATACGCCAGTTTAACCCGATTTGATTTCCACTCAAGTATATAAACGCGCCTCATATACACACGCTCATTAATTATCAAGTTTCAACGTAAAGATAAATTACCATGGGTGCCCGAGATATCGCCAAGACGTCTGAAGCAGTCAAATGCATCGGCCGGTTAAGCGTTAACGTGATCTAACGTTATGCCCTCTAACGACGTCATAGAAGTTACGCATTGTTTTTATCCTGATGGAAGAAAGTACCACTTCTTCTTGATAATTGAGGCAGATAACTAAAACGGATACATACGCATTATAAATCGTTGGAAAGGGGAAACACGTAAGATTCTCACAGTGTCATTATTATGACTGGCATTTTATTATTCGCGCTGTTTCGAATCGATTTGTAAGCACCGAACTCAAATGAAAGTCCCGTAACACAGCGTAAAAACAGATTTGACCTCGGCACGTGAAAAGTTGAGCTCGGATCTGAAAATTAATAGGCCTATGCCCGTTCCCGGTCGAAAATACCACCACCTACCAAGTTTCATCGAAATCGGCTCTGTCGTTTTCGAGTTCATCGCGAACACACAGACCACACACACACACACACACACACACACACACACATATCTTCCAAAATATATAATAGATATATATATATATATATATATATATATATATATATATATATATATATATATATATATATATATATATATATATATATATATATATAAGTAATCTAAGTATTGGTGAGCTCTGGACAGTCTCCATGATTCTCGGTGGTTCGCGGTAATCTAAGTATTGGTGAGATCTGGTCAGTCTCCATGATTCACAGTTGTTCGCGGTAATCTAAGTATTGGTGAGCTCTGGTCAGTCTCCATGATTCACAGTTGTTCGCGGTAATCTAAGTATTGGTGAGCTCTGGTCAGTCTTCATGATTCTCGGTGGTTCGCGATAATGTAAGTATTGGTGATCTCTGGTCAGTCTCCGGGATTTCTGTTGATTCATATGAATTCGCTTCACGAAAGTTCACCATTAATAACAGCGAAAAAACACATCCTAGTGATCCACAGCGGCGTTAGTTTGACCCCACGGTGTTGCGTTTTTGCTTATGGCACATTCCTCAGTTAGCTGTTGAGCGAACAAGTCGCAAATCTTTTAGCTCTGTGGCTTGTCTCTGTTCCGGCTAGCGGAGCCCGGATCACTTGTGAGTTGTGTGGTCGATCTGAAAAGATCTTAGCCGCTCGAGCGATTCGGAGTGAACGTTTTTGGACTTGGCAGAGGATTATGTTGCTAATCCCATCTGCCGTTGTCGCGGCCTTGGATAGACTGCGCATTGTGGACACCTTTAGCTGGACTCTAAGGCCCGTTCCAAACGACGGATTTTTGTCGACTCGAATCTAATACCAGACCCACAATTGTATTAAATGCGTCAAAAATGCGACGTTTGAAACAATTAGATCCGTGTCAGACGCATCACAGACGAATCTCCGTCCAATTCAGACGAATCTTCGTCGGTGATGCGTCTGAAATCCGTCTTGGTTTCAAACGACGGATTTTTGTCGACTCGAATCTAATACATGTGACGAGAAGAGCCGAAAGTTGCCGAATAACGAATGCAAATGATATGATAATGGTATAATAATGAGGGAGTTCGCCTTATCTGCGGAAATACCCACATGACGTCATTTGTCGCACGCTCTCTTTGTTATAAAGAAATATATATCTGTAAGAATTGCTTAGGTAACATTGTGAATATTTTAATTATTATGGCAGTTTGATTTCTCAACGAACATGGCATGTCACTGACTCACATCTTATAATGGATATATTTATGAATGATTTATAATAATTCATATATACCGATATAAGGAATATGGGTTGTAGCAACTGATTTATAATAATTTATATAGACTGATATTCCTTATTGTAAGGGATAGGGGTGGTAGTCTCTGATGTATAATAATTCATATATACCCGTATCACTTATTATAAGGGGTAGGGGTGGTACCACTGATTTATAATAATTCATATATACCGGCATTACTTGTTATGAGGGGTATATGGGTGGTAACCTCTTATTTATAATAATCCATATATTCCGGTATTACTTATTATAAGGTGCGGAGTGGTAGCCTATGATTTATAATAGGTTATGTATACCGGTATTACTTATTATGAGGGGTAGGTATAGTATAACCTATGATTTATAATATTCATAGATACCGGTATTCCTTATTATAATGAATATAGGGTCGTAGCCTATGATTTATAATAATTAATATATTCCGGTATTCCTTATTATAAGGGGCAGAGTGGTAGCCTCAGATTTATAATAATTCATATAAACCGGTATTACTTATTATGAGGGGTATGGATAGTAGCCTATGAATTATAATAATTCATATATACCGGTAATCCTTATTATAAAGGATATATGGTGGTAGCCTATGATTTATAATAATTAATAAATTCCGGTATTCCTTATTATAAGGGGTAGGGGTGGTAGTCTCTGATTTATAATAATTCTTGTATACCGGTATTTACATGGATGGTATACACATAGATGGCAATTGGTTGCATGATATAACATTTATTTGTAGTGCCTATTATAGTATATTATATATCTGTATGTACTATATACATCCTCATAAACACGAGCACATATATTCGCTCTGCAGTCGCGCATATATACATAATTTATACTGTATTTTAGTATATATATGTATAAGATATACCGGTATATATAGGCCTCTATATCTACGCGTGACCAATTTTTGACGGTAACCGGGAATCCACCTTTAAATAAATCGACCGATGTATTAGATTCGACGCGACAAAGATGCGTCCGTCTGTAACAAAATCGACCGCAGACGCATCACCGACGGATTTAATACAATTAGATTCGAGTCGACAAAAATCCGTCGTTTGGAACGGGCCTAACCCAGACTAAAGGGGGCATTGGGCGTCTATCCTTGGAATATATGACAACAGGCAACTCCGTTTGAAATGTGCTTCACAATAATACCATACGCACAGCAAGTAAAGAATGTGCGATAAGCAAAGCACTGGACACCGGGATTCCCCACGATGAACTTGCATGGATGGAGTTGATTAATATGAATCAACATACACCATTGCGACTGACCTGGGCTCGCCAAGGGTAATCGCAAACCACCGATAATCGTCACAAACAAAGGCAACACAAAATCGCCACGGTGTTGTGTGATGTTCCTATCGCCCACTCGTTTCATACCGTACATCGATCTGTGTTGCGCTATATGAAACAGATGTGACTCACTATTCAGAATCATTCCACGGATGGTTTGGGCGTGACAATAATTAACAATTAACAGGTTTCGAAGATTTATCGACCTTAAGACGGACGATGGCGAAGTTTTCGTTAATTTTACGTAAGTATTTGCTGAATATGCACTCTCCGCCGGGGTATCAGAATGCAATTTTAAATAAATCATGCCAAACGTAGTTATTTTTATAAATGTTATATCCAAATAGTCATAACACAGCGTCATTGTTATAAACGAATTATATACAGTGACTTGGGTGGAATTATTGCCGCGTATTTATCACATATAGCGACATTGTTATAAACTAAATATATACAGTGACTTGGGTGGAATTTGTGTCGTATATTTATCACACAGCGCCATTGTTATAAACTATATATATATAGAGACTTGGGTGGAATTATTGTCGTATGTTTATCACACAGCGCCATTGTTATAAACTAAATATGTACAGTGACTTGGGTGGAATTATTGTCGTATGTTTATCACACAGCGCCATTGTTATAAACTAAATATATACAGTTACTTGGGTGGAATTATTGTCGTATGTTTATCACACAGCACCATTGTTATAAACTAAATATATACAGTGACTTGAGTGGAATTATTGTCGTATGTTTATCACACAGCGCCATTGTTATAAATTAAATATATACAGTGACTTGGGTGGAATTATTGTCGTATGTTTATCACACAGCGCCATTGTTATAAACTAAATATATACAGTGACTTGGGTGGAATTTTTGTCGTATGTTTATCACACAGCGCCATTGTTATAAACTATATATATACAGTTACTTGGGTGGAATTATTGTCGTATGTTTATCACACAGCGCCATTGTTATAAACTAAATATATACAGTTACTTGGGTGGAATTATTGTCGTATGTTTATCACACAGCGCCATTGTTATAAACTAAATATATACAGTGACTTGGGTGGAATTATTGTCGTATGTTTATCACACAGTGCCATTGTTATAAACTAAATATATACAGTTACTTGGGTGGAATTATTGTCGTATGTTTATCACACAGCGCCATTGTTATAAACTAAATATATACAGTGACTTGGGTGGAATTATTGTCGTATGTTTATCACACAGCGCCATTGTTATAAACTAAATATGTACAGTTACTTGGGTTGAATTATTGTCGTATGTTTATCACACAGCGCCATTGTTATAAACTAACTATATACAGTGACTTGGTGGAATTATTGTCGTATGTTTATCACACAGCGCCATTGTTATAAACTAATTATAAACAGTGACTTGGGTGGAATTATTGTCGTATGTTTATCACACAGCGCCATTGTTATAAACTAAATATATACAGTGACTTGGGTGGAATTATTGTCGTATGTTTATCAAACAGCGCCAATGTTATAAACTAAATATATACAGTGACTTGGGTGGAATTATTGCCGTATGTTTATCACACAGCGCCATTGTTATAAACTAATTATATACAGTGACTTGGTGGAATTGTAGTATGTTTATCACACAGCGCCATTGTTATAACTTAATTATATACAGTGACTTGGGAGGAATTATTGCTTATCACGCATTAATTCGTCCCGAATAATGTAGTAAATATTTACATATGTGCGTAGTTCTATAAAGTTCTATAAAACAGTTTTTCAGCAATCTTAGCATTTGTTATTATTTAGATACTGCATGTATTCAATTGGTTTTATTCACATAAACGAGTTCACAATATGTCTTTAGTGTTTATGTTTACTTTCCAGTTACTTACTTTATATTAGCAGGGCATCCGCATTTTTCGTTGAAGACTTAAAGGTACGGTTGGCCTTGGCGGTGGGTATCCTGTGAAAATATTTCCACCCGTCAAAAACCGCCACAAACAGAAAGAACAACAAAATGTAGACAGACTTTGTCCGTATACAAATAAGAAATATCGCATAAACAGTATGTTATTGTCATATTTTTGACCATTGTTATGTAAACAAAAGCACAAAAAGTTACTTTTCTGGTGTTTGTTTATATTATGATGGTAAACATAAAGAGCGTTCTTTGTGGGTGAATTCCTGATATGAAACGAATAAAGAGCGTTTATGCCATTTGTGTGTGATTAGCCAGCAGCATTGTGTTGTCTTCTGTAACACAATCAGGCTCTTGCTTAGGTAAAATATAGTAAATCTTTATGATAACATGCTGTTTACGCGATGGTCATGGTATATATGAACGAAACTGTATGCGTTTTAATGTTTTTATGTTTACGGTCATTGAAACAAATATGAATATTTTCGACAACTAAGGCCTCACTTGCCTTTAAGTACACGAACCCTTCAGACTGCATAATCGAATCTATTAGCAGCAAAAGTAGACATTATGTTTTATTACTCACTTATATGTGATTTATAATGACATATCTGTGAATTATCTGTCACACATCTTAACTCGGCCTCTTGTCGGAACAATCTCTGTTCACTTTGTCGAAAACGAAGCGCTCGGTTTGAACTGTCATAGACTGCTCATAATAATTATAGTATTTTCCGTATCAAAATAGACTGCTTTCAACTATTAATTCTGAACGTGTTTTGCTTATACTTACATAGTTACCCTTTCTATACTAAATAATCAATGATGAGTAATTCCCATAGGAAATGTTCAGATAATAAGTTTAACCCTTTCTATACAAATGCATCATTGATGAGTAGTTATCACATATGAAATGGTCAGATATTGAGTTTAACCCTTTCCATACCAATGCATCATCGATGAGTAGTTATCCCATAGGACATGTTCACATAATAAGTTTAACCCTTTCTATACTAAAGCATCATTGATGAGTAGTTACCCCACATGAAATGTTCAGATAATACGTGAAACCCTTTCTATACTAAAGCATCATTGATGAGTAGTTATCACATATGAAATGTTCAGATAATAAGTTTAGCCCTTTCTATACTAAAGCATCATTGGTGAGTAGTTATCCCACTGGAAATGTTCAGATAATAAATTAAACCTTTCTATACTAAAGCATCATTAATGAGTAGTTACCCCATAGGAAATGTTCAGATACTAAGTGTAACCCTTTCTATACTAATGCATTATTGATGAGTAATTATCCCATAGGATATGTTCAGACAATAGTTTAACCCTTTCTATACCAAAGCATCATTGATGAGTAATTATCCCATAGGAAATGTTCAGATATTAAGTTTAACCCTTTCTATACTAAAGCATCAATGATGAGTAGTTATCCCATAGGAAATGTTCAGATAATAAGTTTAACCCTTTATATACTAAAACATCATTGATGAGTAGTTTTCCCATAGGGAATGTTCAGATAATAAGTTTAACCCTTTCTATACTAAAGCATCAATGATGAGTAGTTCCCATAGGAAATGTTCAGATAATAAGTTTAACCCTTTCTATACTAAAGCATCAATGATGATTAGTTATCCCATAGGGAATGTTAAGATAATAAGTTTAACCCTTTCTATACTAAAGCATCAATGATGATTAGTTATCCCATAGGGAATGTTCAGATAACAAGTTTAACCCTTTCTATACTAAAGCATCAATGATGATTAGTTATCCCATAGGGAATGTTCAGATAATAAGTTTAACCCTTTCTATACTAAAGCATCAATGATGATTAGTTATCCCATAGGGAATGTTCAGATAATAAGTTTAACCCTTTTTATACTAAAGCATCAATGATGAGTAGTTCCCATAGGAAATGTTCAGATAATAAGTTTAACCCTTTCTATACTAAAGCATCAATGATGAGTAGTTATCCCATAGAAATGTTCAGATAATAAGTTTAACCCTTTCTATACTAAAGCATCAATGATGAGTAGTTATCCCATAGGGAATGTTCAGATAATAAGTTTAACCCTTTCTATACTAAAGCTTCAATGATGAGTAGTTATCCCATATAAATGTTCAGATAATAAGTTTAACCCTTTCTATACTAAAGCATCAATGATGAGTAGTTATCCCATAGGGAATGTTCAGATAATAAGTTTAACCCTTTCTATACTAAAGCATCAATGATGAGTAGTTATCCCATAGGGAATGTTCAGATAATAAGTTTAACCCTTTCTATACTAAAGCATCAATGATGAGTAGTTATCCCATATAAATGTTCAGATAATAAGTTTAACCCTTTCTATACTAAAGCATCATTGATGAGTAGTTATCCCATAAGAAATGTTCAGATAATAAGTTTAACCCTTTCTATACTAAAACATAATTGATGAGTAGTTATCCCATAGGGAATGTTCGGATAATAAGTTTAACCCTTTCTATACTAAAGCATCAATGATGAGTAGTTCCCATAGGAAATGTTCAGATAATAAGTTTAACCCTTTTTATACTAAAGCATCAATGATGAGTAGTTCCCATAGGAAATGTTCAGATAATAAGTTTAACCCTTTCTATACTAAAGCATCAATGATGATTAGTTATCCCATAGGGAATGTTCAGATAATAAGTTTAACCCTTTCTATACTAAAGCATCAATGATGATTAGTTATCCCATAGGGAATGTTCAGATAATAAGTTTAACCCTTTCTATACTAAAGCATCATTGATGAGTAGTTATCCCATAGACACTGTTCAGATAATAAGTTAACCCTTTCTATACTAAAGCATCATTGATGAGTAGTTATCCTATATGAAATTATCAGAAAATAAGTTTACCCCTTTCTATACTAAAACATCATTGATGAGTAGTTATCCCATAGAAATGTTCAGATAATAAGTTTAACCCTTTCTATACTAAAGCATCATTGATGAGTAGTTATCCCATATGAAATGTTCAGAAAATAAGTTTATCCCTTTCTATACTAAAGCATCATTGATGAGTATTTATCCCATAGAAATGTTCAGATAATACGTGTAACCCTTTCTATACTAAAGCATCATTGATGAGTTGTTATCACATATGAAATGTTCAGATAATAAGTTTAGCCCTTTCTATACTAAAGCACCATTGGTGAGTAGTTATCCCACTGGAAATGTTCAGATAATAAATTAAACCTTTCTATACTAAAGCATCATTAATGAGTAGTTACCCCATAGGAAATGTTCAGATACTAAGTGTAACCCTTTCTATACTAAAGCATCATTGATGAGTAATTATCCCATAGGATATGTTCAGACAATAGTTTAACCCTTTCTCTACTAAAGCATCATTGATGAGTAATTATCCCATAGGAAATGTTCAGATATTAAGTTTAACCCTTTATATACTAAAACATCATTGATGAGTAGTTTTCCCATAGGGAATGTTCAGATAATAAGTTTAACCCTTTCTATACTAAAGCATCAATGATGAGTAGTTCCCATAGGAAATGTTCAGATAATAAGTTTAACCCTTTCTATACTAAAGCATCAATGATGATTAGTTATCCCATAGGGAATGTTCAGATAATAAGTTTAACCCTTTCTACACTAAAGCATCAATGATGATTAGTTATCCCATAGGGAATGTTCAGATAATAAGTTTAACCCTTTCTATACTAAAGCAGCAATGATGATTAGTTATCCCATAGGGAATGTTCAGATAATAAGTTTAACCCTTTCTATACTAAAGCATCAATGATGATTAGTTATCCCATAGGGAATGTTCAGATAGTAAGTTTAACCCTTTCTATACTAAAGCATCAATGATGAGTCGTTATCCCATAGAAATGTTCAGATAATAAGTTTAACCCTTTCTATACTAAAGCATCATTGATGAGTAGTTATCCCATAAGAAATGTTCTGATAATAAGTTTAACCCTTTCTATACTAAAGCATAATTGACGAGTAGTTATCCCATAGGGAATGTTCAGCTAATAAGTTTAACCCTTTCTATACTAAAGCATCAATGATGAGTAGTTCCTATAGGAAATGTTCAGATAATAACTTTAACCCTTTTTATACTAAAGCATCAATGATGAGTAGTTCCCATAGGAAATGTTCAGATAATAAGTTTAACCCTTTCTATACTAAAGCATCATTGATGAGTAGTTATCCCATAGACAGTGTTCAGATAATAAGTTAACCCCTTCTATACTAAAGCATCATTGATGAGTAGTTATCCCATATGAAATGTTCAGAAAATAAGTTTATCCCTTTCTATACTAAAGCATCATTGATGAGTAGTTATCCCATAGAAATGTTCAGATAATAAGTTTAACCCTTTCTATACTAAAGCATCATTGATGAGTAGTTATCCCATATGAAATGTTCAGAAAATAAGTTTATCCCTTTCTATACTAAAGCATCATTGATGAGTAGTTATCCCATAGAAATGTTCAGATAATAAGTTTAACCCTTTCTATACTAAAGCATCATTGATGAGTAGTTATCCCATATGAAATGTTCAGAAAATAAGTTTATCCCTTTCTATACTAAAGCATCATTGATGAGTAGTTATCCCATAGGAAATGTTCAGATCATAAATTAAACCTTTCTATACTAAAGCATCATTGATGAGTCGTTATCCCATAGGAAATGTTCAGATAATAAGTTTATCCCTTTCTATACTAAAGCATCATTGATGAGTAGTTATCCCATGGGAAATGTTCAGATAATAAGTTTATCCCTTTCTATACTAAAGCATCATTGATGAGTAGTTATCCCATAGGAAATGTTCAGATAATAAGTTTAACCCTTTATATACTAAAACATCATTGATGAGTAGTTTTCCCATAGGGAATGTTCAGATAATAAGTTTAACCGTTTCTATACTAAAGCATCAATGATGAGTAGTTCCCATAGGAAATGTTCAGATAATAAGTTTAACCCTTTCTATACTAAAGCATCAATGATGATTAGTTATCCCATAGGGAATGTTCAGATAATAAGTTTAACCCTTTCTATACTAAAGCATCAATGATGATTAGTTATCCCATAGGGAATGTTCAGATAATAAGTTTAACCCTTTCTATACTAAAGCATCAATGATGATTAGTTATCCCATAGGGAATGTTCAGATAATAAGTTTAACCCTTTCTATACTAACGCATCAATGATGATTAGTTATCCCATAGGGAATGTTCAGATAATAAGTTTAACCCTTTTTATACTAAAGCATCAATGATGAGTAGTTCCCATAGGAAATGTTCAGATAATAAGTTTAACCCTTTCTATACTAAAGCATCAATGATGAGTAGTTATCCCATAGAAATGTTCAGATAATAAGTTTAACCCTTTCTATACTAAAGCATCAATGATAAGTAGTTATCCCATAGGGAATGTTCAGATAATAAGTTTAACCCTTTCTATACTAAAGCATCAATGGTGAGTAGTTATCCCATATAAATGTTCAGATAATAAGTTTAACCCTTTCTATACTAAAGCATCAATGATGAGTAGTTATCCCATAGGGAATGTTCAGATAATAAGTTTAACCCTTTCTATACTAAAGCATCAATGATGAGTAGTTATCCCATAGGGAATGTTCAGATAATAAGTTTAACCCTTTCTATACTAAAGCATCAATGATGAGTAGTTATCCCAAAGAAATGTTCAGATAATAAGTTTAACCCTTGCTATACTAAAGCATCATTGATTAGTAGTTATCCCATAAGAAATGTTCAGATAATAAGTTTAACCCTTTCTATACTAAAACATAATTGATGAGTAGTTATCCCATAGGGAATGTTCAGATAATAAGTTTAACCCTTTCTATACTAAAGCATCAATGATGATTAGTTATCCCATAGGGAATGTTCAGATAATAAGTTTAACCCTTTCTATACTAAAGCATCAATGATGATTAGTTATCCCATAGGGAATGTTCAGATAATAAGTTTAACCCTTTCTATACTAAAGCATCAATGATGATTAGTTATCCCATAGGGAATGTTCAGATAATAAGTTTAACCCTTTCTATACTAAAGCATCATTGATGAGTAGTTATCCCATAGACACTGTTCAGATAATAAGTTAACCCTTTCTATACTAAAGCATCATTGATGAGTAGTTATCCCATATGAAATGTTCAGAAAATAAGTTTACCCCTTTCTATACTAAAGCATCATTGATGAGTAGTTATCCCATAGAAATGTTCAGATAATAAGTTTAACCCTTTCTATACTAAAGCATCATTGATGAGTAGTTATCCCATATGAAATGTTCAGAAAATAAGTTTATCCCTTTCTATACTAAAGCATCATTGATGAGTATTTATCCCATAGAAATGTTCAGATAATACGTGTAACCCTTTCTATACTAAAGCATCATTGATGAGTAGTTATCACATATGAAATGTTCAGATAATAAGTTTAGCCCTTTCTATACTAAAGCACCATTGGTGAGTAGTTATCCCACTGGAAATGTTCAGATAATAAATTAAACCTTTCTATACTAAAGCATCATTAATGAGTAGTTACCCCATAGGAAATGTTCAGATACTAAGTGTAACCCTTTCTATACTAAAGCATCATTGATGAGTAATTATCCCATAGGATATGTTCAGACAATAGTTTAACCCTTTCTCTACTAAAGCATCATTGATGAGTAATTATCCCATAGGAAATGTTCAGATATTAAGTTTAACCCTTTATATACTAAAACATCATTGATGAGTAGTTTTCCCATAGGGAATGTTCAGATAATAAGTTTAACCCTTTCTATACTAAAGCATCAATGATGAGTAGTTCCCATAGGAAATGTTCAGATAATAAGTTTAACCCTTTCTATACTAAAGCATCAATGATGATTAGTTATCCCATAGGGAATGTTCAGATAATAAGTTTAACCCTTTCTACACTAAAGCATCAATGATGATTAGTTATCCCATAGGGAATGTTCAGATAATAAGTTTAACCCTTTCTATACTAAAGCAGCAATGATGATTAGTTATCCCATAGGGAATGTTCAGATAATAAGTTTAACCCTTTCTATACTAAAGCATCAATGATGATTAGTTATCCCATAGGGAATGTTCAGATAGTAAGTTTAACCCTTTCTATACTAAAGCATCAATGATGAGTCGTTATCCCATAGAAATGTTCAGATAATAAGTTTAACCCTTTCTATACTAAAGCATCATTGATGAGTAGTTATCCCATAAGAAATGTTCTGATAATAAGTTTAACCCTTTCTATACTAAAGCATAATTGATGAGTAGTTATCCCATAGGGAATGTTCAGCTAATAAGTTTAACCCTTTCTATACTAAAGCATCAATGATGAGTAGTTCCTATAGGAAATGTTCAGATAATAACTTTAACCCTTTTTATACTAAAGCATCAATGATGAGTAGTTCCCATAGGAAATGTTCAGATAATAAGTTTAACCCTTTCTATACTAAAGCATCATTGATGAGTAGTTATCCCATAGACACTGTTCAGATAATAAGTTAACCCCTTCTATACTAAAGCATCATTGATGAGTAGTTATCCCATATGAAATGTTCAGAAAATAAGTTTATCCCTTTCTATACTAAAGCATCATTGATGAGTAGTTATCCCATAGAAATGTTCAGATAATAAGTTTAACCCTTTCTATACTAAAGCATCATTGATGAGTAGTTATCCCATATGAAATGTTCAGAAAATAAGTTTATCCCTTTCTATACTAAAGCATCATTGATGAGTAGTTATCCCATAGAAATGTTCAGATAATAAGTTTAACCCTTTCGATACTAAAGCATCATTGATGAGTAGTTATCCCATATGAAATGTTCAGAAAATAAGTTTATCCCTTTCTATACTAAAGCATCATTGATGAGTAGTTATCCCATAGGAAATGTTCAGATCATAAATTAAACCTTTCTATACTAAAGCATCATTGATGAGTCGTTATCCCATAGGAAATGTTCAGATAATAAGTTTATTCCTTTCTATACTAAAGCATCATTGATGAGTAGTTATCCCATGGGAAATGTTCAGATAATAAGTTTATCCCTTTCTATACTAAAGCATCATTGATGAGTAGTTATCCCATAGGAAATGTTCAGATAATAAGTTTAACCCTTTATATACTAAAACATCATTGATGAGTAGTTTTCCCATAGGGAATGTTCAGATAATAAGTTTAACCGTTTCTATACTAAAGCATCAATGATGAGTAGTTCCCATAGGAAATGTTCAGATAATAAGTTTAACCCTTTCTATACTAAAGCATCAATGATGATTAGTTATCCCATAGGGAATGTTCAGATAATAAGTTTAACCCTTTCTATACTAAAGCATCAATGATGATTAGTTATCCCATAGGGAATGTTCAGATAATAAGTTTAACCCTTTCTATACTAAAGCATCAATGATGATTAGTTATCCCATAGGGAATGTTCAGATAATAAGTTTAACCCTTTCTACACTAAAGCATCAATGATGATTAGTTATCCCATAGGGAATGTTCAGATAATAAGTTTAACCCTTTTTATACTAAAGCATGAATGATGAGTAGTTCCCATAGGAAATGTTCAGATAATAAGTTTAACCCTTTCTATACTAAAGCATCAATGATGAGTAGTTATCCCATAGAAATGTTCAGATAATAAGTTTAACCCTTTCTATACTAAAGCATCAATGATGAGTAGTTATCCCATAGGGAATGTTCAGATAATAAGTTTAACCCTTTCTATACTAAAGCATCAATGGTGAGTAGTTATCCCATATAAATGTTCAGATAATAAGTTTAACCCTTTCTATACTAAAGCATCAATGATGAGTAGTTATCCCATAGGGAATGTTCAGATAATAAGTTTAACCCTTTCTATACTAAAGCATCAATGATGAGTAGTTATCCCATAGGGAATGTTCAGATAATAAGTTTAACCCTTTCTATACTAAAGCATCAATGATGAGTAGTTATCCCAAAGAAATGTTCAGATAATAAGTTTAACCCTTGCTATACTAAAGCATCATTGATTAGTAGTTATCCCATAAGAAATGTTCAGATAATAAGTTTAACCCTTTCTATACTAAAACATAATTGATGAGTAGTTATCCCATAGGGAATGTTCAGATAATAAGTTTAACCCTTTCTATACTAAAGCATCAATGATGATTAGTTATCCCATAGGGAATGTTCAGATAATAAGTTTAACCCTTTCTATACTAAAGCATCAATGATGATTAGTTATCCCATAGGGAATGTTCAGATAATAAGTTTAACCCTTTCTATACTAAAGCATCAATGATGATTAGTTATCCCATAGGGAATGTTCAGATAATAAGTTTAACCCTTTCTATACTAAAGTATCATTGATGAGTAGTTATCCCATATGCAATGTTTAGATAATAAGTTTAACCCTTTCTATACTAAAGCATCATTGATGAGTAGTTATCCCATAGACAATGTTCAGATAATAAGTTAACCCTTTCTATACTAAAGCATCATTGATGAGTAGTTATCCCATATGAAATGTTCAGAAAATAAGTTTATCCCTTTCTATACTAAAGCATCATTGATGAGTAGTTATCCCATAGAAATGTTCAGATAATAAGTTTAACCCTTTCTATACTAAAGCATCATTGATGAGTAGTTATCCCATATGAAATGTTCAGAAAATAAGTTTATCCCTTTCTATACTAAAGCATCATTGATGAGTAGTTATCCCATAGAAATGTTCAGATAATAAGTTTAACCCTTTCTATACTAAAGCATCATTGATGAGTAGTTATCCCATATGAAATGTTCAGAAAATAAGTGTATCCCTTTCTATACTAAAGCATCATTGATGACTAGTTATCCCATAGGAAATGTTCAGATCATAAATTAAACCTTTCTATACTAAAGCATCATTGATGAGTCGTTATCCCATAGGAAATGTTCAGATAATAAGTTTATCCCTTTCTATACTAAAGCATCATTGATGAGTAGTTATCCCATGGGAAATGTTCAGATAACAAGTTTATCCCTTTCTATACTAAAGCATCATTGATGAGTAGTTATCCCATAGGAAATGTTCAGATAATAAGTTTATCCCTTTCTATACTAAAGCATAATTGATGAGTAGTTAACCCACAGGAAATGTTCAGATAATAAGTTTATCCCTTTCTATACTAAAGCATCATTGATGAGTAGTTATCCCATGGGAAATGTTCAGATAATAAGTTTAAAACACGACCGTAGTTTATTGATCTTATTATCTAAACAAACAATTAATATGGCACATTCTGTACTTTTATCTAACTGTCGTCCGCTTGTATCACCGTAACATCCATCCAAAATGAATAATAGACCATACCGATATACACTGACTAGGATAATTAATTTAGCATAGAAAGGGTGTAGCTCCACACAATAGAGAGGTTTAGATTGTAGACGATTACGAGTCGGAACGTGATGTGACATACGCTTAGTGTAGCATAGGGTCAGCGATCTACACTGATGATGATCCAATCGGAACATGTTGCATGTTTAACTGATTTTACAAAATTGTCTAAATTCTACTTTTAGAATAAATAAAATAAATAAATGTTTACAAATTAAATAACTCGAGGATCCTGCTTCCATTTCATGTCGTGAGAACGAGGAACAATTTATATGCGATGAATTGGGACCTTGGTCATTATAATTTATAGCAGACATGTTGTGCCTTGTACGTGGACTCCATGGTAAAAGCAAATCATGAAATTCAGGGTTCTCTACAATTTTATTTATACCATTTTTATTTTTGACTGGCTAAAACTTCTCTGACGGAAGACTGTCTGTTCATCATTAGCAGAATATAAAGCTTCAGGTGAGCAAGGCAGGGTACCTTGTTTGCGGCACAGAAACTGTGGCATCACCCATTGTTCATTCTGAATATGGAAACCATTAAAAAATAATATCCTCTTCTGTAATAATTATGACTAGCAGACATTCTCCCCTTTCTCGTGTCATCCATACATGTTGTACCACCTTCGTCGTATAGGAAAGTTATATGACGGTTTGGTTTCAAGCCATTATGTTTGTCACTATACCGAAGTTGAAAGGCGTTATAGTATGTCAGCTAGTCCTCCATTCTGATTTGGGACTGTCTTTAGGGCGGGTTAGGTTATATGATGTCAGCTAGTCTTCCATTCTGATTTGGGACTGTCATTAGGGCGGGCTATGTTATAGGATGTCAGCTAGTCCTCCATTCTGATTTGGGACTGTCATTAGGGCGGGCTAGGTTACAGTATGTCAGCTAGTCCTCCATTCTGATTTGGGACTGTCATTAGGGCGGGCTATGTTATAGTATGTCAGCTAGTCCTCCATTCTGATTTGGGACTGTCATTAGAGCGGGCTAGGTTATAGGATGTCAGCTAGTCCTCCATTCTGATTTGGGACTGTCATTAGGGCGGGCTAGGTTATAGGATGTCAGCTAGTCCTCCATTCTGATTTGGGACTGTCATTAGGGCGGGCTAGGTTATAGGATGTCAGCTAGTCATCCATTCTGATTTGGGACTGTCATTAGGGCGGGCTAGGTTATAGTATGTCAGCTAGTCCTCCATTCTGATTTGGGACTGTCATTAGGGCGGGCTAGGTTATAGGATGTCAGCTAGTCATCCATTCTGATTTGGGACTGTCATTAGGGCGGGCTATGTTATAGTATGTCAGCTAGTCCTCCATTCTGATTTGGGACTGTCATTATGGCGGGCTAGGTTATGATTGTCGCTAACCCTGTCAGATGTATCACCTGCATGGCCAGACACCCACTTACATAGTATGGTTACATATAAAACACCTGGTCAGACACCCACGTACATAGTATGGTTATCTATAAAACACCTGGCCATACACCCACTTAGGTAGCAGTACACGATTTCACGGGTTGTAGGAGGTCTGAAAAATAGAAATATAAGTATCTGGGGGGCATAACGGCCAGTGTAGCCTGTGTTAACTGTGTCATTACTGGTTTGAAGGTTTATTTATTTTACTAAACTGGGAAAGTTCTCAAAAAAGTGAAAAATTTGGATACGCAACAGGGTTTTCGTATTCAGTGAAGGCCAACTCTGTGTTATTGATTACAGGAAAATAGCCCGATTTCTCTCCCCTGAATTCTGTCATCTGAGCTCGAAAGACTTTTTTTTCAAATTGATACGATAACTTTTTTTCTATTTCAAATATTTCTCAGCACTAGCATAACTCTATCAGGTGGAAGAATCTTATTTACTGACATTCGCTCTATCATGGTCTGTTTTTGGGTTGAAAATGGCCAATTTGAGTAAAAAAAATGGGTAAAATTGAGCGGTTCGTGTGTGCAAACCAAGGGGCATAACTCAATGACAAATTGTACGAAGAACCAAAAGTACATTTAAATGATTACACCTAAAATTTCTGTCGAAATTAAAACATACTTGATGGGATATATGCCAACGATAATGGCTTAGCATTGATTTGAAGTACAGTACCCCCTCCCAGGTTGGCAAAATTGCTGGAAATCGTGTATTGCTACCTCAAAGAGACATATCAAATTGGATAAATTAGTGAAAATCTACTGAAACTTTGTTTCTATCTTTCCTATCTTCGTGTCTGAGTTACTATTCACAGTTTCTATTTATGACTGTTCTCGGTGCATTTGCTTGTAGAGTATTTGTATCAGAGGCTGTAAACTTTGATACTATGGATTCCAGCTTGACAAGTCACTGAATGATCACACCGACAGGGCAAAAAACAAATTCAACGTATGTCTGCTACGGATAAAAAACCCCATTCCGGTTCACATTGGGGGGGGGGTTGGTGATATGATTATATATGCATCAGTTACTCTGTACGATTCGTTTCGAGTGGTGCGGTTTTGTGTAATTACATAAAATTGACATTAATTTAATGAAACGTGTTGCCACGCAAACATTTCAACAATGGAATTCCTTGGATACCTGGTGCGAAAAGCCATATTAATGTTGGTTATTTAGTCTTGGTCGTGTTTCCGAATGACCGAGTAATGTCAATATGTATATTGGAGAGGGGGTAAAGTCAGCTACTGAGTTATCACAAACAGCGCGTGAACACCAGCACAATAAAAATGGTATATAAGATTCCATAAATAATTAAATAGTGTGATTTCAACTTGACAATTAAGTCATTGAAACGGTGAATGTACACCGACCGGCCAATTAAACATGGTTCACATTTTGGGGGAGGGGTGATTATATATGCATTAGTTATTCCCTATGATTTGTTTGGAGTTTTGTTGCGTTCTTACATGTTTATGACTGACCACATAAAAGTGATTTGCATGTAACGAATTGTGTTGCTATGGGAACATCCCAACAATGGAACTCCTCGGATACCACCTACGAATAGGCGTATTGATTGATATTGGTTATTCGGTCTTGATCGTGTTTCCAAATAACCAAATACATTGTCTTAACATATTCAGGGGGGTGGGTGACAAGAACATTGTCTTAACATATGCGGGGGAGGATGGGGAGGGGGGGGGGGGCTGGCTAGTAAATAACAACAGTGCATATGCTTTGGTCAGCAGAATACAGATGTAATATGTCTGTTCAGACTGCCTTTTTGACTGGGATGTTTAGTTTTAAGGTGGTGGGCATGATGTCACATTTATAATTTAACTTTGTTTTTTTCGCTATAACCAATAATTTGGGTGAATTTTGTTCATTTTTATTGAAACCACACTACTTATATTGACCTTATTTCCCATGCGCACTGAAGAAACACCATATGTGTTATATATCAAAGTTATCGGTGTACTTCAGAGACTTAACTGGACATTTGCGCGTTGAAGGGGGATAACTCTATTTTTCCTTTAAGGTAGCAGTACACGATTTCACGGGTTGTAGGGGGTCTGAAAAATAGAAATATAAGTATCTGGGGGGCATAACGGCCAGTGTAGCCTGTGCTAACTGTGTCATTACTGGTTTGAAGGTTTATTTATTTTACAAAACTGGGAAAGTTCTCAAAAAAGTAAAAAATTTGGATACGCAACAGGGTTTTCGTATTCAGTGAAGGCCAACTCTGTGTTATTGATTACAGGAAAATAGCCCGATTTCTCTCCCCTGAATTCTGTCATCTGAGCTCGAAAGACTTTTTTTTTCAAATTGATACGATAACTTTTTTTCTATTTCAAATATTTCTCAGCACTAGCATAACTCTATCAGGTGGAAGAATCTTATTTACTGACATTCGCTCTATCATGGTCTGTTTTTGGGTTGAAAATGGCCAATTTGAGTAAAAAAAATGGGTAGAATTGAACGGTTCGTGTGTGCAAACCAAGGGGCATAACTCAATGACAAATTGTACGAAGAACCAAACGTACATTTAAATGATTACACCTAAAATTTCTGTCGAAATTAAAACATACTTGATGGGATATATGCCAACGATAATGGCTTAGCATTGATTTGAAGTACAGTACCCCCTCCCAGGTTGGCAAAATTGCTGGAAATCGTGTATTGCTACCTCAAAGAGACATATCAAATTGGATAAATTAGTGAAAATCTACTGAAACTTTGTTTCTATCTTTCCTATCTTCGTGTCTGAGTTACTATTCACAGTTTCTATTTATGACTGTTCTCGGTGCATTTGCTTGTAGAGTATTTGTATCAGAGGCTGTAAACTTTGATACTATGGATTCCAGCTTGACAAGTCACTGAATGATCACACCGACAGGGCAAAAAACAAATTCAACGTATGTCTGCTACGGATAAAAAAACCCATTCCGGTTCACATTGGGGGGGGGGGGGGGGGTTGGTGATATGATTATATATGCATCAGTTACTCTGTACGATTCGTTTCGAGTGGTGCGGTTTTGTGTAATTACATAAAATTGACATTAATTTAATGAAACGTGTTGCCACGCAAACATTTCAACAATGGAATTCCTTGGATACCTGGTGCGAAAAGCCATATTAATGTTGGTTATTTAGTCTTGGTCGTGTTTCCGAATGACCGAGTAATGTCAATATGTATATTGGAGAGGGGGTAAAGTCAGCTACTGAGTTATCACAAACAGCGCGTGAACACCAGCACAATAAAAATGGTATATAAGATTCCATAAATAATTAAATAGTGTGATTTCAACTTGACAATTAAGTCATTGAAACGGTGAATGTACACCGACCGGCCAATTAAACATGGTTCACATTTTGGGGGGAGGGGTGATTATATATGCATTAGTTATTCCCTATGATTTGTTTGGAGTTTTGTTGCGTTCTTACATGTTTATGACTGACCACATAAAAGTGATTTGCATGTAACGAATTGTGTTGCTATGGGAACATCCCAACAATGGAACTCCTCGGATACCACCTACGAATAGGCGTATTGATTGATATTGGTTATTCGGTCTTGATCGTGTTTCCAAATAACCAAATACATTGTCTTAACATATTCAGGGGGGTGGGTGACAAGAACATTGTCTTAACATATGCGGGGGAGGATGGGGAGGGGGGGGGCTGGCTAGTAAATAACAACAGTGCATATGCTTTGGTCAGCAGAATACAGATGTAATATGTCTGTTCAGACTGCCTTTTTGACTGGGATGTTTAGTTTTAAGGTGGTGGGCATGATGTCACATTTATAATTTAACTTTGTTTTTTTCGCTATAACCAATAATTTGGGTGAATTTTGTTCATTTTTATTGAAACCACACTACTTATATTGACCTTATTTCCCATGCGCACTGAAGAAACACCATATGTGTTATATATCAAAGTTATCGGTGTACTTCAGAGACTTAACTGGACATTTGCGCGTTGAAGGGGGATAACTCTATTTTTCCTTTAAGGTAGCAGTACACGATTTCACGGGTTGTAGGGGGTCTGAAAAATAGAAATATAAGTATCTGGGGGGCATAACGGCCAGTGTAGCCTGTGCTAACTGTGTCATTGCTGGTTTGAAGGTTTATTTATTTTACAAAACTGGGAAAGTTCTCAAAAAAGTTAAAAATTTGGATACGCAACAGGGTTTTCGTATTCAGTGAAGGCCAACTCTGTGCTATTGATTACAGGAAAATAGCCCGATTTCTCTCACCTGAATTCTGTCATCTGGGCTCGAAAGACTTTTTTTTCAAATTGATACGATAACTTTTTTTCTATTTCAAATATTTCTCAGCACTAACATAGCTCTGTCAGGTGGAAGAATCTTATTTACTGACATTCGCTCTATCATGGTCTGTTTTTGGGTTGAAAATGGCCAATTTGAGTAAAAAAAATGGGTAAAATTGAGCGGTTCGTGTGTGCAAACCAAGGGGCATAACTCAATGACAAATTGTACGAAGAACCAAAAGTACATTTAAATGATTACACCTAAAATTGCTGTCGAAATTAAAACATTCTTGATGGGATATATGCCAACGATAATGGCTTAGCATTGATTTGAAGTACAGTACCCCCCCCCCCCCCCCCCCCCAGGTTGGCAAAATTGCTGGAAATCGTGTATTGCTACCTTACATAGTATGGTTACATATACAACACCTGGTCAGACACCCACTTACATAGTATGGTTACCTATAAAACACCTGACCAGACTCCCACTTACATAGTATGCATGGTTACCTATAAAACACCTGGTCAGACACCCAGTTACATAGTATGGTTACATGTAAAACACCTGGTCAGATACCCACTTACATAGTATGGTTATCTATAAAACACCTGGTCAGACACCCACTTACATAGTATGGTTACCTATAAACAATAGAGATGTTTAGATTGTAGAACTTCAAACGTCAAACTTGACTTGCTATATAGCGACGTTATCAGCTTGGCTTGAATGGCTAACTGTTTTATATACATCGTGCATATACATGTATATGTTTTAAAGTTATACACGTACACCGATCATATTAGTTTTGATGTTTTGATGTGTAGGCCTACGATTAAATGCAATCATAGGGTTAACGCGCTTACTACTGTACAAGGTATAAGTTATCGTATAATCACATGAATCAGCTGTCCGTTCGTAATTAAAAACGACACAAGTTTGAAATTTACCGTTTTACAATCTAAAACTCCATATTTACTTTGTTGCAGGGACCATGGTGATGCTGTCGTTGCTGTCACATTCAACAACGAATCAACCTAGATCACAAAACAAATATTCTGGCACTACGATGGTAACGGCGGACTCACACAAGACTGGAGCGCCCTCTGGTGTCACCCCAGTCGAGCAGTCGGCTGCACGAAGATTGACATCTGGTCGAAGTAGGCAGCGTGGTTCTTCAATAATGATATATGTAAAAACAGACGTTTCGCCGGAGAGTAGTTCCGACCAAT
This sequence comes from Siphonodentalium dalli, assembly GCA_032622095.1. Lineage (NCBI taxonomy): Eukaryota > Metazoa > Mollusca > Scaphopoda > Gadilida > Siphonodentaliidae > Siphonodentalium > Siphonodentalium dalli. Next base: position 288,959,570 of record CP136064.1, on the reverse strand, counting down.
GGACGAAACCCACTATTGAGCTGGCAAGCAGAGGACTTGTCGGAAGTGACGATAAGAGCATCCAACAAACAGAGAGTGTCGGACGCGATTATTGGACCACATTGCGTACAGAGAGTGCCGGGCACGATGAATGGATCGTTGATGCCACCATCCAACAGGCAGAGCAAGCTGGAGACGATGGGAGTATTAATATTGTAGAGACGGAACAGAGAGAACAAGCTAAGGACGATGCTAATATTAGTACCGAAAAGATAGAACAGATTTCACAGAGAGAGCAAGTTGAGGACGACGATGATATTAGTCTTGGTGAGATAGCACAGATTTCACAGAGAGAGAAAACCGAGGACGATGATAATATTAGTTTTGGGGAGACAAAAGATATTCTACAGACAACCCAAGCTGAAGAGGGTGGAAATATTAGTCTCGGAGAGACAAATCATATTTCACAGAAAACACAAGCTGATGTAGATGGGAATATTAGTCTTGGGGAGACAAAACATATTTCACAGAAAACACAAGCTGAAGACGGTGGGAATATTAATATTGGAGAGACAAAACATATTACACAGACAACACAAACTGAAGACGGTGGGAATATTAGTCTCGGAGAGACAAAACAGATTGCACAGACAACACATGCTGAAGACGGTGGGAATATTAGTCTTGGAGAGACAAAACAGATTGCACAGACAACACAAGCTGAAGACGGTGGGAATATTAATATCGGAGAGACAAACAAAAACTCACATTTGATTTCTTCAGGAATCGAGACCCATGCTGTGTCGAATAGAAATTTGATTCCAATACAACCCCCTAAACGGACATCGACCACAAAAATATATACAACAGGACTATGCAAAGTTATTAACAGCTGTGGAAAATATACCATAAAAGCAACTTGTGGATGCGATGCAGATTGTCTCATTCATGGTGATTGCTGCCTCGATTATTTCTCGACTTGTTTACGGATAGGAACTCCAGACAACATTGCTGACCTCATTACTCGTGGTTTCATGCATATCGATGGTGACAATTATGGAATAGATTACTTCAAACGTAAAATGTGGTTCAATAGCCACAGTATTGTCAACACGATCAAACTACATGAAGGCACAAAAAGCGTCGCAATGATCGTCCATTGTTATCAAACAACGAATGTCAGTTACTGGACACGATTGCTGTGCGAACTGCCAAATTTGTCCGATCAGTTCAATGTACTCGCGTCGTTAATGGAAATCCCACATATAACATTCAAAAACATTTATTGCGGCATGTGCAATGGTTTCGATCGCGATCGGCTGGTGTTGTGGGATAAAACAGCTAGATGTCCAGACTCAAGGTTCGTGAACAAGACAGTGTTGGTGGAAGAATATGATCAGTGCACAATTAAGTATTCCTATATTGGAATGCATGATGTCGACCGTATAACAAAGTCGCGGCTATCGAAGACATTGTTTGACTATCCGTGCAAGGGTCATAAATCAAAATCGCGTGATACAATGAACACATACAATGATATATTATGTAACGTGTTCGATGCTGCTAGAAAGTTTCATTGTAAAATCTCAGGACTTCATCAAATTAAAAATCCTTACTGTGCTGCATGTTTGAAGGAATGCACACCCATAAAATCCCATCCGGGCATTATAGGTGACAACCCTCAAGTGTGTCCAACTTGTACAATTCCCGGTATAGACATCCTATTCAACTTTAATATGGCCGACGTTGCTGGCGCGGATAATGATAACGAGAACAATGCAATTTGCACCAATAATCAGGTTTTGTTCTCTGGCACTAACGAGTGTGTGCAATTGCATTGTTCTGGTTCGGATGTAAATAACTGCCAAGACGACGTCGGATTGAAAAATAAAACCGGTCAAATATATAGTATCCCAAATGATCGATACTATCTCAAATATTTCACGACTCACCCGATCGAAGTGCTACTTAACATGTATTCAACAGATTGGCGTGTCGGACATTACTTCTCGCAGTTCAACAGTCAGTTTAAAAAACTAGATATGCTTTCTGATACTAACCGAACCCAACTGGATTATTACGAAAGGGTGGACTGTGGAAATAAAGAACGGGACGCGGTTCGTTTCATTAACTACAATAAGACGTTCACAGTGGCCGCCGAGAAACATGGGACTCGTATTAACGTCGGATCATTCAAACCGCTACTAATGTTCCCAGAGTTTGGACACAAAAAGTGCGATGACTCGCATAACCTGGCTTTCAACAAAACGTTTTTACCTGAAATAAACTTAATGAAGGTTTCATTCCGGTCAGAGAACCTAGTTCAAGTGAGGAATATACTGACGAAAAGCTTTCCAAGTGATATCATACCGGGTGACCTTACCATTGTTCTTAGCAACACGGATGAGAGACCACTTCAGTGTGCATCAGGGGAGAAAACTCTACTATGCAGCCCGGAGTTCGTTCAGCAAAATGAGAGCATGTATCTATATCTTGACGGTTCTATTTTCGCTTCGCTTGATCACATCCCATTCGAAGAAGTTTTATTCTCCACCCACGAAGTTCACTGCAAAACGCTAACTTTAGTCTGTTTGCATTATCCTGTGAATCTGGGGTGTGACATGGTTACATTAAAGGGGGATATCAGTGTGAATAACAACACAACGGTCATTCTGAATGGTACCGAGCTGGACATGTCTGGATCTGTATTCACTGTGGTTGACGATATGCTCTACATATGTGCATCAAACCTAACTGGGGATCGAACCGTGAGCACTTGGGGCGATATTGGTTCTCTGTCACAGTCAGTGAGAGCTGTCATCTCGAACGTTCTCCTTGGCTTCTCCATATTCTCGCTGTTGATCACAATAATTGTATACTTGTCGTGCAAGTCTCTTCTGAATCTTCCCGGCAAGTGCATTGTTGCATTTTCTTCCTGTTTGATGCTTGCTCAAATTCTACTCTTTTTCACAACCACTCAACACAGAGAGATGTGTTATGCTATAGCCGTTGCTCTGCATTGGTGTTTGCTGGCCTCTTTCTCGTGGGTTGCCGTTATCTCATTTGACTTCAAAAGAACATTCGTAGACGGTAAACCCACTGGAAACCCATCTAAAACATTTGTGCGTTACCTAGTTACTGCATTCAGTTTACCGACGCTTACCGTCGTAAGTTGCGTTTTGGTCGATACATTTCGCCCTCATGGATTATATATCGGATACGGTGGTGGCGGATTATGCTGGATATCCGTTCCCATGGCGACCGTCTACACGTTTGGCCTCCCAGTCCTTTTAATGTTGATGTTTGATGTCGTCTGCTTCGTTTGGATTGTTGTGTCGATTGAAAAACAAACGCGCCAAGCCGCTGCAACTCTTGACAGGAAACGGGACAAGAGTAGAGTGTTCGCATACGTCAGAATAGCATCCATCATGGGATTGACTTGGGTCTTCGGATTTCTGTCAGCTTTCACGGGCAACGAAGCGATAGGCTATCTTTATGTCATCACTAACAGCTCGCAAGGAATGTTTGTTTGCGTGTCTTTCATACTGCAGAGACGAGTTTACAAACAAATCGTGAAGAAATTCCGTTGTCAAAATCACACTGACATATCAAGAACAGACTCTAGGGATATATATTCTCTATCGTAGAACTAAATGTTAGTATCATTAGAGTGGTTTCGCAAAACTCGTGGATAGCGTTACGACTGTATTTCTGGTGCTGCGTCATACATTTAGGGTACTACGTCATCAAATTATGCACATGTTCTAACTGATGCGCGATGTTCTAACCGTCACATTTTTGTGTCAAAAATTTCATTTAATGACAGAGACACCTAGTCAATTAGTTTATTGTATCATACAGTCACCACTTATCAAGCATCGGACACATTTGCATAATGAGGTTCCCATGGGTGAATTTAGTTACGCTAGCCCGCACATCGGGATAGCATCACAAAATTCAACCTCTGGGAACCTAATTCTGCTTAGGCATCGTCTTCTGTTTCAACTGCTATGGCAGCTAGAATCGGATTCAAGTTCCCCGAATGAGTTGGTGATGTTAACCCATTGGGCACCTCGATAATTCATTTTATCTTCGCAAATGAGGCGATTTAGAACCTTCTCATAAGGGAAAAAGTAACTAAAACAATGTTAAATTGAGACTATATATACTTCCCAGAAGATGAGTCCTATGCAGCATGAGGTTACATATAGAGGGGATTAAAGCCTCGCATATATAAGAGAATGCATTGGCATAGCAATATTCACCCTGACATTGTAAGCCAGTGCATTCTCTTATATATCCGAGACTCCCCGTGGGAGACTCGCATATGTAAAATAATGGCACTAGCACTGGATCGTTAATGCTTTACATGGAAGGTTTAAACAATCCTGCTCTTCGTCGTCATTTTGGCGATACTGATATTCGGCCCTAAACTAATTTATCCATGACGAATATCGAGCGTAGGCGTAACACTATCCTATTGTTTGCGAAATCACTTTAACGATAAATCACATTCATTGGAAATTCATTAAAACACAAGAATACACTAATAAGACTAATATTAGTCAAACTGTTTGATTATTAATAGGTAGTACTAATTGTGATAGAAAACATATGAATATTAGGGTTATAAGTTTTTCTCTTCTCGATTCAAAACTGATGTAACTACATCGCCGAAAATTCCAACAAATCGACCTTACAAATCCATAGAAGACATCGTCTGAACTACGCTCAATTGTAAATATTTACTTCTCGATTCGGGACGCAACTATCTGTGCTAAGCTAGCAAAAACGATTTCTCCATCGAGAGTCATTGTATTTAATTAATATATAAGAATGACGGTGTTTGTTGTCAATTTGGATATAATATTGGTAAAAATTACTACTTTGAGCAAGATTATTCTCAATTTCTATTTGATCGCCCTACCGGAGTGTTTCACATCACTTTAATTGGATTAATGTCAGATGTGTATAGAGTTATGCTTATATGCATTCTTGAATTGACTATGTATTAAAGTATATGGTGTTGCTACGACTAAGCACATGTGCGTGAAGGCAAATTTTACTTCGGGGTTGGGGCTTCATATTTTAACTCCAGCCGAATAGGGCCCTGCGAATATTCAAGTTTTTGATTCGATATCGATATGGTGGAATTCGGTATACACACCTAATTTGACCTCCGATTCCAATATCCGGTTTTTCTCAATCATGATATTACAATGTTCCGATTTTACATCAGCGACAATTGTCAGAACACACATATCGTGTTAACTTATACAAGTGGGTTCACTTACATATCTTTTACATCTGCTATATATATTTACGGCGCCTTCCATTTGCTGACTATTATGCGGAGCTCCAGTTAGCTACCAAGATCGAGTAACGTTATAACCCTGCATGCATGTGGTGACTCCAGTAGCATTTTTTAACGTGCACACACCGAGGCGAGCCATTAATATCCGCGCCCGATCAGACAGCGTGCAACACCCACGACATAACACTTGGTTAAATGTTGTAATGGGGAGAAGTCGACATTTTGCATTCAGATCTGTATTCAGTGATCTCGAATGAGACTTTCCAGCCTGACAAACTTGGTATCTGACATGTTCTGATTTTTGTCAGAATATCCTGACGAGGTGGCGATCCCCGGTCCTCTAGCACGAGAGATAGTACGCTACCTTTCGGTTACCGACTTCCATATGCACATGCAAGTCACATGTGCATATTAGAATCAATCGATTAATGGGCCCTTCCACAGCTGTCAATCAAATATTTATTAGCGGATATTTTCGACCAATCAGCGACTGAGCCGGCCAATGACTGCATTGAAAATTCTGCTGCCATCTTTCTTCACCCTAATTTTGATATCCATGCATACATTCAGTGTTAAATTGACAAAATTCAAACAACTTTTTTGTTGTCAAATCATAATATACTGAGATTTATATTTTCGCCATGATGTTATACATTTATCCGTGATTATAACTATGTTTTTCATTTAGCATGACACTTGTCATAATTTTCATATTTAATGGCAAAACGACTGTGTGTTCTCTGGTTTAGCTATATTAAATAGTTCAGGGATCTGCCTGTCTGCTCTGATCTGTTCGCGATTTTTCTTGAGTCCTTGACCGATTTAAACCAAATTTGGTGTGGTGCCTCGGGGTACCCGGCAGACGTTATAACGGTCGTATTTTTGTTTTAATAAAATTTTTTAAACAAATAACATTTTTGTTAATTTATTTTTCAAAATTTTTAAATTTTTTAACAAGAAGTTTCAATCTAAAAATCTAAAAAGAAAATTTAAAATTTGAAACTTAAATTAACAAAAATTAGATTTAAATTTAAATTGTTTTTAAAAGTTTCAATCTAAACATCAAAATAGAAAATTAAAAACTTAGAATAAAAAATTTAATTTAAAAAAAATAATTTTAATTAAAAACATGTTTATTTTTTTTCTAAATAAAAAAATTTAAATTGAATTTAAATAACAATTTTTAAATCAAACTGTTTAAGAAATCAAAATTAGCACGAATCGTATACAGTCTGTATAATTGTTTTCGTAGTTTTGAAAATTTGTTCTAATTATTAATGTTATTTCGGCCAATTTGGCCGGTTACTTCATGTGACTTTTTCATCTGACGTGTGTGTCGGATAATTGATCTGGAGGATTTATGTAAATGTTAGCCCAAACTACATTTCCAAGTAACGATGGTTTTGTTGTTTATTTTGAGGAATAATACCGCGTTAGATGAATTCAGCCCAAATATGTTAACAGTTGTCGTGTCAAACATTCGGCAGTAGGTTAGCGTTATTTAGTATTTGTGGATGTCCTTTAACATGGGGAAAATAGACTACTGCGCTTGAACGAGCATGTGAATTTGTCGTTTTTAATGTACAGCAACTTGATAATCAATAACAGAGGCATTCTCTGTCAAATAAGGTCGCTCTATTTACGGTATTAATTGCGGAACTTTCTAAAGTAAACTACGCGTAAACGGATACATACGGTAAATTATAGAATGTGCCGGAATCGGCCTAATCACCCCATGGCCAACTCGCCCAGTCGACGTGTGTCAATTCGGTACCTACTATAACATGTACCCGAGTCCGATTCGGAATAAAAGATGTATACGGGTGTTATATAGCGTTTGGTCCGTCGTTTCTCAATGAATATTATTGAAATTTGGTGTATATGTCCGGGCTGGGACATGGAATACAACAACGTTTGAATTGTTTTTAAATTTACAAATTTGTTGATTTTATTCATTTTTTTTTCGTTCTGAAAACACACTATAAAGTGTATATAATATAATAACGAACACGAGACATACATAATTTATAAACTGTTAACAAAAGATATCAAATTCAATACATGACAAAGATGACTCAGTGGACTTTATAAAGTGAACATAAAAACATTGAGGTAAGAATCTTTTTAAGGAATGCAACTTTATTTAATGATAATAAACACATAAATTAAAATAACAAACATGAGACATACATGATTTATAAACTGTTAACAAAAGATATCAAACTCAATACATGACAAAGATGACTCAGTGAAGTTTATAAAGTGAACATAAAAATATTAAGGTAAGAATCTTTTTAAGCATTACTAAACCGTTTAGCACAGACCACAGTCCACTTCACTCATCCGATCATCACCAAACTTCATATTTATCTTGATATTGATCTATCAGATGAGAGCTATCAAATATTTTTTTAATTTCATAGGAAAAAATGGTCGCCAGCGGCCATATTGCATTTACGTTATATTTTATCGCGTCATGTCGATATCTAGTATTACTTAGAAATTTCACCTTTCCAGATTCATAATTGCTCCATTGACTGTAACAGATGAAATTATTCCCCTCTTCGGATAGAGTGTCACTGAAACTTTATTTTGTCAGACTGTCTGTATAATCACTGATTATATATGGCAATAATCTGTAATAAGATGTAGCACTATTTTATTTTATATTTACATGCAGTGCTGTTTTTATACATCAATTCTAATCCCCCTAGATCATCATGTGATCGATCATACATCGCGCGAGGACCTGGTTGAATTAAGGGGGGTTTTATGGATCACTTCTGTCCTCAAGCTAGATTATACTTATGACATTTAATGGCATGTTTCTAACGTGGAGGGTTAGATATGCTTGAGAAACCACCACTCTTTAATTCACACCAAGTTCTCAGCTGTCATGTTCGGATATTAGAACCCATAGCCATGATATATGGTTTATGTTGTGTATACTAGTAATATAGTTATTTTCAGTACCTTTATATACCATTACTGTGTATAACAATGCATATAAATTAATCCATGTATACATGTATATTGATTCAACGGATTCAGTGGTTTTGTCCATCAGTCTATCAAATTTGCGGGGAAAACATGGCCACAAGCAGTACACCCTGCTAAATTTCGAATTTGAATCAATTGGCGCACCCTGCAGCCAGCTTTTATTGGAGAACTTTTTCTTATGTGGATATTTTGGGTCACCGCTAGATGTGAGCCATATTTTGTTCTCAAACTGTCCTTGTGAAGACATCACTGCCAGCGGTGATCTTCAATTTTACTATTTTTATGGCTAAATAATTTGGTTGATCCTACAGACGACACCCTTGTCCGATCGTCATCAGATTCCACAATTATCTTCTGGATAACCAGGGTGAGAGTAATCTAATTTTCCCGAATTTCGTTAAAAAACATTACCACAGGCAGCAATTTGGTATCTTACTCTTTGATCCTCTTTTGCATGACTGAATTGTTTAGCAACTGTACAGACATATCCCTCATCTGGTTTTTATATACATGTATATCTCTTCATGCGGATAGCCAGTATTACGTAGGTACTTCAACTTTCTGCATTCCTGTCATCATTTGAAATATAAAAATTTACCTGATACATGCACCCTTCAAAATTTGTTTCGTCGTATCTATTTTAATGACCCGTATGGTAATATTGATACAGATATATTTGTCAAACATTTCTTTGTACAATATACAGGTATTTAGTTTGTAACTAAATCTAGAAATATATAATAGTAGCTCGTGGACCCCACTTCGTCCGGGATGTTCCCCTCTGATTTTCGGAGAAATGCGCGATTTAACCTTGAATTAACTATTTTAAAGGTGAAGGTCATGTCGGGGTCACGATTTGACCCGTCCAAAACACTCCCCGGACAAAAGTCACGACAAAAGTACCCGTCGAAATCCGCCCGGCTTTATACCCGATTTGACCTTGAATTGACAATTTTGAATGTCAAGATCAGGTCAGGGTCATGATTTGACCCACCCGAAACACTCCTGGGACAAAAGTAACAGTAGGTATCAAATTTCGTTGAAATACTTCCGTTTTACCAGATTTGACCTTGAATTGATCTTTTTGAATGTCAAAGTCAGGTCGGGATCAAGATTTGACCCGTCCAAAATACTCCCTGGAAATAATTTCCCCTAGGTATCAAATTTCAGCAAATATGTCCGGCAGTTTTCCCGGCCATAGCTAACAGACAAACAGACAGACAAATGTCCAAAATATATATTAAACTAGCTGATGTACTCGACTTCGTTCGGGCTAGTTAGGGATTTTTTTTGTGATCGCCTCCATCTGGACAGTACCCAGTATATACAGCGTCTGGCCAAACTATTGTTCAATTGGTCCAGAAACATGCCTATATCAGCACGTTCGAGAACATGGTCCCACGTGGAATTGGACCCGTCCATATTGCTCCCGGGATCGAAGTAGTCCTACACACAAATTTTTAGTCGGATCGGTCAAGGTCCAGAAACATGCCTATGAGCGAGGTCAAGTTGACACGTTAAATACCAAATTCGAGCAGTGTTAGAGTCTATAACACATACACACATGCATTCACGCATACACACATACATACATACATACATACAGACAGGTGTTTCAAAATGTATAATCGATAGCTACAACAATTCTATGGTAGATAGTTCACGGCCGACCTGATGCATGCATCTTAGTTTTCTTGTATTAACTGTACTGGTGTATGATTATGAAGGACGGCAGATAAATTAAACAAAGGATTCACACACTTTCTTTAATTAATCTGCCAGTCAAAATCCGACGACCCCAATCGAGCTGCTGGATCAAGTCTTCTCGGTCCACAACAACTTGGGATATATATTGGGGTGATGCTGTTTTGGACCGAGTTCGGTCCGTTGCTCTTCTGTAGCGAATTTTATTCAAAAGACGTACTACACATGTACACGTGGAACTCGGGCATTCGCGCCAACCCCGTGAATGTGACTAATCATCTGATATTCCCATGGTTAATCTTTCTTCAAACTGATATACCATGCACCGTGATTATAAATAAAAAGGCATAGCGATGACACGATCGTTTGAAGAGGTTACTATTGAAAACATATCAATTTCAAACAAACAATTTCAAGGGGAAAATCATTATCCTTTATAACCAATGTATGGTTATTTTAACAACACCTGTTTAACATCACAATATGAGATATATGTTCAAATTATGAAGAAAAAAATGGTCTTAACAAATAAAAACAACATTTTTGATGTCGGTCTATAGACAGTTCGACAGTAAATATTTAAAAAAAAACACTGCATTATCAAGACTATGAATTATCTGAAATCATGACTGTCTGCGAGAAAATAAATAAAACTTTTTGTGTTGCATATATTAGTTTTTTTGGCAGACATTTGCATGAAAATTTTATCGGGTAAAGGACCAGAACAACATAAAACAACATAAATAGTATTCAAACACGTTTTCAATAATCTAGCAGATTCCATACTGATTCATTTTATCATACATTATGTTGTTTTATTGTGATTTTTCCTCACGACGGGAGCTGTGCTGGTGCAGCATTAACGATTACGTGTCAGTGCATTATCGTATACATGCGAGTATCCCATAGGGATATTATCGCGTATATAAGATAATGCTAGGCTTACAATATCGCTAAGGCACAGGGATTTCGCAAAATTTCAGAAGCTCCAGTCAGTCATGTAATTGTTGAATAATATTCTATCAGTCAGTACTGTTGTTGGAACTAATAAGTCAAATGTGTATACTTTTATACGCTTAAGTGTATTGGAATTTGAATTACGCTTAAGCGCAATGCCATTGCTCTCAAGCGTAAATGCAATTACGCTTAAGCATAGTTAAAATTCCATCTCTCAAAACTCCCCCGAAGCTGAAATGTTCCAGCCAATTACTGATGCTATTATCCTGCCACACACCCCCAGAATATTTACCTTATTTGGTACCATGGTATACACTGAGGACAAAGGTAGTATGTCTATACAAACTAATTACGCTTAAGCGTAATGGGGTGACGCTTACACGTAATGACATCATGCTTAAGCGTAAAGCCGTAATGGAGTTGTGAGTGAGGCAATCGCGCTTTTACTTTAAACCACTGTCACACTCCGTTGCGATCAGACCGGCGCTTGCATTGCGCAAAGCAAAGCGCACTAAGGTATCCAAGAACCGATTGGTGACGCAGTTGACACTGGCTAGGGCGGGAGATGGTCCCCGTGATCGCCCCTGAGCGCCAGAGCGCCGCGCTTGTTTTGTGCATGCACAAAACAACGCAGAGGTTCGGTGTTCTTACCAGGCGCAGTACCGTAGCCACGACAGCGCAAAGCGAACGACATGAGCGCCCCGTTGACGTAGCAATGACGGATCCAAACTACTCGTGGTCGCAGCAAGAATTCCTCTGCAACTGCAGTAAGCTTACTACGCCTTTGTCAGAACGCCGAGACTCTGCGCTTGTTTTGTGCATGCACAACTTGTTTTGTGCATGCACAAAACAATCGCGGCGTTCTAACAGGGCTAAGCGATCAACATGAGCGCCCCGTTGACGTAGCAAGGACGGATACAAGCTACTCGTGGTCGCAGCAATAATTCCTCTGCAACTACAGTAAGCTTACCACGCCTTGGTCAGAACGCAGAGCCTATATATGCGCTTGTTTTGTGCATGCACAAAACAAGCGAGGCGCTCTGGTGCCTATGTGCGACCATGCACTGCCAAAAATATTTTCTCAATTCAGGAAAAAAAAAATCTTGAAATGAGATATTATCTTGGGAGAATAGCTAGAAAAATAAGAAAAAATATATTTTCTAGGTCAAGAAATGAAAGGGTGGGAAAATTTCTTGTCTGAGAAAACACAGTAATCTTAGTAAGAAAATCCTAGTAAAAAAATCTTAGTATAGATTTTTTTTCTTAATGTAGGAAAGATTGTTTTTCTCACATAAGTTTATTTTTCTTGAAATAAGATAAGTTTAAGATACTGCGATTATCTTGGGAGAATAGCTAGAAATTTAAGAAAGCTATACAATTAATCTAGAACTAGAAATTATATTTTCTATAGTTAGAAATATCGTCAAGATATTTTTTCTTAAGTGATGCCAATTTTTTCTAGAATGAGATTTTCTCAAGCAGGAAAATAAATCTAAGTAAGGAAAACAAGTTTTCTTAACTAGGAATATTTTCCCCAATTAGGAAAGATATATTAGAAAACAATTCTTAATTAAGAAAAACATTTAATTTTAAATTAATATATAATTTCAATTGTGTTTTTAAATATACAATTGACATTTATTCTGAATATAAAAACTTCTTTGTAAATATCATTGTTAAATGTATAATAGAGACAATAAGGGAGCTTAAAGGCACGGGAGGCCTTATAGTTGTCGAAAATATTCATATTTGTTTCAATCACCGTAAACAGAAAAACATTAAAACGCATACAGTTTTGTTAATATATACCATGACCATCGCGTAAACAGCATGCTATCATAAAGACCTACCTAAGCAGGAGCCTGATTGTGTTACAGAAGGCAGCACAGTGTTACTGGCTAATCACACACAAATGATATAAATGCTCTTTATTCGTTCCATATCAAAATTCAGCAACATTGAACGCTCTTTATGTTTACCATCATAATATAAACAAACACCAGGAAAGTACCTTTTTATGCTTTTGTTTACATAAGAATGGTCAAGCATATGACAATAACATACTGTTTATGCGATATTTCTTATTTGTATACGGACAAAGTCTGTCTGCATTTTAATATTCTTTCTGTTTGTGGCGGTTTTTGACCGGTGGAAATATTTTCACAGCATACCCACCGCCAAGGCCTCCCGTACCTTTAAACTTTAAATATCAACAATTTCTCGTTACAGTTATGGGTTTCTAAAATTGCAAGTGGCCAAACAAGATACTGTGTACATTCGCGAAATGAAACTATACAAAGTACCTGTATCTTGTTCTGCCTCTTAAAATTGTATAAACCTATATACGCAACAAAAAATATATTGATTGCTAATAATTACATCCCGACACATGATTTTCAATATATTTATAGAAAGAGTTACCTCAAATCTGTCGGTTGCAAAAAAAATATATAACAATTTCTGTTATTTGAGTATCCAGTTCAAACGATAGGAAAACAAATCATCACACATGACAAAACAAGCACTGTATGTGCCTTAATAAACATCGTAACCCTGTATTTTTAAATGCACATATTCTAGGACGGGTGATGTGTAATAAACAGAAAGACACTTGTATTAATGGATTTGTTGATACGGCACTTGTGCCATTGAGGAAAGATAGAACTCTAGGGTGTGCTGTTCATTCCGTCATTGTGCGCTAGCACTCGTGTCATATCAACAAACCCATAAACAAAATTGTGTAATTCTGAGTATATACAGCATGGTTTCAATAGCTGTTTCATGAATCATGCAGATTGCAGGTTTACTGTTCAGGTACTAGCCCAAGTCTTTTCGGTATGCAACAACTTGAGATATTGAATACAGTAATGCCCCGAGTATAATCGACTCCTTAAACACAGTAGAATTATGGGTAACTTTTCAGGATTTAGTCGGAAATATGGCTTGTTGCCATTCATCGGAAAGCTCTCTGAGAGCTTTCCGATGAATGGCAACAAGCCATATTTCCGACTAAATCCTGAAAAGTTACCCATAATTCTGCTGTGGTTAAGGAGTTGATTACTTAGAGCATTACTGCAGTTGAAACTGTTTTGGATCGAGTCCTGTACGGCTACTCTTCTATAACCTCTCAAGATTTTGAAGTGTTGAATGGGTCACCATGAATCGCTCAATTAAACAATCGCAACGGTGTTGAGTGTTTTGCTTATCGCTCACTATTTACTGCTGTATATAAACAAACGATTGACTCACACAAAGTGTGTTTTGTGGATAATAACGCATTCATATGAACATTATCTTATACTATTAGTATATTCTTGGGAAACTTTTTGTAAATGTTATTTATAAATTATAACCTATAACGAAGGCCATCCATTCCTTTAAGTTCCAAAGATATAAGGAGAATCACTGCATTTTAATTGCATACCGCATCCATCGTGGTGCTGTTTTGTGTTCAAGTGACAACCTTACCATGGTGTTGGAAATTACTGCAGTGTAATACCACAGCATTACCTGGGTAACACCACGTTAGAGATGGTCAATTACTTTAAGTATATGCAGGTTTGAAATCATCACGCTTGGGAAAGGCTGCCCTCTATGTTCCTATAAAAAAGCGTCACTTTGACCTAATCTGACGAAATACTGGTAGTGCTACAATCAAGATAACTTCAACCCACAATTCTGGGCGTAAAGTCCATTATAGAAGAGTATCGGGATGGGACTCGGTCCAAAACAGCATCAACCCAACCGATACCACAAGTTGTGGACAGGGAAAACTTGGTCTAAACAGGTACTAGTACATGCATGTATTACAAGCATTAAAGGGTACACTAAATCCGGCCATTTATGAGACCATCTCCTTGTATACTCAACAGAATATATGCAACAAATGAATGAATTTGCCCCATGGATAAGTGCAACACCTGTGTGCTCTATGAACAATGCAAACATGGTATTTATAATGATAATGAATTATTGGCTGGAGTCATAAATTCATTTTCATTATAATTTATACCATGTTGTTTGCATATATTCTGCTGAGAATAAAAGGAGATGCTCTTAATGCTCAGTGTAAAACACTGCAAATATGGAACTTAAAGAGCTTTTGTCTATCTTCTACTGGAAACAACTGTTAAATTTATTAAGACTTTATCAAGTCTTTTCACAGTATATAGTCTCCATGTTTAATAGTATAGCACTAGTACTCACTAGTATTTCCAGACTTTTTGTGATAAAAATGCGGATAAAAGTGCAGAATTCTAAATTGATGCATTAAGTTGCAGAATTTTAAATTGATGCATTAAGTGTATGAGCGGCTTTAGAGTTCTTTGAAGTGCGGTCATGCAAAATAACATAAAAGTTTGTAAAACAAGGTACATGTACATACTATGATTATAGCGGTATGAAGTGTCTGGAGCACCTTTGATGGATAAAAGCGAATGTATACAGGCCTTAAAATTTTGCAAGAATCAACTATAGCATTTCTACATCAAATCAGCTGCTTTTTACCAGACTCAAACGAAGAATCATGATTCTGACTCTCATCACACTAAAATCCCTACAAAATAATCTACTGGTGTGCAGATATTTCATTGAGTGTTTCAAATCATTTGAAAGGGACCCAAGGCACTCATAGTGAGTAAATATGCCAAACATATAACATACAACAGTTCGTAAACACATCACCACTCAGAAAAACATGAATTCCTGATTCCTATATTAATTATTGAAAGTTTTCCAATAACGAAATTTCTCCTGTTGGAACCATTGCTATGTAAACAAAACTGTTACAGTGATTTGTCAACAAACATTGCTACTAGTAATCGCGTAGAAGGTTAAACATATTTTAGTCTATTAAAATATTATTTTCAGAATATTTTTCAATGCTTTGGCCATGCAATGTTTAACCCTTTCATGATGGGAGATGCGCTGGTACAGCATTAAAGATCATGTACCAGTGAATTCTTGTATATATGCAAGTCTCACATAGGAAGCCTCATATGTATAAGAGAATGCACTGGATTACAAGGTCAATGTAAATATTGTTAGGCCATGTATTCTCTTATATATGTGAGGCTCCATTTTGGAGACTCGCAAATATAAGAGAATGCATTGGCGCAGGGTTTTTAGCAACATTTCAAGAATCTCCAGTCATGGAAGGGTTAAGTTTTTATTAAACTTTGGCATCTTATTGGACTTATTCAACATTGGATGGTAATGTCACTGTAACAGTGATGTTTATCAGAATTGCTAGCATGCAATGACATTCTTTCATATAAATTAATTAACTCACAGAATATCGAAAGACCAGATGTGAGTATAATATAAATTTATCACCCCATTTTATGCAGGGATACAAAAAATAAAGATAACATATGTTATGCTTTAAAGTCAGCATGGACAATTAAAGGTAAACAATCTGAATTGATGGTCTCCATACCATCAGATTCCAAGAACAACATTTCTTAATCGATTAAATACCAAAACATAATGCTAACTAAGTACTGTCAACTCTAGTGTAACATTTTCCAAAACATGTTATATATCAACATTTTGTTCATCGCAACTTGGTATCAAGATTAGGTCAGTCGACTCAGTCGGCTTGTTGAATATTTGCTAGGCCGGGAAATATTCAAGGCGGTGAAAAATAACAGATTTCAAAAATTTATATTTTGTAACTCAGAACTTTAAAGGGTGTGTTCCTCGACTCGAATCAATTATTTTTACCCCCGAAGCCAAAGAAATAGTAATTGAGGAGCGTGAACTCGGATTATCTATCTTTAAATGTGCATGTATGGTACATGTATAAGCCACTTTAAGCTCCTTGTACAGATTACTTGGTGATACAGCAGGTTGACAAAGATAAAGGAACATTAGAATATTTTGATTCTGTTATGGATTTTAAGGCCTGTATGTGTACATGAATCTGATTATATTGACATACTGCAATAATATGTCACTTAAAAGTTCATATCCTTCAGATAAGCTCAGAAACAAGGCTTGAGACTGTTGTGCTTTGTGTGGAGATTTGAAACTGGTACACCTCCAAATTCTGGTCAATGTAGTATGAAATATAAAAAAGTTTATGCATACACTGGATGCCATAGTGCACATTTTCTGAGACTCGATGAAGCATACAAGTACATGTCTGTTGTAGAATTGAATTCACTAACTTCACTTGCCAAGATTTTCACCACATAAGTCTGATAAAATGTAGAGGTCACTGATCGGTCTCCATCAAGGAAGGAATGCATACATATATGTGTCATTTTTGCCTTTGATGAACACATTGATCGTCATTTGGTTATAAATTAAAGCATCCCCTTCGCTGCAGTGTGCACTAGTTACCAGGTAAGCATGGTACTGGATTCAGTGCATACCGTCCGTAGGTATACATATGGTACATGTGTATAGCCAGGAGACCCAGGACTCACTGTCACACAGCAACAACACACATGTCATCACCATTGTCATGCATGGACGAATACCGATAACATCTACAGTACATGTATACAGTACATGTATCCAGTACATGTACACCGAATAACATTTGAAATCCTTCCTCATCCAGTCTTGGACAGAATTAATAATATTGGTATTAAGGGTCACCATGCAGTGTCTGCAAGAAGCACTCTGACGAAACATGATTCTATGATTGGTTATCAGATAATCATATCAGGCCTTGAATGAAATTTTGATGTCTCAATCCAGTCAAGCAGCTCCTCCTGTCTGAAAAAAAAAGATTTTAATGCTTGTAATGACATCAGAAAAGAGGAATGACTGATCATATATTATTAAGATACATCATCCAAATTGATCACCCGGGGGCCGAGTTATAACAGTAAATTATATCCATTCAAATGCTGCATGATGGTCAGAAACAGCTACAAATACATGTACCGGTATCATATACCGGTGTAACAGATATCTCCCCCTGGATATATCCCCCACTCTGGATACCCCCCCCCCCATGAATGACTAAAATAAAATTTCACTCATTTGATATATGTTACTTGAACAAACAAAAATAAAAAATAAAAAAACAAACTTAAATCTCATAAAACATTTCTTTCTGGCCATTTCAGGGTCAAACGATATTAAATGAGTGAATTTTCTTTTAGTCATACATGGGGGAAAATGCCCAGGGTGTGCGAGTGAGATATCTGAGGACATTCGCAAATACACTCCCCCATGGAGGAAGATATCCAGACAGGAGGAGGTGACGTGTTACACCGGCAGAGGCGGACTGGGCCAAGAAACCGGCCCGAGAAATTAATATAATACCGGCCCATCTGTTTGGGGGGGGGGGGGGGGCGTCCACAGTCCACCTTGGAAAATTCCAACTGCACACCCCCCTTGAATCAAAATCAGACCAAATACATATTTTTGCATAATTCCATTTGCACCCCCCCCCCCCCCCCCCTTGAATCAGATGCAGACCAAATACATGTTTTTGCATAATTCCATTTTCACATCTGGTCTAATATCATATATATTCATAAACCATGGTTCTATATATTCCCGGTATGAGACCATTCAGATATTTTTACCTGAAAAATTGCATAAAATCTAACGGTCTCCAGACAAGAAGCTCGCAAATCCTAGCATCTCTATATAGACTGGCATCAACTGAAGCGTTCCTATTTTGTTGTAAATTTCAATTGGGGGAGGGTCCGGGAGGGGTGTGTGAGATTTTTTTTGGATTTACAGCTGGAATCTCGAGATTAACGGGGTCTTTACGTGGTGTTATATGATGCTGACAAGTTCATTTAATGACAAACTTACGATTAGCCAATTCGGCTGGTTAAACAACACATGTGGCGGCCCATGTCCGGAGTTTTCCCGATCGGCCAGTCCGCCTCTGCCCCCCCCCCCCCCCCATCGTCACATTATGCTCACATGGGGAACCTGCCAACTTCCCAATTTAGGTAACTTCTGTCTTTCCTCGCCGGTTTTCCGCTTCTCGGGTGATATATATTTATATATATATATATTGGCAGTACACAATATCCGAAGTAAAACATTTGACATGTACAATAATTTCCGAATCAATATATTCTTAGAAGAGTGCCATCTTATTGGATACACGGCAGGTTAAACAACACATGTGGCGGCCCACGTCAGTTTCATTTGCGGCCCAAGTTGTGGTTTGGGCCGCCCAACCACATATACCCCCCCCCCCCCAAAACCGTAAAAAAAAACCCTCGGATTCTCGCTTGATAGAAAATCACGTGGAATCAGAATTTTTCCGGCCCATCGGGAAATTTCCCGGTCTCCTGATCGGCCAGTCCGCCTCTGGGTGTGGGAGATTCACTGTAAACAGCTGTATATGAATTTCTGTGAATACTATTTGTCATGGATGTTAACATTGACATGTAAATAGGAACGACTCATTTTGGGGTCATTCAGCAAAAAAAACATGGCTGCCGGTCACCAGCCGGTGGCCATCTTGGAATTCAAAATTCAATCCATTAGCATGAGCTACAAGCTATACTGTTTGTCTGATCATCATGAAATTTGTCATTTCTGTTTTATAAATACCGGTATTTCTCTTATTGTAATGAGTTTTAAGCCAAACTCATTGCAAAAACAGTCAAACGACTTGCAGGAAAAAAACATTTTAGTTGCGGAAAAAAATGTTTGTTGGTCCCATCAAGTTCAACCACCCATCCACCCCGGCATACGTGCCCAGAAATCCCCCCCTGACATGATGGCCAATATTTTTAAAGAAGTCAATCCGCAGTATAAGTGGTATATACTGGTATGTGTGATATTTGACATGCAGAAGTACTAGTTTGTGCTGCTATCTTCTAGTATACATAATTATGCTTGTATATTATACAGTATAATTTGTTCAATTCCCCAATGATTATGTATAATTGTGTTTACTAGTATATGCGTGGAAATAGAGTATTTGTGAACTCACCTATTCAAGTAAAGATGATAAAATCAAATGTTGTATTGACATTTGGGGTGCCACATTGCCCCCCCCCCCCCCCCCCAGGGGGGGTCGGAAACAAATTTCAGGCATGTATGGCATTTTTTCCCGTTCGAACATTTTTTGTACCCACCCACCCCCACCGCCAATTTTTTTTCCGTTTTCGGCAGTTTTTTCCGACCATATTTTTTACACCCACCCCCCTTTTAACACTAAAACAGAGATTTGCGGGGGGAAATTCACTGTAAACAGCTGTATATGAATTTCTGTGCATACTATTTATCATGGATGTTAACATGGACATGTAAATAGGAATGAGTCATTTTGAGGTCATTCGGCCAAAAAAACATGGCTGCCAGTGGCCATCTTGGATTTCAAGATTTGCAACAAAATACAACACGATAACTGCCTGCAGTCAGTTTACCAGTTAGAATTACATTATTTCTCTCATTCAAAGTGGTTTTGAAGCCCAACTCATTGCCAAAACACTAAAAAAACAAGCAGGAAATTTTTGTTTTAGTTGCGGAAAAAATTGCTTGTTGGTGGCTTTGACCACCCACCCACCCCGGCATACGTGCCGGAAATTTTTGTTCACCCCCCCCCCAAGCTGTTTAAATTGCCTTAAAACATTTACAAATATATGATACTAGAAGGTGACCCGACTTCGTCCGGGCTATTAAAAAACCAAATTTCAAGTCGATTGCTCCACCCGTTTCCTAGATCTGGTCTGCGCATGCGCGAAGCTGGTGTCGCACGTGCTCGGCGACCCGATAAAATTCGTATCCGGGGCAAGATACATTCACATACCAAATTTAAAGTCAATATCTCAACCCGTTTCCGAGATCTCGTCTGCGCATGCGCGAAGGTGACCCGACTTCGTCCGGGCTATTCAAAAACCAAATTTCAAGTCGATTGCTCCACCCGTTTCTCCACCCGTTTCCTAGATCTGGTCTGCGCATGCGCGAAGCTGGTGTCGCACGTGCTCGGCGACCCGATAAAATTCGTATCCGGGGCAAGATACATTCACATACCAAATTTCAAGTCGATAGCTACACCCGTTTCCGAGATATATAGCCCAATGTCATTTGCGGATACCTCGGCCGGTGATGAGTTAACGCGACACAGTCAAATGCATCGGCAGGGTGAGAGTTAACGTAATCTAACTTTATGACCTCTGACGACGTCATAGAAATTACGCATTGATTTTATCCTGATAAAAGCATCGTACCACTTGTACCTAATAATTGAGGCAGATAACTAAAACGGATACATACATATTATATATCGTTGGAAAGATGAAGCCACACAGATTCTAACCGTGCAAATTATATGACTGGCAATTTATTATTCGCGCTATATCGAATCGATTTGTGAGCACCGAACTGAAATATATTAGCGCAAAAACGGCGTAAAAATAGATTTGACCTCCGCACGTGAAAAGTTGACCTCGCACGGACAAATAAATATGCCTATGTTCGTCTCCGGCCGAAAACACATCCAAATACCAAGTTTCATCGAAATTGGCTTAGTCGTTTTCGATTCCATCGATTTCAAACACACAAACACACACATACACAAACACACAGATCTTTCAAAATATATAATAGATTTACAAGACCAATATGATATCATACCGGTACCTATATACATGTATCTGGAATGTTTTTGGGAGTATTTGGTGCAGGTACCGGTGTACAGAGGCGGACTGGCCGATCGGGAGACCGGGAAATTTCCCGATGGGCCGGAGGCCAGAATAATTCTGATTCCACGTGATTTTCTATCAAGCGAGAATCCGAGGGTTTTTTTACGGTTTGGGGGGGGGGGGGGGGTATATGTGGTTGGGCCGCCCAACCACAACTTGGGCCGCAAATGAAACCGACGTGGGCCGCCACATGTGTTGTTTAACCAGCCGTGTATCCAATAAGATGGTACTCTTCTCACATAAATTCATGAGGGCAGAGGCGGACTGCATGGCCGATCGGGAGACCGGGAAAATTCCAGACGTGGGCCACCACATGTGTTGTTTAACCAGCCGAATTGGCTAATCGTAATTTTGACATTAAATGAACTTGTCGGCATCATATAACACCACGTAAAGACCCCATTAATCTCGAGATTTTAACGGTAACTCCCAGCTGTAAATCCCAAAAAAATTCTTACGCACCCCTCCCCCAATTGAAATTTACAAGAAAATAGGAACGCTTCAGTTGATGCCAGTCTAGTTTATCGGATTCGAGATTTTCTTGTATAGTTTTCAAAATGTTCTCACCCCGGGCCGAACAACCATGAACAGCCCGGTGTGTCCTGGTCTCTTGTCCGTAGCCGTGTGCATTTGTCTGGAGTTAGACCGCTAGATGTTAGAATTTATGCAATTTTTCAGGTAAAAATATCTGAATGGTCTCATATCGGGAATATATAGAACCATGGTTTGTGAATATATAGGATATAATAGGCCAGAGGTGCAAATGGAATTATGCAAAAACATGTATTTGGTCTGATTCTGATTCAAGTGTGGGGGGGGGGGGGGTGCAGTTGGAATTTCGCAAGGTGGACTGTGGACACCCCCCGAACAGATGGGCCGGTATTATATTAATTTCCCACACACACCCCCCCCCCCCCGCAAATCTGTTTTATTGTTAAAATGGTGGGGGTGGAAACCGGTGGATGTTTGGACGCGGGGGTGGGTGGGTCCCAACAAGGGTCGAACGAAAAAAATCAGCATACATGCCTGAACATATTTTCCGACCCCCTGATCATATGGCCATTTTCGTCTATTTTTCCAACTATACTTTCTATAAGCAATGGGAATGCTTGATAGAAAATTTGTAAATAGTATATACAAGTAAGGGGTTAAATGTAGCACACCATGAACTTTGAAGTTGCCGACATTGTTTCTGGTGTCAATTTTTAAACTCCACCCATCCCCGGTTGTCAGGCCGCATTCATTGGCATTACACAAACAGGCATGGAAATACAAGATAGTGATTCGTCTTATACATGCATATATAAGTTAATTTAACGATATCCGTGTGGTTGTATTAATTTTCAACTTTTGGTGTGATATCTTTTGGTGTATCAGACATATACTGCCGGTAATACTGCGGTCATTACGTGGTATCACCCCGTTTTTAAGGTCAATTATTTTGAGGATAGCGCAGGGAAGAATCCAGAGATTTTTTGGGGACACCTGTTCTGCATTTGAGAATGTTCCTATATAAATTGGGACATTAGCCATTTTATGACAAGAGCTGCACTAGTGCGGCATTAAAGATCATATGCCATTTCATTCTCTTATATATGCAAGTCTTCCGCATAAGAAAATGCACTGGCTTACAACGTCAAGATAAAAGCCAATGTATTCTCTTATATATGCGAGGCTCCTTAGATGGAAGACTCGCATATACCGTATAAGAGAATGCATTGGCACAGGATTTTTGCTAAATTTCAAGAAGCCCCAGTCATGAAAGGGTTAAAAAATTCCTCACTGCACACTTGATTATGGAAATAAAGGCTCTATATCAACTGAATATTGATGATTTGCATTGCATGTTGTTGAATTATAATAGAAGATTTCCTTCAAAATATAGAAAATTCAGCTTTAATAAAGACTATTCACTTGCAATTTGGGGACATTTAGGCCTCCAGAGTTTGGGCGCCCAAACCTGTAACAGGTATCAAAACAGCCCTGGATCCTTCCCTGGGATAGCGGTATATACATGTATTGGTGACAATGTACCAATATTCATCTGCATGGTAGCTATATAGATTATACACTCACCACTGGTATTTTGATCAACACACTTCTTCCAGTAATATTTCACCTGTCATTTGTTCATTACCACATGTCTAGTAAGACATGACCGATGCTTAGACTAATCATGGGCAAAGTAAATCTTCATCTTCAGATGTTGAAGACGACAGGGCATCCACCATGGCTAATGAATCTGGCATTACTGAAATTGAAGAAAAATATGCTGCATATACATGTATGTGATATGGATACATGTATTTTTATAATTTGCAAACATATTTATAAACAAAGTGTAAAGTTCATTCTTCCAACAATGTGAGCGTCGACGGCGATTCAGACGACCATGATTCAATCGTAAGTGGAGGAATCGGGCCTGATAAAATCATGGATAGTTTGTTCACACGATTACGATGTCATCGCAGAGGAGTATATTATCGGCGGTTAACCACGTGATTAACTACCCTATGATCTTTCCATTTACTTTGTATGATTTTTACGAACACACAAAGTTCTGTGATTCCATCACAGGTGGAGGTAACCAAGGATATGCTACAATTTCGCATCTAAAATCAAACATTGCTTGACATTACTTTTTTCACTTGCGATCATGTCGTGAGCATGCATGCGCAGTCCAACACACACAATGGAAATCTTTCCACGTACGATTGAATCATGGTCATATGAATGTTCACTTAGTGAACGTTCAGATGACACGATACAATCGTAAGTGGAGGAATCGGGACCGACGAGATCGTGGATAGTATGTTCACACGATTACGATGTCGTCGTACATGATGAAATCGTAGGTTGTTCGTAAAGCATGTTATTGACTACCCTGCGATCTTTCCAGCCACGATTTTTACCTACACACGACTGATTATGTCACAAATGGAGATAACCAAGGATACGCTACGATTTTGCATCTAAAATCAAAACAGTGCTTGATATTATTTTTTTATCTAATATTTTGACGTGAGCATGCGCAGTCCAACTATCGGTTACTTCCTACGACGGACATATTTCAACTTACGATTGTATCGTGGTCGCCTGAACAATCGCTTAGTGTTAAATTGACAATAATGAGATTGTGTTTGTGGGAATTCTATCACTGTATCAGGTTGACATTTGTTAGAATAATGCTATGAAGTATAACTGACAATTGCCTTATAACTTAGTTATATTATAAGCTATATTTTCAATAAATGGGACCTTTTTATTTTCCAACTGACTATTATCATATTAATATGTTAATGTCGACCGATAATACACTGCATTTATGCCATAATTTGATTTTGCAAACTAAAATAGCCATTCCCGGATAGTATTACGTTTATGTAGCACAGAATTTAGGCCCAATTTATAACTCAATAAAAATCGTTTTTGCAATTTTTTATACAGTTGGGAATATTGTGTAAGTGTACGTTGGTATATGAATCATAAATGCAGTATAATCATAGGCCATCATATGTTACTATGTTGTCATGACAAATCATCATTATGACTATCCGATCATCGTATTCTAATTTTTGTTTCCACATTTCACCGACAGTAAAATTCACGATAATTTAATTTGAAGAATGTGAATAATTCACGAAATTTTAATCGTAGTTCAATTAAGTATATCACTCGTAACATCATCTTCGTAAAGAGAAAACACTTCAACATTTACTAATTAGCTTCACTTACCTGAATAATAGTTTAAATATATCAAGTGTCTGACCGTAAAAATTGTCAAAATGGAGAAACAAAACGTCGTGCATGAGACATGACCTCCAGCTGCCGGCGGTATGTAAAAGACCCGGAACGGTGTTTAACCGTGTTTTAGCGGAACGAAATTAAATCAAGTACTAAACCGCGAAAATAGTTAATAAGCTCAATGAAACAATAAATTGATTAGACCACCGCCAACAGGGACGTGAAAACAGTGCGAATGGGGTGTCTATACCGCCAACTTTGGTCAAAATTTTCAATAGTTGAAAATTTCATGACTGCCACATTAGTTGTACATTTTTACACCATTTATTATTTATTTGCACTTAAGTGCAAATATGTGTCTATCAATTTATTTGCGCTTAAGCGCAAATACCAAACACTCCCTTACTTCCCTCTGGTTGGGAATGGTGGAGTCCATCTCATAATATATTATTATGAACTTATGGGCCCATAGTAGTAGCCCGGTGAATGATGGAGTCCATCTCATAATATATTATTATGGGCCCATAGTAGTAGCCCCATACAGACTCAAAATTTTAAGAAAAAACATATTTCCATATGCATATCAGCATATCTGTCGCTGGTGTCCCAATAATTGGTGCCTCACTCCCAGAGCTCTAGTATATTTGATTAAAGGGACATCTCCTGCACAGATATATACCATTTCCATGGCCATAAAAGTGGAATTAGGGGTTAATGGAGGCTTGCTTCCTGCATGTGGTTTACTTATTGACTTGAAATAGGGGAAAACAACCCTATTTTCATATTATCAGCATCCCTGTCCCTAATAATTTGTGTCTCCATCTCAGAGATGTAGTATATTTTATAAAAGAGACATATCCTGCACAGATCTATACCATTTGCATGGTCATAAAAGGTATCTAGGGATTACTGGGGATTGCTTCCCTCATATGGTGGGCCTATATAGACTTGAGTGATGTGTTTAGGCCTGTGCCATTTAAAATTAATTCAGGGGGGATCAATGCATATTAATTTTTATTTGCGCTTAAGCGCAAATGATTTGCGCTTAAGCATAAATGATTTGCGCTTAAGCGTAAATGATTTGTGCTTAACCGCACATGATTTACGCTTAAGCATAAATATTTGCGCTTAAGCCCAAATGATAGAGGTTATTTGCGCTTAAGCGCAAATATGTGTGTTTAAGCACGAATATTTGCGCTTTAGCATAAATAAATAATAAATGTGAAAAGGACCTCCCATATATATGACCATATATATTACTTGAATCGCTCACCACGTTGTTGAAAGAAATAGGTTTGTGCAACCATTGTTTATTTTAAAGACCATGTGCCAGAGCATTCTCTTATATATGAGAGTCATCCATATGGAGCCTCGCATCATATATAAGAGAATGCACTGGCTTACAAGGACATCTTTGCCAATAAACTAAACATTTCTCAGGTTATTGCATGCACTTTTATTACAAAGGGCAAGGTATATTACATTATATTAAGGGTATTTTACTTAAAATATTCTGTGGAAACTACATAAAAGCAATATTGTATGCATCCATGTATAGCCAAATGAAATTAAACTATGGATATTTTATTGTTTATTTCACCAGAGACATGTATTCTGTTGAGATATAGCCTTATATATGTTATAAACATGCAAATAGTGGCTTCATTTGGCTTGCTTCCATAATTTAGAGAGTCAAACCTGAAGAGATTCCCTTATTTCAAATTTGTAAGATGCCAAGGCAACTGAAATGGTGTATCAAACCTCAAATGGCAGTATTTCTTATCAGATGGACATGTCTACCAATAAATTAAACATTTCTCATGGTCATTGCATGCATTTTAATATACAGGACAAGGTAGAAACATCATTTGATGGAAATATTACTTAAAATAGTCTGTCAAATCTACATAAAAGCCATATTGTATGCATCCCTGTATAGCCAAATGAAATTAAACTATGGATATTTTATTGTTTATTTCATTAGAGACATGCATTCTGTTGAGATATAGCCTTATATATGTTATAAACATGCAAATATGGCTTTATTTGGGCTTGCTTCCATAATTTAGAGAGTCAAACCTGAAGAGATTCCCTTATTTCAAATTTACAAGATGCCAAGCCAGCTGAAATGGTGTATCAAACCTCAAATGACAGTATTTCTTATCAGATGGACATGTCTACCAATAAATTAAACATTTCTCATGGTCACTGCATGCATTATAATATATAGACCAAGGTAGAAAACATCAGTTGATGGATATTTTACTTAAAATAGTCTGTGGAAACTACATAAAAGCAATATTGTATGCATCCCTGTACAGCCAAATGAAATTAAACTATGGGTATTTTATTGTGTATTTTATCAGAGACGTGTATTCTGTTGAGATATAGCCTTATACATGTGATTAACATGCAAATTGTGGCTTCATTTGGGCTTTCTTCCATTATTTAGAGAGTCAAATCTGAAGAAATTCCCTTAGTTTTATATTTATGATCCCATAATCCCATGAAATGGTATTTTAAACCTCAAATGTCAGTATTTATTATCAGATGGACATATCAACTAATGAATTAAACATTTCCCATGGTCATTACATGCATTTTAATATACAAGGCTATGTAGAAAACATCATTTGATGGATATTTTACTTAAAATAGTCTGTGGAAACTACATAAAAGCAATATTGTATGCATCCCTCTATAGCCAAATGCAATTGAACTATGGATATTTTATTGTACATTTTATCAGAGACATGTATTCTGTTGAGATATATAGCCTTATACATGTTATTAACATGCACATAGTGGCTTCATTTGGGCTTTCTTCCATAATTTAGAGAGTCAAAGCTGAATAAATTCCCTTAGGTTTCAAATTTAAAAGATGCCAAGCCAGCTGAAATGGTGTATCAAACCTAAAATGTCAGTATTTCTTATCAGATGGACATCTCTACCAATAAATTAAGCATTTCTCATGACCATTGCATGCATTTTAATATATAGGACAAGGCAGAATACATCACTTGATGGATATTTTACTTAAAATACTTTGTGGAAACTACATAAAAGCCACATTGTATGCTTTCCTATATAGCCAAATGAAATTCAACTATGAATAAATTGGATATTTTATTGTTTGTATCATCAGAGATATTAGCATTCTGCTATTATATAGTCTTTTGTGTGTTATAAACATACAATAGGTGCATGGCCTCATTGGGCTTGCTTTCATAATACAAGAGAGTCAACTCTGAATAAATACCATCGGTTTGAAATTGGTAGCATCTTCCATCCTTATATAAGAGGGGTATATACCAGCTTGAAGTACCGGTTTAATTAATAGGTTCAATGCAAGGGGCCACCAGAGAGGTTTGTCTAGTTCGGGATGGTGTGGCAAACCGCCATTTGGAGATTTCAAGGGAGCTCTAGGTCTCCTCAATGGCGACCCACTATATTGTGCAAACAAAATTTTATTAAAATTGTATAAAGGTCAGCATGCCCTAAGAGCATTGAGAAATAGATAAAAACACTTACTGACAGATTGCCAATAACAAAATTACATCTGTTGAAACTATTGTTATGTAAACAAAACTGTTACAGTTATTTGTCAACAAATATATAGTTCTAGCTGTATTATTAGTTCAAATATTTAACTATGAATAACATTTTCAGAATATTTAATCAACAGGTTGGACCTTTTCCAATGCTATGTAAACAAAACTGTTACAGTGAGTGACTTGTCAACAATTATATAATCCTATAGCTGTAGTATTACATGTAGTTCAAATATTTAAGTATGAATATGAATTTTCAGAATATTTAATCAACAGGTTGGTCTGGTTGGACCTTTTTCAATGTTTACCATAAAATTTTGATCACAATTTTGCTCTCGTTGGACTTTTACAGTTATTCCAATACAGCAGTAATTTCTACATAACAATTAATTCTTGGTTTAGAAATATTTTCTTTAAGTATTTCTTAACTTAGAAAAAGAATCTTGAAACAAGAAATATATATTTAATTTTTGAAGCCATTTTCTTAGTAAGGAAATTGTTTCTTGTTTCAAGACTAAAATCTATCTTATTTGAGAAAACTATCTCTTGTCTGGTGGGAGTTTCTTAAATTTTCTTGATGTAGCAGACTTGGGGGTTATATTTCCCAAAATAAGATTTATTTTCCTGTTTCAGGAAATAGTTTTTCTTGTTTCAAGATATTTTATCTTATTAAGAAATTATTTTTGGCAGTGTGGGGACCCTCTCCCGTCCTAGCCAGTGTCCACTGCGTCACCAATCGGTTCTTGGAGACCTTAGTGCGTTTAGTTGGGCGCTTTGATACTTTTGCAGCGTAACGCAAGCACCGGCCTGAGTGTGACAGGGGCTTTAGGTACGAAGGATACAAAACGACCATCATACGCAATGTTGTTTGAGCCATCCAACTGATTGTGAAGAATAAATACAAGCAAATAGCGAAATAGTTTAAACATTAGTTATTATATTAATAAACAACCATCAAATTCGAATAGTTCAACATTAGCTCCTTGCCAGAAGTGTTGAAAACGCCCCACGTCAGAGAAAACCAACGAAAGTGGGTGATTTACTTCCCAGTGAAGGCGTATATTTACACAGCCGAACCATTTCGACTCTTTCTGCCTGTCCAGAGTCGAACATCAAAATCACTATATCTATTGAAAATTATCAAAACTGCGTTCAAAGTATAGTCCTGGCACAACTCCATTATATGATTATTCAGTTCAGAACCGTACACAAATACTGTTTTTTGGGGTCAAACTGATGCAAAAGGGGTCCGCGACGATTTGCTAATATGAAAGAAAATTAAATTAGTTCCGGGTTTGGATCGGTTTAATACCGCGCAGTTCCATTAACGCGACTGCAGGGCGCCCTTTGATAGAAATTAGTAAAAAAAAAAATCTCTCTCGCGTTTATCAGGTCATAACTCCAACTTCGTATTTACATTCTATGTTCAATTCAATTGAGATTTTTTTTTTCATCTTTTTAATTTTAACTTTTTAATTCTAAAATAAGTCTAAAATAGATTGATTGAATGATTGGTCAACAATTTAGAGTGATTTCCCTGGTCACAGATGCATGCTGGTTGTAAAAGACCAATCGGTCTATTTAGCCCGACCGTGCGTTTATAGATCGATTGGTGGTTAAAGGCACGTGCGGCCTTAATTGTCGAAAATATTCATATTTGTTCCAAACACAGTAAACAGAAAAACAGTAAGACTCATACAGTTCTGTTCATATATACCATGACCATCGCGTAAACAGCATGTTATCATAAAGACCTACTATAGTTTACCTAAGCTAGAGCCTGATTGTGTTACAGAAGACAACACAATGCTACTGGCTAATCACACACAAATGGCATAAACGCTCTTTATTAGTTCCATATCAGGTATTCACTAACAAAGAACGCTCTTTATGTCTACCGTCATAATATAAACAAACACCAGAAAAGTTACTTTTTACGCTTTTGTTTACATAACAATGGTCAAACATATGACCATAACATACTGTTTATGCGATATTTCGTATTTGTATACGGACAAAGTCTATCTACATTTTGATGTTCTTTCTGTTTGTGGCGGTTTTTGACGGGTGGAGATATTTTCACAGCATACCCACCGCCAAGGCCAACCGTATCTTTAACCCAGACATGTAGTCCAGGAGATATTGGTCGACCTCTGCAACCCCCCCCCCCCCCTCCACAGGACTCAACTTCACCCCACTAATTTTCTTTTTAAGGCCTCCTCTAATTTTTTTCACTTTTTAACAAGAAAAATAAGTGGCCGCAGAGACTCCAGACAAGATGGCGTCCATCATGGCGGCCATTTAAAAAAAATGCACCAGGTCTCTTTGATCGCCGTTATAGTAAAGATGATAGCACATGCGGTCTTGTTTTCCGCTCGATTCGTTATGCTAATATAAAACCCTTACAAATTAGCCAAAAATCCGACACCAGAATCCAATATGGCCGCCAAGATGGCCGCCGAAATGTGAAAATATGCTATTTTTCTGACATGTTACCACCTTTCATTTGTCTCTGTGGGAAAATGTTGGCATCTTTGCGTCATGTTATACATTTGTCACATAGAGGAGTCATTAGCGACCGCATGGGGACCATAATATAAATTCACTGTGGGATATTTTTGTCCGATATCACGTTTTCCCAAATGCCGGTATAATAGGTCAAAGCCGAATCTACGTTAATAACGCGATGTAATGTTTCGAATCAATGAATGTTATTGCTATTATAACAACACCCAAGCATATATATGTACAGGAGACACTCAAGCTAGGATTCCTCTTATACCTGAGTTGAGGAATATTTACACAAATCCAAGATGGCGGCCAAAATGGCCACCAGAAATAAAAAATCGCCGATTTTAACATAAGTGAGCATTATTGTCATGAAATCTCCACACCTGCTTACTATTGTGAGTTGGGACCACTTAGGCGAATAACTTTCCTTGTACCATATCCAAATAAAAGTCCGCCAAATCCAAAATGGCGCCCACAATGGCGGACAGATTTTGAAAAATCACCGAAATTCCCTCATATTCACATCATTGGGCATTATTGTCGAGACAACTCCACCCATGCTTACATTTGAGTTGGAAATACTGAGGTGAAGTAATTACCTTACATTTCATGCAAGAAATTGTTTTCCAAATCGAAGATGGTGGCCAAAATGGCGACCGAAATTTGAAAATAAGTCTACATTCCTTTACTTTCTTACGATGGGCCTTATTGTTTCGCAATTTCTATCGACCATTACATGTTGATATGGAATAGTGACATGAAGTATTCATTAGGGTTTGACAATTGATACTCACAGCCAAGATCGCTGCTAAATTGGCGGCTAGAAATTAAAAAGAAATCGTTATTTTCACATATTAATTTCAACTTTTTGTCATAATATCGGTATGTATGGACGAAACTGTACATAAACCATCTACTAGTTCAACTTAAAGGTATCAAAACGCATAACATCGCTCGTATCATTCTGGAAAGATGAAAAACCACAATTAATATCGCGATGTGGCATTTCGAAATCCATTCTCCACTTAGCACCGATAATGGCCGTAAATGTAGGTGCGCCGAATAGTTATATCAGAACAATTACTTGATAACATATTCTGATTTGCCACGTCACGTCCATAATTATCTGGACCAGCTTCCATTTCGTTGTCTGATAAATCTAGGTAGCTCACACCGACAAAGTATTCACCACTTCCTGGGAGTTGGGTCCCTCTAATCATAACGTTTCAAACAATTCATTTTCCGGTGTCTAGCTCACGATTTTCAATATTTGCTAAATATGATATTTGTGCGTCATCTTGAACTAGGAAGGCATATGACCGATGAGTATACAAGCTTACAGAAGGTCATCTCTATGTATGTGTCTCATACCCGGGACCCCATGGGGATAACGACATGTAAACATGGCGAACCAGTTAGCTAGTCACTTCTCAATAGATGGTTCGTCAACTCACAAACTCAGCGAACGAATTGGCATATGTCGACATTCCCTTGGACAGATGTATATCTGCTAAGGAGAAGACCATAATGTACAGACTACCCACACTTCTTGACCATGATCCGAAGCAAACTGTGTGACGCCCCGCAGTTGTCTCGTCGAATATCTCCCAGCAGAGAAGAACAATGCTCGCGGTGCTAGTTTGTGGACATGCACCATAATAGTGGGAATGAAATGGGCCACGGTATACACCACCCCTACACTTGGTGCATGTTTAAGATATAGAATGTCATGCGTGTCGGTTTTATTTAGTGTGGTAAGATTGTATTTCCACATCCGTTTCGAAGCCTTTCTGATTCAACTACGTACATTTTTGTCTGGATAATACTATGCTAGCCTCTCTCAAAACAGTCGGATGGACTAAAGGATAATGTCTTTATAGCATGAATGTATGCGTGTTTTGTTATCCTCTCAGGGTTAGTGTCAGTATGTGGGTGGTATTATTCAAGAAAATGTCAGGAACTGTGGTGCATTTATTTCACTATTATTATTATTATTATTATTTATTTTGAATCAGGCATAAAGCGCCCATATATTATATCACAATTTAGCATACATATGTAACATTATAATAGAGATTATATTAAAGATTACATATAAAGTAGATTATTCCAATGACGAAATAAGTATGAGCTGAATAACAAATCAGAATTATAAATGGCATATAGTATCTTATTTGTAGAATTAGACGTTCTCTCTCGGAACACATACACACCCTTGCGCACTAACACTGAAATCGAACACATTCTGTCATTCACAAACATTCCACTGGCACTGCACGCTCTTTCATATCCCATTAACTTCCTATATGCATTATTAAAACATACTGTTAACTTATTAAAACAACGGTTGGTGTAATTCACCCAAAGGTGAGCACAGTATAGAGGAGATACAAACATGTGAAATAAGTACATTTTAACATGAGAAGAACATTTGTAGAATTTCCTGATCAGAATATTTGACCGGGAACAAATTTAAAGAACAATTTATAGTCTCGATGGCAATGGCTGTGGACGTTGGGGAACGCGACCTGTATGATAATATAGCTTTATATGTATAACTTTAGAATACAGTAGTTAATGTCTCATGCAGGAAAATGGTCGCAATGGTGAAATCACTTGGTGTACCAACGTTTGTTGAACTGAATGCAAGAGCTCATCAACGTAACATTCCTCTGGATGTTCTTCGCGTTGAACATTTCACCCTTTTGTTGATGGCATTTGTACTTTCTTGAATCATAATACCACCCAGCGTGAGTATGACATATCAACCAACTATCAAAGGTATCGCCTTTAAGACTACACCCCAGTCTTGGTGGGGCTTATACAGCAGTAGCCAATGGCACACGCCTGGTCCAGTTGTTTAAGAACGGCTTCCAAACGGATGGGAACATACAATCTTAGCATACAAGGAAAGCAAAGCCACACATGAAATCCTGTCTGAATCTAAAACATAACAAAATAAGGGGCGGTGCAGTCATGGTCCAATTTCATTTCGACTATCATGACACATACCCACAAACTAGCACCGTGTGTATTGTTATCATCTGCTTGGATCTGTTCGGTGAGACGATTGCTGGACGCCAACAAGCTTGTTCTTATGATCATGTTCAATGAGTTTGGGTATATTATGCATTATTGTCTTCTACGTCTTAGCAGAAATGCATCCGTCAAATGTCGGGATTTCAACATTCGAAGCCATATACAGAAGTTGTCCGGGTACGTCAGTGCATTAGATGAGTATGTTAATTGATTAACCATATATTGAGAAGTGGCTGTTTGGGAGATCACCAGGTGTACACGTTGTTATCCCCATTATGTCACCAAAGCTGACAATACGCAGATAGATATGTCCTTCTGAAAGCTAGTATACGCATTGACGAATACCTATCTAGTGTATTACACAAGATGACGCCTATACCCCATATGTAGCATCTCAATTATACCATAAGCTATACCACGAATGAAGCTCGCTAAGAATTCCAAGCTTTCGAAAAAAACACATGAGCTGCACACCGGCATATGTATTGTTTGAAACATTCCGATTAGTGGCACCCTTCTACAAAGAAGTGTAGTAAACTGTTGTTGTGAGGGAGATAGATTAATCTGACGAAGAGACTGAAACGGGTCTAGATAATGCTGAATGTGGCAATTCAGAATAAGCTCAGGTACTGTTGTTTTGATTCTTGGAAGTCATAATATGACTATTCGGCGCACCTATATACGGTTACGGCCAGTATGAGCCCTTAGTGGAGAATGGATTTTGAAATGCCACATCGCGATTGTGGGTTTTCATCCTTCCAAAAGGCTACGACTTACATTGGAACTAATAGAGGGCTTATATTATGTACCGTTTCGTCTATACAAATCGATATTATGACAAAAAGTTGAAATTAGTAAGTCATAATATCGGCATCTTTTCAATTTATGGCCACCAGTGTGGCCGCCATATTGACTGTGAGTATCACTTGCCAAACCCTAATGAATAATTAATACACATCAACATGTAATGGTGGGTAGAAATCGCGAAACAATAACGCCCATCCTAAGAAAGTAAAGGAATGTAGGCGTGTTTTCATATTTCGGTCGCCATTTTGGCCGCCATCTTCGATTTGGAAAACCATTTCTTACATGAGATGTAAGGTAATTACTTCACCTCAGTATTTCCAACTCAAATGTACGCATCGATGGAGTTGTCTCGACAATAATGTCCAATGATGTGAATATTAGGGAATTTCGGTGATTTTCAAAATCTGTCCGCCATTGAGGGCGCCATATTGGATTTGGCGGACTTTTATTTGGATAGGGTACAAGGAAAATTCTTCGCCTGAGTGTTCCCGTCTTACAATAGTAAGCAGGTGTGGAGTTGCCATGACAATAATGCTCACTGATGTTAAAATCAGCGATTTTCGGCGATTTTTCTATTTCTGGTGGCCATTTTGGCCGCCATCTTGGATTTGGGTAAATATTCCGCAACTCAGGTATAAGAGGAATCCTAGCTCGAGTATCTACTGCACATATATATGCATGGGTGTTGTTATAATAGCAATAACATTCATTGATTCGAAATATTACATCGCGTTATTAACGTAGATTCGGCTGTGACCTATTATACCGGCATTTGGGAAAACGTGATATCGGACAAAAATATCCCACAATGAATGTATATTATAGACCCATGTGGTCGCCAATGACTCCTCTATGTGATAAATGTATAATTTGACGCAAAGGTGCCAACATTTTCCAACAGAGACAAACGAAAGGTTAATTTGTAAGGGTTCTATATTAGCATAACGAATCGAGCGGAAAACAAGACCGCATGTGCTATCATCTTTACTATAATGGCGATCAAAGAGACCTGGTGCATATAAAAAAAATGGTCGCCATGATGGACGCCACCTTGTCTGGAGTCTCTGCGGCCACTTATTTTTCTTGTTAACAAGTGAAAAAAATTAGAGGAGACCTTAAGAAAGAAAATTAGTGGGGTGAAGTTGAGTCCTGGGGGGGGGTGCAGAGGTCGACCAATATCTCCTGGACTAATGATTATCCAAGTCTGGTTTAGTCTCGGGTTAATGATCGAAAGTTCAATGTCAACGTGATCTCTGCAGATGAACGAATCATTTCACGACATGTTCCATATTGATGTGGTAACTCGACTCGTGTACCATATTGGTTTGGTTAACCTTGTCTCTCGACTCGTGTGTCATATTGGTTTGGTTAACCTTGTCTCTCGACTCGTGTGTCATATTGGTTTGGTTAACCTTGTCTCTCGACTCGTGTGTCATATTGGTTTAGTTAACCTTGTCTCTCGACTCGTGTGTCATATTGGTTTGGTTAACCTTGTCTCTCGACTCGTGTGTCATATTGGTTTGGTTAACCTTGTCTCTCGACTCGTGTGTCATATTGGTTTGGTTAACCTTGTCTCTCGACTCGTGTGTCATATTGGTTTGGTTAACCTTGTCTCTCGACTCGTGTGTCATATTGGTTTGGTTAACCTTGTCTCTCGACTCGTGTGTCATATTGGTGTGGTAACTCGACTCGTATACCATATTGGTTTGGTT
Organism: Siphonodentalium dalli; assembly: GCA_032622095.1. Classification (NCBI taxonomy): domain Eukaryota; kingdom Metazoa; phylum Mollusca; class Scaphopoda; order Gadilida; family Siphonodentaliidae; genus Siphonodentalium; species Siphonodentalium dalli. Next base: position 288,922,615 of record CP136064.1, on the reverse strand, counting down.
AACCTTGTCTCTCGACTCGTGTGTCATATTGGTTTGGTTAACCTTGTCTCTCGACTCGTGTGTCATATTGGTTTGGTTAACCTTGTCTCTCGACTCGTGTGTCATATTGGTTTGGTAAACCTCGTCACTCGTCTCATTGTCCACTGCATGGTGAGTATCATCGTGTCAGTCTCCTGCTCTCCGTATTGACTATCGTGCACTGGCTAGTAACCCTACTGCACTTAACATACACATTTCGCACTTGCAAATGCGTTTTCTTTTTTGTGACAAAAAGTCACCCTGGTAATTTTGTCATTGTTCCATCAGATGATGTACTGGGTCGATCCGTAGTCCCGTCACTTCACATGATATTTTATGATAATTAAGAGGTATTTATATACAAATCATCCGCTTTGTACGCAAAATAAAGAGAATTCATATAAACAATCACCCATTCGCAAATTATCCGGCAGAAAATAAAATTACTTCCGCGGATTTGGATCGGTTTAATACCGCGCAGTTCCATTGTCGCGACTGCATAGCGCCCTTTGATAGAAATTAGTAACAAAAATCTATCACGCGTTAAACGGGTCATAATTCCAACTTCGTATTTACATTCTATGTTCAATCCAATTTAGTTCTTTATTTCAACTGTTTAATTTACATTTTAATTCTAACTCTTTAATTCTAACTTTTTAACATTTAGCAGATTTGTGTTACAGCTTGACACTCAGAATTCCAATGTCCTTGATAGGTAAGCCTAACAAATAAAAACTAGACAAAAGTTAGAATTGAAATGTTATACTAAAACTAAACTTTTAATTTATAATTAAACTGTTAAGTTAAAATTAAAATATTAAAATTCGAATATTTAATTAGAGTTGAAATATTAAGTTAGAATTAAAATATTAAGTTGGAGTTAAAATTTTAAGTTAGAATTAAAATATTAAAATTATAATATTAAATTCTAGTTAAACTATTAAGTTAGAATTAAAATATTAAATTCTAGTTAAACTATTAAGTTAGAATTAAAATAGTATATTATAATTATAACCCTGTTTACCTCTAATTGTGTGTGAGTATATACTTGAGTTGTATATATTCATATCCTTTGTACATGAAAGCTATGGTATGTTTGTGGTCCTCTGTGGCTTAGTCTGTTAGGGGTACAACTCCAAGACGTCTCGCCCTCCAGCGCTGACTATGCGGGTTCATATCCACATATTTCCATGATGGACTTTAACTCGAAATCGTTATTTGGTGGAGTTGCCAATTACTCGCCGATGGCCGTGGTTTGCCGCGCATGGTTGACGAGTTTGTCAGCCATTGAATCACTGTTAGATTCGCCGAAAGCGTGCGGATTTCCTTCACCACTAAAATTGGCAATGTCGTGATGTGGCCTTAGTTGCCGGAAGCGACATTAAACCCCAATCAATCAATCAGTCAATGGTATGGTTTATAGTAGAGACACTGGCACGGTCAGAGTCGGGGTGGAGTTGAGAAATAAGTACCAACATTTGGTGAAACAGTTTTATGGTGGACCCCCCCCCCCAAAATTTTCTTAAATGTCACCATCCGTGTCAGGAGTGAGGATAATGGGAGAACACCAACATTGATAAAACATTAATTTCCTAGAAATAGATATATATATTGGTGTCTCCATGATACGATAAATCAGATGGTGTGACTTGACATTCCCAAAATGGTGCTGTTCAAGTCAGGATTGAGGTCGGGTAATTGACACCAATGATGGTGAAACGTGTCACCCGAATTACCTATACTATAGTCATCTTCATGATGACGCGTATTTAGTAATGTTGCATTTTTAAAACATGTTTTTATTTTTCGCATCTACTCACTGTGAAGACCTCGTAGGCTCGTGTTCATATGATGGCCACTTCGTGCACAAGAGTGCTTCGTTTCGGAATTGTAGAACAAAATTGCTGCATGAAATCAATGCGAAAAGACATGAGTGACTTTCCCATATTACAAGCATCGCGTACGTCAATGTGGATGTGGCTTCAAGAAAACACGAATCAATTATTTTAATCATTGTTTTGCTTTAGTATTTTTTTATTCCCTGTTTCCAACTTATTGATAGCGGATGTTCTGACTCCTGAGTATGTAAGTCATCGACCTCCTGGTCTTGTTCATACTTGAACATATAATTTATATTAATGTTGCTAACTACTATTCAAACTGACGTGTATTTCTTATGGTGCTATTAAGTAGATACATTGTTGATACTTGACCGATATTTCCACATTACTCAACCCAGTATTCAGTCTGTCAATGTTTTGTAGCACCCCTCCAATATAGCTATCGATGTGAACAACTCAATGTTCGTTGTGATATGAAGATTGCATGCAGCAGAATCGCGTGTTCTCAATCAATAATTATATTTCCCCATACATGTTATTGTAGTACATAACAATAAATAACTATAAATTATAAACATATACATGAATGGAATATGATATAGACACCAGTAATTTAGCGAAAACACAAAATACTTTATTTTAATACAGTGGACCAAACCAAAGAAACGCTTTCCGACCAATATATTTCCATTTTCTATTAATGTTTATCCAGAATATAATTGATAGCGAGTATCCAAACCACTTAGATATAATTCTGCTCGAGCTCCTCTCCAAAGTTATAGAATGTCACCAATTGGGCTTTAGTAATAACTCAAAAAAGGAAAACAATAAATACCATGATCGGTGAAATAAGTCTTGGAGAAATCCAGTCGGGTGGAATTTTTGACTTCACAAACAGAAATGGGAGAGATGACTGTGATGAACAAATCGAACTCATGAATCAATTCCGGGACAAAGGACAAAATCAAATAAAGGTACCTCATTGTTATGCATTAACTTCTGAAGTCTTAATGCGAACTGGGATTCATTCAAAGATGTATTATATAACATCCAAAAACAACAATATTGTCGACGTCATAGCCCTATCTGAATTACTCCGAATCAAGGATACATATGTGTTACCCGGATATCAACCTTTCGTACGCAACAACGATGGAGGTGGGGTTCAATTATTTATCAAACATGGCATAACATTTATAAATCGACCTGACTTATCTGTATTTGTACCGCACGTCGCCTACACGCTATTTTGTTGAAACTAATCTTAACAAAAAATAACGTATACGTCGTATGAGTAATATACAGAACTAACACATCTCAAAAAGTAATATACAGAACTAACACATCTCAAAAAGTAATATACAGACCTAGCACATCTCAAAAAGTAATATACAGACCTAGCACATCTCAAAAAGTAATATACAGACCTAGCACATCGCAAAAAGTAATATACAGACCTAGCACATCTCAAAAAGTAATATACAGACCTAGCACATCGCAAAAAGTAATATACAGACCTAGCACATCTCAAAAAGTAATATACAGAACTAACACATCTCAAAAAGTAATATACAGACCTAGCACATCGCAAAAAGTAATATACAGACCTAGCACATCGCAAAAAGTAATAAACAGAACTAACACATCTCAAAAAGTAATATACAGAACTAACACATCTCAAAAAGTAATATACAGACCTAACACATCTCAAAAAGTAATATACAGAACAAACACATCTCAAAAAGTAATATACAGAACTAACACATCTCAAAAAGTAATATACAGAACTAACACATCTCAAAAAGTAATATACAGACCTAACACATCTCAAAAAGTAATATACAGACCTAGCACATCGCAAAAAGTAATAAACAGAACTAACACATCTCAAAAAGTAATATACAGAACTAATACATCTCAAAAAGTAATATACAGACCTAGCACATCGCAAAAAGTAATATACAGACCTAACACATCCCAAAAAGTAATAAACAGAACTAACACATCTCAAAAAGTAATATACAGAACTAACACATCTCAAAAAGTAATATACAGACCTAGCACATCTCAAAAAGTAATATACAGACCTAGCACATCTCAAAAAGTAATATACAGAACTAACACATCCCAAAAAGTAATATACAGAACTAACACATCTCAAAAAGTAATATACATAACTAACACATCTCAAAAAGTAATATACAGAACTAACACATCTCAAAAAGTAATATACAGAACTAACACATCTCAAAAAGTAATATACAGAACTAACACATCTCAAAAAGTAATATACAGACCTAGCACATCGCAAAAAGTAATATACAGACCTAACACATCTCAAAAAGTAATATACAGAACTAACACATCTCAAAAAGTAATATACAGAGTTACAGACCTAACACATCTCAAAAAGTAAGATACAGACCTAACACATCTCAAAAAGTAATATACAGAACTAACACATCTCAAAAAGTAATATACAGAGTTACAGACCTAACACATCTCAAAAAGTAAGATACAGACCTAACACATCTCAAAAAGTTATATACAGAACTAACACATCTCAAAAAGTAATATACAGACCTAACACATCTCAAAAAGTAATATACAGACCTAACACATCTCAAAAAGTAGATATCGATGAATTAATGTCTCGCATAGATGACATAATGGTAAAACTCAATGAATCGCACACTAACATGTATTTGATTGGGTACTTCACTATTGACCTACTATATAATCTGATAATCATACGAAAACCGGTGATTTTATAGGTAACATATTTGAGATTGGTTGCCTCCCTGTAATTACAAAACCTACTCGGGTCACGGAATAATCAGCAATATTGATTGAACATATCCATGATAGCTCAATGTAGAAATATGACTGCGGAATTATATTATTATATGTCTCTGATCAATTTTCAACATATTACATTGACAATGAATCACATCAAAACTATAATGAAACAGAACAACAATGACTAGAACCCATTCGAATAATTAATGAAAACCATCTAAATCCTTTTAAAGAAATCCTAGGCAGTCTATCATTCGACTCCAGTTTTCGGCTGCAATTCAACAGAACAAACTTATGAGAAATTTATATGACACTATATCGCAACATATCAGCAAGACTTTCCTCTCAGATACACCAAACAAAGGAAAACTATATATAAAAAAGAGCCATGGATTACAATCGGTTTATTGCCATCAAGATTGAACAAAAGCAAGTTGTTCACTAATAAACTAACACAACCATCGAGCGCCGATAAAGATAAATATGGATCATATTGTAAAATATTGAACCAAGTGAAAAGGAAAAGCAAAAACCATTACTATAACTCAATTCTCGAAGAAAACAAAACTAACATGAGATAAACATGGACCATTTTAAAATTTGCTCTTAAATTATCAACTTGTTCACATTGCCTTCCAAAAAATACAGAATTTCGAAACAGAATAATTTCACATTCGTCATCTACTGCGCAATCATTTAACAAATATTTCGCAACAATAGGTCAGAATACAGCTGATAAAGTATAGAAAATTCAGAATATGCAAACCCTTGATTATATTAGAGAAAATAACCAAAGGAACTTCTTCCTTTCAGAAACATCAGTATCGGAGATTGTTTGATACATGCACCAAAATGTCCAATAACAGTTATGTAGACGTATCTACTATATACCAATGAAGCTAATGGGAATATACTATAAGAAACAGCAAACGCGCTTTCATCGGCGCTATAAATAGTTTTAATTTATCAGCTTGGTGCCCCTCTCCCCACCGTGCACCATTGACTCGAAGGCATCATATCATGGAGATAATTATGCATACGTTTGGTGGAAATCGGCATCAAAAATATTTTATCATTTTGCTGCTCCTCTCCATTTTCTGCCCCTGACAACAAAAACGTCACCTCCGGAAATTTTAACCGGCACAAATATCTTCATCGTAAACAGTTACCCATGTTAGACCCCCCATTGGTGCCATCTAGATGGTCCCCCGTGAAGTTATATATATATATATATATATATATGCGGAAAATAATTCGCAAAATAATACAGACATTCGCAAATGTGGCGTCTTGAATCCACACGATCTGATTCCTCGTATCTAATAACTCTTATGAAGACACAGTTCCCAGACTTTGAAAACATGACACAAACTGAACAGCTTGTCAAAATCCTATCCAACAATATTTCAAATTCATGCACTTCAATATGTCATATAATCCGAAAATTATTTTCCGCATGCGATGAGCATCGCCTCATAAGCAATGAATAAATGAAGACGAGACGACCCTATGCACATTCAGCTTTACTTAAATGGTTATATATTACCATCTATTATTATATCATTTATTATATTGTTCAATGTACAACTATATATTATTAAGTTTGCATACTGTCCTTATAAGGATGTTTTGCCTATTAAACTTATCTGATCTTATCTTGGTAAAGAACGAGTATGGAATTGATGGCAGTAACTGTTGGCGCTACTGAACAGATTTTATCAGTTTTTGTTGACCCTCCCCTCCCTATCCCTGATCAGGCTATGGTCTTACAATCTCGTCCAAATACGGATACGATAGGCGAGAATCGCATGCGTTTTGATATGTCGATGCCGTCTGGAGAGTTTGGCGGGACCAGCATCCCGTCTCGATTTGCTCAGTCTACCCTTGATGCTATAAAGTGGTAGCCGCGGGCGCTTATATATAGAGTTGTTTTTATGAGCCATCAGGCCCCCGCGGCAGCGGTCGCTGGCGCGACCTGACTGCCTCGATATCAATTTGTTTCCCAACAGGTCTTATAGTGTTTTTGAAACGTGTCTCTTTGTGGTGTCATTCTTTTGGTATGATTTTTTACTAAATAACGGGTATGTTAGAGTTACATTTCTTTGAATTTTACAATCGAAACATATTCGCATGCGATGCTGAGTCACGCGGGACACGGCAAACTAAATCGCGCGCAAATTGGCTTGCGATTTTTCAGCATCCCACCCCATTTGGCATGCGATAGCGTTTGTACTAGGTGCCCTGATTCAAGCGGAGTAAATTTTGACGTCTTTAACCAGCACGATTAGACTCAGTGTGAAGATGAATCTGGCGACAAAACAAATTCCTATAAAATTGAGAGCCCCCATCTCTCACTCAAACGGCACCAATTTTGCCTATTTAAACCACACGATTAGATTCCTGGTATGCACGGTGAAGAATATGTGTTATTTGGTGAAAATTTGGTGGAAATCGGCGACTAAACAAATTCTGATCAAATGTATTGACCGGCCCCCAATCTCACACAAACGGCATCAATGCGCTGTCTTTAAACACCGTTATATTCCTCGTATCATGGAGAAGAAAGTGTATCAATTTGGTGGAAATCGGCGTTAACAAATATCCATTAGATGAGAATATTGTCAGATTTCTCTAATGCGGAATCCTTGCCAGTCTTGTGTGTTGTATTCTTTGAGATTAATTTGCGACGTATCGACATGGATCCAAGAACACACCCCGTGCATTTGCAGAACCCAATAGCCACACATGGGACAACTTCTCGATGTACCTCGGCGCAGTCAGCGAATCGTAATCTGTATTAATTAGCAGGGTATTAGTGTTAACCGATATCTATTCATAATTAATTATCGTTAATGATAACGGGCCATGAATGCCCCTGTCTCTATGTGTTCCAGGACCCGCCGCGCGCGCGTTTATCGCTGTCCCTATCTAAACGGCGTTCCAGCTTCCAATGAGGTCCACGTGTGGTTCCCCTGTTTATGGCGTCCATATCAGCAAATATTATTGGGATAATTAATACCACATATTATGCAGATACCCGTGTGCCCTGCAATTCAACAGCTCGGGTACCCCGGGTATATATAATCGGACTATTTGAGAAGACTTCACATCATTCGGTTCTCGGAATACTCAGGGTAAGTAAAATGGGTTATTTACTTTGTTGCATATATTTTTAAGTTACTCGTAAACTTCGTCTTTTATTTCAGACTCAGTACATTTACCTTTACATCAGGAGAAACAGTTTTCTTCAGCTTTAATCACTAAAGAGAGACTAAACCTATAAATCTAGTCATGCATTTGGCCATCCCCTACTATACTCAACATAAAATATGCAACAAATTAACAACTTCGAGTCAAGGATGAGAGAAAAATACACTAATTTACTCTATGAACGATGTAAAACAACATGGTAATTATAATGACAATGAGTAAATGGCTTGAACCTTTTACTCTCATATTAATTCTTTGATTGGGTATTTTCTGTTGAGTATAGCACAGTCTCCCTCTAAAGAGCGTTCTGTGTTAATGTATTATCGATATGTTATAAAGAGCGTTCTGTGTTAATGTATTATCGATATGTTATAAAGATTGGCTGTCAGATTTGATTCTAATAATTACCACCATGCATTTGCAAGCATTTGATACCAGAACAATATTAGATCTGACTCACGAATCGTGTACTAGGAGATATGATGTTTTTAATTTTTAGTGTAAAAATATGTTTGTTTCCAATTCCAAACAAATTAGATACTATAAAAATGACACAGATATTCAAAATAAAAGTGATATCATGGACACGGGGATCAGACAACAAGTCTGATGGCTTATATAAAGTCTTCTCCCCTTTGGCCACTCGCCTCGTCCTAAATAAATGAGGGAGGAGTATAGTTCAGGTGGAAGGCGTACATAATGGTTTTGGAAGAATGGGAGAAATATAACATAATCTGAGTTAGGCATGGAAGAAGGAAGATAGGGTTCGGAATAGCAGGACGGAGAGCAACAAACAAGATTGATAGCTGGGAGAAATGAGAGGACAAGAGGGGAACATTTCTATTGTTGTCAGCCCCACACAAATTCCAATGATCGCGCCTCTTCAGAATTAAAAGGTTACACTGGTGTAATTATATAGGAGAGAATAAAATAGAAACTGGACCCTGATTGGTTAATAGCCCTGTGTGTTTTTAGCACAAAACATACAGCACACATCAGCCCTATAAATTCCCAGAGGTAAAATAGACATGGCACCAGGGGGGGGATTTCCGGCACGTATGCCGGGGTGCAATTTTTTCCGCAACTAAACAACAAATTTCCTGCTTGTTTTGTTAGTGTTTTGGCAATGAGTTGGGCTTCAAATCACTTTGAATGAAAGAAATAATGTAATTATAACTGGTAAACTGACTGCAGGCAGTTATCGTGTTGTATTTTGTTGCAAATTTTGAAATCCAAGATGGCCGCTGGCAGCCATGTTTTTTTTGGCCGAATGACCTCAAAATGACTCATTCCTATATACATGTCCATGTTAACATCCATGGTAAATAGTATGCACAGAAATTCATATACAGCTGTTTACAGTGAATTTTCCCCCGCAAATCTCTGTTTTAGTGTTAAAAGGGGGGGTGGGTGTCAAAAAATGGTCGGAAAAAACTGCCGAAAACGGAAAAAAAAATTGGCGGTGGGGGTAGGTGGGTACAAAAAATGATCGAAAGGGAAAAAATGCCATACGTGCCTGAATTATTTTTCCGACCCCCCCCCCCTGATGGCACGGGAATTAACCCTTTGTAGTGAAGTTTGAATTTTGTGCTGTGGCATGAAAAATGACATAATATTTTAGCGCGGCTCTGACACGAGTTACGAACACGCTATATTTAAAGTTGAATTTCCTGCCTGTCGGATATGATTTTATTGCTTTAACAGTTACCGCAAATGTCATATTTTTTAGAATTAAAGAACATCTATCGCTTTCGTCTCATTCCGTTGCCCGACACAATATGAAGTATTTTCGCCTTGTATGTGTCTCAGAACAAAACACTATTTGAAATTATAGAATATGTATATATATTGCCTCGGATGGAAACTGAAAACGGACACGCTCAGACCATTAAATGGCGTCCTGTATTGGTATATTCTCGATATTCCATGTCCGAGTTGATATCAGAAACGGCAATTTCCACGTCTTCCATGCATACCAAAATATTATGAGCAAATTGAAGTCGCACTGACTGAGTTGATGGGAACTATTCAGAATTTCCTGAAACTATGTTGCGCTTATACCGGACACAGGAAATATGAAAACATACATGCATCCACCACCATTCGTACCACAGCCGCTTCACCAAAATCAACAAACTCTTCTATTCATGCACATGTGGTTAATTAACGTATTCCGCCGTAACTTGAATGCATGTATAATCATGGAGCTCTTTATTTTTTCGGATTTGTTTCGGCGCAGAACACACTTAACACGACACCCAATATCAAAACAAGTAGACACATCTTAACTCTTGTTAATATTATTTTTCTCTCACGGTGTCTGCGCATATATCTTCAACGTGGCTAGAGGGTTTCCGTTCGGGGGGGGGGGGGGTGTCCGCATTGAAATGACCCATTACTAACTGCACCCACCCCCGTGAACAAAACCATGATCCTATGTTGGCAAAATACGAATCAAACTTTCCAACTGTATCTTGACATCCCCCTCAATATTGGGAAACGTCCATATGATGGCCATTTCAACCCCACAATATTGACCAAAAGTAGAAAGAATGCAACTGTTGATCTAAAAACAATAAATTTCCCACTAATTACTTGTTGGAAAATAAAACATCGAGAACAATTTTAACATGTGGTGCGTTATTTCCAAATCATTGTGTGTGTCAGGTATGACATTTCCAACTAATTTTGTGTCAGGTATCTATTGAACATATTGACCAAAGTTGTGAGGGGGTATATACCCACCACCCCCTCTCGCCACGTCCCTAGCATTCGGCTACTTTCAGCTCGCGATACTTTCGTGTACATCGGCCACTGGAAAGTCCGACAATAGCATATCCTACTTTCTGCTTGCAGAATAGTTAACTTATTGTGCTGATTTGTGCAGCGCTGTATAGTGAACTTAAAACCATGGCTCAGAATTACGCTAACGACCCGGATTTCCAGTATCTGGCTGTGGACCGTAAGAAGCTGCTCGCGGAACAGAAACCTTACGACGCCAAGAAAACTTGCTGGGTCCCGGATCAGAAGGAGGGGTTCATACGGGCGGAGATAGAGAGCGATGGTGGTGACATGGTTACCGTAAAGACGGCCAAAAATGAGGTGACTATAGAAACTACCGTTAAATTAGTTATATAAAGTTGTATATTACTGAAGTAAATTGAAACTGCACGTAGTTCCCAGTTATACTTGTAACTGTGGATACACTGGTCATTCTCGGACGTCGTATAACTTTGTGGAAAACGTGTACCTAAATATGAGTATCCGTATAGTTATATATTCCAAACTTTATATAATTCCATATACAAAAGATGTTGACCTTTTCCAATGGACGTTATACCTCAATCCCCTGACTACACACCTCGTGAACTTACACCCAGATATATTAAGCGCAAAATAACTTTCGCCGTCTGCTGCCACAGCTGTGTATTATATCATAACTTTAATTTCGGTATTTTAGTCGAAGCAGATTAAGAAGGATGATATACAGCAGATGAATCCGCCGAAATACGAACAGATCAGTGACATGGCGGACATGACTTATCTGAACGAATCATGCGTGCTGCACAACCTCAGAGCCCGGTACGAGAGCGGCTTTATTTATGTAAGTATAATACACTCTAAAACCTCCACCCGACATGGCGGACATGACTTATCTGAACGAAGCATGCGTGCTACATAACCTCACCCGAAACGGGAGTGGCTTTATTTATGTAAGTGAACAGTCCCGAATCACCTCACTAGAGCCCCACATACGAGAGCGGCTTTATTTATGTAATGAAGAGTTCGGAATCACCTCCCTCAGAGTCCGGCGCGAGAGCGGCTTTCTTTTTGTAATGAACAGTTCGGAATCACCTCCCTAGAGCCCCCATACGAGAGCGGCTTTATTTGTGTAATGAACAGTTCGGAATCACCTCCCCCAGAGTCCGGTGCGAGAGCGGCGTTATTTATGTAATGAACAGTTCCGAATCACCTCCCTCAGAGTCCGGTGTGAGAGCGGTTTTATTTATGTAATGAACAGTTCGGAATCATCTCCCGCAGAGTCCGGTGCGAGAGCGGTTTTATTTATGTAATGGACAGTTCGGAATCACCTCCCTCAGCGTCCGGTGCGAGAGCGGTTTTATTTATGTAATGAATAGTTCTGAATCACCTCCCTCAGAGTCCGAGAGCGACTTTATTTATGTAATGGACAGTTCGGAATCACCTCCCTCAGAGTCCGGTGCGAGAGCGGCTTTATATATGTAATGAACAGTTCGGAATCACCTCCCTAGAGCCCCCATACGAGAGTGCACGTGCTTTATTTATGTAATGAACAGTTCGGAATCACCTCCCTCAGAGTCCGGTGCGAGAGCGGTTTTATTTATGTAATGAACAGTTCGGAATCACCTCCCTCAGCGTGCTGTGTGAGAGCGGTTTTATTTATGTAAATATAATGCATGTGCACTCTAAAACCTCCGCTGACATGGTTGACATTACATATCTTAACGAAGCATGCGTGCTGCATAACCTCAGAGCTCGCTACGAGAGCGGCTTTATTCGTGTACGTATAACTCACTCTGAAACAGCCGTCCGACATGGCGGACATTACTTATCAAACGAAGAATGCGTGTTGCATAACGTCATGTAGGTAACGCTACGGGAGTGGCTTTATTTATGTAAGTGAACAGTCCCAAATCACCTCCCTTGTATAGATTCCGTTACGAGAGCGGCTTTATTTGTGTAAGTGAACAGTCCAGAATCATCTTCCTTATGGAGCTCGCTACGAGACCGGCTTTATTTATATACCCCCCCCCCCCAAAGTCGAGGGATAAACCGGCCGAAGAGGCGACATTACTTGTCTGAGCGAAACATGCGTGCTGCATAACCTCATGTCACGCCACGAGGGCGGCTGTATTTATGAAAGCCAACAGTCCCGATTTGTCTCCATTCAAGCTTGGTACACCAGCTACTTTATTTATGTAAGTGATCAGTCCCGATATACCATGTAGTGCATTTATTTATTTAAGTACTAATTTCGAAATATCTCCATTAGATGCCGTTACTCTAACTGTTGTAGAGGCTAGCGGTAGGGTGAAGAAGTTAGAAATACCTCTGCAGAACAAAGCATTTTGCGCATTATGTCATAATATATGGTCATGAGAACGCTCTTTACTGTTTACCACATTTTGACCAGAAAATAATTCTGCGTTACTAAACTGCATTTATTTGCTTGTTTTATCTTAATGCACCAAAATAGTGTATCAATTCGAACATGGTTTGTATTCACGTCGCGACAATTAACTCCGCAATATTATTGCTGGAATTTCGACATTTTGTATTGGTGATTCATGTAAGCATATACACATGTATGCAAGACGTGTTGTTGCTGTTCTGTATCGCTGATAATCCATAAAGATAAAGCTTCCATTCTACATATTTAATTATAATTCATTTTAATTTTGGTTGATTAGCCGTTTTGTATTCTTCGTTTTCATTTTGTCTTGCAGACCTACTCGGGATTGTTCTGTATCGCTGTAAATCCATACAGACGACTCCCTATCTACACCGGCAATATCATCGATAAATACAGAGGAAAGAGAAAGACAGAGATGCCACCCCATCTGTTCTCCGTCGCCGACAACGCCTTCCAGTTTATGTTGCAAGGTATCTTTCATTTTCTTGTGTACTTTGTACTTCTCTGGGTTATGTAGAAAGAGTAATAATATACACATCTCAGCTAAACGGTTCTGACTCCTGCAAAAATGTCGCGATTTTGGTGCATAATACTGTGTTAACAATGACCGATCGAAAAGCCATCGTACTGTATGAAAATAGTCAACATAATTCACGGAGACTGACCATGGCTCACCTAGAATCACTGCGAAACACTGAGATTCACAGCGAACCACTGAGAATCACCGCGAACCACTGAGAATCACCGCGAACCACTGAGAATCACCACGAACCACTGAGAATCACCGCGAACCACTGAGAATCACCGCGAACCACTGAGAATCACCGCGAACCGTGCACTGACAATCGCTGCGATCAACTGAGAATCACCGCGAACCACTGAGAATCACCGCGAACCACTGAGAATCACCACGAACCACTGAGAATCACCGCGAACCACTGAGAATCACCGCGAACCACTGAGAATCACCGCGAACCATGCACTGACAATCGCTGCGATCAACTGAGAATCATCACGAACCACTGAGAATCACTGCAAAACACGATAAATATGTTATGCAATAGCGATTTATATTTAAAGAGTATTGACTAGATATTTATAATTGTCTCGTCTTGTCTTGTTCAAACGTTTGATGACCGCAAACATGACAATTTTCGGAACTTCTAGACATAATACAATCCGATTCCCGTTGCGTCCATGTACATATTTAATTATTCATAATGTCCGCGACGATGACAGATGATCCATGTTGTATTGCAGTGATCCGTGGTCGTATATAACTGAAACCATGAAATTGATTGAACCATAGCGCTAGCTAATCCTCGCCTCTCAAGGTTTCGGTGTTGAATCGGTCACCGTGAATCAGTCCCTAGACAAATCGCCACGGGGTGTTTTGCCTATCGCCCTCTCTTTACGTACTATGTTTACTGAACATTCAAGAAGTTTATATCTGAATCTAGAAGGCACTGGCTGAGTACGAGGTGTTTATGGCTCAAAAGTTGACACAATGCATGGGTCAATATGTGCACTCGTGCGTAATTCAGTCATTCAGCCTCATAACATGGTTCTGGATATTTGCAGAGTGAGTTTCCCAGAGGACATGGTATAGTGACGCTACACCACACAGCGGGCTAGTGTCACCAAATTAATAAGTTTTTTAAGTCTCTTTCGAATCTTCTTGACAAATATGCTTTTTCTCTTTAGTTTAGTTTATATATGTACCCCCAAATTGGCAGACGACACATTGCACAATCGTGGTGACCAATGGGTGCAAATCACAATGTTCACCATCTGGGCACTTAAATCTGAGTGTAGGTCTCACATAGCAGACGAAGCCATGCATAATCAGGTCAATAGAAAATTAAGTTGGCGACGCTAGGCCACTGTACGCGATACCGTTACTAAACTCACCCTCTTGGGACCCCGTTCTGCAAATATGAGGTACATGTATCATGTTCTCAGGACTGGATGTGCTCATTGCTCAAGTGTGGAAATAATGCAGAAGTCAATGTTTGCAACTGTGCATATATACTTCAGTCGTTGTGGTTTGTGAAATGGAATTATCATTGTGGTTGAGATGTCATGCGACATGAATTGAGTGTCGTGGGTAAAGTTCCCAGGCACTCACACATCGATTCACTGCTGTGCATGGTGGGTAACTCACACATCGATTCACTGCTGTGCATGCTTTAATGTGGGTAACTCACACATCGATTCACTGCTGTGCATGGTGGGTAACTCACACATCGATTCACTGCTGTGCATGGTGGGTAACTCACACATCGATTCACTGCTGTGCATGGTGGGTAACTCACACATCGATTCACTGCTGTGCATGGTGGGTAACTCACACATCGATTCACTGCTGTGCATGGTGGGTAACTCACACATCGATTCACTGCTGTGCATGGTGGGTAACTCACACATCGATTCACTGCTGTGCATGGTGGGTAACTCACACATCGATTCACTGCTGTGCATGCTTTAATCAGTGGGTAACTCACACATCGATTCACTGCTGTGCATGGTGGGTAACTCACACATCGATTCACTGCTGTGCATGGTGGGTAACTCACACATCGATTCACTGCTGTGCATGCTTTAATCAGTGGGTAACTCACACATCGATTCACTGCTGTGCATGCTTTAATCAGTGGGTAACTCACACATCGATTCACTGCTGTGCATGGTGGGTAACTCACACATCGATTCACTGCTGTGCATGGTGGGTAACTCACACATCGATTCACTGCTGTGCATGGTGGGTAACTCACACATCGATTCACTGCTGTGCATGCTTTAATCAGTGGGTAACTCACACATCGATTCACTGCTGTGCATGGTGGGTAACTCACACATCGATTCACTGCTGTGCATGGTGGGTAACTCACACATCGATTCACTGCTGTGCATGCTTTAATCAGTGGGTAACTCACACATCGATTCACTGCTGTGCATGCTTTAATCAGTGGGTAACTCACACATCGATTCACTGCTGTGCATGCTTTAATCAGTGGGTAACTCACACATCGATTCACTGCTGTGCATGCTGTAATCAGTGGGTAACTCACACATCGATTCACTGCTGTGCATGGTGGGTAACTCACACATCGATTCACTGCTGTGCATGCTTTAATCAGTGGGTAACTCACACATCGATTCACTGCTGTGCATGCTTTAATCAGTGGGTAACTCACACATCGATTCACTGCTGTGCATGGTGGGTAACTCACACATCGATTCACTGCTGTGCATGGTGGGTAACTCACACATCGATTCACTGCTGTGCATGCTTTAATCAGTGGGTAACTCACACATCGATTCACTGCTGTGCATGCTTTAATCAGTGGGTAACTCACACATCGATTCACTGCTGTGCATGCTTTAATCAACTCAATTGTGAGTTAACGCACGTTAGAGTTACGCCACTCAAACAAAGGTACAATATCTCTAAATTTATAAATGCATCCATTTTATTTCAGATCGAGAAAATCAGTCATGCTTGATTACGTAAGTAACCACTATTATTTATTGTTTAGATTACTTATTGGACAAAACCTCAATTCACGAACACACGGAAAACGAATAGTGTCAATTATGGGCTGCCGTGTGTTACTGTAATATAGTGTTAAACCTTAGTGACGTAATTAATACAGATTTTAATAATTACCATTGATGGGACCTGTTCTACATGTAACATGGTAGAATAATAAATAACTATTGGAGCGTTATTATTCCACCTTGACCAAACACTGTGTATTTGCGTGGCTCGGTATCAGTATAGTGCGGATTTGATCAGTATACATGTAGTGCATTGATGGAATTGCCCAAAAATATGAGAAACGGAGACGCCCCAGTCTGCGCAGACATACCCTATTTCAAATAACATCACATTTGTTGAGACCTGACTATTGTACACTCCTGCATTATTCCGTGTGACTGGCAAACGGAAATGGGCATGCATTCAAACAGAGGGGTTGTGCCAGAAATATATGTATATACATAAACCAAATGTTGGGCAATATTTTTACTCAGCGCAGGGTAACAATTTACACAATATTAATTTACGGGTACATAAAATCGCCTATAACGAAGAAGGGAAATTACTGGTGGGTAAATTGTCACTCTGCGTTGGGTAAACACATTGCCCAACATCGTGTTGTGCTATATGCACCATTGTGTTGGGTCGTGTGGTGCTATATGCACCATTGTGTTGGGTCGTGTGGTGCTATATGCACCATTGTGTTGGGTCGTGTGGTGCTATATGCACCATTGTGTTGGGTAAAATTTGACCCAACGCGATTTAGAGTGTAGCTATACCGATTTCGGAAATTCTTGGCCCGTGCAACGGTATATGGATAATTTCTATATATATTGCATGTTCGATGTGAACCCATAACTCTACAATAAACTAATTTGTATTCTGAATACCACGATGCACTCGATTGGTATGCGTCCGTAATCATATCTCTGTCTATAGTTCAATATGAATATTAATTTCAGCGGAGAATCTGGTGCCGGGAAGACCGAAAACACCAAGAAAGTGATCATGTATTTTGCTCTGGTCGCCTCTTCTGGCGATCATAAGGACGATAAGAAGGTATGTGAACCCGCAGCCATATAGAACGGTCACGCATATAACTATTCTGTTACGGGTAGTCAATGTTTACTAATGAGCAGATCACTCGAATATAATTCATTATGAATAGTGAGCTCAGGATATCATATATCACAATTTTATGTAAGAACCACATGGGACCGGCCGATAATTTTAAATGTACCAGCGCAAAAATGATTTGAATTATCACATATCACAATTTCCACAACGTCCATTGACATAAGCGGAATTGTCTGTTGTAGATCTTTGTCATCCCTCAATGAAATGATTGATTCCATTAAATATGGTATGTAATATGATAATATGCAAGGCATATATAGAACGACCCCGGCACAATAGTAAGAAGACGGACAATGCGAAGGATTGTGCAAATAGTCGTGGAACTATATGCATATACATAGGCCTATTAGGCCAATACGCATGTCCGCGACGCGAATGCTTGATTAATAATGTAGATCGTTTTGGATGCCAGTGGACTTCGATAATTATATAGGTCTTGATATAGCCTATCTGCCTTTGATAATAAAAGCCCCATATATTGTAATGTATAATAGTGAATGCTATAGACTACAATGTACGTTGCTGCGATTAAGCGAAGACGACATGACAGGATCAGTCATGTCTGAATTATGGCCCGCAGAGACAAATGACGTTCTGACGTCATGACGCCGTAACTGCCTTCATTTAGCTAACAAATGAAACTGATCTAATATGAACCTTTGCAGGACATATTCATAACAACTTACTGTTTATAAATCAATAAATACTGCAGTTGTCAATTGCCACATATCGGAAGTTGTGAAGTAGTAAATTCGTTTCATTGCTGATTCCGCGGTTTTGTGAAACCACTGCCGGAAGTCACGTGATTTTTTCACGAAAAATTGTGTCGGTAAAAATTTCGCCTACACGGTATACTGTAAACGTACGCCCGCCTGTTACATATACACGACCGAGCTCGGCGCTAGCGCGCCGAGTGGGGTCGTTATTACATAGTGCAACGTAAACCGGTCTTGATGTTAAGGTGGGTCTTATTTTTCAGGGATCACTGGAGGATCAGATTGTACAGGCTAACCCCGTACTGGAAGCATACGGTAACGCTAAGACCACAAGGAACAACAACTCCTCCAGATTTGTAAGTCGATTGGTTTCTGTTTAATTAACGTGCTATCAGTTGGTCCGATTCATGTGGCTAAATATTATCAAATTTAAATTAATGTTATATGATAACTGATTAGTACGTTAATTCGACAACCTCATTAGTATGCGTCATCGGAAAGTTACCTTAATTATCTTAGTCGGTGGCTAATTAACTTCTCAATGCTAAAATGATTTACTCAGTGATTATGAGTGAATTGAATATCCGACCCAAATAATTACTTTCCGGAAATTTCTCTTCCGTGAGTATTTGTGTCCTTCCCACATTAAACTTGAGCAACGATACAAAGCTTTAAGAACAGAAACAAAGACGACGAATACAATGGCTATTCAAATTACCCTCAGAAATGGTCATTCATAAAATTAGTTAAGAAATTAATGGCCATTCGTTAAGTTATTGTCAGAAATTAATGGCCATTCGTTAAATTATTATCAGGAATGGCCATTCGTTAAATGGTTATCAGGAATTCATGGCCATTCGTTAAATGGTTATCAGGAATTCATGGCCATTCGTTAATTTATTATCAGGAATCAATGGCCATTCGCTGTATGCTTATCAGGAATTAATGGCCATTGGTTAAATTATTATCACGAATTAATGGCCATTCGTTAAATTATTATCACGAATTAATGTTCATTCGTTAAATTATTATCACGAATTAATGTTCATTCGTTAAATTATCATTAGGAAGAAAGGGCCATTCGTTAAATTATTATCACGAATTAATGGCCATTGGTGTTAAATTATTATCGCGAATTAATGGCCATTGTTTAAATTATTATCACGAATTAATGGCCATTGGTTAAATTATTATCACGAATTAATGTTCATTCGTTAAATTATTATTAGGAATTAATGACTTTACATTATCATTAGGAGTGACCAGTTGCTAAACTGAGTTTCTTGAATGTGTTTACTTATTGTTTTGAAATCACCAACATCGAAGTTGCAACATGCTTCATCGTATATATATACATATAAACAGTACGAAACGTACATGTGGATCAATAGATTTTTCCATCATAGTATATGTTATTAATAACACAGGCATATAATTATATTACATTCAGGAATAGGTACTGCGTTGTTCGTAAATGGTTTGACTTATATAATATTAATATTATATATAATATAATTATACTACTTGCGTCATGGTAACTTTTCATCCTACTTATATGCAACAGGGACAGGTAGCTGCATCATGTATTTATTTTAGCAATGTTCCAGTAATACTTTGCTATATAGTTTTCTCGAAGTTCAGTAGTCAGTACACAACAAAAATGATATTCATCACATATATTGTCGCCAACTATTATGTGCATACCTCCTATCATTTCAACAGTAACTTAGTCAAGTATCTTTAAGTGTTTAGTTCTTACAAACGTCTTTTGTCGTCGAATATCCATGGCTCTTGATTTGTGTACATGTATCAACAAAAGTCTCTCATCGTTTGCAGGGAAAATTTGTGCGGATTCATTTCGGACCACAGGGGAAAATAGCTGGTGCTGACATTGAAACGTGTAAGTATTAATACATGAACACTCAACTCAGGCGTCGACCTTCTCGTGAGATCCGATCGTGTTGTATTCGTCTCTGGTAGCCAGATGCAAGCCTGCATGAGTTTAGTGTGCCTGTCATTTGCAGAATGAGGTCCCCAGGGGTGAATTTAGTGCCGCTATCCCGCATAGCGGGCTAGCATCACACAATTCACCCTATGGGGACATCATTCAGCTTAGGCCTCATATGCAATGGGAGACATAGACTCAGATTGAAATTCCCAAATGGTGAATATTGTAATGTACACCCATTGGGAATCTTGATTATGCAATGTGTAGTCTGTCAATTTGGGGATATAGAGAATCTAAAATGAAAAAGAAATAGAATCTATGTGAAGAAGTTTCCATAGAAATTTGACAATAAAGAAACTTTCCAGAGAATATGAGGTATAAGCATAATGAGGTCCCCAGAGGGTGAATTTGGTGATGCTAGCCCTCTATGCGGGATAGCATAACTAAATGCACCCTCTGTGGACCTCATTCTGCAAATGACAGGTACACTAAATTAAGGCCTGGCCAGTTGATATATTTTGTATATGCGCTATGTTTCATTCCTCTACTTATGGCACATGCGGAGGCTGAAATTCGATGTCATATTTGGAGCCGCATACTTACCCATATTTACAAATCAACATCATCTGCAAGCGGGCTGGTCATATTTATTAAAATTAGATCTGGACCACCTTTAGTAAACATGTTCACATTGTAGCTTAAAAATAAAAACGTCTGAAACACATACACACCTCGTCAACGTCTACTATCAAAGTGTATCTATGTGACCAAATTCCAAACAATTCCACTGAAATACGTCGACTGTGAGAGCTCATTCAGATTATCAACCTAATTTTCGTAAACATATATCATTATATGTTACCATAAATTATCTCAACTCGGGAGACACAGGGAAAAGTATCCAGTATTGTGTTTAGTAATGTAAGTCGCTATAGAATGGACGAATCAGGGACTCGTATTCAGTTTAACCCTTTACCCAACAGAACGGCCCTGTGCCAATGCATTCTCTTATATATGCGAATCGACCATAGGTCGCCTAGCATATATAAGAGAATGCATTGGCTTAACACATTAAAAATTAAAAAATTGTTAAAGAATGTAAGAAAAAATGGTAAAAAAAGATTTGTTTTAGGCCAATGCATTCTCTTATATATGCGAGGCGACCTATGGTAGACTCGCATATATAAGAAAATGCATTGGCACAGGGCATAACTGTAACTATCACACATTTGTTCTTACATTCTTTAACAATTTTAGAATTTCTTCTTACATTTTTTTTTACAATTTTTATAATATTTTTCTACATTCTTTGACAATTTTAGAATTTTTAGTATGTGTTTAAGCCAATGCATTCTCTTATATATGCGAGGCGACCTATGGTCGACTCGCATATATAAGAGAATGCATTGGCACAGGGCCGTTCTGTTGGGTAAAGGGTTAAGACACACACTGTTATGTCGTCAAAATGTTTGACCCAATCAAACAGATATCCCTTTGTCAATTAGACACCGCCTCCCTACTAAATCGTGAACACTCAGCTGATAGAGAAACTCAAACTGAATCTTTAGGCGGAATGAGTTTTGAAGATATAATTTAGTTCGCCAATGGACTATTTTGCAATACGACCTTTCTCGTGGTTGCTTGTGATTGAAATGAACCAAGGATATATTTCTATGTGCGTGTCTTATTTTGTAATGAACCGGTGTCCAACAATTGTAAAGATACCATTGTTTGGATAAGCCTAACAGCGGCGATGTCTCTCTCCGCTTAACGTCCACGGATAGCTTCGCATCGAGCCTCGCCAGGTAAAACCTATACTTGGACTATATTTTAACCCAGTAATATACGAGCGCTGTTGTATACTGAACTGAAGCATATTTTATCTTCATATTCGCAGACTTGTTGGAGAAATCTCGAGTGACATACCAGCAATCCGCGGAGAGGAACTATCATATCTTCTACCAGCTGCTATCGAATGCCATGCCAGACCTCTACGGTAAGGATAGGCGCTTCATCAGATGGTTGGGCACACACATTTATCTATATATAGTCATATGCCAGTTCAATAACATTTTCAAAGTAAAATAATCATTACAGATTAACTTTGAAATATAGCATAACAATAATGCTTGGTATTGACAATGTTCCTGATCAATGATATACATAAGGTTGTATGCACTGTGATTATTGATATACATAAGGTTGTATGCACTGTGATTATTGATATACATAAGGTTGTATGTACTGCGATTATTTCGTAGACGGAGAACTCGCCCGTAAACCGAATACTACGTCTTGGCTTTATCGATGGAGAGTTCCGCGCATGTATACAACGGACATTTTTGTCACTCTGTTCAACATTTTACATTGCAACTTTAGTATCAATTATCAGACTTATATGCCTGCCACAGTTGGTGATATCTTGGTTGAGACCGGGGGCAGGAGGAGGGGGGGGGGCAAGCGGAAAAAAAAGTTTCGGACACGTTGGTGCTTATTTTTTTCATTTTGACCTATATATCTTGGCCCCCACCACCAAATTTTTTATTTTTCCTGTGTATTTTCAGAGACCGACCCCCTTTTGTCGAATATTTGTGACATATATTATCTACTCGATAACATAACCCTTCACATATGTTTTCGTTATTGATACTGTGCAATACCTTGTTAGACAGTTGGTGACACGCTAATCGAAGTGGTTTTTTTATTTTTGCAAGGCCATCTATATAAAGATCAGAACAATGATGTATGATGCCCCGCTGCACATACATATACCCTCCGCGGTATGTTTCGTCCCATTACAAATAAAGTAGCTTTAATTTATATAAGCATGACTGTGTGATTGAACTGTTTTCTTTTTCAGAGAAATTGTTGGTGTCTCCCGACGCTGGTTTGTATTCGTACATCAATCAGGGCGTGTTGACTGTCGACAACATCGATGACGTACAAGAGATGAAAGATACAGACGTGAGTTGGTTTAAACATATTTTACTTGTTACAATATGATTGGAGTACAAGTTATAGTAACAGATGTTAAACTGGCGGAGAGGCGCGCTGGTGCATCACATGTGATCATGTGCCAGTGCATTTCTCGAACATATGCGAGTCTCTCAAAGGGAGCCTCGTATATATAAGAACATGCACTATATCTTACAAGGTCAAGGCAAATATTGTTAGGCCAATACATTATCTTATATATCATAGGCTCCGTATGTGAGGCTAGCTTATATAAGAGAATGCATTGGCACAGTGTGTTCATTAATTTCAGGAAGATCCAGTCATGGAAGGGTTAATAATTGGAGTTCCTCTCCCAACAATAACATACATATATGTTTAAACATGCAACAATAACATACATATATGTTTAAACATGCAAAAATAACTGGGGGTTTCCCGCTCCGTGGTCCTGAAATGTATCATGGGTGTAATCCGAAAAGTTCGACTGTGTGTAATATCTGGAATGCCAAATCATTTCTGATGTTAACACTCTTGACAAATAAAAAGGAGTTTGTTTCCTATCGGATCAATATAACCTATAGGTTCGGTTTAAAATCAGCGAAAGTTGAACACGTCAGTCACGGACGGAAGTTAGATGATCGATACTGGGGAGGAGTCGGTCAAGGACGTAAGATAAATGTTCCATATGGGGGAGGAATATATTTTTAACAGGCAAACTTCACGTCCGGATTTTTCTCTCAGACTGCTGGTCAGATTTCAACCAAATTTGGAGTGGTGACTCTGAGTACCATGGCGGAGGTTATAAAGGCGTTAGTTTTTTCAAAAAAGTTTGATCTAAAAAATTTAATTAAAGAAATACCCCCCAAAAAAACCAAACACGCTCAATATATATATGGGTCTGTTTCAGTACCAGATGTATGCTCTTTAATATGTGTTTTCATTGTGGCCCGCGTCATCCAACATAATAACGGGTATAAGTCCAGTATGGGTTTATATGACATGTTAGACTACGCCATAGCCAAGCCATCAATCGCAAAAAAAAAATACACAAATGCAAGATATGATTCGATATAGGGAGTGGCCACTACCCAGTCGAACTCTACATAACAAACACAAAACCACAACACAACAAAGAGATTCTTAAAAGAAACCTTAGAAATGCAGATTGGGACAGATTTAGGGAACACATAAACTTAAACATCGATAATACAGAAAATAACACCCCAAATGATGACATCGAAATGGCAGCCAAATCAATATCCAACATTATTAAGGATGCCATTGACACAGCATGCCCAAAAAAGAAAATAAAGCAAAACACATGGAGAGTATCACGGGAAACATTATAATTAATTCATCTCAAACGCAAAACATGCAGACTAATGCAAAAACATCCTAAAGACATCGAATACAGAACTATGTACACAACGTAACAAGACAAGTAAACAAAGCAGTTACACGGGGAAATGGAATCATAGGAACGGGTAACCACTGAACTGGAGGAAATGCAATTGGATGGGAAATTCTGGAAAACATTCAAAGTATGTAAGACAAAACAAGCGCACATTCGTACACTTAAATTCACCCATACCCGAGTCAGACGATATACATACATTAGCAACTTCCATTACACCACAAGACATCAAAGACTGCCTCAAGTGAGCAAAACCAAATAAAGCCCCGGGTGATGACGAATTAAAATTTGGAATTATCAAACAGGGCCCAAAATCAATGTTCGATAGACTAGAACTTATATACCATAAATGTTTACAACACGGCTACTTCCCCTAATCGTGGAAATCCGCTATTGGGGTTATGATTCCAAAACCAGACAAAGACCATCAAATAGCTACCAATTTTACCATTAGCTTACTTCAATGTTTGGGTAAACTTTTCAAACGAATTATCAGCACTAGAATATTAACCCACCTTGAGAACCAACACTTTTTCAATAAATTCCAACGATCGTAAAGGCAAAGAGGGAACCGAACATATTTATAGAATAGTCGAAGATATGCGCACAGCAATAGGCCGGGGCTGCAGGGTTCGCGCTGCCACTTGCCAAATGTGCCAATGGCAAAATAATTAACATTAAATTTTGGCAAAAAATATTTTTTATTTGACAAAAGTTTTGGCAAGTTTCTTTTTAATTCCTCAAGAAATTTGAAAAATATTGGCCGATCAATACCATTCATTTCAGGAAACTATCACAATATTATTATATAAGTGGTGTTTTATAATGTCTAGGAAAAGTTAACACCTTTGTTAAGATGCAGTTAATCTGATAGCATTAGCATTGATGGGTGAGGGATTACCAGTATTTAGTGTGGTGGTGGTGTTTACATAGCTAATCATCTTGTGATGTGCCCTTTTGATGAAGCATCCCTTCTACAATTTTATTGTTCGGTGATTGGTTTATTGTTGTATGATAAACCACAAAATAAGACTAAATGTTGCAGAAAATGATACTATCAGAGATAGCATTTGGCAAATTCTAAAAGAATTTGGCAAAAAATATTTTCATTTGGCAAATTATTTGGCAAAAGTAAATTTTGGTCCAGCGCGGACCGTGCGGGGCTGGGAGGGGGCTGCCATATTATTGGATATAGAAAAGGCATTCGATTCAGTATGGCACCACGGCCATCGATACAAACTAAAAACAACAACCGACATCCCCACCAAAATGTCAAGACTTATCTCTTCATTTCTCATGCAGAGATCTATCAAAGTAAGGGTCGGGGAAGACATTTCAGACAGCGTCAACCTTAAAGGTACGCACCAGGGGTCCGTATTAAGCCCGCTACTTTTCTTAATATACGTCAACGACATACCCAACAATTCACTACACAACATACAAATCTCACAATTCGCCGATTATCTGGGCCGTAGTATAAGCCATTGAGTAATTATCTCCATCAAACAACCTACTAACCCGTATGCTTACCTAATCAAATCATTACACATAACAACAGTTCACAAACCTCAACACAAAACACGACTAACACCAATATCAATATCTAGGTTAGCGGGTTCACGCCCTAGATGGCTCCTTTTGCGCTGATGAATGACCTCGGGCGGCATGGGTACGCTTGTCGTGACCGTAGTATAAGCTATCGAATAATTATCTCTTTCAAACTACTAATAACTACATATACATATACAAATTTGCAAAATACACGCATAATTATCGTAAACACTACTTGGTACCAAACCTTCAGAGACACTCCAACCAACACAATCTGGCCTCAGCTGCTTCCCCATCCGCGACTGTAATACACAACCAGTTCAACTGGTTCTGACACTCGCACAGGAGTGGAAGGCGGGCATTGCACCATCGAGGGTTGAGGAACCCCAACCGACCATAAGTCAACCGGCTGGCATTGCACCTTCTTCCTAGAGTTGAGCCCGTAGTACAAGCCCGGAATACAACATACTAAGGCAACTGGAGTCCATACAAACACTAAATAAGACTATAAGGACAACTATTCACAACTAAAAACAATATATATACATATATATATATATATCAACGCATAAAACTCACACAGAGAAATCAAAGTAAGTCTTCTCCGCCGGTCCCAGTTCGGAATGGGGTGGGGCTTTGCTTCTTGCTTTGGTGGCATCCACCCCATGCACGGTAGGCAAACACCTACCGTGCATGGGTATATATCAATCTGACAAACTTAACAAACGCTCTTGAGCGGAATTACGTCATTCAAACGTGAGTTGTAGGAGAGGGCCGACAGCCCTTTTAAATCTTCCCGGGGATCACCCCAAACTCCAAACCTAGTATGGGTTTATATCAGAACCAAATAAGTCCAAATGAACCAATGTAGGTCGAATATGAACCTATTTCCCTGAGGATATATTGAAGTAGCATAATAATATGATAAATATATATACAATAGTAAGTCCAATATGAACCAATGTCAATATTTAGGTCAAATATAAACATATTTGCATCTCTGGAACTTTATTAATTTTATGAAAATGATTGCCACGACTTAAGTTGACATTTTGTTGAATAACAAACCTTTCTCATGTTCGTATCACTCCGCTTTATTGACACATAATTATATAACACATACGAGTCTGCGTTCGGGTTACTACGTTTGCTGCAGGTTCTTTTAAAATACCGAACTCACCTAATCTATGTTTGAAACCGTTTCGTGTTAATCTGTTATCACAATTTACTTCTTCTAATGCATGATGTTCTAATCGCAACTGGTGAATATGTTTAACAACTGATGCTACACACCGGGAACTTTCTGTCACAGCAATTTAGCTAAGTATTTGTTCATCAACAGAAAGCCTTCGACATATTAGGATTCACACCGGAGGAGAAAACGAGCGCATACAAGCTGACATGCGCAGTCATGAGTATGGGTGAGATGAAGTTCAAACAGAGAGGAAAGGATGAGCAGGCCGAAGCCGACGGAACGACAGGTATACATATATATACATGATACTAAACTCAGGATCATGGTGTCTCCAAAATAAATCAGAATTATACACAATACACGATCCAAAGCCGACGGAACAACAGGTATATTACTATATACAATACATGGTCCTAAACTCAGGTTCATGGTGTCTCCAAAATAAATCAGAATTATATACAATACACAGTCCGAAGCCGACGGAACAACAGGTATATTACTATATACAATACATGGTCCTAAACTCAGGGTCATGGTGTCTCCAAAATAAATCAGAATTATATACAATACATGATCCGAAGCCGATGGAACGACAGGTATATTACCATACACAGTACATGGTCCTAAACTCAGGGTCATTGTGTCTACAAAATAAATCAGAATTATATACAATACATGGTCCTAAACTCAGGGTCATGGTGTCTCCAACATAAATCAGAATTATATACAATACATGGTCCTAAACTCAGATTCATGGTGTCTCTACTGGATGTCCCGCATCTGCCCTCTATCGTATTGTCGCCAGATTGGGTCATGTTCTGGGCATGTTTCCATTCCTATAAATCACATTCCTTTCCCCATCGTTAATAGACACACGCCAAAATAGTCAGGACAAATATGTATGACAAAATCACCGCACTTGTTTGGTGTCTAAATGTGAAGGGCAGTATATGTGTAAATGTGAAGGGCAGTATGTGTAAATTCGGCTTGAAAGTCTGGCGTGATTCAAAATTAAACAGGTCTGTGTGAACCACTGATCGATCAATAATAGCGGTATATGTTATCCCGATCGGTCTTCCTGACACAGTGCTCACTGTTGTAAGAGAGGTAACTATAAATTGCTTGAATATTGGAATCTTGTTTGCGTGAAGATTTGTACAAGTTTATATTGAATATTATGAGTAAATAATTATTCCGTGTCTTTCAAAAGAAATCAGAATTAATTTTGTTTAAGTATTGGTTTAGCTATAGTTATAGAATAGTTTACAGTAACTCCCATAATCCCAGATGCATGCCGGCTGTGAAAGACCGATTGGGCAATCATAAATCGACAGTCGACCTGTGGTTCACCCAGACCTGTTAATATAAAAAACATCACTGGAAACTCGTTAGAAGTATGTTAGAGATGGTCGATAGAGGGGAAGATAGTTTTCAGATCTAACTAACTTATTAAATAATGGTATATCTTTTTATGCAAACCTCGCCCGAAAGGTGAACATGGGTTAGAGTTTTCTAAGATACCCACAACCAAGTTAGAGTGAGGTAAACCTCTGATGAATACACATTACTATTTCCGACTGAATGTGGGCGAAGTTCAACAACACGCATGTTTCGTATTTCTACAGAAGCGGAGAAGATAGCGTTCCTTCTGGGAGTAAACGCCGGTGATTTGTTGAAGGCTTTTACTAAACCAAAGGTCAAGGTCGGAACGGAATACGTCATACAGGGGAGAAACGTGAAGCAAGTCACCTACTCCGTATCTGCGATGGCCAAGTGCGTCTTTGATCGAGTATTCAGCTGGCTGGTTAAGAGAGTCAACCAGACACTGGATACCAAACAGAAGAGGAGCCAGTTTATTGGTGTTCTCGATATCGCTGGCTTCGAAATATTCGACGTAAGTCATCCGCTAATGAATCTCCATTGTAGAGGAGCTCTACCTATATTATCACCAGTCAATGGATCACTAGCTTTGTTTGCATAATTGCAGACACATTTCACGTTAAATGTTTAACCCTTTGAGTGCCAGGGGCCGATCTCATCGGCCCTAAACCTACAAAATAAGTCTGTTAAAGAATATAAGAATAAATTATTAAAATTGTAAAAAATTGTTTAAAAAAAAAAAAAAAAAAAAATTGTTAGGCCAATGCATTCTCTTATAAATGCAAGGCGACCTATGGTCGACTCGCATATATAAGAGCATGCATTGGCACAGGGTATATGGGTTGATACAAAAATCGACCTGGCACTCAAAGGGTTAAATACTCATTTGGATTCAGGACTCGATTCGATTGTATCATCGCGTCATAGCAAACTGTTATTTCAGACATTAATAACAACAGGAATTAAATTTATCCTTTAATTTGTGAACAAGCGTAGTTTCTCGTTGTTGAACTATTATCCGCAACCATTTCGTTGAGGGTTTTAGCAAGCGCATAGGCAGAAAATATACAAACAACATTGTTCCTCAACGGACAAATTATCATATTTTATGTGCATAATGTTTCCTAAAAAATATGCAATGATATGGCAAAAAACTCAACTAAAGCATCGCCTTCTCAACATTTAGACACTTTTGTTACATAATTATCTAATCATGCTTCTTAATTGTGATCGAATTATATTACATGGAACCCATATTATATTATTAAAAATGCCATTACATATCGCCTTATCTTTCACTAGTTACATATCACTTGGCATCGCGCCAACAAAATGAACGCGCTTCTTTACGTTGATTCAGGTGGATTATTACTATTTCGAACAGCCGCACACGACCCTAACACCAGGCAATGCAACATGATTGCTTTGTTCATTAAAGTTAAATTCTTGTCCAGCTTCGTTGCATTAACGAATATAGACACAAAAACAAAGATGCAATTGGGAGACTATATATTCCGTCGGCAGCCGAGAATTCACGAACTGTTGTCATGGTCCAATCTGCGAATATCCAACGAAACACATTACGTTTATCTCAAATGTAATTCACTCCATCAAAATAACATATACGAAAAACACGTGTATACGACATGACATGCATTTGAAGTGATTTCTCGTTTGTTTTCTACAAATCTATAGATCTGTTCCATGTGATTGCTCGTAACAGCGACAGAACAACTTCCTGTTAACCGTGTCTATATAAAACAACGTTCCGGTTGAATCGATTACGCGAAATCTGGTGAAGTATTTACGTGCGTTGTCAATAACACCGTGATCCATTCATAATTAGTTAGCAGCTTCTGTTTTATATACGTCAACTACATGTATAAACACAATCCCACAACTCACAACCATGTACGCATATATCTCCCCGCCGTGTCGACAACTGAATGCGTCAGACTGTTTTCTCTTGAAATCAAGAACATACATTTGGATCGGATATTTGGTTGTTGTTATTATAAATTATCACACCGCATCTCATTTGCAGTTCAACAGTTTTGAGCAGCTGTGTATCAACTATACCAACGAGAGACTGCAGCAGTTCTTCAACCATCACATGTTTGTCCTGGAACAGGAACAGTACGCAAAGGAAGGCATTCAATGGGAGTTCATAGATTTCGGTATGGATCTGCAGGCATGCGTCGACCTCATTGAAAAGGTAGGTTCAATGGGAGTTCATAGATTTCGGTATGAATCTGCAGGCATGCGTCGACCTCATCGAAAAGGTAGGGTCAGCGTGTAAAACAGGCAATTCATGGTGCCTCCCAGTGTTGAGTGTTTCGCTTATAGCACACTCTTTACTGTAGGGTCAGCGTGTAAAACAGGCAATACATGGTGCCTCCCCGGTGCTGAGTGTTTCGCTTATAGCACAATCTTTACTGTAGGTTCAGCGGGAAAACAGTTCAGCAACAGGTCTTGGTTTCAGTATATGAACAATATTGTATTATAAATTAAGCACATGCTATTATATCAACTAGAATATACAATCTAATAAGAACATATCATGGTATATGGTCAAAGGCTTACTGGCCATTTCCTGTGCATGTTAATTACACAGAGATTCACTTTTGTCCCGAATGATGCGTTGGCATAGATCATAGTTTTGATGTAAATCTGAATATGCAAATGACATATATATTGCTCAGTGGTTTATTTATTAGCGTATCCGACTTGTCTTCGCTGTCAACACATCGAGATGAGATCGTTGCCCGCCGGTGGACTATTGAGTTTCTCACAACAGTGCCTTTGTTTGGCTGTCGGGTTATTCGCTGTGCATATACCGTCCCTAGTAGTATACATTTGGGAAGGTCACTCGTACTGAGACAGATTCGTTGTACCTAGACGTTAAATATGGCCCTGACTTGTAGGATTTTAATAATTTGTTCTTATAGTCTTTAACAGTTTTATAATTTCACCCATACAGAGCCCCAGACAAACATGAGCAGACGACACTCTTCTATATGTAATCTATATGCTTCTATACGTGTGGGGCTCCCTGCAGGGTAATGGATGTTTTTCATTTTATGTCCTAAAAATTGTAAGAAACATTTATTTAAAAAACATGATAAAAAATTGTTAGGCCAATGCATTCTCTTATATATGCGAGTCAGGCGACCTATGGTCGACTCGCATATATAAGAGAATGCATTGGCACAGGGTAAAAAAAAATCCCGACTTACGACTGGATTTGATATGGCGGGTCACATATATAAAGAGCGTCCGTAAGTCGCTCTAGTGAGAGCCTATATCTTTGTTATAATGAGGGAACTGTGTACCAATAGTTTCTTCCAAAAAGTATTCTTATACCGCATGGGTAATTACCATCACGGACACATATTTAGATTTTTTACCCTCGGACTATTTGTTTCTGCTACACTAGCAATTATGCCAAACAACATTTCAATTTCAGCCATTGGGTATCCTGTCCATTCTTGAGGAAGAATGCATGTTCCCGAAATCGAGCGACCAAACATTCAAAGACAAATTATACAGCAACCACATGGGGAAATGTAAGAACTTCGGAAAACCAGGAAAACCAAAACCTGGAATGCCGGAAAATCACTTCGCTCTGCATCACTACGCTGGCACGGTAAGCCACAACAATACAGAATTACAACTAAGTCGCGGTCATCTTGGTTCCATCCAGTTCCATTCAATTCTAGTTCTGGAGGTG
Source organism: Siphonodentalium dalli (assembly GCA_032622095.1). Taxonomy (NCBI): domain Eukaryota; kingdom Metazoa; phylum Mollusca; class Scaphopoda; order Gadilida; family Siphonodentaliidae; genus Siphonodentalium; species Siphonodentalium dalli. Next base: position 288,890,007 of record CP136064.1, on the reverse strand, counting down.
CATTCCATATATGGAGCTTTTGAATATTCATGAATTCCATATATGAGTTCACGTTAAAGAAATGTCTTTGTTATAATGTTTTAATCTGAAGCGCACTACGTGACACAAAGGACCCAGGCCGCAGGCCCCTACGTCGCTGAAAAATGGTTTCGGGAGCCTGTTTCAACTATTGTTTCAAATATTAACATATTACGATTGGCTGGAAAATTAAACTGTCACAATATAAACAACGTTTCCAACAGAAACGCCCTGTTTTCATTGTATTAGTCATGGAGTATCTGCCTATTGAAACGATTTTGATGTCCTATCTTCACACACACTCCATTGACATTGCAGGTTAACTACAGCCTCGCGAACTGGATTGAGAAGAACAAAGACCCACTGAACGAGACAGTCGTTAACCTGTTCTCCACATCAAAGGAGCCGCTAGTCGCTCTCCTCTTCCAGGCACCACCAGGTAGGACTGTCTTATAATATACACACGATAAGAGCCGCTAGTCGCTCTCCTCTTCCAGGCACCACCAGGTAGGACTGTCTTATAATATACACACGATAAGAGCCGCTAGTCGCTCTCCTCTTACAGGCACCACCAGGTATGACTGTCTTATAATATACACACGATAAGAGCCGCTAGTCGCTCTCCTCTTCCAGGCACCGCCAGGTAGGACTGTCTTATAATATACACACGATAAGAGCCGCTAGTCGCTCTCCTCTTCCAGGCACCACCAGGTAGGACTGTCTTATAATATACACACGATAAGAGCCGCTAGTCGCCCTCTTCTTCCAGGCACCACCAGGTAGGACTGTCTTATAATATACACACGATAAGAGCCGCTAGTCGCTCTCCTCTTCCAGGCACCACCAGGTAAGAATGAATTATAATATACACACGATAAGAGCCGCTAGTCGCTCTCCTCTTCCAGGCACCACCAGGTAGGACTGTCTTATAATATACACACGATAAGAGCCGCTAGTCGCTCTCCTCTTCCAGGCACCACCAGGTGGGACTGTCCTATAATATACACACGATAAGAGCCGCTAGTCGCTCTCCTCTTCCAGGCACCACCAGGTAAGACTGTCTTATAATATACACACGATAATAGCCGCTAGTCGCTCTCCTCTTCCAGGCACCACCAGGTAAGACTGTCTTATAATATACACACGATAAGAGCCGCTAGTCGCTCTCCTCTTCCATGCACCACCAGGTAGGACTGTCTTATAATATACACACGACAAGAGCCGCTAGTCGCTCTCCTTTTCCAGGCACCACCAGGTAGGAATGTCTTATAATATACACACGATAAGAGCCGCTAGTCGCTCTCCTCTTCCAGGCACCACCAGGTAAGACTGTCTTATAATATACACACGATAAGAGCCGCTAGTCGCTCTCCTCTTCCAGGCACCACCAGGTAGGAATGTCTTATAATATACACACGATAAGAGCCGCTAGTCGCTCTCCTCTTCCAGGCACCACCAGGTAAGACTGTCTTATAATATACACACGATAAGAGCCGCTAGTCGCTCTCCTCTTCCAGGCACCACCAGGTAAGACTGTCTTATAATATACACACGATAAGAGCCGCTAGTCGCTCTCCTCTTCCAGGCACCACCAGGTAAGACTGTCTTATAATATACACACGATAAGAGCCGCTAGTCGCTCTCCTCTTCCAGGCACCACCAGGTAGGACTGTCTTATAATATACACACGATAAGAGCCGCTAGTCGCTCTCCTCTTCCAGGCACCACCAGGTAGGACTGTCTTATAATATACACACGATAAGAGCCGCTAGTCGCCCTCCTCTTCCAGGCACCACCAGGTAGGACTGTCTTATAATATACACACGATAAGAGCCGCTAGTCGCCCTCCTCTTCCAGGCACCACCAGGTAGGACTGTCTTATAATATACACACGATTAATGTTGATTGACTTGTTATTATAAAACCAGATTAGAATGGTAATGCTTTCAATCCCGCCACTACATTCGCACATGTATACAAATTGCTATGAGCATAATATTGTATTTGGAGACAGCGATTAATTTTGTAATATTCGGTGAATTTTGTGGCCAACATGAGATATACTGCCATAAGCTGGTTTATGTAACTTTTGCTATTGTCCTGATATTCTTGTTAATGGCATATGGCGTATAGGATCATATGTAGCTTGGAGTTATCCTTAATTTTACTGTATTATGAGTGCGCTAATTAATGCAATAATTGTTGGTTACACCGAGATATACATGGATATATTATTATATGGTTTTCGTGTTGGTTACACCGATATATTACTATATGGTTTTATATTCACAGAGGCTGACGCTGGTGCTGGTGGTAAGAAGAAAAAGAAGAGTTCTGCTTTCCAGACAATATCTTCTGTTCACAGGGTATGACTACATGTAGACGCATCAAAGGGTTTACTATAGTTTGTAAAAAGTTTCCCCGAAATTGCTAATGGGCATCTCATTATCCTGACGTCGTCGAGAAATGAGAATTTCGTTAGACATTATTGTTAACCATCGCCGTTTTGACCATTCTAATGAATCAAGCACGCACACAAAAAAACACATCCGTCCGCGATTCTATTGGGTTTCTAGAGGACGAATGAAGGTAGCGTAATCCGCCAATGTAGGCAGAATAATCCGTTACTGAAGACAGCGTAATCCGTTAATGAAGGCCGAACAATCCGCTAATGCAGAATGCGTAATCCGGTAATGTAATTAAGACAGAGTAGTCCGTTAATGAAAGGTGAGTCATCCGTTTCTGAAGGCAGATTAATCCGCCAATGAGGGCCGAGTAATCCGTTAATAAAGGCAGAGTAATCCGTTAATTGAGGAACAGTAATCTGTTAATTAACGAAGACAGAGTAATCCGTTAACAAAGACATAAATCCGTTAACGAACACTTTTATTTCTCAGAATATGCACATGATACTTTATATATAATACTTTTCCTTTGAATCGCCAAACAATATACACGATTCGAACATGAATTTGTCATTATGTCCCTGTACAATATCGGTATCTCATAATGCTCTTGCCCAACGTGAATATGAAACTCGTAATTTGTTCCATTGTTTTGTATTTCAGGAATCGTTGAATAAACTGATGAAAAACTTGTACACAACGCATCCCCATTTCGTCAGATGCATCATCCCCAACGAGCTCAAGCAACCAGGTATGTCGACATGTTAAATCAACCAGGTATGTCGAAAGGTTAAATCGACCAGGTATGTCGAAATGTTAAAACTATCAGGTATGTCGAAAGGTTAAAGCGATCAGGTATGTCGAAAGATTAAAGCGATCAGATATGTTGAAAGTTTAAAGCAACAGGCATGTCGAAAGGTTAAATCGACCAGGCGTGTCGAAAGGTTAAATCGACCAGGTATGTCGAAAGGTTAAAGCGATCAGGTATGTCGAAAGGTTATTTCGTGTTACATGTGATCAACATAGGTCGAACAATGTAATAAATACGTGGATTTACATGACTACGACTTTTATGGAGAAAAAAATGTATGGCCCTTTAACCCTTTTTACGCTGAATGGGCATAACACTAAATACTTATATAAACTTATATATTGGAACAGTCTGTTATTCATTTTGACAAATGAGAGCGCAGAAGGTTAATATTCTTTGGTGTGAAATGTTCCGATAATAAATTCAACACATGACCAATTGTATTGTTTTGAACTTATCATCTGAACATTTCCCAAGGGAACTAATAATCAATGAGTATTTAGTATAGAAAGATTTAAATTTGCGCAGGAAAAGTTGTTTCTGCCAAATAAGTTCGGTTAGTCGCTGGCAGTAGAATGCTCCTCCTATATAAATCACGTACATATTATCTTCCCTTCGATTAATTATTACTGCAACGCAATAATTGTTGACGAACGTCTTGGAAGCATGCTGCAAACATTCGTCAAAATTAATGTCTCAATAGTAGGAATTGCTCAATAGCATTATAAATTGAACTTATGTACACTCTCGTGTATTTTACCCGCAGGTCTGGTCGATGCCGGTTTAGTCCTGCATCAGCTTCAGTGTAACGGTGTACTGGAAGGAATCCGTATATGTAGAAAGGGCTTCCCAAGCAGGATCATCTACTCGGAATTCAAGCAGAGATACTCAATCCTGGCTCCAAACGCCGTGCCACAGGGATTCGTCGACGGTAAACATGTCACAGAAAAAATACTCGTGGCGCTCAAGATGGACGAAGCTGACTATAAGCTCGGAACAACTAAAGTGTTTTTCAAGGCCGGGGTTTTGGGTCTCTTGGAGGAGATGAGAGACGATGCTCTCACTAACATCATCGCTTACCTACAGTCCTACATCCGCGCTTACGTATTCAGGACAACCTTCAAGAAACTCAAGGATCAGAGGTAATGTTGGTACGCTTTATTACCAGACCTTCCATGGCAGTAGTTTTAGATATAGTTTGCCTTGCCACAAGAACTGTAGACACACACGTGGTGGTCTTTTCAGGACAGTGTGAGTGTGTAACGTATAATGCCTTCGCCACAATTGACCAGAACATCGATGTCACGTACTACTTTTGTCTTTTACGGTTGAGTTTTGTCAGTAAATTCGAAGTAGATACGACACATGATAACTTCAATTTTCCTCCCAAAGATGTTTAAGTTTACAGCATTTTATCTTGGACATTTGTGGAAAATTCAGCTGCCTTCATCGAATAAATATAGTAACTACATGTATTCCTCAGACCCTTGTCTACCAAATGCACACTCCCATATATTTTCATTGCGATCATATATCTCACATCGTTTCGTTTGTTTTATCTCGACAGAACCGGTCTGGAGCTCATACAGAAGAATGTACGAAAGTGGCTAGGACTCAGAAACTGGGGCTGGTGGAAACTGTACGTTCAGGTAAGCTGACTAACTTCCATGTGCCCGGAGTGATGTTGAACACAGTCATATATGATCATATTTATTGTGTGCCCACTTTAAAACTTCTATCTAACTTGTGTTTCCTCAGCAACCAAAATGTGTTGGTATACAGAATCTAAATGTAGATACGCTGTCGATGTGTTATCAGCGAATGTGTCCACTTCCATAGCCGAACAACTTGTAACAATGCCGATCAAGTATACACTCTTGGTTTAATTTGGCGCCACTTTTGCCGTATACCATTGTACGTGTAGAACTATTATTCATGAACAATATCATTTGTGTCACGACATTTTGCGTCATTTTCTGAAATTTAAGACTATTAACATTTCCATGACTGGAGCTTCCTGAAAATGTGCGAAAACCCAGACTGAGTGTCAATGCATTCTATTAGATATGCGAGTCTCTAATAGGGGCCTCGCATATATAAGAGAATGCATTGGCACATGATATTTAGTGCTTGACCAGCGCAGCTCCTGCAATGAAATGATTGAGAATACGATCGAGTCTTATACTTATTCCAAATATTTTTGTTCAGATCAAACCAATGCTGAATGTTGCACGAGAAGAGGAAGAGATGCAAAAGAAAGAGGAAGAAATGGAGAAACAGAGGGGAGAAATGGAGAAGAAACTCGTTTTCCTCAAAGAGCTGGAAGAGCAGAATGTTACGCTTCAGTGTCAGAAAGATGACCTTGCCCTTCAGCTTCAGGCTGAACAGGATCACATCTCTGACCTTGAGGAGAAAGTGGAGATTATGGTGGAGCAGAAGATAGAGAATGACCAACAGCTGAAGGAGGCCGAGGATCGTCTGGGGGAATCCGAGGGGCAGATAACCACGATGGCTGACAAACAGGACAAAATGAAACAGGAGATGAATGATCTCAAGCAAGATTGTAACGAAATGGACTCACACATCAACAAGGTTTGTTTCTAAACTTTCGAAAGAGTTACGGAATTAAAGGAGATCACGTGATTATATATGACCAAATGAGAGCATAGATCTGAATTACTGATCCACAATTCTTTCCTCAAAAGATGTGTCTTTCGAGTGTAACATACATAATCTTGCCCTTCGCTGCACTTTCCGGCGATCATACTATATATTAATATTACCTATATTCATACTACATAATATTCATAATATGCATATTCATACTATATATTCGCGCGCTCACTACGTATTCGGAATTTCGAGTTATACCTTTCCCTGTTTTGAGCCTTGCATATTTCTCCATTACCTCGATCGCTCAATAAATATGTTACCAGTCGTAATGACCGGTACATCATGTATCACATGTCTAGTCGGCATCACTTCCGCTATTACAGTCGTAGTGTCCAGTGTTCAAGGGTGTCTCTACTACCACCCCCTTGAATCCTGAATACCAGTTAACAGAGCGGGCTGCACCCTGCATACCAGTTAACAGAGCGGGCTGTATCCTGCATACCAGTTGAGAAAATGTGGAGTTCAAGACTTATTAATTTGACACTAATATCATAGTTCGCACACATTTCTTGAAGTGACATCCATAACTTAAACATGCCAAGCGGTATTAGACTGAATTACAACAAACAATATCATGTGGGACATCCATAACTTAAACCTGCCAAGAGGCATTATACTGAATTACAGCAAACAATATCATGTGGGACATCCATAACTTAAACCTGCCAAGAGACATTATACTGAATTACAGCAAACAATATCATGTGGGACATCCATAACTTAAACCTGCCAAGAGGCATTATACTGAATTACAGCAAACAATATCATGTGGGACATCCATAACTTAAACCTGCCAAGAGGCATTATACTGAATTACAGCAAACAATATCATGTGGGACATCCATAACTTAAACCTGCCAAGCGGTATTAGACTGAATTACAGCAAACAATATCATGTGGGACATCCATAACTTAAACTTGCCAAGAGGCATTATACTGAATTACAGCAAACAATATCATGTGGGACATCCATAACTTAAACATGCCAAGCGGTATTATACTGAATTACAGCAAACAATATCATGTGGGACATCCATAACTTAAACTTGCCAAGAGGCATTATACTGAATTACAGCAAACAATATCATGTGGGACATCCATAACTTAAACATGCCAAGCGGTATTAGACTGAATTACAGCAAACGATATCATGTGGGACATCCATAACTTAAACCTGCCAAGAGGCATTATACTGAATTACAGCAAACGATATCATGTGGGACATCCATAACTTAAACCTGCCAAGAGGCATTATACTGAATTACAGCAAACAATATCATGTGGGACATCCATAACTTAAACCTGCCAAGAGGCATTATACTGAATTACAGCAAACAATATCATGTGGGACATCCATAACTTAAACCTGCCAAGAGGCATTATACTGAATTACAGCAAACGATATCATGTGGGCCATCCATAACTTAAACTTGCCAAGAGGCATTATACTGAATTACAGCAAACGATATCATGTGGGACATCCATAACTTAAACCTGCCAAGAGGCATTATACTGAATTACAGCAAACAATATCATGTGGGACATCCATAACTTAAACCTGCCAAGAGGCATTATACTGAATTACAGCAAACAATATCATGTGGGACATCCATAACTTAAACCTGCCAAGAGGCATTATACTGAATTACAGCAAACAATATCATGTGGGACATCCATAACTTAAACCTGCCAAGAGGCATTATACTGAATTACAGCAAACGATATCATGTGGGCCATCCATAACTTAAACTTGCCAAGAGGCATTATACTGAATTACAGCAAACGATATCATGTGGGACATCCATAACTTAAACCTGCCAAGAGGCATTATACTGAATTACAGCAAACAATATCATGTGGGACATCCATAACTTAAACCTGCCAAGAGGCATTATACTGAATTACAGCAAACAATATCATGTGGGACATCCATAACTTAAACCTGCCAAGAGGCATTATACTGAATTACAGCAAACAATATCATGTGGGACATCCATAACTTAAACCTGCCAAGAGGCATTATACTGAATTACAGCAAACGATATCATGTGGGACATCCATAACTTAAACCTGCCAAGAGGCATTATACTGAATTACAGCAAACGATATCATGTGGGACATCCATAACTTAAACCTGCCAAGAGGCATTATACTGAATTACAGCAAACGATATCATGTGGGACATCCATAACTTAAACCTGCCAAGAGGCATTATACTGAATTACAGCAAACAATATCATGTGGGACATCCATAACTTAAACCTGCCAAGAGGCATTATACTGAATTACAGCAAACAATATCATGTGGGACATCCATAACTTAAACCTGCCAAGAGGCATTATACTGAATTACAGCAAACAATATCATGTGGGACATCCATAACTTAAACCTGCCAAGAGGCATTATACTGAATTACAGCAAACGATATCATGTGGGACATCCATAACTTAAACCTGCCAAGAGGCATTATACTGAATTACAGCAAACGATATAATGTGGGACATCCATAACTTAAACCTGCCAAGGGGCATTATACTGAATTACAGCAAACGATATCATGTGGGACATCCATAACTTAAACCTGCCAAGAGGCCTTTTACTGAATTACAGCAAACGATATCATGTGGGACATCCATAACTTAAACCTGCCAAGAGGCATTATACTGAATTACAGCAAACGATATCATGTGGGACATCCATAACTTAAACCTGCCAAGAGGCATTATACTGAATTACAGCAAACAATATCATGTGGGACATCCATAACTTAAACCTGCCAAGAGGCATTATACTGAATTACAGCAAACAATATCATGTGGGACATCCATAACTTAAACCTGCCAAGAGGCATTATACTGAATTACAGCAAACGATATCATGTGGGACATCCATAACTTAAACTTGCCAAGAGGCATTATACTGAATTACAGCAAACGATATCATGTGGGCCATCCATAACTTAAACCTGCCAAGAGGCATTATACTGAATTACAGCAAACGATATCATGTGGGACATCCATAACTTAAACCTGCCAAGAGGCATAATACTGAATTACAGCAAACGATATCATGTGGGCGGGAATACAATAAGAACAGTTGAGTAATTGTGTGTTATAAAAGCTGCGTACCAACCTTGTTGTTGAATCTTGAATTCCGGTTAAATTTTGTATATTAATCCCGAATCCAAGTTACCAGGGGGTATGAATCATGCGTGCCACATGGGCAACACCTGAATCCCTCGTACCAGAAAGGGGGTGTGGTCAAACCCTCATATTCAACAATGTGATCCACGCATCGCGACATAATACAGGGACGTAACTAATAGAACTTTGTTTGAATTTCTAACTATCACCGAATATCTTGGATCTGATCAAAATTTCAACACTGGGAAAATACATTTGCAACTCGTTCATCGATTAGTATATTTTGATTGGCATTTGAAAACGATGCATTTTTTTACTGTTGGAAATTTAAACTTTGCAGGTAGAGAAGGAGAAAACCTCCAAAGAAAACGAGATAAAGGGTCTGCACGATGAGCTCACTAAACAGGACGAAGAGTTGAACAAGATATCGAAGGCTCGCAAGGCGCTGGAAGATAATCACAATAAAACCACGGATGAACTCAGATCTGAGCAAGATAAAGTTAGCGGCCTCAACAAGATCAAGAACAAGCTCGAATCTACTCTGAACGAGGTGCGTGTATCAGTGTGTTATTATCATAATTTATTCTTAATGCATCAATTGTGGATGTAGTGCGTGTATCAACCTTTGATTATCATCCGTTATCCTGATTGGCTGTGTAATTTGGCGGCTGGTTGTATTGTTCGCTCGGTCGGTCGTCGGGGTGTTATGCGCTGTCATGCAGAAGTGTTGTTATTTTTCAAACGCTGTCAATTTTAGTGGTGCATGAAATAACAGCCGATACGCACACGATTAGATAGCGAAAGATGTTTAACATGGGTTCACGATTAGATAGCTATTGATATTCGATCGTAGTAACACATATCGTGCGAGGTTGGGATTGAGGTTATGATTATCTGAATAACATATATTTGAATAAGTATTTTTGAAAGAGCCTTGGCATCACACCCCCCCCCCAAAAGAGAATCTTATTTATGTCCGACCAAGTTGATCACTTGTGATGTTGTACATTATTTCATACAACTGTCATCATTTCGTCAAAGTACGTTATATGTAGAGTTATCACCCTTCCGATACGTTCTATATAGAGTTATCACCCTTCCGATACGTTCTGTATAGAGTTATCAGTTATCACCCTTCCGATACGTTCTATATAGAGTTATCACCCTTCCGATACGTTCTATATAGAGTTATCACCCTTCCGATACGTTCTATATATAGTTATCACCCTTCCGATACGTTATATATAGAGTTATCACCCTTCCGATACGTTCTATATAGAGTGATCACCCTTCCGATATGTTCTATATAGAGTTATCACCCTTCCGATACGTTATATATAGAGTTATCACTCTAACTCAGAAAACTCATTTAGAAATATAATCCCAACCTCGTGTGACACGTGTTACTGTGATTGGATTAAGATCCCAATTAACTTAGATTAGTACAGTGTTGTAGTTCACTCAAATGTTGGCTATCTATCTATGGTGCCAGTTGTTAAACATTTCCGAGTTTTTCCACAAGTCCTGAAAAGCGTGGCTGCCAAACAAACATAACTGTTGGTCGGTATGTTATGTGCATCACTAGTTTCCTGATTTAAACGCGTGTCTTATTCAGATGGAGAGCTGTTTGGAAAGAGAGAAGAAAATAAGAGGTGATGTTGAGAAAGTGAAGCGTAAACTGGAACAGGATCTGCGCGCCACTCAGGATAATCTCGAGGAATTGGAGAGAACCAAACAGGAGTCAGACGAACAGCTCAGAAGGTACCGACATATTTTCGAAGTTCCCACTTACTTGGCTTATATTTCTACGTTCAACAATGCTGCCAATATATTAGTGACCACATGAAAGTAAAACAATTTCTTCTGGGAAACGACTAATGTTTCATTCTACATCCTACAACAAGCCGTATTTTCTATATGCTTATATATTATTTGTATTCTATGTGCAATGCCCAACGGAGTCATTTTGAAAACTCCTAACCAATAATGAGTTCTATGCGAACAGTAATGTTTGGAATTATCACATACTTTAAGTAATGAAATCGACGGCTTCATCTATATTTACATCGTGGCTGCACATACCAATATGGTGATAATATACAGGTATGTATTCCAGAAAAGAGTCGGACCTCAACAATACCCGAGCTCAGTTAGAGGAGTCGGAAACCCAGTGTGGTCAACTCAACCGAAAGCTCAAGGAATTTCAGGCTTCACTCGGCGAGCTCGAGGAGGAGTACGAGAATGAAAGAGTCGCGAGAGATCGGGTGAGTTTCATGGCGAAGTGTGTCATCCATATAGCGTGACACAATGGACTCAATTTAGTTTCGTGAATCACTCATAATTGTGTTGTAATTTAACCATTCACACGACGACGATGAATACACCATTTATGGTTATGTCCGCACCCAGATATATTTATTAATTATATACTATCACGGTTTAATATTAGTATGTATAACGTAATTAACGACAATCTGACAACCCAATCACGACATAATCTGATTGCGTATGGAAATATATAATTTTACTCTCATTAGATACGACATAATAAAAGTCAACTCGACAACGACCGAAGTTAAAATCATCCATCCATTTACTATAGGCCGACATATGTCATACAATTGCGTAGTTATGTTCGCTATTTTTGCATAACTAGTGTCGATTGTGGGTAGCACAACAGCAATAAATGATAGTAAGGTTTCAGTCAAATTGCCGTTCGGAAAATATAAGTTACAACCAGTCAAATCAGAGAGATCGATTAGATTAATATTAAACGTTCGGTACACATGGGTAACTATAAACAGATTATACCACCACAACCGCTACTACAACCACCACCTCCACCACAATCACCGTAACCACCGCAACCCACTGCCACAACCGCTACAACTACCACAACCACCACCACAACCACTACAACTACCACAACCACCACCACAACCACTACCAAAATCACCACAACCACAATCAGAATCACCACAAACACCATCACAATCACCACAACCAACATCACAATCACCACAACCACCATCAGAATCACCACAACCACCACAACAATAACCACAATCACCGTAACCACCGCAACCCACTGCCACAACCGCTACAACTACCACAACCACCACCACAACCACTATCACAATCACCACAAGCACCACAGCCACCATCACAATCACCACAACCACAATCAGAATCACCACAAACACCATCACAATCACCACAACCAACATCACAATCACCACAACCACCATCAGAATCACCACAACCACCACAACAATAACCACAATCACCGTAACCACCGCAACCCACTGCCACAACCGCTACAACTACCACAACCACCACCACAACCACTATCACAATCACCACAAGCACCACAACCACCATCACAATCACCACATCCACAATCAGAATCGCCACAAACGCCATCACAATCACCACAACCAACATCACAATCACCACAACCACCACAACAATAACCACAAGCACCACAACCACTATCACAATCACCACAAGCACCACAACCACTATCACAATAACCACAACCACCATCAAAATCACCACAACCACCAACACAACCACCATCCACCACCACCACCACCACCAACACAACCACCGCAACCACTATCCCAACCATCGAAACCACCACCACAACCACCACCACAACCACCACAACCCACTGCCACCACCACCACAACCACTACCACAACCACCACCACAACCACTACCACAACCACCATCAAAATCACCACCACCAACACAACCACCGCAACCACTATCCCAACCATCGAAACCACCACCATCACCACCAATATCACCACAACCAGTTTCCACTGAATGAATAATGCATCGAGACGTTAATTTGAAACTATTATATATGTTTCAGGCTGAGAAGCAGAGGACTGATCTGGTCAGAGATTTAGACGAACTCACCGAGAAACTCGAGGAACAGGGTGGAGCTACGGCCGCTCAGGTGAGTTCTGTTAATGTGCCGGAATTATATGAGTGATCAGTTAAATATGTTTCGTACGATTTCATACCGAACGCATTAAATATTATCTGCCACGATGTACTGCAATCTAACACCAAAACCACTTGCCGCAGCGTCAGGTTCCAAAAAATAACATGCACTGCGAACAAGCATCCAAAATTCACGATGGGAAAACGTATATAAACATATAAGTATATACCCAACGATGTATTTCGCAATGTATCGCAACTGGCCAATTAATTAGTCAGATCCTGGCAACACTGTCTCTTGTAAAATGTGTGCCTGGCCATTAAAACTACATATATCGTTTCTCATAGTAACTTCACATTGACGTGTCTGTTATATATCAGGTTGAGGTCAGCAAGAAGCGAGAGCAGGAGCTTAACAGACTGCGTAGAGAGATGGATGATTGTAACATGCAGCATGAGACTCAGATATCAGCTCTCAGAAAGAAACTGGGCGACGGCGTCAACGATCTGACTTCTCAACTCGAGGCTGCACATAAAGCTAAATCTAAGTGAGTTATCTCCTACCTCGTCATGACATGTCACCACCCATGCACTCTGTTAATGTTATTATGTGTCGATCACTACATATCATATATAAAACAATACATCTGGTTAATGGGCGTCATCTGGTTAATAGGCGTCATCTGGTTAATAGGCGACATATGGTCAAAGGTACTCAATCCGACCAGAGGGTCCCCATCTCAACAGATTCCAACAACAACAATCCGATCAGATGGTCCTATATTACTATTTCTTTGGCTTTTGGGGTAAAAAATATTTGATTCGAGTCGAGGACCAAACAAAGCTCAGAGATATTAGATATTGATTTTTGAAATTTGTTATTTTCTCGAGATGAGTACTAATAATTGCCTTCAACTTCGTAATATGCTCGAGATGTGTACACCAAAACACTATTCAAACAGACAAGGATGGATAACTCAAAAATCAAATGGTAATAATAACGCAATTTTGACTGTGTTCTGGTACAGAAAGTATTCCCGATAATGAAAAATAATAGATTTCTAAAATCGATATCTAAAAAATCTGAGCTTTAATGGGTGGCTTCCTCGACTCGAATCAAATATTTTTGACCCCCGAAGCCATTGAAATAGTAATTGCGAGGAGTTTTATCGGATTGAGTACCTTTAATATACGACATCTGGTTAATGGGTGATGTATGGTTAATGGGCGTGTGTCCCTTGTCTCCTTGCGTTCCATTCACTCAACTCCACAACATAATTTCGTAAATATGAACTTACTCCTGTACACCATATGCATGCAGCATTAAACATGTTATACACATGCTAACCGAAATTGTCGCCTAATTTATTCTTTCTATGTTATATCATATATATTATTTAGAGGATATCTAATAAGTCGCAATTATATATGAAATGTATTAACCGAGTGTACTAAATTCGATTCGAGCCGAGCTTTAGTGGGGCTCGAATTGAATTTAGTGGACGAGGTTAAGGCATTTCGTATAGAATAGCGACTAATATGTGGTTCATTTTATTACATAATCACATTTTAGCAAGTAAAAACCATCTCGAAACGCTGGCATTAAACAAAAAGTAATAATGATTTCCTTATCACAACCAAAGAGGAAGTAAAGACACCTTCAAGAAAAAAATATAATGCCAAATTAAATGTGTCTCTTCATGATGAACACATTTTCAACCACCCTTATTATCCACCCTTATTATCCATGTGTATCTCACAGTTTACACTCAGTGAACCAACAAATATTAAAGGCCATATATATCTATATTCTAATTAACATAATAATGCAGTTTCGGTATGGACATCGATATCATTACACTAAGATCTGACAAACCTGTGTGTGCCGATAATACACGTGTATCTTACTAACAATATGAGGCCGGATTTAGAGACTTATTGTGTGATAAAACTTAACATACAATAAACAATATGCCACCGCGCTAATTAATCCATGTTTTTGCCATAACATAAACATGAGCATATTTTAAATTGTTTCCGTTAACCTACAGATCGGATGCTGAAAAGAACCAAATGAAACGGGAGATTGATGACTTGGGAAATCAAGTTGAATACTTCAAGAAGAATGGAGTGAGTGAATATCCTATTCCTGACCAGTGTCAATAAATTCACGAGACAGGCTAAAATTAATGTTATTGGCAAATATGAAAACAGAACAAAGCTGGCATTCTTTGACTTATGAAATCATTCGTAGACGATGTCCATGGATGGTTCATGGTTGATGAGTTTGGATATTATTCTTATTTGTGCATAGTGATGTCAACGTGAGATTTCACCTCACGTCATTTTATTGCATTACATTGTCATAGACCCATAGCTCACGTATCGGTCCATCGGTATAACCTGCTATCCATTATGTTGTCCATTGTGTCCGATGGCTAGACTAGAAACGAGATTTATTATCAAACACGAAGTTGATGTACATGCACGCACCTGTTGTATGTCATATATCACATTCACACTTTCAACCTATCTACATGTATAGTTACGTTTATTCATATAGGCTTACATATTAATATATTGCTGCCTTCTCTCCGTTGTGCAGGGTGCATCAAATAAGGTCACGAAGCAAATGGAAGCTCAGATAGCCGAGATGAACACGACGATTGACGATGGTGCCCGATTGGTCTCCGAGCTCCAGATGCAGAAGACAAAGATGCAATCTGAGATGGGTCACGTGAGCAGACAGCTGGAAGAGTCGGATCAGCGGGCTAACCAACTCGCTCGAGAGAAGAAACAATTGATCGACCGTGTCGAGGAAGCGAAACAAGCCATAGACGAGGGATCAGCGGTACGTTCCATACATGTATAACAAATAGATGAGGGTCCACAAAGTTTCACAAACCAACAATATATAGAGAAGAGTCACCAGCAGGTATTTGTGTGCTTCCTTAACGAAAACACAATTCATGTCAACGTCTTTTCTCTCCATCACGAGTTTGTTTCTCACCTCAACATCTTACTATCATTTCATCTTGGTTATTCAATTTGAGCTATAAATAAGATAGTTTTGCAAAGTGTGTACGAAAGTAAAATGTTATTATGAGTTAAACTTGAAAGGCTTTATCTCGAATGGACAACACACGTTAAAACACGCTATGCATAATACGAATACATGTCTGTTCGCTGGTGCAGTTTTCTAAATATTCAATTATGAGTAAATAGAGAGTACTCAATTGGTTTCAAAGAATACGTGAACTAATTCACAAGGGTACCATGTTCCACACAAATAAAAAAAATCGAATCGTTGATAATACACTAACAAACTCGAACACAACCCAATATTCCAGATGCAATCATGAGACCAACTGATCAGGTCCTCGTCACCAAATCCCCTTATTAATCGCTGATTGCGCAGACAGTCACATAATACTTATCACAACTATAGCCGCATCTGGTAAAGCCTGAGTGATCGGAGCGAACTGACTTACGTCACGTATCATCGAATCTTATTGATTATTCTGTTTATTAGACAACTATCACAACTGAAAGGCGCTAACACCTAAGATAATATGTGACCAAATACAATGTGGTCCCCGGTTAATTGACCGCGCATGCGCTCACAGGTGGGATATTATCACTTTTAATTCACCGAGATATCCTATACAATCACGACTAAGTGTGTACTAAATGGCTGTCCGTGGCCTGTATTCTTATAATATCAGAACACGCCATGATTCCAGACTATTAAGAATAGACCATTATAATATACAATGTTATAACTTAATAAGGGGATAAGTAGTAACTGTACGAACCGAGGATATCGTTAGTTTGATGGATACATAAAACACGGTTGGCTAAAAAAAATCTAATTTTAAAACTAAACCATTTACTGTGATATTTTGGCAGCACTTTAACAAAGCCCAGACTGAGATGCGTAACCTGAACGCTGAGATTGACGCCCTGAGGGAGCAAATCGACGAAGAAAATGAATCTAAAGCCCAACTTCAGCGCGCGCTGTCGAGGGTTAACAACGAGTGTCAACAATGGCGCGTCAAATACGAATCAGAGGGCGCCACTCGAGCTGAGGAACTCGAAGAGTCAAAGTGAGTTAGATTATTATTCATTCGCGTTTTGTCATCTATTCTAAGCAATTTTCTTCGTCTATCGACTAACGAAACCACGTTAAAGTGATGTGAAACACCCCGGTAGGGTGATCAACTGGAATTAGGGAATAATCTTGTTCAAAGTAGTAATTTGTTTGTATATTATCTCCAAATAGACGACAAATACATCCATTATTATATATTAATTAAATGCAGTGACTCTCGTTGGCGAAATCGTTTTTGTTAGTTTATCACCGATAGATGCGTCCCGAATCGAGTAGTAAATATTTACAATTGAGCGTTGTTCAAAAGATGTTTTCTATGGAGTGGTACGGTCGATTTGCTTCAGATTTTCTGCGATGTTAGTAGAATGTTACATTCCGCCAGTTGGCACAGCGCCCGAGTACTAACTGCATGCACCCGAACAGTACATAATATGTCTTTAAACCCTGATACACATTTGTCAATGCATATACTTGTAGCATTTTGTGAAACAATTCACGGTGTCCACGCCACACATTTTGGACTGATTATTGTTGTATAGTAAAACGATCACAACCATACGACTTGGTTCCCGTTTCTAAGCTTCGGTTATCTTGTACTGTTGTCTATGGTGGAGGACATGTGCGCCAAGTTCTAGCTAATGTCACCATTATTCATCATATGGACTATATCACAATAACACTTTTCAGACGGAAGTTACAATCACGTTTGTTGGAGATGGAGGAGAACGCAGAAACAGCCATGGCTAAGGTTAACTCACTAGAGAAGACTAAATCGAGAATCGCCGCCGAGCTGGATGAAGTCGTCGCTCAGTTAGAGTTGGTGGGTGTACTCGGTTGTCGATAAATCCTCCACTTGACAATGTGGATTGCTTTGCCATTTCGTTATAAAATTGGGTCTATTCTCACACAGAACAGTCGCCACATTTGCGACGCAATTATTCTAAAGCACACAACATTTATTCCAAAGATATCGTGGAGTATTTTCATAAAATACCGATTTCTTCCCACAAATCACAATCTCTTATGATTTAACTTATCCATGTTATTAGTCATCATCGTATTTGTTCTCCTCTGCTTAAACGGCTGAAACTATCTGCTGATTTCTCCCTCCAAAGGAAAAGAGATGTATACCCGGCATCATGATGGTTTAAATGTATACCCAGCGTTATGGTGGCCTAAATTAATGTGATATTGGACTTCTGATACACATTGTTTTGACAACTATTATTATTAAAATTCACGTATGTGCTTTATAGCATAATGAAGGGTCGAATACAAGTCATATGCAGTAACACAGTTATTCGTGTAGGTCCGTAACTCCATATGCTACTCTGAATAGTGTTTTTTTTTAAGTTGCCGGAATTTTTAAGTTCACATGACAACATATAGCCCAGTTCATCCGGAAGACTATTCAATAGACTTAGTGGTGCAGTGGTGCAGAAGGCTCTGTCACCAACATTTATATACGTTAGAATGGTCAGATTTCGGCAGCGAGAGAAGCTTCTTCCCATAGACTGTTTCTGCATATTAAGACCTTGTCGGTTGAAGCTCACCAACTCCTGGATATAAGCATGCACTGTTCCATCGATAGCTCGAAACGTCATTACCAGTAATTTGAATTTAATTCGATGACGGGCAGGTAGCCAATGTAAAACGAACGTTACCAGAGTAATGCCTGACCTTCTCGGAAATCGCGCAACAATCACTGCAACAGGTTTCTTAACCTGTTCAAGCTTTCTCATTGTCGCGTCAGCAATGACGAATACATATGGATTCATATAATCCATTTACTTTCTGGTGGCTAACGACTGAATGGTATATTTTGCTGCCGTCAATATTAAACACAGTATGAATCCTTTCGACATTTATCAGCTGGTAGTTATAAGCACGGTAGACATGTTTAAATGTTTTTTCTATCGACATGCCATGTTGACGTCTAAGAATGAACGGATGTTTCGAACCGCTTCATTTGTACTGGTGGAATCCGAGTGTTGTCATCATTCAATTTCAATTTCTTGCTGATTACTTCCTTTGGACTTAAACGACTGCGCATCTGCAATCCGTGTGAGTCGGCGTCTAATCAATAATCGAATCAAACAACAGTCTTTACATTTGCCCCACAGGCCACATCAACCATCGCGGGAATGGAGAGAAAACAGAGAAATTGCGACAAATCTGTGCAGAACCTCGACGGAAAATGCAAACAGCTTTCTCTGGACGTCATCACCGCACAGAAAGAAAGCAAGGCGTCCACGAACGAATTACTCCGGTCAAGGTCACTCGCAGATGAACTTCAAAACACAGTCATTGTTATCAAGCGGGAAAACAAGATTCTCACTGGTAAACTACAATCTTAATAATTTCACTATTGTGAATTAAATTACGTTATATGTATTATGTAGTGTAGTTTGGCTTTATCCCTGACTTCAGAATATTTGTAGACGATTTTCGCAAGTCACTCTTCGGAATTACAGTAAATTAGAACTCTTGTATTTGGCTTTCCATGCGTGTTTTCATGACAATGTCGAGCATGTGCGTTCATACTTTTGTGTTGATAAAATAATCGGAGAACCAAATCACACCGTTTCGCAATATAGTTCTTTCTTTGGTTTTAGTGGGACTTTTCCAAACTTAAGGTAGGAAGTTACACAATTTGTGTTCGATATTTTGTGTGCATAATAAGGGCAACATGTTGCTCTTTTCGCTTAGTATATATTAATATCGCGGCAGTCACTATATGTGGGTAAACTGTCACCGGTAGCACCGGTCTTATCGAGACATCAAGGGAGATAATTCCTGCTTGGGGTTTGACTCTTTACATAGTGTACATGTATGTTTCTTTCTTCAGAGGAGATCCACGAGTTGAACTATCAGCTGCACGATGAGGGCCGTGACACACGCGGCATCGATGTAGCAGTGAGAAGGATGGGGGAGGAGAAACGAGAACTACATTCATCGCTGGAGGAGGCGAACGGTAATATCAGTCAGCTGGAGAACAAACTCACCAGAGCTATTAAAGATAAAACCGAAACGAGGTCAGAGGTCGAACAGAAAATAGCAGAGAAAGAGGAAGACTTCGAGAATGCAAGGTGATTAGAACCACGCGATAGAGTTAAAGCTACTATATTTACTTTAACATTGTCAACATAAACATAGTTTGGAAAATTTGATAGTTATCACAACTGTTAATGTATTGTATATTATTGTGCAAATAAAGATCTATCTAACTGATGACACACGTGATACGTTGTTTAATTGCGCAACATATATTTACATGATGTTGCATGTATTTTGTACAATAAATTAAACGAGTATGTTTCAAATGTAATGGCAAATCGGTCAAAGGGTTCTTTGTTTTCACAGTCAGGGAATATTAACAAGGGCTGTCTTAACGGTTTTCTCAGATAATTAACGACGTCGCTGAATCCATCTGATGTGATCACCAATATATACAACCACCTCATTACTAGTCTTTTCCGTACACGTATATATATCGATTGATTGCGTTCGAGAAACGTTTGCGGTTAGCTAATTCACATTATAACCCCTTTAAAAGCCAACACAAAATTCTACAAGGTTTAGTCCATAAATGGCTGATGACAATGGATATTAATACTTTTCACTCTCCAAGACTTGATATAGTATGTCTGACATTTGAAGAATGTGATAGATAGAGTCACCACATTTACCCTCTGGGGACCTCATTTTGCTTAGGCCTCAACTGCATGCTATGGGAGATAGATAATATTTTTCCCCAGTTGCAATTGGTAATGTGCACCCATTAGACACCTCGATTATGCATTTTATCTTCTGAAAATTAGGGGATATAGAAACTGAACAGAATGGGAAAAGTTATCTAAACACATTGTTAATTTGAGACTTTAGTTACTTCCCAGAAGAGTGAAATTAGTTATGCTAGCCCGCTGTGCGGGGTAGCGTCACTAAATTCACACTCTGGGTCCTCGTCATGCAAATGACATGCACACTATATCACCGCTTGCTACTCTCCTCTCTACAGGCGAAACCATCAGCGTGCTCTTGATTCATTGAACCAGACTCTGGAGGTGGAGATTAAACAGCGAGGGGAAGCTCAGCGCATCAGGAAGAAGTTAGAGAGTGATATCATGTCACTTGAGGGATCGCTGGATTCGAGCAACAGGGCGCGAGAAGAGATGGATAAGTCAGTGAAGAGATACCAAACACAAATCAAGGTACCCAACATTAATATCATGTGGGTGGGTGGGTGGGCCTAATATGTGAATGATTGTGGGAAGAGTCACTGGAGGCCAACAAGAGGGCGCGGGAAGAGATGGATAAGTCAGTGAAGAGATACCAAACACAAATCAAGGTACCCAACAGTAATATCATGTGGGTGGATGGGTGGGCCTAATATGTGAATGATTGTGGGAAGAGTCACTGGAGGCCAACAAGAGGGCGCGGGAAGAGATGGATAAATAAGTGACACTATACCAAGCCAAGGTACCCCAACAATGCTATCACACGTGAGGTGGTGTTTTGTGAGTGGGGGCTGCTCGTTGTGGTGGTGGTTTTAGCGGGCGGGATGGGGTCGCTGGATTCCAGCAATAGTGTGCGAGAAGAGACGGAAATTTCATAGAAAAGGCGCCAAGTCAAGGTACATGTACATTAGTGTGAATATCATGTGGTTTCATCAAATATAATGTTCCCCGATCTATCCATGTGCATTCATGATTCAATGGACATACCATGTTCCACACAAATAAAACAAATCGAATCGTTGATAATACACTAACAAACTCGAACACAACCCAATATTTCAGATGCAATCATGAGACCAACTGATCAGGTCCTCGTCACCAAAGCCCCTTATTAATCGCTGATTGCGCAGACAGTCACATAATACTTATCACAACTATAGTCTATTGCACTGGCCTCTGAAAGGTTATACATGCAGATTATCTTGCTTGTTAATGTAATGGTGGTCGATGGACAGTGTAGAATAAATTAGTGTGTTTATTTTGAACCAAGATTATTCTAGACTTAAATTTCAACGGGAGATCCAAATAATGTTGTTATTTCTCACTTCTGCTATCTACATGTACCCTTCCCCACTTCTACGCTGATAAAGTTTTCTGTCGAATTGTCTTTATTATGCACTCATCATGTTGTATGGGTTTATACGTGTATTTGTTTTATTCTCGTGTTGTATCGGGGTTATACGTATAATTGTTTGGTTGTCCATGTTATATCAGCTTATACATGTAGTTGTTTTATTTTTCAGGAAATAGAGACAGTTATGATTGAGGAGCGTAGAAGCTTCAACGAAACCCGAGAATCCAGCTCCATAGTCGAACGCCGCGTATCCATAGTAACCGGCGAATTAGAAAAAATGAGGACAATCCTTGAACAGGTGAGCATTCTGCCAGTTTGGTGACAGCTACGTCCCTCATTAGTGATTGGTCTTCATAATTATTATAGTCATTCAATGAATTAGAGAAAATGAGAACAATTCTGGAATAGTCTATTGCTGGACAGGAATTAGCATGTTACATGCAGAACATGTACATATATATACATAAACTATAAATACGAATTAACATGTAACACACAGAATACATACATGTGTATATACACAACCCATACACATACCTTATAGTTCTTAAATAATTTATTCATTTCATGAATACAATTATTCTACAATTGAACTATACATTGCATACATTTGTTTATATCACTACATTTTGGTTATAGTTCAGTTGATTAACGTCATAAATACAGGATTGTTCAGTGTCACACAAGCCACAGTCGTGTGCCAGTATCATTTAACGATTTATAATTTTCTCACTTTAGACCGAGAGGGCCCGTAAATCATATGAGAGCGACATGAATGAGGCTGAGAACCGAATCATCGAGTTCACTGCGCAGGTCCACAGTCTAACAGCGAGTAAGAGGAAGTCAGATGCTGACTGTCTTACCATGCAGGTATGATACTTATTATATAAGAAATGCTTGCCACAATGGAGAGGACGGATAGTTTGATTGGTGTATTAATGATCGCCCAATCGTATAACAAATTATCCCGGTAGTGTATAGATCACCTGATTCGCATCGTGTTAGATATAAAAATATATCTAATCCGGCCCAGATTATATATTAAATAATTAATAATAGGACACGAGGGGACACGTATTGACGAGTATATATATCTAAGCTAATCCGGAAGGGTGATAACTCTATATACAGAACGTACTTTGACTAAATAACGGATATTTGTGTGAAATAATTTACAACTTTGGTCGTACATTCTTTAAAAAACACTCCTGCAAATGGCATGCTGTAAAACTATTAATGCTTACGATCAATCTTAATATATCTTGATTTAATATAGTGATCCATCATGCACATGTTTCCCCTGTGGTTGGGATTATATATATAATATCTAATCACCCCTCCTTTAAGAATGGGCTGGTATAAACACAACGTGCTTGATCAGCTAGGTTACAGTTCCATATTGCGCTATGACGTCAGTAATGTTGTATGATATATAGTTTTGACCGGGAAAATGGCATTGGGCACCAGAGGGTGTTGTCATGCAGCTGGTTGAGTCTCATATAAAGTGTAACTCAGTCGATCAGGTGAATTGGCCCAATACATCCCACGTCCTTCATCTTCTGTCGCAACTATGGTTCCAACCTCTATGGGTTTGGACTGATGTTGGTATAAGCGATCATTCTATCGACAGCAATCGTGGCAAAGTCGTAATATGGACATATATACACGTATGTCAATGGGCCAATATATTTATGAAGCAACTTAACCCCCAAAATAACTTAGTTTCCGTGATTGATGTAGATGTTTGTTTCATCGCAGGGTGATCTGGAAGAGATGTCGACTGAGATTAGGAATTTAGAGGAGCGTGCTAAGAAAGCAATGGCTGACTCTAATCGTTACTCGGAGGAACTACAACAGGAGCAGGAACACTCGGCTCAGATCGAGAACTTCCGGAAGAAACTCGAAGCTCAAGTCAAGATTCTGCAACAACGACTGGACGAAGTCGAGGCTAGTGCCATGAAGGGAGGCAAGAGACCAATGCAAAGACTGGAGGAGAGGGTAAATATTGTATACAAACATTGACAAACGGTCGTCAGTCCGCGCGTCTGTCTGTCTGTCCGTCTCAGTACATTTTTGTTTCTGAATGATAACTTTAGTATTCGTTTCCCGATCGACTTAAAACTTGGTACGTGGTTGAATCACAAGAAACACAGATCCCGTTCGAGTATGGTGCCGGTCCGATAACTTATGTCTGTGATATAGCGCTTGGCGTACATAGAATAACGCAACATATCTGGGTTCTAGATGATGTAACTTTAGTATTTGATTTTCGATTGACACAACATAGGTATGTCAAGAATACCCAATCAGTTTAAATATGGCTTCCGACCGACACATTTCACGGTGGGGAATCATGTGGTTTCGAGTTCAAAATAAACTAGGATAATGATATATTACATAGTATTTTGGCAGCTACGAGCATATGCTATACTATTTTTCAAACGAGCTGATACCTCATTTGTGTCCAAACAAATTGTTTGCTCTAACATTCTGACCAAAGTTGTCATTCGAAGGATACTCCTAGATGTATGGACTACATGTGTATTCCACGAACCTGCGACTGGAAACTTTGGTCAGAATGTTATAGAAAACTACTGAGTATTTCCGAACAAATACGGTATCAACTTGTTTTAACAATAAACTAGCATATGCTTGTAACAGTCAATATGCTATGTTATAGCAACGAATTCATTATATGTGACCCGCCATATCAAATCTAGTCGTAAGTCGGGATTTTTTTACCCTGTGCCAATGCATTCTCTTATATATGCGAGTCGACCATAGGTCGCCTCGCATATATAAGAGAATGCATTGGCCTAACAATTTTTTATCATTTTTTTTAAATAAATGTTTCTTACAATTTTTAGGACATAAAATAAAAAATATCCATTACCCTGCAGGGAACCCCACACATATATAGAAGCATATAGAAGAGTGTCGTCTGCTCATGTTTGTCTGGGGCTCTGTATGGGTGAAATTATAAAATTATTAAAGAATACAAGTAAAAATTATTTAAATTGTAAAAAATTGTTAGGCCAATGCATTCTCTTATATATGCGAGACGACCTATGGTCGACTCGCATATATAAGAGAATGCATTGGCACAGGGTAAAAAACAGTCAAAATGCTATGTTTTGTGTCAGTTCCTTGTATATTATGTTTGTGTACGTTCACACATTTTGAATGCGTGATACTCACCGACCTTGAAACCACGTCATTCCCCACAGTCAATTTGGCCTGAGTTATAGCCCTTGTTGGACTTATTGTTACGCATTGTTGATGTTCTATTGGATTAACCCTTTCTATACTAAATGGATTCTCTCAGTCAATTAAAAAGTGTACATCGGAACGGTCTATTATTCATTTGGAGGGGTGTTAAGGTGATAACAGCAGACAACATCTACATAAAGGTACAGAAGAAGTCCTATGTATTGAGGGAACTGTTAGATGGTCGTTTGTTGAACTTATTATATGAACATTTCCTATGGGATAACTACCCGCCACATATCATTTAGTACATAAAGGGGTTAAGATACGATTCGGCCATTGTTTTCAACTTGTTTTAAAAATAAACTAGCATATGCTCGTAACGTATTTTACCCTCATACACCTGTATTTGAATATTAACCTTAAATGTACAATATCTGGATCATGGGGGATAATGTACGAACAATCCTCCCTGGTCCACTTGTTTTGTCAGTACGGCCGTGTGACATTGTATATATATGATGTATGTCACTAGAATACTGAATTCACACGCTATATACTCGCACACATGTCTAAATAATCAGATAATATGGCACTGTACATATATATGATGTATGTCACTAGAATACTGAATTCACACTCTATATACTCGCAAACATGTCTAAATACTCAGATAACATGGCACGGATTATAAAGACTTTTGTGGAACGTTCACATTGCCCCACATGTATACACGTTTTATGATAACCGTAATGATCTCGTCACATAGCGCTGCGTGCTCGTTAATCTATGGTCTTAACCCATATTGAATACGGCTCTCACTTTTGTGACTAATCGATGGTGTTAACCGATATTGAATAGGGCTTTCACTTGTGTGGTTAATCGATGGTGTTAATCGATATTGAATAGGGCTCTCACTTGCGTGGTTAATCGATGGTGTTAATCGATATTGAATAGGGCTTTCACTGTGTGGTTAATCGATGGTGTTAATCGATATTGAATAGGGCTCTCACTAGTGTGGTTAATCGATGGTGTTAACCGATATTGAATAGGACTCTCACTTGTGTGGTTTGGTTCATTTCCTGATACAATATTTTAAATGCTTTTGTGAATTACCTTGATTCCACTGGGTTGTGTATTCTATTGACGGTAGGAACGATCCCTTCTGAAGGTATTGTTAACTTGATTTTAAGACGATGGGCTCCTTTAAAAAGCATGGTCGAGTTGTCTGAAATAAATTAAATATTCAGTGGGACATCTGTTTTCGATCTCAGATCAGAGATTTAGAGCTCGAGCTGGAAAGCGAGAAGAAACTTCATGGTGAGACACAGAAGGGCATGCGCAGAGCGGAGCGACGTGTCGGTGACCTTGAGTTCCAGACCGAAGAAGACGGCAAAAACCAGAGTAAGAGCAAAGATATCGTCGATAAGCTACAAGCCAAGATCCGTCAGTATAGGAGACATATCGAAGAAGCCGTAAGTATAGCTGCTCTTGTCTTTGGGAATGATATTTCTTACGAAGTGGCCTGGATATTCGCAGACAACATGAATATGTTATTTAATACATTCCATTTCGGAGGACCGCCCCATTTCGGAGGACCACCCCATTTCAGGTTTCCACTCATATTAATTATTGGGAAGAGCTTACGGTTGCTAGGAGACAGGCTGTTGCAGAACTAGTTTAATCAGATTTACAGCGCCTTTTATATTATACAATACACAGGGGAACATATCTTCTGTTCTACTTCATTTAAGAATATTTTGACGAAAGGCACGCAACATGAAAAACAGTTTTATAATCATGGATATTTTGAACATCATTACACAAATCAAAATTCAGTACATTGTGACATTTTGGAAATAGGCAATTTAACACTGTAAGTATGCACATGCTCAGTCGCTGATTGATAGACAATATATTCTAATAATTGTTTGACACACAGCTGTGGATATGTCCATCGCCAATGACATCAGCTAACAGACTAAATTAATATGAGTATAATAGTATATGCACATACAAATATGTCGCACTACATAATATCCTATGCGTGATCTATCACAAACATTGCGGTGAGATTTTTATCAGCTGGTACCCTTGCTCGCCAATTTTATAACCCAATCAAATGTGTTGTTACAGGAGGCGTTGGCAACTGCAAACCAATCAAAATGCCGCACTTTGCAACAAGAGTTAGAAGACGCGGAGGAACGTGTCACAGCAAGTGAGTCCGCTCTGGAGAAATGTCGCAGCCGAACTCACAGGGATATCTCGCAGCAGAGAATAGGTAAGTAGTCCCCAAAAAAGGAGGCAAATATAGAACAAAATGCATGGAGTATCTCCAATCAGAGAAGCGGTAGGTCGTCCAAAACAGGGGAGGGGGCAAATATAGAGTAGAATGCATGTGGTATCTCCCAGCAATGATTGGTAAGTAGTCCCCAACAGAGGAGGTAAATATAGGATACAACTAGGGGAGATACTTATAGATCAGACTGATATGTAACATGAAAGAATAGAATATGTAATGTCAACTGATAATGGAAATCCCGGTAAATTTATGGTACAGGTAGGACTTAGTGTGGTTTCTTATATGCAATTTAGACCAGAGGGCAATTATTGTAAAACTAACTGTTACATAATCACAAATATAGTGAATGGTTGAAATTATATTAGGCCTCATCTGGAATAACATTTATATAAGAAATGAAGTGGGGTTTCAATGTGGGCATGGCATTTTGACGGAGAGAACAATTTAGCAAATCGCTAGTAATAACATAACTCTAATCGCAACTACTAATCGTGAGTTTGCTAAAGCTGTCTAAAATGTCATTCTGTATTTCAGTGAAAACCATCACCACGAATCTCACCAGCCTGACAAACTGACGACAGCAAACCACTAAACGTGGCACAGTGTTGACAAACTTACCACAGCAAATCACCAAAATGTCACAATGTTGACAAACTGACGACACCATACCATCTGTATGTCGCAATTTGACAAATAACTGACGAGATCTAGTCATGAACAAGCACACGAATGGCTGGTTTACAGAAACAAGACTATCCATTTCCCTCATTAATTTATCCATTTCCCTCATTAATTTATTTGTAAATAAATTATCCCCATGAATTTCAGTTGTTTGTTGATATTCACACATTCACACATTTTCGTTGTCGTTACGCGTCAAGCAAGAGCGTTTTGTGATAAGCAATTTGAAGCGAAGCGGGTGAGTTAAGAGGAGATACAGAATGTGAAGTGCGCGCGATAAGCAAAACACACGATGACGCGACGACCCCTCTAATTGCATGTTCACATGTATCGCCGCGACGACCCCTCTAATTGCATGTTCACATGTATCGCCGCGACGACCCCTCTAATGGCATGCTCATGCACATGTATCTGTAAACAATATCAGGCACAAAAACGTCACGTTCTCGGTTGTGTAATATCTGCAGCAAATAAAGCAGCAGGGTTGCTGCTTTATTTGCTGCAGATATTACACAGCCGAGAACGTGACGTTTTTTAGTGTAATCATTGGGCTCAGTCAGACAGTATTAGTCGTGCTGGTTCAGGTAACTTCATTCGGGTCCATATTAGCAATTTATAGCATTATGAAATTGCCAATTTTCAAATTTGTTATCGAAGTTGGGGTGGGGTGAAACACCTCAGTCCCTGTCGTCAAGTTGTACACCTATGTATAAATACCGCGCGAAATGAGAGTGGCCACTTTATTTGGAAATAGGTACAAGTCTATATGTTATAATTTATTATTACACACTCAGCAAGCCTGAGTGTAGTGTGTCTGTCATTTGCAGAAGGTGAATTTAGTGATGTTATCCCGCACAGTGGGCTAGCATCACCAAATTCACCATATGTGGACCTCATTCTACTTAGGTCTCATCTTCTGGGAAGTATCTATGGCCTGGAAAGCAGCAAACGTGATCCCGATTTTCAAAAAAGATGATCCAGCGGAAGCCAAAAATTACCGACCAATTTCCCTTCTACCATGTGTGGCTAAAGTTTTTGAGAAAGTGGTTTTGAAACAGATTAGTAAATTTTTCATTGAAAATGAACTTTTATACTTCCATCAGTCAGGATTTCTCACAGGTCATAGTACAACATACCAACTATTAGACCTATATCACAACCTGTGCCAATCCCTTGACAAAGGACTACTTACATGTTCTATATTCTGTGATATTTCCAAAGCCTTTGAGAGGGTTTGGCACAGGTGACTGATACACAAATTAAATGCTTATGGATTAGAAGGAAATCTTTTAAATTGGATAGAAAACTACCTAGAAAATCGGACGCAGAGGGTCCTAATCAATGACACATTTTCAAACTACGAGGTCATCCCAGCGGGAGTTCCACAAGGGTATATCCTGGGACCATTTTTGTTCTTAGTCTATATAAATGATTTAGCCGACGGTATTGAATCAATAACGAGAATGTATGCCGACGATTTAGACAAAATTACAGCGTGGTCCCAAAACTGGTTGATCAGTTTCAACCCAACTAAAACAGTTGGCATGTCCTTTTCACTAGTTGCACCATCAACAGTGAAACCAAACCTCAATTTCGTAGGAAATTCAATCAACTTCGTGGACAAGCATATACACTTAGGTCTGGAACTCCAATCAAATCTCAAATGGAACGCACACATTGAAGGGTCTGTCAAGAGAATTGCCTCACGTCTGTCTAAACTCCGACGGATTAAATATCAACTCAACCGGAAAACCATTGAAATTATTTACAAAACATATATTTTACCCTTATTTGATTATTCAGACGCCGTCTGGGACAATGCCTCAAAGTATATGTTAGAGAAGCTTGACTGGCTTCATGTCGACGCTGGACGGATAGTCAGTGGTATCACCCGTTCTGTTTCGGACAACACGGTATTACAGGAGGTCGGATGGCCATCACTCAATAAACGACGTCAACTACATAAACTGCAGGCACTCTATAAAATAATCAATAATCTAGCCCCCTCTTATCTAGCCAATACACTTCCCCCCAGATCACACGAGGTTGCAGATTATAATTGGAGACGCCCCGGTAAATTTTACTCATACTATTGCAATACTGAACACTTCAAACAGTCTTTTTTTCCAGCGATGGTGTTAGAATGGAATAAGCTTCCCAAAGTAATCACCGATGACGATCAATCTTCTACCTTTAAAACCAACTTGTATCATATAGATCCCACAATCAGCCCCCCTCTATATTTCTATGCTGGACGCAGAAAATACAACATTTTTCATTGTCGCATACGTAATTTTTGCAGTGAACTCCGATGTGATATGTTCAATAATTATATCGCTGACAGCCCCGCATGCTCATGTGGAAATCGATCTGAAGACGCCTATCACTATTTCTTCATGTGCCCATTGTACCAACGTGAGCGCTCAGTTCTCTTTGAGAAACTAGCCCGCGAAAATATCAAAGTAAGCCATATTTCAGAACTCATGTGTGGAATACCTTATCTCTCGTCCCAACAAAATGCGAAACTATTTTCCATCACACAGCAATATATTGCAGCGACTAAGCGTTTTGACCCCTAATGATTATATTTATCTTATTTGCGAATCTATACTTGCTTCCGGAATTTCAACTTTTACCTCACAAGTGGACAAACCTCCCATTCAAACATCTCATTCTGATTTATCATCTGTATTGCCTTCCAGAGCACAACAATAACAAAATAGAGAACGAATCAAGTGTACCATTATATTTTACAACCAACATAAAAGTACTTAGAATAGATAATACATTGGCACTTGTCAATCATACCAACATTAATAACGTAGTGACATTCTTCAAATACAAATTTTCTCACAGATAAGAAGCAATCTCATGTTGGATCATCTCTGTAAGGCGCTACACACTATATCTCCCATAACTTCTCACCATGTAAATAAGTTTGTACCGTCATCTTGATCACATGTGTGTTACAATATTGTATTAGGAGAGGGGCTTCATAAGTTGCAAAAACTTGTGCCCCAATCCCTTTTGTATATTTTGCAAATAAAATATGTTTCAAGTCAAGTCATCTATGGCCTCAAATTAATATTGCTTTTAGTTACTTTTTCCCTTCTGGGAAGTTTCTATACTCCCAATTTGCCCGGGGGGGGGGGGTAATAAAACATTTGCAGGAAGGTATGCCGGGGTGTGTGGGTGGTCCGTGAGGCCACAAAAAAACACATTTTTTACAACCTCATGCAATTTTTTTACTAAAGACCTTTTGTGCCCATATTTGACATTTGTAACAGCTTAAACCATATTGTTATCCTTCATCCCATTTTTCTCTCTTCTGATTGGCTGAGAGTGCGTCACATGGCGGGCGATGGGTAACATTTTCTCAGTTATTGACCGCTCAGCTGTTACCAGTAAACATAGAACTACGAAGAACTCACCACCAGATTCTCTGACAGCTCTCTGATAATTTCGAAAAACACTGTTTTTATAAACCCCACTGTTTCATAACAACCGCGAACTGTGGTGTTTGCTAATTTGCATAATTATGTGTTTTTTTATTTGCTATTAAAGCACGCTATGTATAAATGGTGTTATCACAGACACATATCTGTTATAAGGTGTAATATTCTTATTGGACCTTTTTATATCAATAATAAAAACCGTGGGACAAATAGATAAACCTTATTATGCAGTTGGTATTTGCTGCAGACAATTGCACATACGATGTACATACGTTACAACTACGTGTATGTGCTTGATCAAATAGCCACTCTTTGCTGTTTATCAATTGACTATTTCTTTTCTTTAATACATTCCTCAGACTTCAGAGAATACCCGTATGTTGCGTAACAATCTGTGACATATGTCAAATTCTTTTTGCACCACTACAACGTGTTAGTTTCACATTTTAGCAATCTGGAAATGAACACGTCTGTCGGCGTCTTCACGGCCATTAAAATTTGAAACGAAACCGAACATTTCGCTGCATGGCTACTCAACTTCGAAATTGCTTTGCTCCTCTTTCCGTGAACCGATTTCCACCATGCAACCAGCAAACTGACCGGAGAATAGCTGCGCGAATGACGGGTCTGTTAATTGATCCAGATTATGAATGTTTTATTTTCTAAATAGCGATGATTCCAACATAAAATAACTGTTCGAACTGGATTAAAGAATATATGCGCGCATTTATGCCTGCTATTAAGGCTGAATAGGTCATTGTCGCATGGTTTCTGGCAAAAAGACACCCGGGATCTCTTAAACTGTCAAAAAGACACCCAGGATATCTTAAACTGTCAAAAAGACACCCAGGATATCAAAGTCTCACCAAACAACGGGAATTTTGTTTAGTCGTCTGCTATTAATATTGGTCCAACTATCAGGCATGCGGAATTGCGCTGTCAGTCAGACTCAAAGCCGAATTAAATTTCGTTGATATTTCACTCCGATCACAAACAAATAATTATCATAAAATATTAATAGCAGACGACTAAACAAAATTCCCGTTGTTTGGCGAGACTTTGAGATCCTGGGTGTCCTATTGACAGTTTACGAGATCCTGGGTGTCTTTTTGACAGTTTAAGAGATCCTGGGTGTCTTTTTGCCAGAAACCATGCGACAATGACCTATTCAGCGCTATTAAGGAGGTTCGTGTGTACTCCTTTGTCAGATAACAAAACAGTTATCACCCTTGTTTTCGTGAGACATGGGGATTTGTCGCCGCTCTCGACCTGGAATGTCACACCCTGGCCTGGCGGCCCTCGGGTGACATTCCAGGTCTCGAGCAGGCGACAAATCCCCGTGTCTCACTCAATCGCGGGCGATAACTGTATATTGTAACTGCAAAAACACCTTATGTATGTGACTGGGACCTTATATGGGCCTTAGTGGAGGTTATGCTGGCATGTTGCATATGGGACGGTGAAGTGAAATACTTCCTTCGGAAGAAGCTTCGAGAAATGTAAAACTGAAATAAATAAACATGTCCATGATGTCCTCGTGTAACTAAGACCTATATGCCTAGAATATTGTGTGCATGGAAAACGAGCGAGCAGATATCAACTCAGATGATCTTTTGATCTCACAACACCTAAAATATCCAAGTCTGGAATAGTGACTGCTTGTCATTTAGTATAAAAGAAGTTGCGCCAGTTGGGTAACAAAAGTGGTATGGAATAATGCTACATGTAGATAACGGGCTGGTTGACCGACTAATTAGAAAATAGTTAGAAATTATGGAATTGTGTGCTACTGCACAATGACCAAGTATCAGCAATTTATAAAATAATATTTTCAATTGCAGCCGGGGGGAGTCGGAAAACATTTGCAGGCACGTATGCTGATTTTTTACTTTCGACCCGTGTTGGGACCCACCACCCCCCGCGTCCAATTTTTTTTCCATTTTCGGCAATTTTTTTCCGAACATTTTTGGACACCCACCCCCCTTTTAACATTAAAACATAGATTTGCAGGGGGAAATTCGCTGTAAACAGCTGTATATTAATTTATGTGCATACTATTAGCCATGGATGTTAACATTGACATGTAAATAGGAACAAGTCATTTTGGGGTCATTCGGTCAAAAAAAAACATGGCTGCCAGCAGCCATCTTGGATTTCAAAATTCAATCCATTAGCATGGGCTACAGGCTATACTGTTTGTCTGATCATCATGAGATTTTTCATTTATGTTAATATTGACATATAGATGTGTTTAAGCGAAACTCATTGCAAAAACAGTCAAAAAGACTTGCAGGAAAAATATTTTTGAGTTGTTTGTTGGTCCTATCGACCACCCACCCACCCCGGCATACGTGACCGGAAAAAAACTGTTTTCCACCCCCGTGTTGCAGCCTGGAAATATCATTTCTAGATCAGTCTAGATATAGACAGAACACAACGCGCATCTTAATCGAGACTCTTTTATCGAATGAGTTGCGGATGGCGCAAAGATATATTTCGCGAGAGCATAGCTCGAGCGAAATATAACTTTGCGCCGTCCACAACGAGTTCGATACAAGATTCTAGATTATGATGCAAGTTGTGTTCTGTATTTGTTCTACACCGTTCAGTCAGATAAGTTCAATCCACGAATGTCACCTTCATTGTTACTATAGCTACCTTTATTGTGATGTAAGACAGACAAATAACCAGTAATTATGGGGGGATCACCGGAAGCGGATGATCGACGTAATTTACGTCATCTTTCTTGGCGACAACGTCAACAAGAATAGTTCCGGCTTTTATTACACGCTTGTTCCTAGAAGTATAGCGTTATTGCTGTTCCATATTTACAAATCCGTATGGAACTTACGTTCCATACGCATCTCGTTGACATAAAATGACGTACATGACGTTCGCCTCAACCATGAAACTGGAACTATTTAAATAAAAGAATCATTACACTTGACAAACACGCCCTGTATGAGCCTAAATAGACATTATACTCCTGTATTTTTAATTCACGGATTCTATGACGCGAAGCGTGTAATAAACACAGAACGACACGATGTGTAAATGAGTTTGTCGTTACGGCACTCGTGCTGTCGCGGAAGGATAGAACTCGAGGCGCAAGCGCCTCGAGTTCTATCCTTCCGCGACAGCACTCGTGCCGTATCGGCAAACTCAATTACACATCGTGTCGTTCTGTGTATGTATTCCACTAGAGGTATACATTAATATGTATTCAAAGGCTGGGATTCCGTTGAATACATGTGACTCGCGTCAATGGGTGTGGAATAAATGTATTTATTTTCAAAATATGTCAACTCTAGTTGAATTGAAGCTTGACAACTTATATGTCATGGATATGTCTACATAATGTCAACATGCAGTGACACGAAAGTCAAGATTGAGTTCACTGTCCTGAGATGATATGAGCTTAAAATGTGTTAGAGCCAAATAGCCAAAACACATGTTCGGTTCATGTAATGGCTTGCGGTGGGAGTGATATTTCACTGGATATATGCTGGGATATTTATCATTTGTTTTTGTAAAATTGGATGCATAAACCTTATACTAGTGTGTTGTGTGCACCTATTAGCTGCTGATGGGTTACTGTATTTGTCCACTATATTGATGTATCATAATTTCCATTTAGCAGTATGGAATTTGACCACCCAGGAATACCTATAGCATACCCTCACACTCACTTGGAAACTCCATTGCATGTCCTTGTATGTGGTAGACAAATGCCTGTCAACCAGTATTTGAACAAATCTTCATATTTACCTGTATTTACCATTTTTTTTCAATTAAAACAGCTTCTGAAACATGTTAAACTCTCCATTGAACTAAAGGAGATAATTTCCCAGTCATATTAGTGTCATGTCAGTAGGGTTTTATGCGGTTTTAGACCGAAATTAGTGAAATTTGGGGGGATGTCAAAACAAATGGAGTAAAAATAACATAGAGAACATTCCACAACTGTTCACATAATTATGCACGTGCTCGGAAAATACAGACACTATACCCAGGTTTTCTTCAGTCGTTTGTCATGAATGCCGGTGATATTTTATCACACAAACTTCATGCAATGTAGAATAGTTTCACCTCGGAGTCCGACCCATATAAAAATCTACCCGGGTAAAACTGGGGGTTTATCCGGTTTAATCCATGGTAAACCCCGGTTCACCCGGGTAAAATAACATTCTACCCAGGTAAACCCCAATTAAAAAGTAATTATACCGGGGTTAATCCAGGTATATAAAACCTATATCGAGATTTACCAGGGTGTATTATCCATTTGGTAGGGATTTACCCAGGTGTTTCTCCATCTCATGGTATACCCAGGTGTTTATCCATCTCATGATATACCGGGGTGTTTTACTGTTCATTATGGGAAAAAAAGTTGATGCAAATTAAAGTGAGAACTTGTTGTCATATGTATACAAATGTATATATTTTTTGTGAAGTTACAATACCACATTTTAGGGCAAAATTTCTCCTTCCAAAATGGCCGCCAAAATGGCAGCTAGAAGTGGAAAATTTTATGTTTTCTCCCACCGATATCTTCTAGATAAGTGAATTATGTATGTGACTGGTTCATAGTTGGGACTATTATTATTACTATTATTTTTCATGTTAACTGATCATTGAAGCAATAAAATATGACATTTTTGTGGTCCCAGCCCTTCCGGTTCCTCAAATATTAAATTGTTTACAGAACGTGGTATAAAATTTCACCAAAAATCACCATTGTGATTCTATTCATTGTTCAACAAGAAATGAACAAACTGTGCAACGTAACTGAGGCATACCATTACCTATGAATATTTTAACTGAATTTAATCAAAATTGTCACTTTGTCCCAAACTGGCTGCAAAAATGGCAACACAAATTTGAAAAAAGGCAAATATTGCCACATCATGCTATGTAATCGCTTACAGTTGTGATAAGGAATAAAATGGACTATTCTATCTTAAATATATTAAATACTAACATTTGTATGCGGACAAATATGAAGTGAATAGGTATACAGGGAGTTACTATGTGATCATAAAAACAAGGAATTGCTATATATGATCATGGTGTTATCATAGGCCTATATAGTAACTCCCTCTATACCTATGTAGCTCACGGTAGCAGGGTAATGTCGCCCTTGACCTTAATAAATGGTTTACTCGTAGGGCGCGCATCTATAATCTCAAATCGACTCCATTCCACCCGTATGTGCAATTTGACATATATATCAAGATGTTCCACACATTTTGGTGTTCTATAAACCACCAGACAAAGACCCGTTAATTAGTTGAATATAACGTGACTGCAAATTCTGAGGTGAAGGTCGAGTATAGCTCTTGTGGCATTACCCCTCTACCGCACCTCACCTGTGACCACATATTCACTTCCTGGTTGTTATTTTTGACGATTTCGATGTCAAGCTTGTGATAGAAAAATCAGATTTGTTCTTGTAATGTCAGTAGTTGCACTAATAACAATTAACTAAGGTGCATCATAATTGTTAACATTCATGTATATAAGACATAAGGTTATTCATCAGCCATACCTCGTAAGCGATTAAATGGCATGCTAGGGGAAAATTCACCGTTTCCATATATTGGCTGCCATTTTGAGACAAAATGACAAATTTCTTTCCCCGTTCTGTAAAATCGAATTTTTGAGGGCTCTGAAGGGGCTGGGACCCATATGAATGGCACATTTTATTGCTCGATGATCATTAACTTGAACAATACAAAATAAAGTCCTTTATTCTGAATCAATTCCATAGAGCAGAAACTAATCTACAAGATATTAGTGTAAAAACGTCAAAATTTCCGGCAGCCATTTTGGCGGCAATTTTGCCTTAAAATGGGGCAATACATCTTAGCTTCACACACGTATATACATTTGTATACACAAGACAAGATGTTTTCACTATAATATGCATAAAATTGACTTAGGGACTCGTCTGGAAAAAAACGGCGGCCATATTGGACGCCATCTTGCCTGGTGTATACACGGACACTTTTTCGCATTAACATTGCTTACAAGTTGAGTGACTTAAAATGAGTCGGGAGCTATATTATATTAGACCCTAAATGAACAGAAAAATATTAGTGCATAGAATTACAGTTTGTAACCTTTAATCTTTAAGATTTCATTTCGTTTCGTTCGGCAAATTTATTCTTCCAACGTGAAATGCGCGCAAAAGAGTTAGCGTGTATTTTATGGTAATTTTGTCGCAAATTAACATGGATTGACATCAGAAAATGCTCGACTAGATACAAATCGGATATACTGTGAATTAAATACAAGATTCAACGATTTTATTCATATGGATGTTCGCATAATATCGAAAGAAAAGTCTGTCAAAATTATTTCTATTCCCAATTTGAGGACCAGGAAACGGAATGAATATGACAGTACCAGTACTCAATGGCTATTATGGCACGAATGAAAACCACTGAGTCACTCATTGCTGATATGCAACTGAGAAGTTTGATATACAGGCTTCAGATCAGTACTAGTACCTGTACTCTAGGACTACAACTGTATTGTATAAATTATTATTAGTATTAATTAGCCAATCGACTTGGAAGTTGGAAACTTTAAAGCGATGATCCGTTTATCACCACAACAAAGAAATAATAGTGTCTGGAAGTCGACGAGTATATGTATAATGTTTTAAAATTATATTTCTTCATGCCAGAGACTTTTGGCTCCCAGCATCGAGGTTTGACATTACGCAAATTGCTGCAGCGATTGGAACAGAAGAAGAATATTGTGATAATGTTATGTTGTACGGTACATGTATGTAAATTCAGTTCCACTGGTACTGTGCATTAACTGAGCGCATTTGGCAGTGATATGTCACTAACGTATCGATAGGGCCCAACATCATGTGTGCTACTACATCTGTCAGGATCCTGCAGTGAAACCATATACAGATTCCCGACAGTGGACAACAGATGTAAACAATACACAAAATTTATATCAAGTTCTAGCCTTGAAGTAGTCATCAAAATTGCAAATTAAAACACATTGTCAAGGAATATTAGTATTTATTACTGCATGCAGTTGGCAAGATTCTGAGGCGTCACAATTACCCGAAAGCCAAAAGGTACATGTAGCAGTACTTACGCAATTGCATCAAGTTGGAAGCCCTCAACCTATGATACTGAACAGACAAAATAATGGGACAGATGAACGCTGAACTCAACATAAAAACTACTAGTACATGTACATGTATATTCATACAGCATACGGAAAGTTCAAAGATTTTGACAGCACTTTGATTCCATAAGAGGATCCACATGTACTGTACCACATCTGGATGAAGTATGCTGTGCACATTACAATGAAGTTTACAATGAAGTTAAAACTTCATGTTATAATAGTTTGACTGTTAGCGTGTACTTCACTTCCATTCCAAATTGAAGATTGACCCAATTGTTCTCTTTTACAAGTTATTTAGTAATTTACATTTATATCTAAAGGTACTCAATCTAATCAGATTGCGGATGAAGATGGATAACTCTAAAATCAACTGGTAGTAACTGTAATAACCACTTGATTTTAGAGCAATTTGTCTGGTTGACCACATGTTTTCTGGCCGGGACACATCTCGAGAAATTAACAAATTTCGTAAATCGATATCTGTTCACTCTGAGCTTTTATGAGGGGGTTCCTCGACTCGGAATAAAATATTTATACCCCCGAAGCCAAATAAATAGTAATTTAGGAGCGTCTGATCGGATTGAGTACCTTTAAAGATGCTCTATCATTTATGATGGGTGTATGAAAAAGTAAAACACAATGGTCAACCGAAGACAAGTTCAAGTAAGGGTCAATCCACACCGGCCACGAGCGTGCGGTTTTTACGTCCGTTTTCTGTCGTCCGTAGCAGCTTACTAAATTATCATAGCATTTGCGTTTACTTGAATTTAATGATATTCGGTACAATTCCTGGGGAGGGGGCAAATTGTGTGCGAAGTGACTTCACAAGCTTGGAATATATGTAAATTGGGACCAAAAATTAATCCTGTTATTACGTCGAGCTCTTGCCAGGAATTTTCTCTTCTCATTTATCCTTGCACTTCAGTTATCAGCATGTTGCTACTAGTAAAGTCCCCCACCATCATTGTTATCGCGATAACAAATGCAATGTGTCGTCTTCAATTAGAAGGAATTTCATGCATGAACTATCCTATTTGACAGCGGCCTAATTATTCCGCTTGTTGGCCAGAAAGCGAGAAATCAACGAAGCATAAAATCACTGCTGTGATCGAATCGTGGTCAGCGATTCTGTCGCTTGCAGTGTGAATATAAAAACTGCGCGCTTTGAAGTTTGAACTGCTACGGATGACAGAAAATGGCCGTTATAATCATGCGCTCGCATCCGGTGTTTAACTAGTTCCATGTGAAGTCCAGTGAACATGTTTATATGTAGTTTAAGGTCACTAATAAGATCTTTAATGCATGTTTGTATATCCAAATACAAGCATGTCAAACTTCTTCCCTGGATCAATATTATGCACAATATGCATCTGTTGCATATACCGGTATCTCATCTGATTTTGCGAGAATCTACATGTATACATACTTTTTCACGAGAATCCAGGGTAATTTGCGAGAATATTTACAGGAATCTAGATTTGGATTCTCGCCAAAATATAAGCCCTGCTTAAGATTCGACGAGAATCACCGAATTGATTCTTGTAATGATTCTCGCGAAACTTTTCCATTTTCAGTGCTTAATGACTAACTTGATTCGTCATTTGATTCTTGCAAAATTAATTGTACTAGTATTTTGGGCCCTGCATCTGCATTGCCAATTTTTTTTACAAAACCGACAATAAGTAGTGGAGATATCATTTATATTTATTGAATATAAGTAATTAATTTATTTAATTAATTATAAAAATTGCAAGTTGGTGGTTATACTTGTGCACTGTACTTGTTTTAAGGCACATTATAAACTGTATAGATGTATATTGTATGTGAATAAAGATCTTATTAGTGACCCAAACTGCACAACACTTCACAAGAGGCTACATTGTATTCTTAAACATAACTACAATCTATCTGTATTCATGCAAATCAACTGTTACATGTATATGGTTGGTGCCAACTTGGTGGGCTTATACAAGGTTGTACCACAGGAAAATCAAACTGTTCAGGATTCACAAAAAACTAATAGTTTTTAAATCATATCTGAAAATAGATTGGTATAATGCCAATATCTTTGCATAATAACACAGTTGTTATACTAGATACATGCACACTTTCATTTTCACTTATCATCTAGTTGATGAAAAAACATGATTTTATGGTGTTATATGACACTTTTAAAAGTAAAACAACTAAAAAATCTTGTCAACATGTGCATGTATACAACATATTAATTTTGATGATTGCCGAATCTTCGTTAGTCTCTGTCACCCATGATAAGGACGATACGCCTTCAGGCCATTTTTCTACAAAACAATATCATCAGAATTATCTTATCGG
Source organism: Siphonodentalium dalli (assembly GCA_032622095.1). Lineage (NCBI taxonomy): Eukaryota > Metazoa > Mollusca > Scaphopoda > Gadilida > Siphonodentaliidae > Siphonodentalium > Siphonodentalium dalli. Next base: position 288,848,666 of record CP136064.1, on the reverse strand, counting down.
GAATGGTTTCGAATATAAAATATACAACATTCATAAATGACAAATATTTTTCATGGAGAACCCAGGTACAACATTTTACAACACAAATTTCCCTGAAAAACATTGAAAAATGGCATTTATACCTGAAATTTTGACAAGTTATCTCGGGAACGGTACCCGTAGATTCCGAGAATGCAATAAAAAGTTTCGCTCCAAAATGCCAGGTACAACCTTTTAGAAGCCCACTGACAATTACATGTACTAGTAGTTGTATTTGTGATTTGTTATTGGTTGTGTTCGGCTTTTAGATGGAGTGATGGACAATAAATGACATCAAATGTGTCAAAATTTAGCAGTGCAGCCATCATAGTTACCTAAGATAAACAGAATTAAATAACACCCAAATGAAATTCCAAACGAGCATATAAAAGTACATGTAGCATTTATGTCGACTATGGTTTAAACATACATGTAACTTATATGTTCATAAATTGATTTATGACAAAAGGGATTGGAGGACAAGTGCTATAACCACTTGGATTACCCTCCTCTCTCTAAAACACTATGAAAATCCCTAGTTGTTTCAACACTACATATACATGTACATGTATGCCGTCAGGCCTTAACCACATTACGGCATAAATCCATTATTTGGCATGCATCTCTCAGGATCTCTGTTCATTGTCCCATCCTACATAAACATAGGACCCTCTCAAATAAAACATCGCTTTAGCTTGAGAGGCGCCATATTCGGTTTGGAAAACCTGAACCATTACAGTAGATTTACAGTGTCAAATTGAATGGGAAATCTTTAAGCAATTATAATTACAGGCTCTTTGAAATATTCGAAAATTTATATAATAAACTTAATTTATTCATTTCTAACGTAACTGATCAGAGTATGATCAGACTAACAGTTTGTTTGGTATAGTTCTCTGTACTCGAGGCCTGCTTTGGTGGGACAATATTATCCATTTAGCCGGACAGCTATATTCTCTTTCCAAACGAATCAGCTGTGCCCTAATTAATCGACCCGCCTTATCGAGGTTGACAACTAGTATTTAGTACCGCAGTCCATAACAAATCGATCAACCGCAGTCATTTATACCATAGTTTGATAGTTAATAGCGATACAATGCATGGATTGATTATTCAAGATAATTACAGCCCTAGTTGATACTAGTATACAATATCTGCTGGTACTAGTACATGTACATTTAAAATTCATGTTTGCATGAGAATGTTCAATAGTTTTGTTTGTCGATATGTTATTGAACTGCCAATATACTTTTAAGAAGAAAATGTGGGCGCTGTAAGACAGTACTGTTTGTAATAGCGGTGTTGTCGATTAATCTAAATACCGTAAATACTATGAGGCATTGCAGCGGTCGGCAGCATTGTAATTGAATGTGGTTGTACAGTCAAATACCGGTGGTCAATCTTGTTGCTGGGGTGGGGTAATTTAATTAGGACAAATTTAAAATATATATCGGTACTTTTTTGTTAACAGCATCTTTGGCAAGTCTTTGCCCGAACAGCATCATAGCAATTCAGCAGGACCCAACCGCATCATAGCACATTAGCAGGACCACTTGAACAGGGGTGTATTTACAGTGTCAAATCGAATGGGCATCTTTTAACAATAATTTTGAACAATTTCCTAGAAGTGTTCGAAAATTGAGAACTGAATTTATATTTTTTATTATGAGGTTTCGATTGGAAATTTTCTAACTTAGCTTATCAGGGTTAACGGACTACCAGTATGTTTGGTATATTTTTCTGTAATCGACTCCTGCTGAGGTGGGGAAATATCATCCATTGTCGGACAGCTATATTCTCTTTCCCAACAAAGTCCATAGAGCATACATGGAAAATTGCAGCTATGCTTATTGCTTTAATTGATCAACTCGCATTTAAAGGTTGACCACCGGGTATTACCGCAGTATTCAAGCGCGTGTTCATGCGATCAACCGCAGTCAGTTATACCGCCACAGACCGTGGTCCACCTCACATTTGTGGTTAGGCTGTATTTTTCATGCGATGTTTATATGAATTTTTTTTTTAAGTTGACATTGTAACCACACCAGAGAATTTTTGTATTGTTTCAAAATGTCTAGATATAATTAAGAATTTTTGTGGTCAAAAACAATTAACTTGGTTATCACAGTTAACAAATATTACTGTGGTAAGATTACCAGCGGATACCGCATGTCAACAGGGACTGCATGCTCTAATTAATTATCTGGTTTAACATGTTTATAACTGGATACAGTTCATATTAAAGGTACTCAATCTAATTTGATGATCCCCATATAATCAGATTCCAACAACAACATATTTAGAAATGCTGACCACTGTCAACTATAGTATAAAATTGCCCAACATGTGTTATTTATCAACCTGTTGTTCTAAAAAATTTGGCCTTATTATCAACAGAAAGCCTCTTGATTTTAGAGTTATCGATCTTCATCTGAAATTTGGTCTGAGACCGTCGACTTGTCGACTGTTTTCTGGGCCACTATTAATTCTTGATCGTATAAATAGTATATTTCAAAAATTGATATCCATTAACTCTGAGTTTTGATATGTGGGTTCCTCGACTTGAACCAAATATTTTTTAACCTTCAAGTCCAAATAAATAGTAATTGAAGGGCCCCTTAATCGGATTATGCATCTTTAAATTCAAATACAGTTTAAAGATGCATAATCCGATTAAGTGCCCCTCAATTACTATTTACATGTATATGGATTCCGGGGTAAAAATTATTTGAATCAAGTCGAGGAACCCACCTACATGTATCAAAGCTCAGAGTTATTATACTTCCATGGTGTAACCAAGGAAGTATATACAGAACTTCCAACTTCGGGGTCTCGACGGAATCTGAAAGAACTCGAAAAATAAGTGTGACAAACTGCAAACCGTTTTGGCGGCAAATTGTTTTTTCCGGTCGTTCCGGGGGTCCGAAAGTCCGGAACGAGGGTGGAAGTTCCTAGTCGTTCCGGAACGAACAATGGCAGACTGAAAAAAAACCCGTTGATGGAGAGCATCAAACTCGACCTAACTAACGTTTCGAAAAAAAAAATTCCTGAAATTGTTTTCTCCCGAGTAAAATTTGCATTGTCACTCGAAATTCGCCGTTTTTTCCATCCGTTCTGGGTCGTTCCGGCCCGTTCCGGGTTCGATATCCAGGCAACGAGACACTTTATTCGGAAAAATGCAACGTTATCGACGGAAGGGGTTCGTTATGAGTATCAACAATGAATTCCAACGCAAAATTGGCAGGGATGCGGCCGTGACAGGGGTTTGAAGAAAACGGAGAATAAGTAGGCGACGTTATGTCGTCGCCGATTCCAAGCTGTGTGGCAAAAAAATTATTTTCCGGCAAACCAAAAACATCCAAAATGAATTTTTTTTCTTTAAATCGGTTAAGCTAATTGACACGCATGGTAGCACAGACAGGATATTTGTCATGGGATCCCAAGAAAGCTCACAACGGGATTTATGTCTCGTAAAAAGGCAATTTACATGTTATAACTCAATAATTAAAAACTCCCCTAGTCGCCATTTTAATATGTTTAGCACCTTATACTTCATTTCCGTCGGTTCCATTTGTCACAGGAGTATTTTCGGTAGGTATGACGAACGGGGCGAATCATCTGACCTGCGTAGGGGAGGGGTTGAAAGATAGGGAGAAAAGTAGACGAAATACCATTCTAGGTCGTTCCAGACCGTTCCAGGCTCGGTATCCATACAAATTGAGGCGCGTTTACCTGACTGGTGCTATGCTATCAATATAAGGGATGCACTAGAAGTATTCGAGCTGAAATCAAGCACAAAATTGACAGGGATGCGGCCGTGAGAGGGGTTTGAAGAAAACGGAGAATAAGTAAACGACGATATGTCGTCGCGTGGCAAGAAATTGATTTTCCGGTAAACCAAAAACACAAAAATGAATTTTTTTGTTTTTGAAACGGTTAAGCTAATTGACACGCATGGTAGCACAGACACGATATTTGTCATGGGATCCCAAGAGAGCTCAAAATGGGATTTATGTATCGTAAAAAGGCAATATACATGTTATAACTCAATAATAAAAAACACTCCTAGTCGCCATTCTAATATGTTTAGCACCATATACTTCATTTCCGTCGGTTCCATTTGTCACAGGAGTATTTTCGGTAGGTATGACGAACGGGGCGAATCATCTGACCTGCGTAGGGGAGGGGTTAAAAGATAGGGAGAAAAGTAGACGAAATTCCATTCTAGGTCGTTCCAGACCGTTCCAGGCTCGGTGTCCATACAAATTGAGGCGCGTTTACCTGAATGGTGCTATGCTATCAACATAAGGGATGCATTAGAAATATTCGAGCTGAAATCAAGCACAAAATTGACAGGGATGCGGCCGTGAGAGGGGGTTGAAGAAAACGGAGAATAAGTAGACGACGATATATCGTCGCCTGGCAAGAAATTGATTTTCCGGCAAACCAAAAACATCCAAAATGATTTTTTTTTCTTTAAATCGGTTAAGCTAATTGACACGCATGGTAGCACAGACAGGATATTTGCCATGGGATCCCAAGAGAGCTCACAACGGGATTTATGTCTCGTAAAAAGGCAATTTACATGTTATAACTCAATAATTAAAAACTCCCCTAGTCGCCATTTTAATATGTTTAGCACCTTATACTTCATTTCCGTCGGTTCCATTTGTCACAGGAGTATTTTCGGTAGGTATGACGAACGGGGCGAATCATCTGACCTGCGTAGGGGAGGGATTGAAAGATAGGGAGAAAGGTAGACGAAATTCCATTCTAGGTCGTTCCAGACCGTTCCAGGCTCGGTATCCATACAAATTGAGGCGCGTTTACCTGACTGGTGCTATGCTATCAATATAAGGGATGCACTAGAAATATTCGAGCTGAAATGAAGCACAAAATTTACAGTGATGCGGCCGTGAGAGGGGGTTGAAGAAAACGGAGAAAAAGTAGACGACGATATGTCGTCGCCTGGCAAGAAATTGATTTTCCGGCAAACCAAAAACATCCAAAATGATTTTTTTTCTTTAAATCGGTTAAGCTAATTGACACGCATGGTAGCACAGACAGGATATTTGTCATGGGATCCCAAGAGAGCTCACAACGGGATTTATGTCTCGTACAAAGGCAATTTACATGTTATAACTCAATAATAAAAAACACCCCTAGTCGCCATTTTAATATGTTTAGCACCTTACACTTCATTTCCGTCGGTTCCATTTGTCACAGGAGTATTTTCGGTAGGTATGACGAACGGGGCGAATCATCTGACCTGCGTAGGGGAGGGTTGAAAGATAGGGAGAAAAGTAGACGAAATTCCATTCTAGGTCGTTCCAGACCGTTCCAGGCTCGGTATCCATACAAATTGAGGCGCGTTTACCTGACTGGTGCTATGCTATCAATATAAGGGATGCACTAGAAATATTCGAGCTGAAATCAAGCACAAAATCGACAGGGATGCGGCCGTGGGAGGGGGTTGAAGAAAACGGAGAATAAGTAGACGACGATATATCGTCGCCTGGCAAGAAATTGATTTTCCGGCAAACCAAAAACATCCAAAATGATTTTTTTTCTTTAAATCGGTTAAGCTAATTGACACGCATGGTAGCACAGACAGGATATTTGCCATGGGATCCCAAGAGAGCTCACAACGGGATTTATGTCTCGTAAAAAGGCAATTTACATGTTATAACTCAATAATAAAAAACACCCCTAGTCGCCATTCTAATATGTTTAGCACCATATACTTCATTTCCGTCGATTCCATTTGTCACAGGAGTATTTTCGGTAGGTATGACGAACGGGGCGAATCATCTGACCTGCGTAGGGGAGGGGTTAAAAGATAGGGAGAAAAGTAGACGAAATTCCATTCTAGGTCGTTCCAGACCGTTCCAGGCTCGGTGTCCATACAAATTGAGGCGCGTTTACCTGAATGGTGCTATGCTATCAATATAAGGGATGCATTATAAATATTCGAGCTGAAATGAAGCACAAAATTGACAGGGATGCGGCCGTGAGAGCGGGTTGAAGAAAACGGAGAAAAAGTAAACGACGATATGTCGTCGCGTGGCAAGAAATTGATTTTCCGGTAAACCAAAAACATCCAAAATGATTTTTTTTTCTTTAAATCGGTTAAGCTAATTGACACGCATGGTAGCACAGACAGGATATTTGTCATGGGATCCCAAGAGAGCTCACAACGGGATTTATGTCTCGTACAAAGGCAATTTACATGTTATAACTCAATAATAAAAAACACCCCTAGTCGCTATTTTAATATGTTTAGCACCTTATACTTCATTTCCGTCGGTTCCATTTGTCACAGGAGTATTTTCGGTAGGTATGACGAACGGGGCGAATAATCTGACTTGCGTAGGGGAGGGGTTGAAAGATAGGGAGAAAAGTAGACGAAATTCCATTCTAGGTCGTTCCAGACCGTTCCAGGCTCGGTATCCATACAAATTGAGGCGCGTTTACCTGACTGGTGCTATGCTATCAATATAAGGGATGCACTCGAAATATTCGAGCTGAAATCAAGCACAAAATCGACAGGGATGCGGCCGTGAGAGGGGGTTGAAGAAAACGGAGAATAAGTAGACGACGATATGTCGTCGCGTGGCAGGAAATTGATTTTCCGGCAAACCAAAAAAATCCAAAATAAAATAAAATTCTTTAAATCGGTTAAGCTAATTAACACGCATGGTAGCACAGACAGGATAATTGTCATGGGATCCCAAGAAAGCTCACAGCGGGATTTATGTCTCGTAAAAAGGCAACTTACATGTTATAACTCAATAATAAAAAACACCCCTAGTCGCCATTTTAATATGTTTAGCACCATATTCTTCATTTCCGTCGGTTCCATTTGTCACAGGAATATTTTCGGTAGGTATGACGAACGGGGCGAATCATCTGATATGCGTTGGGGAGGGGGTTGATACCCCCGGGGTGATGGGTGGTATCGGGGTGTTCATATGGGGGTATTTGGGGAAAGCCGAAATCCTTACCGTTCTCAAAAATGGTCCATACTCCATGTTCACCCACTTGGGTGGAACCCCCTCGGGTTGATGCGTCGGGGGTCGGCGTGTTTCTAGGGGTATTTGGGGAGGGCCACCCTCACATGCCATGAAATCGGTCTTAATTCTTACCGTGGCACCCCTGGTGTGATATGTGGGGTCGGGGTGTTTCTATGTGGTATTTGGGGTGGACCCCCCCCCCCCTGTGAAGTCGAATCGGTAGAAAACCTTACTCTTTTCGAAAATGGCCCATACCCTATTTTCCCATCTCGGGGTGGCACCCCAGCGGATGTGTGGCGTCGGGGTGTTACTAGTGATATTTCGGGTGGGCCACCCACACATGTAATCAAATCGGTCGAAATTCTAACTATTCTCGAAAATGGTCCATACCCCATGTTCACCCACGGGTGTCACCCTCTGGTGTTGTTGTATTTGCGTCGTGGTGTCGGAGGTGATGGGTGTGGGTCGGAGTGTTCTAAAGGGTATTTCGGTCGAAATCATTACCGTTCTCGAAAATGGTCCATACCCAATTTTCACCCCCTCGGGTGATAGGGGGGATCGGGATGTTTCTTTTCGGTATTTGGGACGGGGCCTCACCCATGCCGTCGAATCAGTCGAAATCCTTACATTTCTCTAAAATGGTCCAATCCCCATGTTCACATCCTCGGGATGGCACTCCCGGATGTGATGGGTGTGGATCGGAGTGTTTCTAAAGGGTATTTTGGGCGGCCACCAAACCATTCCGTCAAATCGGTCGAAATCATCACCGTTCTCGAAAATGGTCCATACCCCATTTTCACACCCTCGGGCACGCACCACCGTGGGTGATGGTATGGTCGGGGTGTTTCTAGGGGGTATTTGGGGCGGGTCACGCACCCATGCCGTCAAATCGGTCGAAATCTTTACCGTTCTCGAAATGGTCCATTCCCCATGCTTACCCCCTCAGATGGCACCCTCGGTGGTGATGGGCGAGGGTCGGTGTGTTTCTAGGGGCATTTGGGGTGGGCCACCCAACCATGTCGTCAAATCGGTCGTAATCGTTACCGTTCATGAAAATGGTCCATAACCCATTTTCACCCCTCGGGTGGCACCCACCGGAGCTGGTGGTTGGGTCGAGGTGTTTCTAGGGGATATTTGGGGCGGGCCACCCATCCATGTCGTCAAATCGGACAAAATCATTACCGTTCTCGAAAATTGTCCATACCCAATTTTCACCCCTCGGGGTGGCACCCCCGAGGTGATGGGGTCGGGTGTTTCTTTGAGGTATTTGGGGCGGCAAATCGGTCGAAATCCTTGCCTTTCTCGAAAATGGTCCATACCCCATGTTCACCCACTAGGGTTGACACCCTGGAGAGGATTGGTGTGGGTCGGAGTGTTTCTAAAGGGTATTTTGGGCGGCCACCCAACCATTTCATCAAATCGGTCGATATCATTACCGTTCTCGAAAATGGTCCATACCCCATTTTCACGATGGGTCAATTACACAAAAGTTGTTCTCAGATCATTGAAATTAACGATCTGTATCAGTACCATAAACATGTTAACAATGAACGCTCTTTATAGCTTTGTGTTGATCTCGACTGTTCTAAATTATATACCTTGAATATGACGTTCGTGTATGGCAGATACAGTCCGTATAACAGTATTTTCGTGTATGTACACCAATTGTGATCACAGGAAGCTAGTCAGAATATGTGACTAATATCGGCGGCGTTTTGACGTTTGGTCGCGTGTTTCTTTGGGGTACTTGGGGCGCGCCCCCCCCCCCCCCCCACCCATGCCGTCAAATCGGTAGAAATCTTTACCTTTTTCGAAAATGGTCCAAACCCCATGTTCACCCCCTTAGGTTGGCACCCTCGGAGGTGTTGGGTGTGGGTCGGAGTGCTTCTAAAGGGTATTTGTGGCGGGCCACCCAACCATTCCATCAAATCGGTCGAAATAATTACCGTTTTCGAAAATTGTCCATACCCCATTTTCACCCCTCGGGGACGCACCCCCGTGGGTGATGGGTGGGGTCGGGGTGTTTCTAGGGGGTACTTGGGGCGGATCACGCACCCATGCCGTCAAATAGGTCGAAATCTTTACCGTTCTCGAACGAAATGGTCCATTCCCCATTTTCACCGCCTCGGGTGGCACCCTCGGTGGTGATGGTGAGGGTCGGTGTGTTTCTAGGGTGGGCCACCTAACCATGTCGTCAAATCGGTCGAAATCCTTACCGTTCTTGAAAATGGTTCATACCCCATTTTCACCCCTTCGGGTGTTTCTAGAGGGTATTTGGGCCGTCAAATCGGTCAAAATCTTTACTTTTCTCGAAAATTGTCCGTACCCTTACCTTGGGTGACACACGGCGGGTGTGATGGGTGGGGGGGGGGTCGGGTGTTTCTATGAGGTATTTCGGGCGGGCATCCCACCCATGCCGTCAAATCGGTCGAAATCCCTACTATTCTCGAAAATGGTCCCTATTTTCTCTCCCTCGGGGTGGCACCCCCAGGAGATGTTGGATGGGGGTCGGCTGTTTCTAAGTGGTCCTTACCGTTCTCTAAAATGGTCCATACCCAATTTCACCCCGTTGGGGTGGCACCCCCCGGGGTGATAGGTGGCGGTCGGTGTGTTTATTTGTGATGTTTTGGGCGGTGAAATCCTTACAGTTCTAGAAAATGGTCCATACCCCATTAAAATGGTCCAAGGGTGTACTTGGGGTGGGCATCCAACCACCCACCCATGTCTTCAAATTAGCCTAAATCATTACCGTTCTCGAAAATGGTCGATACCCAATTTTCACACCGTCGGGGTGGCACCCCGGGGTAATAGGTGGGAGTCGGGCTGTTTCTATATGGTATTTGGGGCGGGCCACACATGCATGCCCTCAAATTGGTGGAAATCCTTACCGTTCTTGAAAATTGTTCTTACCCCATTATCACCCCTCGGGATGGCACCCCTGTGTGATGGGTGGGTGATCGGAGTGTTTATAGGGGTATTTGGGGCCGGCCACCAAATCGGTCGAAATTCTTACCGTTCTCTATAATGGTCCATTCCCAATTTTCACCCCCCTCGGGTTGCCCGGGGTGATGGATGAGTGGGGGTGTCAGGTGTTTATATGAGCTATTTAGGGGCCACCCACCCATGTCATCAAATCGGTCGAAATCTCTATGGTTCTCGAAAATGATCTATACCCCCATGGTCACCCCTAGTGATGGGTGGGAGGATCGCGGTGTTCATATTCGGTATTTGGGGCGGGCCACCCACCGACCTTATCAAATATGTCTTGGGAGAGACAGAAAGAAGTATATATGTATGCATTTGATAGAGTTTGAGATGATAGAGTGGGCTTTGAATTGTCATCGGCTTCGTAATATGATTTATAATATTTAAGTCGATTTTAGTTTGATTATACAGTCCCGGATCGACTATGGAAGTCCATCAAATACGCCTATCGTGGCGATGTAAGGCCAGAACGAAAATGGAACTTTACATACCCTAACACATTTGTCTTGGTGAGAGACGCAAATTGGTTGAAAGCCTTACCTTTCTCGAACCTGGTCCATACCCCAGTTTAACCCCCGAGGGTGGTGGATGGAGGTTCGGGTATTTCTATGGGGGTATTTGGTGTGGGCCCCCCACCCATGCCGTCAACTCGGTCGATATCACTACTGTTCTCGAAAATGGTCCATAACCCATTGTTACCCCATCGGGGTGGCAACCCTGTGGGTGATGGTGGGGGTTGGGGGGTTTCTAGGTGGTGTTTGGGGCCGGCTACTAACCCATGCAGTCAAATCGGTCGATACCACCAATGTTCTCGAAGATGGTCCATACCCCATTTCCACCCCCTCTGGGTGATCGGTGGGGGTCGGGTTGTTTCTGTGGGCTATTTGGGGTGGGCCACCCACCATGGCGTCAAATTGATCAAATTCTTGCCTTTCTCGAAAATGGTGCTTACTCGATTTTAACCCCCTGGGGGTGATGGGTGGAGATCGGGGTGTTTCTATGGAGTATTTTGGAGGGCCACCCACCTATGCCGTCAAATCGGTTGAAATCCTTACCTTTCTCGAAACTTGTCCATACCCAAGTGTAACCCACTAACACTTCGAATGATTTCCTGTGTTGGTTGGTCCCAAAAATAAAAAGATCCCACAAAAATTCAACTTCGTAATAATAATGACTTAATATGATCGTACGTGACACGTAATGGAGCAACCACCAAGTTGATAATTAAGTTCAATATTACAATAATTATAGGATGTTACGTACAGGGTACTACATGTGCTAGACCACTCGGAGAAATGTCTGTGTCATCAAACTAAAATACCATGTTACAACTTGGATTGATATATTCGTAATCGTACATATAGTCACGGAATATCAATTTATCCCAGCACTTTCAGAGCATGATTCAATTCTGAGCTGCCAATGCTTCTGTGCACAAATTGGAGGTACCCTCGCGGGGTCTAAATAAGCATGCATGCAGTGCGGAATAAGAGTACAGGGTGGATAATTCTGCCAATGTCGATACGAGTATACGGAGCGACACGGTACTAGCAGCAATTCCCAACATAGCATAAAGTCAGCCTGGAAAGCTCTATTATGTGAATCATATAAATGTCCCAAATTCAGAAATGTTTTGTCGAAAATAGGTTTTACCAAACAGCAACATCATTTCTTGATCTGAGTAAATAATCCATTCTGATTGGCCTTTAGTATATATAGTCTGCCTGACAATCCCACAGTTTAAATAAACATACGGACACAAATACACACTATATACAGGGGGCGGGTTCGGAAAAAAATTTCAGGCAAGTATGGCATTTTTCCCCTTTCGATCCTTTTTTGTACCCACCCACCCACACCGCCAAATTTTTTTCCGTTTTCGGCAGTTTTTTCCGACCATTTTTCGACACCCACCGCCCTTTTAACACTAAAACAGAGATTTGCGGGGGGGATTCACTGTAAACAGCTGTATATGAATTTCTGTACATACTATTTATCATGGACGTTAACATGGACATGTAAATAGGAATGAGTCATTTTGAGGTCATTCGGCCAAAAAAACATGGCTGCCAGCGGCCATCTTGGATTTCAAAATTTGCAACAAAATACAACACGATAACTGCCTGCAGTCAGTTTACCAGTTAGAATTACATTATTTCTCTCATTCAAAGTGGTTTTGAAGCCCAACCCATTGCCAAAACTCTAAAAAGACAAGCAGGAAATTGTTTTTTTTAGTTGCGGAAAAAATTGCTTGTTGGTGGCTTTGACCACCCACCCACCCCGGCATACGTGCCGGAAGAAATTTGTTCACCCCCCCCCTGCTATATAGGGCAGCAAATAAAAAACATAATTAAGCATACAAGTATAAGAGTACAGGGTGGGCATAGAAGCATACACGTATGCTTATTTAGATCCACAAGAGTAGTTGGGTGAGCGTACTTAGCAGAACGGCGCGTACCCCTGTTACGTGTATTTGGTGGAACACTCTGTTACTTGTATCAAGCATGCATACGGACAAACTTCCGGGAATATCAACAACTCTGAAACGCACTGTGAAATTAAGAAATAGCCATGAATTAATAGGAGCAATTAACAGATTTTTGGACTGTTATCACATTGCATGTCGCAAGCATACGGACGCACCTGCCACTATATCAATACCGCACGCTTGGTACGAAAGATAATTATACACAAAATCGCATGCATCTCATAACCTATTGACAGGTAACTTTGTTTGATTGAGGGTTTAACGTCGTTTCAGCCGCTAGGCCATATCACGACTATGTCATTTCCCACTTGACAGGTAACACACATATGCGGTTCTGTGTTTATCTCACACTGAACTGATATAATTATGCTATATGATTCCCTCTACATCCATGACAGAAATGTGAGTGGTTCAATGGAAGCGGGAAATTTCAAGTTGGAAACTCATAGATTTAACCACACGAATGGAAAATTTAAGCATTTTATAGTGACAATATTTCTTGGGATAATTGTCATATCTCACAAAATTTAATCGACACCAAATACTCGGACATGTCAGGTAGCGTCGAGAATACTGTAACGGTACCCATTTACTGGCTATGCCACAACCGTAAGGCTGTATATTTTAAAACTTGTTTTACACTGCGTTACTGCCTCAATAAAGGACTGTCAGATATATATGCAATATGCGTTCATTGCGTTGATCAAGGTCGTTAAACTATATGGACGAATCTTCCGGAATATCGATATATCCATGCAACCATGATACATAGATTTAACAACAGAAAATGGTAGTAAGGCTGTGTTACAAAACTTGTTTCCTTTAAAATATCGCATGCTTTCAAATTGCTATGCATAACATATAACATCTACCTGGAAGGGGTATTGACTGGAATCCTTCAGTGGCGTATGTTTTTTCTTTGATAATCTAATTGAACCTATTAATAATTGCTTTTTGTTGTCATGGTTCAGGAATTTTAGATAGTGGTACGTGTAGGTCAGAAATACTGAACTTTGATGTCCAGTAAATAGTTTATTTGGAAATTTTATTTCGCTCGATCACACGCATGTGATATTGCTAATCAGGTTTTTAAATGGCAACTGATATTCGGACACCTCTGTGTATGCCTTCCCATTTCTAAATCCTCTAGATTATCACCGACCTCACTAACACATAAAAATACCAGAACCTGGCCGCATGCGTGTGACATGACATAACACTGTATGATTAATAGTGTGATTAGTATAACATTTGCATACATATTTATATAACATGTATATATTTGTCATCTGTATATATGCTCTCCTAAATGGAGGTTAACAATAAACTTATTGTGAAATTAAGAACTTGCCACGATTGAACTAAGTGCCAGTAACAAATTAAGACTATTGTCGTTGTGTATGTCACAAGCATATGGGCGCACGCTTGGTACGAGATAATATACATAACAATAATAATGCATGTTTGTATTCCGGTTGTCAGTTTTATCGCACGATTGTAATGGCGTGATTGAAAGATTTTTTATCCGGGTCTCGGTAGCGTCGAGAATACTGTAACGGTACCCAATTACTGGCTATGTCACAACCGTAAAGCTGTATTTTTTAAAACTGTTTTTACAATTAGTTCCGGCACTTATCATTTTACAATGCGCTACTGCATCAATAAAGGACTGTCCGATCAATATGCAAGATGCGTTGATCAAGGTCGTTAAACTATATGGACGAATCTTCCGGAATATCGATATATCCATGCAACCATGATACATAGATTTAACAACAGAAAATGGTAGTAAGGCTGTGTTACAAAACTTGTTTCCTTTAAAATATCGCATGCTTTCAAATTGCTATGCATAACATATAACATCTACCTGGAAGGGGTATTGACTGGAATCCTTCAGTGGCGTATGTTTTTTCTTTGATAATCTAATTGAACCTATTAATAATTGCTTTTTGTTGTCATGGTTCAGGAATTTTAGATAGTGGTACGTGTAGGTCAGAAATACTGAACTTTGATGTCCAGTAAATAGTTTATTTGGAAATTTTATTTCGCTCGATCACACGCATGTGATATTGCTAATCAGGTTTTTAAATGGCAACTGATATTCGGACACCTCTGTGTATGCCTTCCCATTTCTAAATCCTCTAGATTATCACCGACCTCACTAACACATAAAAATACCAGAACCTGGCCGCATGCGTGTGACATGACATAACACTGTATGATTAATAGTGTGATTAGTATAACATTTGCATACATATTTATATAACATGTATATATTTGTCATCTGTATATATGCTCTCCTAAATGGAGGTTAACAATAAACTTATTGTGAAATTAAGAACTTGCCACGATTGAACTAAGTGCCAGTAACAAATTAAGACTATTGTCGTTGTGTATGTCACAAGCATATGGGCGCACGCTTGGTACGAGATAATATACATAACAATAATAATGCATGTTTGTATTCCGGTTGTCAGTTTTATCGCACGATTGTAATGGCGTGATTGAAAGATTTTTTATCCGGGTCTCGGTAGCGTCGAGAATACTGTAACGGTACCCAATTACTGGCTATGTCACAACCGTAAAGCTGTATTTTTTAAAACTGTTTTTACAATTAGTTCCGGCACTTATCATTTTACAATGCGCTACTGCATCAATAAAGGACTGTCCGATCAATATGCAAGATGCGTTGATCAAGGTCGTTAAACTATATGGACGAATCTTCCGGAATATCGATATATCCATGCAACCATGATACATAGATTTAACAACAGAAAATGGTAGTAAGGCTGTGTTACAAAACTTGTTTCCTTTAAAATATCGCATGCTTTCAAATTGCTATGCATAACATATAACATCTACCTGGAAGGGGTATTGACTGGAATCCTTCAGTGGCGTATGTTTTTTCTTTGATAATCTAATTGAACCTATTAATAATTGCTTTTTGTTGTCATGGTTCCGGAATTTTAGATAGTGGTACGTGTAGGTCAGAAATACTGAACTTTGATGTCCAGTAAATAGTTTATTTGGAAATTTTATTTCGCTCGATCACACGCATGTGATATTGCTAATCAGGTTTTTAAATGGCAACTGATATTCGGACACCTCTGTGTATGCCTTCCCATTTCTAAATCCTCTAGATTATCACCGACCTCACTAACACATAAAAATACCAGAACCTGGCCGCATGCGTGTGACATGACATAACACTGTATGATTAATAGTGTGATTAGTATAACATTTGCATACATATTTATATAACATGTATATATTTGTCATCTGTATATATGCTCTCCTAAATGGAGGTTAACAATAAACTTATTGTGAAATTAAGAACTTGCCACGATTGAACTAAGTGCCAGTAACAAATTAAGACTATTGTCGTTGTGTATGTCACAAGCATATGGGCGCACGCTTGGTACGAGATAATATACATAACAATAATAATGCATGTTTGTATTCCGGTTGTCAGTTTTATCGCACGATTGTAATGGCGTGATTGAAAGATTTTTTATCCGGGTCTCGGTAGCGTCGAGAATACTGTAACGGTACCCAATTACTGGCTATGTCACAACCGTAAAGCTGTATTTTTTAAAACTGTTTTTACAATTAGTTCCGGCACTTATCATTTTACAATGCGCTACTGCATCAATAAAGGACTGTCCGATCAATATGCAAGATGCGTTGATCAAGGTCGTTAAACTATATGGACGAATCTTCCGGAATATCGATATATCCGAACCATGATACATAGATTTAACAACACAAAATAGAAAATTTTAGCATTTTACTAACAATATTTGTATGTCAAAACCGTAAGGCTGTATTACAAAACTTGTCTCCTTTAAAATATCGCATGCTTTCAAATTGCTGTGCATAACATATAACATCTACCTGCAAGGGGGATTGACTGGAATACTTCAGTGGCGTATATTCTTTCTTTGATAATCTAATTGAACCTATTAATAATTTCTTTTTGTTGTCATGGTTGTTACGCCAGCTTTTGAAGTAACTGACCACTTTTGGAAGTAGGTCTCCACTTTTGAAGTAAAAAACGCCAGCTTTTGAAGTACCTCACCACTTTTGTAATAAAATCGCCAGCTTTTGTAGTAAAGTGAGGTCTCCGCTTTTGAAGTAAAACACGCCATCTTTTGTAGGTCACCACTTTTGTAATAACAAAATTACACTTTTGAAGTAAACTGACTCAATACATTTTGACGGGCGCTGAACGATTTTCGTGACAAAGTCAACCCGATAATACATTGTCGCTATCGCCCATACGAGTGTGATGTGGTTTGAATAGCTTTCAGGCATACCAACACAAGAGAAATCACACAGTCAATCGCCCATACACGTGTGACGTGTACCAAAAGGCACTTAGTGAGTCTGGTTGCGTGACAAAAGAATACACACCGGTAATCGACCATACGAGTGTGACGTGGTTTGAATAGCTTTCAGTTAAACTATCACACAGTCAATCGTCCATACACGTGTACCAAAAGGTACTTAATGAGTCCGTTCCGTGACAAAATAATCTACACCGGTAATCGACCATACGAGTGTAACGTGGTTTGAATAGCTTTCAGTTAAACTATCACAAGACAACTCACAGTTAATCGTCCATACACGTGTGACGTGTACCAAAAGGCTTGAGGAATGTTTCTGGGTGAACTGTGAACTTGATTTATTATATTTTGGCTTCAGTAAACGTGAATCAGTGGACGAATTTGCATGGCTGGTAGATTTAGAGATCTGGTATATTACTAAAATTATAAGACTTTCTTTATAAACTACACACTTCAAGATTTAAACTAATTGCTGAAATATAAGTGCATGCAATATTTCGGATCAGTGACCATTAACAATATAGACTACCAACTAGAATATGTACCTACATATATTGTGTTTTGGTATGTGTGTTTTGTTGTGTTCTGAGATATCTCAAAAATAATTTATCATTGTTTTTATGTTAAGTTATCAGTCAACGAGACATATCAACCTTCCCTGTATATAGTACACCACTTAGTCTGACCCCAATTGATAGGTGCAACATAGCAATAGTAAATATGTATACCATCATATATTGTCTTCATGATAGAATATTGATTTAATTTATTGACCATAATAAACAAAAAAGATTTAGATAGCAGAATTGTTGATATAGATGAGAGGCGATAAGGGATCAAGCTATACAATATTATACATAACTATTCAAGCAATATAGCGTCTAAGGGGAGGTTAAGGATAAAGTTGACCAATTATTATTTAATTATATCAACAACATCGTTCCATTCATTCTTAAAGGTACTAAATCCGATAAAACTCCTCTCAATTACTATTTCAATGGCTTCGGGGGTCAAAAATATTTGATTCGAGTCGAGGAAGTCACCCATCAAAGCTCAGATTTGTTAGATATCGATTTTAGAAATCTATTATTTTTCATTATCGGGAATACTATCTGGCCCAGAACTCAGTCAAAATTGCGTTACAATTACCACTTGATTTTAGAGTTATCCATCCTTGTCTGTTTGAATAGATTTGGAGTAAACATCCAGAGCAGATTACGGCAGTTATTAGTACTCATCTCGAGTTAATAAGAAATTTCAAAAATCAATATCTAATAACTCTGAGCTTTGTTTGATGGGTTCCTCGACTCGAATCAAATATTTTTTACCCCCAAAGCCAAAGAAATAGTAATATAGGACCCTCTGATCGGATTGTTGTTGTTGGAATCTGTTGAGATGGGGACCCTCTTTACGGATTGAGTACAAATTTTGTTATGCGTTTCATTATATATTGCTGTGACTGAAAATTTACAATAAAATTATTTGTATTCGTATATTGTGTTGAATAAATTTTGAAAGGAGACTGAACCTTTGGCGTCAAGAACATTGAGATTTGAAAGTTTAACTTTCCCTGTATAGCGACATAACGCCATCGACTCCGTTATTTTATATACTCAAGCATCAGAGGATATGTGAACCCAATGGTTTCCACACAACACAGTACTGGACCCAGTGTTTTATAGCTGGCCACGTTTGACGTAGTTCTAATACTTCGGTTATGTGACATAATTTCAATGATCGAAATTTGTTGTTAATATCGCCTTCCAGAGACGAAGCTAATAAACCGAACATTTTCTGCTGTCCCTAAAGCGTCGGCGAATCACCTAATTTCGAGGGTATGAATATGCAATTCAAAGTGAGGCCAAATATACCAACTATATTCCGTTGGAACTACTACATCACCTAATTTCGATGAACTATATATGTTGTCATGTCACTGGACTGACAAAACGTCTTGTCTCACTCAATGTCACATCAAACTTCTTCTGACAAAGGTCGCACTTGTAAGGGCATTCAATGATGTGGGTTGTCAGGCTGACTGGGAACAATCGTATATACTCGTATGATTGGTCACCTATGTGTGTTAATAAGCTTAGGCAGGGAAACGGACCCACTAATGCCTTTTTGGAACACGTCACAGTTGTATGGGCGATGACGCTGTAAATTATCTTGTGTTGGTATGACTGAAGGCTACTCGAACCACATCACATGCATGTGGTCGAGTACCGGTGTGGATTGTTTTGTCACGGAACCGGATTCACTAAGTGCCTTTTGGTACACGTCACACGTGTATAGGCGATTGACTGATTTATCTTGTGTTGGTATGACTGGAGGCTATTCAAACCACGTCACACTCGTATGGTCGATTACGTGTGTGTATTCTTTTGTCACGCAACCGGACTCACTAAGTGCCTTTTGGTACATGTCACACGTGTATGGGCGATTGACTGTGATTTGGTATGACGGAAAGCTATTCAAACCACATCACACTCGTATGGTCGATTACAGGAGTGGAGACCTAGTTTTTTTTACTACAAAAGCTGGCGTTTTTTACTTCAAAAGCGGAGACCTCACTTTACTACAAAAGCTGGCGATTTTATTACAAAAGTGGTGAGGTACTTCAAAAGCTGGGTTTTTTTACTTCAAAAGTGGAGAACTACTTCAAAAGTGGTCATTACTTCAAAAGCTGGCGTAACACATGGTTAAGGAATTTAGTTAGTGGTACATGTAGGTCAGAACAATTTATAGTAAACATTTGTATAACGTTATCCACTCTGAAGAGGCTCAAAATGGATACATGTATATACATGTACAAGAACTAAATATTAATTTAATTTACTTGCTCTTTTCAATTAACTTTCCACATCAAAATGAGAATAACTCACTTTTGATACATATTATATTGGTGAATTCGATGTCTGAAACCGTTGTCTAAATTCACTCGAGAATGTAATATGAGGCACACATTCTCAATTTGTTATACTCAACTTTGATGTCCAGTAAATAGTTTATTTGGAAATTTTATTTTGCTCGATCACACGCATGTGATATTGCTAATCAGGTTTTAAAAGGGCAACTGATATTCGGACACCTCTGTGTATGCCTTCCCATTTCTAAATCCTCTAGATTATCACCGACCACACTAACACTTAAAACTTGAAAATGTCAGAACCTGGCCGCATGCGTGTGAGATAGCATAAACACTGTATGATTAATATTGTGATTAGTACACATTTGCATGCATATTTATATAACATGTATATATTTGTCATTTGTATATATACTCTCCTCAATTGAGGTTAACAATAAACTTATTGTGAAATTAAGAACTTGCAATGATTGAACTAAGTACCAGTAACAAATTAAGACTATTGTCGTTGTGTATGTCACAAGCATATGGGCGCATGCTTGGTATGAGATAATATACATAACAATAATAATGCATATTTGTATTCCGGTTGTCAGTTTATCGCACGATTGTAATGGCGTGATTGAAAGATTTTGGATCGGGGACGTGGCTAGGATATCTATCATTTAGACTGGCCTCAATCTTTGCAAGAGAAATTTCCAACTGACACCCCCGACGGTTGGAAAATGTCCAACTGATGTCTAAAGTCGGAGAATATTTTTTTCTTAAATTAATAAGCAGTTTTTGACTGGCCACAGGAGAGGGACCTAGATCATGTCACAAAAATCTACTCTTTTCTACACACAAGGCACGTAGCCAAAGTAGAGATTCATGACAATAAATTTCCAACTGATAGCAATTTCATTAAAACAAATTGATCAAAATTAGGAAATATACAAATGTTGTTCTAAAAAAAATTCCCCATTAATAAATTGTTGGAAAATAAAATTACAAGAACAATTGCAACCTACTGTTCCGTCAGACATGCAATTTCCAACTATTGAAAAATTTGACCTGAGTTGGGGACACCACCCCCCCCCCCCCCGTCCCCCTCCCCCCATCGCCATGTCCCTGCTTGACCTATCAAATGTCCTTCCGTTGTTACAGGAGTGTCAACTTTTCCACCAGTAATATACATGAGCGGTTGTATTTGTGATATGATAGAACACCATCTCCCAAGCCCCCTCCCCCCCCCCCCATCATGTCGACATTTGTATAAGATGTGTGTTGCCTAACACTGTGCCTTAAATATCAATGAAATCGCAAAATTTGTATTTTAAAAACACATATACTTAACCACAAAACTGGAAATTTTAATAATTTTTTGTGATATTATTTGTCTTGGGATAAGTTCCATATATGCTTAAACTTAAAAGACACCATACACCACCAGTAGTTTTACAGGACAAAACAATGTTATACAAATGTATGTAGCGAGCATATGGACAAACTTCTCAACACACTCTGTATCCTGGAACATGACAAACATAGCAAGAAATTACCACGTACACCTTCTTTTAACGAGAGGCCGATCACGATCGGCAGATGTTTAACCCATACCTTGGCGATAGCGATTAGCTATTTTTATAAATTTTATAAATCCTTACATCAACCTTTTCATGAGTGCTAAAGTTTCAACAATTCACACTTAATATAGTGATCATGTGAAAAATATTTAGTTATCACATTGTGTCAACAGGATTGGCGGACGATGTTAATATTTTAAAGCAAATAAACCAATGACCCTCACTATGCAAGTTAGGGGTGTGTTCTTGTCAACTATGCCAAGAACTACATGTATAAACATAATCAATGGAAATATTTGAGTTATCAAATCGGATAGAATAGGGTTAATCTTACCCAAACTAATGAACTGATAAACACAAAATAGTCTATACAAAGCATGTCATTGGATTTAGAAACCCATACAATAAGTCAGTCTCAAGAATACCAGCACCATTAATATTACCCTGGAGCCCAAATGCAATTGAGGGAATTTCAAAATAAGACATTTCCTCTAATGATGAATATATAATTGGTGATTTATTGAAACCCTTACTGAACCTGGATCAAAGTGAAATGGATAATATTATATCTGTCTATCACATAATATGTGTCTATGGAATGGCTTAATTTTAATCCCAAATCCATGCAAATCAAAAGTGGATCACCATCAACCTGGACATAATATAGGAGAATGATCAAATGAAAAGCATCAAAACCATATGATGTGTGGAGAGGGTTAATCATTTGCAACGACATCATATCATGGAACTGGGAATGTGTGGATTAATTTTTGTCTAAGATAAGACAACAGTGTATGTAGACAACAATGTCTGTAAAACATCCCTACAAAGTAACAATGGACTATTTCAATTTAATATTTTAGAATAGGTGTCCTATAGTGTTTACATAAACTTTAGTAATGAACCTGTTTCAGTAAAGGGGTTAACTTAATATTGCACAGAAAACAGAACTCCACCAGATAGCCATCAATCAATTTGACATTAATATGATAACAAATCCTGCCAGCCAAGAGTACCACTATCAGGCTTTATAGCATGTCCCTAGTGATAATTAACTCATTTCAATTACACACATGGTCTGCCAGAATGTTCTCTTAAAATTCCCAGCAGTAATTACTTGAATTATAAAGGGTCATAACTCTGTTAAAATATATCGGATCAAACCCATATTCGAACTCGATCTGTATTTAGGGGCGATAAATTCATATACCAAATTTGGTGCTGATCAGATGAAAAATGTTTTGAGTCATAGCAGCTTGGGTGAATTCTAAGTAAACATAAGAGTGAAAAGGGTTAATTAAACAATACCAAAAACCATACAAACGAAGAACATGCTAAGAAAAACCTAGGTAAGAAATATGAGGCAGATCAGAAGAAATATGTTCAACTTATTGCATTGGATAGCATGTGTGTAAAGGGTTAATTATTTTCTAAACCGATCAACCAATCAATACCAAAAACTATACAGATGAGGGGCATGTCATCATAAACCTACATATCAAATATCAATCGGACAAAATATACTTCGGTTTTAGCATCGGATTTTTGTTTTTTTTAATTTTATTTTTGAAAAAAGGGTCATAACTCCTTTAAAATAAATCGGATCAAACCCATATTCGAACTCGATCTGTATTTTGGGCTCTGAAACTCGCATACCAAATTTGGTTCCGATCAGATAACAATTGTTTGAGTTATGACAGCATGCGTGAATTCGAGGTCGAAAAAGGGCCATAACTCCGTAAAAAAAATTCGGATCAAACCCATATTTGAACTCGATCTGTATTTTGGTCTGAGAAACTCATATACAAAATTAGGTTCCGATCGGATAGAAAATTTTTGAGTTATCGCACCATGCGTAAAGTGTCCACGGACAGACAGACAAAGACGGACGGACGGACACACGACGAGTGGTCAATCCGGACGTCGACATTATGTTTACCATACTACGGTATGGGTAAACATAAAAATGACACCACCGGGCATGTCATTCTAATAATAAAATAACCCACTGTGATATTATGGTTGTTGGTGAATTTGGATTTAGTTAAAAATATTATGTTCACATAGTTGGCACCAATATTTTATTAATCAGAAGGCAATTACATCATGGTGGAGTCTTCGGGTCTTCTTTGGTTAACAGTACACTTTCTGTTAGACATACACCTTCACGTGTAACGTATGGCGCTTTCCAAACATAGATGTACCTAAGATTGTTCTATGCCATGCTAAGATTTGTTGCACAGGAGAAAGAAATCTGCATCAGCTTCATGGAGTGGATTCCTTAGTGACTACAGATTCAAGAATCACTATACAGTGTACAAATGGGTTCTCCCCCAAAGACATCCATTGCACTCTTGAAAAACTCAAATAGTTTGGAAAGAATCTTGAGTTTCCCAAAACTTCATTCTAGTATTATAAAATGCAAATTCTTGAAAATCGTTGGTCCTTGTTGTAGATATTGTCTTTCCATCATGCGAGCTCGCAGGGTCACACAAACCATATTGGCTTTACAGTTCCATTTAATCACTGCTTGTGAATGTGAATTTTACACCTGTTCAAGGAAGTTGTCTGACAAAATTTGCTAATTTATTCAGAAACCAGTACATGTGAGATCTCAGATCACAGAATTGAACTTCTGATAGATAGTGCATGTGATGAACAGGATGTACCGGTAGATCTGAAGCATCTCTGAAAAATCTGGAAAAATAGGAAAGAAAACACTGTAATAAGTAATGTAATGCCCTAATTAATAACTCGATGAGAGCTTTCCGATTAAATCCTGAGTCAATTAATTATGGCATTACTTTAGATGTAACATACAGTAAAGACCTGATAAATGAAATCACCTACAACTTTTGTAAGTTTGAACAGTAATTTTCTCTGTACATGAACATGAAATGACAGTTCATGTGATGAAGTCGCTGATTTAAGAAACACTGAGAACGATTAGTGAGACTAATAAACATTATTCCTGATACCGGTATATATTCATCCATTTTTCAGAAATCTATAATTCTTTCAATCAAATGGCAATATTCTCAAACAAAAAGCAATGTTTTATTTCACTTTGTATACCGGTACATTCATTTATTTATTCATTCCCTCATTTCAGCTCTAATGCGATTATTCTATTTAAAGATGCATAATCCGAATTAACGCTCGCAAATTACTATTTCTTTGGCTTTGGGGAAACAAATATTTGATTTGAGTCGAGGAACCCACCCATCAAAGCTCAGAGTGATCAGATATAATTTTTTGCAATCCATTATTTTTCACCACCGGTACTTTTTAGTGGCCTGGCAAAAAGTAAACTAGAAGAAGTTCGCGGTTCAAATTTGCGTATGAAGATGGATAACTCTAAAGTCAAGTGGCTTTTGTGTATCTGATATTTGACAATCCGTTGTTTTAATTACCACACCAAATCACTCAGAATTATTCATGTATGCAACTACGTAACTTCTGACAATCTGATAAAGAGATTTGCATGGAAATCCCCTTTCAAAATTGTTCACTTGACCTTCCCCTTAATAGATTCTGACTGAGGCATATTTTTAAAAATGTTGTTCGAATCTAAAGATATGGGGACTATCAAATCAGATTGAGTACCTTTAAATACAATTGAAACTCCCTTGTCGTCGCACACTATTTTGAGTTTTTTTAATAAACCTGGCAAGGTTGGTACATACATGTACATGTACATTGCTAGGCAAAACAAGTGTCCACTTAACCATGTTGCGGTTAGCATTGCCACCACAGCTGAAATGCAACTACATGTACACCGCGGCTCCAATGGCTAACTACAGTTGGGCCGTGGTGTATTTGCCATTCGGCCATAGTTGCTGCGGTGTACATGTACATTGTACATTCATTAAACTGAGGGGTACTTGTCGATCGGCCGCGGTACTCAACTGCAGAATTTACAAACTCTGACACGCCTAACCACAATCAAACACCATACAATCACCCAATCAACCAACAAATTGGTGATAAAACCGGTATATGCAAACAAGATATAATTATATATATTTTTACGATAATAAGTTTAATTATCCACCAAACAGGAAATATATCATAGATATAAAATATCTAGTTTGATGTCAACAAAATGGGAATGACAATTACAATGTATGTGTCCCCAGGGAGCAGTTTTAAAACAAATATCTCCACGATAAGAAATTCTCCTATCAGAGTCGGGGTACAATGTTTACTTTAGTGATAGTCGCATTCATTTCCCTGGCTGCTGTAGCTTCCTGCCGCGCATGTCTTATAAGTAACAGCCGGCTACAGCGTTTTTGCTCAAATACCGGTACACTCAACAATACCGGTACCGTACTCCATATCAACACAAACACGTGCTTCCGGTCAGCGAAGAGGAACGATAACCTGTACTCTT
This sequence comes from Siphonodentalium dalli, assembly GCA_032622095.1. Taxonomy (NCBI): domain Eukaryota; kingdom Metazoa; phylum Mollusca; class Scaphopoda; order Gadilida; family Siphonodentaliidae; genus Siphonodentalium; species Siphonodentalium dalli. The sequence goes on along the minus strand of CP136064.1, from coordinate 288,822,989 downwards.
CTGGTATTGAGTCCAGTCGTAATTTGATTAGAACTGTTTGAAGAGTGACGATATCAAAGATATCATTTATCTCGCGAGGTGAATCAGATAAAATGGAACCACGCGTAAATAGTTTGGTTAATATCAGTGTGGTTGGTCGGTTTATAGATTTTTTTTATTTATTTAAAACAAATAAAATGAACTTGGTCGGGTTACGGGAAACACACATTCATTTTGTTTTGGCCTTATTATTAAAGGTGGACTATATTAAAGGATGACATCGTGTTTATTTGATTTGTACATCATATCTGAATAATTTAAATTGGTGAATTAATGGGGGAATGAACTTTTTTTGTGAGTGAGAAATTGATTTATCTAGCTGCTGTTCTTGCTTTTTCCAGTCAAAATTTAGCTGTGGGATAGCCCTGTCGTACAATTTCAACCACAGTCCTAGGAATCACTGTCCATGTAATATTAAATTTGATTAAAATATAACAAATAGATCTAGATATATTACCTCTACTATATAGATATAAGCTACAGTTAGGCAACTTCAGATTTTGTTATTATGTAAATCATCACCTCATTGGCTGCAGACCACCCCCTGTGCTCTATCACTAAAACGAACAATTCGATTTTTCGTTCGAAAAAAATGCATTTATATCCCCACATTTGACATGTGACAATTAAGTTAATTGTTCTTAATGTGCTCGTCGGGTCATATCAACTGTACCTTGTCTGAGTACATAAATCGTAATTTTCCATCCAATATTCACATTGAATAACTGTCGGCTAAATTATCAAGTGACGTAATTCTGCAAAATTGTTTAAAACGGGAAGTTATCAATCCAGTTCCCTATTACACATTACTTTTGCAGCCAAACCCAGCACGAGTTATCTCCCATTGCCATTCTTGAGATGCGGAGTTAACTGGGAGCTTGGAATATAAAATTTGCTTTCACATCTCAAGATATCAATCACCCCCAGGGCCCTACTTGAAAATATATAGATATATTAGTTTGAGATGGTCATTTCTACATTTCTCTAGTAATGAGAATGAGTTAAAATGTGTACTTAGTAGTGTACAACAGAGCCAGTTTTAACACACCCGACGTCTGTTTACTCACATCCGTAATCCCTTTTATTCGGATTATCACCGGTTGGCTATACGCGAACGAACTATTTACAGATTGGGTGGTTTTCTCAGAAATGATTAGGAATCCCCGAGCGTTGGAGTTGAATGAATATTCGAGGAACTAACAGACATTTTTCTGGTAAGTGGGTAAAGATAGAAACAATCTGAATACACCAGCGTTTCAAGAAAAAAATACGGAATATGATGATATAAACTCAGAAAGCGAGAATGTTTGTGTGGCATAAAAATTTGTACTCTTGTAATTTCGTTCAAATCATCTACCAATGAAAATGCAGAACACAAAATTTTTACTTGCCAAACTGGTATATATATTAATATAATAACTAACTATAATATATTGATTTAATATTATTAAATAATATTTTATTCAACTAACAGTGATTCCTAGGGACTGTGTTTCAACACAATTCAGTGTGGATTTATTAAAAAAAGTAAACACATAACCTTTGATTTTTCTTGCACTTTTCTGATCAACTAGTGTCAATCTAGCTGGGTAAACATCAATGGAATAGCCTGTAGGCTTAAATTCAGAGAATTCGGTCGAAACGTTAACACTATCGCTATGGAAAACCATTTAGTTCAGTGATTCCTCTAAACTGAACACAACAAAATAACTGGTTCTCAGAATTAGATAACACATATGAGCGTTTGCATGAAACAGCGTCTGGTTGATACTTTCTGTTCCCTAGAGTGTTCTCCTCAAGGCTTGTGAGATGGAACAGGTAGAATTATATCTTTATACTTGTCACGCATATCCAGGACATATATAATGTACCTGAAATACATGTATGCCCAAATTTTGCACGTCCAAATTAATTCTATAACAATGTTGTAATAATGGCCAGGTCGAGTCTATAAATACAGTGCGGGATTCCGGAAGTGAAAGAGGAACCGGCACATAAATAGGCCGATCGAAGTCCCGCAGCTCAGACCGAAACAACAAGACTTATCGACAACACCTGTAATTTAATATTGATTATTTATGATGATTTGTGATCCATTGCCATCGACGTTGATTCTACATGTATAATTTGTGAGTATTATATTTCTATTATATTATATTGTAAGCTATTAATATGTAGCGTCTAATTTTTACAATACTGACGTTTGTCGTTAATAATTGACGATATTTTGCGGGAAAATTGAAAATGTAATTTACCCCAATTTCCACGTGATTCACACCGTGGTTTCTCTATTGCCTTATAATTTAATGTTTTTTCTCTTCAATTGCTAATACCATGCCTGCTTCATTAGTTTTTCATAACTTCCATGGCCGGGTATGCTACTAGTTTTTTCGTTTTTGTTGGGAAAGAGTGTAAATGAGTTAGAAATTTTCACATGGTTTCCGGAATGAAAATTTTTGCTTTCAAAATTAAATTAATTAACCCTTTTATTTACACCATTGTTCAATCAGATTTCCTGTTTTGTATGATATTTCCAACATTCGAAATGCTATTGAAGTGAAATTTCTTCTCGCCTAACTTGCCACGGGCATTGTTATCGCTGGAAAGTCGTAAGTTAGTTTCTAACGGGTTTTCCAGTGGGTGTATTTTCATAATTCCAATACGCTAAATTTCTTTGACGAGAGAAGACAACGGATGGAAATTTATTTCGCTCTTGTTCGTAGTTCAATCGTCATCATTTTTCGTATTGTGTATTGTGAATAAACGATTAAATTATGTTGTTTTGCCCCATAATTTGGAATAAGAATTGTTGGTAAATAATTACCTAGGTAGCAATTTCTTATTCAACAGATTGGGAAAGTTAAATTTTTTGCTTGAAAATTGCTGATAATATATAGCATTCTCAGATTAAGGTAAATTCTAAAGGAAATTGTTGATACATTTATTAAGCTTTTTCTTTGTGGGAATTATATCATTTTCAAGTATCAGACTTTTCATAAATAATTATGAAAGTTTATATAAACACAGCCGGATTTAACCAGCTGCAAGACATACCACATGTTGGCCCAGCTATTGCCGCAGAAATAATCCATCTGCGCCGGCAAATTGATGTTATTTCGGAAATAGATCTCCGGGAACTCCCACGGTTCCGGAGCTCTAAAGACCAGTTGGGGGTAATAGATTTCACTCACCCCACGCCAAAACATTTGGTTGATAACTGGCTACCTAAAAGGTTCGAAAAGGGAGTGAACCAGGGAGAGTCTGGGAGTGAGTCTGATGAGGTTGATGAGGGGAAACCAGAGGATGTTCCTAGAAAGCCGTCACCTGATCTAATGACCCCTCCCCAAACCATTGATAAAAAACGATCCGCTATGTTATCAACCCCCGAGAGAATGATTTTATACGATTCTGGGGGTGAGCAGAAGTCGGTTAGCGTCAGACCTAAATTGCCCCACACACCTCCATCGAGGGGTCGTCCGGATGTGTCCGAAATGTTGGATTATATGCGGAGAGGTGTTTCGCCAATCTCCACTCGGACGGGGGTACCGACGTTTAGAAAAGAGAGTAGCGTTTCTGAGTTTCATACTCATAGCGACATCTCCACAGTCACCATGAGTTCAAGGGCTATCAGCTATGGGGATCGGCCTCTGCCAAGCATGGTTCATGGGATGGGACTGCCTACTCAACCTGGGGCGCCAGCAACTTCGGTTGTGTCATTGGCCCAAGGTGGGTTTGAATTCCATTCAACCGGGGCACAAGCAGCTTCGGCTGTTTCAATGGCCCAAGCCATGTTTCCGCCTATTAGCAACCCTATCCGCCAACCAGTTAGTTGGGGCGCGCAAGCAGCCTCGGCCGTTTCGATGGCCCAAGCTATGTTTCCGCCTGACCCAATTAGCTCAGCAGTTAGTGTTGGATTTCAGCCAAGTCTATCTGCACCTGCACCATATAACTTTATTGGCCATGCGCCAGCTACTGTAACTATTGGTTCGACAGCCGTGGTTTCAGCATCTGTACCATCGAATACATTTGCAGCCCCCAGTAGTTTTATGTCTATGGCACCTCAGCAGGTCACTCAAGCCTATGGTGAGAGGGTTCCGCCTATTCAATATGTTCCGGTTTATACCCAGGCTACCACTTTTGGTAACTATGGGCAGATCACAGCCGGTACATTCACATCATCTTCATCATCATCCGGTCAGGTACCACCACACCAGAGTATACCAGCTCAGCCCGGTTATACACCATCGACTGCTGGTTTCTCTGGACAGTTGATTGGCCAACAGCAGGGTAACCAATCAATCGCCATGCCCCTCCCTTCGGGATACCCCCAACCTGGGTGTCGGGGATACGGTGCAACTCAAGCTGCTGCTGGACAATCTGTACCTACCCAACAGCCGTTTTATCAACAGCCAAATCCAACGCCAACTGGGCCTTTCAACCCAGGGTGTCAAGGATATGGTACGGCACAAGCTGGTGTTGGTCCAGTTCCACAACCCCAACCCTATCAGGGAATGCCAATGTCAAGTTCTCAGTTGGGTTATGCTAACGTTGGAAACCCAGGCGTCAATGCCCAGGCTCCACACGAGCCCACTGTATCGGGTTTTGGGTATAATCCACCTCCCCCGGGACAGCCAGGAATGCAGAACCCTGGTTATAACCAACCTCCCCCGGGACATCAAGGGACATACAACCCGGGCTCAAATCAACCTCCCCCGGGAAATCCATGGGCACAACCCCAGGGCTTAAATCAACCTCCCCCCGGGAATTCATGGGTACCACAACCCCAGGGCTTTAACCAACCACCCCCAGGAAATCCGTGGATGCAACATCAAGGTTTTCAGCAACCCGTCCCGGGAAATCAGGGGATGCCAAACCCCGGGAGAAATCCAATCGCCCCGGGGCCCGGAGGTTATCCACCAGAACAACCTCCATATAATCCACAAGTCGCTCCTCACGGGAGGCATGGCGATTACAGACTGCCTCATATGCCAAAAGGTTTGTCATATGATGGTAGTGACTCGTGGCAAGCCTTTAGGGTAAAATTCACTTTATATGCCCAGTCGCAACGTTGGGGATGGGATGAGCAGCAGCAGGCTCTCTGCTGGTGTTTAAAGGGAAAAGCTAGTGAGTATTTCACGCTGCTTACCGAGCGTAATCCCTATCTGACAGTTGTTCAGTTGCTTGATGGGTTGGAAAATCGTTTCGGATTTAAAGATTTGCCCGAAACGACCCAACATCGATTTCAACAAGCAAAACAAGTCCTTGGTCAGTCACTGGAAGAATGGGCAGAGACTGTTCTCTCATTGGCCACACGTGCCTTTAGAGAATGTCCAGCCGACTTCACATTCAAGCAAGCAGTCTTGCGCTTCTGTCAAGGCTGTTCTGACACCAGGGCGGCCGAACTCGTTACCATGGAAATGCCTCAGTCCATGGAACAAGCCATCAACAGAATCCGATGGCATCAGCATAATTATGCTGCTATTCATGGCAGCAAAGTGTCTCGCAGAGACGTGCGCCATGTTTCGTCGGATACTGAGGATGACACCTCTCCTGTTAGGTCTGTAAGACAGACTGGTCGTGGTAGACCAAAGCAGCGAGGATATCCTTTCAGAGGCAAGCGCGAGGGTTCCGGTTCGGAGACTGGTGGTTCACCTGGCCCTCGTAGATTTTCGCCCGGCGCTCAAAGTTGGAAAACTTCGAGTGAAAATGCAACTTCCCAGGCACGTATACTAGCCTTGGAAACAAATTTGGAAACTCTCCAAAAAACAATGGAGAAGCTAACTAATGTTTTAGGGAAGATGGGGACCAATAAGCCTCAGTCTGGCACCCTTAGTCACTTTGATACCAAAGAGCCAGATTATAAAAATAGGTCAAGGTCACCTTCTCCTAAGGCCAAGGTCATTTGTTATGCCTGTCAGGGGGTGGGGCACTTTCAAAGAGACTGCCCTTCGCGGAATCTGGGAAATCGCCCGAACCGGGATAACAAAGTAAAGTTCAACGAGGATTTAAACGGGCACGCGGCGACTCCCGAGGTCGGAGCTCGATCCCAATCTTAATTAATGACCTCGTAACTAGGAAAGAGGTAACGTCTGGTGAAATTAAACCCGTATTAACAATTAAACAAATTAAATCAGCCTCAGCCATCGAGGTTCCGGTCAAAATAGCTGGTCACGATACCCATGCCGTCGTAGACACAGCCGCCGACGTCACCATTATCTCTGATAAATTATTTCACCAACTTAGCCCTAAGCCACCCCTAATTAAATCCTTACAATTTAATACGGCGGCTCGTGATGGTCACATGGAGGATATGTTGGTGGGACCCATAGACATTACTATTGGGGAACTCGAGTGTAGTGAAAATATATATGTGGCACCCATTGAAGATCCCATGCTTCTTGGGATGGATTTTCTCACTAAATATGATGCGAAAATTGGGGCAAATAAGGGTTCTATCTTCTTGGGAAAGTGTCGGCTTCCTACAATTTCCCCGGAAAACCCAAAAGTGGCTAAAATTTCTAGAATTATAGTCAATCAACGAACCGTTATACCCCCTCAGTCAGTGGTGTTACTACAGTGCGACGCTGTCCCACCCTTAGCTGATTTTACTATTGAACCGAATCCACATCTTAGTGAGTATGTTTTGCCAACTTTGCACTCGGGGTATGATCACCCAACAGTATGTTTTGTAAATTCTCATAATTCAGAGGTAACATTGGATAAATCACAATGTGTGGGTGAAGCTTATGAAGTTGATGTGATTGAAACCCCCGTCATATCATCCGCACCCAAGCCGGTCGTTGTTCCAGGTGAAAGCTCACACCAGGGATCGCCTCAAAATAGTTCTGAAAATAACCTGGATGGAAACTTGCAACTTCCAGAGTATTTGCAGAGCTTATTTGAGCGTTCTTCAACATTACTGTCAGGAAACGACATAGCACGCCTTAAACGACTGCTTCATGAATTTCAGGACGTGTTTGCAAAGGACGAGTTTGACTTGGGTACTTTCTCTCAAATTGAGCACAGTATTCCTCTTCTAGAGGGAGCTCGTCCAATTAAACAGCCTATGAGGCGAACGCCAGCTTGCTTTGCCGATCAAGAGGAAGCTCATTTAAAAAAACTTTTGATGGCCAAGGTCATCGAGCCCTCTGTGTCGGAATGGGCATCAGCCCCCGTCTTGGTTAAAAAACGGGACGGTTCTATTCGCTGGTGCATAGATTATCGCGTCGTAAATTCTGTAACACGCAAAGACATCTACCCCTTGCCACGAATTGACGAGTGTCTTGACACACTTAGTGGAAATTCGTGGTTTGGAAAGGCAGACTGTTTGGCTGCGTACCATCAGGTTACGATGTGTAAAGAAGACCGTGCTAAGACAGCCTTTCTCACCAAATACGGGATTTTCAATTTCATTAAAATGCCTTTCGGCCTTACTGGAAGCCCGTTTACTTGGTGTCGGGTTATCAATTTGGTATTGCACGGTTTGAACTGGGATATCTGTTTGGGGTACTTGGACGACGTAGTTCTGATGGGAAATTCGATTCGAAATCACTTGGAAAACATCGAAAAAGTACTATCCCGGTTCCGAAAATATAACCTTAAACTCAAGCCCAGTAAATGTGAGTTTTTTCAAAAAAGTATTGAATTTCTGGGCAGAATTGTGAGCGAGCAAGGTGTGAAAATGATGGAATCATCCGTAGAGGTTGTTCATAGCTGGCCCGTACCCCAGTGTACCAGAGATGTCGAAAGTTTCTGCGGGCTAGTAAATTATCATCGCGCTTTCATAAAAAATTATGCAGAGTTAGCACGACCTCTATATGACGTAACTGGTAAGCATAACTTTAAGTGGGACCTTGAGCAACAAGAAGCATTTGACAATCTCAAGCAGGCGTTAACATCTCCACCTGTTTTGGCCCTACCAAATTCAACCGATATGTATATCTTGGATTCCGATGCTAGTAATTTTGCGATCGGTGGGGAATTAATTCAAGTCCAAGATGGTCGGGAGAAAGTTATAGCCTATGGCAGTTTTGTGCTGTCCCCACAACAAAGGCGTTATTGTACTACTCGACGAGAACTTCTCGCAGTAGTACGGTTCACACGTCAATTTCGTCACTATCTGTTGGGTCGGAAATTTTTATTAAGAACCGATCATAGTAGTCTCAGGTGGTTGATGAGTTTCAAAGAACCTCAAGGGCAACTTGCAAGGTGGTTAGAGGAATTAAGCATGTACGATATGGTCATTGAGCATCGCAAGGGAACTTTGCACTTAAATGCCGATGCGCTGTCCAGGATTCCTACGGACGGCTCATGTGAAGAGTATTTTCCAGGGTGTAAACTCTCAGATCTCCCTTGTGGCGGGTGTAAATATTGCACTCGTGTATTTAATAGCTGGACCAAATTTGAAAGTACTGTTGATGATGTGGTTCCCCTAACCAAAGGTTCTATAACATTTTCCGAATTATCTGGGAACCCCACCCCGGCAGTTTGCCAAGTAGACAGTCAACCGGACTACCCTCTAGGGTTTTTGTGGGAGACGGGAGATGAGTGGGATAATCCCTACGAACCAATCGGTTATGTCTGTTCTAACACTGGGTGGACCCATTCTCAGGTTGATTTAGAATTGGTGCAGGAATTAAATCCAATAGTTAGGGTACGGCAAACAACAACCCCGCAGGACACTTCACTCCTGGCGAATGTTTGTACGCTGGAAGAACTCACTGAAATCCAGCGTCACGACCCTGATTTATTACCTGTAATTGGGTGGTTGGAAACTGGGGAAGAGCCCAATGAAGGCGAACTATTTATTAGTAGCCAAGCCACTAAATATATCTGGATCAACCGGCAACGCTTCCTTATAAAGAATAAATTGCTATACAAAGTTAAACGGAATTCCCAACAAGTCTTGGTTATTCCCCGTAAATTCGCCACTGAAATATTGACCCTCGCCCATGACATTCCTGCTTCTGGCCATCAGGGTGTAACACGTACCCGAGAACGAGTACGTCAAAACTATTATTGGTATGGGGTTAGTGACGATATTGAAACCTTTGTGGCTGCCTGCCCCCAGTGTAATCAAGGTAAGAAGGCTGTTAGACATGCTAAGTGGGAACAGGTATCCTACCACGCTGGGGCCCCTATGGAGCGGGTACACATTGATTTCTTGGGACCATTGCCGGTTAGCAATAATGGTAATAAATATATTTTGGTTATGACCTGTCAGTTTACCAAATGGGTCGAATTCATAGCATTGCCCGATCAGACAGCCGAAACAGCAGCCTTTGCAGCTGTTATAGAATTCTTTTCAAGATTTGGATGTCCGCTCCAAATTTTCTCTGATCAAGGGCCATGTTTCGAATCAAAACTATTTAAGACCATGTGTGAAGCCCTTCAGATTCATAAGGCTCGTACCACGCCATATCGACCATCCTCGAACGGGGCTGCCGAACGCCAGAACCGTACGTTGATGAATGCCGTCCGGTGCTATATTGATAAAAACCAGAAAACCTGGGATAAATATCTATCGCAACTCGCCGGGGCAATGAGATCGTCGGTACACCGCTTTACTGGTTTCACACCAAACAAAATGATGCTGGGCCGCGAAGTAAATCACCCGTCAGATCTCGTTTTTAATTTTAATTCTAAAATACCAGAATATGCAAGCGCTGCTGAATATGTGCAAACGTTGGTAAAAGAATATAAAGACTGTCACGAAATCGCGCGTGAGCACTTGAAGGCTGCCTGTAAGAAAATGAAGCGAGATTATGATGTTAAAATAAATAAATATGAATATAAACTTGGTGATTTAGTATACTTGCTGGATACAGCTACAAAGAAAGGAAAAACCCGAAAACTTTCTCCATTTTGGAAAGGTCCAGGCATCATAGCTAAAGTATACACTCCATATCTCTATAAAATCTTCTTTCGGTCCGCCACCAATGTGGTAAATCATGATCGCCTAAAAAAATGTCATGATAAAGTGATCCCGCCATGGCTAACTAAATGTTCAGAGCGCTTCCGAACCACGGGAGAAGTCACACTTGAAAGATCTACCGGCGTTTTTTGCTTATGTCAGAAAAAGTTTGGTGGGAAATTGATGCTCCAGTGTGATTACTGTAATGATTGGTACCATGGTGAATGTGTAAACATTACTCAAGAAGGGGCCGACCAACTAGATACCTATCGATGTCCGAGATGTTAAATCATAGGGTTCATTCTTGCAATTTTGTAATCCATGACCACAAAAGGCTAGTTGAGATGTTTCACTATACTGTTGTTTCCTATATTTCAGTATACGTGAACTATGAGTGATATAGAAATTGACTCAGTCAATCCAGGACTGCCAGTCCAACCGTCAGACAGTTCGTCTGCAGCTGAGAAGCTTGATAGTGATTCAGTCAATCCAGGACTGCCAATCCGACCACCAGACACTTCGTCTGCAGCTGAGAAGCTAGAAACCTCAACCAAAGACACCTCCACACCTCCCGTTGGCCTACTTGTAGGACCACCAATCGTTACAGACAGTTCGTCTACAGCGGGATGGGCGGAGATACCAAGCATGTCAGGTATGAATTTACCGCCTGATACCGATGAGTCAGACCCCAATCAAATGTCAGTAACTGATATTCAGCACTCGATAGAAGTGCTGCTTGGTTTAACTTTTAATAATAACGAGGGTGAAAATCCTGATCTCATTGATAAATTACCTGATCTTTCAGTTGCGGAGCCCGTACGGACTCCATCTGTTGAAGGAATGCAGGTAGATTTAATTGAATTGTCGGATAGACAACCAAGTTTGACTAAGGATCTACCTGATAGTCCTCTTGGGGAAACCAGTTGCAGGTGGATCCCAACTTAAACTTGGATAATATTCCAGTAAATAGTCATCCATTGGAGCTATTAATTGATGAGGCTTTACATCCTCCCACTCGCATTGTTGACAAACAATGTGTCAGATATGGTTTTAATGTTGACACTGAGAATAATCCAGTGTCGCAAATTTCACAAGCCTCAATTACTAACTCAATGTCAGACATAGAGGGTCAAAGTCCCCCGAAACCACAATATCGGTGTGTGTTCAGGGAATGTGAGCGGCCTGTTAAGGGTCAGCAGAGACACCATTTTTACAGCCAACATGTAAAACCTTGTTGGTGGCAGTTTGACACCTATCCTGGGCCTATCCCTACCGTTTTCCGAGTACAAGTCCGAGAAGACTTAATTAACTTTGCTCGGATTCTAATTCCAACTGCTCGGGAGCTGGGTGAGCAGGAACTGCTTACCCAGTTGCGGAAATTACTAAATGATCAGTGGGACTACCAGGCAATTCCAGTGCCTTGTATTCTGGGGACAATAGCACTTCGGAATATTTCCATGTTTGGCACTGACCTGGGGGTTGCCCTTCCAAAAAGCGGGTACAGCATATCGCCCTACATTACGTCCAATGCATGTCTCACTCATTGGCGTGTTTTAGCGGCTATACTCAATCGACTGCCAGCCAAAGATATTAACTTATTTCAACAGTCTAATGCACATCTTTGGTTAATTGAGATGATGCGGGAACGCATCCAAAAGGGTCGAATTGGGGAATTGGCTTTAAACGGGGCTCGAAAGAAAGCGTCAGGGTTAACAAGACCTGAAAAGGCCCCTGATGCATTGTCGGCAGCCTGTATGATTAATGACTTCTACCTCACAGAGCACCAAGTTTTAATCACTCAGGCCATGTCTGTCAAATCGTCTTCCATTTCAGGGGTTAAACCGGTGGAAGGTCCAACACCACGGCCCAGCCGGAAAGAGAGGCGAAGGGCACGATATAAAACTATTTGTATCGCCCGAGAGCAGAAGTTTTCTGAGCGGAAACTGTACCATTCAGTTTCCGTTGCTCCGCCGGAGCCTAAGAAACTCAAACTTTCTACCTCATCCTTCACCGCAGTGCCTGTCACCTCCTCTCGGGGCACTGTGCCTACATCATCTTTCTCCGCAGTGTCTTACAATCACCCTCCGGGCACTGTGCACAAATCACCCTCCCCCGCAGGGCGAGTCACCTCTGCTCGGGGCCCTGTGTCTACCCCATCATCCACCGCCGTCTCTTCCACGGTGTCCTCCCTTCCAATACCACCACTCATAAAGTCGCCTCCCGTCCTACCCCGACCCACTTACAAGGCAGTGTTAACCTCCATGAAAAAGGCTCTTGCACGTCAACCCGGCATCCCCAAACTTAAACTAACCGGGATTGACTCTCATTTTCATTTAGACCGAATGTGCTCGAGTCATAAATTAAAACCCCAAACCACTGCTTCGGAGGCGATTAGTCTGACTAATGTCCCTGTTTCTGCGGCCGTCACTGTCATCGGTGGCGTGCAAGTATACTGTGATCCGGATACTTATCCAGACATTCAAACTTTGCACTGTAATCCACAGTGGAAAGTTGCGGTAGGGTGTCACCCCAAAAAGTTTCGCAAGTTACTTGTGCCGGCGATGATGGATAAGTTTAAGGAGCTTATAAATCATCCTGCAGTAGTTGCCGCCGGGGAGTTTGGGCTTGATCGCTCCATTAAGCTCTCCGATCGAGATCTCCTGATGCAGGATGCCCTTTTTCCGCAAATTTTACATCTGGCCCGTCCCAACAACAAACCTATAATTTTGCATCTAAGAGGGCCCTCTGACCAACATATGAGTTCGGATGTGAGTTTCACTGCTTTAGAGGCAGTACGCACCGTAACCCATAGGGATCAAGTTATCCACTTCCACTGCTTTTGTGGATCTAAACCAATGGTGGATTCTTGGTCTTATCACCAGCCCAACACTTCGTTCGGGTTTACAACAATTTGTGCTGGATTTAATGACGTCCAGCGGGAAGCAGTTAAAGCCATTCATCCTTCTAAAATTCTTCTGGAGTCGGATGCGCCCCATTTCGGGTCTGTGGGCCGAGCTTTCACTTCCCCCGCCGTCATCGGTGAAGTGGCCGTGTCATTAGCACGGATCCTGGGTACAAGCCCAGAGGAAGTGTTAGCGCGCTCTACACAGAACGCCCAACGTATTTATGGCATTCAGCCAATCCGCCAGTAAATTTCCACATCAATAAAACTACACTTAAATTATCGGATCGGGCATTCCAAATTATTTTTCCGGTTTATTTGGTCAGTAGTAAACATTCTCATTTTCGACCTGTTTCCACTACTTTCCAAATTTAGAGAATGTTTAATCTTTTCAGTCAGTTATTGGGACCATGCTGATTTCAAATGTTAAATGTAAATCCAGTCAGTTCGGTTAGTTTCACGCTGATTTCAACTCTAGTCAGTTCAGTTATTGGGACCATGCTGATTTCAAATCCAGTCAGTGGGTATTAAAGTTGGGACCGCGCTGATTTCACAATTTAGGGCTTAACTTGTAAATGATTTAAACTGCCCTAACATGACCTTTTATTTCTCGCTGTACGCCAGTAGGTACAGTGTAACAATTTTTTAAATTAAAAAGAGGGAATAGTGTTGTAATAATGGCCAGGTCGAGTCTATAAATACAGTGCGGGATTCCGGAAGTGACGGAGGAACCGGCACATAAATAGGCCAATCGAAGTCCCGCAGCTCAGACCGAAACAACAAGACTTATCGACAACACCTGTAATTTAATATTGATTATTTATGATGATTTGTGATCCATTGCCATCGACGTTGATTCTACATGTATAATTTGTGAGTATTATATTTCTATTATATTATATTGTAAGCTATTAATATGTAGCGTCTAATTTTTACAATAACAAATGTCCAAGTCCAAATTAACTCTTTATAACAAAATAATTAATTGAAATTTTTATTATTTATACCGGTTGTTGATCAATATCCATGGAAATTTATACATTTAGGCTTAGTGTATATAGATTCTCATGGATATTGATCAACAACTGGTATAATTATGAAATTTTATTGTTTCAGTTTTTATCCACGACTTGTAGGGTTCAATTTGTAACAAGTAGGAACAACACTTATGTGGTGTTGAGAAATATTAATAGTTTAATACCCCATAATCTATTGGGACATCCTTGGCACAACAATAGTTGTCCCCAAAATATTCTCAGACATGCCCCTGCTGTCATGCTTACCTAAGAATATTCCTTTGCATATCCTTTACATGTACATACCTGTATGTGGGATTATAACATGTCATTTTTTTAAATTAGATTTACCCGGTATAACATTTAAGTTAACATATAAACTAGTTTTGCTCAAAGCCTGCAATACTCATGAATGGTATTAATTTTCCAGTCCTCGAAATTGGCCATGGATATAAGCAATGCCGTGGGAAATGCCATTGCCAAATTGTTAAATCTAACACGCCACAGCATTAAATTAGCTGGAACTTTTTCCTAATATCAAGGGCTGATTTGAAGTGAGCTAATTTAAAACTGACTGAATAGTAGTACAATTTAAAGAATTAGGCACAAACTGGTGGGAATAAAGTGGTTTATCACATAATTAACCCACAGAACCAACTTCATTATTATTGGTGAAGACACACGTGTAATATTAACGCGTGCGATGTATCATGACATCATGCCATTATTTAATGACTTGCGATCGCTGAAGTTTATGAGGCCAAAACAAAATGAATGCGTGTTTCCCATAACCCGACCGACAGTCTTCAAACCCCCGACCCAAGTTCATTTTATTGGTTTTAAATAAAATGAAAGTGTCAATGACACTGTAGCTCAACTTAGGTAGGGGAATAATTTAATGGTTGACAGTAAATGGAGGAATAGGAAAGGTGCTACTTGAAATGTCTAACCTGCATCAAAGAATTTAGTGATGCAAAGAGTAAAATACAAGATGGCTGCTGGCGGCCATGTTTTTTGGCCAATTGACCCCAAAAGAACTCGTTCCCATCTACGTGTCATTGTTAACATCCATGACAAATTTTATGAAGATCTGACCAAAGCTACGACCTACAAATTTCATGATCAGACGAACAGTACGACCTGTAGACCGCGCCAATGGATTGAATTTTGAAATCCAAGATGGCCACTGGCAGCATTGTTTTTCTGCCGAATGACCCCAAAATTACTCATTCCCATCTACATGTCAATGTCAACATTCAAGACAAATTTAATAAAGATCAGACCAAAGGTATGACCTATAGCCCGCATGAAAGGATTTAGTCATGCAAAGAGTAAAATCCAAGATGGCTGCTGGCGGCCATGTTTTTTGACAGAATGACCCCTAAACGACTCGTTCCCATCTACATGTCATTGTTATCATCCATGACAAATTTCATGACCATCTGACCAAAGCTACGACCTGTAGCCCGCACCAAAGGATTTAGTCATGCAAAGAGTAAAATCCAAGATAGCTGCTGGCGGCCATGTTGTTTGGCCGAACGACCCCAAAATCACTCGTTCCCGTCATTATTAACATCCATGACAAAATTCATGATGATTAGACCTGTAGCCCGCGCCAATGGATTGAATCTTGAAATCCAAGATGGCTACCAGCGGCCATGTTTTTTGGCCGAATGACCCAAAAATGACTCATTCCAATCTACATGTCAATGTCAACATTCATGACAAATTTCATAAAGATTAGACCAAGGTACAACCTGTAGCCCGCGCCAAAGGATTTAGTCATGCAAAGAGTAAAATCCAAGATGGCTGCTGGCGGCCATATTTTTTGGCCGAACACCTCCAAAATCACTCGTTTCCATCTACATGTCAGTGCTAACATCCATGAAAAATTTCATAAACTTCCGACCAACGCAACGACCTGTAGCCCGCACTAAAGGATTTAGTCATGCAAAGAGTAAAATCCAAGATGGCTGCTGGCAGCCATGTTTTTTGGCCGAACGACCCCAAAATCACTCGTTCCCATCTACTAGTACATGTCATTATTAACATCCATGACAAATTTCATTATGATCAGACGAACAGTACGACCTGTAGCCAACGCCAATGGATTGAAACTTGAAATCCAAGATGGCTGCCAGCGGCCATTTTTTTTGGCCGAATGACCCCAAAATGACTCATTCCCATCTATATATCAATGTCAACATTCATGACAAATTTCATGACGTTCCGATCAAAGATACGAGCTGTAGCCCGCGCCAAAGGATTTAGTCATGCAAAGAATAAAATCCAAGATGGCTGCTGACGGCCATGTTTTTTGGTCGAACGACCCCAAAATTACTCGTTCCCATCTACATGTCAATATTAACATCCATGACAAATTTCATGATGATCAGACGAACAGTACTACATGTGGACCGCGCCAATGGATTTAATTTTGAAATCTAAGATGGCCGCCAGCGGCCATGTTTTTTGGCCGATTGACTCCACAATGATTCGTTCCCATCTACATGTCAATGTCAACATTCATGACAAATTTCATAAAGATTAGACCAAAGGTACAACCTGTAGTCTGCGCCAAAGGAAATTGTTGACGGACACACGGACGACGGATGCCAAACCATGGCAATAATGTAGCTCAAACTTACAAAAGTAAGTTGAGCTGAAAATCAATCTATAAACCGACCGACCACACTGATAACCAAACTATGTACGCGTGGTTCCATTTTATCTGATTCACCTCGCGATATAAATGATATCTTTGATATATTTATATATTTTTCGCAAAGCCACATCGTCACTCTTCAAACAGAAAGTCAAATTACGACCAGATGCAATACAGGAAGATTACAGGTTATTGTTCCCCTTCGCTGACAGGAAGCACGTGTTGATATGGACTATTGTTGAGTGTACATGTATTTGAGCATAAAAAGCTGTGACTTATAAGACATGCGCAGTAGGAAGCTACAGCAGCCAGGGATGGCGGCTATCACTAAAGTAAACAATGTACCCCGACTCTTGATAACATTTCTTATCGTGGAGATATTTTTGTTAATACTGCTCACTGGGGACACAAAATTGTCATTCCCATTTTGTTGGCATCAAACCAGCTGATTAAACTAGATATTTTATATCTACGATATATTTACTGTTTGGTAAATAATTAAACTTATTTAGTAAAAATATATATAATTATATCTTGTTTCCATATATCAGTTTTATCACCAATTTGTTGGTTGCTCGGGTCATTGTATTGTGTTTGATGGTGATTAGGCATGGCCCACACGAGACTATACAAAAAAATGGAAAAATAAAATAAAATGAAAAGCCTACCACCCGCCCCTATTTTTTATGTTTGATACGGGAAACATGCATTCATTTTGTTTTGGCCTGATTGCTGTAAAATTGTATTCGATGAATACTTCGCGTTTATTTGATCATATGATAAAAGATTCCTCAAACTCGTTCTATTTTATATGTAATTTATCAACCTCGTCCACTGAATTCTATTTGAGCCTCAGTAAATCTCGGCTCAAATCTAATTTAGTGAACTTGGTTCATAAATTTTGTATAAAATAGAAACTCATGTGATATCATCTACTTGTATACTAATCATATGTAACATACCCGGTACTCTCAGGTGCCAATAATCATGATTGCCTGATAATCGTGATTGCAGGGATTTAGGCTGAATTTGATAATAGTGATGGCAATTTTCAATTTTTGCTCTATGTCTGAAAGCCAAATAATAGCTATTGTTGGAAATTCTCTCCAAAACTAATAGAGTACGAGGTAACTCCAACTTTTTAAAGTCAGCAGCATATCGATGGTCATTGATGTCATTTCAGATTTACTTATATATGGTCGTGGATAAAAAACGGTATACATCTCTTTAGTACCAAATGCTAATGAGTGGTATACCACGCTTTAGCTACATGTATGTGGTCCTTATACGCTATTAAATTAAAAGTATACCGCTCTTTTAGCGTTTGGTGCTAAAGAACAGTATACCGGTATTAGTGGCAAATGCTAAAAGGCAGACCCAGTATACCATGCCTTAGCTACATGTATATGGGCCTGATACGCTAATGAACGGCATACTAGTACTGCTCTTTAGCGTTTGGTGCTAAAGAACGGTATACTGCTCTTTAGCAGTAGGTGTTAAAGAGCGGTCATGTTGGATGAGCAGCACGTACGTTGCCAAAATATTTTGCGCATTGCGCCAACACACAACGTTATAATCCATACCGCTCTTTAGTCCTTTATATCGCTAAAGAGCGGTGTGCCGTTCTTTAGCGCTCAGTGCTAAAGAGCGGTACATGTTGGATGAGCGGCATGTGTGTTGCCAAGATATTTTGCTTATTGCGCCAAATGTATAATGTTATAATTCATAACGCTTTTTAGCCCTCATAGCTAAAGAGCGGTCCATGTTGGACGAGCATCACGTGTGTTGCCAAGATATTCTGCGCATTCCGCCAATGTATAACGTTATAATCAGTATTGCTCTTTACTAGTTTTTAGCCCTCATCGCTATTAAAAGAGAGGTATAACGTTCTTTAGCCCTCAGTGCTAAAGAGCAGTACCTGTATAACGTTTTTTAGCCACCCCGTTTACTTAATTTGAATGCATGTAAATGCCACCGAGAAAAATGCCATGTATTATAGTATAGGCCAGTTTATACCGGTATTGTGCATGGAGAACAAATCTATCTTCAGCATCGATAAAGAACTGCACATGCAACTGCATATGCACCAGCCTTGACCAAATTCACAAATTCAAATTGCGCAAAATTGCCAAATTTAAAACTAAGCAAAATATAATTATGCGCGGATTTAAATATTAACAACGAATTCACCCGATCGCAATGTTGTCGCAGATGAGTGTAGCGTGGGTTGTTCTTAAGCCATGGTTAACCTCCTGATTGCTACCGTACGATCTTTCTTCTGACTGCAATTCCGTCGAAAGTGGAGGTAACAACAACAAGTGGAGGTAACAAAGTATACGATATGATTTCGCATCTAAAATCAAACAGCACTTGATATTATTTTACGGAAATCGTTCCACTTACGATTGCATCATGGACGTACTCTAAGTTTTATGCCACAGCATTGAATTTTCTAGACTATTGGACATTTTACTAATTTCGCGTGCTGAAAATTTTGCACATGTTTGACACCCATCATTTTAATTTTTACCAAAAATGTTTACTTAAGTCTCAACTTTTAATAAACTGTACTGAAGACAATTGTATTATTCCATACTTTCACAACCAGCTTATCACCATGAAATCCATGTTATCATCTTCGCCGGTGTGTTTTCTATCACTGAAATTCTGAATATCATTAGAAAAGTTAACTTTTTCGACAATGAGTTTCCGGTTTGTCGATAAAACTTTCGGTCGTTGTTACAAACACCGGCACAAAGCTGTGTTTATAAATTAATCAAGGGTGTACACCAAAGTTGGAATCACTGACTTTTGACTGCAGGCCAGGTACACGCAGGAGTCAGTCTCAACTCTCAGCCTCACTCAGACTTAGAATTATCGAAATAAATTAGGGTGCATTTTAAGAGTGACTTTTTCATAAAACAGCGAATTCTGACATGAGTCTAATTGCAGATAAGCGCTGACATGACAAGAATTTCAGGTGTCAAACTCACCTTTTTTGGGAGGTTAATCCGACTTCTCCAGATATCCCAAAATGTCGATTATGCTGAAAAATGGAAGTGAAGTGGAGAAAACAAAATCAAGCGAGTAATTAATCTACTCGCGAGCTGTCATTGAGCTGGATTCTGCGCAGTAACCTCCCGGAAGTCACGTGTGAAATTTACAAAAAAGCATACCAGCTATTTTCGCTCTTGGTATAGAAATATAGAAAAAATATATGACGTCATAATTCACACGCATTTAGGTAAAAAGCACCCTTGGTGGTTGCTATAATATGTAAGTCGATTTGAGTTTGATTATACAGTCCCGGTGTTCTAAAATATAAGTATGGTTGTAAAATAAGTATGGTTTTTTATGTTTTTTTCGTCTGCGCATGTTCACTCCTCCCATAAAACGTAGGTTGCGCCTCGGTGGGAAACAGTATCACCAAAGAGTGGGTGTTCAGCACCGATCTTCAAGCAAGTGAAAATTGAATGATTTAATCGATATATAGTCACACGAAAGGAACATACACAATTTTGGCGAGCAAAATGAATCTTATTATCACATCACACAAAATAATTTGGGAATTGCGCGTTATGTATACATATTAAGTTTGGTGTTTGTACATCTATGATTAATTATGTGCTTCTTCCCTTCCAAATGAAATTCACAACCCTGGGGACATCACATATAGGCCTACAGAGACGCTAAAACACAATTAGACCCGACAAATTGAAAAGTATATGGAAAATGAACAAATTTCAGGAATGTAATTTGAGTTGTGTTTTATTCGTCTTCATTGTGTATTATTCGAAGTTCAAAATAGATTATTCCAAACATAAATTGCATCTGATTTCTGTGTTAATCCAATTTACTACATTTATTATATAATGCCACACAAACAACACATGGAACGGCTTACAAATCTGAATGTCGTGACTTTGTCGTTGGTTTTTATGTTTACCCATACCATAGTATGGTAAACATAGTGTCGTTGCCCGGATTGACCACTGGTCGTTGGTCCGTCTGTCTGTCTGTCCGTCTGTCTGTCCGTCTGTCTGTCCGTAGACACTTTACGAGTAATGCGATAACTCAAACATTTTTTATCCGATCGAAACCGAATTTGGTATGTGAGTTTCACAGCCCAAAATACAGATCGAGTTCGAATATGGGTTTGATCCGATTTATTTTAAAGGAGTTATGACCCTTTTTCGAAAAAAAAATTGGGGAAAAAAATCGATTTCTTACAAAAAAATTTACTTTTAACTTTTATAATAATAATAAAAAAAATGTCATTGACATTGATTGGTTGATCGGTTTAGAAAATAATTAACCCTGCTCACAAATGCTATCTGATGCATCAAAGTCAAACAATTTTCTTCCGATCTGCCTCATATTTCTTACCTAGGTCTTTTTTAGCACGTTCTTCATCTGTATGGATTTTGGTATTGTTTAGTTAACCCTTTCCACTCTTGTTTTTAAATAGAATTCATCCAAGCCAGGATGACTCAAACATTTTTCATCTGATCGACACCAATTTTGGTATATGAATTTCTGACCCCTAAATACAGATCAAGTGCGAATATGGGTTTGATCCGGTATATATTAACAGAGTTATGGCCCTGTATAATTCATACATCTTTTCCATGCACTATTAAATTTGAATAGAACAAGACACACCTGTGTTATTGGAAGGAGATAATTTATTGCTTTGGACACAGTGACCTGATAGTTCCACTGGTGACTGCAGACTTAATATAAACATCTGTCAAACTTTGATTGATGTTAGACTCTTTATTCCAGTTCTGTTCTCTGTTGAAACCATGCAGTTCATGGCATTATTGTTTACAGAGACACTGTTGTTATAACTTAGAAAATAATTAATACAGCATTCCTTAGTTCCATCATATGATGTCATTGAAAATTATTAACCCTCTGCACACATCATATGGTCTTCTGGTGTTTTTTATTTGATCATTCTCCTATTCTATGTACATGTTGATGGTGATCCACTTTTAATTTGCATGAATTTGGGATTAAAATTAACCCATTCGATTGACTCATATTATATGATAGACATATATTAAATTATCACTTTAACTTTGAGCCAGGTTCAGTCAGTGTTTCAAGAAATGACCAATTGAAATTCATCATTAGAGGATATGTCTTATTTTGAAATTCCCTCAATTGCATTTGTGCTACAGGATAATATTAACAGTGCTGGGATTCTTGAGACTGACTTATTGTATGGGTTTCTAAATCCAATGACATGCATTTTGTTGACTACTCTGTGTTTATCAGTTCATTAGTTTGGGTAAGATTAACCCCTTACTATCCAATTTGATAACTCAAATATTTCCATTGATTATGTTTATAGTTCTGGCACAGTTTATGATAACACACCTCTAACCTGCATAGTGAGGGTCATTTGGTTTATTTGCTTAAATATATTAACATTCTTCACCAATCCTGTTGACACAATGTGATAGCTAAATATTTTTTGCATGATTACTCTATAAATAATCACATCTGTGATAATCATGACACATTCTTCACCTGTATAGATTTTGGTATCGATCGAATGGTTGTGATAATATTATAAACCTTAACTTTAATTATATTTAAACTGTTCACAAACATATTTTTCTAATGATCAACTTACAAGAAAATTAACATTTATATCCAATCATTAGCAATCATATTTTATATCCAGGTCTATACATCCCTCACTTCTATAGTTGATCAGGTATTGATTGTTTTTTAGTGGTGAAATATTAATAGGTTGCTATGAATTTTTAATATGCAGCTGACACAAGATATTATGAACAAAAAAATAGCAATGATAATAAAAAAAACCCACACAATATGTAATGTCTCATGTTCCAATGTAATAAATAGATAAATTGAGTTGCTATGATGTTTATCTACCTAATTTCTTAATTATTTGATATTTAACAGCTATGGTGCTTCTCTCCGACTATGGATTGAGCTTAATTAGACTTATAACTCTATAAGACATACATGTATCTGTGTTGGAGTCACTAATAGGTTCAGGTTGAAATCAAAGCCACGTCTGTTAACATTGTGTTAATGTGAGCAAGGTGCCCAATAAGTGTGATTTCACTTGTGAATTAATAGTAAGGTGTGAATTGTTTAAAGTTTTGCACTCATGAAAAGGATGGGGTAAGGATATATGAAAATAGCTCATCGCTGTCGCCAAGGTATGGGTTAAACATCTGCCGATCGTGATCGGCCTCTCGTTTAAAATTTGTAAGTAAAATAAGTATTGATTTTTCTGACAAATAAGTATGGTTGTCAAATAGCTCGGTATATATGGCTGGAAAGCGGAATATCGCCGGGGGGTAACGGGTGTTATCTTTTAAGATTATCATAATAAAGAATATCTGGAAGCAGACATGCATACCGATTGTACAATTGTTTTAAGGCTTCTAACTTTAACAAGACATGGTTTCGTTTGCAAAATAAATATTGTTTTTTCCGACAAATAA
Organism: Siphonodentalium dalli; assembly: GCA_032622095.1. Classification (NCBI taxonomy): domain Eukaryota; kingdom Metazoa; phylum Mollusca; class Scaphopoda; order Gadilida; family Siphonodentaliidae; genus Siphonodentalium; species Siphonodentalium dalli. The sequence goes on along the minus strand of CP136064.1, from coordinate 288,799,963 downwards.
GTATGGTTGTCAAATTTATTTATGACTCCAGCCGTTTAATAATTTCCATTATAATTACCATGTTGTTTGCATCATTCGTAGAGCACACAAGTCACAAGTGTACTTTGCGCTAATTAATGGCTCAAATTCATTCATTCATATATATTATGTTGAGTATAAAAGGAGATGGTCTCATAAATAGCCGGATTCAGTGTACAGTACCCTTTAATCCCAAGCCATGCAAGTCTCGCACGATGTGAACACTTTCCAGTCGGTGCATTTTGTCCATGGACCAACCATGACCATACGTACACATGCATGCAGGCTGACTTGAAGTGGTTTTGCAGTAAGAGGTCACACCAGTAGCAACATTTACTTGAAGTGGCCTAATAGGGTATGATAGACCTCTGGTATGACCGACAGGAAACCACCACCTGGGGCCATCAATACCACTCGAGGGAAGAAGAAAAAGAACAATTGAAACGCAGAAACAGTATACATAATTAGGGAGAAAAGCGAAAAAGAAGAAGTAAAAAAAAAAGTTTAGATCATTTTCCCATCATTTTTCATTGTTATATCACCATTTATAACACCCAACATCATTCCTAAGTGGGTCGTGGGGGAGGACATACTGTCATTCCAAATCCTCCCGGGCCCCAATCCCAAATTCCCAATAAACGGTTCGCGGTCATTTAGACCCACTCACATAATCACATGTTTTAATTTGTAAGTAAAATAAGTACTGATTTTTCCGACAAATAAGTATTGTTGTCAAATATTGTTCGGTATGACTGTAAAGCGGAATATCGGGGATACTTATAACGGGTGTCATCTTTTAAGATTATCATAATAAAGAACATCTGGAAGCAGAAATGCATACCGATTGTACAATTATTTTAAGGCGTCTAACTTTAACAAGACATGGTTTCGTTTGCAAAATAAGTATTGATTTTTCTGACAAATAAGTATGGTTGGCACATATGTAGGCTATATAGACATGGTTGGAGACTGCAGAGGGATTATCATGAACAATTTCTATCTAGATAATCATACAAAAAGGTCAAATATGAGAATGAAATTGCATACTTATTATACAGATCCCACATTTGTTTTAATTTGTAAGTAAAATAAGTATTGATTTTTCCGACAAATAAGTATGGTTGTCAAATAGCTCGGTATGACTGGATAACGGATTATCGGGGATAACGGGTGTCATCTTTTAAGATTATCATACTAAAGAACATCTGGAAGCAGAAATGCATACCGATTGTACAATTGCTTTAATGCTTCTAACATTAACAAGAAATATTTTCGTTTGCAAAATAAGTATTGATTTTTCCGACAAATAAGTATGGTTGTCAAATAGCTTGGTATGACTGGATAGCGGATTATCGGGGATAACGGGTGTCATCTTTTAAGATTATCATACTAAAGAACATCTGGAAGCAGAAATGCATACCGATTGTACAATTGCTTTAATGCTTCTAACATTAACAAGAAATATTTTCGTTTGCAAAATAAGTATTGATTTTTCCGACAAATAAGTATGGATGTCAAATAGCTCGGTATGACTGGATAGCGGATTATCGGGGATAACGGGTGTCATCTTTTAAGATTATCATACTAAAGAACATCTGGAAGCAGAAATGCATACCGATTGTACAATTGCTTTAATGCTTCTAACATTAACAAGAAATATTTTCGTTTGCAAAATAAGTATTGATTTTTCTGACAAATAAGTATACGGGTTGTCAAAAAACTGGGTATAATATGACTTGAAAGCGGATTATCGGGGATGACGGGTGTCCTCTTTTAAGATTACCAAACTAAAGAACATCTGGAAGCAGAAATGCGTACCGATTTTACAATTGTTTTAAGGATTCTAACATTTACAATACATTTTGTCGTTTGCAAAATAAGTATTGATTTTTGTCACAAATAATTATGGTTGGCACATATGTATTGGAGACTGGAGAGGGATTATCATGAACGATTTTATCTAAATAATGGCTGCGGATACACGTACCACAATGCGATGGCATGGTAGGTGTGACAATTTATTATAGTGCTTATTTGGTGACAATCTGTCGTCATATTTCTGTGCCATAGCTGGTTATGTTGCCCGCTGAGTTTCCGCATAATGAGTCGACTCGACCAATTAACCAATTGTTACCAAACTCCACCATAATAAATTGTCACACCTACTATGTCATCGCTACCGCGATACGTGTGTCCGCAGCCAATCATACAAAAAGGTCAAATATGTATGGAAGCGTTTTAGTGCCACCTAACAAAAAATACTATGAGATATAGTATCTCCCTAAGTAGGAGATAGTATCTCCTAATTAGGAGATATTATATTCTAATTAGGACTTAGTATCTCCTAATTAGGATATATTATCTCCTAATTAGGAGATACAGGAGTTATTATCTCCTAATTAGGACTTAGTGTCTCCTAATTGGGAGATATTATCTCCTAATTAGGAGATAATATAGATATAAAGAACTCAACACCAGCTAGCGGTCATTTTCATTCCCATTCATCGCTCAGAGTCGCCGCCCAGAGAAAGGACGTGCCCTCTTTGAGTGACGGTTGATTTTTCTGTCGGGCTTGGCTGGGCATGGATAGCTTAAATGGGGACTGTACACTAAATCCGACCATTTGTGTGACCATCTCAGTTTATAATCAACAGAGTTTATGCAACAAATGGATGAATTTGAGACATGTATTAGTGCAAAATACACTCGTGTGCTCTATGAACAAATAAAATAACATGGTATTTATAATGAAAATTTATTTATGACTCCAGCCGTTTATTAATTTCCATTATAATTACCATGTTGTTTGCATCAGTCGTAGAGCACACAAGTCACAAGTGTACTTTGCGCTTATTAATGGCTTAAATTCATTCATCTCATATATATTTTTTGAAGACCTCTGTTTGTCTGTCTGTCTGTCTGTCATTTATACAAATCTACGATTCTCGACCGATCGCGACGAAACTTGGTACGTGTGTGTAGTTTGACCAGGCGGTGGTCGTTGTCGTATTGGCGACCCCGTAAATTAAAAATTGAGAGTGTGTATGGTTGCGAGAGCAATCGCTCCCGTCTCCTGAGAAGGAATGTGGAGTGCATGTTGAAATTTCTAAGTAATAGTAATACTATTACACTAGACGTCAAGTCGTCAACATGAAGATATATATAAAAAGTTAAATCCAAGATGGCTGCAGGCGGCCATGTTTTCCCAATGAAATTCAAAAACATTTGATAGCTCCCATCTACTGGTCACCCCGAACATGAATATAATGAAGTCTGATGACGATTGATTGAGGGATGTGCTCTGTACTGTAGAGTGAGCCAAAGGATTTAGTCATGCAAAGAGCAAAATCCAAGATGGCTATCGGTGGCCATATTACGAATCAGGATTGAGTTATATACATCAATTAAATACATGTATCTTGGTCATATTATAATGGAAGATCTCACTGATGATATCGCACGTCAATTCAGATATGTATGCGCAAGGGCATGCAAACATGCTGGTTAGGAGGTTTCCGAGATGCTCTGTTCATGTAAAACATTTCTGTTTGAACGATATGTCGCTCCAATGTACTGTTCACATCTGTGGACTACGTGGTCCAACATGAGGAAACTCGCATTGTTTGCTATAACAATTCATTCAGACTCTTGATGGGATATGAACGTTCATGCAGCGCAAGTGAGATGTTTGTCTCGAGGTGGGTGCCAAACTTGCTGATGTTGCGAAGAAAAAGTATTTACAGCTTCAGCGAGAGAAACCAAACAAGCCCAAAATCAAATTCTCTGATTTCTGCCATTTGCAATTCAGATATTAAATATAACTCAGAACTATTTACTATGTGGAACCACATTCTATATTAATTTCAGATATTCTATCTAATCCATATTATGGCATATATATGGACACATTTGTCCGAAATAAAGAACATATAAATATAACATAAAATTAAAAAGAAAGGAAACTAGGACTAGGAGTAGGACTTTCCTTATAAATATTATTAATATATTCAGAATCAGACTAGTAAATAGCAGTACTAGTATATTACTATTAGTTATATAATATTAACTTATAATTTAGTTCTAATACATTGGAATCAAAATTGATTTGACAAAATTACTTTCTAATTTGTCAATTTAGTGACTTGAAGTTCGAAATTTATGTATATCTCATACTCATACGAGTCATAGTCAGGGGCGCCGGAAGAGGGGGGAAGAGGGGACAGCTGACCCCCCTGCCCTTGACCAAGGGGCCGGGGCGAGCGGGGGCAGGACTTGCCCTTTTTCTGGAGACAGAAAATGCTTTTTGTGTGTTTAATCTCGTCTTTTTATAGCAAAATGTGACTTTTTTGGTCCAAATACCACCAATTTCACAAGGAATATTAATTTTTTGTCAATTTTATCACAAAACGGCCATAAAAACCGACAAATAGGGGGTACCATTAAAATAGGGATTTTTGCCACAATGAATTTATGGTTATTTTCCCGAGTTTGCGGAGAAAATGCCCTTTTTTGCGGAAAAGTGCCCTTTTTGTAGGCTCTGCCCCCCCCCCCCCTTGCCCTTGGATGCTTCCGGCGCCCCTGGTCATAGTCATAATTAATAAATATGAGTTCTCAAACTCGTTTAGTGATGACTAGAGCGCCTATAAGTTAATATAATTGATTCCTGCACTGAAACAATCCTACAGACTAAACAGTAGTAAACGTCATTGTTTTCCTAGAAGTTAAAAGCGATTTTCAAGTTTGGGATGCATGTAATTGTCGTATGTAGCTCACAAAATCCGAGAAGTCTGATTGTTATTGCTCAGTTCAACTCGATAAAAGAGACAAAATGATTGACAGTCGGTTTATACAGACCTCACAGTGAAGGTCACAACGCGCGCATGCGCAATACTCGCGCATTAGATGTTTTGTGTCCTATGCGCATGCCTAAGCCAAAAACCATACTTATTTTACAACCATACTTATATTTTAGAACACCGGATCGACTATGGAAGTTCAACAAATGCGCCAATCGTGGCGATGAAAGGCCAGAACGAAAATGGAAGTTGCCATACCTTAACATATTTGTCTTGGTGAGAGACGCAAATCGGTTGAAATCCTTACTTTTCTCGAAACTGGTCCATACCCCAGTTTAACCCACTCGGGTGCGTTGGTGGTTTTGAATTGTCCTCGACTTAGTGGCACCATAAGGAACCATTTGTGTGACCATATTTGGTCTTATTCCAAAAACATTGGGCGACGGTCGTCATATTTAATAAATAGAGCATGGCTTGGAGTGAAATACGCCGATATATAGTGCATAGTGAGGTTGTGTAGTTCACGACGCGAAGCGGAGTGAACTACACAACCGCACTATGCACTATATCGGCGTATTTCACGACAAGTCATGCTCTAATTATTATATTGTATCGAACAAATGCAGAAATTAAAGGCAAACCAGTGGGCAAACACCATTTGTTTTAAAAGAAAAAGAAATAATATGTAAAAAAAAAAAAAAAAAATTTAAATTCCTTTTTGTTCAGGTTTGTTTGTTAGTTTTTTTTTAATTAATTCTTTTTAATTTTGATTTAGCAGTAGGAAACTACTATTTTCAACTTTTACTAAGTTCAGACAATTGATGTTCGCCTTACTGAAGCTTTAATTTGGATCAGCGGCGAAATAACAAGTAGTTTCAGAACAAAGTTTGATGTAGTGTTCGTTACTATTTTTAGTAGTCAAAACTACATATGCATAGTGCACGATAGGAGAGACTTGAAGGCGTAGTATACAACTACGACTAATAGAGTCGAGTAGCCAACCAATCGGAAAGCTTGATTTCAATAACAAAGTCACGTGAGATACAATATTGTGTTTTAGTGGTCAGATGTGAATTGGCAGAAGGGCCCTATTGTAATATTTTGACATAAATTGGTCTTTCGAAAAGATATCCTATACTAACACTTCGAATGATTTCCTGTGTTGGTTGGTCCCAAAAATAAAAAGATCCCACAAAAATTCAACTTCGTAATAATAATGACTTATAATATGTAAGTCAATTTGAGTTTGATTATACAGTCCCGGATCGACTATGGAAGTTCAACAAATGCGCCAATCGTGGCGATGAAAGGCCAGAATGAAAATGGAAGTTGCCATACCTTAACATATTTGTCTTGGTGAGAGACGCAAATCGGTTGAAATCCTTACCTTTCTCGAAACTGGTCCATACCCCAGTTTATCCCACTCGGTGGCACACCCCGAGGGTGGTGGATGGGGGTTCGGGTGTTTCTATGGGTTATTTGGGGTGGTCCACCCACACAAGCCGTCAAATCGGTCGAAATCCCTACGGTTTTCGAAAAGGGTCCATACCCCATTTTCACCCCTCGGGGTGGCACACCCGGGGTGATGGATGGGTGTCGGGTGTCGGTGTGTTTATATGAGGTATTTGGGGCCACCCACCCATGCCGTCAAATCGGTCGAAATCATTACCGTTCTCGGAAATAGTTTATACCCCATTTCACCCCTTCGGGTGGCACCACTCTGGGTGTTTGGGCAGGGATTGGGGTGTTTCTGGGAGGTATATGTGACGGGCCACCCACCCACGCCGTCAAATCGGTCCAAATCTTTACCGTTCTCGATAATGGTCCATACCCTGAAGTGGTTGGAAGGGAGTCGGTTGTTTACAGGGAGTATTTGGGACAGGCCACCCACCCATCCGTCAAATCGGTCGAAATCCCTACTGTTCTCGAAAATGGTCCATACCCAATTGTTACACCTCGGGGTGGCACCCCCGTGGGTAATGGTGTGGGTTGGGGAGTTTCTATGTGGTATTTGGGGCGGGCCACCCACCCATGCAGTCAAATCGGTCGAAACCCCTACGGTTTTCGAAGATGATCCTTATTCCATTTTCACTCACTTGGGGTAGCACCCCGTGGGTGAAGGGTGGGGTCGGGGTGTTTATCTGGAGTATTTGGGAGGGCCATGCACCCATGCCGTTAAATCGGTTGAAACCCTTAGCTTTCTCGAAACTGGTCCATACCCCATGTTTACCCCCTCGGGTGGCACCCCCGGGGTGATGGATGGGTGGGGTGTCGGTGTGTTTATTTGGGGCCACCCACCCATCCAGTCAAATAGGTCGAAACCACTACGGTTCTTGAAAATGGTCTATACCCAATGTTCACCCCCTCGGGGTAGCACCCCCGTGGGTGAAAGGTGAAAGGTGGGGGATCGTGGTGTTTCTATGGGGTATTTATGGCGGGCCACCCACCAGCCTTATCAAATTTGTCTTGGGGAGAGACAGAAAGAAGTATATATGCATTCATATATGCATAAATTTGTCTTTCGAAAACATATCCTATACTAACACTTCGAATGATTTCCTGTGTTTGTTGGTCCCAAAAATAAAAAGATCCCACAAAAATTCAACTTCGTAATAATAATGACTTATAATATTTAAGTCGATTTGAGTTTGATTATACAGTCCCGGATCGACTATAGAAGTCCAACAAATGCGCCAATCGTGGCGACGAAAGGCCAGAACGAAAATGGAAGTTGCTATACATCAACACATTTGTCTTGGTGAGAGACCCAAATCGGTTGAAATCCTTACCTTTCTCGAAACTGGTCCATACCCCACTTTAACCCACTCGGGTGCGTGGGTGGTTTTGAATTGTCCTCGACTTAGTGGCACCATAAGGAACAATTTGTGTGACCATATTTGGTCTTATTCGAACAACATTGGGCGACGGTCATCATATTGTGTTTTAGTGGTCAGATGTGAATTGGCCGAAGGGCCCTATTGTAATATTTTGACATAAATTGGTCTTTCGAAAAGATATCCTATACTAACACTTCGAATGATTTCCTGTGTTGGTTGGTCCCAAAAATAAAAAGATCCCACAAAAATTCAACTTCGTAATAATAATGACTTATAATATGTAAGTCGATTTGAGTTTGATTATACAGTCCCGGATCGACTATGGAAGTTCAACAAATGCGCCAATCGTGGCGATGAAAGGCCAGAACGAAAATGGAAGTTGCCATACCTTAACATATTTGTCTTGGTGAGAGACGCAAATCGGTTGAAATCCTTACCTTTCTCGAAACTGGTCCATACCCCAGTTTAACCCACTCGGGTGCGTTGGTGGTTTAGAATTGTCCTCGACTTAGTGGCACCATAAGGAACCATTTGTGTGACCATATTTGGTCTTATTCCAAAAACATTGGGCGACGGTCGTCATATTGTGTTTTAGTGGTCAGATGTGAATTGGCCGAAGGGCCCTATTGTAATATTTTGACATAAATTGGTCTTTCGAAAAGATATCCTATACTAACACTTCGAATGATTTCCTGTGTTGGTTGGTCCCAAAAATAAAAAGATCCCACAAAAATTCAACTTCGTAATAATAATGACTTATAATATGTAAGTCGATTTGAGTTTGATTATACAGTCCCGGATCGACTATGGAAGTTCAACAAATGCGCCAATCGTAGCGATGAAAGGCCAGAATGAAAATGGAAGTTGCCATACCTTAACATATTTGTCTTGGTGAGAGACGCAAATCGGTTGAAATCCTTACCTTTCTCGAAACTGGTCCATACCCCATTTATCCCACTCGGTGGCACACCCCGAGGGTGGTGGATGGGGGTTCGGGTGTTTCTATGGGTTATTTGGGGTGGTCCACCCACACAAGCCGTCAAATCGGTCGAAATCCCTACGGTTTTCGAAAAGGGTCCATACCCCATTTTCACCCCTCGGGGTGGCACACCCGGGGTGATGGATGGGTGTCGGGTGTCGGTGTGTTTATATGAGGTATTTGGGGCCACCCACCCATGCCGTCAAATCGGTCGAAATCATTACCGTTCTCGTAAATAGTTTATACCCCATTTCACCCCTTCGGGTGGCACCACTCTGTGTGTTTGGGCAGGGATTGGGGTGTTTCTGGGAGGTATATGTGACGGGCCACCAACCCACGCCGTCAAATCGGTCCAAATCTTTACCGTTCTCGATAATGGTCCATACCCTGAAGTGGTTGGAAGGGAGTCGGTTGTTTACAGGGAGTATTTGGGACAGGCCACCCACCCATCCGTCAAATCGGTCGAAATCCCTACTGTTCTCGAAAATGGTCCATACCCAATTGTTACCCCTCGGGGTGGCACCCCCGTGGGTAATGGTGTGGGTTGGGGAGTTTCTATGTGGTATTTGGGGCGGGCCACCCACCCATGCAGTCAAATCGGTCGAAACCCCTACGGTTCTCGAAGATGATCCTTATTCCATTTTCACTCACTTGGGGTAGCACCCCGTGGGTGAAGGGTGGGGTCGGGGTGTTTCTCTGGAGTATTTGGGAGGGCCATGCACCCATGCCGTTAAATCGGTTGAAACCCTTAGCTTTCTCGAAACTGGTCCATACCCCATGTTTACCCCCTCGGGTGGCACCCCCGGGGTGATGGATGGGTGGGGTGTCGGTGTGTTTATTTGGGGCCACCCACCCATCCAGTCAAATCGGTCGAAACCACTACGGTTCTTGAAAATGGTCTATACCCAATGTTCACCACCTCGGGGTAGCACCCCCGTGGGTGAAAGGTGAAAGGTGGGGGATCGTGGTATTTCTATGGGGTATTTCTGGCGGGCCACCCACCAGCCTTATCAAATTTGTCTTGGGGAGAGACAGAAAGAAGTATATATGCATTCATTTGATAGCGTTTGAGATGATAGAGTGGGTTTTGAATTTTCCTCGGTTTAGGGGCACCATTAGGAACCATTTGTTTGACCATATTTGGTCTTATTCCAAAAACATTGGGCGACGGTCATCATAATGTTTTAGTGGTCAGATGTGAATTGGCCGAAGGGCCCTATTGTAACATTTTGACATAAATTTGTCTTTCGAAAACATATCCTATACTAACACTTCGAATGACTTCCTGTGTTTGTTGGTCCCAAAAATAAAAAGATCCCACAAAAATTCAACTTCGTAATAATAATGACTTATAATATTTAAGTCGATTTGAGTTTGATTATACAGTCCCGGATCGACTATAGAAGTCCAACAAATGCGCCAATCGTGGCGACGAAAGGCCAGAACGAAAATGGAAGTTGCTATACATCAACACATTTGTCTTGGTGAGAGACCCAAATCGGTTGAAATCCTTACCTTTCTCGAAACTGGTCCATACCCCACTTTAACCCACTCGGGTGCGTGGGTGGTTTTGAATTGTCCTCGACTTAGTGGCACCATAAGGAACCATTTGTGTGACCATATTTGGTCTTATTCGAACAACATTGGGCGACGGTCGTCATATTGTGTTTTAGTGGTCAGATGTGAATTGGCCGAAGGGCCCTATTGTAATATTTTGACATAAATTGGTCTTTCGAAAAGATATCCTATACTAACACTTCGAATGATTTCCTGTGTTGGTTGGTCCCAAAAATAAAAAGATCCCACAAAAATTCAACTTCGTAATAATAATGACTTATAATATGTAAGTCGATTTGAGTTTGATTATACAGTCCCGGATCGACTATGGAAGTTCAACAAATGCGCCAATCGTGGCGATGAAAGGCCAGAACGAAAATGGAAGTTGCCATACCTTAACATATTTGTCTTGGTGAGAGACGCAAATCGGTTGAAATCCTTACCTTTCTCGAAACTGGTCCATACCCCAGTTTAACCCACTCGGTGGCACACCTCGAGGGTGATGGATGGGGGTTCGGGTGTTTATATGGGGTATTTGGGGTGGGCCACCCACACATACCGTCAAATGGGTCTAAATCACTACGGTTCTCGAAAATGGTCCATACCCCATTGTTACCCCATCGGTGTGGCACCCCCGTGGGTGATGGGTGGGGGTTGGGGTGTTTCTAGGTGGTGTTTGGGGCGGGCTACCAACCAATGCAGCCCAATCGGTCGAAACCCCTACGGTTCTCGAAGATGTCCATACCCCATTTTCACCCCCTCCGGGTAGCAATCCCGTGGGTGACGTGCGGGGTCGGGGTCTTTATATGGACTATTTGGGGCGGGCCACCCACCCATGCCATTAAATCGATCGAATTCCTTACCTTTCTCGAAAATGGTCCTTACTCCATTTTAACCCCCTCGGGGTGGCACCCCTGGGGTGATGGGTGGGGGTCGGGTGTTTCCATGAGTATTTGGGAGGGCCACCCACCCATGCCATCAAATCGGTTGAAATCCTTACCTTTCTCGTAACTGGTCCATACCCCAGTTTAACCCCATCGGTTGGCACACCCCGATGGTGATGGATGGGGTTTCGGGTGTTCCTATGGGGTATTTGGGGTGGGCCACCCACCCATGCCGTCAAACGGTCGCAATCCCTACGGTTCTCGAAAATGGTCCTTACGTTGTGGTACCCCCGGGGTGATAGGTTGTGTCCGGGTGTTTCTAGTAGGTTTTTGGGGCTGGCCACACACCCATGCCACCAAATCGGTCGAAATCCTTACCGTTCTAAAAATGGTCCATACCGTTTTTACCCCCTCCCCCCTCCGGGTGGCACACCGGGTGTGATGGTTGGGGATCCATGAGTTTCTAGTGTATTTTTGGCCGTCAAATCGGTCGAAATCCTCACCGTTCTCGAAAAAAGGACCATACTCTATTTTCACCTCATCGGGGTGGCACCCCCGGGGTGATGGGTGGGGTCGGTGTTTTAGGTGGTATTTGAGGCGGGCCACCCACACATGACGTAAAATCTGTCAAAATTCATACCCTTCGCGAAAATTGTCCATACCATATGTTCACCTTTCGGTGGCACCCCATGGAGGTGGGGGGGGGGGGGTCAGTGTGTTTCTATGGAGTACTTGGGCGGTCACTCGCCCATACCGTCAAATGGGTGGAAATTCTCACCATTCTCGAAAATGGTCCATCATACCCCATTCACCCCTTCGGGGTGGCACCCCCCAGGGGTGATAGATGGGTTCGGTGAATGTATAGGTGGTATTTGGGGCGGGCCACCCACCCATGCCATCAAATCGGTCGAAATCCTTATCTAATATTGTCCATACCCCATTTACACCCATACGGAGTGTCACCCCCGGTGTGATAGGTCGGGTTCGGGGTGTTTCTAGATGGAATTTGGGGCGGGCCACCCATCCGTGTCGTCCAATCGGTGGTATTTGGGGCGGGCTACCAACATTTTACCCCATCGAAGTGGCACCCTCGAGTGATGGTGGGGGTATGGTGTGTCTATGGGTAATTGGGGCGGGCTAACCACCCAAGCCGTGATATCGGTCGAAATCCACACCGGTCTTGAAAATGGTCCGTACCCCATTTTCACCACCTGCGGTCAAATCGGTTGAAATTCTTACCCTTCTCGAAAGTTGTCTATACCACATGTTCACCCCCCTGGGTGGCACCCCGGGTGATGGGTGGGGTCGGGTGTTTTTAGGGGGTATTTTGGGCGAGCCACCCACCCATGCCGTCAAATCGGTCTAAATTCTTACCCTTCTCGAAAACTATCCATACCCCATGTTCATCCCTGGGGTGGCATCCCCCAGGAGGTAATTGGTGGGGTATCGACGTGTTTCTTTGGGTTACTTGGGCGGAACACTCACCCATGGCGTCCAACCTTGGAAATTCTTACCGTTCTCGAGTAAGGTCCATACCCCATTTTCACCCCTTCGGGTGGCACCACCCAGGGGTGATGTCGGGTTCGGGTATTTATATGAGGTATTTGTGGCGGGCCAGCCACCCACGCCGTCAAATCGGTCGAAATCCTTACCATTCTCGAATATTGTCCATACCCCATGTTCACCCCTGCGGAGTGGCACCACCGGTGTGATAAGTGGGAGTCGGGTATTTCTAGGTGGTATTTGGGCGGGCCACCCACCCATGCCGTCATATCCATACGGCATTTTCACTCCCTATGGTGGCACCCCCACCGGAGTGATGGGTGGGTGTGGGGTTTTTCTAGTGGGTATTTAGGGCGGGCCACCCACCCTGTGGTGATGGCTTGGGAATCGGGTGTTCATAGGGGTTATTTGGGGCAAGCCACCGACCCATGCCATCAAATCGGTCGAAATCCTTACCGTTCTCAAAAATGGTTCATACCCCATGTTCACCCCTTGGGGTGGCAGCCACTGGGGTTGATGCCTCGGGGGTCGGCGTGTTTCTAGGGGTTATTTGTGGTGGGCCATCACACATGCCATCAAATCGGGCGAAATCCTTTCCGTGCTCGAAAATGGTCCTTACCCCATGTTCACCTCCTCGGGTGGCAACCCGGGTGATGGGTGGGTGATCCGGGAGTTTCTATGGTATTTTGGGTAGATCACCCACCCATGCCGTCAAATCGGTCGAAATCCTTACCGTTCTCGAAAATGATCCATACCCCATTTTCACCTCCTCGGGGTGGCACCCCCGCAGGTGATTGGTATGGGATCGGTGTGTTTCTATGGTGTACTTGAGGTGGGCCACTCATCGTGCCGTCAAATCAGTGGAAATTATTACTCTCCTCGAAAAATGTCCATACCCCATGTTCACCCCATGGGGTGGCACCCCACGAGGTGATTGGTGGTTCGGGTTGTTTCTATGGGGTACTTGGGGCGGGCCACTCACCCACGCCGTCAAATCGGTGCTAATTCTTACCGTTCTCGAAAATAGTCCATACCCCATTTTCACCCCTCGGGGTGGCACCATTGAGCTGATGGTTGGAGGCCGGGTGTTTCTGATGGGTATTTGGGGCGGGCCACATACCCATGCCGTCAAATCGGTAAAAATCCTTACCGTTCTCGAAAATGATCCATACCCCATTGTCACACCCTCGGGTGCCACCCCGGGGAAATGGGTGGGGTCGGGGTGTTTCTAGGGGATAATTGGAGCGGGCCACCACCCAGGCCGTCAAATCGGTAGAAATCCTTACCTTACACCATTTTACCCCCTTCGGGGTGGCACCCGCGGGGTGATGGATGGGGCATTGTGCTGTTTCTGGGGGGTATTTGGGGCAGATCGCTCGAAATCCTTACCATTCTCCAAAATTGTCCATACCCCATTTAACACCCACGGGGTGGCACCCCGGGGCCTTGTACTATGGACCATAATAATTGTAATCACAAGGTTAAGGGAGGTACACAGGAGGCGGGCAAGTGCAATAGACCACTGTATTGTAATAGTGTATATTATACCCGTGTGCATGTGGGCTCATTGCCGATGGGTGATTGGGTTTGATCAGAATGGCATTCACACTGCGGCAATCAAGTGGTTGTCTCGTGGCAAACAACCTAAAGTCTGTATTGGAGTATTGACCAATTATGACATTCGTGCAGGGATGTTGTTAGAGGGTCTCCTTTGTGGGTACACAACTTGGAGTTTAAACCTGCACCTGAGACCTTCTAGCCACGTCTCTTGTACATATTATCAATAGAATACTGCAGCGATTCTGAATGACAAACCAACTATAAATTAAATACATCGTACGACTTGAATTGTTGGAACAGACGATAACCATTGATGAAATATAACACAATGCACGAACGGTTGCGGTGTACTCACTGGGCGATTATTTAAAGGATACCGATTACCACTAATCAAATTGAACACGGCTCACCCATGCACTAGCGATAACATCTCAATGAGTGTCTCCGAGGACTCATTTTTTTCATTGGTCAATCAAGTCACATGTGAAAAACTTATTATTTTATTGGTCACCAATTATTTTATTGGTCAACATGCATGTGAAAGCGGAATTACAAGAAGTCGCCTATACACTGTTAGAATAAGAGTGGAGGTCTATGGTAATCGACACCTTTTGTGTGGCCCACTGAAGCTTGTGATTACAATAATTGTGTTCTATAGTATAGGGCCCGGGTTGATGGGTGGGTGGTCGGGGTGTTTTATGTGGTATTTGGGGTGGGCCACCAACCCATTCCGTCAAATCGGTCTAAATTCCTACCCTCGGGGTGGCACCCCCGGGGTGATGGGCGGGGGGATCGGGTGTTTCTGGGAGGTATATGGGCGGGACACACACCCATGTCGTCAAATCGGTTGAAAACCTTACCGTTCTCGAAAATGGTCCAAACACCATTTGTACCCCCTCGGGGTGATGGGTGGGGTGTTTCAAATTGGTGTTTAAATTGTGAATTTAGGGTGGGGCACCCACACACACGCGGTCAAATCGGTTGAAATTCTTACCATTCTCGAAAAGTTGTCTATACCACATGTTCACCCCCCCCCCTGGGTCGCACACCCAATGTGATTGGTGGGGGTCGGGTGTTTCTATTGGGTATTTGGGGCGGGCCACCCACCCATGCCGTCAAATCGGTAAAAATATTTACCGTTCTCGAGAATGGTCCATACACTATTTTCACACCTACAGGGTGTCACTCCCGGGGTGGTGTGGCTGGGGTGTTTCTATGGGGTATTTGGGGCGGGCCATCCACCCATGCCGTCACGAAATTTGTCCATAACCTATTTTCACCTCTTCGGGGTGCCAACCCCAGAGGTTGATGGGATGGGTCTGGTGTTTCTAGGGGGTATTTGGGGCGGGCCACCCACAAATGCCGTCAAATCGGTCGAAATTCTTACCGTTCTGGAAAGTGGTCGATACTGTTCTCGAAAATGGTCCATACCCCATTTTCACCTCTTCGTTGTTGATGGGCGGGGGTCTGGTGTCTATAGGGGGTATTTGGGACGAGCGACCACCCATGCCGTCAAATCGGTCGAAATACTTACCGTTCTCGAAAATGGTTCATCCCCCATTTTCACCCCTTCTGTTGTCACCACCCGGGGGTGATGAGTGGGGAGTCTGCTGTTTCTAGTAGGTATTTGGGGCGGGCCACCCACCCAGCATGCAATCAAATCGGTCGAAATCTCCCAACTGTTCTTGAAAATGGTTTATACCCCATTTCACCCCTTCGGGGTGGCACCCCCGGTGGTGATAGGTTGGGCTCGGTGTGTTTGTGTCAGGCCACCGAACCGTTCCGTCAAATTGGTCGAAATCTGTACCGTTCTCGAAAATGGTCGATGCTGTTCTCGAAAATGGTCCATATCCCATTTTCACCTCTTCGGGGTGGCAATCACCGGGTTTGCTGTGTGGGGGTCTGTCGTCTCTATGGGTGTTTGGGACGACCCACCCACCCATGCCGTCAAATCGGTCGAAATCCTTACCGTTCTTGGAAATAGTTTATACCCCATTTCACCCCTTCGCGTGGTAACACCCGGGGTGATTGGGTAGAGATTTGGAGTGTTTCTGAGAGATATATGGGACGGGCCACCCACCCATGCCGTCAAATCGGTCCAAATCCTTACTGTTCTCGAAAATGGTCCATACCCCGAAGTGATTGGAAGGGAGTCGGTTGTTTCTAGGGAGTATTTGGGGTGGGCCACCCACTGTGCCGTCAAATCGGTTTAAATCCAATACTGTTCTCGAAAATGGTCCATACCCAATTGTTACCCAATCGGGGTGGCACCCCCGTGGGTAATGGGTGGGGATGGGAGTTTCTGTGTGGTATGTGGGGCGGGCTACCCACCCATGCAGTCAAATCGGTCGAAACCCCTACCCTACGGTTCTCGAAGATGGTACATACCCCATTTTCACCCCCTCGGGGTAGCACGGGGTATGATGTTCGTGTATGCCAGACACAGTTCTGAAATGTGACATTTCTATCGGTGTGACGTTATGAGAATAATACCGACAACTCAATGTACACGGTTTCAACTGAATTATTCCATCGACTTTTGGGAAACCTGAGCATGAGAGATTACAATTAATGCTATGCCGCGGCTTAATTGGCAAATGATACACTAAGGGATTAGTTAATGTATTTGATTTAGTGTAACGCGGATCGCCAGGGCATAGTGGCACGCGCATCGTCGTGGGGCCATCCATCAGCATCCTTTGATTTCACTAAATCGTATGGGTGGCATGGGTGCGATATTTGAACCCCCCCCCCCCCCTGGTGTTTGAGTTATCGGGTGTGTTTTGATGTGTCTTCGGCTTAGAAACAACCTATAACATACCAATTGCTTGACCCTATTTGGCATTTATCGTAGAACCTTGGTCCGCGGCCACCATGATGTTGTTGACGAAATATGTAACGAAAGAAGAGCCCTATTCTAACATTTTGACAAAATCTGTCATGGGGCAGATAATTGGTACGCTGGGCCAATTGCACCCATTTGGTTGTCGGCCATTTGGGTAGGTCGGATTTTGGGTTTGTTTCAAGAAAAAGCGTCCTGTGCTTTATATACATAGAAATAAATTTGAAATAACAATTTTAAAAGGAGTGAGTGGTATTTGATCGGGTGTCTAACTACATGACAAAAATCATTAAAATTACCTATCTGTATCCATACCATAAATGTGTTAGCAACGAACGCTTTTTACTGCTTCGTGCTGATCTCGACTTTTCTATATTCTATATCTAGAATAAGTCGTTTGTTTATGGCATATATAGTCATCATAATAGTATTTCGTGTATTTATACCTATATTTATTTCACGGGAAAATAGCCAGAAGGAACAAAAGTCAGTTTCGTTGTGTTTCTGCCACTTGCAATGAATATGTGTATTTTATCAGTGTGTTCTTCAATAACTTGTTAGTGGTTAATGGACATATTGCAGGAAACTCCCCCTGATTATACAGACCCGGAACGACTGTAGAAGTTACTAAATGAGCCAATGATGGCGATGTGAAGTCAGAACGAACGTGGAAGCTCCCGTACCTTATCATATCTCTATGAAATAAGCGCATATAAACCTGATTGGCTTCGGTTTGATGTGATCGGGTGGGATAAGTGGTACGATGGCCCAATTACACGCATGTGGTTGTTGGTTATTTATTCGAGTCGGATTTTGGAGTTGTTTCGAGAGAAAAAATGTCACGCGTGCTTACTCTAGAAATTTCAGCTTTAATTGTTAAATGTGAAATGACCGAAGGGCCCTATTCTAACATATTCACATAAATCAGTCAAATGGCATACAAATGGCATAGAAACGCTCTTTATTGCCTCTAAATTCGATATCGCGAATAAGTCTTTTGTACATGACATAATAGTTTCCCCAAATTATACCTATTTGGATGACGGAAAGCGTGTCAGAATCTGTGATTAAAATAGGTGGCGTTTGACCAAAGACTGTGACGTTCTGACCAAATTGAAATTTGGCCTTTCGTCTGTTCACGTTATGACACAATCAGCTTATTATAATTTTTCCATCGACCCTGGGAGACCAAAGTATGAACCATTAGAAGCGACGTCATGCAGCGCCTTAACCGTCAAATCATTATTGTCTATTCAGGACTAATTAATGTAACTGATTTAGTTTCAAGCTGCTCCACAGGGCATACTGGCAGCTGCCTCGCCATTGATACCCCAGTAGTGGCATATATTAATCTCGTCACAGAACGATTGAAGGATGAATATATAAATAAGTATATTATCAGTGCAGACGATCCACACAGTAAACGAAGGCCATACAAACAATTCAAAACCATTTTTCGACTCGAACCATATCTAATACATACAATTTCTATCAAAGACCGTGAACAATTATGTAGACATCGAATCAGCTGTCATTCATTAGAAATAGAAAAAGGCCAACACAAACGCCCATCGACGCCAGCCAATGATCGGATATTCAAGATGTGCAATACTAACTCAGTGGAAGACGAGAAGCATTTTGTTCTCCATTGTATCAAATACGACAAATTGAGAAAAAGGCCTATATGAATCACTAAATTTCTAAGGGCCAGTAGTATCTCAAAATGCATATACATAATGCGAAACGACCAACCAAATACAAGTAATGTGATCAGTCGAGCTTTCAAAGAATTCTTTGAAATGAGAATAGAAGCCCGAAGTTGATGAATAAATTAATAATTAATTTCTATTCCACACGATATCATAGGCCTGCATACAGTTTATTTGCATGCTTATATTATTGAGCTCTACTAAGTCATTGTATAACTGTAGTATGAATATGTGGAAAGTTTATTATATGAACTATGTATGTGTAAATTATATGTCTTATTATTATGTAATGCATACGGCTCACATGAGTGTTTTATGCTAATAAATATCATATCATAATTCCTCGCTGCATTGAAGCAATATTCTGAGGAAGAACGTGGATTGAACCCGATTTATTACCTCCACCCAATTTAAAGGTGCTCAATCCGATGCGATGATCCCCATATCATCCGATTCCAACAACAACATTTTTTGAAATGCCGCTTCAGTTGTCATACTGGCACAATTGTCATGCCTCGCCATTGAGATCACAGTAGTGGCATATCTCGCGGCAATGAAGCAATATTCTGAGGAAGAACGTGGATTGATCCCCGGTTTATTTCCTCCACCCAGATTAAAGGTACTCAATCCGATTCGATGGTCCCCATATCATCCGATTCCAACAACAACATTTTTTGAAAAGCCAGATCGATGTTCAATAACAACTCGAATTGCGGTGCCTGCAGATCAACGTATCACAAAGAAATTGAACATGTATTATTTACATGTAATGTGCCAGCCATGCATCAATTGAGATACAGTTTCTGGTCAATCACCATTGACTTCTTTGGGGTAGAATGTTTTATGTTTCTCGATTCACTCTCGCAAAACCATCTATGTGACTTCCTAATCGGCGGCACAGCCTTCGTTCCTCCACTCGTTGTCATCAATGCTTGGGGAGATATTCTCACATTCGCCGCGACATTCATGTACAAAGGATGCCAACTTTTACGAAACAATGCCCGTTAAGACTATACCCGATTGCTTGCGTGTGCTTGCTGCCTGCCAGAAAAGCAAGTCTTGTTGACATTAAAATGTTTGAGGGTGAAAAGGAGCATGGCTTAGTGAACATAAGATCAACATCTATACGCATGCGATATACACTTTCCTTATCTATATGTGATCAAACTCTAATATGGTACATAGACCATACGGCTCATACTGCTGTAATGTACTGGAATTCAGTGTTGTTACTTTTTGCCGCCATTTTCTATGCTCAAATGTTGTTTGTATATATACTAAATAATGTTTGTAAATACCACTCTCACCTTTATGTGTACAAAACGCTCCAATTCGTTTATACAACACATACAATGTATTGATGTATGATCTCCGTTAATGGAGGTTAATAAAGCTATATATATATATATATATATATATATATATATATATATATACCATCGACATATTTGCGAGCGTTAATTCGGATTGAGTACCTTTAACCGACTGTTGTGTTCAGCCACCCAATATCACGGCATACAAATAAACGACAATGCGAGAAATACTGTATAATTATAGTTATGGGTCGGCTGTGTTGTGTTACGCTGGCACAGCATTAATTTTGGAAATAATATTAGTCAGTATGGCATTAACACAATTGATCCTTTCATATTATAACCTGAGATCAGTGCTTATAGTTGTGGTATGCTGTTCCAAGATAGCGACTGTTGTTTGCACGCAATATGGGGGGTGGGGGGGGGGTGGGAGTCACACTGGCAAGAGTTTTTTTTAAACTGTTTTCACTGCCATTTTATGAATGTTTAGAACGTTCTCAAATTTGGCTATATATGATATACTTCCCAGTCCTGCAATCTACTTTCTATTCCAACGGTGAATTCAATTTGTTTAATCTTATCGACCAATAATACATAGATATTAAGATAACATATATTACATTTATGAACATGCATGACTTACATCATAAATTTTCAAATGATACATTATAATATATGAACACTATTTACAATATAAATAATATACTTGCCTGTTATATGTCATTGCCATTAATCTGATCCGTTTGGTTTAATTCATTAGGGCTTACCATTCAGGTGTAATGCCATACCACGAGAGAGATATTTATTCCTCCAAATATGGGGACCATTATTGTACAATACATGTATATACATATACAAAAGTTAACTTGTGACATATATACACAATATAATTTAATTTCAGAAGGCTCATTTGAAGTCGATAGTGCGATCTAGTTTCTTATGTGATAATTAAAATATCAGGAGGTCGGATAACTTTCATGAAAGACAGACACAAAACGGAAGCTAATAAAGCCCGGCGTTCCAATGCAGAAACATCTGCTCAACACATTGAGCAACCTTCAAGCATCGGGGCGTTCGTATTACGTAATGTATCATCTGGTGGGAATTTCTGGCCTATACAGACAGCACGGAATTCCATGCTTCTTTGATGATGAATAATGACTGGCAGAAATCCACTGCATTTGACCACCATGTGTGTTAATATCAGTGTCAAGTCGAATAGATCAGCATATCCACCCGGATAGCCGCCTAGTTTTATACTGTTGCTCAATATTTCATGTGTATTATAAGTGTTGGTCGATGTAGCTTGGAATACATTTAACACTGTAAGCAGACGAGTGGACTTGCTAGTAGGAACACCAGAGGCTAAAGGCACGGGCGGCGTTTGTTGCAGAAATATTTATATTTGTACAAATCGGCATTAACAGAAGGAACACAAAAATATATACAGTTCCGCTCGATGCCAAACATAATCAGCGCGTAGATAGTATATTGTCGTCAAGACGTACGATGTTGTACGTAAACAAGAGACTGCTCGTGTTACAGAAGTTGTGCTTAAGTTTATATAACACAGTGCAATTATATTGGTTAACACACACAAATGATATAAACGCTCTTTATTATTTCCATATCAGGAAAACCTTAACAAATAACGCTCTTTGTGTTTACCATATCCGGACATAAATAAAAAACCAGGAAACGTAACGTTTTTGCTTTCGTTTACACAACAAAAGGGGAAAATGACAATAACATACTGTTTATGCCATATTTCTGATTGACATAAGGCTCTATATTTTTACTAATCCTTCTGTTTATGGCGGTTTTTGACGGATGTGATTATTTTAACAGCATACCCACCACCAACGCCGCCCGTATCTTTAACTTATGTTAAGAAATCATACCTATATAGTATATCGAAAATTCGTAATTATATGTTGGATTATGACTATATATGGGCATATCTTGCCTGAAATAAACACAATACAATAGCAGTAATGTTTTTTGTCCCATTTACATACACACACAATATACATCTATTCAATTATATATGACCTGTCAAATGAACAGCGATTTCGTTCTATATTGTTAAATGGCTACGATATACGCTTTAACCTCTACTTATCCACGCATCTATGTACATGTACATTGATTTGCAATGGTGTCGATATACCAAAACCATTGCTAGACACCAAATAATTCTGATCAAATTGGTCGACATAAACTCAAATGTTTTGTATCTCGTAATTTGCTGTACATTTCAGTTTGATAAGGTTTCGAAAATTCAACCATTTCGTGCTTTATATGCAAACTACTTGGCTTCAAATTGAATAGGTGCGAAAAGTGTTGTTCCACATGTAAGTCATATTGTAGCTTGAAAGAAATCGAAGATGGTGCACCGTATTACCACTTATGGTTGCACACCAGGTTGCAGTGAATTATCTCCGAACGCGACCAAATTTACATGGCATGGTCACATGTCACCCCGATAACGATGCCATGAAAATTTTGTAAGCGAATTACTCGCCCCTGAAAGTTCAAAAAATATATATTTGCTCTCCATAATGGAGGAAAGTTGCTAATGGAGTAGCCGAAGCGCGCGCGAGGGTGAGATCAGACCAGAGGAGGCGGTACACGTCATATTTAGCAAAGAGTAATAGGAGTCAAATTGTTGAGCAAACAGTTAAGTCAACAATATTTTCAGTGTATATACTGTTGCCACGTCACTGCAACGGTGTAAGGTACACGATGCTGGTTGACCGCATCCATGACAGGGGGCGACGCACTCTATTTGTCATTGGTCATAACCAATGATTTCATGCAATGCATACATAAGCAGATGTTGAGTATATCGATGGATTATATGCGTGATTTATCACCATAATTACGAATTGTATGTTTTCAGTACGCTTTCATAGTGTTGAACATGAAATCTTGTTTGTCGGTGCCATGAATGTACATTTATATGTGGTGCGCTAATCATTGTTAATGTTAAGTGCTTTTAAAGATGCATTATCCGATTAAGTGCTTTTTAAGATGCATTATCCGATTGAAGAAATATTGTCGTTGTAACTTGGTGATATGGTGACCGTCTGATAAATTTAAATAACTGGGGTAAATATGTATGTATCACATTGTGTCACGCATACATTTGGCGATTTACTACAAAAGCCAAACAGGAGGGAATATCTATCTTGAGCAGTGAGATCGCCTGCCGGCGCGTGTTAGCCCATCCATTACTAATATAATCCGATGGCGCGCCTTAGGGGCGGCGGCAGATATCTCAAATTGTCTCAGCCCATAGTGTGCGCTATATATCTGCCCTGGCGGTTAATAGGAATTATGATTCCCTTCTATATGGCTGTGTTTGTATACACCGTCGGGTGGTACGCCATGGATGGCGGCAAACACTCTGGGTTTAAAATTAATAGGTCAGTATATTGCTATGCAATGTTATAGTCCCTATATATAGTTTGCTGATATTAACATCCACATATGTACATGTACGTACACAGTCACAACTGATCCCGTCTATCTCAAATCGTTAATGTATTATTTTTTTAATAATTATTGGCATCGCGTATGATCGATACCTGCAGAATATATCCCACTAGGACATTGGTATCCATATTATTCATGCTGTTGTCGTCATACAAACAAAACAACCACAATCATGCGTGATTAGTTCCACAGATTTGTATTGAAGTGCTCTAAATTGATGACAAAGTACGACACATACTCTTCGTTAAAATATGCAGTCGAAAATGGCGAATCAAGAAGGATGATCTTGGATTCATCGATGTGGCTGGAAGATATTTTAATTCGGCCGTTTCCGAAAATAAAAATACTGACAGACATAGGGATTACGACATGGTTCAATGGGTGGAGATGAGGATAATGAGAGTATTCTAAAGGAACGGCATATAAATAATATAATTGTGAAATTGCCTCGTAATATTGTGGGATAAGTGGAATTAACTTTTATTTTATATATCTAAAGGAACAGTAACTCCTGCATGCAAACTACGTATGTCCGCGCTGCGTGACATTCGCATAAATTTGGAGACAGCATGGCGTTTATTAAAATAATTCATATGCCGCCTATATGGAGGAAGCTTTTATTTTATGTAATCTTGTGATATATTTCTATAATACCATATGGGCGCACAAAACCTAAATTAAACAGTAAAATATAATATAGACACATAAACAAACTCAAATGTTAATGTCGATGCGTACGTGCACATGTACGTCAGTGAGATATCCCGAATTTAAGTAGTCTTGTTGATTTGCTACGATGCTGGTGGGTATACCACGGAGTTGAAATATGCTGATATGGTAAACTGATTCTGTTAAGAAAATGTACCGTTATTCTTTCGGAACATACATGTTGCAGTGTCTGGATATATATACAATAACGGAACAATTTCTTAACACCAATATTTGTCACTACCAGCACAATGGCAAGTCAGCAGGACCCACCAGCATCAGATCAAATTAGCAGGATAACTTAACCGGGATGGAAAGTGTTTGCCTTGCAATGACTGAACCTTGAAATCAGCTCTATCTCACCTATGACATAGATGCACTGTGTCACACTTATAGTAAGGTGGTCACTTTCACCGCTGTGGCCTGCTCCCACAACTATTGACACACACGGAGTTACCATAGCTCACATCCCCGTCGACGCGCCCGTGACCTGACGGGTGTCACCTTGTTGTTTCGATGTCCGTTTCGATATAGATTGGTGTGGGTGTGTATAGATGATGATCGCCGCTCTTCATTGCTATAAATATTCATTTATCACTGGTTCGCCCTGGTTATTTGGTCATGTGGTCTTAGCAGCATCAGTTCGCCATATCAGCAGCATGACAGTTCACCTGAACCCACCAGCATCATAGCAAATTAGCAAGACCATTTAACCAGTGTGTGGTTATTATATCACGCCATCGTTGACTGACTGTTAGCATATTTTAATCTGTTGTGTACACTCGGGCGATTTATATTGGTCCACCGGGAGGTGTCAATTACATTGGCTAATGACCATGAAGTGATAATTTCGTCTGACGCGTGTCTGTTCCCGGGTGTCCCATCGCAGCCGGCATTTCATTAACAAAATTTGTGCATCTATTTACAATGCATAATATATATATTGACATGAATTATATTCAACTATGGTCGTATGGTATGTATACATGTACATCAGTATAATAATGTTCATAGTGTTCTCCTGCATTTAACTGTGAAAGACTGAAACCAAAGTTTCAGACAAACTAGGACAATCGGGTGTGTGTGTAATTTAGAAATCAGTTTCCACTCACGGGAAGTATATTAGTTATAAACGCTCTTTATCGACATACAACTTATAATATTTCGATATTTGCCTCCCACAACTCAACAAAATGCAATGTTAAGAAGATAACAGTCCACTGGCATGTATGCTGGAATATGGGAATGAGGACAGACTACCATTGTTCATGGGTCATGTGCTTCCTTTGACCACCCAACTCGGCCTACAATAGTACAGCAAAGTGATTTATAATGATGCCCCTTGGGTATACGACTATCTGGTTGTACCACGAGGCATGATTGTGTTATATTGAGTAAACTCATAGGAATTTGTTCGAGAACAGACAAACACCTATCTGGACTAAGAGCCAGTCTGTTAGTTTTGATGGAAGGTGAATAACTCTATACACTTGTATTTGGTACAATTAACCTCACCACCATAAAGACAGCAATTAGAAACACACAAAACGTCATCCCGTATATATGTTATCTTCGTCATCTACGTTGTATTTGTTAAAATGTTAATGGGAGAGGGGTGGGTGTAAGTTGTTAAAAATTTGTGCCCCTATCCCTCTTGTAATATTATATTACAATAAAATATGTTTTAAAAAAAGACACGATATAAGACTTATATATGTATTTGGGGTGGTGAGGTCAATTGTGCGAAATTCCCCTGACTATATATCTCCTAGTTTTTTTTATTGTTATGCATTTTAGTTAAATAAAGTGGGAGTTTTGGGGTAAATATGAGAATCTCTATCAATTAGTGGAAAATCTTCGGCGTGACGTCATCGCATGCGCTAATATTAAACGTGTGTCTTACCAATAATTATGAAGCTGATTTTGTGAGTTAATTATGTGATAAATATAGTTACGATGTACATGTAGGTTGTATACAATGATATGTATTGGCATCAAGCTAATACTATTCCGAAATTTGCCTTGCCAACACAACATCATGCAATGTTAAAATAGCACATAACAGTCGGGAACATACGATTCAATATAACCATACTGTATTATATTGATGCCCAAAGTAAGGTAGACATATATTTTGCATTGTGTTGTGTCGGGGACAGCCCGTCAAAAATTATTTTAAAAAACAGGCGTCCTATTTGAACATATATTTTACCATTAACTTGCGATGAACGCTCTTTATTGGAATAATGCATAGCCCGTGCATACCATGTCCTCAACAGAACAACGAGATATGACCGAAATAAGAACAGTCTCACGCATACAGCGATGCGTTCATAAGCACTGCGCTCTCGTCGCACACCGTTCCGATACGCGCGCCGAATCTGGAGCGTAATTGGCTACAGCGCCGATCTCAGCGCGTAAAAGCGCTGTATCTGGCGGGCCGGGTAAGGTCAGATCCGATATATCGTAGCGAGGAAGTGTATTGTTTTTGTACTGGTGCCGTTTTCCGTTTATTTGGAAATACTCAGAAACTAATGGCAGTAGGAACGTGAAATCTCTAGCGATTGTAGGCATCCAAGGTCTACTAAAAATAAAGGTATCCGCAAGTTGGTCCAATATCTTTTGACAGAGTTATGGCCCTTTTTCGATTATTTTTCATTATTATTATTATTATACTTAACCATTTTTCAACGCCCTAATCTCTGAAAGTATTAGGATTAGAAGACTCAAAGTTGGTAAGTATGTTGCGGTAAATGAGTTCTATGCCTTAGGCGCATAACGGATATTGTCCGCGTTTACCCCGCGGAGCTATCTCCCTTTATGTGAAAACATGTCATTTTATTATCTCGGAAATTATAAGGAGCAGAGCATCGAAAATTGGACCGTATGCACACCTCGATATGCCCTACTGCCCACGGATCAAAACTTGTGTCCGCGCTTTCCCTGAGGAGTTACCGCCCATAGATAGGGACACACTATACACCAGGATGAATAAACCAAGGTTTTTTTGTTTTTGTTTTATTTTTATAAGTACAGAGCTCTCAATTTGTTATTGCATATTCCGAATTGGACGAGAGTTTCGGACTCGAATATACCGCTTAAAAATGTTTTTACCCAGGAATTTCCGCGTTACAGGGTACGCAAATATTGCAACTATTTTTCCCGCCAAATCCAAACCGGCTGGTTAAAGAGCAAGATAATGTCGTAGCATGTACGTTGACATACTTTATGTACGACCCAGAAGTTTGACGGCTATATTATAAATGTAACATGTCTAATGGAGATTGCGTGTCAGTGTGGGTTGAGACTTTAGGAAAATTCCACGAAAATGGCTAGTGTTGACGCGCATCCACAGGGCGATTTTCTAATTTTCAGATGGAACGGTTTACTCGTGACAACGCTATATATCATAAATATATACTGATGTATACCCAAATGGGCTAACGTAGGAGCGAGTTTCACGCTGGAGCATGTAAGCCGGTATATTGTAGGTATGCCTACAACATTTGACCGCTCTACTATAAACGCAACCTGCTCAAGGGAGTGTATGTGTCGGGTGGGTTCAGATTTGGCAAATTCCACCGAAGATCACATGGGGAAAATTACTCCGAAAATCGGATATTGAGATAAAAACTTTTCGACGAGTGGATGTGATAAGTAGTATCTAAACGCAAGATTAGTACGCTTTTTAAAGATTTAGATTGGACGGTTTAACCCTGGTAGCGTATAACGTTGTAACGGGTGATATATATTATTCAAATTCAAACCCTCTCTTCATGACGCAAATTCAAACGGACTTGTCAAGAAGCAAGGTAAATGCATGAAAATGCTCACCGATATACTATATAGGTGTGTCCGCTGTACTATAAAAGTAACATATTGTCACGATTTGACCTGTCCAAAACACTCCCCGGACAAAAGTTTCCCTAGATATCAAATTTCGTCGAAATTCGTTCGTTTTACCCGATTTGACCTTGAACTAACCATTTCGAAGGTCAATGTCAGGTCGATGTCACGATTTGGCTCACCCAAAAGACTCCCCTGACAAAAGTACCCCTAGGTGTCAAATTTCGTTGAAATCGGTCTGTTTTATCCGATTTTACATAGGATTGACCTTTTTGAAGGTCAAGATCAGGTCGGGGTCACGATTTGACACGTCCAAAACACTCCCTCGACAAAATTAACCATATTTATCAAATTTTGTCAAAATCCGTCCAGCAGTTTTCCCGGTCATAGCTAACAGACAAACAAACAGACAGACAGAAGTCCCAAAATATATATTGAATTTAGAAATGTCAATTCAAGTGCGCCATCGGATCATAAGACACCAATATGCATTCGCATGAAGAGGAACACACATATACGCATAACACTCACATCGGATGGGATGGGATACCATGGAAGTATATCTGATTCCATGGAATTTGACCTCTGGTTTTCTTCCTTATTATATCCCTCAACTGTTACAGGGGGAAAAGTGGCGGTGTAGACGCCAGACAAGATGGCATCCATCATGGCCGCTGTTTTTCAGACTAGGAACAAAGTCAGTTTGATGAAAATTATGGCGAGAAAATTTGTAAAATGTATATATATATATATATTATTTGGTGATAGGTACCCGCGACCCGTTACCTACGTTACCCATATACGTTACTGTCCGATTTGAACGGTAATGCTCTTAAAATGGATGCAAATTTCAAATATTCATTCTCCAGACGATATTCTGATGAACTTCACCTCGAAATATTAACAAAATGTTCACACAGTTAACCTCTTTTGTGCTGCTTTCATTCTAATAAGTAACCCCATTCATAGCTACATGCGGGGGGTTGGGTACCCGAGTCTCACACAGAGATGCGCACAATCGGAAGAAATCAGGTCACCACTCATGTTCTATATTGAAACAACATAGACCACTCTATCGCCATCTAACTGCAATTAGGCTAAACCTTTGCCTATAATGCTATCTAAAGTTAACCACTTGCGTGATAATATCGCTATATGTGGCCAAATGGTACCAGATTTTCACACAAAAATGCGCACAAAGTAAAGGAACCGGGGCACCTACCATAACCTATTTTGATACACGATGCACTACTCTATCATGAACTAACTGCAAATAGACTGCCTTTTGCCGCATCAGGCCACAGCAACTTAACAATTGTTTGTTAATAAGTAACCGCATTTATCGCTATATGCTGGAAAATGGTGCCCGATTTTCACACATAAATAATGCGCACAAACTAAAGCAACCGCGGCAACTGTCATGGCCATTGTGATAGACAATATACTACTATATCGTGATCTAACTGCAAATAGGCTGCGTTTTATCTTTATCGTATAAGCCATAACAACTTAACAATATTTTGTTGATAAGTAACCGCATTTATCGTTATATGCGGGAAAAGGGTACCCGATTCTCACACATAAATGCGCAAAAACTAAAGCAACAGGGCCACATAGCATGACCAATTGTGATACATAATACACCACACTATCGCGATCTAACTGCAAAATAGGCTGCCTTGTTCCGTATAAGGCCATACAAACTTAACAATTGTTTGTTAATAAGTACCACATTTACAGCTATATACGGGAAAAGGGTACCCGATTCTCATCAATAAATGCGCGCAAAGTAGAGCACCCGGGGCACCTACCATGACCAATTTTGATACATAATACACTACTCTGTCGTGATCTAACTGCAAATAGGCTGTATTTACCGTATAAGACCATAACAATTGAAAAATTGTCTGTTAATAAGTAACCACATTTATCGCTATCTGTGGGATAAGGGTACCTGAATCTCACACATAAATGCGCACAAACTAAACCATATGCGGCACCTATCATGACATATTGTGATACGTAATACACTACTTTACCATGTTCTAACTGCAAGTGTGCTGCCTTTTATCGTAGAAGGCTCCTATCATAACCCATTCTGATACTTAATGCACCACTCATTATATTTGTTTATACACGAATGCACATGTATACACATGTATTGCTAATACTAACATGTATATATGTATATGATTCCCATCAAATTGTTCTGTAAATGTTTTATGTTCTGTTATTCCGTACTGCTCAAGATGATATTGTTGTGTGACAAGGATGCGCATGCTAGGTATCTTTACACGGACAGGGTACTAAATATGCCGAAAAATGAAAGTACATTCCTGATTTGGGGTAAAATATATAAGACAATGTTTCAGACAATGGTTATCGATAGGCTATCTGTGGGTGAGCTCCAGGGTGATGACTATAACTTTGCCACCGTATATAAGGGCGATGACTGTGATAACGGGAGTAACATTTACGACATTCTGAACCACCAATCAGATTATTATGCCCCACTTCAAATCAAGGAGAAACTATCAATTGAAAGGACTGTCTCTCCTTGGGCTAAACTGCCGAAGCTTGACAGCGAACTGGGACTCATTTGTTGAAATCCTATGTAATATTCAACAATCAGGGGGAAACATATTTGACATAATTGCGCTATCTGAAGTTTTTAGGGTAAGGGATACTTTCACATTAGAAGGATATCACCCATTCGAGTACGAATCTCGTCCAGACAATGATGACTGAAGGGGTGGGGTCGTAATTGTCATTAAAAGTAGCCTTAAATATAAAACTAGAAATGACCTCTCGATATTCATTCCCCATGTAATTGAAACACTATTTGTAGAAATAATTCCGGGTAAAAAAAATCATACATTGTAGGCTCTATATACCGACCTAACACTGCCACGCTCGCTGACATACAAACCTTCTCTAATCAGCTTGACAATGTTATTATCAAACTTAACGAATTAAATGCAAAAGTATACATCGTAGGTGATTTTAACATAGACTTACTGCATTCTGATTCACATAGTAAAACAAATGATTTCATCAGTAATATGTTCGAACGTGGATTCATGCCAGTGATTACTAAACCAACGAGAGTAGCTGAATTCTCAGCGACTCTCATTGACCACATTTACACAAATAGCATATCCAACTGCAAATTTCACAGTGGAATCATCCTATCGGACGTCTCAGACCACTTTGGTACATTCCACGTCGAAACCAATGATACCAATACAAAGAATGACGTAAATCAAACAACAACTAGAATAATGTCCGAAAACAATATAACAAAATTTAAAAGTCTTCTGTACAATCATTCATTCGATGAGGTCTTCATATACCAAGACGCAGACCTAGCGTATAACGCCTTTTTGCGCAGCTACTCCTTATTCTTCGAAGAAACCTTTCCAAAAATTAAACGCAAACCACCAAACAAGTACACTAAACGAGAACCGTGGATGACTAAAGGACTCATTCAATCGTCAGTAAAAAAAGGCAAATTGTACACGAAATAAGTAAAAATTTCCAACAGATGAAAACATAGGTAGATACAAAATATACTGCAGAATATACAACCAATTAAAACGGCGGAGTAAAAATCATTATTACGACAATATGCTCAAAGAAAATCAAGCAAACATGCGACGCACTTGGACGATACTGAAAGAAGCCCTTAAAATATCTCATGGTTTGAATACCTTTCCTACCGAATTTTCAAATGGTACCGGTAACGGAAAACTGTCTGACCCGACAACTATCGCATGCGCATTCAACACATTTTTCGGTGACATTGGAAGAATTACAGCAAACAATGTAACACAGATTCCAGGGATGAACTTCACCGATTACCTACCGGGGCAGTATGAAAATAACCTTTTTATTTTCCCAACAAACAGAGATGAACTAATATCACTTTGCTCGAAACTATCTAATAAAACTTGCACAGATATAAACGATGTCTCCGTGAAACTAATGAAACAAACAATTAACGAAACGGTTGGACCACTCACGCATATTTTTAATCTCTCATTTGCCCAGGGACTTGTGCCCGAGAAAATGAAAATATCTAGAATAATGCCTATAATTATAGAAAAAAGGGGAACGCGATCAGATTGAAAATTATAGACCAATCAGCATATTACCTGCATTTTGCAAAATAATGGAAAAAATAATCAATGCTCGGCTTTCATCTTTCCTCAACAAACATAAAATTCTTCATGAACACCAATATGGCTTTCGTAATAAACATTCTACCATTCATCCACTTATACATCTTCTCGAAGATGTAGCGGCATTTAATGACAAAAAAACCCGTGACTAACATGTATTATGCACCTTGGTTAATTGTTACAATTGTAAACACTGTCATTACCATAAATATTGGAATGCTCTCTAACAAACTTAACATAAATATTGAAAAATTCACTTTTCAGGATTGGACCATTTTTTAGTAAAATGTAACTATCTTTGGTATAAAAGATGTGTTTATTATTTCACACTAAGGTGTTTGTCGACCAAATTACTCAAGATGGCTTCCAAAATGGCAACCACATTTTGTAAAAATTTGTTTTTTTCACATATATCCAGAACAACAGCAAATAACGGTTAGGGTTTTGGCCGTCAGTTTTGCATTTATCATGCTCACTACTCCCGTTGTTATATTTCAAGTTTTGGAAACGTATTTCTTCCCCGCATTCTCCCCAGATGACATGGAGTCGATAGAAAAAAACGCACTTGTAAATATTGTTTTAAATAAGTTATCCGACACTAATCAGGCAATTAATTTCATTATGTATTTCCCCGCAGGGCAGAAATTCCGCTCACAGCTGTTCGCGATGTCATTAAGGTGTATAAGGAAAATCTTCCGCAGACATAGGGAATAACAGAACCTACGCCATCGAAGCGAAGTCTACATGTAAACGAATAACGCCAGGCAATTTAAGCATTCGTTTTTTCCTATATATTTTCCAAAGATATATCAGCAAGCTAGTAGACTAGTGCGCTATCCCGAACACTTATCTCATGCAGATTATGAAAAAAACCGATATCGAACAGATTTTGACGTTCAAATTTCACAAGTAATTTATCAATTGTATCTTCTCAACAGTAATTTTATATTATTATTATTTGTATTATTATTCTATATTCATTTAAGAAACGCATTCTACAGCAATTAGTTTCAATGCGCATTTACATAAACAGCAACACAAACAAGATAACATCGCGCATATTTACACATAAAACAACGCAAGCTTCACCAATATGATAGATATCTCGGAAGATAACAATACAAAATTGGCACTACACTTACAAATAAAAAAAATATCCGGTAGATTAAAAGACCTTGCTAAAACAATACTAAGTCAAGATATATCAATTTCCAACTATAACGGATAAGCCTAAATATAAAAACGAGTTAAATAACAGATGCTGCACGTATAGCGAATAACACATTTTGAACAGGTGAGTTTTAAGAGCTGTCTTAAAAGATACTATCCTCGATTCCTCGTCATATTAACGGCTAGTCAGTTCCAAATAGAGATTGAGACATTTTGAAATGAAAGCCATGATGCACAGTGATAATAAAAATCATACATACATGTAGCTCATTCTTTAACCCTGTTGGTTGAGTTATGTATAATATAGGTGAAGAAACAGATCATAGATATAGTCTAACCTTCCAACCATGCATGACATAATATATATAGCAAGAAAACCATAGTCAGAAATGGTAATGTCCCCAATATCATATTATTGGGCATATATAAATTATAGCGGAGCTTTAATATGTAATTGTTTTCATATGTGTGTATGGTGTGCGCTTGGTGATGAAACACTTAAAAACATTTCTATAATCGGACGTGCCAATCTATTGATAATTATGAAATATTTACGGACCATGCGTCCGTATAATATGTATTCACAAAGGGCGCATACGATCCAATTGGTTGAAAGGTTCATCGGTAAACTTGCAACGCCCATTGCATTGATACATCAATGTCGTTCATAAAAAGCTGATGATACCGCGATTAACATTGTTTATAACGAATCAAAGCCGGGCGCTTTGGGTCGTATATAGACTATATCTAATTTTGTGTCGTCATCAATTATTATGACCTGTTTCGGCTCGGCGCCTCTGAATTCGAAAATTAGAGTATAGTTTTCTCATTACGCGCGCTCCGCGTGTATACTGGTGTAGAGATTCTTGTTTCGAATGGGCGCATTTTTTATAGAATGGGAATTTTTGGGAGTCGAACTGCGACCGGAGGCCGAGTCCGGTAAAAGGTGTAGTAGGGAATTTCAATTTTGTTTATTGTCGTTAACATTATTTCAATAATGTTGATTTTTGGTTTGTGATAAGCTATGCCAATTACAAATAAAAGAAATGAAAAAGATAATTTGTAAGTCTTATATTTCAACTTTAATTGACATGTTTCGTTCTGCAGCCCACTGGAGGTTGTGGTCGGAGACGGCTGAGTCGGCCGCCGGTTCGTTAATTAGGTGCTGGTTGTTATTGCTATTTTAATGGAATTCTGAGTTGGTCATTCGCAAAACCAATATATTTTATAATTACAATCATGGGTATATAATATATGATCTTGAGCGCGTTACCATTTCTGACATTGGTTTTCTTGTAATCTGCTGTTTCTTGGTAATATCTGGGCGCTGGGGGTTTTATTTATAAAAATTGGGATTTTTGGGACGCATTAAAAGTTGTAGTGCGACCCCGAGGCCGAGTCCGGCATAAGGTGTAGTTGTTAATTTCAATTTCGTTTATTGTCATTTACATTATTATTTCGAGACATGCATGGTGATGAATTCGCGCGTAAACCATTAGCCCGCTGCGCGTTATGTGTTTCTGTTGTTCTTTAACCTGCTTTATTGCATTGTTGTTTGAACATCTTTCGTTTATTTTTATGTAACATAAATCGGAATGCTATCTACTATTATACTGCACGGAGATTTGACGATTGTATAGGAAATTTAATTGGAACATGAATCCTACGAGGTGTTTGTTTATATCGGTGTTTAACATGTTATTTAATATCGTTTAGTGATGTATTTTTCATTTAGTTATACTCGACACATATCGGCATGTTATATTCTAAATGAATTGGGATGGGTTATTGTTAACCAATTCCCACGTTACTCCTTCGTGCTGTTTATAAATATTGACTTTTCATTTCTATGTATGTGGAATATATCGGAGCTATGAATAGAAACGTTATTGAGAAAAAGTTCCAACACTAACCCTTCATATTGGATGTGGCCTAATTCTAAACATCAGTTTTATGTATGTGTACCGAGGATATATCAGAATGCTGTACGAATTGAAGAATGTTCAGAAATCACCCACCCCCTCCCGTGACCATGCTTTAATTGATCCTCATGGGGGAGGGGGCATATTATAATTAGTCCTCATTGGACCATATTTTAATTGACCCTCATGGGACTTTATTGTATTTCACCCCAGTGGGACCGTAGTTTAATCAACACTAATGACACCATATTTTAATTTGACTAACCCTCATAATGGGACCATATATTTATTCTTTAATTAAGTCAAGTTACCATATTTTAATTGACCTTAATGGGGCCATATTTCAATTAACCATGTGTCCATATTTTTTATTAACCCTCATGGGACGATATTTTAATTAAAAATCAAGGTACAATTTTAATTAACCATCATGGGACCATATTTTTATTAACCCTCATTGGACGATATATTAATTAACCTCATGGGACCATATATTATTTAACCGTGATGTGACCATATTTTAATTTACCCTCATAGGACCATATTTCAATTAACCCTATCTGGGTGTGACCATATTTTAATTCATCATCATGGAACCATACATGCATGTTAATTAATCATTATGAGAGGTTATATCAGGAGTGCATTACCTGAGTCCATTCTTAGATCGGCATTACGCCCTCCTATGATGTATATTGGCAAGTATATCTGACCCAGTCGCAGGAGGTGGTGGACTAAATGTGATTAAATCACACTCGACATTTGCATAATTGGATACTAAATGTGATTAGAAACGTGCTCGTACTTGAACCATCTTACGAAGATAGCAAATTTCCCGATTATCATGCTGCATGCTATTTCATGCGCTACTCTGACCACTATTTCAAATGAAATTAGAAACAAAAATCACATATAATCAACTACATAGGCGTTACCTATATACATATTTTTCACAATAACCCCATTAAAGTTGTTATATTGTATATATGGCTAATAATATGTTCTTGAGGGCGCTACCATTTCTGACTATGGTGTTCT
The DNA here is from genome assembly GCA_032622095.1 of Siphonodentalium dalli. Classification (NCBI taxonomy): domain Eukaryota; kingdom Metazoa; phylum Mollusca; class Scaphopoda; order Gadilida; family Siphonodentaliidae; genus Siphonodentalium; species Siphonodentalium dalli. Next base: position 288,763,602 of record CP136064.1, on the reverse strand, counting down.
TGTTACCTGGTAATACGCTGCTGTTTTGAATTTGAGCGTGCACTTTTGTCGCACCGAAGATCGATGGGCTTAAAGCATTATAATGCCGTAGTCGGAAATCTTGTCACAGTGCCTTTCGATTACTGGTATTGTTAATGAGAATTATGAATATTGAATTACAATTTAAGTTCATTCGTAGCAGTATAGTTTACCTTTTATTGAGAACATATGACACAATATGAAATATAATAAGATTCACATCACGAATTTACCGATCTGTATACTGTGCGACGGCGGACCATAAGGCTGGATTCGTCATCTCCGGTTTAAACCTTTGGTGGTCCATCCAAACCGGGTCTAAGGGGGCGTTTTTGTCCTTCAGTTGCAAGCTAATTGACAACTCGGTTCGGTGATATGAGCATGCAGTCAAACCAATCGGACCAAAAAGACAGGCCGATATAATGATTATTAACACGCCATAAATTATCGCGAACGCATGCACGCTTATTGGATTTATCCATTGAGAAACAAGTATCGCTCATGGACCATTAATCCGATCTCATTTTGGGTTTAAATCAATCTGACAAAGGCATGTCTCTCAACACGAGTTTCACACGCTGTTCATCACTTGGTTTGTGATAGATTTTCTGCAAGATGCTTTACCCGCAAAGACGTATATCTGTATATATTAATATTTCACACCAATTTATATGCATTCTCCAGCACTTGTATAATCTTTTCGTCCGTCTGTCGTCTGCTAGTTTATCCTGAACATCCACCCAAATGAATAATATATGATTCCATGTTTATCTTTATAACTGAAAGGAAGAATACATTTAGTATATAAAAAGTGTTAATTACATATATACCGTTGTATAAATAGTAAACATCGTATCACGGAGTTGCATGACTATATAAGTTTGCTGAAGTCGGTGCAGGTTGGTAACACTTTTTATTGCAATTGTGGTGCCCCTTCATCTATACCATGGACGGCGCCAAGTATGTATCTTTAAACCATAATATTAGATTCCATCATGGCGATGACAATATACTGAATAAGTTTGTTAAAAACAAGTTTTATTAATTTGGGCGCCTCATCCCAATCCCACCAATTACCCAAACGGCACCACTTTGCTCTCAGTAAACACCAAAGTTAAAGAATCCACTATTAAACAACCATATGTACGTTTTTTTAAGCCTGAGCATAATTAGAGTAGACGATGAGGCCACTAATATGAGGTTTTCATGTCCAGTTTTAACTCGTTTTGAATGTTTGTCAGCCTAGCAAAAAATGAGCACCTCTTATAAAGAGCGCACATATCAAGTAGACATTGTAGAGCGTTTTCGATTAAGAACTTTTCTGTTCGTTTTTTACCTAGTACTTTTGGATGAATTTGTGAATTTTCGCGAGGTATATGTGATCCGATTGAGAGAATTTTAAGTTTTTCTTTTTCATGGTAAGCTGAACGTTGGCTGCGAGTTTTATTTTTGTAAAATTGTGTGTCAAATGGGACCGTGGATCTTTAAATCCCCGTGGTTGAATAGATGTAAGTTTGTTGGAATTCGGTGCCCCTTCCATTTTCCTTTAGAATTAACTTGCACCGTTATCGTCCCGTAAAAAGTTATTTACATGTATGTTAACATCTTTGGAGGCCTCCAGATGATCCCCCGTTAGTTGCTATAGCGGACAGATGGACATTCGCAAATATAGTTATATATATGTATATGCTGTATTATATTCTACTGTGTATTATGAGTATTATATACGTATAATTATGTATGTTATATTGTATGTATCATGTACATGTATTCTAAACATATTTTACTGTCAATTTTGTGAATAATATAATTTGCTTTAAAAAATGTGGTTTCAACTTGTTCTACCATGGGTAAGATGATACAGTAACCACTAGCTACGAAATGACGTACTGAAATAACGTCACACATGGACATGTGGTCGCTATGGTCCAAAAAGTGTAGGTATCTTAGAAATGTCTTAAATTGAGTACAGCCTCCATCTGACTCCGTATTACTTATTAGTCCATGTGTTTGTAGGACCCATCATGCATCCCCCACCATGTACCCTAATGTGCATTGTTCAGCCCATGGACTATATCACGTTACACAGTATATACCAAGTACATATACATATTACATGATGTGTAGGAACAATAAATGTGTAACGGTTTTCTCCTGTCCAGCTGTTCCTGATGACACGTCATGCTCAGACATGACCAATCAGCCTAATGCGTCATAATATCTATGACAAAAGTTAACGAGATTCTATGTCGGCAACACGTGTATGGCTGGTAGAGCGACCCCGAGGTCGAGCTGTAGTGCGACCCCGAGGCCGAGTCCGGTAAAATGGTGTAGTTGAGAATTCCAATTTCGTTTATTGTCGTTAACATTATGTTAATAATGTTGATTTTTGGTTTGTGATAAGCTATGCAAATTACAAATAACAGAAATGAAAAAGATTCTATAATTACAATCACAGTATATAATATATGAACTTGAGCGCGTTACCATTTCTGACTATGGTTTTCTTGTACAGTAAGATAAGCAAAACACTCAACACCGTATCGATATTTTGGGAGAGTGATTCACTGTGACATTGCACAAAGACAGAAATCCTAGGTGGGGAGGAATAGCGAGCATTATGGGTAATTTTGGCCAGTGTGTCAGTGGCACCGTGCTGTGTTCCACTCAACATGGTGATGGCAGTTTTATTTACTAGGGAGTTTGGGGTGGCCCCGGAAGATTTTGAAGGGATGTTCCCCTGACATAGAACCCACGTTGGTATGGTATGGTCATGAAATTATATGACATTTACATAACGATGAGGTTGAAAAAATATCTGACATGATTTTTTGTGTCTTATGCTTTGCTCTCTTTTTCTTTCATTCATCTGATCTTAGTGTTGGTTGTGGTGATCGTGGTGACAAACTGGTGGCTGCGACCGAGTGTTGTTAATCAGTTTGTTTCATTCAGCAATGATATCCTTGGATTTATGTACCAATGCCCAAGTACTGGTCACAATATCTGCCAACTCCGCCGCCGAGATGGAGTAGGTGGAGCCGCTGCTGGTGGAGTTGGAAGACACCGGGCTGTGGTGGTACTTATGAATCCGGATTCTCCCTCGAAATAACAACTCAGAGTCGTTATTTGTTGGGAGAATCTGGATTCAGAATCCTAAAGCGATTACGGGGCGGGGCTAAATCTAGATTACACGGATTCTAGGTTAGATTTTGAAATCCACGTGGTCTCCGATACTATGTTTAATGTTCTCCCAGCTGCCAATTCGACTTAATCGCATCTTTTTTTCCAAGTTAAAGTGTGTTTATTGATGAGGGCAATCATTTCTAACATCTCTAGATCTTCTGAATCAATTTCCGAGGACGTTATGGAGAACACACAAAACTTGTCAGTTGTACAGGGACGTGGCGACAGGGGTTGGTCGGGTGTCCCGACCCCCCCCCGAACTTTGGTACAATTTTCTTAGCTGTACAGTCATTCAAAAGTGAGGCAAATCAGGGTTCTTTTGACTAACTATTCCATATAATGATACATACAAGCCAGCAAACGCAACAAACAAACCCGATTTTAAACAAATACATATACAAACTTATGACTAACTCGGGGGAGGGGGTGACCGGTGATCTGTATATATGTTCAACTTGTTTTGGTAGTCATGTTGCTTTGCCATTACTAATTATTTAGTTTTCAGTGTAATAACATATTGGAGAGGGGGTGCCCTCATGTGAGTCAGCACTTGTCCTCCAATCCCATTGTCTGTATAAACAAATGTATGTGTTATATATCATGTGTTATCAAAATTTGACAAATAAATATGTTTAAACTAAACTTTGGTACATTAATTTGACACCATATATAGGTTGGAATTGTTTTCAAGGTTTGATTTTTCAACCAGTACAAGTTGGTAATTTTCCAATCTTAGAGTGTGTCAGGTTGAATATTTCCAAGGGACTGCAAATGGAATTCTGCGAACCTGTGAGTTTGATGTTTGGTTCAAATGGGGGGGGGGTGCTGTTGGCCGGAAATTTGATGGAGCACTCCCATGGGAAACCTCTAGCCACGTCCCTAAAACATGTACGTGTGGGTACTTAATCAATAAATTGACTAACATTTCCACTATATTGTCCTGAGATCCTAGAATAAGTTTTACATCTGTGTTTGAGCGATTGTGAAGTGCATGTCATGTGCAACATTAGCTTCATGGGCAAAGCTTTATTTTCCAACTATTGTACAGCACGTTGGCCAAAAAATGCCTGTGTTTCTGCACTATACAGAGACAATTGTGCAAAACGACTGCATTTTACGAAACAAAACATTTTAAATATGAAATTGGTATAAGACTAGATAGTACATACGTGTATCTGATAATCCATCGATATCATGTAATCCTACTATTTTTGAATAAGAAGGAACATATAATAACGAACAATGCAGAAGACATATCCATGCAGATTCGGGTAAATTCTGTCAATGGTGACGTATCCGCCGAATTTGAAATCGACATGCGTTCGGGCGGTATTTTATGGATGGAACTATGAAATGAACATGATGAAAGTTACAACGAAATTGACAATGATTTGCTTCAAGTTCGCCATTAACCAAAGTGCTCCCCCAGCGTTACTATCAATAACATTATTATTTGGCTAATTTCAGTAATATTCTCCCCGTTTACACTCGATAACAAAAATTTGTCTCCGCATTTAAAATTCTTTGATAAAGATCGTTTATATTCTGAAATAATTTGTACACAAGGGACGGATTGTTATGTTTTATTGTGTTTTTAAACTCCGACGTGGGGAAATCTCGGTTTGTTTACGTTATGGACGTGTGATTCCGTAATCCGATTCAGAATCTGAATCCAAATTACGATGAAATAACGATTGATTACGATACGGTCTGTTCGTTTACTGATTCTTGTCTGTTCGTTTACCGAACCACGTCGTGTGGGGACTAAGCTGTAATCTGAATCCAGATTTTCCCATGAAATAACGACTCATAATGTCGGTATAGCGGAAATAGCGTCGCATATAGTCTACAGATTCGCGAAGTAATAAGGAATATTGCCCAACATATCCTGGCAATTAACCCTCGATATGTCACCATCGCCGATATGAAGCGAACAGCCCGAACCGCCCGCGTGGCGTCTAATTGTGATGATTTTAGTGGCCATGCAGCATAGTGCTTGTGTCTTGTGCACGCCATTCCTTGTGCGGACGTTAATTTTAATGTACACTCAGCCACGGCGACACTATCGTGCATGTTTGCACGACTGGTTACATGTAGGGACGCGGTAAACACTATATGTGCATGTTCTCAAGACTTGTCACGTGTAGGGACGCGGCGACAGAGGGCTTGGCACAATGTCGGTCTATTTGGACATTTCATGTGTACGTTATCAAGACTGGTAAAATGGACGCGGCGACAGGGGGTTGATTTTGGACATTGTCGGGTCTATTTTAAAATTACATGGCTATGCTCTCAAACTGATCACACGCAGAGACGTGGCAGCATGGGTCTATTTTATAGAGCCATGTGTATGTTCCAAGGCAGGTCACATGTACTTGTCAGATGGGGTTGGTCTGACCCGGGTACTTATATTGCATGGCACTGTCGGGTCTATTTGAACAGTTAAATGTGTATGTTCTCATTGCTGGTCTGTTAACTGCATGCCCCTTGAACCAGACCCAAATATCCAAGTTCCATGTTCACCCCTCCTCTCGGGTTGAAATCTTCCAAAAATAAGCAGCAAGTATTAATTGTTATGAGAGTACAAAATTCTGATTACGGAGCAGCAAACATTTTCCAATACGTTGTCACCATTGCAGACAACAGTTGTTTTATTCGAGTTTGTGTAGATTATTGTTTCATAATACAAAAAATGAGTACTTTAGTGGAGCTATATTTACAACTTTATGGTCATTTTATTTAGAACAATCCCGAGATAATAATTTGCCATCGAGTGGCAACACAAATTATCGTAGCTCTGAATATGAACATCAGATCAGAATGATCTATAGAGTAAAGGGAGCGGTCTTGGCACCAACGGGTCTTATTTTTCGATTTCTTTTTTACACACATAAAAAATATATAGCATATGAAAGTAGAAGATGTCAGCTTCATGTTCCGCCCTGCTGTAAAATTTGAAAGTGGTGCCGTTGCCATGGAAACGGCGTTTAAACAATGTAGACACTTTTTTCAGCTAAAACCCTTCAGTAGATGGTAAAAACGAATTTAAGCACATTCTAAGACAGAAACATAGAATTAAAGATAATTTCTTAATGTTATTTTTCCACGATAACTATTTTCCAACAATTCTAGTATAAACTAGGGTGCACATATAGGTTATGATGGGTTTATTGCCATTTTGGGATAAAAACTGTTGATTTTTGCAAAAAAATGCGATAATTTTGGAATTGGAACATTTATTAGATAATACATTGATTACAGTAATAATTTGTACGTTTTGTGATAGCTTCATATGTGTACTTTAATCTAATTTGGACAGAACTGCCGAAAAGGGACATATCCTGAGAAATACATGTTACCAGGAAACGATATTAAACAAATACAAAAAATGTCATTATTGTCCTATAACCGTTGCAACACAATATAACTTTTTGAAATTTGTTTTCTATGACGTGCCCTTTTTATCAAGACTTCTGTGTTAGGTCACTGTTGGCGTTTATTCAGCTGTTGTCATGAAAACGGACTAAATAATGATAATTTTTTCCATAAACTGGACATTTAACGCGTGAAATTTAAAGATACGGGCTGCGTTGGCGCGATGGGTATGCTGTTAAAATATTCACCTCCGTCAAAAACCGCCATAAACAGAAAGAATAGTAAGATATAGACACACCTTGTTCTTATGCCAATCAGAAATATGGCATAAATAGTATGTTATTGTCAATGTTTTCCCCTTTGGTATGTAAACAAAAGCAAAACACGTTACGTTTCCTGGCTTTTGCTTAGATCCGGATATGGTAAACTTAAAGAGCGTTATTTGTTACTGTTTTCCTGATATGGAAATAATAAAGAGCGTTTATATCATTTTTGTGTGATTAACCAATATAATTGCGCTGTGTTATGTAAACAGAAGCACAACTTCTGTAACACAAGCAGTCTCTTGTTTACGTACACCATCGTACGTCTTGACGACAATATACTATTTACGCACTGATAATGTTTGGCATATGAGCGGAACTGAATATATTGTGGTGTTCCTTCTGTTGATGGCGATTTGAACAAATATAAATATTTCTGCAACGAACGCCGCACGTGCCTTTAATGAAGCAAAACATATTATGGCAATGCGTTATAGTTGTCTCAAAAACCTTTTCAACCATAACCATGTTTCAACTTTTTCAGTATTAAATAGGATGCACATATAGATTATAAGGGTTTTATTTCCATTTTGGGGTGAAAAGGCGATTTTTGCCCAAAATGTGATAATTTAGGTACTACAATGGTTACAGTAATTATTTATGTATATTGTGATAGCTTCATATGTGTATTTTATTCTAATTTTGATAAAAATGCCGAAAATGCCCAATACATTGAAAAATACATGTTACCATTGAAACGATTTTGAAAAAATTACATTATCGAAAGAAATGAAGTCCTAAATCCTTACAACACAATATCACTTTTTGAATAATATGAAAGAATGTTTGTAGGAGCTGGTGATAGTAAAGTTTTATGTATCAAGATCCATGTTTTCTGAGAATTTGTAAATATTGTTTCCCCTATCCCATTTTTCCGATATTCATATTTGGAGTCAGTTTCCAGAAACATGAGTGAAATCCAGTAACATTCATTGACATATCCAATGTAACGCTATTATTTCTACACTAAGAGTTTTAGGGTAAACGAGCATTGCTTTTACTACGTATACACAAACACCTTTAAAAATGGACAAAAACGCCCCAAAATCGCATTTTTATAAACAAAGTTAATACTGAGGTTTCATTGGGCCACACATGTAAGTTGATTTTCTACACAATGTTTTTGGAAATTCCTTCACAGTGTGTTTAACAATGTATACTTACGTTATTATGAGAAATACAGGGAATATGGATTTATATTTATTGAGTTGTATGACCTCAAATGTGCTATTTCATAACGCCGGTTCTCGACCACAGGCAAATTTGGCTGTCCATGCAATGGAAGACACAATTTGTTTAAGAATAGTTTTGTCTTCACAATCATAGACGTATAAAGAAATCATTTTTTTGTGTGCACAATTTAGAGAAGATATTTATAAAACAACAAGAAATCCCTTCATTTTTCTTTAGTTTTCAAAATACAAGAAAAAATTGATTTCAGCTAATTTTGTGAAATTGCGGCTCTGAAATTAGATAAACTCCCAAATTAGGAGGCCAATAACTCGAAAAATACTGAACGTATCTGGGAATAGTTTTCTGTTCTGTATTCAGGATTGTCTACGCACTTTATAAAATGGATATAACATGGAAGGCCTTGTGAAATATTATTTTTTTTAAACATTGTTGAAAAGCAATTAATCGAGTATTTTACAAAATTTTTAAAAATTTATTTCACAAAATTCACAAATTCGTAAATTTCGCCTTTCGACTAATCGGGAAATGGTTAGAAATTATGGAATTGTGTGTATCCTGTACAATGACCTAAGTTTGCATATATAAGTAAACTTGTCATAATGTAACTAATGCCTAGATCATTGTGTGCATAGAAAAAGAGCGAGCAACTGTCTCAAACATTAATGTGACTATCAATGGGTAGAAAATATCAGTCATCATTGCATCAAGCCAATCAGTGAATTATTTGCATGTCTTTCAACTCAGATGATCTCTCACAAGACCGAAAGTATACAAGTCTGGTATAGTGCTGTGGATGCTTGTCATCTACATATATAAACGAGTAGGATCTGACCGGAATTTTCTCTCAGACCCCTGGACCGAATTCAACCAAATTTGGTGTGGTGACTCGGGGTACACTGGCGGATGTTATAATGATTTTAATTAAAAAAATAAAATAAAATTGGTTTTGTTAAATTGAGCAAGGAATTCAATCTTTAAAAAAAAAATTAAAACAATATATATAAATCAAAATGTTTCAATGACCAAATGTGCTTGAAGCGCACAAAGGGGCCGCCGCTAAATGAAGGCTCTGTCTAAGATAAAAATGTGTGCGAAGTCCCACAAAGGGGGCCACATGTATCTCCGATGCTGAATATAGGCTCCCAAAAGGGAGCCTGTTTCAGCTAGTTTAGTATAATAGAAGTAAAGTTGCTCCAGTAGACTAACATAAGCGGTATGGAATATGTTAGATAATGGGCTGGTTGACAGACTAATTAGGAAAGAGTTAGAAATTATGAAATTTTGTGTATTCTGCACAATGACCTAGGTTTACAGATGATCAGCAATTTATAAAACATTTGTTTTTCAATTTAAACAGCTTCTGAAACAGGTTAAACTGTTATTTGAACTAATTGAGATCATTCCCAGTCATATGAGTGATATCAGTAGAGTTTTATGTGAGTGGTTTAGCTTTGGTTCGTTAATTATATATACGCTATAGCGTATGCATGGTCAAGTTATACTTTGTCAACAATTCAAAACGACCATAATTGAGAGCGATGAGAGCGCGCCCTGGTGAATAAATTGAAATCAGATCATTTGATGCGATTTTATAATGTAAATCATGCCGAAAAGAAACCGATCAGTGGAAATAAAATACGAACGTATAGATTATTCAAGTCACAGTATGAAATTGGATCATACATTGTCAATGCGCGATCTGTCAAAGAGAGAATTCTATTCATAAGATTAAGAATCAGTAATCATCGACTGGAAATCGAAAAAGGGAGACACGACATGCAGCCCCCCAAAACCTGAAAGATTCTGTTCTGCGTGTAATTCAAAACAAATTGAATCAGAATATAATTTCATCTTAGAATGTCAGGCCTACGAAAGTATTCGTGAAACTTATGTGAAGGACATAATTGCAACGTTCCCTCATTTCTTAGAAATGACAAATTATGAGAAATTCAGATTTATTATGCAGAATGGACAAATTGCAACCGTTACATGATCCGTTCTTTCTTCACAATTCGAGACAATATTATTAACAAAAGATAGAAAGTATACGTGAGATTTATGACAGTAAATTCACGAGAAAGTATATGAATATTGTACGTGATTATTCATGTTAAATTCGTTATGTTAATATATGTTGTGTTAATGTGATGTGAAACACTCCGGTAGAGGTGATCAGATAGAAATGAAGGATAATCTTGCTCAAATTAGTTATTTTTACAAATATTAAATCCAAACTGACAACACACAATTAAATTCAGTGTCTTTCGATGGCGAAATCGTTTTCATTACTATATCGCCGATAGTTGCGTCCAGAATCGAGAAGTAAATATTTACAATTGAGCGTAGTTCAGATGATATTTTCTATGGAGTGGTACGGTCGATTTGCTTTGGATTTTCGGCGATGTAATAGAATGCTACATTCTTCCAGTTGGCATAGTGCCTGATTACTAACTTAACAGTTTAACGCACCCGAACATGTCCAAAATATGACTTTATTTATATGTGCAACTGCCCATTGGGTGTGTTTTGCATTAAATATTATCTGATCTTATCTACTACTTTCTGGAAAACAAAAGCATTGACGGTCTTTATCCGAAACGATTATTGGAATGTTTGCTTGCCTGGCAACAGATCGTAGCTTTTGAACCTTCATTTAAAAGTCATCCCTGACCATGCATGTACATAACACCCTTTTAATTCTTTCTATACTACATGAATTATCCCATTCAGTTATAAAAAGTATGCTTTGGAACTGTCAATTATTCATTTAGAGGGGTGTTCGGGTAATAAAAGCAGACAACAGACCAAAAAAAAAACAAAAAACAAGATACTACATAAGCAGAAAGATTCATATTCATTGGTGGGGAAATGTTCAGATAATAAGTTAAAAAAAACTGTCGTTTGTTGAAATTATTATCTGAACATTTCTTCGTGGAACTTCTCATCATTCACCAATGCGTATTTAATATAGAACTAGTTAATGGGCTCATTGCCAAGATCCCATTATTTTCTGCTATAGAAAACGTACCAGTTGTAGTTAAATGGCGCCTAATCGGACCACGCACGTTACAAACAAAATCAGGAAGTAATATGCCGGGTATGTAGTCGTGAAGGTAATATGTCGGGCAGGTAGTCGTCAAGGTAATATGTCGGGCAGGTAGCCGTCAAGGTAATATACCGGGTAAGCAGTCGTCAAGGTAATATGCCGGGTAGGTAGTCGTCAAGGTAATTTGCCGGGTAGGTAGTCGTCAAGGTAATATGCCGGGTAGGTAGTCGTCAAGGTAATATGCCGGGCAGGTAGTCGTCAAGGTAATATGTCGGGTATGTAGTCGTCAAGGTAATTTGCCGGGTAGGTAGTCGTCAAGGTAATATGCCGGGTAGGTAGTCGTCAATGTAATATGCCGGGTAGGTAGTCGTCAAGGTAATATGCCGGGTAGGAAGTCGTCGAAACAAGGAAGGTAATATGCCGGGTAGGAAGTCGTCGAAACAGGAAGGTAATATGCCGGGTAGGTAGTCGTAAAACCAGGAAGGTAATATGCCGGGTAGGTAGTCGTCGAATCAGGAAGGTAATATGCCGGGTAGGTAGTCGTAAAATCAGGAAGATAATATGCCGGGTAGGTAGTCGTCGAATCAGGAATGTAATATGCCGGGTAGGTAGTCGTCGAATCATGAAGGTAATATGCCGGGTAGGTAGTCGTCGAAGCTGCCAAAACACATTTTGTATACCCTATTTTTTATTCAGGACTTCAAAAACCCAGCTACAGATATCTCAACTGAAAAAGCAACATATGTATGCTGTTCGTGCCAGAAGTAACACAAACTTTTAGTATATTTTAAATCAGTAAAATGTATATAAGATTAGGTTGAATATTCCGCATTTGTTGAACTTATTATCTTAACATTTCGCACAAATTTATATGCATTCTCCAGCACTGTATTATCTTTTCGTCCGTCTGTCGTCAGCTAATTTATCCTGAACTCCCCCAAATGAATAATATGCGATTCCATGTATATCTTTATAAATGAAAGGAAGAATCCATTTGGTATAAAATGTGTTAGTTACATAATTGTATACCGTTGTATAAATAGTGAATATCGTATCACGGAGTTGCCTGACTATATATGTATATATAAGTTTGGTGAAGTCGGTTCAGGTCGGTGACACTTATTATTGCAATTTTGGTGCCTCTTCATCAATCACATGGACGGCGCCAAGTATGTATCTTTAAACCACAACATTAGATTCCATTTATCATGGCGATGACAATATACTGAATAAGTTTGTTAAACAAGTTTTATAAATTTGGGTGCCTCATCCCAATCTCACCCATTACCCAAACGTCACGACTTTCCTATATGTAAGCAACACTGATAAAGATGTCACGTCCTATTAGACAAACAACCATATGTATGTTTCCTATGCCGATCATAATTAGAGTAATAATATGAGGTTTTTCATGGCCAGATATCGACTTTCAAAAAGTGAAGTTTTAACTCGTTTTGCCTAGCAAAATAAAAGTTCACTTCTTATAAAGATCGCACAAATTACGTAGACACCGAAGAGCGTTTTCGATTAAGAACTTTTGTGTTCGTTTTGATCCATTACTTTTGGATGAATTTGTGAATTTTCGCGAGGTATGTGTGATCCGATTGAGAGAATTTTAAGTGTGTCAAATCGGACCGTAGGGTTTTAACCTCTTGGCTGCTAAATGACGTTATGACGTCGTGTGCTGGGATGTTGACGTTATTTTCATTTTCCAGTGGAAAAATATAACGGGAATATAACAAGAACCATAAAACTGACTCAGTTGAAAGGCTATTATCGTTCACAATCTTTGAACATCATACACTGTTTGAAACTTCGAGATACAATTACTCCGATGCAAAAATCTCTGAGTTTCAGTTTTGATTAATGGCCTACTACTAGTGTGCTGAAGTACGTCCGTATTACATACGGACCATATAGCACACGACGTGCACTTTTACGTCCGTGATAGTTACGGACGTCACAGCAGCGAAGAGGTTAACTGCCCGATATCACGTTGAAGACTATATATAAGTTTGTTGGAATTCGGCGACAAAAACATTTTCATTGAATTCGGTGCCCCTTCCATTTTCCTTTAGTACTAATTTGCACAGTTATCGTCCTCGTAAAAAGTTATTCATGTTAGACATCTTTTGAGTCCTCTAGATGATCCCCCGTTAATTGCTATAACGGACAGATAGACAGTCGACAAATATATATATTGTATATTATATACTTATATGTATGTTATATTGTATTATTTATGTACATATATTCTAAACATATGTTACTGTCAATTTTGTGAATCATATATTTTGCTTTAAGGATGTGGTTTCAACTTGTTCCACCACGGGTAAGATGATACAGTAACCACTAGCTAAGAAATGACGTGCTGAAATAACGTCACACATGGACATCTGACTACATATTAATCCATGGACTGGTAGGACCCCTCATGCACCCCCAGTACTTAACTTCGTTGGTATTTTCATGTACTCTAATGTGTATTGATCAGCCCATGTATTATGCATTATTATACATTATGTACCTAGTGCATATAAACTTCATGTGATGTGTTGGAACAATAAATATGTAATGGTTTCTACGCTTTTGTTTTCTCCTGTCCATCTGTTCTGACGACACGTGGTGAGCAGACATCATAAATCAGCCGAATACGTCGTAATATCTATGACAAAAGGTAACGAGATTGTATGTCTGCAACACATTTATGGCTGGTATATACGGTGATTTATACAGTATGTAACAAGTGTGCCATAAGCAAAACACTCAACACCGTAGCGATATTTATGGGAGAGTGATTCACGGTGACCCATGCATAGCGAGCACTAGGCAATTTGGCCACTGACAGCGGCACCATTCTATGTCGTACTTAACATGGCGATGGCAGTTTTATTAACTAGGGATTTGGGGTGGCCTCGGAAGATTTGGAAGGGGTGTTCCCCACCCTTACAACACACGTTGGTATGATATTGGAGGTTATGCAATGGTATGACATTTACATAACGATGAGGAATAAATAAATAACTAGACATGATTTGTTGTGTCTTATGCTTTGTTTTCTTTTTCATTCTTTCGTCTGTTGTCATTATTGGTTGTGGTGGTGGCAAGCTGGTGGCTGCGAGCCAAGTGTTATCCGTTTTTTTCCTTCATCTATGATATCCTTGGATTTATGTACAAATGCCAAAGCACTGGTCACAATAGCTGGCAGCTCACCCGCCGAGATGGGTAGGTGGAGCCGCTGTTGGTGTCGGAAGACACCGGGCTATGGTAATTTTCTGGTGTCTTAGGTGGTTGTGTGTCCATATCCACCTCGACATCGGTGGCAGAGACGTCCGGGTGTCCCTGCTTCCACTGACTATGGCGGCATCGACGTCCCCTTTTCCGCTGGCTATGGTGTTGACGACTGGCCGGTCTTGTTGGCCGGAGGCCAAGTGGGGACGACTGGGCGTCTTTCGGTTCTCCGCTGTCTACACTTGGCCCTCCTGTGTATTCCACTGGACCGAATTCATATAGTCCAGCATCACATGCAATCGGCCCGCATTGGAGTTTAGACTCCATCCAACATAATGGGCAGATTGAAGCCGCTCAGCACGTGGCAGACTTGGCTGGTGATTAAATCTATAGTCAGCCAAGTCAAAAAAATTCAATCATAGGATTAGCACAGGAGCGCTCGCCACGTCCGCCCCCTTGACGAGCATGAGTGATATGGTAAAAGAAAAAAAAGATGCATCAGATCGCCCATGAACTATTTTACAATATTTAGTCATGTAGAGTTGGAAAGTATTATAAATTTAATATATATTTATCACACATGCAATTAGCCCTAAAACCGGCCTAATATGTCTAGTAAGACACACGTGTATTACCGGCACGCAGAGTGACGTAAGACCTTAGAGCAATGTTAATTAGAATATAATTATAATATTCAATTTGTTGTGTTATTTAGTATTAACTGTGAGATAAACATGGATGTTAAGGGTGGTTGAACACAATTTGTCAACACGAAAATACACATTTAAAATGGAACTCTATATTTTCTTGAAGGTATCTTTACTTCCTCTCTGGTTGTGATAAATTACACAAACATGGGATCAATCAAAAGAAAGATGCTGCATATATAGAGAACGCCAAATGACTAATTTATAGCAAAAGTCAACCAAGAAGGCAGTCGGCGGCCATCTGTTTCATCGAAAATAGTTCAAATTCGATAGCTTCAGTCTAGAGATGATCAAGATAATGCATGTGCTATTTACGAATTATGAACTCGGCTGAGGGATATAGACGTTGCAAATCGATGGAAATATGAAATCCGAGACAAGCCATGTTTTTAGAAACGAAATCGCAATATCAACCAATTACAGGTTGGTATAAATATCTTCCATAATATAAAGAGTTTGAAAACCAGCGATGTTCAATTGTTTTTACCTAAGTTATGGTCCTTAGTTTGTCAATTATTTTTTAAAAACAATTTTAAGACCGTCAGCGCGATAACTTGAACGAACGTTAACCGATTTCATTCAAGTTTGGTATATGGTTATTAGTTATTGGACTTGTTGAACAAACGGATACATGTATGTTTGTGCGAGCAAAACCAGTGAAAATGTCACCAATATCACCACGGTTAAGTGGTCCTGCTAACAGGGATGTGGCTAGAGGGTCTCCGCTGGGGGGGGGTGTCCACCTTGGGAATTTTCAACTGCACCTCCCCCCTTGAGTCGGAATCACACCGACACAACTTTTTGCATAATTCCATTTGCACCCCCCCCCCCCCTTCAGTCGGAATCACACCGACACAACTTTTTGCATAATTCCATTTCCACCCCCACCCCCCTTGAGTCGGAATCGTAGCAACACAACTTTTTGCATATTTCCATTTGCACCCCCCCCCCCCTTGTACCTCATGCTCAGGCCTAATTTCCTTTATATTCATAAGCCATGCTTCTATTTTCCCAGTATGAGAACATTAAGATATTTTAACCTGAAAATTACCCCAAAAAAAAACAACTAGTGATCTAATTCCAGATAAATGCACACAGCTACCGACAACAGACCAGGAAACACCGGGCCGACCATGGTTGTTCGGCCAGGTGTGAGAAAATTTTGAAAACTATACAAGAAAATCGAAAATCCTAGCATCAAGACTGGCCTCAACTGAAGCTTTCCTAGTGTTGGAAATTTCAAACCTCATACTCCCCCTCAGGTTGGAAAATTCTTCAACTGATGACCATTTATGTCTACAAGTTTGACCAAATGTAGTAAAATATTGTTTTGCTAAACTAATTAGCAGTTTTGTATTGGCCATGTGAATGGGGCAATGACACACCGGGCCGACCATGGTTCGGCCCGGTGTGCGAAAATTTTGAAATCTGAACAAGAAAATCGCAAAATCCTAACATCTAGACTAGCCTCAAGACTTCCTACTGTTCGAAATTTCAAACCCTACACCCCCACTTAGGTTGGAAATTTTTCCAATTGATGACAATTCCAATGACAATGTTGACCAATTGTATGACAATATTGTTTTCTTAAATTAACTAGAAGTTTTTGACTGGCCACGGGGGAGAGACCAGGACACAAGCTTTCCAAGTGTTGGAAATTTCCAACCTGTCACCCCCCCTAAGGTTGGAAAATTTCCAACTGATGACCATTTCTGTCAAAAATTTTGACAAAAAAATAGGAACATATGCAAATATTGGTCGAAAAACAATAAATTCCCCCAATAAATTGTTTTATAATCAAACTACAAGAACATTTTCAACCTATTGTTGGTGTGAAATTTCGTTGTGGCAGGTATGAAATTTCCAACTATTGAAAATATAGCTCTCTGCTGGGGGGTGAGACACCCTCCACACCCCCCTCTAGCCACATCCCTGTCTGCTAATGTGCTATGGAGTTGGTGGGCCCTGCTGAATTGCTACGATGCATGTAGTGCAAACTGATGTTGTTAAGAAATGGACCGTTATTTTTTTCTAAACCTGTTATTTTCGCGGTGTATGGATAATCCGAGCGAATCGAAGAAAAGTCAGTGTCAATATGAAACATTCAAGAACATGTATACTTTGAAATAAATATAAAAAACGGGTGCGCTGGTGCTTGCAACACGATATTAATAGCCATATTGGTTATGGTCGGTTTTCAGCAGTCAACAATCCATTATTAAAATAGTTCATAACATATATGTTTTGAATGTTTTGTACACAAAACGACTTCTCGTAGATTCTATTCCGGTCGATAAAGGGTTTGACCTAGCACAAATTTGGTTTGGTTTGTATACCATTTTGAAATATATGCTCTATTACATATCCAAAAATCCGCTAAAATCCGCTTTGAGCATTTTTTGTAATTCAAGATGGCGTCCAAGATAGCTGCCATTTTCCGTTAAGTCAGCTTGGTGCAATTATAGTATCATCTTGTGAGAACAATCTTGCCATATGTATACACATGTATACATTTTTTTGAAGCTAAGACATAACACCACCTTTCTGTGCCAAAATTGGAACTCCCCGTCCAAGATGGTCGCCACAATGGCGACCGGAAGTGGAAAATTTTACGTTGTTTTTACTAATATCTTTAAGAAAGGTTTCTGCTGTTTGGAACTGAATGAGAATTGTGACTTTAATATATTCCATTCATGGGGTTCCGACCCTTTCCAATCAGTCAGAAATACGATTTTACAGAATGCCGTATAATATATCACAAAATATCACCATTGGGATTCTAGTCATATTTCATCAAGAAATTGGAAGAACTGTGCAATGTAAGTGATGCATTCTATTTTTTATGAATATTCCACCTCAATGGTATCAAAGTTGTCACTTTGGCTCAAAATTGCTGCCAAAAGCAGCTAAAATATGGAAAATGTGAAATATTGCACCGGCGTGCCATGCAACCGCTCATAAGTTGTGGTTGATGAACAAAATTGACTGTTCTGTCTTATGTACACTGAATACTAACATTTCTGATGCACCTTGCTTAATTTTTACTATTTTAACCACTGAAATTACCAGAATTATTCGAATTTTTCTATCAAAAACTTGACATAAAAATCGGCAAATAATCACTTTTCAGGTTTGAAACATTTTTAAAAAGTAAAATGGAACTATTGGTGGTATCAAAGGTGTCTATTGTTTTGATATGTCTTTAATGTTACACACTGAGGTGTTTTAAACAATATTACTCAAGCTGGCTTGCAAAACGGCAACCAAATTTGGTAAAATGTTGATTTGTCTGATATATTCCGAACATTATTCTCGGCTTCCCGAATTTTAATGGATGCAATCAGGGGGGTTGGTCTGCCAAACAATTACATACACAAGTCTGAACAATTTGGGACCCACTCCTTTTCCTTTATAGATGCTTTTAAAAATAATATATTGACAATTGAAACTGGTTAGTCATCACCCTTAATGCTGACTAATGTATAGCTCTCAGTGATAGAATATTTTATTCAGATAAAGTTATTTCTCTGTTAACCGTGTAGCTTGACAAATATTTGACTTTGCTAATTTGCAACTAAAATTTTATTCAAATGCCTGATTCACTTCAGCGCTAGTACCAATTATTCGCATAAAATATGTGTTGCCCGCGAATGTGATTGTTCTATGTTGGCGGCGAGGATAACAGAACACCGGCAACAGATAATCCTTTTCCAATAAGAGTATCATTCGTTAGGACAAGTGGGTGTGTAGAAAATATTTTGTTCATATTCATGTATTTTACCACCCCTATTTTGAAGGTCAAATGGGTCGATATTTAGACCGAGTATTCTTCCCTGTACTGTGTTGCTAGATTATATCTGGCTTCAGATCACAAATGGAATTAGCAGTTGAACACTTATCATATGCATCGATCTGCATAAATTGGGTCATTGTTGAGCGGAGCACATGTAGTTATCTCAGGACAACTGATATCATGTTCGCTATATATTAACAAGATAAGTTTTATATTTTATAATAGTATATTTTTTGCTATATATTTCTCCAGTTAGTTATAAATTAATCCATCAAAACTTATTGACCATGGACATGAGACCTCGGTTTATTTAAGGCAAATTAAAGCACCATAATATTGCAAAACATATATATTCACCCCCCCCCCCACATCTACCAAAATAGTGTTATTTAGGCTACCGGACAATAGAGAGCAGTCTATAATTATGAAAAAACACATTAGGAAACAATTTGCAAGCACCGGTTTTTCTGGGCTCCCTACCACCCACCCTCCCGGCCCTGTGTACGGATTATTTTGTCAGGCAGCCCCCCGATGCATTATGGATTTTGCCGAAAACTTATTTTGGGATTCTGACCATGTTTTTGAACAGAAATGGGCAGAACATTGAAACGGAACTGAGAGGGATCATATTATGTGGCTACATTGATCAACTTAGTACAGTATGTATGTCTGTTTACTGTATGGCCATATATGAGGTGAGTAGGTATGCAGGGAGTTATTCTGGTGTGAATAGTTATGCAATGTGTGACTATATGGTCATGGATGGGGCGTCCATGTTGAGATGTATATGTATATAAGGCGTAGCGGTATGGTCGTGTGGGAGGTGAACATGTGTACCATGGAGTGGCTGTCTGTTCATTGATGTGGTGTATGGGTATAACGCGAGTAGCTACATTGTGTTGTGTATGTATATATGGAGTGACTGTGTGGACGTGGGTGGGATGTATAGGCGTATATTGGGTGCTGTATTGTCATGGGTGGGTGTATATGTATACATGTTTTGGCTGTACGGTAATGGATGGGGTGTATGGATACATAGTGAGTATATATGGTGTGTATATGCGTACATGGAATGATTACTCGGTAATTGTTGTTGAAATGTATATGCATACCTGCAGTGCAGTTTTGTGGTCAGTGGCGGTCTTATGTATATAGCGAGTGAACTCGTGGTCATGGGTGGGATGTATATGTTTATCTGTTGTGGGTGGATTGTCATTGGTGTGTGGACAGGTATACAGTGAATAGATACATTCTCATGGATGGGGTGTATAAGTATACATCGAGTGGCTGAATTGTCATGTTGAGCTGTATTTGCAAGTTTGGAGTGTACGAATGACCGTATGTGTGGGCTATTTGTGTATCTAG
This sequence comes from Siphonodentalium dalli, assembly GCA_032622095.1. Taxonomy (NCBI): domain Eukaryota; kingdom Metazoa; phylum Mollusca; class Scaphopoda; order Gadilida; family Siphonodentaliidae; genus Siphonodentalium; species Siphonodentalium dalli. The sequence continues at coordinate 288,743,367 of CP136064.1, read as the reverse complement.
AATGACTGTATGACCATTGGTGAGGTATATATACACACACCATGAGTGACTATATGGCCATGGGTGAGTTGTATATGTATATCTTCAGGTCTATATGTATATCTTGAGTTGCCCTAGTGTGGCCAATGTGTATATAGGGAGTGCCACTATGGAAACCTTAATGGTGAGGTGAATTGGCATACAATGAGCGAATGTGGTTTATGAGTATACAGCGAGAGTCATGGGTGAGGTGTATATGCAAGTCTGGAGTGTATGAATGGCCGTGTGCGCGGTGCGGGACATTGGTATATCTAGAAGGGATGAAAGCCCATTGGTGAGGTATATATGTATACTATATATACACACTTGGAGTGACTCTATGATTTTGGGTTGGTGTATATGTATATCTTGAGTGGGTATGACTATATGGTCATGTGTGAGGTGTAGGAGTATACCTCGTATGTCTGCATGGTTACCCACGGCTATATGGCCATGTGTTTGGTGTATGGTTATCCCAAGTGTAGATGCATGGTAATGGTTGAGGTGTATACAGCGAGTGGCACATGGTCATGTATGTGGTGTTCTTGTATATATGGTGTGAGTTTTACTGGTGTACTTTTTGTTGACTACCGCTTTCCTATCGCTATAACTCAAGGATATATTAATCGATATAGAGGTAACATCAGAGTGTTCTCCACCTTAATCGCGTTTTATATGCAATATGAAGGAAACGGTTTTCCTGACAATAGTTTATCAATGTTGATGCTAATGGGCCAGATTAGCCACATAATATGATCCCTCTTCTACCCATTTCCGTTCAAAACATGGACAGAATCCCAAAAGAAGTTTTCGGCAAAATCCATACTGCATCCCTTAAAATGATTTATCATGCCTCGTAAGGTACTGTGACAACCAGAATATAACATTTAGTTATCAGTTGATTGTGTAGCATGTTTAATTACCAAGTGAGTCACAATTTGCTGCCTTTTCGGAACAGTAGAGAATAATTCGGAATATATGTGACAAATCAACTTTTTACCAAATTTGGTTGCCATTAATTTTTGCAAGAAATCTTGAGTAATTTCGTCTACAAAACCGCAGTGTGACACATTTAAGACAGATCAAAATAAAAAAGCACATTTGATACCAAAGATAGTACCATTTTATTTGAAAACATGGTCCAAATTTGAAAAGTGATTTCTTGCCGATTTTCATGCCAGGTCCAAGTTTGTGATAGAAAAATCCCATAATTCTGGTAATTACAGTGGTTAAAATAGTAAAAATAAAGCAAGGTGCATCAGAAATGTTAGTATTCCATGTACGTAAGACAGAATAGTCAATGTTGTTCATCAACCACATTTATAAGCGGTTGCATGGCCAGTGTCCGCCCTGGCCTGAAATTCTTTGTAGCCATTTGTTTAGCCACTTGTGCGATTTTGTCAACCACTTTTGAAAAAGTTTAGCCACATAATGTGGGATAAATTAGCACAAGATTTAATACGATATAAACATTTATTTACTCAAAAGTGAAGTTATCAGCACTTATAAGTCATAACATTATACAACATCAATATATTGACAATAACGTTCAAAATTCAAACATTGTTGAAAATCCGACGCGATTTCACATCCTTCCACTTTCTGAACGCAAGTTCGAAATCAAACTCATCAAATGGATGCCGTTGAATTGATATTGTCATGGGAATGTTCAAATATGCAACAGACAGTCTATTTGGTTGCTTCGTTTTAATAATATTATGAGTAGAAAACGCTCGTTCGCAATCTACATGTACAGTTGCTGTCCACTGCATTAACGTCAATGAAATGTGAGAAGCTATTGAATTGAGCGTATATATGACTTCACTCTTTTGCAATCAGTTTAAAACACCGTAAAATAAAGCCCTGTTGTTACACAAGAAGCCATTTCACACATCTATGTTTACTCAATTGTGTTAGCGTCTGAAGAATCCACCTCTAAACGATCACTAACTAATTGCCCAGGGCGTGAAACCGACGCCCGATAGTATTACTAATCGAACACACCCATAATATCACCATTCTCGTCAGCTCTCGCAAATAACGTTCAGTCGTATTGTGCAAGCAGTTTAATCTCTTTTGTTTACAATAAATTGTCGTTCAGTCCGCGGTCGAAACGAAAAATGCCTGTTGCCATATTTTTAGCCACCAGCATATTTATTTTAGCCACTTTGTATTTTTTTTCCCAATTTGATAAATGGATAACGGCAGGGCGAACACTGTGCATGGCACGTTGGTGCAATATTTACCATTTTTCATATTTTGGCTGCCATTTTGGCTGTCATTTTGAGACAAATTGACAATATTGGTACCCTTCAGTTGGAATGTTCATAAGAAATAGAATGCAACATTTACATAGCTCAGTTCTTCCCATTTCTTGATTAAATATGAATAGAATCCCAATGGTGATTTTTTTGTGAAATGTTATACGGCGTTCTGTAAAACCAAATTTTGAGTGACCGGAAGAGGTGGAGACCCCATTGGTAGCATATTTCATTGCTCCAATTGGCAGTTAACATGCTAAATACAAAATAAAGTCACAATTCTCATTCAGTTTCAAACAGAAGAAACTTATCCTAAAGATAACTGTAAAAAACGTAACATTTTCCACTACCAAACGCCATTTTGACGGCCATCTACGACGGGGAATTCCAATTTTGGAACAGAAAGGTGACGTTATGTCTTATCGTTACAAAAATGTATACATGTGTATACATATGACAAGATTTGTGACAGGATTACACTATAACTGCATCAAACTGACTTAACGGAAAATGGCAGCCATCTTGGACGCCATCATGATTTACAAAAATGCTCAAAGGGATTTTAGCGGATTTTGGATATGTAATAGAGGATATCTTCCTCTCCAAAATGGTATAAAAACCAACTTAGTCCAAATTTGTTGTCCCTAAAATTTGAGTTTATCGATCGGACTATTCGTGGAGATTAGCAAAACACCGCGAATGACAACTTTAGATAAAAATAAACATACATTTTCTTCACAACATCAGTTTTCCCCACCAGTATCGTAGCAGTTCACCATGGCCAAACATCATCATAGCAAATTAGCAGGAACACTAAACCAGGGGTGACTATAATGTAGTCACAACAATGTGTTCCACGTAAACCAATCGAGTGCGCAATGATGCACATAACCTTAACAATCGAAAACCTTAACCCTTTACCCAACAGAAGGGCCCTGTGCCAATGCATTCTCTTATATATGCGAGTCGACCATAGGTCGCCTCGCATATATAAGAGAATGCATTGGCTTAACATATTAAAAATTATAAAATTGTTAAAGAATGTAAGAAAAAATGGTAAAAAGTGTTAAAAAAAGATTTTTTTTAGGCCAATGCATTCTCTTATATATGCGAGGCGACCTATGGTCGACTCGCATATATAAGAGAATGCATTGGCACAGGGCATAACTGTAACAATCACAATGTGGTCAAGGAGCCGATTCCAATGATATCCATATTTGTATGGTTCTATTGAGACAGATCGAAGATAATTTAGGCTGTTGAAGCTTTATTTGGCCGGTTTTGGCCGGTTTGTTGGGTAAAGGGTTAATCGACATTTAATTTATGATCAACATCTCAAGTGTGAATGTGTAGTTGTTTGTGATGTGCCGACGTTAAACTTTTACTTCGGATTCAGTCCATTTAGGAGGGTACGCGGGAATCGGGATTCATACCCACTGTAAGCCGATATTCAGCATGCATATACCCCGTCTTAAATGGTATACGTGGCTTCAAATAATAGGCTGATACGCAACTTTGATGGCGACAAATTTTGGTATTTGATGGCTTATATAATGGGCCATTTTAGCCCTTTTTATCCTTGCTCGGGTCTCCTGTTATCCAGGCGCTATATGTTGTCCTTAGCATACAGTCAGAGATCAACCGCGTCGCATCTGGTCATCACTGTGTCGGAAAATAGAGTGCAATATATAGCTGTCAGGACGTTTTTCCTGTAATGTGGTGCTGTTTGGCAGATTACTATTCAGAAAATTGATGAAAATAGATGGTTATGCAATGTGTAATCTACATGTATGTCCTTCATCACATATTTTCTTAACTGCATGGAATTCAGTATTCACCCTCTCTGTTAACTGGCGTTCAGTATTCAACCCGTTTGTTAACTGGGATCCAGCATTCCCCCTTCTGTATTCACCACCTCAGTTAACTGATATTCAGTATTCACCCCTATGTTAACTGGCAATTAGTATTCACCCCATATATTAACTGGCATTCAGTATTCACCCCTTCTGTTAACTTGCATTCAGTATTCACCCCTTATGTTAACTTGCAATCAGTATTCACCCCATATGTTAACTGGCATTCAGTATATTACCCCTTCTGTAAACTGGCATCCAGTATTTACACCATCTGTTAACTGATATTCAGTATTCAACCCCTATGTTAACTAGCATTCAGTATTCACCCCTTCTGTTAACTGATGTTCAGTATTCACCCTTCTGTTAACTGTCATTAAGTATCCACCCCTTCTGTTAACTGATATTCAGTATTCACCCCCTCTGTTAACGGATATTCAGTATTCACCCCCTCTGTTAACTGACATTCAGTATTCACCACTTATGTTAACTGCTATTCAGTATTCACCTCTTCTGTTAACTGGCATTCAGTATCTACCCCTTCTGTTAACTGGCATCCAGTATTTTCCACCCACATCTGTTAACTGACATTCAGCATTCACCCACTCTGTTGACTGGTATTCAGGATTAAATTGATATGAAATTATTATACTTCCATATTTTAATATGGAAGTATATTTTTCACTATTATTATTTATTATTCTTAATATATTTTGTAACCCTTATATCTCAGAAAGTTTAAAAGATGAAGCATTGAAATTTGGTAGGTATATGCACCATGCCAAGATGCATGGTAACGAAGCATTTAGGTTTCTGTCCTAACTTGCTTACCAGAGTTATTGCCCTTAAAAAAGTTTTAGAAAAAGTTTGTGCCCAGATCTTCTCCTATAAGAAGTCAAGCAGCTGAATTCGGTTCTCGTAATCGTGTTAACTAACGAAAGGGCACGAATCGCGGAAATTTTCAACAAGGTCCGAAAACAATTTGTTGACCTGGGGAGGGGTGCAAAATTTGTCAATTTTATTCTTGTCACAGATTCCAACCATTTTTACTGTCGTGTATCTATACGACGTACTGATGCTACTCGTGAAAGAATTTTGTAAATCGATTGAGAAATTTCAAAGTTATAACAAATCGAAAAATGTACTAATAAAGTCCATGTGCAGAAAGTGCTTGTGCCCAGATCTTCTCCTAGACGAAGCGCAACAGCTGGATTTAGTCTATGTGAGCGTCTTAAACATAGACAGAAGACCAAACCAGGAATTGCCAATGTCAAAATTTACATCAATGACCACTGGCGATATATTTCAACATCCATTGCTGTTTTGCGCACTGCGTTAATTGTTATATTGGCTAATGGGTAATCACTCAAAATAATGTCGGCTGTCTGTCTTGTCAACCGGCCGTGATTCTGCGGCAATACAACGATGCGGCTTAAATGTGACATATTTTGAGTCCAAAAACGGTCAAAATTCATTAGTTTCCAAATAGTAGTTCGTTTTGTTTTCACATTTTTTAAAACGCCCATTTTTTACAACAAAAATTCTCGACTTTGATATTTGAAAATTAACGAAACTGTTGTGTCAGCCGTATAATGTAATAACAGTTCTACGCATGGCCCAAGTTTTCGTAAAATACAATACATCCTATAGGCGGACTTTCGCTTGCAGCTCTCAATTAATCAAACCTATTTTATATCTGTTCACGTTCCCGAAAAACCATTTTTATATATTATATTTTTTAATTGAATGAATGGGGGTCAGCGTGTCCCGTCCCGTTCCCCAACCTTGCCTCCACTAAGTCGCTCATTTTGGTATCATAATTTTGGAACGTTACTACCTGCGGTTTGGTATTGGTTTACCATCTGACATATAGCATACGTTTGTTGAATTCAGATCTGACCATTTAAAATCTGTCTATTTATCATCTGTATGTGTCACGAGTGAAAATATATGACTTTATTATCCGATTGTTAAGACCGGTATGGGTTCGCAGCCTGAGGAGGACCGAGGAGGACGAGTGGTCCTGACTGACTGACGGACTTCCGCTTCTAGCGGAGACTGACCCCGATAGGCAATTTGACCATCTCGTAAGGGTGGGTCACCCCGTTCGGGGTGCTCCAGCCGATAAGAGTGGTCCGCAATAGCCCCGGGCCAAAAGAAGAAAAAAAAATCAATGTAGCATAATTACAATGAACGACATATATAATTATGTTTGTGTGTGAATAACGATTGTTAACTTGGTATTATGAACTTTTGGATGACTGTGAAGACTTGCAATAACATATTAAATGGTCAAATACGCGCATTCATATCCGTATATTCACAAGAATATCCGTCTATTTTAAAAGCTCGACATGCTATATTTGTTTATGGTATACTACCGTTTCAACACATCGGCTATTTATCATTTTGCTGGTGAGAAGGCGTATGTTCACTTTGGTGCTATTTATGTGCACAGAAAAGGTACCATTACTCGGGAAAGCAACATACTGAAATGCATATAGATATACGAGAATCATGTTACGTTCTTACACAATGCAGTTATCCCAAATCCGCGCTCTTTAAAATAGAATTGGCTGCATGGCTGGCCTACTTCTGATGGCGCAGTGTGTTACGCACCTGTCCGACTAAGTCACTTTGAACCCAAAATGTATACAAAATTCATACAAGCTGTGGAAAGGTTCGCGATCTTTGACAGTCAGTACAATCGGTATAAACGTTTGTAATGACATAACGTGTCTTGACAGCATTACCTGTTATGCTATATTGATATGTTTCTGAATTATATTTAATGCTTGATTCCTGATACACATATATAGTGAAATTTCAATGATCTTTCTAGAACGTTCCCGAGCACGATAGAACTTCAAATAAAACATATTCGCCTTTGTCCCATTCTGATGATTTGGGCTCGTTTTTAGTATGTTACTAATTTTATAATAAGACGTAATCAAGACATGTGTTATCAGTTGTGTGAGTGATTGCCATTCGCGCATAATTATTTCATAGATAAATATATCCGCTGTACGTAGAAATAACCGTCACTGATATTACTGGCCGTTGAAATCACTGACCCGACAAACTGATAAACCAACACTTGGCAAATTACAGATCGGCATTGATTCAAAACTTCGCACTTCAGTGTTGAACAGACTATAACTATCCGTATCTTTCACGAGAATATAACATTCAATTGCAGATATACTTTTTAACATCTCAAGTCTTTTAGTTGGAATATAGGTACAAGAGATAGACACATGCGTGCATAGGGAAACCGCGCATGTTCTTTATTTCGGTTGCCAATTAAATATATATATTGTACACATGTGTGTATTTATACTAATAAAACCCAAGTGTGTGTGTTCATTTGTTTGTCGGTCTGACCTGCTATTGGCGACCAACCGGTTGGATCATGACAAACGAAAATTGGTACACATGGTAAATTGTCACATGGAGTGTCATCGGACAGGTACAACTGATGTCATGTGATTTAAATTTAAATTCATGAATTATTTAATAACATCTTTACATCTATATCTATATTTGCGAATGTCTGTCTGTCTGCCTGTCTGCCTGTGTTTTATAAAAAAAATGACAGGGGAGCATCTAGTAGGGGTCTACTAGGGGTATCTTTTTACGAGAAATATAATGGTGGGGGTTAGAATTTTCTAAAGTGACGCCGTTGTTGTCAGGGGGAGGAAATATTGAGGGGCAGATTTTTTGAATTTTGAAGTTATCCCAGCGGGTGTCCCTCAAGGCTCAATTATTGGCCCTTTCCTATTTTTAGTTTACATAAACGACCTCCCTGATCACATTAATGCAACCACAAGAATGTACGCGGACGATACTTGCCTTATGACTACCCATTATGACATCGATATCCTAACCAAGAACATGAACGATGACCTTGAAAGAGTCGCAGACTGGGCAAATAAATGGCTAGTTAAATTTAACCCAACGAAAACTAGGGCAATTTCCTTTTCCCTTACAAATAACAACGTGACCCCGAATTTAAAATTCGAACAAGAAAATGTATTATTTACAAACTCACACAAACATCTTGGACTTGAAATACAATCGAATCTAAACTGGAACACTCATATAAATACAATAGCAAACAAAGCAACATCTCGTCTCTCACAATTAAGAAGACTGAAGTACGACCTAGACCGAAAGTCGCTTGAAAAAATATACACAGCATATATATTACCAATTATAGACTATGCCGATGTAGTGTGGGGCACAGCAACAGATTACTTATTAAAAAAGTTCGATGACATACACAAGGATGCTGCAAGAATAGTAACAGGATTAACGCGTTCCGTAGATATAAATCGCTTGTTTGACGAAGTAGGATGGTCAAGGCTTGAAATTCGACGAGAACTCCACGAGTTGCACACCATGTTTAAAATAATAAACAACCAAGTCCCCAATTACCTCACGCTCATGTTGCCACCCCCGATCAAGACAAGTTGCCAGTAATCGATATGATATGCGCGAACCTGACAAATTATATTCATACCGTTCGCATACAGAACATTTCAGAAACTCTTATTTACCTAAAAGTACGTTATCTTGGAATAAACTACCAAAGCCTATTACAAATGTAAGTACTCTTCCTGAATTTAAGATGAATTTGAAATTAATTGACCCGCCCACGAAACCTCCCCAATTATTTATTAATGGTCCAAGAAAACTAAGCATTTTACACTGCAGAATTCGCAACTATTGTAGTGAATTAAAATCAGATATGTGCAACAATTTTATCTCTGATACCTCTAAATGCACATGTGGATACGAAGTCGAAGATGCCTTTCATTATTTCTTTGAGTGCCCCCTGTATGCTACCGAAAGATGCGAACTCTTCAATAAGATTGCAGCCCACCAATTTATAATATCTAACATTTCCTCCTTACTCACAGGGATATCATCAGAGCGAATCGACGCAATGAAATTCTTTTCCATTTTGTTTATTCATACATTTCATCAACGAAACGCTTTAATTAGGCCCCCTCCGCTAACAAATATAGGCGAGATCCTCCTTTTTCGTTACAAATGTTGACTACATCAGATGAAATTTCAAAAGCAGGATAGGACTGACAGCAATCACAACCACACCATACATCATCCTGTATATATGTTATGTTCGTCATCTACTTTGTATTTGTTAAAATTTATATGGGAGAGGGGCGGATTTAAGTTGTTAAAACTTGTGCCCCGATCCCTTGTGTAATATTATATTACAATAAAATATGTTTAAACAAAAAACGAAAATTGGTACACATGGTAAATTGTCACATGGAGTGTCATCGGACAGGTACAACTGATGTCATGTGATTTAAATTGAAATTCATGAATTATTTAATAACATCTTTACATCTATATCTATATTTGCGAATGTCTGTCTGTCTGCCTGTCTGCCTGTGTTTTATAAAAAAAATGACAGGGGAGCATCTAGTAGGGGTCTACTAGGGGTATCTTTTTACGAGAAATTTAATGGTGGGGGTTAGAATTTTCTAAAGTGACGCCGTTGTTGTCAGGGGGAGGAAATATTGAGGGGCAGATTTTTTGTCGCCGATTACCACGAAACTTACATATAATCACCCCCACAATATGAAGAATCTAACGGTGTGGTTTAAATATGTCAAAAGTGTCATCGTTCGAGTCAGGGATGTAGGGAAGGGGGAGGAGCACCAAAATTGATAAACTAATTTTAGCGCCGATTTCCACCAAATTGATATACATGTATATTCTTCTTCGTGAAATCTAGTTGTGCGATTTGAAGAGCCCGACTTGGTGTCGTTTGGATGAGAAATTGGGGGTGGGCACTATATTTGAGAAGATTGGTCGTAGATTGCCACCACACTTATACAAACTCGTCCCCATAGTACGAGGAGTCTAATTGTGTGGCTTACTAGTAAAAAAAATTCAAAAGTTGCCTCATTTGCGACACTGTACACTGAAAGGGAGAGGGGCACCAACATTGATACACAATATTTTCAGCCCCAATTTCTACCAAATTGATACACGTTCTTATCCATGATATGAGAAATCTAATCGTGTGCTTTAAATACATCATATTGGTGAGAGATTGTGGGGAGGGGTCGAAACCAAATTTGATAATTTGTTTAGATGCCGATTAGCACCAAACTTATAAATAATCATCTTCATAATATCAGGAATATAATTGTGCGGTTTAAGAATGTCACAAGTGGGTCATTCGACTCAGTGGTGTCTAGAGGTGAGTGTAACAGAACGATGTCTACCAAACCTAAATTCTCTATCATTCGAGATGTAAGCTGGTAGTTTGAAAATAGGTGCAATTTAGTTGCATTTCTTTAGGAAATATTTCCCAGCTTAAATTGAGAGTACAACAGCATCAGCCAAGTACAATTGAACTGTGGTGTCAGGATTATGCTGAAGCCACATTCTCATGATCCACATTTAGAATATTAAAAGGTAGAGGTCATGGATTAAATAAGAATGACAGGAACAGCACCGTTCACTAGGGTACACCTTAGTTTAATACGAATGCTTGACATAATGTACCCTGTTATCTAGTTCGAACTATCCTGCCTGCCAGAATAGATGACTATTGTGACAGGTTTTGTGCCAATTCTGACATAGGATGGTTGGAACTGGTATGTCTAAAAGTTATTATAATGAGGAGACTTATGATTGGTCAGTTAAGTCTCACACCCTTTTTGTATATATGCTCGGTCCAGAGTTTAGACCGGCAGTTCATGTTCGCTACTCCACTTAGTTAGTCTAGTATACTAAGGTGCTGTTCCACTGGCTCGGTGTAACTCTGAAAGAAAACACTAACAGATTATCTCTCGACGAAACGAATAAAAGTTAAATTCAAAACGACTCGACTTCTTTGCAACAAGACCACGACCACCATCGTCACACACACAACGTTAAAAGAAGAAGTCCTCCCGGTTCTGTTACATAGAGGTTGTTTGATGCTCGTGAGCTGGATTCACCTGGAACTCTTGAGATATTGGTAAGTACGTTTTCTTAGTCTATGTCAAATCCTTTTGGTAGTTTTTATAACCCTTTAGCGATAGACACCAGTGGCACGGGACCGATAGTTTGGACTACTGCTTTAATTAGAAGGTGTTATTTTGCTTCAATTCCTACACGTCCTGCAAGTATCTATATGAGTTATTTGCCGGATTGTTTTGATTTGTTGAATTTAACATTGAAAGAATACGTAGATCTCCTTCAACCTCGATTTCATAGGTTAGTCGGTACTCGTTACGGAAACGTGATTGAAGGTAGATTTGCGAAATCCACTTTTGTGCACAGTGATTTTATTCACTTGGTATTTCAAGTCATTTGGACGAACGAAACCAGCATCGTGCACCAATCAGAATTTGGAATGTGTGTTAAGAGACCTTTTAAGGACGATTAACATACATAACAAACATCTAAAACTAAAAATTTCTACAGTAAGTTAACTTGAAGTGTTATTTTAGGACATTCAATATATGTCCATAAAGGCAACATCTCAAGAAGAAGGATATAGATTAGGAAAGTTATTTACAAGAGGATCTATAGGTTGCTTAGCACCCAAAATAGAGATAAGTAGACATAATTTTGAAGAATTGTGTAAACCTGTATTAAAAGATATTGGTAGTAACTTAACTCAATTAACGGAAATAGTAGGAACTCACAATAAACCAAACCTAGTTGGAGAAAAATTGGCAGTAATAAAAGTAATAACTTTTCAAACAAATAACTTGGAAATAAAATCAATTATTTATCATTATAAACACTATATAATAGAATCTCCTGTAGAAGAATATAAACCTACACAACCAGTCACACCATTTACAGACACATTTAAACCAACTCAACCAGTGCAATCGTTTGTTATTGAAGAACCCTGGGACGAGTTGTGATCAAACTATACATTTGCTAAACTAAAGATTAATTGTTTAAAATCTTAAACATAAATAATGGAAGAAGGGGACATATTAAGAGCACACCTCATGGCTCAACAGCAGCAGAATATGCACAATGTGCCCCTCCCTGAAGACAATGATGAAATGCAGGCTCAAGCACAGGCACCACCTCCAAATTTCAACCACCAGATAGGAAGGGTTCTCGAGGGGTTAAACCATCAATTTGAGGGATTTAATCAAAATTTAGCCGCACAGGCTCAGGCCATTAGAACACAGACAGCCGCACAAAGTGCATTTTCGTTGTCTGGTATGATAGATGTATACGAGGGTGATGGGAATAAATTTAAAGAATTTATAAAACAAGTCGAACGATACTGTCAGGTAATTGGTACGCCTGATAATGAAATATGGTTGGTGGCATTACAGAGAACTCGAGGGCCAGTTGCAGATTATTTGCAACGACTTAAAACTGAACACCCACGAGCAACGTGGAATGCAATAAAAGAACAACTCAAAGTCCATTTTGCCAATGTCACTGACCCACAACAGGCATTAACTATGTTAAGGACTGTTAAACAATTTCCATCTGAAAATATACATATATATGTGGAAAGAATCCGTCAAATAGCATCTGACGCATTCCAACCACAAGAGTTAGACATTCACCCTGTGCAGGCGCAGTTAATAGGTTATTTCGTGGACGGGTTGAACGATAGTAGCCTTAAATTAAAAGTTATCCGAGAAAACCCAAATAATCTTGACAATGCAGCAAATGTGGCTATGGGAGAATTTAACATAAAAAAGAGATTCGCCCTTAGATTCCCAAAACAGAAGACAAGATCTTCAGATGATGAATGTGAACCCATGGATGTGGGCCACATTCGTCCAAAAATAATACAATGCACCTTCTGCAAATTAATAGGGCATGACTTCAAATCCTGTCGAAAACGACAAGCACAGATGCAAAACCAATTTAATCCTAAACCAATGCACTCAATCCAAAAATCAAATGAAAATGAGAAACCATTTACCCTACAATTTTGTAAGTATTGTGGGCGGAACAGAAAACATAGGGAAAACGAATGTTTCTTTAAATCAAAACCAACAAAAAACTTTTAAAGTCTGTTTTGCCACAGGTCTCAAATCAGACTATAAACCATGGAACTAAAAATGGCCTTAACAATAAAATACAAAAATTACAAAAACCAGATATCACTTTAAAGACTGTGGACAAATGGTACAAACCAAAAGTGAAATCAAACATAGAACGAATTAAACGCATAGCTCACCATGCAACTAACAGTGATTCTAAAACGAAAATCCATGTACAAAGTATTAATGGACTGCACCCTGGCAGCATGCCAAGGCACACCGCAGCAGTAGAGAAAACTATTCACGATAAGTCAATAGGTGACTGCATTTTTAAATTGCACTCTCATAAAAGTCAACTACAAAATACTAGGCCAGATAAATCAAGGGGAAATAAAAATAGGCAACACCAAAGCAAGGTTGTGTTCCCTGAAAATAGGTATAATATTTTAAAGGTAACTGATGACTTCAATGCCAATGAGGATCAAGTAAGTAGTCATCAACAGATGAGTGAAGTCATAGATACCCAGAACAATCAGAAATCAAAACCAAACCATGATAGGTTAAAATTAAATAATAAATTCAAAAATAAACATAAACAGGCTGTTAAGGCCCCACTTAGGCAACATGGTACTCATGTCGTTGAAAAAGAAAATTTCACTTTAGTAGAGGCCGATGATAAGTATAAATTACTTAGCAAACCAAATCAGAATAAATTTAAAACATTAAAGGCAAACACTAAGTTTATAAATGGAAAACATTCTACTAAACCCATACCCATGGAGAGTTTAAAACAAAAAGAGAAAGCAGAATGGTTAAATAAAATAAAACAAATACATGATAACGAAAGTTCACAAATAGCGGAAGTACATAAACACAAAGTAAAACACATTAACCCTTCCCACCACAGCCAATCAACTGGAAAGAGGATAGAGTCAACAGGCATACCTGTGCCTTCAACTATCATCTTATACATAGGTAAGCAACGTTTGAGAAGCTTAGTGGATACTGGTGCTCAAGTTTCAATAATAAGTCACAGGCTTTATCTAAATTTACCTGATAAGCCTAAATTAAATAAAAAGATAGAAAATTTGTCATCAGTAACTGGAGGTCAATTAAAAGTTTTAGGTCAAGTGGACTTAAACTTTAAAGTGAATGGACTTAAACAAAGTCATTCATTTTATGTAGTTGAAAATATTTCTCGGAATTTAATCTTGGGAACGGATTGGATGATAAGAAATTGTGTCAGGATTTATTTCGATCTTCAATGTCTTCGAATTGGTCACAAGCTAGTACCTATGGTTCCTGACTCACAAATTGCTTGTCTAGTCCGTTTAAAAACCGAGGCAGTTATAAAACCGAGGAGTTGTTTGTTAAGTTCCGTAAATATAGTAGGTGGTTGTTGTGATTTGTTTAGTTCACCTTACCTCAAGGTCACCTCAATAGATAATGGATTTATATCACAGCAACCCGGGCTTACGATAAATGACTCCGTAACTGAAATAGGTCAAAATTCCGAGAAAACCTTACCAGTGTTAATAGTTAATGAAACAGATAAATTCTATAAACTAAAGAGAGGATGTGTAGTTGGACAAGTGGAATCAGTTAATGAAAATGAAATCAATGAAATTCATACCTCATCGGAATTAACCAACTATCAAAACTGTACTGAACAAAATAGTGTTGATAAAATGGAAGATAGAGTTAAATTAAATGAAATAGATGCACCAGATGAAAAGATGGAACTAATCAAACACTTGTTAATTAAAAATGAAGAATTGTTCGCAGCCAATGATGCTCAACTACAGTTTACCGATACAGTTAAAATGTCAATAAATACACAAGAGGAAACCCCAATTAAAATGAAACCATATAGAGTACCTCTTCTAAAACGACAGATTATGGATAAAGCAGTAGATGACATGCTTGATTCCGGGGTCATCAAAAGGTCAAGGTCACCTTGGGCTTTCCCTTGCTTGTTAGTAGGCAAGAAAGATGGTTCACAACGATTTTGTGTTGATTTTCGGAGACTTAATGCAATCACAAAAACAATTAGTTGGCCTCTTCCTGTCATAGATGACCTCTTAAACTCATTAAATGGTTCTAAATTCTTCTCAGCGCTTGATCTTAAGAGTGGCTATTGGCAAATAAAATTAGATGAAGATGCTCAAGAAAAAAGTAGTTTTGTGTGTCACAAAGGTCAATATTCCTTTAAGGTTATGCCTTTTGGACTTGTAAACGCCCCTTCGCTGTTTCAAGAGCTTATGAGCGTAGTCTTAGATGGTATGCAAGACTATGCTTTAGCCTACTTAGACGATATTTTAATATTTAGTAAGAATACGCAAGATCATCTTCAACATATTCAAAATGTATTTGATCGCCTGCGCGACCATAATCTAAAAATGAAATTAAAGAAATGCAGCTTCTTTAAAAAACAAACAAACTATCTTGGCTTTGTGATAAATGAAAATGGAGTTAAACCAGACATGAAGAAAGTTGAAATAATTCGAAATTTAGCTCCGCCTACTACTGTTCGTGGTGTACGTTCATTTATGGGAATGGTAGGTTACTATCGTCGGTTTATACCTTCGTTTAGTTCCATTGCTGTACCACTAATTGCATTAACAAGAAAATATGCTAAATTTAAATGGACTTTAGAGTGTCAAAGCAGCTTTGACGCCCTTAAAATTGGATTAACCACCATTGATGGTTTAGGCTACCCAGACATAAATAAACCATACATTCTATATACAGATGCTAGTCAAAATTGTGTAGGCGCTTGTCTTACTCAGCCATTAGACGAGGATGAACATCTAGTCACTGACTTATACATGGCAGAGGAAAAACCAATTTATTATTTGTCACATAAACTGAGTGATACTCAACAAAGATGGGCGACCATTGAAAAAGAATGTTTTGCAATTCATTATGCCCTTAAGAAGTTTGATCATTATTTAAGTAATGCACATTTCATTATAAAAACCGACCATAAACCATTAGAATACCTATTAAAAGGCCCCCTTAGTTCAAACAAAAAGTTACAAAAATGGGCATTGGATATAACTGGTTATAATTGTAAAATAGAATATATACCTGGACCATTAAACTTGTGTGCTGATATGCTCTCTCGCATACCACTTAACGATGTCAAGGACACCACTGATACTGAACAGGAAGAACCTGACATCAGTGATAAAGCTTATAAAATAGCAACGTTAAATTCTAACAAATTTAACCCTAAAGACTATGTCGCTTGTGAAATATCTGATAATGAATTACCTACAATGGCTAATCTACAGATACCTGGGTATAACATGATTGTTGAACAGGACAAAGATGATAACATAGTCGAGCTAAAGAAGCAATATAATAGTTCTAAACCACCACCATCTATTTGGGATAAATATATCATAATCCAAGGCATTTTGCATTATATTAGTGATGCCAAGGATGATCCTAAACTTCGAGTGTGCATTCCTCAGCATCTTCAAGCATCAATATTACAACAATATCATAATAACAATGGTCATGTCGGGACAGATAAAATGTTCTCCTCCATTAAATTAAAATATTACTGGAAAAATTTATATAAAGATATTTATCACCACTGTGATACTTGCATTATTTGTAAAAGTAGAAATCTTAAGAAAATCAAACCTCCTTTGCAAGACACAGATATATCTCCGTACCCATTCGCTAAAATAGGATTAGATCTTTCTGGACCCTATACAACTACGCTCTCAGGTAACAAGTACATCGCCACCTTCATTGATTTGTATAGTGGTTGGCCTGAAAGTTTCGCAATTCCAGTTAAGACCGCTCAAACAATAGCACAGTTATTAATTGATCAAATCTTTCCACGCTATTCGGCACCTTTAGAGCTCCTATCCGACAATGGATCCGAAAATTGTAATCAAGTCATGCAAGATGTCTTGAAAGAATTAAATATTTCTCACGTCAGAACTTCGTTCTATCACCCACAAGCTAACGCTCGTGTAGAACGGTTTCATAAAACATTACACGATGTTCTTTCTAAACTAATAGAAAATCAATTAGAAGTATGGGATCTCCATCTTAATCAAACTCTCGCCGCAATTCGATTTAATGTGAACGAATCCACTAAATATTCGCCATTTTATCTATTGTATAACCGAGACCCTGTATTACCATTGGATAATTTGTTAAAACCACATAAGAAGTATGTGGGCGACGACTTTCATAAAGTTGCTCCCCAAGAAATGCATCGATCCTTTCGATTAGTCCATCGACATTTTAAGTCAGCTAAGAAACGTCAAAAACAATATGCTGATAAACATGCTAAAGATGTTAGTTATGAAGTTGGTGATCCGGTTTATTATAAGGATAATCGAACCAGAAATAAACTAGCTACAAAATGGTTACCGTATTATCGGGTCACTGCTAAAACTTCACCAGTGAGTTATCGTATTCGTAATCAACTCACTGGTCGTGAAACTAAATGTCATGCGGAACTCATACGTAGGGCTCCACTTGATTGGCAAGTGCCTACTAAAGAGGATAAAGGTCACGCAGTACGAGCTCAACGCTATGTTGTGCCTCCTAGTTCTTCGGACTCCTCTGATTCCGAAGACGACATGCCTTTCGCTCGTCTCGCTCAGAGATATAAACATAATAATTCCGCAGATGATGAAAATATTCCTTTAATGGATCTAGCTAAACAGTTGCGGGCTGCTAAATATGTTAAGCCTCAATCTAATTCCGATATGGACGATATAGCAGGTACGAGTTATGATGATAATGAGTCGGTAGGGTCCGATCATGCTCAGTCACTCGATGAATTTGAGGGTTACCTCACTGCTACATCAGACGTGGTGGACGACGTTACTCCAGTAACGGGTAAACAGCCCACACCCATGGAGGTCTAAACACTTTTTATGTACTGTTCTTTCCCATTTTTCCTTACTAATGGATAGGAAACGTAGATTTAAAGTCGATATATACCGACGATTACTGATTTTGACAGTACTCCATTAGTAAGTAGGTTGGCGTTTTTCTATATGTCGCCACTCCTTTTTATTCCCTTCTTTTCTATGTAAAGAAGTTTTACATAGGGAGGTATACCTTATGGGGCTCCATACTTTTTGCAAAACACGTATCAATTTTTATTTTTTCATTTTTCCTTTCCTTATTGTAGTAACCAAATTTTAACATAACAGTGGTTTTGTAATTGACTTTTCAAAACCTTGTCACCAATTAAACTGGTGGGGTTAAATGTAATGGGGAAAGTTAACATTAAATACATTTATGGAGTATGACCTCGGTCAATTTAAATATCTCCCTTAGTAAGAACCCTGTATATAACGGCTGGCATAAACTATAGTCAAAGAGAAAATATACTAAGGTATAAACAATCTGACCTAAAACCCAACATTTACTATCATAAAATGCATTTCCGTGTGTGGCCACATTTAGGAATAGCATAGTAACTGATTAAAAGATATAACGGTTTGGCAACTGAATAGTTGGAGATCTGATCAATCTCCCAGATGGATTGCTAGCAAACAGTTACACTTGACACTATACATGCACACCAGTATACTTACATAAAACTAATACATAAATATCTTTTACTCTGTTCACAGATAAAAGATGTCAAGATCAAGAATAATCATATGCTTACTACCTTTTCTTGGTCTTATAACGTGCACACTTATAACATCACATAATGTGATGTTTCAGAAAATAAAAGATATAACCTTAACAAATTCAGAATGGACTATGGGATTTGTAATAGACCTTAAGGTCTATCAAAACTATCTAAATTTCATATCAGAACAAATAAAACAAACTCAAGTCCATATTGAAAATGCAATAACTAAATACCCACGTAGAATGTTTTCAAATGGAACAGTTCAAGTAGAATTCCAAATAACCTTTCAAGGATTACAATCGGAATTAAAAGCATTAAAAGCACAGTATTTGGAAATAATAGTTCAATTTACCGAGTATAAAAGTTTACATGGAAAAACTACCAGAAAACGTAGAGCACTTCTTCCATTTATAGGAGAAGGTCTTTCATGGCTCTTCGGTACTGTTAGCACTTCAGATTTGGAAAACATAAATTCCAATATAAATAAACTAGGACAAAACCAAAATAAAATTCAACATGCCTTACAAGAAAGTTTCAGTATAATGGATGCTACTAGGAATTTGCTTAAAGACAACAGACAAAGAATAAATCAATTGGCACAAATTGTCAAAGTCATAAAGAATAAAACTGCACTTGCACTAAACCAACAACATCGAAGAATTCTAAAAATAGAATATTATACTAGCGTACATCATAACTTAGAATTAATTGTAGACGAGGTAAACCAAATGGTAACATCTGCAAGGTTCTACATAGAACACCTGCACCTGCAATTAAGTATGCTAACCTCTAAACAAATATCTCCAAGTGTAATTAGGATAAATACGTTGAGACAAATGATTAGAGATATTAAAAAGAAACTGCCAGATCACCTAAAATTACCTTTTAACCCAACATCAGAAACTTGGCAATATTATCAACATTTAACTTGTAATGCTGTCTTATCAAACAGTCAAATAGTTATAATAGTTAAAATACCACTTCTAAATGTTAAAAACAATTATGAGGTATTTAAAATACACTCTTTACCTTATGCGGTAAGCGAGAAGATGTTGAAAACAGATTTAAATCAAATGATAGCAGAATATCGTTTAGGCACGTCAACTTTAATTATAAACCATAGTAGAACTCAATATGTAAATTTACCAGAAACGTCACGATGTGCTAAGGACAAATTGAAGTATTGTAAATTCAATGGAGTTATTAGAGATGTGGAAGAAATGAAACCTTGCCATGTAGCGTTATTTATAAATGACAGTAAATCAATAGAGAAAAGATGTATAGTAGATGTTAAACCAAATATTGTTTTTCCATACATAACTCAAATAAATAAAGGTCTTTACGTATTAAGTACAAAAGAACAATTAACTTTCTCAATGGATTGTACAAACATAAGAGACCCTTACCAAATAAAAATAAACCCTCCCATCGGACTTTTAGAACTAAAACCTACTTGTTCAGCATCCACACATAGCTTTAGATTTGAAAGTTATTATGAAGGAAACAACACTAACTTAGTGAATGCTTTTAATAGTAAAATTTTACCAACATTTAATACTTCTAGATTCCTCTTATGGAAACCACTCTTGGAGAAATTACCAAACTATTTAAATGTAACTCTTCCAGAACCACTGAAGTTAGTTGATAAGATACCTCTTAAGCAACTTGTAAATTCGTTAGATAGTCTAGTAGTCCTTACTCCAGCTTCAAATTCATTTTCAAAATTCTTATACTTCCTATTACTTGTTCCACTGGTTATATCGCTATGCTGTATTATCAAATTTAAACATGAGATATGGCATGGGTTATGTAAACGCCGCAATAGGCGAATTCAAAGACATAGACAGGAAAAGGTACTGAGTGATAAAATAAAGGCAAATGTCGAAAACTCCAGTGAAGCCGAATATGAAAATATGGAACTAGGCACACCTCCACCACTAAAGAAACGACAAACGTCGCTCCCAGAGACAACTTCAAGAAGAACACGGATTCTTCATCCAGAAAAAGAGATAACCGAGTTGTTTGATAAAAACCTATTCAATGCACCAACACTTCAGCTGATGAACCCTTCAGAAGATCAGAATGCCTATGCCGCCATTAGAAGAGCCACTAAAGCCCGGAACAGTACTGAGAGTGATAATACTGTCGCTCCCGAAGCCGTATCAATCCAAATCAAAGGATAATCATGGGAACGACAGAACCAAACATCACCATAGAAATGATGATAATGGTGATGATAATGAATAAAGAAGAAGAAATAACTTCTCACATAAAACATTCTTAGTAACAAACTAGGAAAAAGAAAGCTGAATATAAACATTTCCAAAAGAAGAAATGATGATAATGATGAAGAAATATAAACATTTCGAATAAAGAAAGGATAACAAATACTTTCTTACCAGGAAGCTGTATATAAACATTTCCAAAATAAGGAAGGATGACGTTGATGATAATGATGATTTCTATATCCTTAAAGAAAATAAGGAATTGATAACTTTATCATGCAGACGTTACAGTGAAAATTCTTAAAGACGAGTCCAGCAGTGATGGTGATAGTGATGTGTTGCAGTTTATGATAAGTGAAAAGACACTAACATTTAAGAACATATTGTTGAAACTAATTCAAAAATGTATATTAATTATTGTTAACCTATTGTATTATATTATAATTGGATTAAGACCATGGTATCCCTCTCACACATTGTCGTTTGAAGTATAAATATTTAGCGATTAGTGAGAAATATCATGGCCACCCCAATTCCAACGTACGGCTGACATTATAACAGAAATAGTGCTGTTTTTTTCGAACTACACCTAAAGTCATCCTTCTGTTATATCCTCTGTCTTGAGAGATTTCTCTAACGTGAAATCTCTTGGGTATATGAGGATTGTAACAGAACGATGTCTACCAAACCTAAATTCTCTATCATTCGAGATGTAAGCTGGTAGTTTGAAAATAGGTGCAATTTAGTTGCATTTCTTTAGGAAATATTTCCCAGCTTAAATTGAGAGTACAACAGCATCAGCCAAGTACAATTGAACTGTGGTGTCAGGATTATGCTGAAGCCACATTCTCATGATCCACATTTAGAATATTAAAAGGTAGAGGTCATGGATTAAATAAGAATGACAGGAACAGCACCGTTCACTAGGGTACACCTTAGTTTAATACGAATGCTTGACATAATGTACCCTGTTATCTAGTTCGAACTATCCTGCCTGCCAGAATAGATGACTATTGTGACAGGTTTTGTGCCAATTCTGACATAGGATGGTTGGAACTGGTATGTCTAAAAGTTATTATAATGAGGAGACTTATGATTGGTCAGTTAAGTCTCACACCCTTTTTGTATATATGCTCGGTCCAGAGTTTAGACCGGCAGTTCATGTTCGCTACTCCACTTAGTTAGTCTAGTATACTAAGGTGCTGTTCCACTGGCTCGGTGTAACTCTGAAAGAAAACACTAACAGATTATCTCTCGACGAAACGAATAAAAGTTAAATTCAAAACGACTCGACTTCTTTGCAACAAGACCACGACCACCATCGTCACACACACAACGTTAAAAGAAGAAGTCCTCCCGGTTCTGTTACAGTGAGAGGGACACACACAAATGGTGTGCATTATTTTTTTCAAAAGTAGCCTCATTCGTGTTTTTTTATTTTTGCGAAATAATGTGTTTATGATGTTCATGTATCATAATATAAGGTCTGATGATTACATGGTTGTAACTAAATAAATACTTCAATAGTTGTGGAACGGAACAATCGAGATAAACAAAATTACAATCGAAAAGGTGAGCCACTACTTATATTCCATGAATTTTTAAAGTTATAGATAGAGTTAGAATTATGGTGGTTATGGTTACGCTAGAGCAAGGTTATGCTTGTAGAAAACATTTAGCCTTGAAACATGGTACGGGTTGCCGATAGGTATGGTTATGGTTAAGGTTTGGGTTATGGGAAGGATAATGATTGAGAAGGGGTTTGGATTGAAATATATATGATAATTATATGGAAGTATCAAACTTCCAATTGGAAGTTTAAAATTTCTAGTTAACTTTGATTTTGAGATAACCTGTTATAACATGAACGTTTACAGAAGATATATTCGACACCAATTACTTATCTTTATATATATTATCGATATTAGATCGTTGTTATTATCGGTAATTTATTGCACATGACGCACAGTCTCCCTTTAATTCCGACAATGAATCGTTAGGATGATACTTTAACGAAAACCATATGTTCCAGAACATGAACGGAAACATGCGTATGAAATGAACCGTTATAAAGCGAAGAACACGAGAAGTGAAATTGCTGTAGTTCCACATGTACCGATGGTAGTATATGTATGATTGATTCTTGTGAGATAATTGCACGCTATTTCTGTATGGAAATATGCACAAAATGGCAGGCAAATATACGAGTGTGTGAACGCGGCATCATGCATACCATGTATTATTATTCCAGCTATAGTGCGTTATTAACGAGATTTTGTTAGTAATATATTTTTCATGTGGAAATAGACATTAGTTCACGACATATGTTCCTCGACATTACGCGATAACATCTTGTTTAGTTGTTGTGGAAATGGCCACGTATAATTCTTCGATTTGTCATGCGAGAATAGAGGATCTCATTAGAACCACATGGTACACATCACTCTCAATAAATAGCCAGCGGCGCCCCACCAGTCACCAATCCTGTTTCAGAGGTCCAAAGAAGATTCCTTCAGGTGAGTGAAGTTTAATTTCAAATTCTTTGTTTTTAATGTAGGGAAAGTTTTTTCAAGTAAGCACATATTGTCAATGATAAAAGTGTTAGTTCTTTATGAAAAAGGGCCTACCTCCGTCAAAAATCACCGGACCATGCCCAACTTCTAACTTATCTAACAACTTATGGGTGCAAATGATTTCTAGGGTTTAGGACTGTTTTAGTCTACAAGGTAGGGCGTGCAGTTATAAACTCCATGAAACTCGAACCATGTAATTGGGACATGGAGTATGAGAGTACAGTATACGTAGTACGTAATTATTATATTAGTTACATTGAAAGGCAAACATTCTCCTAAAAATCAACCTAATTTGAACGTGGCGACAAGGAGGGGGTTGATACCCCCAATTTGGTAACATTTTTCAACGGTTGCATGGAAATGTCATGTCTAACTCAACATTAATTGCAAATTTTACACTACCTATTGGTTGAAATTGTTCTCATTGTTTGATTTTCCAACCAGTGGGGTATTTGTTCTTTTTAGACCAACAGTAGCATAAATTTCCTACTGTTGGTTGGTTGGTCTGAAATGGCCGTCAGGTTGTAAATTTCTAAACAGTTGGAAAGCTTGAAGTGCTAGTTGGAACATTCCATTCTAACCGGTGGGGGTGGGGTGAAAATATAACTATACAGACCTGGTTCAATGGGAGGTGCATTGGAAATTTGATGGTGGACACCAGTCCTCCTCTCCCCCAATCCTCGCGGATTCTATTGCCACGTCCATGCGCTATATATCATACTAAGATCGCGGGGATCTACATAGGCTGATAAGTACATTTAATACTCTTATAAGGACTTCATATCCCTCAAAAATACTTATTCAGGTCATATAAATTTTGAAATATCTGGTCCCGACTTTTCTTCAGCCTGGATCAATAATGAGCGTTCGATATATTTGCTATTATTTTTCTGATATGGTACACATAAATAGCATTTGTCCGAATTATGTCGCACATTCGGGCGATAATTTTAAAACACATGGTAAATATTGCTATGACATTGTCAATGTTTGTCACAAGACACATACAGGGACATGGCGACATTGTCTGTCTGGGAGGAGAGCTGGTTCGAGTGATCAATCTAAAACCCCAACTTTGGCCAAATCTTTCAATAGTTTGAAATTTCATGCCAAACACAACATTAGTTGGAAATTTCACAGTAACTGTATATGTTGGAATAATGCTGTTGTTTTGATTTTTCGACCAGTATTTAATATGAAATTTGTTGTTTAAACATCAAAAATTAAAAAAAATCCTATTTGTGTCAAATGTTTGGTCTGAACTGGGCATCAGTCGGTAATTTCCCAACCTTAGAGGGGTGCAGAAAGAAAATGTCCAAGAGGTACCACGAAGTACCAACTTCAACCCGTAGGGTTGGAACACAGGGGCCTGTAACGCGCTCCGCTGTCCGCCCCCCCCCCCCCTTTTGCACTGCCCATATACGCCGCTCTATATACGCGCCTTCTTCGCGTTAATGGAACATTATATAGACAAGGGTAACTGTAGAAATTCAACGTTTCACCATCGCTCGGGAGTCGCACAAATGGTTACACTGGTGTAAATAAGGTTCCGAGTGACATCTAGCGGATGCGGGAGGAATATATAGGAGAGAATAAAATAGACACTGGGCCCTGATTGGTCAATAGCCTTGTGTGCTTTTCACATAAAAAAATCATCACACCTCTTCCCTATGATTTCCCATAGGTAAAATAACCATTGGCACAGGAATTAACCCTTTGTAGTGAAGTTTGAATATTTTGGTGTGGTCTAAAATATGACTGTATTTTTTTATGCGGTTCTGACACTAGTTACGAAAACATAAGATTTAAAGGCGAATTCCCTGCTAGACAGACATGATTTTTTTGTGTAAAAAGTTTCCCAAAATGTCAATTTTTCAGATTTAAAGAAAATTTTGGACCCAACATTTATATTGCCAACACTATACGCTAAAACGTTAGCACTGAGGCCTATGGGAAACATTTACACCAGTGTAACCTAAAGGGAAAAAATAGCTTTTTATCATTTTTGATGCCTGGGAGTCACTTTAAAGCATTTTAATGCATTTTACAGAGCCTGGTCTTTCAGTCCAATGAATATCTCATGCTTGGTGTGGCTATTCTTGCTGCTGATGTCTTCTTTCACTTACATCAGCCAAAAAAATAGTAAGATTTTTCATAAAAAATGCCAATTTTTCAAGGTATTTTCAAAAAATTTCAAGGTGGTAATAGTCACATGATAATGCAAATGACCCATAACATGAGCATGTCAACGACACATATATCAATTGTTATAAGAACCTAATCTAACAAGTATTTTGGATTTTATAGCCAGTGATATACAGATATATATCATAAAAGTGTGTCATTACAACTGGTGGGTATGGTCATTTGAAGGTTAATAGCACTAAAACTTGGACACATTTAAGAAAATGATTCAGCAATTCAAAGAGAGCATATCTTTATTCAACTAATTCAATATACACCCACATCCAGTTATCTTGGATCACCCTTGCAGACCTGACAAATGTCATATTTTATTCTTCAATGTGCTGATAAAGTCATGCGCTTGATGCTCAGCTGATCAGATCTGGACTCAATGACCTCACATCACCAGAAGTTCTCTCATGGAAAGAATATTGTACAGTCTTCCATAGCTGATCCAAGTTTGCAACACCAGACCTCTAAAACTGAGTGAAAATGGGGCCTGAACATGACTGGTGGTGGAAAATTGTGCCTTTTTGATGAATAATTTGTTAAAGGGGGTGGGGTTAAATTGTGTGTGATAAATAAAGAACCATAGGGGTGATATTGTTTTTGAACACATTTTTTCCATTGATGGGCAATTCTGAAGAAATGTAGGGAGTTACAATTATTCCGCGAAAAAGCGGGCTATCGCTTTAGGTTACACTGGTGTAAATAAGGTTCCGAGTGACATCTAGCGGATGCGGGAGGAATATATAGGAGAGAATAAAATAGACACTGGGCCCTGATTGGTCAATAGCCTTGTGTGCTTTTCACATAAAAAAATCATCACACCTCTTCCCTATGATTTCCCATAGGTAAAATAACCATTGGCACAGGAATTAACCCTTTGTAGTGAAGTTTGAATATTTTGGTGTGGTCTAAAATATGACTGTATTTTTTTATGCGGTTCTGACACTAGTTACGAAAACATAAGATTTAAAGGCGAATTCCCTGCTAGACAGACATGATTTTTTTGTGTAAAAAGTTTCCCAAAATGTCAATTTTTCAGATTTAAAGAAAATTTTGGACCCAACATTTATATTGCCAACACTATACGCTAAAACGTTAGCACTGAGGCCTATGGGAAACATTTACACCAGTGTAACCTAAAGGGAAAAAATAGCTTTTTATCATTTTTGATGCCTGGGAGTCACTTTAAAGCATTTTAATGCATTTTACAGAGCCTGGTCTTTCAGTCCAATGAATATCTCATGCTTGGTGTGGCTATTCTTGCTGCTGATGTCTTCTTTCACTTACATCAGCCAAAAAAATAGTAAGATTTTTCATAAAAAATGCCAATTTTTCAAGGTATTTTCAAAAAATTTCAAGGTGGTAATAGTCACATGATAATGCAAATGACCCATAACATGAGCATGTCAACGACACATATATCAATTGTTATAAGAACCTAATCTAACAAGTATTTTGGATTTTATAGCCAGTGATATACAGATATATATCATAAAAGTGTGTCATTACAACTGGTGGGTATGGTCATTTGAAGGTTAATAGCACTAAAACTTGGACACATTTAAGAAAATGATTCAGCAATTCAAAGAGAGCATATCTTTATTCAACTAATTCAATATACACCCACATCCAGTTATCTTGGATCACCCTTGCAGACCTGACAAATGTCATATTTTATTCTTCAATGTGCTGATAAAGTCATGCGCTTGATGCTCAGCTGATCAGATCTGGACTCAATGACCTCACATCACCAGAAGTTCTCTCATGGAAAGAATATTGTACAGTCTTCCATAGCTGATCCAAGTTTGCAACACCAGACCCCTAAAACTGAGTGAAAATGGGGCCTGAACATGACTGGTGGTGGAAAATTGTGCCTTTTTGATGAATAATTTGTTAAAGGGGGTGGGGTTAAATTGTGTGTGATAAATAAAGAACCATAGGGGTGATATTGTTTTTGAACACATTTTTTCCATTGATGGGCAATTCTGAAGAAATGTAGGGAGTTACAATTATTCCGCGAAAAAGCGGGCTATCGCTTTAGGTTACACTGGTGTAAATAAGGTTCCGAGTGACATCTAGCGGATGCGGGAGGAATATATAGGAGAGAATAAAATAGACACTGGGCCCTGATTGGTCAATAGCCTTGTGTGCTTTTCACATAAAAAAATCATCACACCTCTTCCCTATGATTTCCCATAGGTAAAATAACCATTGGCACAGGAATTAACCCTTTGTAGTGAAGTTTGAATATTTTGGTGTGGTCTAAAATATGACTGTATTTTTTTATGCGGTTCTGACACTAGTTACGAAAACATAAGATTTAAAGGCGAATTCCCTGCTAGACAGACATGATTTTTTTGTGTAAAAAGTTTCCCAAAATGTCAATTTTTCAGATTTAAAGAAAATTTTGGACCCAACATTTATATTGCCAACACTATACGCTAAAACGTTAGCACTGAGGCCTATGGGAAACATTTACACCAGTGTAACCAAATTTAGCCCATTCACCCCAGTAATGATAACGATATATACACGGATGGATCGGCAAAGAATTCATCTTTCAATAAATACCACAAACTCCTATCAGAAACATTCATACACGTTGCATCAGCTAGCTCGGCTTACTATAATTAAAAATCGGCCAAACGATCAACTAAACGTTTAGCGCTCAGGGATTTCTTGTCGGCTAATAATTTATTTTTATAGAGGAGAAATATGTCGATAATTCCAACTTTTTTTCATTTTTTTACAAGTCGCACGGCCCCTCATTTAAATATTCATTGTGACCTGACCTCGATTAGAATACTGGACGCTGATTGGCTGTTCTACTATTTTCATTTTAGTAACCGCGAAGTTTAAAATCGATGCAATATTGACATGTCGAACTCGTGGTCTGCATGATAAATTTGTACAAATAATGTCGTTCAAAGCTATTAACTGGTAATTTCGTAACCATTGCAACAAAAACTAAGTGCATAGGGTGAATTTTATGTAGTAAATCGAATATGTATGTTTTACAACTGAACTTAGAAGTTTGAAGAACATTCCAGTGAAAATAATATAAGAAATAAATTGTCAAATATAAAGACATTTTTTTTATAGAAGTTTTAATAAACCATTCAATAGCCACAGTAGCTATCTGGCAATGTCAGGTTTAAACATTGCAACAAAAAGAAATATATATACAGTATAACAAGCATTATTGGAGGACTTTTTCACTGTATTACTTATCTGAGCTGAAAATTGATGAAATAATTGAATCAATTTCAAAAGGTCATTTCAGTTACAAGTGCACAAATATAATTTTACTCTGAGGCCAAAATAAAACTTATTATGCCACGATTCCATGCTCTGTTCCACCCCCCCCCCCCCCACCCACTTTGCATAACCCATAACTTATCGTTTTTTTGTGTGACAAAGTTACCCAGATTCCTAAAATTGTGGTGAAGTTATACCCAGGAACTTTCAACGAACTCCCTAGTTCCTGCGCTGCCCCTATATACACCATCCCAATATACGCGCCTGCCTTAATTTACGTTAATAGTTGTATACATACTGAATACCTGTGCTCCAGTAATAATATGTTATATGAGTATGATCACTTCAAACTTGGCAAAACCACAGGATCCTGTATTAATATGCTCTGCTGCCTATATACCCCCTTTGCACTGCCCCTATATACGCCACTTCTATATACGCGCCTGCTTCATATTAATGGTACTAACGTGAAGCAGGCGCATATATAGAAGCGGCATATAAGCAGTGCAAATGGTGGTGTGCAGGGGCCGGAGCGAATTGCAGGCCCCTGTGGGAAAAATTGAGCAGTAAATTTCCCTCAGTCACTTTTAAATCCCTTCCATATTGTAGAGTTTATTAACAAACCTGGGTCCTGGGTAACTTTATCACAATTTCGCAACAAAAAATGGTGAGAATGGTGACAAATTCAGCTATAGTAGGGCTACTACATGTATAATATGTTGTAAAGAAGGCATGTGTATAGGGATGGCACATACATGTAAGGGCAGTTGGGGGGGGGGGGGTCGGCAGAGCACATTACCCATGTGGTATCAATATATTGATCTTCTTTTTGTTTGCCCTCTCTCTTGAATGAAGAACAGTATTTCCCACAGCAAGGACTGAACACTGAAACAAATTTTTCCAACAACTTTTTGGCAAGAGTATCTCTCTATAATTTGTCCTAAAGCCTACAATTTAACTCATCAATGTAGTTAAATGCATTCTGCATTCACATACCATGTACATGACATGAACAAAAGAAAAACAACTCCATGATTATTACACATGTATCTTAAATATTTCATAGAGCAATGGTAGTATCGTTAAATTTTATTGCAATCTTGATTCATCACCGTGATGCATGCCACTCCATAAGACAATATCAGATTGCACCTAAATGTTTCTAGTGGTACATGTACATGTACATATAAACTAGCATATATGCACCTGATGGTGTGCTGCCCAATTAAACAATAATATATATATATACATCAAGGTAGTGGTGCTCAGAATGAGTGTCCCTTTAACCACACAACCACTCCCAGATATTAAATGAAATTGTCAGTGGATTGATAACAACAAAGCCTTGCATTAAAGAACTTGTTTTGAGTTGTACTGCATGTGTTTTATCAGAAGGTCTTAAAGCTTTGTTGGAGAGGTGAAACTTTGAATTCAATTATTTCATCAATTTTCAGCTCAAATAAGTAATACAGTGAAAAAGTCCTCAAATAATGCTTGTTATACTGTATATATACTTCGTTTTTGTTTCAATGTTTAAACCTGGCATTGCCAGATAGCTACTGTGGCTATTTAATGGTTTATTAAAACTTTTATAAAAAAAATGTCTTTATATTTGACAATTTATTTCTTATATTATTTTCACTGGAATGTTCTTCTAACTTCTAAGTTCAGTTGTAAAACATACATATTCGATTTACAACATAAAATTCACCCTATGCACTTAGTTTTTGTTGCAATGGTTACGAAATTACCAGTTAATAGCTTCGAACGACATTATTTGTACAAATTTATCATGCAGACCACGAGTTCGACATGTCAATATTGCATCGATTTTAAACTTCGCGGTTACTAAAATGAAAATAGTAGAACAGCCAAACAGCGTCCAGAATTCTAATCGAGGTCAGGTCACAATGAATATTTAAATGAGGGGCCGTGCGACTTGTAAAAAAAAATGAAAAAAAGTTGGAATTATCGACATATTTCCCCTCTATAAAAATTGTTTACTGACGATCTGTTGATTTGTATGAGTAAATAAATTATTAGCCGACAAGAAATCCCTGAGCGCTAAACGTTTAGTTGATCGTTTGGCCGAATTTTAATTATAGTAAGCCGCGCGGTGGTGAATTTAGAGACCCATGTCGGCCAATGCTAGCTGAGCCGGATCAAATCGAAAAAATACGCTCTCCGGAGACAATATTCGGTGGTTAAAATGTTATCAAATGCAACGTGTATGAATGTTTCTGATGGGAGTTTATGGTATTTATTGAAAGATGAATTCTTTGCCGATCCATCCGTGTATATATCGTTATCATTACTGGGGTGAATGGGCTAAATTTGTGCGACTCCCGAGCGATGGTGAAACGTTGAATTTCTACAGTTACCCTTGTCTATATAATGTTCCATTAACGCGAAGAAGGCGCGTATATAGTGCGGCGTATATGGGCAGTGCAAAAGGGGAGGCGGACAGCGGAGCGCGTTACAGGCCCCTGTGGGTTGGAACTGGAATTTTAATGTCTTCGGAAAAATCTGTCTGTAAAATGTTCTGGAACAATATATATAATAATCATAGCAAGGGAGTGTTTGGTACATGGGAGGCGGGTGGACGTGTCTTTGAGAAACTTCGCATTTATGAAGAATATGCCAATCATCTGCCTTTGCCGAGAATTCCAACCGTTCTGATATGGTATACCAGTAATGAGAATGACCACTTTGTACAAGAGCATTCTCTATTCTCATCAAATTTACACAGCGATCAGGGGGGGGGGTAGTAAAACATTTGCAGGAAGGTATGCCGTTTTTTTTTGCATCTGGCATTTTCGGGGACCCATCACTCCCAAAACCTGCAAAAAAAAATTTCACTAAAATTTGTCTAAAATCGCATAAAACTCTACTGATATCACTCATATGACTGGGAATGGTCTCAATTAGTTCAAATAACAGTTTACCCTTTTTCAGAAGCTGTTTTAATTTTAAAAAATGTTTTATAAATTGCTGATCATCTGTAAACCTATGTCATTGTGTAGAATACACACAATTTCATAATATCTATCTATTTCCTGATTAGTCTAATATAATCTAATCTAATATAATACAGTTCCGGCATTGACATCGAAATCGTTTCGCTAAGTTTTTACGTCATCGCGCGTGCCGATAATACACGTGTGTCTTACTGAAATATATGAGCCCGGATTTAGGGGCTAATTATGCGACAAAGACTAATCGAACCCACGTCAATCGTCAAAACTAAATATCGCATCACACGACTGCACTGAGAATACAATCAGTTCAATATGAATAACTTAGGGTTAGTCACAACCATTTGGAGTCATTTCGGCTAACACACGCCTTTCATATAGTCACTATGACTAATTCTGGTCATAGTTCTTAGTCATAGTAAGTATAAGTTACACGAAGAATAATTATAATTGGCATACTGTTAAATTTCCATTGCATCGCAATCTATTAGATATATAACTGACGAATGTGATCGGGGGATATAATGCCATATATATCAGAACTTCACTTTCACGCCAAATGCTACATAATGATGTTATTTCATAGACACAACAGACATCTCGGAAAACCGAACCAGTTAAACAGACCTATACCACAAATTACATGTATTGTTATACCTCTCAATAGATCAATATTGGAATTTGTGTCTTAAAGAATTGATTGAAAGATTGTCCTGCTTTCAACTCGGTCTCCGATTCTGGATAATATGTCATTTGGATAAGTATTGGAATTATTTGCACAACGTTTCCATCAAATTACAATTTCACCTTCCCAGCGAATAAGAAAAGATAGTGAGTCAATCAAGTTTATCTTCTATAACAACTCTGAGATGAAAGATAATGATGCGATGGTATTGGTACATGTAGATATACATGTAAACCAGTAGTACATGTATTTGTATTTCCAGATCTAAATAGTGTTTGCCGCCTGTAAATTTGATGTATAGTGGATACGATTTGTTCGAATATAACTATGATTCTTACACCTTTATATATAGTCTTGTGGAATAAATTTCACAACAAGTCTATACAGGTGTCACAATCTTATTTATATTATAAATTCTGGAGACGTGTAAGGCACATTAAATACTTTACTTTTTAGAAGCTTCCGGTGATATATGATGTGATCTTATTCTGATTATTTCAGTATCAAACAAGAAACATGATGTTCATCATCGGTGCTGTCCTGCTCTCTTTTGTCGGGAAAGGCTTGGCTCGTGAGTAACGTACATTCATATAAGTGGTATGGCAACTGTATATCGGCGACAGCAGAATCACTGTACATGTATACTAGCAGTAATGGCCAGTCCGCAATACAGTGCATGGTGCAACTGTTCAGTAACCTCGTTATGTCCTCGTATTTAAATTGTGTGCGCTCCCATTTACAGTGTCACATCTAATGGTCGAGCTTATTTGCTGTGATGTTGGCGCGTCCGGCTGAATTGGCGTGGTACTGATGGGTTTGCGGATTTTAATTGATTGATTGGATTTAATGTAGCTTTCAGCATCAAATGCCATATCATGACATTGCCAGTTTTAGTGTTGGAGAAAATCCGCACAATTACAGCTAATCTAACAGTCATTTAAATGGCTGATAAACTCGTCGATCATGTGCGGCAGACCACCGGCCATCGGCGAGTAACTGGAAACTCCACTTGATAACGATTTCGAGGAACAAAGTCCATCATGCAAACATGTGGATTTGAACCCTCGTCGCCAGCACAAGAGGGCGAGACGGCTTGGAGTTGTACCCATAACCGACTGAGCCATCGAGGCTCCCGGGTTTTGTTTTTAAATGATCAATGTTGCGACCATTTAGTAAGCTGAGCAAAGAGAGTAAACCCCATTATGTTTATTAAAAAAGAAAACACATATTGTCCAAACATATGTTAATAATGACCAGTGTTTGGTTGTTTCAAACGGATCGTCATCAAACTGGCTCATCCTGTCGTTTTGCAGAAAACACCAAGCCGTCATGATTCAAAGGTAAATTCATATGTACAAATTTGTTCATACACACTGGCTTTTCTAAAATTCCTCGAATTAGCCAAACACGGCGAAAATGACACATACAATACTTTTAAAGTAACCTTTTGTATCTCGATCGTTTTCACCATGATGCTCGTGCCTGGATACTGATCGACAATTACAAGGTGCATATACATGTATCTTAATGACGGGGAAATCCGATTTTCTAACAAGTGAGCTGGCCGTGTCCCGATTTATGATCAAACACGGTCAATGTCGCTGAAATATCGACGATTCTGGGGCGGCAGGCACGATATATACATACAAACTGAATCGCAAGCTGTAAAACATCAAGTGCGATGAACCGTTGAAGCCAGTACAGTGCGATAGTACAAGTGGACTACCATGTCCAACAAAGTGTCGAACAATGTTTTGTCGCACGAAATTACGAAGAATTTTCTTCAGCAATACGCTAATAAATGCATGTAATTCCTTGTCGGACCGTTATAGAATCTGAAACGCTTGATGATTTTAAAATGAGATTCGCTGCAAGGTTATATAACATATATACAATATGAATATTGTCGCCTGACAAATCGTATGATATATAATATCCGTGAATGTTTATGATCATGATGATTATAACTATAACAAGTATTTGTCTGTTTTAATCTATTGTCAGAATGCACAACTGAATACCAGAAAATATCTGGACACACAAACTGTCTGACAGACAGCTCAGACGTGGATGCCAGTAAGAGTGTTATTACAGACCAGGATAGAATAGACATAGTCAACATGCACAATAACTACAGGGCCACCTTTGTCGTCAAAGATAAGAACGGAAACGATGTTGTCCCTCGAGACTTGATGAAACTGGTATGTTTATGATTACATATAAATATCATCCACATTACATGCGAGTAAATGTAGATTACACTGAAAATTAATAAATATTCTTGATATACACACCAGCGAGAATAATTTGTAAAACGTGTGTTCATGGCCCAGTTTCATGAAAACAACTTATGACATAGTTGGAACTTAAGATGGTCATACGTTCAAACTTGAGTTGTAACTTAAGATGGTCTTAACTTTAAGTCTGGGGTGAGGTGTCTTAAAGTTAAGACCTAACTTATTATCCGCCTAATTATTCGGAAAGATGGGTGTGTTCTAGTGTATGTATATTATTTTAACAACTTTAACTGGATATCATCTTGCGAACACCGAGGGATGTTTCATAAATGGTAGTAGTTAATAACCAACTGATACGTTGAGATTGGCGGGGTGTCCACTTCTAACTGCATGTAAACCACCAAGACCAGACTATACGTTTCTAACTGTTGTAAAAAGACCACATTTCCACAGACTTGGACATCATTTGTTTTAAACGGAGACATGACTCACTCGAGCTTCTAAATTATGTCTATAGATAATTTGAAAAGAGCAATAAGATAGGTTGACAAGTACACGAAATATCGCGGCTTCATAGGTGCAGCGTTGGAACGGACTTTTGTGCACAGGTAGTAAGGGGTAGGTATTCCTCACATTCTATATAAAATGGGACCCAAACACCTTGTTCACTGTTTTTTTTTATGATTTAATGCGTCTTTCTGTGACATATCATTCCCGTAGAAAGGTATAGTTCAAGTATTGATCGACCCATTTCGATAGGCTGTTGTATAACATAGGTATCGCATTAACATGACATTGTGTCGATGCTATGCGATATTTTGGTAATAACGTGTGGGCAGGGTAATAGTACGTTACAAGCCCAGGTATATTATAATAATCCACGCACATGCACATAGCATACATATAGTATACGGCTCGGGTGCATACCGGGGTCCCGTTAGGGCACCATGAACTATCGCTTCACGTTTTGTTAATTATAAAGACTCTTTATTAAGAGTCATCGGTTTAGTTTTATCAAACATCTATGCAAAATTGTCGTTCAATATAGCGTGTACGTAGTTTCGTAGCTCATATACAGTTTATTAAATACAGGCATTTAGCATATGTGTCAACAGAAGTTAAAATGACATTAAAATCATGTGTATATATTTGGCTGCTACAGGTATCTGTCGGACTAAAACTACAGCATATTGGTGTGAAGTAATATCCATATTAGAGTAATATAAATAAAGAGATTTTCGTGCGAGTATTCCATGACTGTTGGCAAGTAATAAAGAGCGTTTCGCTCGGCGCTTGCGCCATGTCATTCCAGGATTGAATCCGTATGGGGAAATATTCGGTTCCCAGAACTAGATCTATGTTTCAAATGGACATATAATTTATTCGAACACTATACCAGCAACACCAAAAGGAGCGAACATTATAGGCCCTGTTGAGTATGCTATGCGTATGAATGTTCATTTCTAACGTTATGGTGCATAGGTCCCTTTAACACATTGGACCTACTTCTGGTCTATATGAAAGGCATTAGAAGCATTTAGCTATGTGCTATGATGTTTCTTGCATTTTTGTGATCAACGGGTGTCGATCTAGCTGGGTAAACACCACTGGAATAGCCTGTAGGCTTAAATTCAGAGAATTCGGTCGAAACATTAACACTGTCGCCTATGGGAAACCATTTAGTTCAGTGATTCCAAAAAGAAAAAATTGAATTTTACGAAATTTCACGTCTCGCCATGACAAGTTGTTAATTTCATATTTTCAAATGATAATATCGACATGGTGAACAGATGTAAAGAAGAAACTCCTGGATTCGTATTTAGATAGTAAAGAAAGTGATAAATCTGGGAATTATGCATGGGCAGTAGGTA
The DNA here is from genome assembly GCA_032622095.1 of Siphonodentalium dalli. NCBI lineage: Eukaryota > Metazoa > Mollusca > Scaphopoda > Gadilida > Siphonodentaliidae > Siphonodentalium > Siphonodentalium dalli. The sequence continues at coordinate 288,706,590 of CP136064.1, read as the reverse complement.
CCATGAGGGGGTCAGGGGGTCTAAAGCCCCCCCCCCAAGTTCGAGGTGTGCAAGCCCCTCCCCCCATTTGGGAAAGATGACAATGGTTGACCAGACAGCTTCCGGCACACAGTAGCCCCTATCGGGGATCGTAACCCCACCACAAGTTGGGGGGGGGGGGTGATGGCATCAACAATAGAGTTACTGCCGTGCAATACTGTCATGCCAGGTCTGTTAAACATACATTATGTCCTGCCATCTGGTAAAATTGCATGCCTGGGGATTTGTCTGATGTTGTGTCATTATGTTTAGATATTTCAATTGACTTATGGTTGCTTCATATTGCTACTATAGTATTTTTAATTTTAATTTTCTGTTAATTTTGATTATAAATTGCCAAATTCTGCACGAAAAGGATATCACTCTCAAAATGTAGACTACCATTTCCTCTTCAATTTAGTAATATTATGGTGTATAAGGGCATATTTCAGTTTGTACGAGATACATCAGCTAGTAAAATTGAAAAAAGATAATAATTTTTTGGTTTTATTTTGACGATTGACACTAATTTTCAGGAGCCCTCATACTGAAAAAGTCAACCAATACTGCCCGATATAACCCATTTTTGGTTTCATCAGGTCAATATTTGGATAAAATACTATAAGAAACGCTGTGTGGTACACATGCATATACATATATATAGGAATCAGGGCGCTAAATGTGTTCCAGAGTCGGGGAGCGAGTACACTGTGGAATGCTAAAGGTGAAGGTAACTGAAGAATGACCTTCACCTGATACATGTGACACGTTATTAAAGGATGACATCGTGTTTATTTGATTTGTACATCATATCTAAATAATTTAAACTGGTGAATTAATGGGGGAATGGATTTCTGTGAGTGGGAAATTGATTTAACTAGCTGCTGTAGTTCTGGGTTTTTCCAGACCAAATTTGACTGTGGGATAGCCCTGTCGTACACCCGAGGATTGATTTGTCAACTATGAGTGTTTTATGGCATGTACTACAGGCAGCATAACTTGAACTGGACCTAAAGTTGTTTTTTATTAGATGATATATTTTGAAAATTTCTTTATTTATTTAAAAAAGTAAACGCATTTCCTTTGATTTTTCTTGCATTTTCGTGATCAAATACTGTCAATCTAGCTGGGTAAACACCACTGGAATAGCCTGTAGGCTTAAATTCAGAGAATTCGGTCGAAAAGTTAACACTGTCGCATATGGGAAACCATTTAGTTCAGTGATTCCTATAAAGCGCACGCAGTACGTATACATATATGTACTAGCCACTATACTGATTATCGCCCTTAGTTATTATCTGTTCCTTGATAATGTACTTCGCTGTAGGTGAAGGTTCCAAATCGAAATTGGATGCTTTTCTGTGACTTTTGTGTTCATTTACTAACAGACTAGCACACCATTCACACGTGGTTATGGACATTAACTAAGATATGTATTCCTCGTGTTATATTTTCAACTTTATATGGTTCCCTGTCAAAACTCAAAAAAGTTCCCAGGTTATGTATTGGTGTATTATGACCTCTACGGGCGTTAGGCAGAGTAGCGATTCATGGAATGATATACCGGTGACAATTTTGAACACAACCATAGTGCCTAGTACTATAAAACACATCCGGGAATAGCACGAGATAGACGTTCGTCCAGTGCATACCCGCGTGGCATACCGCCTACTGTGCGCATACCTATAACTTCTGAAATAAATAAATAATAATTTAATAAAAGCAAAACCATAAGTACCCTGTGTTATAGTTGATCTTTTGAAACACCTGACAAAATTTGTTTCCAATTGATCCATTTTGGCAGACCCACGCTGTTTGTCGATCTTATTATATGAACATACACATAATCATTGGTGTCTGGTCATTTGCTTTATATGGAATTTCTTCTGGGTAATTAATTCACTGTTTATTGCGATATCGGCTTTGTGTTGTCGCCAAGCAACGTATTCATATTCTGTTTCAGCAATGGGACGACAAACTGCAAACATCAGCCCAGAAATGGGCCAACCAATGCCCAGATGGACATGATACAGATGGCAACCGAGCCGAACCAAGTAAGTGATTGGAACCAGTGGGCGTCTGCAGTCGTTGTTAACATTCACTCGGAATCTTACTGATACTGTGTCCATGGTATTCCCGGACGCTTGGAGTCTTCCTCCAAATTATGTCACATCGCACAATGTTAATCATGTATATTGGACACTTTTATATTGGTGCTACTAGTGAGTTCTGATTGGAACCACTGACGTGGAATCCCGCGGTTCAGGAAATAGAGTCTGCGACAAGTAAGCAGACCCACTATTTAAATAGTGTAATTAGCTTACACGTAGGGCGCCTCCAGAATGATTTCGTCCCCAATTTCCACAAAATTTATATATATAGTCATCTCCATGTTATGGGTGAATCTAATGATGTGGTTTAATGAAACCAAAGTGGCCCAATTCGATTCAGTGATGGGAGGGGAGGGCCCCAAAAGTTCATGAATAAAATGGTGTCGCCGATTTTCACCAAACTTATATAATCATCATCTATACATAGAATATAATGGCGTCGTTGAGGCCAGGGATTGAGGACATGCAGAAAGGGACCATTATGCCGGAAAAACATAGATGAACACGTTGGCATCCCCGTGAGTCTAATGGTTTGGTTAAAAAAAGTTGGTACAGCGATGCGAGGGCCAGATAAATATTTTTTTCCTATATTTTCCAAAGATAACATAAATATATTTATTGCACACCAAATGGCTTATTTGTGCGATATACAGCAAAATACAGAAGAATTGAAACGTTCAATAACAAAATGTGTATTGTTCTTGAATAATACAAACCTATTACGTCAACAACGTCACCGACGACGTCAACTTTAACAGAAAATGTCTTCGCTAAAGTATGGGGTATAGTCTACATTAAGCACATGTTTGTTCAATTAAATACAACAATATCGAACAACATGTTAGTATGTTACAAGCTGCAACATTCAGAGTGTGCCATAACATAGAACAACACAGTTGTGTGAACATGTTAACGTTATTGCACTCGTTTGTCGTGCCGCGAGTTAAAACTCGAACCTCCGGTTCTCGTTTTGCCATCGCGTCACAACAAACTCGTGCAATAACGTTAACCAGTTCACACACTTGTGTCGTTCGATCTACACATTGGACTAATGAGCTATCCCGTGCAATAACTCATCGTGGATACTTCAAAATCGGAATACCGAACAGATTCGTATTACGACGATTTTGTCATTCAAGTTTCACAACCTCGAAATATGGTGATCGAATAAAGTCACTTGAACACTCATACATTCTCAACTGTCATATTTATATGGGGACAAAAATCACGGCATTCATAGTGAGCCAGCAAAAATGATACATAGCTCATTATCTATCTTTAGTTATTTATATAGGTGAAGAAAATGGCGAATACTCACTTCCATGAAAGACGTAATTTTTGCTGCCATTTTCGAGCAATTTATGACGTAAGTTCCCGGTCCTGAGTAACGTTTGGGATGAAGTGCTATGGAAACTATAAATTTATATTGAGCATGTACATGATACGAGTAATCTACTGGTGTGTTTGAAGACGTCTGAGGTAGGGCGGGTTCCGACACCAGAATTGATAACACAAAATTGCCATTTTAACCATACGTCTGTTTACTATTTAACGTTAACTATATGTGTCAATTTAATTAATCAGCACGACTTGATCAGTATGTACTCAGACATTATTATCCAATCTGTAAAAATGCGACATTTGCCGAGAATTCCAACTCTCCGATTGAACAATTAAAAAAAATTGACAACGTCTGAAGTACATGTACGCGCAGTTGCCGGACGTCTTAATCGCGATAAACCAATGCCAATCACTCCGACAAGGTGAGCTGTGTTTATAATCCATGCGAATGACGTTTTGATAAGGCCCATATGTGTATAATAACGTGTATAATGTGTGAAAATAACTCTTTGAGCAAGAGTATTCTATAATTCCACCAAATGTCCACATCGGCTGGTTCATCATCACTTTAACTTGGGCCAGTCACCATGCTACTGTTGTGGTACGAAATATGATTGTAATTGGTTGGCGTTTGTTCAAGTTATCGCACTAACGGATATAAAATTAATTACTCAATACATAGAGTAACTAATGGCCGTAACTCAGGTCAAACAAATCGAACATCCTTCATTTTTTAAATCGATCAATGTATTGCTGTGAAAGATCATTAATATATATTGCGCGACCCATCATTAATATGTATTGCTAGACAACTGGCAGCGACAAAACACATGGAAGTCGAAGAAAATATTGATAGTCATGCATATCGATGGTAGCTAGCGAGTATCCACATAGACGTTGAAATAGGACACACATTGTGTTGGCAACTTGGCAGGTAAAAGCGTACCTTCTACTGTATTTCCATAGCATACTCAGCGACGATTGGACAAAACATGGCCGGTAATACAGCTGGCAAGGATTTGAGTGGTGCAGTGGGTGGATGGTATGGCGAAATCCAGTACTTCGTATATAACGTCAACACAAGCGCACAGGGCACCGTCGGTCACTTCACGCAGGTAAATTTATGGTTCGCTTTATTGCAAAAGATGGTATTTAAGGTGTAAAATGCATAAGATATATACAATACTTTATACGCAATGTATACGCAAACGATATGAGACCCCTCCCTGCAGGCGTTGTTTTTCAGTGAGTATAAAATATCTGCGATGTTTATGAAATTATGGTATATAAATAAGTGTGTCTGTTTGTTTGTTTATGTTTTAAGGTCGTTTTAATTTTTGAATGATCCTTTATTTTCATAACTGCAAATGAATATTGAGAAATACAGAACGATATTTACAAAAGGATATGAAGATATGTACACATACTATACTCCGGTGCAGTGGGGATATCTACCACTAAACAAAATTCTTATTTTTGTCTGCTTTGAACCGGCGGTATGAAGTTTTTTTTTAGTAGGTTATTTTTTTCTGCGCGAATTCCGAAATGGATATTTGGAACGCATGAGTCATGTTGGACTTCGAGAGACAACGATAATTGTTTATTTAATTACAGTTATCGTTAGTTAATGTCCATAACCACGTGTGAATGGTGTGCTAGTCTGTTAGTTATTGATCAGGGGACCAAATTTTCTAGAAATTTAAAAAAAATATCATGTAATAAAAAACAACTTTAGGTCCAGTTCAAGTTATGCTACCTGTAGTACATGCCATAAAACACTCATAGTTGGCAAATATATGTCTCAAGACTTTATATTTCTGCTCAAATTAAGACTTTGAAAATTTATATTTCTGAATAATCCATTTATAAATTAGCCCAAACGAAAAATAGCTACCATGCAGGGAAGTCACATCAAATCAGCCCAATGAAACAAGGCTATCAGAGAAGTCTCATCCAAAAGTTCAGCATGTCAACAATGAACGCAGAGAAAGACACTCAATGGGGATTAACCCATTTTAGTGTTAGAATGTGTCCCCAGTGTAATTATTCCCATGGCACATATATTGGTCACTTGCTTGAGATAATAAATCCACACAACAATTGGAAGGTTCAACGTCACAACTGGCCTAATCTGCAATAAGGCAATGAGGCAATATTTACAATTGGGGTCCCCTGATCCTTAATGATTGTCCGGTAGATTATTCAAATAATTGGGCATAATGATTATTACGCCATGTGGCGGTGTTTGTTCTGATCGTGATTCTTGGTATCCAGTGGTGGCATGGAGGTTTTATTTATAGAAATGGGGATTCTTTGGGACACACTAAAAGTTATAGTACGACCCGAGGCCGAGCCAGGTAAAAGGTGTAGTTGGGAATTTCAATTTCTTTTATTGTCGTTTAGTGACGTTTACATTACGTCAATAATGTTGAGTTTTGGTTTGTGATAAGTTATGCCAATTACAGTGCAAATTTGTTTGGGATTGGATGGGACTCGAACTCTGGCCCATGACGGCGAGCGCGCCTTGCGACTCAAAGTCCGACGTCAATACCACACGGCCACCGAAGCGACCCAAAAAAAGGAAGCTTGAATGGCCGCTGTATTCTGACGTCGCACTTAGGACACTATATATGCACATTTTAAGGTCTCTATAGTATATATATGCTCTTTGAACATGCTTGGGACTATATAACACACCAGGCGCCTATTTTTAGAAGCAAATTTGATTTTTGAGACAGTGCAAATTTGTTTGTGATTGGGTGGGATTCGAACCCTGGCAAAAATATTTGCACTGTCTCAAAAATCAAATTTTCTTCTAAAAATAGACGCCTGGTGTGTTGTATAGCCCGTTTGTTAACTAGGCCCTAATTGTTATTTTTCCGATTATTTTGGCGGCTCAAATCAATGGATGTATTAGTTTCGACGTGGGTGTATGAAACAGTTAGCGACTTATACTCAAAGTACTGTTTATACACTATACGTTGTTTTACAAGTAAGATTATGTCATGCACAATATTGTGTCTTGTTAGAGATGTCGCAGCTGATTGTATAGGCCTATAGTGGATAATTAACGAACCGGCGGCTTACTCGGCTGTTTCCGATTACAACTTTTAGTCGATAAAAGTTGAAGTAAAAGATTTACAAAATATCTTTTTAATTTCGTTAATAACGTAATTGGCCTAGCTTATAGCAAAAAATCAACATTATTGGCCATATAATAACGACAAATAAACGAATTTGAAATTTGCAGCTACACCTTGTACCGGGCTCGGGTTCGAACTGCAACTTTTAATGAATTTTAATGTTCTACGCCAACACCGCTGAATTCGTAGTTCCTTGGTAAACGTGTTTGGAAAACGAGGTAGACATCAGTAGGATTATGATCTTGTCATTATGTAAATAATATATATATTTAAAAAAAACATTTAAAAATAATTCCACGTTTTATTTCAGGTGTTATTAAAGTTTGTTTTAAGCTTATGATTATAGTTTTGGGCACAACACTGGGGAATGAATTAACCCTTTCAGTGCCAGGTCCGATTTTTGTATCAACCCATATACCCTGTGCCAATGCATTCTCTTATATATGCGAGTCGACCATAGGTCGCCTCGCATATATAAGAGAATGCATTGGCCTAACAATTTTTCATCATTTGTTATTATTTTTTACAATTTTAATAATTTTTTCTTATATACTTTAACAGAATTATTTTGTAGGTTTAGTGCCAGGGAATCTTACGTTTTTCATGGGCATCAGAATATTACTATGAATACTTGGTGATAGTTTTGAGTTTTAATATGCCCCTAAGGTTTTATCCAGTTTTTTTTTTAATTCGCTATAGCATGCTTAAGCATACCCAAAAAAAATTCAACCCAAATTTTTTTATTTTTTTTTATTTTTTAAGGGCCGATTTTACAGACCGTAAATTAGGGCCGATGAGATCGGCCCTGGCACTGAAAGGGTTAATGACAAAAAATATACTACCGGTAGCTATTGGGCATTAAATTAAATGAAAGAATTTTCCATCGATATCATATAATAGTTTCTGCCACAGACCAGGTTTTCAAACTGTATCGAGCGCCATCTCGAAATCAATAAAGGCACAGTAAAGGTTTGAAGTTATATGTTTTTTTCAGTTCTGTTAACATTGGCAATAAGAATAAATTATCAGCCATGGAGTGATCCTTTCGGAACCCTGCTTGGTTTACTTTAAGAATTTCAATATTTTCTAAAAATTAATGCACCCTGCGATAATTGTTATATATAATGCAACATAACCTAAAGGGAGGGAGTGCGAATCTATAAAAAGTTTTCGTGGTATATCACCCGTAAATGTTCACACTATCGCCTGCGTGGTGTGTTTAGCTGGGGTATTGTCGTAGAAAACCACATGATGCCAGAATATGAACGGCAGCATGCATATCCAATGCGTCTTTACCAAGACTAACAGCATGAAAAATAACATTTATCTAGTTCCACTTGTAACGGTGCGATTAACATTTGCCTACAATTATCTCTGTGATTAATTCTTGCAAGATGCTATGTCGGTAGCATCGCTACACATGCATGAATCACAGCTCTGTTATTTATCACGTAGTTAGCTGTGATACAGAAGCATTTTATAAGCATTTTTGTTTTCGTTTTATGGAATATATAGATTTCTATATCGAAACGACTTCAAAAAATATCATGCACATTTACGAGTAACGATGGATTGCTAGTGATGCTACATCAAATGCATGCCGTTAAAGTTTTTTTCTGTTTCATCAGGTTGTCCACAACAAGATGACGCGAGTTGGCTGCGGCTTCGCTTTCTGTCCTAGCAAGAAATACAAAGCGATAACAGTGTGTAACTATGACAACATGTAAGTAAAGTTAGTAAACCATGGAATTCATTAAGGGTAGAACTTTAAGGTTGCACATGGTCGACCCGTTTCAGCAGTGGTAGATCATGCCACGGACCTTGATTTACTCATATATTCGAACACTGTTATGCAAATTACGGAGTAGTAACCATTAGTTCGCAGTATAAACTGGGCGTTGGAATAATACCGACCTGGTGACAGCACTTGCACGTTAGGCGATACAGGGGCAAAGAGTGATACATTTAAATATCTTCTAATGTGTAAAATTTACCACCTCCGGGTGTAGATTGATATAAAACTTAACTGGTCCACGGCCTAATACAATAACGATCAGCAAACTGATCAATGACGATATAAATGTAAAATATCTCCGCAAGTTGTGCGAATTTATTGAGATAGAAATCTAGAAATGACCAAATATCTCAACTAGCCTATGTTGAACAAGTACCATATAACTTTGTACAAAGGCAGTACCGATATACTCATACATGTATGTGCACTGTGTAATATGGACGTAGAAAAGAATATAGATTAATTGAATGACCTACAGCAGTGGAAGCAGTAGGTATGTCCAGATTTGGTGCAAGAAATATACATTACGCATTTGTAACCTGGATACAGGTGTTACAAGTCAGGCGTGATTTTGTCACAACGTTTGCTTACCATGAGAGAATCATTCAAACTATAAAAATGAAAATATTTCACCTATCCTAGTGAAAAGGGGTTACACAGTTACACTTGGAAGTCGTTTAAAAGATCCGACTTATTTTGTCACAAAGTTACATTTGGAAGTCGTTTAAAAAATCAGACTCGTTTTCGTCACAAGTTACCAATGCTTATCTGAGAATAACTCCAACTAGAACAATTAAAATATTTTCATTTTTATAGTTGGAGTTATTCTCCGCCAAGCATTTGTAACAATGTGACAAAAAGCAGTTCGGATTTTTAAAACAATTTCCAAATATAACTTCAAATGCCAAACAAAAAAATACTACTCATTTGTAACCGGGTTACTGGTCGTTACTGGTCAAACGTTGAGTCGACTTGTAAAAAGAACCACCACCTATTTGTAACCCAGTAACTGGTTACAAATGCGTCGTATTTTTTCCGTACCACATTCTGCCATATATGTGTGTCAGGGAAGATACCGCTTGTTCAAGTTCGCCACCTTTTTTCCAAAAAAACCATGATTCCGTATTATCAAGACAAAACATTTGTTTGTTTACTGGTAAACAGTATATTATGCTTGAACTGCTACGTGTCGATTACATTTCTTTTCTACTAACATGTATAGGGTGTACGTATCAACAGTCGAACAAGTTAGTCGACCACAGATAGCTTGTGCGCTGTAGTTTCACAATTTCACATGTTCTGTGTCGTTACAACCCTTAAACATCGTAAACCGGTATATGATTCTAGAATATCACTAATTATTATCGACACAGCATCTGTTTATGCCAAAGATAGGTACATCTCCTAATTATGAATGCAGGCCATTGTGATGTTAAAATCCGGTTGAGATCAAGTGAATTGAAGCAACCGCTGGGATTCAGTAAATTAGAACATGGCCAATTATATACCAGTAACTGTTTGCTAATACTGAATAAATATTCAGGGTCCCTGACGATTGTTCGCTAACAGAAACCAACCAGTTAATTTATTGCATGGCAATGACTGTTATTATACTTATATATATATGAAACACCTAGTCCAAGTGTCCTATGACATAACCCAACTCGTGATATCTGGTGTTGTATATTATGCTGATGTCATATTTTAATGAACTTCCCAATAATAATAAAATATAATAGTATTAGCGTTTGGAATAACAAACTATGAATAACAAAGGGGCGTGGATCACAAGTTATATAAAGAAGATTTTCCTCACATCTGGATAACTAACATATGAATAATTTCATATCATAACAGTAGTAGTCCAATGACTACTCCAAAACAAGTAAGTTCCCCTGAAGATATCTTCAGATGTTATATTAGAATGCGGTGAAACTGTGGGAAGTTAATCCCCTATATGTGACCAACATAATTATGTTTTACTAAATTAAATAAGTGATATGGTGATTGGCTACAAGCTTGAATCAAAATAAATTGAAAGGGACGAGTCGACTTTTCAAAATTTGACAAACTCACTGGGTTATTATAGAGGTAACATGTAAATGTATTATTGTAATGTAGGTTTAACATTAATTTTGATAATATCAGTTTTAGTCAATCTATGTGTTCGTTCGACCAAAGCGTTTTCTATAATTCACAGTGTATGTTGTAACAATCTTTGCACATTGTCTAAGTTATAACACGTCACTTAACCCTTTCAGTGCCAGGGGCCGATCTTATCGGCCCTAATTTACGGTCTATAAAATCGGCCCTAAAAAAAATTAAAAAGATTTTTTTGGGTTGAATTTTTTTTGGGTATGCTTAAGCATGCTATAGCGAATTTAAAAACAAACTGGATAAAACATTAGGGCCATGTTATAACTCAAAACTATCACCAAGTATTCATAGTAATAATTTTGATGCCCATGAAAAATGTAAGATTCCCTGGCGCTAAACCTACAAAATAAGTCTGTTAAAGAATATAAGAAAAAATTATTAAAATTGTAAAAATTTGTAAACAATAAGAACAAATGATGAAAAATTGTTAGGCCAATGCATTCTCTTATATATGCGAGGCGACCTATGGTCGACTCGCATATATAAGAGAATGCATTGGCACAGGGTATATGGGTAGATACAAAAATCGGAACTGGCACTCAAAGGGTTAATTATCGCGTCAATGTGCAATTTGGTTATTCAGATAAAACCCTGCTGTCGGATATTTAACAAATGTCAAGTTTCTTTGGTATAAATGTTCGGAAATTTCAAAACTCGGCACACAAAATATTACGTCAGAACATCAACGTTGTTTCAGTAATCAGAATCAGTTTAGTATATTGTGCAGCTACAGTCAAGAACCCGATGTAGGTTTCATTATATATGCAGTCGACTTCATGGGATCTATATTCGAGAAGTTCGATGTTTATGTTCTAGAATCAAGGCATTTAAAACTGTTTTGTTATGCTGACTGTGTCACAAAAATCGATGTACATCTATCATCCAGCTATTTGTGTGTTTGTGAAATAAAATGATGTTAGATTCCCCAAGGACTCAATACTGTTATCAGCACCAGACTATATCATACATGAGTTCACTGGACAATTGGTCATGTTCAAATGCCCGAATTATCCCCGGTTAACGACAGGTGGACCTTTCCTTGATGACTTGACACCTGGGACGTGCCCAAACGAGCAGTCTACAATAGTGAAGAGTGAACAATAGCACCAAACGTTACGATAATGCCCAGCTACTATATATGCAAGGTGAATTGACAGCCATATGTTCAGTGTCTATTCATTATAATGGGGGCACGGTGACCTTGTATAGCATATGACTGGACGCAGAACTAAGTTGTCCTTCACATTCGTCTTTAGATGTCAGTGTTGATTTTGTTGATGTATTTATATGGAGTAGTAAATAATGAATTGTGTTTGTGAACCATGATCTAGAAAAATCTGAACCACAAGATGGTTTATTTCGACTAACTTTTGATTAATACAAACCTAGTTCATCTACAACTGTGGTTTCTAACAATTGGTTGAACTACGAAAACGCATTAGTAATGTAACATTTAATCTTCAAACTATGTTGATGCAAATTGAGATCTGGATCTTGAACACCTTTTTGTATAACGTTTTATTTTCTCTCGCAGTAACTGGACGCCCTCATACTACGCACCATTTACATCGGACTCAAACACAGCTAATAGAGCGGCGGACTGTAATGCTGCTGACAGAAGAAACGGACTGTGTGCTGGAGGTTTGTGATAGAAAATGACAATCATGGACATGGAGACAGGGGTTTGAAATTCATGCCTGACACAACATTAGTTGGAACTTTCAGACCGAATGTATGCTGAATGTTATATGATAGTCTATTTGGTGTGAAAGTATGCTGAATGTTATATCAAAAAGTCACACAAACCGGAAAAAGTCCCATCACATGCTTGGTCAAGTTCGAATTTTTGCCTGACTTTTCAGAATTATGGTCCATTTCGGGACTTTTGTTCTTTGGCTTCTCGATGATTCTCCTGTCGCCTTTACACTTTGTATATTGCGATTAGTAGTGGTCCCAGAAGAAGAAGAAGTTCATACGAACACAATATGGAGGTCACATAATGTTTTGTCGAAGTTCCTACAAATTGGAAGTCCTACAACTGCCGTTTCGTTTTTAAGTACGTCCGACCATACGGGCATATATCTTAGCCACAGGTTAACATATTTGAATGGAATTGTGTATAGATGTCCGCCATCATGACTGCTTTCAAAATAGGGGCAACTGACTGAGCTCTTGTTGTCGTTTCCAGAGTAGAGTACCTTTGTTTATCTGGAATGTTTTGTTTGTTCGTCCGAGCTGAAATCTTAGCCATTGTTAATTCGATTTGTAATAAACATGGAATGGACGTCGCCAACATTACTGCTTTCAAGCGAGGGGCGAATGACTTTATACGCATTTTACGTTCTAGAGTAATCGTCCTTTGTTTATTTTTTAATTTCTGCCCTGTCATTGTTTGAATTTGGTACCGTTTGGTAAGTAGGCGCCCGAGGTGCAACTTCTTGTTTTCATTTAGGACTTCAATGGCTATCAGTCGATAATTGCCCACCGTATGGGGTAGTGGCGTTACATTGGACATTTCAAACAGTTGTAACCCTTTGAGGTACCAACACAAGAGCGTGCTAATGGAATTCCCCGGACTTGGAAATCTTGGTATGTTTCAATAGGAGATGGTGTGCAACTAGAAACGACACACAACCAATCGTTATAATCAAAGGAATATTTATATACCGACTGTATACTATTAAACGACATATCGTAGTGACCAACGTTATTTAGCACTCTTCGTGTTTCCACATAAACGCTATTTATGACTACCATATAAAGATAACTGTAGCTTAATTTACCATAAGCTGTCAATTCGATGATTTTCTCTTAATTAGTCATTAAACTCAATTTCTAGATTCTTGGCTTCAATTGACCTGACTAATAAAAATGATATATTCAAGTTTCTCTTCAAATGGATACGTGATTGGCAGGTTTTCATTCACAAGGTACAATTATTGATCGCAAGGAATCCATCATTCCAGATAATAGAATTACATGATTTTCAAGTTGGTTATTTTACCAGTACTGGGATTAAGTTGTAAAAGAATTAACTTTGTTCACTAAAGGTTATGAGTGATAACCGAAATGTTTAAGACAAATATATAGAGGATATGAAATGAGTGTTTCTCTCATATGATATTTATGAAACGAGTCTAAGAATTTTTCAGTTTTCTCGAGCCTCCGGCGAGAGAAAACTGAAAATTGACGAGTTTCATAAATATCATATGAGAGAAACACGAATTACATATTCTATTTATCATATGACACCTATAAATTGATTATGATGTCCAAAACGCACACAAATCACTAAATATATAGCTATATGACATCGGCAGCAAAAGGTTAATGTGACGTCACTTCATTGCACCGGAAGCCCAATTACACCTGGTGAACTAGCAGAAATAATATGCACGCGAATATATAGTGCGCAATTCTGTTCTCAGTTTGTGACATTATATCGTATGTTTATTAGTTAAATACGAATTACATATTCTATTTATCGTATAACAATGTCCAAAACTATATATTTCAAGATTATAATTGCGAGTATTTCGGCATCGCGTTGATTGACGCGCACGAATTTGACCTGCATTTAATTAGAGATGCGGCTCGGCACCGGCTGCCATTCAGCCAATCAGAACACACTTTTGGTCAACAAACCAATCAAATTATCGGAAGGTGATATGAACTAGTAGTTCATATGAAATTGATTTATGACATACTTTCCAAAGTAAATAATGATTGAGTCATATGATAAAATCCGATATAAACCTCTCAAATATCACACTAATAAATTGCGGTTTGTTCTTACAGCATGCATGAACCTGTGGTGTCTTAATGGAGGATCTATCGATATTTCGACATGCAAGTGTTCGTGCGTATCCGGATGGGTCGGCGACCAATGTCAAACTAGTGAGTAAACACTAAGCAGAGGAGACACGCTGAATTTAATGCTACACACTCAATTTAACGCTACACACTCAATTTAACGCTACACGCTCAATTTAATGCTACACCCTCAACTTAAAGCTATGTTGAGCGTTTCAGACCTCCAGTTACAACAACATACACAATATAAGTTAACACCACGTTCATCATACTAGTACACCTTTATTACATCCGTTTCCGAAGATATCAGTATATATATAACATTTAAAAAGACTGGCGTCTCAAGATATATAACATTCATTTTGTATCATATTTTACTTATACAACAACAATGGACCATGAACATTCAGCTGATGGTTATTATACATATTAGTAACAAATCTGTAGGAACGTAAAATATCGACAAATGAGAAGGTAACGTGAGGTACAATGTATACATGTACGTTTGCGACCGACGTTAATATTTTATATTACGGTATATCACAATCATGTCTATTCCACTAACAGTATGTGCCATACATGTCGAGAGGTGTTACAATTGGCCCTTAACCACACCTTCTGACGATTCATGTGTGATGTCATTGCATGTAGAGAGAAATAAGTGTGTTATTGATTAATTTACGTGTCGAGTGAGTCAAATTTCAGAAATAACTGTTAATAATTTATTGTATATAAAAATACGTTTTTCTGAATAAGAAACACATCATGTTTTGTAAAAATAAGTACATGTTAGTAGGTCATGCATTTGATATAACTAAACACATCATATCTACATCGAATACAACCATACACTCGATCAGATCGCTTAGTGCGAAATAAAGTCGTGCATTAGTGTGTGAAAGTATGACAGAAAATATTAGTTAACAGATTTCGAATGACAGGAATAATAATCATTGGGATCCGTTTAACCATGTGATTCTCCGTCTATAATAATACAAACCGAATGTGAACTAAGGCCGATATTTTGGCAAAGAGCTACTATTCACTTGACCAACATACAGGGTTCCTCGTCTGAAACACGTCTGCACTACCACGTTTATGAATACCTGTAAATATTAGTATGCGTATATGCTCGGTCAATACATTTCTCCATGGTGATGACTTCCTGTGATTATACTGACACACACCAGCGATTGTAGAAACAAGAAAACCATAGTCATAAATGGTAACGCCATCAATATCATGTTATTAGGCATATCTAAATAATAATATAACATATTTTGGTTTCATGAATGCACCATCTTAGAATTCCGTTAAAACAACTAATCATTCAAATTATTACAACTACGGCGTATCACTGTAGGTTTCTCATTCACGACACCCGAAAGCCTCTAAATGCGGACCAGAAATCTACTAATCGGATTAAATACACACCCAATACTTCGCAATACGACACTTAGTGTACATTCCAGCTGAGACACACTTCATTAGCAATGTTAGTTGTTATATTATGCATTGCGTTCCTGCAATAAAATCTTCAAGAGTGACCCAGCCGTTATTCACACCTAAATAGCGCCATCATAAAATATACATACCGCAACAATGAGACATCCGAGAAAGAACAGCCACGAATACATGCATCCTGCAAAAAGTCTAACCGGTACGCAATATACGTTATTAATCAAAGTTACCCCATTGCTCCTATTTCTTTTTTATTCTATATTTTATTGGTAAAAATAACACAAGTAACCAATACTATATACACAGAAAACAGTTAATAAAAAATACAGTGCAGTTACAATACATTTATTATTTATGTTACTGTTTGACTATTATATATTATTATACGATATCTATCATATATGCAACGTCATACATGGTTGATTAATCCTTTTTTTATCGAAGTTGTTTCCGTTACCTGTTTACCGTCGTTCCGCTTTTTTGATTTGTCTTAATTTTTGGCATAACACAGTTTGTTGAATATTTACCGAAATTAAATTACATCTGCAAATGATACTCGATGTCTTAAATTGGATATATTACTAATCTTGGCAAATATCCTCAGAAAAAAAAACATTGGATGTCATCGTTTGTGTTATATTGTGGGAATAGGACATTACTCTTCGGCCTACTATAATTTCGTAAAATAACTCGCATCGCGTGAAACCGGAAATGTGTTGTTCTGCGAGATATCCCCATAGCTCCATTAACACGACTCAGCGGGGCAGTGTACACATGTAAGGCTTAATGGTCCCTGCACAGATGGACACAGATTTGGCCAGTGATTTACGACATTTAACGGGTTGGTGCCCATTGTACATGTAATTCACTGGCTTGGCATCATGTATATACAACATTTCTAGCCATGTACATTCGCATAACAAAAAATATATTGTAGCGTAAGTAGTGTGAGAAGGCAACCAAGTGCAAGATGAATTCAGTTAGATAGCCATGCAAGTAATGTTTTGGATAGCGATCGAAGATGTCATTCTGAACCAACTGGAAGTGTACACATTACACCCCCACCAAACAACTCAAAGTTTAAACCCTTTCATGACTGGAACTTCCCGAAATTTCCCGAATATATGCGCATCTTGCACGAGGAGTCTCGCATATATGAGAGACTACATTGACCTAATAATATTTACCTTAACATTGCACGCCAATTTATTATCTTATATACATGTATATGAGGAGATCAAACGATGCGCACCAAAACGCACTCAAATATAACATTTAAATGTTTATTGTTTAGTTAGAAAGTTGGTGAAGTCTATAACTTGTCGATATTCTTCCGCAAGCTGGTGCTTTCGCACAACCAATCTCACTGCTATGATGTTATAGATCAGACTTTCATTAATAAGTTTCAATCGCAAACAACCAATTTATGATGACTGCTACACTCGTACACTTCAGTTTTAAATTTTAACGTTTCGCGAATCATTTATATTATATAAGCAATTACGCATACATGTGTATGAACTCTGAATGATCTCAACCTGTTTCGGCACATCAGGGCCGTACATCTGGCGATCACACGAATAAGCTGACCGACTTTTTCGGCACATCAGGGACGTCTGACGATCACACGAATCAGCTGAACGACTGCATGTTTCCATAGCGACTCAAGTTTGAAGCTTGCCGCCCTATTCCGCGGCGTGGTTATAATGTCCACTTATTAAATTATATTTTGTGAATGTTCATCTCCTTATTTCAGAGGATTGTACGGGACTGATTGACGCAAGTGCATGTCCATCGTGGCGCGAACATCCCGATTGGAACGATCCTAATTGGGAAAGCTTTCACTTGGCTAGCTGCCCACTGAGCATGTGCACATGTAAGATGTATTTCACACATTGTGTGTCCGCGAACTCGCTTCGTTACTCTTCGTTCGTTATACATGTATGTGCGCGCCTGTATGGTGTCGCAGAGATGGCTAGTTTCAGTGTTGATAGACATGGAAATGTTTCAAATTCTAAACGTTCCATAAACAAAGTTAATATTCCTAATATTGGATTCATTGAAAAGCTATAGTTACTGCAAGCACATACATTTGTTAATATTTGTCCATGTTTTGTTCTTCAAACACTTATGAATTGACGAGGGACGTTTGGTGACCAGGCGAACGGCCCTAATCCTCTATAAACCATGGATTGATGCATTTTGACAATTCTTGGTATGTGAGCTACTATGTGCGACAGCTTCACATATATCTGCCAGATTTATGGCCTTGTTTGTGTGCTAAGGCAATTCTAAGGCCGTTAGCGTGATAACTTGAACAAACATCAACGGAATTCATTCATATTATTTTCTGAAAACATTTTCCTGACAAACTGCACCAAACGTAAGAACGATGGTCCATGGGTAATTAATCGTTGTGTGTTGCATTACTTGCATATAGACTGGTGGTATGATCATACGCAAGCGTAATTAACGAACCAACGCTAAAACAATCACATATGGGTTTCTGCATGTAGAGTTTAAAATAATTCTTGTCAAAATCACTTTATAGATTCCCACCAAATAATATTCACATGCATAAGGCTTATGTTTGGTGGGGTAATTGTAAATAGTTATATATGTTGTCGAGAGTGCTTGGAACTGAAACTAACCATTAGGCCTATATTACTTGGCGTGCTGGGGGAGGATGTTCATTTCAATCATAACATGTCATCAATGACTCATCATGTCAATTTCAACGATAGTCGCCAAACGTGTAACTTTCACCATTGACCGAATTCGCATGGAACTGAAGGTATCTTCTGATTTGTTCATAAGTATGTGTTTTCATTCTATTCAAGAACATAGGATATATATATGAATTATCACATGCATGTAAGTATGCAGACTTATGATAACAATAAAACCACATTAAATATTATCTTATTTCCTTTCGCACAGCATAGTTTCTACATAACCATGCAGTATTGATCAACTGCTGTGCATGAGTTGGAAAATAAAGCTTTGAGATATACAAGTAGATCGTGTTGAGTTGTGGTGATTTTAGTTTATTTATTATTTGATCCAGTAGAGTGTCGGAGTAGACCCGTTAAAAATTCATTATGGACCTACTTTCCCTTATAAATAAAAACGAATAAATGATTTTATGACGTTTATATAAATAGGAGAATGTTGCACATCGACTGATTTGTGTTGGCCTCTTGACAGCCGATTACGATAATAATGCTTTAGGCCCACCGATCTACTGTCCGACATTCGCGCTCCCAAATTTCAAAAATTGGAGCGTCGTATTAGTTAATAATTGGTGACGTCACAAAATCAGATATAGCCTATATAGGACCCAAAGCGTCCGGCTTTGGTTCGTTATTACAGAAAGTCTCTATTGTTTTTAGATACCCTGCATTGTTGAGCCATCGAATAGAATTTGTTTCAGTGGGTAGATGGTTTATTCCCACATGAGGATAATTTGTCTGTTCTGAATTGCCGCGAAGAAAACAACGGTCTTTTTCGTATAAAAGTTAAAACGTTTCAGTATTTCCACTCTAATTTTTCGTTCACACAACAAGATGAAATTATGACTGGTATAATTTGAGATTTATTTGGTGATAACTTAAAGAATAAGATTATAAAAACGGATATTATTAAGCAGTATCGAAAGTTTCGACTGAAAATTGGGAAAATGTCAAATTGCTCAATTTCTTACCGAAACAGGGGGGATTTTTCTTTCGTATGCCGGGGTGGGTGGGTGGTCGATAGGACCAACAAACAAATTTTTCCGCAACTCAAAACTATTTTTCCTGCAAGTGGGCGTGGGTGGGTTCCAAGAAGGGTCGAAAGTAAAAAATCAACATATGTGCCTGAAATTATTTTCCGACCCCCCCCCCTTATCGAAACAGAAATAACGCTTTCTCTTGAACTACGTGGACATATAATATACAGGTATTCTCTGGCTTGGGTGGCACAGCAATAACTATTTTCCCGATGTGTCTTGTGAACAGTGGCTATTGGCTGAGGCCGTTATTCCACCCCATGCAAGGCAGGTGATATGGGTTTTATTATATATATCACAATTCTCGCCACGCGCCAGATGTGACGTCAACCATCTGATAAATAGTTCGAAGACTATAGCCAGGGTGGTAGTTTGCTAACCACAAGTTTCATGCCAATCGTGAAAGCAGGCAGCAGGCGCAATTATGGCCTATGGCGTCAATCGTGACGCCGGCGTCAATCGTGAAGCCAGCAGCTAGCTGCAGGCGGGTAATAATTCGCAGGCAATAGTCCGTCTGGTAGCTATAACCAAATACGTGGACGATCCACTGCCTGTCAATGATCAAATTTGTCACGTTTGTTCATAACTTTCAGTGTGTGTGATTTTCTTAAGGATTCAACTCACGTTCAATTTTCATTTAACTGTTTTTAAATGTCAGCAGCTCTAACACATGTCACCTATTTCTGACCCATATAAATTATCTCAAATAATTCAAAATTACATATAGTTCAGAAAACATGTCAAGCTATATATAGTTTTCTATGAACATAGTCCAGTGGGACCAAGTCTTTTGAATTTCTATCTGTGAAGAACTGAGATTTATGTCAGGGTTGAAACATTTGTCACCTGAACACCATCTCAATAACGATCACACTAATGTTAAAATTCCGTCTGTGCGTCCGTCCGCCTGTCCGTCTGTCTAGCCGAATATCAGTTCGATAACGATTTGGTTTTCGACTAATAACTCCAGCTTGCACTATACGATTGGAACATATGTTGGTACAAGTATGTGTGTTTCTCAGTCAACAGTTACAGATATAATTATAATATGATTGCGGCACAACTTTGTTCATGAATTTCGGCCATTTACGACTCACATGACTTGATAACAGTTTGGTGTCCCATCAACAACTTAGTTTAGGTTACAGTATTTACACGGAACTGAACCTGTGTGTTAGTTTCTCAACCACAAATACAGGTTATGGCCGAATACGTTTCGCATCAACTACATTTTCGTGAGATACATGAATATATTGCCCGTTTGACTTAAAATTCAATTGTTAGAATTGTTTTTTCGATAAAAAAATTCAGTTTGCTCGGAGTTACAATATTTGTGAGTGAACTTTCTTAGAGGCGGTACTAATTCAACCATTACTATATAAAATATAGTGGGTGTACTCTGCGCAAACTACATTCCAACTGCTACAGAACAAAAATGTATGTGACCAGTAATTGATAGAAGATCAACAAGACTCCTACATGTTTCTTCCACGATGAATTGCACCCCACTGGAATGCATATTAGCTGATAAATTTCAGGTTCTTTACTTTTTTATTTCAGATCCTCCTACCTACCTTCAGTAATAAGAGGAAGAAGCATGATTCGGACCAAGAGCATACGGCTGTTTATCGGACACAACAACGCTGTTATAATAAGTTAAAAAAATAAATGGTCCACTGAACGAATGTGCCTGTTAATAATTTCCCAAATGTTTCTCAAATCGAAACCGGTATAGAAGAGACTATGGATCAGATTAAGGTGGTTATACATGCATTGTGGACATGAAACATGCTACGGTCATGATTTTGCGCATGCCGTCCATAAATACATGTACTCACACCAGGTCAAGTACTAGTGGTCCTGCTTTTCTGCTATTATGTTGGTGGGTCTTGTTGAATTGCCATGATGTTGTTAGGGCAAACTGATGCCATTACGAAAAAGTACCGTTATTGTAATGTTCGTGTGTTTTGGCTAATCAGAGCGATTTGAGAAAAAGCCACTGTCTGTATGAAACATATATATATCTTTGAAAATAATTTATATAATATAGAGAGTAATCAATTGGTTTCGATGATTACGTGACATAGTTCACGAGGGGAGCCGGGCCTGGTAAAACCCGAGTGAGCGGAGCAAACGAGGGTTTTACCAATAGGACCGGCTACCCGAGAGAATTATGTCACGTAATCATCGAAACCAATTGATTATTCTGTTTATTACACACTTTCAACCACTAAAAGTTGTTAATTCTAAAGAGACGATGTGACAAAATATGCCCAGATTAGCTGATTCTCCCATTTGAACCCCAACGTACAGTTGCGCGTGCAGTTGCGCGGATGGACACATAATTTAAATAATTGTGACGTAGCGATACCGATTGACCTCATTATTTGGTTCACTTTGGTGCGATTCAATTTTAAAGTTTCGGAAATTACAGGATATTTTCTGTCAAAATTGTGTTTATTCTGACCGAACAATCATGGCACTTGGAACGGGATATTGTGAAGATTCTGATGGTGTGTATAAATAATGTTGGTTCATACAGGAAATGTTAGGAAATCGTGCTAAAATTATAAAACTAAGTTTCGAAGTGACGATATTTTAATCATCGACGTAAACAAACACTCGAACAGTAACAGGTGGAAATTCAACTCGGAACTGGATAAATTAATTGTTCACATGGAATTTTTTATAGTTCATTTGACTGGAATATGACATCGTCCGGATCATCGGAGTCGATAATAGGTAATATTCTTCTTCATTTTACCGGTTTATTAACTGCTTCTGCATCACCGTTGGCATTTCGTTTCTGCTCAACTTCAACCATGTTTGAGCCGTAGAAAGTGAAAATAGTTCCGGCGTAGCTAGGCGTGACTGTCAAAAATCGCGTGCTCTCACCGGTGACGTAATTAACAGGTGTGACATTATCACTTTTAATTCACCAAGAAATCCTTATAAATCACGGCTAAGTGTGTAATATATAATAATAATGACCCCGCTGGTGTTTGCAAAAGCTAAATGAATAGCCACATTGATTATAGTCGATTGCAACTAATAAGTTTTGAAATATTTCGCAACAAGTTTTTGAATGTTTGACACATGATTTTCCTGGATGTTAAGATTATGCGAACAACACGTGCATGACGACTAAGAAAACTACCTACTTTTTCAGCATCATTTTGCCCTAACAACATCATAGCAATTCAGCAGTACCCACCATAGTCTGGTCGATTTAGAATCGAACCCGGAAGAAATTGTTACTGAGGTGATTCTGGTGTCATTCGACGCGAGAATGACTGCAGAATAATATATCCAAAATACAACAAAATCCACCTTGGGGATAATTCACAATTTAACATACCGTCGGTGTCGAGAGAAAAAAGCTGAATTTCTGCGATAGGTGCTCCAATTAGTACCAATTGAAATATACACAAACAATGTATAGTCGTGAACCATATATGTATAATGTGTGTACCAAAATGGCCGCCAATATTGGCAAAATCGAATGAAATTTACGCTTTGTATACAATTGGTTAACTAGTCATATATAAGAGCACACAACACCACACTTCTGATAGGAGGAATGATGAAAGACTATAAGAGAAACTTATAATCAGAGACACACGAATTATCTCTATAGTTTATCCCAGGAGACAGCAAGCGAAAGTATGGTATGACACAGAAATTAAATCAGGCGCCCAGAATTCAAGAAACAACACGGTTTAGTTATTCTGTTTTCTCTAGAATAGTGCAATTGATGTGTTATTAACAGTTGCATTGGATGTAACATGGATGTAGTATTTATATGACCATTTCTAGAAGCAGACGTATATGTACTCAGAGCAGTTTCACGGATGTGGCAGATGATAATTTATTTTGATGTATACAACACGAAGACTTTCAAAATTCACAGCTAGTACTGGGTAAAATATGTAGATTCTATTGTCCGTTTCTTACAATATTAGTCATAGCTGGCTCAGATAAAGTGATGAAACACGAATATTTTGAGTTTATCACAAGACTGAATGTTGGTATACTATGAACGCGTTTTATTAAAACACTATGGAGTACCAATCGACTATCTTCAACAATACTCTGCGACAGAGACTGATCAGGGACGTTGATATGGTGTTCCAACTGGGGTGGGTGAGACTATAAACTGTCCAACTATATAGGATTTGGTTTTGAGTAATGCACAATTGCAATATTGGCTTAATGGCTTAATACTTTGGGTTTATATATGTTCGTTTTAAGATTACAGACTGTGTAAATAAAGACACCAGTAACACGAATGACTGTGTATTAACACCAACATGCATTTCTGTACAAACTACAATAACAGCTGATAAGATACCATTATGCCAGTTTGCTACTGTCACATGTGCATGAATTGCCACGATGGCCCAGCACTGGCCGTAGTGGCAGTAGGCTAATGGGTTAAAATTGTAAAAACAGAACAAAAGAACACTTAATTAATCTTTATTTAAAAACATTAGGTCGTACATAGCACTCAATAACTCAGAATTGAAACAGTCCCTTTATTGAAATGCATGATATTTAGATAATTTGGTAAATTTGACGTAGATTCGTGCGAGTAAACGATATCCCCTGTTATTAGCGGTGCGGTAGTACAAAATACATTTCGCAATTTGTTCAAGCCTTAAAATTAATTATATTCATCCAAATGACATGACAAGTTATCAACATACAGTCAGCGGCAAATAAAAATGACGGAATTCTGTGTCGGAGAAAAACAATTTGTACAATTCCGGAATTGGAAAATCGGTGGTAGCATTTGCGATTTGTAAAGTGAGGACTGAGGGAATTTGTTCAAACTTTTATGATAATAACCCGACGTGATAGCAGCATGAAACTTGATTTTCCATAAATGCACTATATAACTTCTCTTTGAAGAGATTAATGTTTCATTACAGTGTAATAAGCATTTCGACATACATGTACATGGTTTGTTGTCACGGAAAGTGTTGCAAATCCCGGAAATTCAACAAGTATTTATACCATAAGGGTATGCAGTAAATTCGATAAATATGCCGAAAAAAAACTACCACATACTGTGTGGTAAAACATTACTACGTCTGTTGCATGATCAAATTTTGTTTTTGTTTTTGCCAAACTGTTGGATCTATTCAAAGCAGAAAACCCAAACATTAAAGACGTAAATCATTGGGTGTGCGTTGGGTTTCAGCGATCGATAAATTATTCAGATCGATATGTTTTAGTGGTGATATATGTACAATTAAAGATATAAAACAACGAAGATTACACATTTACACTCCCATGTGGTTATTCAGTGTGTTGTTTTCGTCGTGGCATGTCTTGGAGTTGTGGCCGTTTTGACAGCCATTTCATGGCCGCGATTGTATTATATTCTGTCTGTGTCTATGCTCTTACATAACACAATTATACATGCCTTTTGTTTACTACCAACCTAGCAAACATAAAATCGGTGCCAAAATCCTGTATTCCAAATTTTACTGTTTTATTAGAAACTGAATTTGAGGAGCTCTAAAATATTTCTCCATGTTGGATTTTCTTGGATTTTGGATATATTCATCCTCAGTGTTCCCTGCTCGAATGACACCAAACTCGCACCATTAACACTTTCTTCCGGGGTTGGGTCCGAAATTGGCTAAATCTACTAGAATGCCAGTATAAAAGCACATTTGCAGGACCACCTGTCCAAGGTTGTACTGCAATTAGTTGGCCTTTTATTTCGCCACGCCCACAGCCCGCAATTGTATACCATCGCATGCATGACACTCATATTTCGTCGGTATGACAGGTAGACGAGGTCTCTCATAATTTGTTCACTCTCACTGAAGCAAGCGCATTTGAAGCAATGAACACTCACATCAGTGCATCCATAACTCGGGTGTATATGTGAACACTGTTTTGAATGCTTGACAAAACTATGGTCACCAATGCACTTGGGCTTCAACACTGTATCCTTCAAAACGTCAAAATCATCATCATGCATGCCATGATACTCAACACTTCTGATCACAAAATGCAATGTTAAGAAGATAACAGTCCACTGGCATGTATGCTGGAATATGGGAATGAGGACAGACTACCATTGTTCATGTGCTTCCTTTGACCACCCAACTCGGCATACGATAGTACAGCAAAGTGATTTATAATGATGCCCCTTGGGTATACGACTATCTGGTTGTACCACGAGGCATGATTGTGTTATATTGAGTAAACTCATAGGAATTTTTTCGAGAACAGACAAACACCTATCTGGACTAAGAGCCAGTCTGTTAGTTTTGATGGAAGGTGAATAACTCTATACACTTGTATTTGGTACAATTAACCTCACCACCATAAAGACAGCAATTAGAAACACACAAAACGTCATCCCGTATATATGTTATCTTCGTCATCTACGTTGTATTTGTTAAAATGTTAATGGGAGAGGGGTGGATGTAAGTTGTTAAAATTTGTGCCCCTATCCCTCTTGTAATATTATATTACAATAAAATATGTTTTTTAAAAAGACACGATATAAGACTTATATATGTATTTGGGGTGGTGGGGTCAATTGTGCGAAATTCCCCTGACTATATATCTCCTAGTTTTTTTTATTTTTATGCATTTTAGTTAAATAAAGTGGGAGTTTTGGGGTAAATATGAGAATCTCTATCAATTATTGGAAAATCTTCGGCGTGACGTCATCGCATGCGCTAATATTAAACGTGTGTCTTACCAATAATTATGAAGTTGATTTTGTGAGTTAATTATGTGATAAATATAGTTACGATGTACATGTAGGTTGTATACAATGCTATGTATTGGCATCAAGCTAATACTATTCCGAAATTTGCCTTGCCAACTCAACATCATGCAATGTTAAAATAGCACATAACAGTCGGGAACATATGATTCAATATAACCATACTGTATTATATTGATGCCCAAAGTAAGGTAGACATATATTTTGCATTGTGTTGTGTCGGGGACAGTCAAAAATTATTTAAAAAAACAGGCGTCCTATTTGAACATATATTTTACCATTAACTTGCGATGAACGCTCTTTATTGGAATAATGCATAGCCCGTGCATACCATGTCCTCAACAGAACAACGAGTTAGGACCGAAATAAGAACAGTCTCACGCATACAGCGATGCGTTCATAAGCACTGCGCTCTCGTCGCACACCGTTCCGATACGCGCGCCGAATCTGGCGCCTAATTAGCTACAGCGCCGATCTCGGCGTGTTTACGCGCTGTATCTGGCGCACCGGGTAAGCTAAGATCCGATATATCGTAGCTAGGAAGTATATTGTTTTTGTAGTGTTGCCGTTTTCCGCTTATTTTTAAATACTCAGAAACTAATGGCACTAGGAACGTGAAATCTCTAGCGATTGTAGGCATCCAAGGTTTACTAAGTATAATGGTATCCGAAACTCGGCCCAATGGAATTTGACGGAGTTATGGCCCTTTTTCGACTATTTTTCATTATTATTATACTCGACACTTTTACAACTCCCTAATATCTGAAAGTATAAGGAGTATCAATCTCAAATTTCGTACGTATGTTGGGGTCATCGAGTTCTAACCTATCGACGTATAATGAATATTGTCCGCGTTTTCCCTGCGGAGTTATCTCCCTTTATCTGAAAAAATGTAATTTTATTATCTCGGAAATTATAAGGAGCAGAGCATCGAAACTTGGACCGTATGCACACCTCGATATGCCCTACTGCCCACGGGCATCAAAACTTGTGTCCGCGCTTTCCCTGGGGAGTTACCGCCCATAAATAGAGACACAATATACACCAGAATGAGTAAACCGAGGTCCAAATTCAAACCGGTTGATTAAAGTGCAAGATAATGTTGTAGCATGTATGTTGTCATTCGTTATGTACGTCCCAGAAGTTTGACGGCTATACTATAAACGTAACATGCCCAACGGAGAATGCGTGTCAGTGTGGGTTGAGACTTTATGAAAATTCTACGAAAATTGCAAAGGGAGGAAATTCAAACATCGAGATAATTTTTTTTGACGAGTACATCTGATGGCTAGTGTTCACGCGCATCCAGAGGGCGATTTTCTAATTTTCAGATGGAACGGTTTACTCGTGACAACGCTATATATCATAAATATGTATACTTCTGTAGTCTATCACTAGCAGATTTTTAGCCCCAAATCCAAACGGGCTAATGTAGGAGCGAGTTTAATGCTGTGGTACGTAAGCCGGTATACTGTAGGTATGCCTCCAAACTTTGACATCTCTAATATAAACGCAACCTGCTCATGGGAGTGTTTGTGACGGGTGGGTACAGATTTGGAAAATTCCACCGAAGATCAAATGGGGAAAATTACTCCGAAAATCATATATTGAGATAAAAACTTTTCGATGATTGGATGTGATAAGTAATATCTAAACGCAAGATTAGTACACTTTTTAATGATTTATATTGAACGGTTTAACCCTGGTAGCGTATAACGTTGTAAAGGGTGATATATATTACTCAAATTCAAACCCTCTCTTCGTGACGCAAATTCAAACGGACTTATCAAGAAGCAAGGCAAATGCATGAATATGCTCACCGATATACTATATAGGTATGCCCGCTCTACTATAAAAGTAACCTATTGTCACGATTTGACCTGTCCAAAACACTCCCCGGACAAAAGGCACCCTAGGTATCAAATTTCGTCGAAATCCGTTCGTGTTACTCGATTTGACCTTGCACTGACCATTTCGAAGGTCAATGTCATGTCGGGGTAACGAATTGACCAATCCAAAACACTCCCTGGACAAAAGTACCCATATTTATCAAATTTTGTCAAAATCCGTCCAGCAGTTTTCCCGGTCATAGCTAACAGACAAACAAACAGAAGTCCCAAAATATATATTAAATTTAGAAATGTTAATGCAAGTGCACAATCGGATCATAAGGCACCAATAGGTATTCGCATGAAGGGGAACACACATATACGCATAGCACTTACGTGGGCTGGGATACCATGGAAGTATATCTGATTCCATGGAATCTGACCTCTAGTTAGATATTGATTTTTGAAATCTTAATAATTTTCACAATCGAGACTTATCAGTGGCCCAGAAAAATTTCATGAGGCGACAGTCTCAGACCAACTTGGGGATGAAGATGGATAACTCTAAAATCAAGAGGCTTTGTGTTGATAATATGACCAAACTTCATCCAACAACATGTTGATAAATATCACGTATCGGGCAATTTTATACTATACATGTAGTTGACCGTGGTTAGCATTATTTTTGGGCAACTACTCGATTCTGATAACTGAAGCAGCATTTTTTTAAATGTTGTTGTTGGAATCTGATTATATGGGGACATTCAAATCTGATTGAGCACCTTTAATAGTTAGCTATATGAGTTAATACACATAATAGGCATTTAAACTTTGGAAATTGCAGGTTTTGCTCAAGTTTACACATTCCGATCTTAAAAAATTACTTGATTTCCTGTATCACAATACACATGATATGATATGTGTATCATTGATAGTGTATCCCAATACAATGAATCAATACGTCCTACACAAAATGGGAACTGCAGTTATCTCTCATTGATTTTAACTCAATAACCACATAGTAAATTGGAAGTTTTCCATGGAAACGGGTGTTGTCGATTAGTCTACTTCGACTTAATTTTTTATTGTCGATTAGGCGACACCAATTTTTAACACCTCCTACAACTTTTTTTCCATTTCATGAAAAAAAATAAAACTTTTTTCTCCCAAATTTGTTTACACGCATACTGATTTTCATGTGCTGTCGCATCCGGTTCTGCTTATAATCATTTACAGATCCATAGTTTCGTGTATTTCATGACAAAAATGTCTTGTTTGGTTCAGAATTTCATTCAAAAACAATTTTTGTTAAATTTTTGCAAAATTCCACGATTTACTTGATATAAATTAGGGGGACAATTTTTTTTATTTTTAACTTTTCCCTCCTGCATCTAATTTTTTTCTCCCCACATGTTCGTAAACCAGACTTAAAAATTGGTGTCGCCTTAGTCAACTATGAAAAACCCAAGCCATTTCAACACTAATGCAGTATCCGCTGGTATTAAATCTTTCTGCAGTAATATTTTTGTTAACTGCTGTAACCAAGTGAATTACCGCAGTATTTCAACCGTAGTCCGAGTGTTCGTTACTAGTAGTCCGATGGGTTCGATTGTCAAGAAATTCAATAGTTTGAGGGTTCAATAGTCCAAAGGTTTAGTGGTACCCGGGTTGAGAGTATCAATTACCGTCGTACAAAGTTATTTACTTGAGACATAACATGTATTGTCGATATACATGTACATGTACACAATGCATGTTTTATCCAATTGATATTTTATGAATATACCTGCTCACAACTTCACTAGGCCCTGGAGAAAAATACAGTAATACCAATATAGACTATACCAGTGACTGGTATAGTCTATATTGGTATTTCAGTTTTTTCCCCAGGGGCCTGGGCATGTAGATGTACTGATAGATGATTCGGGGAAGATATTTTGTGTATAATTGGGTGTCGACTACTAGTATGTTACCTACATGTAACTGTCGCTATAAACTGGGCATGAAGATTACAACTTGGGAGACTATTATTATTGCGTCCTCTCATTGTAAATGGGGGCCTCTTGGACCGTCTTGGTACATTTTCGTGTACTGGTACATGTGTGTAGTCCTTCATTGCAATTTGGATGAAAACAAAAAATCGGTAAGTCGATACAATTGGAACAATTTGAATGACATTTACTAGTAAATCAGAAAAATTACTTGGACCAATTCCAGAGGTCACATAACCATTAACTCAATCATGTACAGTGCGTTAGTCAGAGTGTTCATTACTAGTAGTTCTATTATCAGGAAGTTCAATAGTTTGAGGGTTCAAATGGTCCAACGGTTCAATTCATGGTACACGGGTTTGAAAGAATTGATTGTGTTTTATAAAACATTAATTTTAGTTATATACATGTATGGTAATAGTATTACCCTCATACAAAATAAATTACTCATGACATAACATGTATTGCCCATAAAAATGTACACAAATTAATGCAATATTTATGCAATTGATAGTTTATGCATACATGTACTGGTGCTTTGGGAAGATATTTTGTGTGTAAATGGGTGTCTATAATTATACCTGACCTGGCTGCCTCGCTATAAACTGGGCATGAAGATTACAAATTTGTAGACAATATACACTGTATAATAACCAAAGAGTGGGACTATTAAACACCCAGGTTATCAGACTCTCGGACTAATGCACAGTACTCAAATGATTTCCGGTTGGATCTCACATATTTCAAGATAAAAAAATTGTTAGGTGAATCAGCTACATGTGCAGGTACATGTACTTGTAAATGAAGTAAATTGAAAACATTTAAGTACAATTTTCAGGTGGTAAGCATGATTCATACCCCTCTGCTAATTTGGTAGTCGGGATTCATTTGCACAGTTTAACCGGTATTCAGGATTCAACAAAAGACCGGTTCGCAGATTTTCTGGTACAAAATTAATTTTGTTTAACTATTTACCAGCCCAAATGACATTTATGATGTAATTCAGTCTATTATCTATAGTATATGTAGAAGTTATGGATACACCTTCAGCAAATACTAGTACATGTATATGAAAAATATATTATTAGTTTAATATTAGTTTTCATTCAATATTTTCTTACTTGTAACTGGTACGCATGATTCAACCTTTTACATTAACTGGTATTGAGGGGCGGGGCGGCGACCCCTTCCAGACTGGTCTATTCAATTGTGATTGGCCTTTATGAGGGTGTTTGTTTGTTTGAACGTATTTTATTTGACCCTCATTACATAATACATTTAACAAATTATAATCTGAAATAAGATATGAGTTAATCAAAAGGGATGGGAGCACAAGTTATTCAACTTAGAATATTGCTCCTCTCCCTTAACAATATTGAAATACAAATTATTAATTTATATGGAATTATGTAGGACTCAATGTTAGCTAATAATTGGAATGTAGTACCTAAACGATGAGGGTCGAAATTGAGGGTGAGGTATAAAGTGAGTAGACAGATATCAAGGATGGGATGTAGGTCCTATGGCGAGCTGAGCCGAGTATTTTGATGGCAAAATGGGGAATATATGAAGATATAGGCTTATTTGGATTTTGAAGATTTTCCGTCAATGAAATCTACCCGATGATGCAATGAAAGTTTGCGTATTGCGAAACAATTTATCATTTAATGTATTGGATAGGTTGCTTTGACCAAAGAGGATATCTTCAACCCTATCAACGAAAATTCCATTTAGCCAAAGGCGTTGGAGGAATATTAAGCGACTCTCTTCAAATAACGGGCACTGGAAGAAAAAATGCGAGGCGTCTTCAATATAAAACCCACATTGACAGTGGGCTGTTATAGAGATATAGTTTTCAAGTTTATCACAGTTTAAATCGCTGCAATTATTCCTTAGCTTGGTGTGCACGATGTTCCATTTACGAGAGCCTGAATTGAAGTATGGCGGCGGTTTTGGGGGAAATATAGGCAATTTGTCATACATTAATTTCAATATGTCGGTTTTGGTGCGATCAGATGAATCATTTATTACCACTGCATTCCATTTAATTACCATCTCAGGCAGAAAGGTCGATTTAAAATGTTCTGTATTGTTGCGTTTCTGTAAGAATAATAATGGGTATCGATGTGAGTAGGTAGATTGATCTTTAGTAAAGGTCGGCAAAAGTGTACTTGGGAGCTTTACCAAGAATTATTTTCTGCCAAGTATTAAATTTATGGTGTTCGCGTCTGGTGTAAAGTGTAGGCCATCCTAGTTCAGTGAGGAGTTTTTCATTCGAAACAGATTTATTTAACCCACTAACAATTCGAGCGGCATCG
Source organism: Siphonodentalium dalli (assembly GCA_032622095.1). NCBI lineage: Eukaryota > Metazoa > Mollusca > Scaphopoda > Gadilida > Siphonodentaliidae > Siphonodentalium > Siphonodentalium dalli. The sequence continues at coordinate 288,674,090 of CP136064.1, read as the reverse complement.
TAATGTATCCGATCAAGCAGTACAAGAAGAGTGTTCGGTGCGTGAGCCCAAATTACATCTCCGTAATCCATAAGCGGCAAAATAAAGGTTTTGTACATACATTCCGAGGTTCGCCGATTAACTGTGAATTTCAATCGTCTCAATTGCGATAGGAGAGATCTTAAGCGTCCACACAAATTTTCAATTTGCTTGTCCCAATTGAGGTTAGACTGAAGAAACACACCAAGATGTCTATGTGTGTCCACCTGCTCTATTAACTGACCGTCCATTGCGACACTTAGAGTATTGTTATTAGATGAAAAGGAAACATTTATTATTTTTGTTTTGGAAGAAATGAATTGCACCAGCCATTGTTTGGACCACACAGATATACTTGCTACGTCTGTTTGCAGGTTATGTTCACATAAGGTACTAGCGTCTTCGAATGAGGTAAATCACGTGTCGTCGGCGTACATACGCGTGACAGATATTAAATTTTCATGTATATCATTTATAAAAACTAGGAAGAAGAATGGGCCAAGGATATATCCTGCTTTCAGTTGCAGGGACTCGAAAATGTTTGTCCAACTATTACTTTTTGTGTCCTGTTAGATAAATAATGTTTAATCCAGGCCAGAAGTCGTCCATTGACTCCGCATTGTTCAAGCTTAAATAACAGCCCCTCGTGCCAGACTCGTTCAAAAGCCTTGGAAATATCGCAAAAAATAGCACATGTGCACAATTTCTGATCGAGAGCCTGGCACAAGGAGTGTTGTATATTTCCAGCAGCTGGTATAGTGTGCTGTGGCCAGGAATGAAACCGGACTGATAACCATATATTAATCCGTTGTTAAAGAAATGTTTGGAAAGGTATTTCAATGCCACTTTTTCAAAAATCTTTCCAAGAACGGGTAACAGTGAAATTGGTCGGTAATTGTCAGTAGCGGATCGGTCGTTTTTTTTATGAATTGGAATAACATTCGCCTGTTTCCAAGAATCTGGAAAGCATCCCGATTCAAATGACATTAAAAATAAAATGCGAAGAGGGACTACCACTCGGTCAATCGTTCCTAGTAACATGCGAACGGTAATTCCGTCGTGACCGTGTGCCTTATTTGGTTTGGTCGATTGTATGGCTTCAGTTATATCATCGATCGTGACAGGTAAATCTGATATATTATTATCACATTTTTTTCGGAAAATAGGAAGGTTGTATTTAGAATTGTCGATATCTGAATTATCAACAAATTTTTCATTAAGGAGACAGGCTCTGGAGTCATCATCAAACACCAAATTTCCGCTGCTGTTTCGCAGGAGTGGAATGCAGGAGTTCGGTGCATTATCAAGAAGCTCTTTGACAATGTGCCAAAAAAAATTTGCTGAAGAATCGGACTTTATTGAAGTCTCAGATCTTGATCAAATTTAGATTTTGCATACTTTTTCATGTTATTCACAGAATTTCCACTCTTTTTGTACCTGATCCAATCTTTCGATTTCCCCGATTTTAGGGCTATGTGGCGTAAACGATTTCTACTACGGGTGGCAGATCTTAGTTCAGTATTGAACCAACACTTGTCGTTTTTTCGGATAAGAACTTTCTTTCTGGGAACTGTTTCTCTCATTATTGAGAGAAATTTTCTAGAGAATACACAAGTCGCCGAGTTTATGTCTTCAGTACCTTTCAGAATGTTTTTCCAATCTAGTTCAAAAATCAGTGATTTTATGAGGGTTACCCCCGTACTACCCATGAATACTGAACACCAGTTAACTGTGTTCTCACATTTGCTGGAATAGTATCCAAAACATCAACATATCAAGAGGTATTATACTGAATTAGATAAAAATATATCACTTGGGTCTGTTTGGGTTGGAAAATACTCAAAATTTAATTTTGTGCTATAATATCTGCATACCAGCCTTTTTGCTGAATCCTGAATGCCGGTTATATTGCCGTGTGAAATCCTAGTACCAGATAATATTGGGTAGGTATATAGCATACCACCTGAAAATGGCCTGAATATCGCATACCAAAGTGGGGTGGGGGTGTGTATGTGTGACACGCTCCTTGATCATAGTCTGTATTATACACAGGGTATGTTAACTGTTTCGAGTTGGTGCAATTAATGTAATTGTTTAATCTCTACCATCTGAATACTATTTATAGCATATATTGCTATCTGATCAATTGCTACTGATATAACAAAGGATAAAGATGGTGTGTCTCTTTCCCAAATGTTCTGTTTACATGTACATTTGGGGGTTTATGAGTCAGATAATAACAGTCAACATGTCCTTCTAACACAAAGAAATAATGTGTTCTTATGAACCAGGACAAAATATGGCTATTTCTGGAGCATTACAGCATACAATGCACAAGTACAAATCTATATTTTTAAGCAGTAAGATAATGACAGGAAACATGTCCTTAGACTAAGAAATAATGATTTTTTGGTATACATACAGTATGTATTTCACATCAGAGCTCATGTGTATACTCACATTAGTTTATGTCATTCAAAGGGAGAAACTCATTTAGAAAGATTAAATGAGACAAAACTACATCACCCTAGATGTAGTTGCAAGGTACATGTATACTTGTAAATGCCATTGGAACTACAATAATGATTTTTGTGTCCACCGGTATGCCATGTACCGGTATACATTGCAGCTACATGTACATGTAACTTGCCTAACATACCATATACATGTATGAAGAGGGAATTTTTAAGTGTTAATCAAAATTTTAACCCAACTCTTGACAGTAAGTTTTAACCCATGCAGTTTAAAGGTACTCAGTCCGATCAGAGGGTCCTATATTACTATTTCTTTGGCTTTGGGGGTAAAAATGTAATTGATTCGAGTCGAGGAACATACCAGTCAAAGCTCAGGGTGATCAGATATCGATATTTGAAGTTTTGTTAGTTCTATTCTTTCTGTCCCAGAACACGGTCAAAATTGCGTTATTATTACCACTTGATTTTAGAGTTATCCACCCTTGTTTGTTTGAATAGTGTTTCTGGTGTACACATCTCGAGCAAATTAAGAAGTTAGGTGCAATTATTAGTACTCATCTCGAGAAAATAACAAATCAAAAATTAATATATAATAACTCTGAGCTTTGTTTGATGGGTTCCTCGACTCGAATCAAATATTGTTTACCCCCAAAGCCAAAGAAATAGTAATATAGGACCCTCTGATCAGATTTGTACCTTTAATGAGTTTATATATTTATTACATGTGTTTCTATACATGTATTTTTTCTTTAGTTAGTTGTTGATCTTGAATAAATTTGTATTGCTCCACAATCAGTTTCCTTAATGTTTTATTATACTAAAACACTCCACTGATAACAGTACCCATGCATCCCATCCAAATCTACTGCATTGCCATCCTCATAATTTCACTCTGGTATCCCCACCCAGGTGTACCTTGGTGTTATTCACCCAGGTGTTCCTTGGTGTTTCCCACCCAGTTGTACCTTGGGGTTTTCCTACCCAGGTGTACCTTGGTGTTTCTTTACTTGGGTGTACATTGGGGTTTTCTAACCCAGGTGCATCTCATGTTTCCACACAGGTGTACCTTGATGTTTTCGACCCAAGTGTTTCCCCAGGTGTTTCTACCAGGGTATATACCAGGTGTTCTTAAGCAGTCTCACCTCAATGATTTACCCTGGTGTACCCCAGTATTTTTACCCAGGATTAACCCAAGTGCAACCACCCTGATAAACCCTGGTGTTCCAACACCAGGATATAACAGAGTGGTATACCTGGAATACATCTGGGTGAAATGATGGGGTACACCAGGGTAAAATATAAGCGAGTGGTACCTGTTTAAAATACCCGAGGTACATCCTGGTAGAAACACCCGGGAAAACACCAAGGTATACCTGGGTAAAAACGCTGGGAAATCCACCTGGGTAAGAAAACACCAAGGTACACCGGGGTAAGAAAACACCAAGGTACACCTGGGTTGGAAACATCAAGATACACCTGGGTAGGGAACACCTGGGTAGGAAACACCTGGATGAATAACACCAAGGTACACCTGGGTGGGAAACACCCAGGTAGGAAACACCAGGGTACACCTGGGTGAATAACACCAAGGTACACCTGGGTGGAAAACACCCAGGTAGGAAACACCAGGGTATACCTGGGTGAATAACACCTAGGTACACCTGGGTGGGAAGCACCCAGGTAGGAAACAGCAGGGTACACCTGGGTGTGGTCACCTGGGTAATTACACCCAGGTTTATCCACACCAGGGTTTTTATCCAGTTTCAGCTGGGTTAATCATGGTAAAACCCAGGTTTCAGGGGGTCTTGGTGGTTGGTGGATGTCTTGGTAGATAGATTTATACCCGGGTTTTGGGCCAAAAAAAGCTGGGTGGATTTACCCGGGTACATTTTTATATGGGGAACACTACCGGAACATTGTCTCCTGTGTTCTGTACGATAATTCCATTATGACAACAATGCGAAAAATAACCTTTGCAGCCGAAACAGTTTATTATCACAGGGAAGAATCTGTTTTATCAAGAAACACGTTATCAGTATAAAACGTTCTCAAATTCGAATACAAAATGGTTTGTCAATGCTGATATATATAGTCGCAAGTGTAATAATATGTGAACACGAAGATCTCGGACAAAATTGCACAACGAAACTGGCCATCTCTAAAATCAAGTGTTAATACAGCCAAATTTGGTGTTAATTAAGTAATAATAAGGTCATATTTTGTTGAACAAAATATTAATGAATGATAGTTTTTGGAAATTTGATACATAGTTGGCAGTAGTTGGTATTATTGAGTTGCAATAAATCAATTCTGATAACTAAAGCATGTTTTGAAGAAATATTTTTATCTGATCTGATAGAGTACCGTTATGTATACACCTTGATCAAAAATCAAGGTGAATACTTAACAGGAGGCTTAATCTTTCTTCTTGATTTTCTATCAGGAGTTGACGAGGTTGCTTCGGTCGGATCATACTCCGAAATAGAGGATATAATCGATGTGGATGGAGCCGACAAAGTTATATCAACTAAACCGGAGGATGGTACGATCTACTCACCCTCTGATATAGAAGAAAGCGAGATCATACTGAGAGTTAAATATCGTAACTGAAGTGGAAGCACCCACAGCAGTTCCGGCCTCTAAATCTGATGATGGTCCCATTTCTATGGAAGTGATCTCCATCCCCTCTTTATCAGTGGGAGAATCAGATGCCGAAAAAGTTGTAACAGTGGTCATGTCCGATTGCACCAACCTCCTGTGATCTCTTCCTACTCTCCTCATGCACCACCATGCCATTAACCCCAACAGGACACGGCACTCCCGAGAGCAGCCCCGATAGTTGATCCGATATACTTAATCAAAGATTCCGTGGCTGAAAGAAGATTTTAAATTCCACTCACCACAAAGAATATCATAATTGAAAGAATATTTTAAATATAATAACCTGTAGGAAATATTAGACAGAACACAAATCTGATCAGATCTGTAATTGAGGTTGTAAACTAAACTTCTTTCCCATGAACTTTTAATCCAGAATTGAATATAAATCTAACTGAAAAAGATCACAACTTGAAATAGGAACTCGATTCAAACTTAGTTAACTAGTTAATTAATTTATAGATAATATCAAACTTACCAGAATATATATTATCCCTAATTCCTCCTCTTTCATAATACTGGGAACAAAGACCTATAAACTTTAACCTAAGACAATAATTTCTCACCCAGTTGGTGATGTTGTCGTCGAGGTAAATGGTGAGGTGGTTCCTAATATTATAGAGGCCTGTTGTGTAGTTGCGGTTTCTAAAAAAAATGTATATAATTATATTATATACAAGGGTGTAATATCAAAACAGGAAGCAGATAGTCATTGGATTACACAATTACAACAGAAATCAAAACTTTTTAATGGAAGGGCAAGAACTCTATCTTTAATATATAGAGTTATCACCCACAACCCCACTCTCAACAGAATCAAAACGTGTTCAATGGAAGCGGGACAACTATATCTTTAATATATAGAGTTATCACCCCTCTGCATTGAAAATAATACTGATGTTTTACTAACGATAAAACGTATTGGCAACTCAACAAAACAATATGTCCTTAGTTTATCACACTTGATAAGTTGATAATACAATGTTTCGGAGCTTCCTCTAAAAAAGGAACTCTAATATTTAATAGGCCTTTAATTCTTCTATAGAACATACCTGGTGTTGTGGTGTTGTCGTTGTTGTTGCTTGTGTCGTTGTTGTCGGTTGTGGTGTTGTTGTCGTTTGTAGTGTTGTTGTTGTCGTTGGTTGTGGCGGTGTTGTTATCGCCGTCGGTCTTGGCGTTGTCGTGGTAGGAATCTCACTAGTTGTGGTCACATTTGTTGTTTGTTGTGTTGTATCTATAAAGGAAGTAAGGCTATAGTTAAAGGGGTACTGTATGCCAAATGTTGTTGTTGGTTTTTATAGTCTCCGAGTCGGAGAATAAGGTAACAATTTTTTCATTATTTGAAAGTCTGTTGAGTACGAAGTAGTGTTACGGATGACAAATTTACCGGAATGCAAAAATACAAATTGTCGTTGTCGAGTAATTTTTGTACAGTTTTCAACCAAATGAATCAAATAAAAGTTATATTATAGGCATACTAGTCCCATATAATCATTTAAGTTATTGTATCGTCGCTAATCAGTGAGTGGCTTGAGTGTTCTCCCCGTATCATCATAAAATTTTAAGCGATCGTGTGTGCGATCGTTTAAAAATCCAGTATCCCTCAATTACTTTATTTGATTACGCAAATTCGTAATTTAATTGACGCCATTTTATGGCTCCAGTCATAAATTCAATTTATATCAAATTATTAACTTTTAAATTAAATAAATTTTAAGATAGCCTATTAACATGAGCGTTTACAGAATACATCTTCGACTCAAATTACTTATGTTTCTATATATTATCGATATTAGATCGTTGTTGTCACCGGAAATTTACTGAAAATGGCGTACAGTACCCCTTTAAGGTTCAAATTTAAAAAACAATAAAACAGTTTATTCAAACAGCTATTGAGTGGTGGGGAAAAATATGTTGAGGGTTAAATCAAATTGACCGCGTAAACAGTGAAATCTGTAATCACACAGTACCAAATTATTTGTTTAGGTATTGCCAAGTAGAGACTTCAAATAAGCAATCTTAGAGGATCGACTAGGTTTTCGGTATTGCCGGATAGAATAAATATATACATATAACATACCAGCCTCTGAGTCGCGGTTGATTTCGAAGTTGTTGTTGAACAAGAAAGTACCAACCAGTATTTATTTGGAATTAACTTTTGACAAATATTTTCTCATCTCTTACAACCGTGGTTACCTGCGTTTCAATTTCATTAGCTCTAATAAATTACCCCATGTTTGAATAAAAATAATTTCTTGTCACCTATTGTCACTTGAAAAAATTTTGCCGTCAAAATAGGAAGTTAATAGTTTACGACGAATCTGTTCAATATTTTCGGCGTGTTTTTTAATATTTACTACTGTCAAACACTACTTTACCACAACATGAGCAGTTCAACTAACCTACTGATGATTACGAAAAAAACAACAATGAACCAACCAGTATTTGTTTGGAATTAAGTTAGACCCCAATAGCTCGAAAACGTTTCTCTTAGTTCACCTTATGTTGCAGTTAAATTTGTAATACAATAATTTCTTTTTATACCCTGTTTATTTTTTTAAACCCTCAGTGAAGTATTATAGATAGTTATTTTTGTAAAAACAAAAAAAAAGTTAATGATTATCAGCACCTCCACGAGCTGTCGTTGGAAAAATATCTGGACTCTCGGGGAATGATCGACCCGCAACAGCGGAACTGGCTGCGGAACTACTGGGGTGGTGGGGGTATGTTGATAACTGATGTTTCATTAATATCCTGAAAATAGCATATTGAAAGAATTTAATTTACAAATAAATATAGGCTTGATCTGTTTATTACAGTCGATCAAAAACAGTATATTCAACAAGAGCTATTTAGAAAACTCACACAACACACACTCTTCACTTGGTAGTTTATATAAAAAATTTAGATAAATTATTTAATTCGATTAAGTTGTGTTTTGTTCACCCAAAAGTTTAAAATATGGTAACCTCACCCCATATTGTCAAATTCCAAGCTATTATTTATTTATAAAGCGCGATAGAGACTATTTCCATTGTTTAACAACTGAACAAACTATTTACTAATACATACCACGTTGATTGCAACTCCATATTTCTCTCTGATCTGTTGAGAGAATAACACGATATTATTATAAACTTATCTTAATTTATATTGACGAAAATACGTATATGTTAACACGGCGGACGTTGTTGTTATTATCTGCTTACGTGTCGTTGTGTGGATACTTCCGAATTTGATAAAAGTCGAGAATATCATTATATGTTTAAACAATGGGTACGTGTTGGTTACGATCTGGGTACGTTTCGTCGTGTGGTTACGTTCCGATTTCGAATCCATACTTTATACCACTTCCGGTATGTTATAGTTCCGACTCCCATCCATATTTGTACGTTGTTATTTCCGGAAATGACCAACATTTTTTTTTCACATTTGCTCTAATTCTAAGACTTTCTTCATGTTGGGTCCCATATGAATGCGATTGGGATCCAGGGTTTGAAGACCAACTTTATTGCACTAATACTGATACAATTAAAACTGACCACCCTGTTTGTGCAACAGCTGTACATTCGAAATTCGCAGCACATCATCATTGACCCCGGCATGATACCTTACCTTATGTTACCTTATGTGGTAACTGGACGCAGACTCACGCCTCTTTGTCCAGATCATCGATTTCGTCTTCGGGGGTGACAGAGCAATCTCTTTTACCCCTTTCCTCTGGTTTATGTTCTACGTCTTCGTTCCGGTTTGTTTTACTGTTGTTTTCTGAGGGAGACAGAGCAATCTCTGTTTCCCCACTTCTTCTGATTGTACTGTTATCTATGTTTCTTTTGGTATGTCATCCATATATTCTGTTATGTAGGGGGTCAGAGGAACCTCTTTTTCCTTAAGGACACCTTCGTTCCATATTGTTTCATTTTCCAGTATTGTGTTTTCAATAAGGGAGACAGAGCAATCTCTTATTCCGTTAGCTCCTTTGTTCCCTTTTTTTGATAGTGATTTGTCGATTTCTTCTTGATAATCAAACACCATAGGTTGGTCATGGAAATGGTATCCAAGCTGTTCTTGAAACCATTTATACTTTCTTCCAGGATCACTTCTGTTGGTAAACTATTCCATATCTCTGTTATTCGGTCTGCAAAGTAGTATTTCCGAATATCCCTTTAGAACCTCACTTTTTCTAGTTTCATTTCGTGTCCTCTTGTGTTTAATTCCGAGGTTTTCCTTGGTATCATTGTTTCTGCTACCTCTTTATCATATTTGAATGTCATTATTTTATGTCTCTACTAAGTCCCCCCTAAGTCTTCTATATTTGAGTGTTGGTAGTTTGAGCGATTTTAGTCTATATTCGTACTCCTTTTTTTATTGTTGGTAACATTGCTGTGGCTCGGCGTTGGACGCTTTCTATATTCTTTATTAAACCCTTTATGTATGGTGACCAGACACTTGCCGCATACTCTAGATTTGGGCGTACCAGTGCTTTATATAGCAATTTGAATGTTTCGTTGTCCAAGTTTATAAATGCTCTTCTGGTTATTCCCACCATTTTGTTCGCCTTGTTTATTTGATTTTCTATATGTTCTTCGAACGATAGGTTGCTGTCAAAAACTACTCCAACATCCCATTCTGATTGTACGATGTCTAGTTGTGTTCTTGTACCATCTTATTTTTTCACAGTATATATTGGTAACTCATTTTCTTCATTATGGTTTATTACCAGTATTTTACATTTATCAGGATGAAATTTAAGTAGCCATTTATCGCTCCATTCCACCAGGCTGTCCAGATCCTGTTGCATTTCTTCATTGTCTTTTTTATTGGTGATTTCTCTATATATTTTTGTATCATCGGCATACATATATGTGTTGGAAATTATGGTGTCTGGTAAGTCAGTGATGTATATGACGAAAAGGACAGGTCCCAGTACCGATCCCTGTGGAATACCGCTGGTTACACTATGCCAGTCTGATGTTGATCAGTTGACAGATACGCTTTGTTTTCTACTTCTTAGGAAATCTTCTACACAAATGCATATGTTTTCATTAGTTCCATAACATCTCATCTTTGATAGAAGCCTCTTGTGCGGTACCTTATCAAAAGCTTTCATGAAATCTAGATATATGGCATGACTGTCCCCGTTATGGTCCAGAATCCTTGTCCATTCATCTGTTATTTTTAATAGTTGTAGTGTTGTTGATCTTCCTTCTATAAAACCAAGTTGTTTTTTGCTTAGTATCTTGTTTGTCTTCATATGTTCTATTAGTTTTTGTCTAATTATCTTCTCCATTAGTTTACATATAACACGTGTAAGACTTACTGGTCTGTAATTTGCAGGATCACTCTTTCTTCCCTTCTTATATATTGCTGTTATTTGGCCCATTTTCCATGTTTCTGGTACTTTTCCTTGTCTTAGTGATGCATTAAATATGGATGTTAGTGGTCTATATAGTTCATATGCCATATAGAATAAATATATAAAACATACCAGCTGTCGGTTGTGGTGTTGTCGTTGTTGTTGGTTGTGTCGTTGTTGTCGGTTGCGGCGTTGTTGTCTGTTGTGGTGTTGTTGTTGGTGGTGGTGGTGGCGGTGTTGTTGCCGCCGTCGGTCATGGCGTTGTTCTCGTTTGTTCTAATGTGGTAGGAAGCGGTGTCGTCACAGTTGTTGCTTGTTGTGTTGTATCTATAATGGCAGTAAGGCTATAGTTAAGGTTCAAATATAAAAAAAAACAATAAAACAGTTTATTCAAACAGCTATTGCGTGGTGGGGAAATATGTTGAGGGTCGACTAGGTTTTTGGTATTGCCCCATATAGTTGAAGTTGTTGTTGTTAATCTACAGTTGAATATGTTCAATATTGAAAGCAATAGACAGATAATTCAAATTGACAATGTCATCGTGAAATCTGTAATCACACAGTATCAAATATATTTGTTTAGATATTGCCAAGTAGAGCCTTCAAATAAGCAATCTTAGAGGATCGACTAGGTTTTCGGTATTGCCGGATAGAATAAATATATATATATAAAACATACCAGCCTCTGAGTCGTGGTTGATCTCGAAGTTGTTGTTGAACAAGAAAGTACCAACCAGTATTTGTTTGGAATGAACTTTTGACAAATATTTTCTCATCTCTTACAACCGTGGTTACCAGCGTTTCAATTTCATTAGCTCTAATAAATTACCCCATGTTTGAATAAAAAAACAAAATTTAATAATTGCTTCTCACCTATTGTCACTTGAAAAATATTTGCCGTCAAAACAGGAAGTTGATAGTTTACGACGAATCTGTTCAATATTTTCGGCGTGTTTTTTAATATTTACTACTGTCAAACACTACTTTATCACAACATGAGCAGTTCAACTAACCTACTGATGATTAAGAAACAAACAACAATGAACCAACCAGTATTTGATTGGAATTAACTTTTGACAAATATTTTCTCATCTCTTACAACCGTGCGTACCTGATGTTCAATTTTCATTAGCTCTAATATATTACCCTATGTTTGAATGAATTTTTTTTTTTATATAATTTCTTGTCACCTATTGTCACTTGAAAAGCATTTTGCCGTCAAAACAGGAAGTTGATAGTTTACGACAAATCTGTTCAATATTTTCGGTATGTTTTTTTAAAATGTACTACTGTCAAACACTACTTATTGTTATTAAACGAATAAATATTTGTTTGAAATTATATTGGTGGTTTTTTTATAAAATATTTTCCTATCACCTATTGTCACCCTATATAAATATTTTAGCGACTTACCTATTGCACAGCCAATATTCTCAATATAGACAGTGTATTTATCCGTTGACGGGAAATTTGCACAGTTTATAGACTCGCTGTCCTGTACTGTAATAAGTCTCAGTATTGGCCACATGCCCGATGCGCAGCTTCCGGTTTGACAAGAACTAAATTTTTCGGAGCTCTCAATTCAGTTTCAAATCGTCAGCTATCGGAGCCATCAGCGGTACAATTGTGGTCTAAAGTGTTCCAAAATGTTTATAAGATAAAAATATGGAACAGGGTACAGGGAGTATTTTGGTGATATCGTTATTTATCTTCACATATTTATTGATTTTGTGATAGATTTTCCCGTACACGTTGTCAGTTCTTAAAATGGTTTTCATTTATTAGATGCCACCAAGGTCGTCAATAAGGACTGTTACTAGGAAAGTAAAAGAAACATTAAGAAGGACAGCTCGGGACATTGATCCACACAATCAGAGAGACGTAATTATATTAACAGACAGTAAAGGAAGATATCTAAAAAAATTAGCAGGAAGGAGGTGATAGAATTCCACTCATTATAGTCGGACAGAAGTCAGCAAAGACCAAAAATGAGAGACTACTAGAAAAGGCTAAAGCAGCATTGACAGGCACAATAAGACCAATAGTAATCATCTGGCTGGGAACCTGCGACATAACAAACACAATAGATATTGCGAAATTTCAAGAAATCCTGAACATAGAGTAAGCGTCGCAATAGAGAACCTGAAAGCATTTTAAAGAAGAATACTGGACATTAAACCAAGTGAAGAAATATATATTTATATCTATATATAACAAAAAGAAAGGACACCCACACCATAGAAGATTCGCTGCACAAGACGCACAACTGGAAACAAGTATATCAGACCTTAACACCAAAATAAATCAACTGAATGCATTGGCACTGCCAAAAATCAACCTAGACTTAACCACATCAAGAATAGTACGTCATTACAAAGAGTCTACGAAATAAATTGGAAGCTATTATCAGATGGGGTGCACCCTAAAAGCGGAATTAGCAAACTCTGGCTGAATAGACTGCAGTTGTTCGACGCAAGGCTACTGTAGCTGACGATTTGGACATAGACTGAACTCACACCCAAGGAGGAACCATGGGATATGAGATTTAATCTTACAAGGATAACTGGAAAAAACCAACCTTGTTTAGCCAAAATTTTGGTAAACATTTTTGATACTCAAGAGAACAGGTAGTTCAATTGAAATTTTTTTAATATGTAATAAGGTTGGTAAAGAGAAGAATTAATTCTTAGAGGTTTGAGAGATTGCTCTGTTCCTCTATAACTCTAAAATTGTATAAATAGGATTGACCTACATAATCTCGTTCATCACAGCACAATACTGACAATTGAAGAAAACATGGCAAAAGAATAAGAGAGTGCGCTACGCTGTAACTAAAGATATTGCTCTGTTTATGGCGGAACACTAGGCAGCTGTTCACAGATCTTCTATATACTTGCGGAAATAATAATGGCATGGTTAGCTCCTTTGTTCCCTTTTTTTGATAGTGATTTGTAGATTTCTTCTTGATAATCAAACATCATAGGTTGGTCATGGAAATGGTTATCCAAGCTGTTCTTGAAACCATTTATACTTTCTTCCAGGATAACTTCTGTTGGTAAACTATTCCATATCTCTGTTATTCGGTCTGCAAAGTAGTATTTCCGAATTTCCCTATAGAACCTCACTTTTTCTAGTTCCATTTCGTGTCCTCCTGTGTTTAATTCCGAACTTTTCCTTGGTATGATTGTTTCTGCTACCTCTTTATCATATTTGAATGTCATTATTTTATATGTCTCTATTAAGTCCCCCCTAAGTCTTCTATATTTGAGTGTTGGTAGTTTGAGCGATTTTAGTCTATCTTCGTACTCCATGTTTTGTTATTGTTGGTAACATTGCTGTGGCTCGGCGTTGGACGTTTTCTATATTCTTTATTAAACCCTTTCTGTATGGTGACCAGACACTTGCCGCATACTCTAGATTTGGGCGTACCAATGCTTTATATAGCAATTTGAATGTTTCGTTGTCCAAGTTTATAAATGCTCTTCTGATTATTCGCACCATTTTGTTCGCCTTGTTTATTTGATTTTCTATATGTTCTTCGAAAGATAGGTTGCTTTCAAAAAATACTCCAACATCCCTTTCTGATTGTACGCTGTCCAGTTGTGTTCTTGTACCATCTTATTTTTTCATAGTATATATTGGTAGCTCATTTTCTTCATTATGGTTTATTTATCTGGATGAAATTTAAGTAGGCATTTATCGTTCCATTCCACCAGTTTGTCAAGATCCTGTTGCATTTCTTCATTGTCTTTTTTATTGGTAATCTCTATATATTTTTGTATCATCGGCATACATATATGTGTTGGAAATTATGGTTTCTGGTAAGTCATTGATGTATATGACGAAAAGGACAGGTCCCAGTACCGATCCCTGTGGAATACCGCTGGTTACACTATGCCAGTCTGATGTTGATCCGTCGACAGATACTCTTTGTTTTCTACTTCTTAGGAAATCTTCTACCCAAATGCATATTTTTTCATTAATTCCATAACATCTCATCTTTGATAGAAGCCTCTTGTGTGGTACCTTATCAAAAACTTTCATGAAATCTAGATATATGGCATGAATTCCCCTTTATGGTCCAGAATCCTTGTCCATTCATCTGTTATTTTTAATAGTTGTAGTGTTGTTGATCTTCCTTCTATAAAACCAAATTGTTTTTTGCTTAGTATCTTGTTTGTCTTCATATGTTCTATTAGTTTTTTTCTAATGATCTTCTCCATTAGTTTACATATAACACTTGTAAGACTTACTGGTCTGTAATTTGCATGATCACTCTTTCTTCCCTTATATATTGCTGTTATTCGGCCCATTTTCCATGCTTCTGGTCCTTTTCCTTGTCCTAGTGAAGCATTAAATATGGCTGTTAGTGGTCTATATTCCAACTCCTTTAGTACTCTTGGATGGATTCCATCTGGTCCTGGTGCTTTATTTCTGTTTATCGTTAGCAGTAAGTTCCTCACATCTTCCCCTGATATTTCATCTATGTCATGTTTGGTTTCTATTTCTGGTATGTTGTTCAATCCTGGTGGTGAACCATATGGTTCTTGTGTAAAAACACTATTGAAGAATTTTGATAATGCTATAGCTTTTTCCCTATCTGTTTCTGCCTTGTTTTGTGAGCCGTCTTCGTTAGTTGTAATTAATTCTGGTATAGATTCCTTTGTCTTCCACTTTGCGTTTACGTAGTTCCAGAATGCTTCATTGTTTGCTTTTGCTGCTTTTGGTATTGTGTTTTCCCTCTTTTTTTCTTTCCATCTTTATGACTTTCTTCACTTAGTTTCTGATTTTACAGTATTCTTTGTGTTTAGTCTGGTCTTTAGTTTCAATATATCGTGTCCATAATCGACGTTTTTTCTTTATTAGTTCTAGGGTTGTTTTCCCTATTGCAAATTCTCCTTTCCTTCCTTTGGGATTACTAATTTGTACTTTAGATTTGATTGTTTCCGTTACGATATTATGAAGTTGTTCCATCATTTCTTCTACCGTTTTCCCTTTAAACTCTTCTTCCCATCCTGATTTTCTTACATCATCCCCCATTCCGTGGAAGCTTGCATTTTCTTTCAAATGATTTTATTATGGTCTTGACTCCCTTCATTGCATGGGTACAGTGTTCACAATTCCACCTCAGGTTGTCTGTGGTATGTTCTGCGTGTAGATGTATAATTGTATATATACAATAAATATGTTTTTAAAAGATTACTAATCAGAACCTTATAACTATTACTCACGTGACATTGCAGAAGGCGCCTGAACGAATACGTCCTTAACTACGGTATGCCCGTCTCTCGTGCCTTTCCCCACGCTTATCTCATGGTATATACGTCACACTGTACATGAACCATGTGTCTGTATTGACTGTTTCTTGTATACACGTCACACTGTACATGAACCATGTGTCTGTATTGATTGTTTCTTGTATATACGTCACACTGTACATGAACCATGTGTCTGTATTGATTGTTTCTTGTATACACGTCACACTGTACATGAACCATGTGTCTGTGTTGACTGTTTCTTGTATACACGTCACACTGTACATGAACCATGTGTCTGTATTGATTGTTTCTTGTATACACGTCACACTGTACATGAACCATGTGTCTGTATTGATTGTTTCTTGTATACACGTCACACTGTACACGAACCATGGGTCTGTATTGACTGTTTCTTGTATATACGTCACACTGTATATGAACCATGTGTCTGTATTGACTGTTTCTTGTATATACGTCACACTGTACATGAACCATGTGTCTGTGTTGACTGTTTCTTGTATATACGTCACACTGTTCATGAACCATGTGTCTGTGTTGACTGTTTCTTGTATATACGTCACACTGTATATGAACCATGTGTCTGTGTTGACTGTTTCTTGTATATACGTCACACTGTATATGAACCATGTGTCTGTATTGACTGTTTCTTGTATATACGTCACACTGTATATGAACCATGTGTCTGTGTTGACTGTTTCTTGTATACACGTCACACTGTACACGAACCATGTGTCTGTATTGATTGTTTCTTGTATATACGTCACACTGTACATGAACCATGTGTCTGTATTGATTGTTTCTTGTATACACGTCACACTGTACACGAACCATGTGTCTGTATTGATTGTTTCTTGTATATACGTCACACTGTACATGAACCATGTGTCTGTATTGATTGTTTCTTGTATACACGTCACACTGTACACGAACCATGTGTCTGTATTGATTGTTTCTTGTATACACGTCACACTGTACACGAACCATGTGTCTGTATTGACTGTTTCTTGTATACACGTCACACTGTACATGAACCATGTGTCTGTATTGATTGTTTCTTGTATATACGTCACACTGTACATGAACCGTGTGTCTGTATTGACTGTTTCTTGTATATACGTCACACTGTACATGAACCATGTGTCTGTATTGATTGTTTCTTGTATATACGTCACACTGTACACGAACCATGTGTCTGTATTGATTGTTTCTTGTATATACGTCACACTGTACATGAACCATGTGTCTGTATTGATTGTTTCTTGTATATACGTCACACTGTACATGAACCATGTGTCTGTATTAACTGTTTCTTGTATATACGTCACACTGTACATGAACCATGTGTCTGTATTGACTGTTTCTTGTATATACGTCACACTGTACATGAACCATGTGTCTGTATTGACTGTTTCTTGTATGCCCGTCTCTCGTGCCTTTCACCACGCTTATCTCATGGTATACACGTCACACTGTACATGAACCATGTGTCTGTATTGACTGTTTCTTGTATATACGTCACACTGTACATGAACCATGTGTCTGTATTGACTGTTTCTTGTATATACGTCACACTGTACATGAACCATGTGTCTGTATTGACTGTTTCTTGTATATACGTCACACTGTACATGAACCATGTGTCTGTATTGACTGTTTCTTGTATATACGTCACACTGTACATGAACCATGTGTCTGTATTGACTGTTTCTTGTATATACGTCACACTGTACATGAACCATGTGTCTGTATTGACTGTTTCTTGTATATACGTCACACTGTACATGAACAATGTGTCTGTATTGACTGTTTCTTGTATATACGTCACACTGTACATGAACCATGTGTCTGTATTGACTGTTTCTTGTATATACGTCACACTGTACATGAACCATGTGTCTGTATTGACTGTTTCTTGTATATACGTCACACTGTACATGAACCATGTGTCTGTATTGACTGTTTCTTGTATATACGTCACACTGTACATGAACCACGTGTCTGTATTGATTGTTTCTTGTATATACGTCACACTGTACATGAACCACGTGTCTGTATTGACTGTTTCTTGTATGCACGTATCGTGTGGCTTTATCTTCGTTTATCGTGTAGATCCCAACAGGAAACCAAGCAGACAAGCAGACGATAAGATTTAGCACCCATGTAAGAAAACTTAAATTATATGGCTGTTATCGTTATACATTTTAAAGGTATTCAATCCGACCAGACGGTCCCCATATCATCAAGATACAACAACAGCAACAGTTCTTCAAAATAAGCTTTAGTTATAATAATCCATTAATTACAACACAATAAGCTATAACCACTGTCAACTATGGTATATTTCCCAAAACGTGTTATTTATCAACATGTTGTTCAGCGAAAGTTGGCAGTATTAACACGAAATATTGTCATTTTACCAGTTGATTTTAGAGTTACCCATCTTCATCATTTTGTCCCAGACCGTCGGTTTGACGTTTTTTTTCCAGGTCACAAATAAGTACACATCTCGAGAAATAGCATATACAAAATCGATATCTGATCACCCTGAACTTTGATGTGTGGGTTCCTCGACTCAAATAACATATGTTTACCCCCGAATCCAAAGAAATAGTAACTTGGGAGCGTTAATTCGGATTATGCATCTTTAATATAATGGTATATGTCTCATGTTATTGTATTGTTATATTATAGAGCATACATCTCTCGACCTTGCCTTGTTATAATAGTAGTGGCCCTTTAATTAGTCTGAGGCCAACGGTACCTATCCAGTGACACTAATATGGTCAATTTACCGGTGAATCAAATTTCAACCAGATTCCAACCAGTTTTTGGCATATAAAAATTAGCAGGACACGTACTATATATGTGTGCTTGCTTGATAAACTTTGCAGTTCGTCCAAATTCGAGGACATTTTTTACTTGGCGAAGCTCATGCTCTGACATACGCTCATTCGAGCAAACTAACCCGCTATCAACTACATGTTGGACCAAAACCGGACCGCTTGATTCATTTGCGCTGCGATTTTTATGAAGTTGTGGAACTATTTGGCCCTCAGCCACCCAACCCCTTGCAAGATATGATAACTTTGCCATCGGAGTGAAAGTTTGTTTATGCTGAAATAATTAGAAACACATTCACTCTAAATCGCGCTGGTAAAATTTTACTAAAAATTGGGTGAAACCTTTACCAACACAATGGTGCATATAGCACGACGCGAACGTTTAGTAACTTTTTACTTTTGTGTTGGGTAAAAAATATGTTACCCAATTTGGGTCAAATCTAGCCAATGTTGGGCAATTTTTACTCAACGAAGTGTAACAATTTAGCCAATATTAACTTCCCTTCTGCGTTGGGCGAATTGTTGTACCCAACATTTGGGTGAATAATTTCTTAATTATTGGGTCAAATCAACTAATGTTGGGGAATTTATTACCACTATTGTTGAGTTAAAATAACTAATTTCGCGACAGTATATTTAGATATATCTGGAAAATACATAGCACATTAATTTCGATGGACAAAACTATTTATTCTTTGCTGTGAATTGCCTAAATTATAAATCTATTGCATGACACTCTCACTCACAGTTACCGCTGTCTTTTGAGTTGACAATAAACGCTCTTTATTCATAATTATCAGTGTATGTTTAAGTCACGGGGTAAACGGCATCTAGACATTCCTTGTCAAATTACGTCGCTGTGCAGCTTTTCCCACATATCTTCTGAGCAGATAATGAGCATTCTTCGTTGATCATCTATGTTAAAATTATCTGTTAGTCCCCTTTTAAGTCATCTAAGGTCAAAGGCACATATCCAATTATATTCCCCTGATCAGGTCACGAGGTGACCCGTGTACCAATGTTCCTACGTACTGTCCAAGCTGACAATGGGTGCTCTGTGTTGCTAATATATGATAATATAATCTGTTAGCTCCCATGTAGGATCAACTGTAACTATCAAATGGTACTCTCTGTGTCAATTCACCACTGCATATAAATTTCCAGCGACCAGGGTCCACCCGTCTTGGGTATATGATCAATTATTTAATTAAAATTTCTTAGTAGTGACCTTTAATTAGTCAGATGCCAACAGTAACTGTCCCGTGACACCTATATGGTCAATATACCATGTGAATAAATTTTCAACTACCAGATTCCAAACAGTTTTTGGCATATAATCAATTATTCAATTAAATTAATTGTTAGTGCCCTTTTAATACATATGACGGCAACTATCCGGCCACGACAATCCCCATTTGGTCGCCCATAGCAGGACAGAGATCGAACAAACAAACACAATTGAGTTGTATTGGTATATATTATG
Source organism: Siphonodentalium dalli (assembly GCA_032622095.1). NCBI lineage: Eukaryota > Metazoa > Mollusca > Scaphopoda > Gadilida > Siphonodentaliidae > Siphonodentalium > Siphonodentalium dalli. Next base: position 288,653,982 of record CP136064.1, on the reverse strand, counting down.
CTGGTACGGTTTCCAGCAGATACCAAACCAGTATTGGTACGAAACGTCTTTCAACTCAACGTCGAATTTGTCAACATTGAATGAAATTTGGGGGGGGGTGAAATACAAATGGTGCCATATATGGTTGTGTAATGAAACTGTATACCTTCGAATGACTCCTTTAGTTCCATGAAGCCATATTCTTTCAACTTGCTGATAACGAAATCGTCAGCCATTTTTACTTTGTTTTAACAACATGGCGTGGTCAGGTCGCGATGAACCAATGGCCCGAATGGAATCACGTGACCATTACTATAAACTTAGTAAAATAACACGTGAAATGATTTTACTGCAAATGATTTATGATTAACCCAATGCATGGTGCATTATCACTAGAAATTGGGTACATTTTACTAAACTGCCCAACACTCGATTACTATGGTATTTGGCTAAAATCTTTACCAACGGGATTTAGAGTGTTGCTCCTCGTTACTTGAAGCATTACAATGTCATGGTATTTGTCCATATAGAAAGTTAAACAATATCTCAAAGAAATCAACCTTTGTCACTGACATTTTCGTGTCTTGGCGGACAATGCAATTGAAATTCATATGGCCTGAAATACAGTTATTCAGTGAAATACTTAGATAACTCAATTGTTTTATTTTGTTCGACGATATTTGGGAATTGAAATGTAATGAAACTGCCAAAAGATAGCTAAGTCTCCTCAACTTCCGGCTCCTGTAATCTGTCGTCATTATTCTATTTGGATTCGAAAATAGATCAAGCCATGAATATCTACTCTGGCTACCCTGAGTCTCTGAAGACCATATCCCACTAATTCAAAACCTGAGAACTTTTTGAAGTTTTGACAGGGAACCTTATAAAGTCGAAAAATAGCGCGGGAATACATTTCTTTATTAAAGGTACTAAATCTGATCAGACGGTTTCCCATATCATCAAGTTACAACAACAACGACATTTCTTCAAAATTCGCTTTTGTTATCAGAATCGATTAATGACAACAAAATAATGCTAACCGCTGTCAACTATGGTATAAAATTTCCCATAACTTGTTATTTATCAACATGTTGTTCAACGAAATATGGCAGTATTATCATTTGAATATCACGAATTTTTGTCATATTACCATTTAATTTTAGAGTTATCCATCTTCATCCGCATTTTTTTCCGAGACCGTGGATTTGACAGCTCTTTTCTGGGCCACAAATAATTCCACATTTAGAGAAATAACACATTTCAAAAATCGATATCTGATCACTCTGATCTTTGATAGGTTGGTTCCTCGACTCGAATCAAATATTGTTACCCCCGAAACCAAATAAATAGTAATATACATTGTAGGAGCGTTATTTTGGATTATGCATCTTTAATACCGGTTGCTTAATAGTTTATTCATCAGTAAGCGAAGGTCCCAGGTCGAGAATACATTATTTAAGGGAATTTATGGGTGATTTTGCTTTGCGCCACTTACAATAATGGAATTTATCCAAGGTAATTAATATGCAATTTGTTTTCTATATCGGCTCACTAAAGTCACAAAAAAGCATGTATTTTCTAGCTGGGATCACCCCACACTATGATGTTGATCATGGAGAAACAACTATAAATAAAGAAATATATTCCCTTGCCATGTTCGTGTAATGGTATCATGTTCCCAGTCAGAAGGGGTCAGAACATCCAAAAAATTCCAGGTTTTTTACTGGTTGAATATGATCTCTATATATGGGTGTTATAGACATAGTAGATATTCATGGCATGATCTAGATTCGAAAATGTGTGTGAACGTGTGTTCAAATATGCAAATAAATAACAAGAATAAATATAAATATATTTTATGACGATATGATTTTTTACAACACATTGAACATGTAAACTATACAGAACATTTCGACACCGCGGTGTATACTTTGCATGTTTTCAGCAATCTGATAAATATGTGCGCTATCTGGGTCAACAGGGAACGCAGCTGGTTAAGTGATCCTGCTAATTTGTGACCCGCCATATCAAATCCAGTCGGAAGTCGGGATTTTTTTACCCTGTGCCAATGCATTCTCTTATATATGCGAGTCGACCATAGGTCGCCTCGCATATATAAGAGAATGCATTGGCCTAACAATATTTATCATTTTTTTTAAATAAATGTTTCTTACAATTTTTAGGACATAAAATAAAAAAACATCCATTACCCAGCAGGGAGCCCCACACATATATAGAAGCATATAGAAGAGTGTCGTCTGCTCATGTTTGTCTGGGGCTCTGTATGGGTGAAATTATAAAATTGTTAAAGAATACAAGAACAAATTATTAAAATTGTTAGGCCAATGCATTCTCTTATATATGCGAGGCGACATATGGTCGACTCGCATATACACATGTATAAGCGAATGCATTGGCACAGGGTAAACAAAATCCCGATTTACGACTAAATTTGATATGGCGGGTCACACAATAATACGGTATGTTATGATTGTTGACGTGCGGATACATATATAAGAGAATGCATTGGCCTAACATTTTTTTTAAATAAATGTTTCTTACAATTTTTAGGACATAAAATAAAAAACATCCATTACCCTGCAGGGAGCCCCACACATATATAGAAGCATATAGAAGAGTGTCGTCTGCTCATTTTTGTCTGGGGCTCTGTATGGGTGAAATTATAAAATTGTTAAAGAATACAAGAAATAATTATTAAAATTGTAAAAAATTGTTAGGCCAATGCATTCTCTTATATATGCGAGGCGACCTATGGTCGACTTGCATATATAAGAGAATGCATTGGCACAGGGTAAACAAAATCCCGACTTACGACTGGATTTGATATGGCGGGTCACATTTGTTATAATGCTGGTTGGTTCTGCCGAATTTATAAGATGCTGGTGGGGCAATTGTTGCTCTGAGGAAAACGTAGTTTTTATTTCTTCTCAAGTTGTAACTTTCTCGGCGTTTGGATAATCGGAGCCATTTAAGCAAAAAACAGTGTAATGATGGCTGCGTTGGTGTTTACAAAACGACAGAAACAGACATTTTGATTATGTTCGGATTGCAACAATCAATGCACCCTTACTACACTAACGCATCATTGATGAGTAGTTACTTTATTCATCATTTCTAGACTAAAGCATTATTGTGAGTAGTAATCCCATTAGTAATGTTCAGATAATAAGTTCAACAAACAACCATATTTCGTTTGTTGAACTATTATCAGAGTGCAGAGTACAACGTGTGCGGTCGGTGGTCGACCGATTACCTCATGAAGATCTTGACAGAGAGAGGTTACTCGTTCACCACCACCGCCGAGCGTGAAATCGTCAGAGACATCAAGGAGAAACTGTGCTATGTTGCATTGGACTTCGAGCAGGAAATGGCCACCGCCGCTTCCACCTCATCCCTGGAGAAGAGCTACGAATTGACCGACGGTCAGGTCATCACCATTGGCAACGAACGATTCATGTGTCCAGAGTCCCTATTCCAGCCATCCTTCTTGGGAATGGAATCTGCTGGTATCCACGAGACCACATACAACTCCATCATGAAGTGCGATGTTGATATCAGGAAGGACTTGTACGCCAACACCGTCTTGTCCGGAGGTACCACCATGTTCCCAGGTATTGCCGACAGAATGCAGAAAGAGATCACCGCTCTTGCCCCAAGCACAATCAAAATCAAGATTATTGCTCCACCAGAGAGGAAATACTCCGTATGGATCGGTGGCTCCATCTTGGCTTCACTCTCAACCTACCAACAGATGTGGATCAGCAAGCAGGAATACGACGAATCCGGCCGATCCATCGTCCACAGGAAATGCTTCTAAGCGCGAAGCGTTCTCTTCTACGCCCGCACTAAATCCTCCACGAGCGGCGAACTATTTGTGGTGCTCCTTGTCTGTTTGTGTGCGTCTATGAAACTCATGAACTATACAATCCATACCAACACCTGTGTTTATAAACATTTAAATCAAAGAATTCTTCTCATTATCGGAGTCGGACACTCTAAAACATCTAACACATTATAATTTCGAAAAGATTAGTGCACAAAAGAGGGGAAACAACTTCGGAGCTACTGCAGTGATTGTTAATCCTTTGTATACACGAATCATCAACCTTTCGTATGGGAATCAAAAAACACTATCAATGTTATTTTGTTTACCATTTTATTTATTGAGAACTATTTGTTTACTATCACATCACCCCCGTGTACGTGGTATCGCCAAAACCGAGAATATGGGAAAGTCATTTTCACGTATATGATATGGGTATATGTTTGTTTCTCGTCGTAATACAGACATGGAGCATCGTATGTGTATGTCCACACGAAGCAGGAGTATTTATCCATTAGTTGTCATTTAGTTTTCCCAGATCAGACCATTAATTTTCTTTTGGCAAATGTTTTCAATGGTGTTTTTGCTTTTGCTAACTCAAATTTTCCAGAACATCCATTCACTAGTATAGTTCCTGGACTCCCACGCTTCCAAAACAAATGCCGGTATATAGTTGAATCTGTCAATGAAGCATACGATTTGACAGAATTTAAAAAATCCCTGTCGTTCTCAATATCCGCGCGATATGAAGGGACCACTGTCGGTCCAGATGCGAACGGCACAGATGAAGATGCGCCAAACGCCGAGTTTCTGTGCAGTAAATATGCGTATTACTTAAGGAGTTGTGATGAGTTTTCGAGTGTTTTTATGTGTATCTGAGACTGATAAATTGGACTGCGAATGTCATCTGAAATATAAATCCATAACATATTCGAAATATTGTGTGCATATATATTATGAATGTGTTTCAATTGAAATTAATTGAACATTCATCTCAGCATTCAGATTTGCGATCTCAAGAACGTGAATGAATGATAATGCGATACCTTGATCACACGCACGTGAATGCTGCCGTTTCGCATGCATGCAGCTAATTGGTTATTCGTTTAGTATCAACATGCTTGGACTTTGTATATAGACCACACATGCCAGACTACACACTACGGCGTATCAACGATTTGTCATAATCATGTTTATTTTACAGACTTTAAAGTATGACTCGCTCCCACTCGAGCAGACCGTTACGCGACAATGAAACCGAATCATCTTATTGAATATACATATATATATCGTATTGCTCCAAGTTGTGCAATTCTGGCTTTTTTGAGAGTCATCAGATAAAATTGTAACGATTCTATGTTAACACACTAAACATCCGAACATATATGTACACACACACAACAAAGTTACTGCTATTTATAATAAACACTTCACTGTGGAACATGTGCATACTGCCATGATTGTTATGTGCACATGTAAATTGCACTATAGTTTATAACTTTTCTAATTTAGCCCTAGGACCTCATATTTAATGGGCATAATATTTACACAAGACTTCATTATGTTATCGTATAGGTTGCATATACTGTAATTGATATGTATGTTTAACCGAAATGAATCTTATCTCCGTCCTGAGTTTGGTTTATGGTTCTAACCAAAACTGTTATGGATGTTCAGCATCAAGTCGCATCTGACTTTCCCTAACGCTTCGTCTATGGGCACAATTTCCAATGGCGCATCTGATTCAGACATGGTATTTCATAATACTAAATTCGAGATGCCACAAAATATCCGCGCAACACACAAGGGACCGGCCGAATTGACTGATTAAGGGATCAATTATAATTTTATGCGGACTGGCTGTTTTTGCTTTGTTCACAGACAGAGATAATTGTTGGGATTATAACTCCCCAAACTTTCACGAGGCCCGATGATGAGTATAACGTGTCATTCATCATAAATGTATTTGTCTTCGGGGAGAGTATTTGTTTTGTTGGTGCGGAGTCTTAACCTCTGTCAAACCATTCCCTATATATATATATATATATATATATATATATATATATATATATATAGCTATATATATATATATATATATATATATATATATATGTGTGTGTGTGGGGGGGGTGTGTGTGTGTGAGAGAGAGAGAGAGAGGGGGGGGTGTGTGTGTGTGGATATATATATATATATCCACACATAGCACATTGTGATGATACATGTACGGATGTTTAAGGTTAACATAGAATCGTTACAATGCCAGAATTGCATAATTTGGAGCAATACGATATATGCATATTCGATCAGATGATTCGGTTTCATTGTCGCGGAACGGTCTACTCGAGTGGGAACGAGTCATAAAGTCTGTAAAATAAACATGATTATAACAAATCGTTGATACGCCGTAGCGTGTCGTCCGGCATGTGTGGTCTATATACAAACTCCAAGCATGTTAATACTAAACGAATATCCGATTAGGTGCATGCATGCAAACGGCAGCATTCACGTGCGTGTGATCAAGGCATCGCGCTATCATTCATTCACGTTCTTGAGATCGCAAATCTGAATGCTGAGATGGATGTTCAATTAATTTCAATTGAAACACATTCATAATATATATGCACACCATATTTCTAATATGTTATGGATTCATATTTCAGATGACATTCGCAGCCAATTGATCAGTCTCAGATACACATAAAAACACTCATCAGAACTCGTTAAGTAATACGCATATTTACTGCACAGAAACTCGGCGTTTGGTCGCATCTTCATCTGTGCCGTTCGCATCTTTCTGGACCAACAGTGGTCTCTTCATATCGCGCGGATATTGAGAACGACAAGGATTTTTTAAATTCTGTCAAATCGTATGCTTCATTGACAGGTTCAACTATATACCGGCATTTGTTTTGGAAGCGAGGGAGTCCAGGAACTATACTAGTGAATGGATGTTCTAGAAAATTTGAGTGAGCAAAAGCAAAAACACCATTGAAAAAATTCGCCCAAAAACAATTAATGGTCTGATCTGGGAAAACTAAATGACAACTAGTGGATAAATACTCATGCTTCGTGTGGACATACACATACGATGCTCGATATCTGTATTACGATGAGAAACAAACATATCCCCATATCATATAATGAAAATGACTTTCCCATATTCTCGGTTTTGGCGATACCCTCGGTTTTGGTGATACCACGTACACGGGGGTGATCACATGATGATACCAGTATTGTGGTATGTCTGAAACAAATCCTATACAGGTAGAAATACTGGTGTTATCAGATAAATATTTATATAAGTAACGTGTTGCGATAAGCTTAAGTGATGTAGCTTAATTGATGTAGGTCGCGGTGTCAGATCGACCACCGACCGCACACGTTGTACTCTGCACTCTGATAATTGTGAGAGCGGACTTTATTTAATGGGGAATTCTCGTCACGCTCCACATAAGGGGTCCAGGGCTGTGTGAAAGAAACAGAAAATATATGTTGTAGCTTCGAGTGGAAATATGTAATTGTGACTCGATTCCTACAACATATATTTTTATATGGGTGGAAATTGACCCAGTGAACTGCAGTAAATTTACTTGGCTTGCACAAAAGCTAAAAATATATATAAAGGTATGTATGTGGCTAATTTCTGAATTAGTTTCTGGTATAAGAATTATTAACAGGTAGAAATACTGGTGTTATCAGATAAATATTTATATAAGTAACGTGTTGCGATAAGCTTAAGTGATGTAGCTTAATTGATGTAGGTCGCGGTGTCAGATCGACCACCGACCGCACACGTTGTACTCTGCACTCTGATAATTGTGAGAGAGGACTTTATTTAATGGGGAATGTAGTTGTAGTAGATGTTCCTGGACATAGCTCGAAGAAGGGTGAGATGTAGATCTATTGTTGATAAAGAGCGTTGATGGATGTCCTCTTCTTTGCTGATATATTTTCCAAGAATTGAATTGATGATAGCGGGGAATGTGCAGAATTTGAAAGTCTATTACATATATCCTAAATATACTGAACACAGATATAGTAAACTAGAAAAACACAAACTGACATATCTATGAGTAATAGGCATAACAATAAATTGTATTCTAACATATTTAACTGTCCTGGTCAATGAGTGGATAAATAGGTGAAATACATTTTGGTGCCGATGGAGCGACTTCGCTGTTTGGCGCAGGTAAAAAAGTAGGCAAAAAGGTTAGGAAACCTTGGTTATACACCCAAAGATATACACAATAATCGCCGCTTAAAATACGACGTGCTTTAAGAGCTTGAATAGGGTTAAGCCAGAAAGTATTTATGGGTGCAAGTTGAATTTCCGGAGTAAGTTTTGAGACAATTTCCAAATTGTCCCAAGTAACTTGAAGTTTAGGCCAGCAGGTGAAAGATAATTTTGGTTCCGAGTGAAAATTTTGGAATTGAAAATCACAGTGATTGGCAGAACATGGTAGCTTTAAAATGGGGAGAGCCAAAGCAATTCTACCGTTTGTGATTTCCATGATAACTTTTGATCCTGACTGGCGGGAAATTGCTTTACAGACTGCTATTAAAAGCGAAAGCCCCAACAGGAAGATAATGGCAGTATTAATGAACGTAAGGGTTAAACTGTTCACAGACAATGTAAATGGCTCGGTAGTGCTTATGAGTGGTGCTGGTGTACTATAGTGGAACATTGGCATAGTGTGACTTGTGTGTGAGTGACCCAACAAAACCAGTGCAGCTGACAAAACTTTAAACTTTCTATAAAGGACGAGAATGGCAAACATTGCTAAGACCGAAATGGATGTGGCAACAACGCTAAGAAGAAAACTTTTTGGTTTGTGCCTTCATCTGTTAGCAGTTCGCCGCTAAGAATTGGTCCCGCTAAGGAACTATATATAAGTCTGTCGTCCTTGGCATTTTGCGCCATTGTTTTGAGATTCAGATGCATGGAGTTGTCGTTGGCCAAGAATTTGGAGAAATTGTGCTTGTATAAATTAAATGCTGGCAGTGTAATGTCTGGTGATTCTGTAAACAATGTGCTGGCAGAAATATTTGTAAATGTTTGTGAGTAGAAAAATTGCTGAAGCATAGCAAGATTAACTGCATGTAATGTTGATTGTCTTGTGCTGTGTTGATTGCGTGATTGATGTCTAGCAGGTATATGTGATTTATTGGGACAAGACAATCTGCGGGATGGGATGGGATATGGGACAAAACGACAATCTGCGGGACAGAATTTCAAATTGCGTGGGACGGCCGATATCTCGAGGAATACAGGGTCTAGGGGGCTCATTTTGGTGTCTAATGAAAGGCCCACATTCGCCATATCCACACATATTAACCCCGCCACTGACCGGACACCAAAAGTTGCATTATTTGATCGACAATTGACCTAACATGGGGTGGAATTTGGGATAGAATGACAATCTGCGGGACGGCTGATATCTCGAGGAATACATTTCGTAGAGGGCTCCTTTTGGTGTCTAACGAAAGGTCCACATATTAACCCCGCCACTGACCGGACACCGGAAGTTACATTATTCGGTCGACAACTGACCTAACATTTATTGTCGCTTGTCGAGAGTGTGCAATGACAAGGCTTTTGTATTACGCAAAATGTGCAACCTGAAATCGTGTAGTTGGTATCGTGCGTGCATGATGCTTGAATGTGTGATATGTTGGTGAGTAGGATATGCGTTTTGTTTAATTGCTGAATGTTTGGTGTGATAAATGTGGATAAAATCGAAAAGTGCAAGTATTATTAATTTGTGCGATGTCGTTGTTTAGAAGTGCGATAGTGCAAGTGTATATAAAGGTATGTATGTGGCTAATTTCTGAATTAGTTTCTGGTATAATAATTATTAACAGGTAGAAATACTGGTGTTATCAGATAAATATGTATATAAGTAACGTGTTGCGATAAGCTTAAGTGATGTAGCTTAATTGATGTAGGTCGCGGTGTCAGATCGACCACCGACCGTACACGTTGTACTCTGCACTCTGATACTTATTATCTAAACATTTCCCTCAATGAATAACACTCATTCTGCATGTTTATGTATAATGTCGTCTGCTTGTATCACCTTAACAATGCTCCGAATGAATAATAGTCTAATCAGATGTGCACTGTTTACATGGATGGGAGAATGCATTTAGTATAGCATGAGTTAACAACATCGTTTTGTCCTACCATTATCATATACATGTATAGTATTTCAGCTGGAACAACCAACATCGTAGCAATTAAGCAGGTCCAACCAACATCATAGCAATATAGCAGGTCCAAGCAACATCACATAAAATTAGCAGGACAACTTAACCATGCTTGCGGAATCCCCTCCTCGTTCCTGTTTTTTTTCTTCTTTTTTTTCTGTTGCCGTTCCGCACGCCATCCGCATCAGCCGACAACCGGAGATGCCGTGCCGCACGCATTTCTCCTGATCAGCCGACCACCTCAGATCCCTTGGGTGTGGACATCGTCATATTGCTCATCATATCTATAACATACACACGCTGTAAGTACTGTAATGCAGTTCGGTGTCACGTTTTTTCAACGCTGCCGAATTTCAACTCAAAATGTCGCACCGCGATGGTGGGAGCCAAAAGTCTCCGTCTTCATGCCGGAGTCTTTTGGCTCCCAGCTTCGCGGTGCGACATTACGCAAAATTGCGGTTGGCATTTGAGAAAAAGAAGAAGAAGAAAAGAGCGAATTTCAAAGTAATTATATTATTGCTCCACGCCATCAAGCAGACGAGCTCTGCAGTCATAGACCTGTCGATATAAATTGACATAAGAGTGGTATGTGCAGAATAATTGGGCATTTTTTTCAGTCAAAACTCATGGTACGGTTAATTTTGTGTTAAACTGAAGTGTTATCGAGGCACCTATAAATGTTCGATTCTATGACGACGATGAGACGACGACGACTTATTATGATGATGATGATTCGACGAAGATGATGATGATAACGACGATGATGATATATACGCTGGTGATACTACAGCATTATCATCATCTAAGTCGTGTTAACCATTGAGTTCATTAAAGCATTCAGTCTGCATAACCGTCATACTCTTCCAACCTACTCCTACGTAACTCAACTCATTCCACATGAAACTACTTTATATTGAGACACTTATCAACCCGGCCCACCATGTGAGGCTGTGCGTATATAGGCGAATAAATAGACAGAACACAACGCGCATCTTAATCGAGACTCTTTTATCGAATGAGTTTCGGATGGCGCAATGATATATTTCGTCAGAGCGTAGCTCAAGCGAAATATAAATTTGCGCCGTCCGCAACGAGTTCGATAAAATATTCGAGATTATGATGCAAGTTGTGTTCTGTATTTATTCTACACCGTTCGGTCAGATACGTTCAATCCATGAATATCACCTCCATTGCTACTATAGCTACATTTATTGTTATTTAAGTCTGACAAATAACCAGTAATAATTATGGGGGATCACCGGAAGCGGATGATCTACGTAATGTTCGTCATCTTTCTTGGCGACCACGTCAACAAGAATAGTTCCGGCTTGTATTACACTAGAGGTATACACTAATATGTATCCAATGGCTCTGATTCCGTTGAATACATGTACCTCACGTCAATGGCTGTGATTCCGTTGAATACATGTGCATCAAGTCGTCAATGGCTGTGGTTCCGTTGAATACATGTGCCTCACGTCAATGGGTGTGATTCCGTTGAATACATGTGCCTCACGTCGATGGGTGTGAAATAAATGTTTAAAACCTTAAGCCTGAAGTCCCCAGTTATTTGAAACAACTTGAAGTGTCTGAAATCACTCTCACAAGAAGGGTCTGATTACAAAGTCAACTGGAAACGACTCCCCCAACAGTCAACTGGAAACGACTCCCAAAAGTCAACTGGAAACGACTCCCAAAAGTCAACTGGAAACGACTACCAAAAGTCAACTGGAAACGACTCCCAAAAGTCAACTGTAAACGACTCCCAAAAGTCAACTGGAAACGATTCACAAAAGCTTAAAGCTTGATGTCGAATCCGTTTCATATCATCAATGCTAATACTTGTTTTGTAATATGTAAATAATGACCAATATGGAATAAGTACTGTTTACCCCAAATAATGACACATGTACCAAAATGCACAAGGTTTCAATGTTACACCGTTCAGTCCAATAGTCGTGTATGGGCTAAACTATTTGCTTCACAATTTTACCATTTTCATTTAAAATGTCAATTATATAGTTATACATGTATTTAAAATTATATCAAATTTGTTTATTGTACCATTTATTCTGGGGCAGCAGGAAGACGTCCTAATTTAATTTGAAACTGATATTCAAATCGTCACACACTTTACAGGTAAGATTACTTCTTGATTATAAATTTCCAATCAAAATATGCTCGCTGCCGTGATTGTCGAAAAGCGGTGGTCTGTTGTTTAAACACTCCATCACCAGGTACATAACTGACGACGATTCCAGTGAAATTTAGCATTTTACTTCAGACTTACACCTACACTTACATTCCACAACTGCTTACTCATGTACATAACTATAAATTTCAAAATTAACCCTTTAGAAAACTCGCGGCCTATGCTTACGTTCCTAATTTCTAAATTTGTAACACCTAACTATGTACCACGCTCCCATGTTTTACTGAAACTACCGGTATGGGACAATCATAAAACTAAAGAATATTTTAATACTCTACGTATAACTAGTTCATTTATGATAGTGCGTGATTCTACGATACTGGTACGCATACTCTGTCATATGTATACCTATATTTTCCAAATTTCAAAACACCAGGCATACCTCTATTATGCTCCTGTTTTTAATTTTACTGACTATGGAATTGTCCAAGTGGCGCTTCGGAATGTGTACCTAGATAATGATCACCTTTGTCCATGTTACCGAAGACAGGTTTACCCTTGTATTCTGTGGTTTTCCCAGCCCCCCCCCCCCGGATCTCTATATTTTACAACAAAATATGCTCGCTGTCGTGATTGTCGATTTAGCCGTCGGTATGACCAGGCGGTCCGCATTAGACAGGTACTATTAAATATTTCGAAGATACAAAGGAACTACAGCTAAACCACTGGTCTGGCTGGACCAGGTTTAAACCAGATATGACGAATGCGTCACTTATACCTGCTGTCGCGGGTTTAAACCACGGATTTAGCTGTCAAACGGCTGGTTAAACCTAGAGGTTTGCGTAGACCAGGTTTAAACCGGAGATGACGAGTCCGGCCAATATGGGCTTATTTCTAAATCAAATAAGTCAAATATAAACCAATGTTAATATTTAGATCCAATATGAACCCAATTGCAGGAGGATATGTTGTGTGGTACATCGCTCGCGGACACACAAATATGTGAATTTGAAAACATGCATATGCTACAACAAGACTTACTGTATCTGGATATTCCTGGATTACTCATCTAAGGATGTTAAATACGTTACACTCACCATATACACATATGAAGCCGAATTCGTCGAATATGTGGAAGCTACAGCTATAATCATGCCACGAACCCGGCTCCTTATGCCCCATCTCCATGTTACACTCACCATATACACATATGAAGCCGAATTCGTCGAAGACGTGGAAGCTACAGCTATAATCATGCCACGAACCCGGCTCCTTATGCCCCATCTCCATGTTACACTCACCATATACACATATGAAGCCGAATTCGTCGAAGACGTGGAAGCTACAGCTATAATCATGCCACGAACCCGGTTCCTTATGTCCCATCTCCATAAGTGCGCAGTCCTCGAAATTAGCATTCAAACTCGTCCCCGGCTGATCACGTGCCCAATTCGTGTAAGTCACCGGTGCGCCTAAATGTACATAATATATGGTGAGAGTTAGAGCCCATGTGGTTTCACACTATCACCTACGGAGGATTTGGTGCCCTCAAGTTGGTATCACCATTGAACCATCGCAGAAACCCACGTCCGAAGATACGCAGTCCTGACGTTTAGAGGACAAGTCTGAGCTTAGTGTGCCTGTCATTTGCAGAATGAGGTCCCCAGAGGGTGAATTGAGTGATGCTATCCCACATATCGTGCTATCAATCATATCATCACCAAATTCACCCTCTGTGGACCTAATTCTGTTTTGTCTCATCTGCTATGGGAGACATAGACTCAGATTGAAATTCCCAAATTGTGAATATTGTGATGTACACCCATTGGGAACCTCGATTAGGAAAAATGTGTCGTCTGCCAGTTTGGAGATATAGAGAAACTTAACTAAAAAAGAAATAGAATCTATTTGAAGAAGTTTCTTTAGAAATTTGATAATAAAGAAACTTTCCAGAGAAGGCCTAAGCAGCATGATGTCCCCAGAGGGTAAATATGGTGAAGCTAGTCCGATATGCGGGATAGCGTCACTAAATTCACCATCTGGGGGACCTCATTATGCAAGTGACAAGAACACTAAACTCAGGCTTGTTATGGGATAGGGCGCTCCATAAACGAATAAATAATGTTTAGTTAGACTACTCGTACATCCACACCGTTTTCGGTAAATCATCCACCAATGTTTACTAATCATAAAAACATAAATGAAAAAATAAAAAAATTTATCGAGACTCCGTGACGTCACGAAGTAACTCTATTGCCAAATGAATCGGTGAAATTGTGATGCGGCGCGCGCAATAATCTGGTGGATTTAACAGACGATTCAATTCCGCATTGAGTATTTGTTTCACTTCTGTGTTACTGTTCCAAATAATGCTTTCTGATTATCAGATACGGGCTTTTATAGAGAATCAGGTGCCGACAAATACCAAAAATAGTCACAACATTTTTATTCCCAAAATTTTGATAAACATACAGATGGGTAATAAAAATGTCATTGTACAATGTTTTGTACAGTATGTGTTTCTCTTGTACTCGCCCAGGTTGTGGTGAAATGTCATATTGGACTCGACACTGTGTGTCTCGTCCAATATGACTTTTCACCACAACCTGGACTCGTACAAGAAAAAAACACACACTGTACACAACATTGTATAATAACTTTATAATAATTCACCACATGGCAATGAAATACGAGAGTGTTGTATCATATAATAAATAGAATCTACAACTCGTCCCAAGTTTATAGCCTAAGTTACAAAACTCGTACAGAAAATTAGGTCTGGGCCTCGCCCAAGGTTAGGTCCAAACCTATATTACTGGATTCCTTTTGTAAATTCCGTTATAATGTGGGGACTAGTTGTAGATCCTCTATATTCTATTTCATCCATTACTACCTTTTTATCGAAAGAACACATTTGCCAATACTTTCACCCGTCAATTTTGACTGTATAGTAACCAATGGGTTAGGTATAGTTCACTCGAACCGCTTCGCGGCGTGAACTCTACCCACCGACTGGGCACTGTACCCGCGTAGTCAGCCCCAAGCCAAACTCTATATATTTATTACTTATTGTTGTTGTGTTCTCCAATCATCACTCTTTATACCACTGTGAATCACCGGGACACACCGGGACACACTGCGAATCACCGGGACACACCGTGAATCACCGGGACACACAGTGAATCACAAGGACACACCGTGAATCACCGGGACACATCGTGAATCGCCGGGACACACTGTGAATCACCGGGACACACCGCGAATCACCGGGACACAACGCGAATCACCGGGATACACCGTGAATCACAGGCACACATCGTGAATCGCCGGGACGCACCGTGAATCACCGGGATACACCGTGGATCGTATGTATTCCAAGCGAACTTTCTACATGTATATGACTATACACAATCAAAAATCATTTCGTCATTTTAGAACAGTAATTATAAATAGTATAATACGGCACATGTGTTAAAAAGAAACTATATTACTATATTGTCTTCCATTCAGTATTTGTTGTGTGATGAAATCAACACATTTGTCGATCAACACTTTCAAGATTAGTTTTTGACGGCCTATAGTGTAATATTAAAGATACATATTCCGATTCGATGGTATCATCCAGTTAAAACAACAACGGAATTTAACCAAAAGCCGATTTAGTTATCAAAATTAGTTCATTACCAATAAATACTCACAACAATACCAATCACAAAATCATATTTACGGTAAAAGTCCTACAATGACGGGTTTCTTGGCAGTTTGGTTTGGATGTGAGCGAGTGTGGTTTACAACTTCCATATATATAGTGATTCCGAATTCAAATTGAAATTCCCCAACATGTTTTGTCACGAACGTAAATACAAAGTTTTCCACGTGGTGCCATATAACATGTCTATTTACATGGATAAACCCGATTCGTAAAATAAGTATCCGCACGTCAACAATCATAACATACCGTATTATTGTGTGACCCGCCATATCAAATTCAGTCGTAGGTCGGGATTTTTTTTACCCTTTGCCAATGCATTCTCTTATATATGCGAGTCTACCATAGGTCGCCTCGCATATATAAGAGAATGCATTGGCCTAACAATTTTTTACAATTTTAATAATTTGTTCTTGTATTCTTTAACAATTTTATAATTTCACCCATACAGAGCCCCAGACAAACATGAGCAGACTACACTCTTCTATATGCTTCTATATATGTGTGGGGCTCCCTGCTGAGTAATGGATTTTTTTTAATTTTATGTCCTAAAAATTGTAAGAAACATTTATTTAAAAAAAATGATAAATATTGTTAGGCCAATGCATTCTCTTATATATGCGAGGCGACCTATGGTCGACTCGCATATATAAGAGAATGCATTGGCACAGGGTAAACAAAATCCCGACTTACGAGTGGATTTGATATGGCGGGTCACATTGTTGATGGCGATACTTTCCATCGAATTATATTCCGAAATAAATTGGCCGCCACTGATCGCACATGGAACCCCGACCTTACTTGACCTCTCGTAACGGCGTGTGCGCATATCTGTACTATTTCTATAAGAAGTCAGCTGATTTTTGCCAGGCCGCCAAATATTTCCGGTGGTGAAAAACAACAGATTTCAAACATCGATATCTGATAACTTTGAGCTTTGATGGGTTCTTCAACTCGAATCAATTATGTTTTACCCCCGAAGACAAAAAATAATAATTTAGGGGCATTCAATCGGATTATGCTTCTTTAAATTATGTAAGATTGTGATTACCTGATTCCCATATCCAATTTCCCTCCTGAGTCTCATCGTTGAATCCAATCCATGCACCGATTTGATCATAGTTCATATGGCCGAGGGTGCTGAAAATGAAATCCTGGGTCGAGTTGTCGGGGATATCCACCAGATGTCCATGCGTTTGTAAACAATCAGCATGTGCTCCGTCCCACGTGCGCTTCTTGTACGTCACAAACGTATAACATCTGTCTTCAAATACACGCAGGTACTGATCACGTGGTACAGCAACAGGACAGAGGTCACTGTCTGCTCCAAAATAGAGATCGAATAATTATGTATAAAATTTATTTCATAGCCTGACAACTGAACGTTGCTCAAATATTAAAGGCCCACTTAATTTTCGAGTCACCGATTATTTTTTATAGTGCCTTGATATACGGTTTTAATAACAATCTATACCATAAAATATTATTAAAATACTTATAATTCATCACCATTTGAACCGTCTGTGTCTCAGATGTGCCCATAGAGAAATATAAAACAGCTGAAGTCATAGAAATATTCCCCCCGAATGCAACATAATTCAAACAAAAAATGTTCCTTCAATGAAAGAAGAATAACTCTATCTTTAAGATATAGAGTTATTCCCCCGCCATTGAAAATAATTCACTTTGCACTACAAATCAGATGAAACTTAAGCACAAATATATGTCAGTAACTCAACAAAAACAACATGTTCACAGTTTATTACACCGGATAAGTTGATTTTACAATGTTTTGGAGCTTCCTCTTTCAAATGGTATATAATGTGCATGATCTGGGGGTTCGAATGGTGCTTTAATGATTGTATCCAATAAAAACACGATGTTTGCTTTTACTGTATATTTAAATCCCAAACTCATATAGATATCACTCGAAAAACAGTCAAGACATTCAAGGACATTGCGTAAAAAGTGACAGTTAAATCTTTTAGACAGCGATTATTTACAATACCAACCGATATCGCAGGTTGATTTGTGTCGAAGGTAACGTAGTCTACACTTAAATATCCTTCTCGTGAGGGTATTTCACCCCGGATTAAGTTGTTCTGGTTTACCCATAGTGAGCCCCATGACAGCGGTGAGCAGACGACAGTCAGCAGTTGGTACTGCTATTTTGCTATGATGTTGGTTGGTCCTGTTGAAATGATCTGATGCTGGTATACCAAACTGATGTTTTTTTGCGAAAAAGGTACCGCTATATTCCTCAAGTTTCCATTTTCTCGGCATTCGGCTAATCCAAACGAATCGAGGAAAAGTCACTATGTATGCATGTATGTATGTATGTATAAACAAATAATAAACTATAAACTGTAAATATTTTAAAGGGGGGACTGTACCCTAAATTTGAAAATTTATGGGACCATCTCCTTTTATACTCAACATAATATATGCAACAAATAAATGAATTTGAGCCATGGGTGAGTGCAAAATACACTCATGTTTTCTATGAATGATGCAAACAACATGGTAATTATAATGAAAATGAATTTATGATCAGCCATTTATTCATTTTCATTATAATTACCATGTTATTCGCATCATTCATAGAGCACACAAGAGTATTTTCGACTAATCCGTGGTTCAAATTCATTCATTTGTTGCATATATTCTGTTGAGTATAGAATGGCCGGATTTAGTGTACAGTACCTCTTTAATGGCCGGATTTAGTGTACAGTACCCCTTTAATGGCCGGATTTAGTGTACAGTACCCCTTTAATGGCCGGATTTAGTGTACAGTACCCCTTTAATGGCCGGATTTAGTGTACAGTACCTCTTTAATGGCCGGATTTAGTGTACAGTACCTCTTTAATGGCCGGATTTAGTGTACAGTACCTCTTTAATGTCCGGATTTAGTGTACAGTACCTCTTTAATAATGGTTATGTTGGCTGTTGCAAACCGACTATGATCATAGTAGTTAATCCTGCCGTTTTGCGAACATATGTACATATATTTTCTTTAATGTCTCATATATACACATTGTTTTCCCTCTCAACTAACTCGGATTAGCCAGACGCCGCGAAAATAACAAATAATAATAACACAGTAACGGTAATTCCTCTTTATAGAATAGTTTTCCGCATAACACCATGTCCTATGACCCCTATAGCCACGTCCCTGCATGTCATATGATGCTCGTGGCTCCTGTTGAATTGATATGATGTGTGGGGCCAAATGTAGATCCTGTATACTTTTTTAGTAGAAGCAAGCCACTATAAACTATTCAGTTTGGAGGGATTTTTAAGACTCTATTCCAATTTGTTATCAAGCCGGAAGTAGAAAAAGATGAGAGGGTACCGATATGGTGAAAACTGCATGTAAATATTTCACCCCTATAGCCTTCAAAACGAAAATCTCCAAACAACCCATAATGTTAACTCTGATCTTCCTGAGCACATCTGCTGCGTCGCCTCAACCAGTAAGCAATAAAGGCAAGTGGGTCGGGTGATTTTGGGACGTATCGCGGCTATTTTGGGTCGATTTGGTCAAAAACATGAGCAAAAATCACCGAAAATATGCCGATTTTTGCTTATGACGGCAGCCATCTTGGATTTGGAGGTCACGTGACATTAAAAAATTGGAATAGAGTCCAATAATTTAGCACAACCCATCCTGATGTTGAAAATATACATGCCTTGCTTCTACTAGAAAAAGTATACAGGGAGTCAGTTTTATAACAGTTGCCCTCACACTATGATGATTTTAGAGCAAAATTATGCTGTTAGGAAAATGTACCGATATATTTTGTGTGTCAAACATTCAAAAACATATATATTGCGATATATTTGAATACTGGTTGTACTAATTGTTTCAAATCGACTGTTCGTCAACTATAATCAAGATGATTATTCTTGTCGTTTTGCAAACACCGGCGCAGCCATTATTAACTCCTTGAATATGGGAGATCTAGGATCAGATTGAACTTTGTAGGTTGGTACATGGCTTGTGACTTTTTACCCACGAAGCCAAGGAAATAGTAATTTGCCAGCCTTAATTCGGATTATGTATCTTTGTGGCATTAATAATGTGACTCTCACCAAAAAATGTGCTGAAGGGTACACGGGTTATGAAAATGTGCTGAAGGGTACACGGGTTATGAAAATGTGCTGAAGGGTACACAGGGTTTGTGATCGGCACTAATGCAGTTACCTTAACTTTGTTACTGAAAATCTGGCGCTCATCTGCAATTTGTTTTCAGTTCATTTAAACTTTCATTCGAACGTAAACAAAAAAATTACCTTGCGGACATCATGTCAGAATCGACAACTAAACATCATTTATAACGAGATATCACACAACCTGTGTACCCTTCTGCACTTGTTCTGGTGTGAGTGACCCCTTCAGCATTATTAACGTTTTCAAAAGTATATATGTTCTTGAATGTTTCATACAGACACTGGCTTTTTCTCAAAATAAGAGTACTTTTTCGTAACGGCATTGGTTAGCTTTTGCCTTAACAGTATCATAGCAATTCAGCAAGACCCCCACATCATAGCAATTCAGCAAGACCCCCCCCCCAACATCATAGCAGACTAACACCACCACCTGACTATAGTGGTATACACATATACATGTAACTTACACATACCTCTATCTACTCAAAATATCTCTAGAAATGTGAGCGATCGTTAATAGTATTTATATATAGACTTCTCTGTAAATAATTTGTCACATATCGACGGACATGTAATAACCATGACAACCACTTACCTCCTCCAAAACTCCCCGAAATTATACAAACGAATACAACATAAACTATAAGCATGGCTGTCTATCGGAATGTCTGCTAAAAATGACCTTATCAGAAGATTAGCATGTGTTTATTCGTAGTTTATCTCACTGTAAAGGGTCACTGGGTGCAGTGCAATGACTCAATCTGACAAGGAACCGTTGGTGACGAAGTTCACATGACCGCAACGTGATAATAAAATACGAACCGTGCACGAGTATTTCGGTAGACGGGCCCATGTTATACATGACTCATATGTCATCGACAGAAAGTCATAATGTCACCGTGCACGAGTATTTCGGTAGACGGGCCCATGTTATATGTCATCAACAGAAAGTCATAATGTCACCGTGTCACCGTGCACGAGTATTTCGGTAGACGGGCCCATGTTATTATATAAGGATTAACTGTCATGTGGACTGTTTTTATGGAGATGTAACGGTGAGGTAAGTGGACATAACTTGTGTAAAACCCGAAGGGTTTTACATACAAGTTATGTCCACTTACCTCACCGTTACATCTCCATAAAAATAGTCCACATGACAGTTAATCCTTATATTTATATACATTTAGCGAAAAAGCCACTTTTGTAAATATATTTAAATCGAAAAGTGTATCGTGACAAGATCAGCCCAAAATACCCAATAGCACCCTTGGCAAAAGTTAATAGGAACAATTTCTCTTCATGTTGAAACCCGATGATGTATTAAGTCAATCCTGCGCGAGTCAAAATGCGCCCAAAGCACTACGCGTTCGTCTTTCCAAACCTAATGACGTATCGATGGTGTTATTAGCTTGCTGTTATTAGGCGTTGCGCATTCACCGAGAAATAACTGCAACTAGCCACGTGGGCGCCGACCAATCAGAATGCTGGATTTAGTGATGACAACACTTAGTGTGTAAATATACATGACTCATATGTGAGAAAGTGACAATGTCTTCTTTGCAGTTTATGGGAGCCACTGGGCGCCATGCATGCAGGGTCAATTATATACGGCATGTGACGAAGTTCGCATGACCGCAAGGCCTGACGAAAAACGTGTGCCAATACATGCTCTTATATATATGTGTGGGGCTCCATAAAGGGTTAATTATTAACTTTTGCTTTTTCAGGCCCCAATAAATTACGACAAGGCAGTGACAACTATCATTGGAATGACATCGAGGATCAACAAAGCTCTGACATCTGTAGAATTAGGTCCCCATAGGGTAAATTTAGTAACCAAATTCACCCACTGTGAACCTCGCTTTGCATTGACCTCATATTCTGATTGAACTGCTATGGGAGATCTATATATATCAGATTGAAGTTCACCCACTTGGGCACCTCGGTTTTTTGTGCATTTTATCTTTGTGCGAATTAACGAGGAAGCTGAACAGAAGGGATCAACAAGTAACTTAAACAATGTTTTTGTGACTTATATGAGCCGATACCGCAACAAACATTGAATTACATAACCGGGAGAAATGTCATGACTGTATAACCGGGAGAAATGTCATGACTGTATAAGCGGCGAAAAGAAAAAAAAGTCAATTAAATCGTGCAATTTCGAGTTTCGGAACCTTTATATATAGTGGAATGCATTTTTAAGGAACATATTTTGAGTAATACAAATATAGTACCTCCACTGTTTTTATGTTCTGTGTTATATATAAACTTCCCTGTTACAACGTCAAAAGGTTCCCAGGTTTTGTATTGGTGGAGTATGATCTCTATAATAATAATAAATATATTTTATATAGCGCTTTATCCCAGATGGCCCAGAGCGCTTACATTCATATTAGTACCCTGCCCTCTATCACAAGTGATATACATACATCTATACACACCACATACCTATATACACATACATCAAAATTATTAAACAACATCTGAGGTAACTTCCCCATAGTGAGCACATAATAATTCACTCTTTAACAAAGTTTTGAATTCGGTCAGAGAGTTTGCAAATCTTGTGTCGTGTCTCAGTGAGTTCCAAACATTTGGCGCATACGATTCAAATGCTCTATCGCCATAAGTTTTCAAATTGTTTGATGGAATATCCATTAGAGCTTGTGCCTTTGACCTCAGATTCGTAGGTGGAACATACACACTTAAAAGTTTATCAAAATATTGAGGCAATACAGGGAGAATGCTTGAACTCGATTCTGATTTTTTATAACAGAATGACTCTATGTGCGTAGCTAGAGTAGATATTCATGATACAATCTAGTTGACCGGGGTAAGAAACCTATTCGAAATTCCCTACTGGTCCTGGGGAGGGGGCATAAGGTATTTTACGAGGAGGATCGGGTAAAAAAGATGCAGACTGACCAGAACTCAAATCATGCACCCCCTCCCACCCCCTCCCACCAGCAAATTGAGAGTTAATACGAAAACAACGAGCTACCAGTTCGCTATCCAAAAACTATTCGAAATCCGCAGCCTCTAGTTCGATCTCCGCAGCCTCGATTTCGATCCAGGTTGAAATTGCCTGAACTTGACGAGTCGTTAAAACGAGTAAAAATACCAAGAACAAAAATCTTAATTAAAAGCGAGTGCGTCACTTTAACGAACGCATATATTATAACAATAGCGATGCGTGTGTTAAAATTACCCCCGCTTGTGACGTCATGTTGTCATCACAACAGCGATGCGTGTGTTAAAGCGGCGCGCTCGTTTTTAATTTAGATGTTTTGTATTTATATTTTGTACTTGTTTTTAAAGACAAGACCCTGTGATTGTATCATTCTGCAATGACACAAGTGCGGTGACCACAATCCCCATTGTTTTAGTGTTAAATTATGATCGCAAATATACTAAAAAAAACCTTGTCCGATGACATTAGAAATCTTAACAAAGTATGTCACAGAGTCATGCTCACTGTATATTCGAAATTTCAAATAGCACATTCCATGGTAAGATTAATTTCGACGTTTAATATTTTCTATATCATTAAACACCCTGAAATTCTGAAAACACCTTAAAATGGGGCGGGGGGTAAAGTGAAATATCAGCGTGGCTCCACATCTAAAATCAATAAACATGTGAACACACATATGTGCAAAATGTCATGCTTTAGTCATAAAGTGAACAATTGTGTTACTGGTCTACTCCACTATTTTAGTCATTGTGGTGTTTGTCAGAACAATTATGCATCTATAGATGGTACAAACAGTGCTTTATTTCGTTTAACTTTGTGTATACTAAATGGAATTCCCACTGAGTTATAAAAGTATATATATTGGAATGGTCTATTATTCATCTGGAGGGATATTCAGGGAAAAGAAGCAGACAACAGATCACCCAAGTACAAAGGATTCATACATTTGTTGGAGGTTAAATGGTCAGACAATAAGCTCAACAAAACACCGACGGTTGAACTAATTATCGGAACATTTCCAAGGGATAAAGTTATATCGTCTCTGAGTATTTAGTTCACAAAGGGTTAAAATGAAGAAAAAAACATGTAAAGCGACTTGAGTCCGGCCATCGCTGCTACAAAATATTAATACATTAATGAGGAATTACGCAACACCTTGTATTAAAATATTAACAAATTAATGAGGATTTACGCAACACCTTGTATTAAAATATTAAGAAATTAATGAGGAATTACGCAACACCTTGTATTAAAATATTAAGAAATTAAGGAGGATTTACGCAACACCTTGTATTAAAATATTTATAAATTAATGAGGTATTATGCAACACCCCGTATTTTATCACAATCAATGTTGTCTGTAGTATAGCTGAAGAGGTCACTCTCACCAAAAAAAGTGCTGAAGGGTACACAGGGTTTGAAAATGTGCTGAAGGGTACACAGGGTTTGTGGTCGACACGAACACCATTACTTAAATTGTGTTTATGAAAGTCTGGCGCCCATTAGCAGTTTGTTTTCAGTACACTTTAATATTCATTGGAACGTAAACAATTATTCTCTAACAGAAATCATGGCAGATACGAAAACTGAATGTCCTTTCGAACGACATTTCAAAACCTGTGTACCATTCAGCACTTTTTTTGGTGAGAGTGACCCCTTCAGCTGCAGTATAGGTTTATTATTCGTGATGAATCGCGGCGTTTGTTGACAATACTGAAGTCCTGGCTATGTATAAATGTTTCATCATACATAATCTCGTCACTGGGTGAACATATATAACATGACAATAATAACATATATATAACATGACAATAATAACATATATATAACATGACAAGAATAACATATATATAACATGACAATAATAACATATATATAACATGACAATAATAACATATATATAACATGACAATAATAACATATATATATAACATGACAATAATAAAATATATATAACATGACAATAATAACATATATATAGCATGACAATAATAACATATATATAACATGACAATAATAACATTATATATAACATGACAATAATAACATATATATAGCATGACAATAATAACATAAATATAACATGACAATAATAACATATATATAACATGACAATAATAACATATATATGACATGACAATAATAACATATATATAACATGACACTAATAACATATGTATAACGTGACAATAAATAGAGGATATCCACACCTTTTCAGTGGATATGGGTTATATCTCATGAGTGATGACAAAACATTGAATTTCCACGAGTGGCTTTAGCAACGAGTGGAAATTCAAATCTTTTGTCATCACGAATGAGATTTAACCCATATCCACTGAAAAAGTGTGGATATTCTGTTTATTATATACTTTAGTTACTTGCCTATGGCCCCCAATGAATGTCAGTACATCAGAAATTTCAAGCTGATGTCACTCACTAGTGGGATATCACTTATATATCACTGCTAAAACCTTATAATTCATGGGCAAGTATATAATAATAACATATATATATATAACATGACAATAATAACATATATATAACATGACAATAATAACATATATATAACATGACAATAATAACACATATATAACATGACAATAAGAGCAAATTTGTTATATTGTTTCCATTTCTTGTTTGTAATAATGCTTTAATAAACACACTGCGATTTTTGTCAGCATGAACGTCCTGTGTCAATTTAATTACGAACGATAGAGAACAGCCACAACTTGTTGTTTGTACCGGGACCATTATCATCATCAGCATCATCATCATCATCACCATAATCATCATCATCATCAGACCACTATCCTTTGGTGTAAACAATATTTATTTGAACGAAAGAACAGAACAGAACATTGACAATTATACATATATGTATAGAAAAAAAAATAGTTCAAATGAGGATTGGATAACAAGCCATAACCCTATGGCTTTTATCAAAAATAATTTCATCTAGAAATGTAACCCCGAGTGTCAATACAGACAGCTACAGGGTAAAGAGGACGGGAATTTGAATATTGTTCTGTGTTTTCAGATGAATGTTGGGAAGTTAGTTAAGCGAGTACAGGGGTGAAAAAGATGGAGGTGTGATAGAAGGGAGAAGATAATGAAGTAGGTAGGAAAGAAATGTGATTAATGGTGTATACCTCAGTCATAATCGAAATTTTAGATTATGGTTTTAAATCATGGTGTATAATGTCCAATATAGAAACGGAATTAGACGCCTTTCGTTACAGGAAAATAATTCCTTTCGACTATTAACCCTTTACCCAACAAAGCGGCCAAAAACGCCCAAATAAAGCTTCAACGGCCTAAAATATATTCGGTCTGTCTCAATAACACCATACAAATATGGATATAATTGGAATCGGTTCATTGACCACATTGTGATGGTTACAGTTATGCCATGTGCCAATGCATTCTCTTATATATGCGAGTCGACCAAAGGTCGCCTCGCATATATAAGAGAATGCACTGCATAAAAAAAAAAATTATAATGTTTTTCTACATTCTTTGACAATTTTTTCATTTTTAATATGTGTTAAGCCAATGCATTCTCTTATATATGCGAGGCGACCTATGGTAGACTCGCATATATAAGAGAATGCATTGGCACAGGGCCGTTCTGTTGGGTAAAGGGTTAACGGTTGACGCGGTATATACACAGTGGTAAACTATCAGTTATATCCCTCAGTTCATGGTTACCCAATAAATGACGACAAATGCAACATTTGATGAAACAATGGCCACGACAATCGTCCAGTAGAACAACGAGTCTAGTCGTCTGCTCAGGGTTCTCCACATACTGGAAGAGTCATCTCCCTTAGATACGTCACGTATTCTCGTCAGCCTCGCGAGATATTTCGGAAATTCGTCATTTCGGTGGTAGATGTTCAAATTCAGTGTTGTCAAGAGAACAATCAGGGAACTTAAACTTATGATGATTGTCAAATATATGGACAGTAGTGATGTCTTTTCGCCGTTTTGTGACGTTGAATTAATAGCCGTGCTGAAGAAAACTGCGAACGACAACAGCACGGTTATAGCATACGACAGTCTCTCACCAGAAACGACGGGGACTTTGAACACGAAAGCGTTCAGAAACATCAAGCCGACAATCGGAATCAAGG
Source organism: Siphonodentalium dalli (assembly GCA_032622095.1). Lineage (NCBI taxonomy): Eukaryota > Metazoa > Mollusca > Scaphopoda > Gadilida > Siphonodentaliidae > Siphonodentalium > Siphonodentalium dalli. The sequence goes on along the minus strand of CP136064.1, from coordinate 288,626,810 downwards.
TGTTCATAACGAACGGGATGGGACGGCGCCGTAAATAGAAAAAAAACTTAACTTGACCGTATGTCCCACCCTCGACAATAGCATTATGTATGCTTTCGACGCTGATGCTAAAGATGTCCCAGTATCCGTTCCCGCCAGAGTCACTTCTCGTCACGATCTCTGATCTGTGTGTGAGATTAATTTGGGGGAACGTGTAACTCCATGATCCAACACGAAGTCTGCATTGCTGAACGTCAAACGGGTAATCCGTTGTGTCAATGTCGTCACAAGCCGTAGAATAAGTCCGTCCTGGAAACCACGTGACAAACCCGTCATGGCGCAAATCCAACCTCACAAATTCCTCGCTCAGATTTTGCAGTTCCGCGCTGAAATTTATTATTGACAAATCTGGGTGCCATATTGCTCTCGACGGTATATTAATTTTCTTAATTCCATCATGATCTTCTGGTTTCCATGTCAACAACGTATCATACCACGTGATGGTAAAATATCCGCTTACAGCGAAGTTGTGAGAAATCTCGTCGAAGTCACGTAACGCATATAGGTGGAATTTTATTCCGACGTTCATTGTTTGGTTGCTAGGCAACACGTCTGGATTGTAGCCTGCGGTTATGTTTTTAAATAGTTCATAGTTTGGTGCATATCCAGTGAATGCGAAACTGTACGGGTACGGACATCCTAACAGTATAATCAGCACCAGTGTGGTGTCCATGTCGTCTGACATTTATCGGTACCGATGAATGCTATACATTGCCAGAGTGTTGCGTGGCGCCACAGACTTGCATTTTATACCGTACTTTCATAATACGTTATCATGACGGAAATATGTTACATCCGGTGTTATCGTTAGCGTCACAACCAACAAAGCAGTAGCGCTGTTCAGGTCGATTCATTTAAAACAAAACTAAATATGTATAATGTTCTGTAAACTTGATATGTTAACATTTGCTTCTGGTTGGAAAATATATGAGGCACATTAATGTGTCGTCAAGCATTAATGTTAGCACTTGCTTTTAGTTTTGCAATTAGTGATTGGAGCCCAGGAAGCAATTCGAGTAAAAGCTATTTAAACTATAAATAAATTAATGGATGCGCAAACAACTGGCGCCCATAATCGTCAATAATTGGACTTCCTTTATCAACATATTTCTGAACATGTCACCATGACGACGAAAGTTGCATTTGCAGAATGTGGTCCACAGAGGCTCAATTTAGTGGTTCTATCCCAAACAGCGGACTTGCTTAGGCATCATCTTCTTGGAAGTATATGGAGTCTCAAATTAACATTGTTCTAGTTAATATTTCCCTTCTTTTCAGTTTCTATATCCCCTAATTCGAAGAAGATACAATCGATGTGCCCAATGAGTGTACTTAACCAACTTCAACTGGGGAACTTCAATCTCATCGTAGGTCCAGGGTTTGCGCTGCCACTTGCCAAATTTGCCAATGGCAAAAATAATTCACATTTGGCAAAAAATATTTTCAATTGGCAAACATTTTGGCAAGTAACTTTTGATTCGTCAAGAAAGTTTATTAATATCTGTCAATCAATACCATTCATTTCAGAAAATTCTTTCATTATTAATGGTATTAGTGGTGATTTACACATGTATAAGGTTACGAAATGTTAACATCAAAATTTGCTGTCATTAGTATCGACGGATGGAGGGATTGCTAGTATGTCTGGTTGTGGTGTTTACATAGCTAATCCTCTTTGTTTCGATGTGCCTTTAAAATATGTGAAAATGGACAAAGATACACAACCAGTTGCTTGCACACACGGCATATTGTCATCATGTGAGCAAAAACTCCTCATATATTTTAATTATTTTGATATGGGAGCTCAGCGTAGTCTACTGTTTTGTGTATTACCTGTGGTCACCTCTGTGCCAATGCATTCTCTTATATATGCGAGTCGACCAGAGGTCGCCTCGCATATATAAGAGAATGCATTGGCCTAACAATTTTTTACAATTTTAATAATTTGTTCTTGTATTCTTTAACAATTTTATATAAATTCACCCATACAGAGCCCCAGACAAACATGAGCAGACGACACTCTTCTATGTGCTTCTATATATGTGTGGGGCTCCCTGCAGGGTAATGGATGTGGTCACATCTGACAACGGCAGATCAGTATGATCGTAACCGTCAGATGACGCCCGTCTGTCTCAATAGAACCATCCAAATATGGATATCATTGGAACCAGCTCATTGACCACATTGTGATGGTTACAGTTATGCCCTGTGCCAATGCATTCTCTTATATATGCGAGTCGACCATAGGTCGCCTCGCATATATAAGAGAATGCATTGGCCTAAAAAAAAATATTTTTATAATATTGTTCTACATTCTTTGACAATTTTATCATTTTTAATATGTGTTAAGCCAATGCATTCTCTTATATATGCGAGGCGACCTATGGTCGACTCGCATATATAAGAGAATGCATTGGCACAGGGCCGTTCTGTTGGGTAAAGGGATATGGAAACAAAAAAAACGCAGTTAGATATGGTAAGCATTTAAGATCATATTAGGCATACATATAATATACAATATATTGCTTTCATGAATTTTTCACTAATCCTTCAATTTATTACAACAACAATACACGCTTATCACTGAAGGTTTCTCATTCACCACACCAGAAAGTGTCTAAAAGCGGTCCAAAAATCTACTAATCAGATAAAATACACCATCGATACTTCGCACTACGACCTTCAGTCTACATTCCAATTGAGACATACTTCGTTAGCAATGTTAACTGCTATATTGTGCATTGTGTTCGCGCAATACAATCGTGGTACAGCCATTGTTCACACCAATATATCGAAAGCAGTTAAAGCGGTCATAAAAGTTGAATACTGTAACAATGAGACATCCGCGAATACATACATCCCGCAAAAAGTCTAACCGGTATGGAATATAGCGAGTACATTATTACACATATGTGTTCCATCACCTCCACGGAAACGGCCAGATCAACTTGGCAGTATACACCCTAGAGGGTGTAATGAAAAATGCGAGATGTTATGCAGCGAAACTTGAAGTTTTCAGGATTGGATTACGGACTTACGACGTCATGTATCACTTGTTGATCAAATCATTCAATCGAGTACGGGAAGAGTCACCCCGTATAGAAACGACACATAGGGGTGGAATATATCACCGAGCATGCCACTGATTGTACATGTATATCGGCATATATCATTTGCTGGTTAAATCACTCAACCATGCAGTCTAGTATGCCATATATAGCCAGTAGATGATAGTAAACACCACATTTGTTGAAATAATGGCCAAGACAAGCGTCCAGAAAAACAATGCATCCAGACGTCTGCTCATAATTTGCCACTTCCGGGAAGAGTCATCTCCCTTAGGTCCGTCATCTCGGTGGTAGATGTTCAAATTCAATACTGTCAGAAGAACAATCAAGGAACTCAACCCGCTAACAATCGTCAAATATATGGACAGTAATGACACGTGCTCTCCGTTCTGATATGTGGAATTAATAACAGTGCCGAAGTACACAGCGAACGAGAGAAGTACTGTTATAGCATACGACAGTCTCTCACCAGAAGCTACAGGGACTTTGAACACAAGTGCGTTCAGAAACATCAATACAACGATCGGAATCAGAGTGTTCATGATGAATGGCATGGGCCGTCGCCTTAGAGAAAATATAATTTCCACCTGATTCCAAATCTCCCCGTCCGACGCCTTCTGGACGCCTTTAGCTGTAATGTTAAATATATGCCACTTTCCGTCCCCATCAACGTCTCTCACAATATCGGACTCCGACCCAATTTTGAGATTCACTTGTGAGCCTGGGTACGTCCAGGATGCAACACTAAGTACGCATTTCTGTAGGTCCAGCGGATAATTCTTTGTGTTGATGTCACAAGTCGTTGAATATGTTCGCCCCGGAAACCATCTATCGCGTCCGTCATGACATACCTCCACCTTTAGAAACTCATCACCAAGGTATTGCGGCTCCGTACTGAAATTTAGAATCGCCAAGTCCGGAAGCCATATTGACTTCGAATGTAAGTTAATTTTTTTAATTCCATTATGATCTTCTGGTTTCCACGTCAGCAGCGGATCATACCACATGACTCTGAAATAGCCACTAACAGCGAAGTTGTGAGAAATTTCGTCAAAGTCTCTCAGCGCATTCAGGTGGAAGTCGATCTCAACTCTCATTGGTTGGTTGCTAGGCAACAATACCGGGTTATAACCGTCTGTTATGTTCTTGAAGAGCTCGTAATTTGGTGGATATCTACTGCATGTAAAACAGCGAAGACATCCAACGAATAGAATGAACGTGAACATGTTTTATAGGTTAACCAATACAGCGTAAACATCCGACGAATAGTATGAACGTGAACATGTTTTCAGTCTATGGTACCAACAAATTGTGCTTACCCTGCGAGTGTTTGGTCTGTATCACACATACGCCCGCGCACCGTGGTTGGGCATCCTCTGTCACATGCGCTGTTATCACTCTGGTATTGGTCTGTGCCACACTGAATGATATGCACAGTGCTGGTCTGTGCACTGTGAGTATCCGCTACACGATGTGATGACTGTCGCACAATCTCTGCTGCCACGGAATGATATCCACAGATATGACCTTTGTGTCACACATAATTATGTCTGTGCACTGTGAGTATCCGTCTCCTGATATGAATAATTGCCGCTCGCTCTTCGAGTTTTGATCCAGGAAGCAATTCGATTAAAAGCTATTTAAACTGTAAATAAATAAATGGATGCGCAAACAACTGGCGTCTCCAATCGTCAGTAATTGGACTCAAGCCTTGAAATATGGTGCCTGTCATTTGCAGAATGAGGTCCCCAGAGGGTGAATTTAGTGATGCTATCCCGCACAGCGTCACTGAATTCACACTCCGGGGACCTCATTATGCTTGGGCCTCATCTTGTGGGAAGTATCTGTAGTCTCAAATTAACATTATTTAGTTACTTTTTCCCTTCTCTCAGTTTCTGTATCCCCTAATTTGCAGAAGATAAAATGCATAATCGATGTACCCAGTGAGTGCACTTCAACTTCAACTTGGGAACTCCAATCTGATCCTAGGTCTCCCAGTTGAGGCCTAAGCTCAATAAGGCCCCCATAGTGTGAATTTGGTGGCGCTAGCCCGCTATAGTTGTCATTGCAAGTTGTAATGTGTCCAGTTGCCTGCCAAAAATTGTTTTGACACTGTGGAAAAAGATTATTACTACCATACAATACCATAACTACCATACAATGACCAGAAACTCTCAAAGACAAACCCCAGTTGATGTACACAATGGGTGGCCATACCATGCAACGCATGTGGATACTATTGTCCATCACAAAGAATTTCGTGTGCAAACATGGATCAAGATAGTGTCTTCAAACCGTACCCGCCTAATGGGTAAACCATACCCGCCTAATGGGTAAACCATACCCGCCTAATGAGTAAACCATACCCGCCTAATGGGTAAACCATACCCGCCTAATGAGTAAACCATACCCGAATAATGAGTAAACCATACCCGCCTAATGGGTAAACCATACCCGCCTAATGGGTAAACCATACCCGCCTAATGAGTAAACCACACCCGCCTAATGGGTAAACCATACCCGCCTAATGGGTAAACCATACCCGCCTAATGGGTAAACCATACCCGCCTAATGGGTAAACGAAACAACAACTAAGAGTATTAAGCTTTAAGTGCTGCGCCAGGCGGTCGGACCTTTATAGCGTTTATTTTTAAATTGTAAATTCTCCTACAATCTCTGATGAATATATGAGCGCTTATATATTCATAAAGAATATCCAAATATATATGGAAATATGAAAATGGTTCGAAGCTATATAAACGGATTGAAAAATTGTTATCGCACTCTCTATCTTGGCTCATCGGAATCAGGGACTCTTCTCAGACTTGGTAGCCTTACAGGAAAAACCAGACCCCTCACTTTATCATTGTTTATATATAATTTTTTATGTTGGTCTGGAAACCTGTATCTGAAAAATGCTCAATATACCGGGATCAAGATATACCGTGTATCTCACGCCAATATCTGAAACATCTTGATTCAACATTTGTTCAGTGTATAATTCATATCTGCCAACCACCGAGCTATTTACATGTTTTGAAATTCATACAATATATATATGGGACAATGGTTGATATAATGCAATATCGTGCTCGGCAGTTTTCTGCCGAGAGCGTCTCTACCATCTAGTGGAAAGCGTTTTGACCTGAACATGTCTGAAACTATCATCATTTACCTTTTCTTACGTTCAAGAAAATTGCCAGAGATTCAAATTGTAAGATTGTTACTGTTGATATTATGTACTTGTCCACATGTAATACAATCAGTTTTGAAAATTATCCATGAAAAAATGCCCTTATGGAAAGAAAGCATAGATCGACATACTATAATACACCCACATAATGCAAACTTAGCATGTTACTTAACTGTTACATCCATCATATTCGTGTTACTAATGTTAAGCGGCGATATCGAACAGTCCCTGCCAACAATGGTGCGATACGAAGATATTGTTCTGCGTTACTGCTGAACACACAAAGCATTCGAAATAAAATGACCATACTAAATGCTGAGTCTGCTAATTTCGATATCTGCTTTTTCACTGATACATGGCTTAATAATTCAGTGGATAAGTTTTACTTCACGGTTTCCATGGTGACCCAATTAGAAATGACATGAGTAACCAAACATCCGGTGGTGGTCACGTGGTGTGAGTATTTATATTCGCGATTGTATTCCTTATAAATTCCGTAACGATCTGATAATGCCAGGCCTAGAGTCCGTATGTGTCGTAAAAGTTTTATTCTTGGTTGCGTTTACAGATCCCGCAATCACCCGCATTGGGATACTATTGAATTCAACATTAAAAACGCAATCGATGACGTAAACTTGGTAATCGTAGCTGGCGACATCAATGAAAATTATGTCGAAGGTGCTAATGGTAAGATTAATAGTATATGTACCCACTGCGGTATCAAACAGCTTGTGAATTCGCCTACTCATTTCACGGAAACATCTTCGTCGACCCTCGATTTGTTCTTCATAAATTGTGATGATTATGTATGTAACGCAGATATAATATATCCATTTTTTGATGATCGTATTCGATGCCATGCCCCAGTCAAACTCGACATCGAGTTACCTTTACCAACTCAGTTATCTACTAAAAGACTTATTTGGAACTAATAGGACAGAGCCGACTACGAAGGCATTAACAACGTGTTATCTAACTGGGATTTCAGAAATGTTAGTAGTAATTTATACGTATCTAAAATTAACAAAGAACTGACAGAAATGTTTCAAAATGCCTGTCTGAAATTTATTTCAAATAAAACAGTTTGCATAAGAAAAGACTGTCCTCCTTGGCTCACATGTGGTGTAAGAAAACTAATGCGCCAACGTAATAGACTACATAGAATCGCCAAAATAAAAAAAATCCTTATCTTTCCGGGCAAAATTTCGTATTGTTCGAAATCAATGTGTGAGCGCAGTCAGAAAAGCAAAAGTCGATTATGAGAGTAAAATTTACCAAAAAAACTGATTCGTCGACATGATGGAAGAATCTGCTGAAAGTAATTTCTCCCAGCACAAAAGCAATACCCCCTATTTTAAGCAACAACTGTTATTTAGTTTCCCCTTCATAAAAGGCAAATGCGTTGAATGATTATTTTTGTGAAATATCTAAAGTTGATGATAATTTGTGCAATACTCACTTGAACTCTACCATTCAATATACATAAACTGATCCTGAATTAGCGGACATACAATCACATCAGTCGACGTGTTAACGCTCTTAAACAGTTGAAAGTGTCTAAAGCCTATGGCCCTCATAATATTAGCCTACGTATGCTAAAACAGTGTGCTTCGTCTCTCTCTGAACCACTTTCACATTTCTTTAATATTTTCACGGACAAGAGTTACTATCCGCGTGTATGGAAAAAATCCAATGTGATTCCATTTTCAAAAATGGTGACCCAAGCATAATAGCGATCTACCGCCCTATCTCACTTCTGAGCTATGCATCTAAAACTTATGAAATGTGCATTTACAAATATCTTTGGACATACCTAGACGAGAATAAGTTACTTTCTGTTTACCAATCTGGACTCAAAAAAGGTGACTCTACTGTATATCAGCTTGCTGACATATATGACTATATTAGCAGATCTCTGGACGAGGGTAAAGAAATTCGCTGTATTTTTTGCGACATAAGCAAAACCTTTGACAAGGTTTGGCACAAAGGTTTTCTGTTTAAGCTTACGAATCTTGGAATATATGGTAAAGTTAATGAACTAATTTCATCTTATCTTGAATGTTGTCAACAGAGAGCTATAATAAATTGATTGGCAAAATGTGTCCGCAGGTGTGCCTCAAGGGTTTATATTAGGTCCATTGTTATTCCTGAATTACATTAACGACATAAGCGAAAATATCACGTGCAACATACGACTATTTGCTGACGACACATCAATATATCTAAGTGTCGAGAACCCCGTTTCAGCTGCTAAAATAATTAATAGAGACATTGCCACTATTGTCGAATGGTCCCAAAAATGGCTTGTAAAATTTAATCCCCTAAAAACTGAAGCTTTAATGATATCAAAGAAATCTACAAATATAGTTCACCCACCCCTAATCATGGCTTGTCTCACAGAACTGAAGTAGAAAATCACAAACATCTTGGTCTCACTTTTAACAAGATCGGTTCATGGGGAAAGTCACATAAGTAACATAACGGACAGGGCATGGAAAAGGGTTAATATAATCAGGAAGCACAAATTTAGACTGAGAAGGAAGACCCATGAAAAAATATATCTTGCTTTTGTTAGACCCACTCTTGAATATGCATCACCAGTATGGTATAACATACGAAAATATATGAGCGATTATATCGCAGATATTCAGTATTAAATGGCACGAATAGTCACGGGGTGCCACGAGAATTACAAGCGATCGCACCCTACTATTAGAAACCGGTTGGGAAACAATTGCCTAACGTAGAACAATACAGAAAATGATACAATTTTTCAAAATGACCAGTAACCAAGCTCCGTCCTATCTATCAAACATGATTCCTCTCGATTCCACTTCATCTGGTTACAATCTTAGGCATGTTAGTATCCACCCGCCAGGCAGCAATAGAGACATTTGCATGAATACCTTTCTGCCTTCGGCTACACGAGCATGGAATAGTTTATCGAATTCAATAAAATCGTCAAACACACTTGAAGAATTTAAGTGTAAATTAAACAATGCAAATTGTTATCTCCAGTGTTATTCATGGAAAGACCAAATATATCATACTCGTATTAGATTAGGTTGCAGCAACTTGAACCGTGACCTTGTTATTAATCACTTTAATGTATCACCAAGCTGTCAATGTGGTAGTTTTTAAATTGAATCAGCTTACCACTTCTTCCAATGCCCTCTTTACGCCAGATTACGTATGATAAAAACCGATGTCCTATTGTACGGATCTCACTTCCAAACAAATTAAATTCCGAAATATTCTTGGCGGAACAGAAGTTTTTTCTAGATAGTAGCCGTTTTTCATATATCACGTCAGGCGACGCGGCTAGAATCTAGCCGCTAGATTCCATTTGCAGTATATAAGTATGAACCGCTGACCCATACGTGCAAGTGATTTCCTCACTGAACGGATGTTGTTGTGTTATTTTGTATCTGATATATGTTGTTTTGTCAAACCTCTCTCTCTCTCTCTCTCTCTTTCTCTCCCTCTCTCTCACTCACTCAATCACTCATTCACTGTCTCTCTCCCTCTCTCTCTCCCTCTCCCTCTCTCTCTCTCTCACCCTCACCCATAACTCCCGTATTACACTGTTATACCCATATCTCAATTCTAAATATGTAATAACATTCCAATCAAACAAAAACGATATATCCCGTCTGCTTTACCTCAAGTGATATTTCCGTCACACGAAGTAACATTTATTCCACGAGGAGGAGGACTTTAAGAAAGCATTTTGTTTGTTGTCCAATCCTCTTTCTAAGTCTTTATGTATGTATATGTGTATTGTGTTTGTGTAAAATGTTTGATTTTTTGAAAATAAATATTGTTTACACCAAATTCTATTTGTTTTATAGATATATTATTCCCCATTCGTTAGTAAGGTTACTCGGTGTTGCCCAGGTTTCAATGGTGTGAACCGCTCTGCTGTGGACGTTTGGTGAGAATAGAGAATACTCTTGCTCAAACTTTTCTCATAAATTGTCTATCCAAATTGGATGACAAATCGTCATTCTTATCCAAGGATTATCAGCAGGGGCCCACCTTGTCGGAGTGATTGTCATTTTGTTTATCGCGATTAATTCATCCCACCAATAAAGAAGTATTTATTTATTTACAAACTGGGCTTACTTCAGACGTTATCATTTGTTTTTAATTGCACAGTCCACGTGGTTGTACAAACGTTTGTTTCTTTTTTGAAACATTTTTATTGGACCAAAACATGAGCATCATAAACACATTAGTTCGCAAAAATAACAGACGACAATTGGGTTTTACATTGAGATTTTATCATTTTTTATTATATTATTTAACAATTTTATCATTTTTTATCATTTTTTTTTCTTATATTCTTTAACAATTCTATAATTATTCATCATTTTTTCTTACCTTCCTTATTAATTTTATCATTTTTTCTTACATTCTTTAAGAATTTTTATCGTCTTTTATCAATATTTCTTACATTCTTTAACATTTTCTTATAAATTTTTTCATTTGTTCTTACATTCTTTAACAAATATAAAAAATAATATATAATTTGTTAGGCCAATGCATTCTGTTATATATGCGAGTCGACCTATAAGAGAATGTATTGGCACAGGGTTTTCGCAAAAAAAACTGGAAGCTCCCGTTTTACAGAGATGTGGGTTTTACATACATCGAGATGTGGGTTTTACATAGAGATGTGGGTTTTACATAGATATGTTGGTTTTACATCGAGATGTGGGTTTTACATAGAGATGTATAAATCAATCTAGGTGGCTAAGATTTGGAGGATACATTGTTATCATGTCGCCATGAAGATATCATATTTTTAAAGATATATCTGGTTGCTCCAGTGTTCATGGTGCTATACAGGTATTGTTTTGGCTAGCTCACTATATCAATGACATAATTCCCGTCCCCATATAAATATGAAAGTTTAGAAGATATAGTTGTCCAAGTGACGTAACTCTGCCACCATTCATTTTGTCGACGTTTTGAAATACCAAAAACTCCGTTAAAGAATTAATAATGGATACCATTATATATAACTTTGACTAAAACATTCTTATCAATGATGGTGCCCTCCGCTCTCCATCTCACCAAACGTGGCGTCCTTAACCCATATCAGTGGAAAACAACGGGTATTAATTTGGGGGAAATTAGTCCTAAACATATTTATATCAGCTGTGGTGCCCCCTCCCGTGGTTTACTATGGTTTATTGTTGTACTACAGTTATACTGCAGTGTGCTATGGTATACCATGGGATACTATATATTATTACCATGCACAACAAACTATAGTAAAAGTCCCAGGAGTATTGTGATTTTTGATATTTAATATTTCGATCTGTACTAAATTATACCATATTTATACTATAGTCTACCATGGTATACCATTGTAATACTGTTGTATATCATATTATTACTATGGTAATACTATTGTATTTTTTCGTAATATATACACGACTTTGCCGCGGTTTCGCCTCGTCGCGGTTTTGTTGCTAACCGACGCTAATGTCTAACTAAGCAAATATAAATACAACTGTTTCGATGTAGTACTGTTGTACGTGTGTACTAATTACTATGCTGAAGATAGTATGTGCCAGTACTGAACTCTATAGTTTACCATAGCGCAATGGTAGAATAGATTATATGAGATTACAAACAAACATGCATATATATAAGCACATATGTGACCCGCCATATCAAATCCAGTCGGAAGTCGGGATTGTTTTTACCCTGTGCCAATGCATTCTCATATATGCGAGTCGACCAGAGGTCGCCTCGCATATATAAGAGAATGCATTGGCCTAACAATTTTTTACAATTTTAATAATTTGTTCTTGTATTCTTTAACAATTTTATAAATTCACCCATACAGAGCCCCAGACAAACATGAGCAGACGACACTCTTCTATGTGCTTCTATATATGTGTGGGGCTCCCTGCAGGGTTATGGATGTTTTTTATTTTATTTCTTAAAAATTGTAAGAAACATTTTTTTTTTTTTAAATGATAAATTGTTAGGCCAATGCATTCTCTTATATATGCGAGGCGACCTATGGTCGACTCGCATATATAAGAGAATGAATTGGCACAGGGTAAAACAAATCCCGACTTCCGACTGGATTTGATATGGCGGGTCACATATCAGAACAGTATTAACCTGAAACATGAATGATAATAACAATGATAATGATTAACAATAATAATCGTCATCCTGTATTTAACATACTTTATCATATACTGGTGTAGTCACATAATTTAGAATGTGCCTGATTTCTTTTTTTTGCAAATCACAGGTTTTGCGTGTGGAAAACGTTCGCGAAAATTTTATGGTAGTAAAAAATTAAACAATCAGACTGAATCAGACGTGGCATTGAGTCGAACGAACTAAAAGAGACGATACATAACATAAATAACAACCATGGCGCATTGGGAGAGCGGATAAATGAATCGGAACCGACATACACGACAAATAGAACTCGCTAATTCGAGGCACATCTGACACTCTCAGTTTCAGTCATTCAGTGTCAGTATGACAGCCCAGTGCTGAGTGCAGATTCCAATGATAAAGACTCCGTAGAACAGCATAATCTGGATGAAGAATGTACCCGTAAGGCGCTCAATTAACTAACACTCCCTGATGAACTGAATTTCTTAGAATAAAAATCTGGAGTAAAAACAGAAAATCGTAGTATAATGTAAATAATCTGCATGTTGTATTTTTGAACTAAATATCTGCAGCTGCTTTCAAAAGTGGACGATTTGTCGATAATAATGCAGGGTTCGTACTCCTATACTGGAATATACTTGAAAACGATCACTATTATTTTTGAATACTGGTATATCCTGGAAATATTGTCTTGTTTGTGATACTGGAAAAGTCCTGGAAAACCGGGCATAATTTATTCAGCACCTAGTAGTAGTACATCCAGTTCATCAGTCCTAGCCTCTCTGGACTTGGGAGTATTCCAGTACTGCTACTGGTCACTACGCCTAGGCTATCGTGCCTACTGGTAGAAATAACACCACAGTCGCCATGTTGCCTATTAATAGATGGTGTAGTCATACATACAGCAGTTGTTCACACCGACGTAGATTCATATGTTTACATGGTAGGTTGTAGGTTCCAATTTTATTTAGATTTATATGTTGATCAGTATTATAGCGTATTACATCACATAATTATACTGGAAATTTATATATTTTATACTGGAATATACTGGAAATATACTGGAATTTCACTGGGACAAAGGTGTACAAACCCTGTAATATAGCTTGAACCTTTAATCTGCATATGAAAGTCACACCTTGGTTTTGGTGCACTTATTACTACAGTAATGCCCTAAGTAATCGACTCCTTTAACCACAGCAGAATTATGGGTAACTTTTCAGGATTTAGTCGGAAATATGGCTTGTTGCCATTCATCGGAAAGCTCTCCCGTTGCCATTCATCGGAACGCTCTCACCGAGAGCTTTCCGATGAATGGCAACAAGCCATATTTCCGACTAAATCCTGAAAAGTTACCCATAATTCTGCTGTGGTTAAAGGAGTCAATTACTTAGGGCTTACTGTACCTTCAGTTCGAGTACACCAGACTCAACATTGTCAAAGCATAGTTTGATAAAGTAATAAAGATACTATGTACATATGTATTAAGGTGCCTGAAAAAGAATCACAACCATTTGTCAGGATCTTGATAATCTTCAAACGGCGGCTGAAATATCTGCTGTCAAAAAGAGACTTGTGCCTGATGACCCCCACAAGGCTACATACGGTGTGGTGAGCGTTTATCGCAAGTGGCGTTGTGGACGAGTAGCCCAAGTTTATTCCGGTCTTGGTTTAATAATATGTGCTTATCAAAGCATGGGACAAAATACAGGCATTTCCACAAGTGATTTAGTGGCTGAAATCGACATTCCATTCCAGGTAATTCCATCTCCATTTCCTTTGGTTAATACAATTTTACACGAACTGAGGAGGTTGCATGCGATCAAAAAATGTGTGGTCAATAGACCTGTATAATAACTAAATTTCACGACACTCTGAGTTAGAGACACGCAACTTTTGAGTGGTAAAACTATAGTAATCAGCATAATACCATGGTAATTACAATGGAGGCATAGGATAGGATAGGATAGGATAAATTTATTTACAATGTACACACATGGAAAGGACAATTACAAATAAATATAATATTAATAGACTATACATGTATATTGCTAGGGGTGATATAGTCATGGCTGACTGTCTTCCTATCACCCCTTATATATAGTAATTATGATCATGGATTCATGGGTATAACAATGGAAAATTAACAACTGTTTTTTTACCATAGTTTTACCACTCTAATAACCGTTGTAAAACTATGGTTTTACCACATCACAACTGTAAATTAACCACCCAAATAACCGTTGTAAATTAACCACCCAAAATAACCGTTGTAAACTTACCACCCAAATAACCGTTGTAAATTAACTATAGTTTCATATAACCGTTGTAATTAACTATAGTTTCAGATATCCGTTGTAAATTAACTGTTGTAAACTATGATTTCACTATGGTTTTCATTGCACAAATAATCGTTGTAAATTAACCACCCAAATAACCGTTGTAAATTAACCACAGAAAATAACCGTTGTAAATTAACTACCCAAATCACCGTTCAAATATTCCAACCAAATAACCGTTCAAATATTCCAACAAAATAACCGTTGTAAATTTAATAGTTTCAGATAACCGTTGTAAATTAACTATTGTTTTGTATTATGGTAGTCCATTATTTTACTATGGTAAAACAATAGAATTTTTTTTTAAGGCCCTCCCTCCCAATTCATTACTCGAACTGCGCCACTTGTGACTTATTTAACCAACGTACTTTAGACTCCTGTTATCATGGAGCTGATTATGTATAAAGTTTGGTTTAATCGACCACTAAACAAACTCTTATCAAATTTAGTGTCCCCACAATCTCTCACCCAAACGTCACCAACTTTGCGTCTTTAAATCACACAATTAGATTCCTCACTGAGAGTTCATCATGGTGAAGAATATCTATAAAATTGGTGGAAATGGGGGTTAAAAAATTTGATCAATATTTGTGCCCCCTCCCCCCGTGCATCCGTGACTTGAACGGCCACACTTTTGACAGCCTTGATCCATACCATTAGTCTCCTGGTACCATGGAGATGATTATGTAAAACTTTGGTGGTTATCGGCGACTAAACAAATTCT
This sequence comes from Siphonodentalium dalli, assembly GCA_032622095.1. Lineage (NCBI taxonomy): Eukaryota > Metazoa > Mollusca > Scaphopoda > Gadilida > Siphonodentaliidae > Siphonodentalium > Siphonodentalium dalli. The sequence continues at coordinate 288,611,294 of CP136064.1, read as the reverse complement.
TACCAAATTTAGTACCTCTAATCTCTCACCAAAATGACACCAATTGGACGTCTTTAAATCACATGATTGGATTCCTCGTACCATGACGTATACAAATTTGGTGGAAATCGGCGACAAAATTGTGCGATGCCCCTCCCCCTTTTTACCCCTAACGACAACAGCGTCACTTTAAAAAATTATAACTCACACCATTATCTTCCTCGTAAATAGTTACCCCTGTTAGACCCGTTTGTTGCCACCTAGATGGTCCCCCGTCAATTTCCATAGAACACAGACAGACATTTGCACATATAGATATAGAAACATGCTAGAGTCGCACCCAGAATATATTGCCCGTTTGTTTTACAAAAATATGTACTTGGTCGTTGGCTGAAATAAAGAAGAGAATCGATAAAGTTACCTTCATGATTGTATCTCCTGTTCACAGCCAACATTTTTAAAGCTACCGCATTGTTCGTTCAAACAAAATTGCCCGACTTGCGATACATATATAGAAGTGTGTAATCAGTTTCAAAACGTAAGAAAAAACATCATCAGGTTATTTTAAAATATGTGAAAATGGACATAGATGCACAACCAGTTGCTTGCACACACATCCTTGTCACCATATGAGTTTACAGATATCAATAACTCCTAATGAATTTGCATATGTTTTGATATAGGGGCTCAGCATAGTATCCTTTGATTTGTATTATCTTTGGTCACATTTGACAACGGTAGATCAGTACCATCGTAACCGGCAGATTACGCCCATTATTTTGATGTATAGAAACAAGACAACCATAGTTAGAAAAGGTAACGCCTTAAAATCATATTAGGCATATATAATATACAATATATTGGTTTCATGAATGCACCACATCAGAATTCCGTTCAAAAACTAATCCTTCAAATTATTACAACTATATACACGGGTTAACTGAAGGTTCTCATTCACCACACCAGAAAGTCTCTCAATGCGGTCCAAAAAAATACTAATCGGATTAAATATACCAACGATACTTCGCACTACGACATTAGAAACAAGAAAACCACAGTTAGATATGGTAACGCCTTTAATATCATATTAAGCATACATATAATATACAATATATTGGTTTCATGATTCTTTCATTAATCCTTCAAATTATTAACTATATACGGCTTATCACTGAAGGTTTTTATTTTAGCCACACCAGAAAGTCTCCGGTCCAAACATCTACTAATCAGATTATATACACCACCGATAATTCGCACTACGATCTTCAGTCTACATTCCACCTGAGACATACTTCATTAGCAATGTTAGCTGTTATATTATGCATTGTGTTCGCGCAATACAATCGTGGCACAGCCATTGTTTACACCTAAATATCGAAAGCAATGAACGCGGTCATAAAAGTTACTTACTGCAACAATGAGACATCCGCGAATACATACATCCCTCAAACAGTCTCACCGGCACACAGTATAGCTAGTACATTAATAATCACCGGGACGCAGTATAGCTAGTACATTAATAATCACCGGGACGCAGTATAGCTAGTACATTAATAATCACCGGGACGCAGTATAGCTAGTACATTAATAATCACCGGCACGCAGTATAGCTAGTACATTAATAATCACCGGGACGCAGTATAGCTAGTACATTAATAATCACCGGCACACAGTATAGCTAGTACATTAATAATCACCGGGACGCAGTATAGCTAGTACATTAATAATCACCGGGACGCAGTATAGCTAGTACATTAATAATCACCGGGACGCAGTATAGCTAGTACATTAATAATCACCGGCACGCAGTATAGCTAGTACATTAATAATCACCGGCACACAGTATAGCTAGTACATTAATAATCACCGGGACGCAGTATAGCTAGTACATTAATAATCACCGGCACACAGTATAGCTAGTACATTAATAATCACCGGGACGCAGTATAGCTAGTACATTAATAATCACCGGGACGCAGTATAGCTAGTACATTAATAATCACCGGCACGCAGTATAGCTAGTACATTAATAATCACCGGCACACAGTATAGCTAGTACATTAATAATCACCGGCACACAGTATAGCTAGTACATTAATAATCACCGGGACGCAGTATAGCTAGTACATTAATAATCACCGGGACGCAGTATAGCTAGTACATTAATAATCACCGGCACGCAGTATAGCTAGTACATTAATAATCACCGGCACACAGTATAGCTAGTACATTAATAATCACCGGGACGCAGTATAGCTAGTACATTAATAATCACCGGCACGCAGTATAGCTAGTACATTAATAATCACCGGCACGCAGTATAGCTAGTACATTAATAATCACCGGCACGCAGTATAGCTAGTACATTAATAATCACCGGCACGCAGTATAGCTAGTACATTAATAATCACCGGGACGCAGTATAGCTAGTACATTAATAATCACCGGCACGCAGTATAGCTAGTACATTAATAATCACCGGCACGCAGTATAGCTAGTACATTAATAATCACCGGCACGCAGTATAGCTAGTACATTAATAATCACCGGCACGCAGTATAGCTAGTACATTAATAATCACAGTTGCTTGATCACCTCCATGGAAACGGGCAGCTCAGCTTGGCAGTATAAACCATAGAGGGCATAATGAAAAATTCGAGATGTTATGCAGCGAAACTTGATCTTTTCAGGATTGACTTACTGACTTACGACGTCATGTATCGATTGTTGATTAAATCAATCAATCATGTACGGGAAGAGTCACTCCCGTATAGACACGTCATTGTGGGTGGAATATATGAGCTTTCGCGAGCATTCCACTGATTGTACATGTGCCGATATATATCAATTGCTGGTTAAATCATTCAACCAGTCTATTGTTCCAGGTTTAACCAGTAGATGATAATAAACACCACATTTGTTGAAATAATGGCCACAACAAGCGTCCAGAAAAACAATGCATCAAGACGTCTGCTCATAATTTTCCACTTCCGGGAAGACTCACCTCCCTTGGGCCCGCCATAGTCATCATTTCTGTGGTAGATGTTGAAATTCAATACTGTCAGAAGTACAATCAAGGAACTCAACCCGCTAACAATCGTCAGATATATGGACAGTAATGACACGTGCTCTCCGTTTTGATATGTGGAATTAATAACAGTGCCGAAGTACACCGCAAACGAGAGAAGTACTGTTATAGCATACGACAGTCTCTCACCTGAAGCTACGGGGACTTTGAACACAAGCGCATTCAGACACATCAACACAACGATCGGAATCAGAGTGTTCATGATGAATGGCATGGGCCGTCGCCTCAGAGAAAATGTAATCTCCACCTGACTCCAAACATCCCCCTCCGACGCCTTCTGGACGTCTTTAGCTGTAATGTTAAATATATTCCATGTGCCGTCCCCATCAGTGTCTGTCGTAATCTCGGACTCCGACCCAAGTTTGAGAAACACTTGTGAGACCGCGTAGTTCCAGGAGGCAACACGAAGTACGCATTTCTGTACGTCCAGCGGATAATTCTTTGTGTTAATGTCACAAGTCGTTGAATATGTTCGCCCTGGAAACCATCTAACGCGTCCGTCATGATAAACATCCACCTTCACAAACTCATCGGCAAGGGATTCCGGCTCCGTACTGAAATTTATTATAGCTAAGTCCGGATTCCATATTGACTTCGAAGGTAAGTTAATTTTTTTAATTTCGTTATGATCTTCTGCTTTCCACGTCAACAGCGGATCATACCACATGACTGTGAAATAACCACTAACAGCGAAGTTGTGAGAAATTTCGTCAAAGTCTCTCAGCGCATACAGGTGGAAGTCGATCTCGACTCTCACTGGTTGGTTGCTAGGCAACAATACCGGGTTATAACCGTCTGTTATGTTCTTGAAGAGCTCGTAGTTTGGTGGATATCTACTACATGTAAAACAACGAAGACATCCAACGAATAGAATGAACGTGAACATGTTTTATAGGTTAACCAATACAGCGTAAACATCCAACGAATAGTATGAACGTGAACATGTTTTATAGGTTAACCAATACAGCGTAAACATCCAACGAATAGTATGAACGTGAACATGTTTTATAGGTTAACCAATACAGCGTAAACATCCAACGAATAGTATGAACGTGAACATGTTTTCCATCTATGCTACCAATAAATTATGTTTGGTCGGTATCACACATACGATTGTTCGTCCTATGTCATCACTGTATCACTGAGTGACGTTCATTGTTCTGGTGTTGGTCTGTGCCACATATACTACCTCTTGTTGCGTGGTTATCCATCCTATTCCACATGCTCTGTTATGATTAAATGATGTTCGTTGATCTGTTGTTGGTCTTTGTCAATATATACCTCTTGCGCCTTGGTTTTTATCATCTTCAACACGATCTTCTTGCACTGAATGATATGCAGAGTGCTGGTATTTGTGCCACACATATGTCTGTACACTGTGAGTATCCGTCTCCTGTATCATGCACTACATGATATCAATGATTGCAACACGCTCTGCTGTCACGGAATCGTCGGAATGATATCAACAGCTATGGCCTTCGTGCTCACATACACACTGTGCTGCTGCTGCGCGTTGTGAGTATCAGTCCCCTGTATCACGCACTACATGTACATGATATGAATGATTGTCACACACTCTGCTGTCACGGAATGATATCCACAGCTGTGGTCTTTGTGGCACATATACGCACTGTATGTCTGTGCAATGTTAGTATCCGTCTCCTGTATCATGCACTACATGATATGAATTATTACTTGATCAGTGACACACAGTCATAAGTATGCCTCTTGTATACCATACCAGTTATACATCGTTCACATGCTCTGCTTGTCTGTTGTGAATTAGTTATTCTCGATCCTCGCTCCACGTTGATAACTGGAGAACATCAAAGTTTCTAGCTTGATTGCGCCGGTCACATAATTATCATAGTACCTGCCGTACATTACGGTCGTTAGCTGTTCCAACACGAACAGCGGTATGTGCGACATGAATCGTTTGAAAGCTTTATGCGGCGTACTGAGCTATCGATACTCAATGTGTTATTGCTGCTTAAATTTCCCAACTGGCAGCATTGTACATCATGTGCATTGCTTAATTGTCACGTGTAATGGTTCCACGGTGATTATTACGGACCCATGTGAGTGCTTTTATTGAAGAACTAACAAACGACGAGAGAAATATTCACTTAACCTTCTCGACCTTACAATCAACGTGTGCAATGTATGACCGAACCATTGTCATTATAAACCATTAAGCACTAAGTAATGGTTAGAGCACAAGAATAGTTCTTTACCAGAATCAATCGAGTCGAAGACGAGATTTATACTGGTAAAGAACTATTCATGCACGTGCTCTGACCGACTTAGAGCACAATTGACCCCACATAATGCTTAACTGTAAATGCGCCGTTGAGCGTGTGGTGACCACGACGCGAAATACGTGCGCTGGCCGAGATTCAACACAATAGCCCGTTAGCCACGCCTAACAATCCGATTAACCATGCAATGATCGCCGTTGAATGTGAATAAATATGTCCGAAACGACACTGACTGGTCCCATGCACGTTTTTCACAAACCAAGTCACTCGTAGATGTGTTTGGAAAGTCAAATGTGGCAGTCGCGTGATTGTGGTCTTACTATTAAATTATATACATTGTATAAGTGGATCATGCATTCCGAAGAAGTCTGTCTGCCAGAATGATGATAAGGAATTTGAACATGTAACCAACTTACTTTTTGCCAAAGGTAATGCTGCACATCATTATTATGTGACAAACGTGTCACCTTTACAAGAAAACTGTTTCGAAATCACTACTAATAGTCAATTGGTTCCTCCAGATTATCCAGATAAAAGTTATGTTGTTAGTTATATCAGATATGTGGAGCGCTATATAGTGAAGTGGTGATTCTGTTGGATTATTGGATATATCACTATTTAGTGGTTCTAAATAATGATAATTCGTTTAGTTTCATCGTTGGATTATTGTTCCTGAGTACCTGTGAATATTTTCAGAACTGGATTGGTTTTGTGGAATAATCATAATAAATGTAATTATTCTACTAGTTAATAAATAATTCAAACAATGCATATGTTACTATTGCCATCGCCTTCCGTTCGCCCTGTTGATGGATATATATTGTATTTTTGGTAAATCACACAAATTCCCAAGGCTGGCAAACCAATATTTCAGTGATATCCCAGTGTTCGACACGCGCCACTCATCACAAACAAATCGCGCGGTTGTTTCAATCTAGCTTCAACTATTGGTTTAAACCACAGAGGCCTGTAACGCGCTCCGCTGTCCGCCACCCCCCCCCCCCCCTTGCACTGCCCATATACGCCGCATCTATATACGCGCCTTCTTCGCGTTAATGGAACATTATATAGACAAGGGCCTCTGTAGAAATTCAACGTTTCACCATCGCTCGGGAGTCGCACAAATTTAGCCCATTCACCCCAGTAATGATAACGAAATATACACGGATGGATCGGCAAAGAATTCATCTTTCAATAAATACCACAAACTCCCATCAGAAACATTCATACACGTTGCATTTGATAAAATTTTAACCACCGAATATTGTCTCCGGAGAGCGTATTTTTTAGATTTGATCTGGCTCAAAATCAATGGCCGACATGTGTCTCTAAATTCACCGGCCATACAGTTTACTATCATTAAAAATCGGTCAAAGGATCAACTAAATATCTGAAACTTAATGATTTCTTGTCGGCTAATAATTTATTTACTCATACAAATCAACACGTTGTCAGTAAACAATTATAATAAAGGAGAAATCTGTCGATAATTCCAACTTTGAAAAAAATAATTGTCAAGTCACACAAATCCTAATTTTAATATTCATTGTGACCTGACCTTTCCATGACTGACATAGTAGAAACAGCCAATCACCGCTCAGTGTTAGAATCGAGGTCAGGTCATAATGAATATTAAAATGAGGACCTCGATTCTAACACTGAGTGTGTATGTACCATAACTAATTATTCAATTATAGAGGGCGAGGTGGTAGGACTAAAACACGCGCATTGACTATAATTTAAGACATTTACATATAGTGTACAATGTATTAGTAATACGCGTTTTTCGGCTTAAACCACCTTACCCGTCAGTCAGAAACGCTCAGTACAAATAACGAACTTCTGTACCACATCGAAAATTTTAATGTTCAAATCATCAGCGAGTTCTGGCGACCCATACATAAGTACATCAGGTGATATTCTAATTGATGGCAGATCAACTAACATTTCAGTTCTTGCTTGAGTATATAATGGGCATTTCAAGAGAAAATGATATTAATATGCAGATTCAATTTCAAAGCCACCACAAGGACACATCGGGGACTCTTTAAGATGATTTGTGACAAGGTATTTGTTCAGGTTACTGCATCCCAATCTGATTCTAGTATGATAAACTTGAGCTTTACGAGAATAACTATGGTAATAAAATTTAGCAATCTTTGAACGACCAGTGTTAATGTTTCGTTTAAATTTTGCTAACGTTTCTGAAGACCTTACTGAGTCCGATAAGCTGTTCCAAGCACGTGTGGCAGATGGTAGAAATGTATACATATAGTAATTAGTATTACTATCAGGCGGGTGGGTGCTGGGATGTCTAAAATTGTAGCCAGTTGAGGAGGAATCAGGTGGAATCATATTAGATAAGTAGGATGGAGCTCTGTGTTTTGTCATATTGTAAAACTGAATTATTTTCTGCTTACGTCTGCGTTGTGCAAGCGGTTCCCAACCTGTTTCAAGTAATAATTTCCTATCGCTAGCACTTCTGGTTGCCCCAGTGACTATTCTTGCCATTTCATACTGGATATCCTCAATTCTATCACTCGTACACTTGGGGATATTATCCCATACAGGTGATGCATAATCTAGGATAGGGCGAATAAATGAAAAATATATTGTTTCAAGAGAATTTCTGCTTAATCTAAATTTATGTCTTTTTACAATATTTACTCTCTTCCATGCCTTATCAATTATGCCACAGACGTGACTTTCCCATGACCCAGAACTATCGAATGTGACTCCGAGATGTTTGTGACTACTTACTTCAGTTATTTCAGATTTAGCTTCAACTATTATACCAGAGGACATGCACCCCCACCCACACTCCCCTTATATTATACGCCGTCCCTATAGATGTGCCTGCTTAGTTCGTAAATAGTAATGGCGTATAATGGCAGTGTGTTTGTGGGAAGGAGAGCGCTGTTCGTGCCCCTGTGGCCTCTGGAAATTGAATCTTCTTCGAAGCGCTCGTGCGATTTGTCTGTTATGAGTTGCGAGTGCCGAACACTGAATCACTGAACTATTTCTTCGCCAGCCTCGGGAATTGGTGTGCTTTATCAAAATTAAGGGAACGATTGCAACAACACTGTGTACATACGACACCGGAAGCAGTTAGCATCCTGAGTGTTTTTATGCTACACTGGGTGCAGATATCATGCTTTTTCTCGTAGACATTGACACTTTCCAAATACGAACCTCCGAACTCGATTTTTTTGTGACAAGTATCGCCAAAGTGGCAACATGTTATACACGTATATAACCATTAGAGCAGTGGGAAAACATACCACGTGCAAATCATGCGTGAATATTAGTTATTATATGTGAACATACACAGTAAATTTGAAGATTGCGCTATTTACATGTGAGTTTTCATACATTCGCTTTCTTTTTCTCGACAACATCAAACCGTCTGATAAAACGAGTCTGCTGTATGTGATTGGAAATATATATGCTATTGAAAATACCATCTCATAACATTTTTATAGTACTGTGAGATTAATTAGAAGCCAAAAAAGCTTGGTGCACCAGGTAGAAAGGTCCCACCCTTGGCAAATGGAATATGTAACATAGAAGTTTGGTCTGGATGAAAGGTGGGGTGCAGTTGGAAATTTCAAGGTGGGGGATTACGAACGTCCTTAAATTGTGATCACCATATGACCATACTCCACCCTGGACTACCCGTAGATGTTTAGCCCCTGTCCCTGAACGTTGCAGACTCCACCCTGGACTACCCGTAGATGTTTAGCTCCTGTCTCTGGACGTTGCAGACTCCACCCTGGGCTACCCGTAGATGTCTAGCTCCTGTCCCTGGATGTTGCAGACTCCACCCGGACTACCCGTAGATGTTTATCTCCTGTCCCTGAACGTTGCAGACTCCATCCCGGACTACCCGTAGATGTCTAACTCCTGTCCCTGGACGTTGCAGACTACACCCCGAACTACCCGCAGATGTTTAGCTCCTGCCCATGGACGTTTCAGTCTACACCGAACTACCCGTAGATGTTTAGCTCCTGCCCCTGGACGTTGCAGACTGCACCCGGACTACCCGTAGATGTTTAACTCCTACCCCTGGACGTTGCGGACTCCACCCGGACTACCCGTAGATGTTTAGCTCCTGCCCCTGGACGTTTCAGTCTTCACCGGACTACCCGTAGATGTTTAGCTCCTGAGTCTGGACGTTGCAGTCTCCACCCCGGACTACCCGTAGATGTTTAGCTCATGTCCCTGTGCGTTGCGGACTCCACCCGGACTACCCGTATATGTTTAGCTCCTGTGTCTGGACGTTGCAGTCTCCACCCCTGACTACCCGTAGATGTTTAGCTCCTGTGTCTGGACGTTGCAGTCTCCATCCCGGACTACCCGTAGATGTTTTTAGCTCCCGTGTCTGGACGTTGCAGACTCCACCCCGGACTACCCGTAAATGTTTAGCTCCTGTCTCTGGACGTTGTGGTCTCCACCCCGGACTATCCGTAGATGTTTAGCTCTTGTCTCTGGACTTGCGACCTATATCCTGGACTACCCGTAGATGATATTCCCTGTCCATGGACGTTGAGACCTCAACCGCGGATTACCCGTAAATGTTTATCTTATGTCCCTGGACGTTGTCGTCTCTACCCCGGACTACCCGTATATGTTTATCCCCTGTCCCTGGACGTTGCAAACTCTACCCCGGACTACCCGTAAAATGTACAGCTCCTGTCCCTGGACGTTCCGTCGGGTACATGCAAAAACAATCCCAAGGCGGGGGTGCAAAATGGAATCCCATGGCTAGGTGAAAATGGAATCCCCAGGCGGAGTGGAAAATGGAATCCCAAGATGGGGGTGCAAATTTAAATCCCAAGTGGGGGTGCACAACGGAATCCCAAGGCATGGGTGCAAAATGGAATCTCAAGGCGGGGAAGCAAAATTGAATCCCAATGCGGGTTGCAAAATGTAATCCCAAGGCGGGGGTGCAAATGGAATCCCAAGTCGGTGGTTTTGCAACCCAATCTTGGGATTCCATTTTGCATCCCAATCTTGGGATTCCATTTTGCACCCCCGCCTGGGGATTCCATTTTGCACCACGCTATTGGATTCCATTGTCCACCCCTGCATTGCATGGGATTCCATTTTGCACCCCCGCCATGGGAATCCATTTTGCATTCCCGCTTTGGGATTCCATTTTGCACCTCGCCTTGGGTTGACTTTGTACCCCGACGGAACATCCAGGGACAGGAGCTTAACATTTACGGGTAGTCCGGGGTAGAGGTCGCAATGTCCAGGGACAATTGCAGGACCTAAACATCTACGAATAGTTCGGGGTAAATGGAATTCCAAGGCGGGGGTGCAAAATGGAATCCCAAGGCGGGGGTGCAAACAGGAATCCCAAGATGGAATGTAAAATGGAATCCCAAGGCGGGGGTGCAAAATGGAATCCCAAGCCGGGGGTGCAAAATGGAATCCCAAGTCGGGTGTGCGAAATGGATTCCCAAGACGGGTGCAAAATTGAATTTCGCGAACACGGAAGTATGGCCTTGTTCAAGTATTACGAGCTGCAAACAGAGATTCTCCAACAGAACACACAGAGGAAGTTTCTACCAGCAACAACATGGAGTGCGGCTTCAGTTACTTAGACTCAACAATTCACTCACGAGGGCGGTGCTTACATAAGGCATTCTAATTGCTTTTCAAATTGACCGTCAAATGCCACTGGTTATCTTGTCATATCAATAGGTTGTTTTTAAGTCACTAACCGAAAAATGAAAACAAGTCGAGCGGAAATTCCATTAACAGTGTTGATAACTGTCGATAAAATTGAACAATCCAAATATGAAATATTGATATAATTGATGTAATAATGGCTATCCGGGAAAAACATTTGCGCTATCACACCACATCACACCATATCACACCATATCATGCCCACTGAGATCCCGTCACGTGTGACTCTGTTCTGCAGAATCAGTAAAATGAGCGCAAATAAAACTGACTAGTTGCAGTGACCAGATCAGATGAACCGTTATGCCCGCGACGACAATGGTTATCATTCTGATATTGTTTTCTTCGTTTGGGTTTATTCCCCATGGTCACCTAGTTGGTGCAGTGACCCAATCAGCGAGTCTGAGACTTTATCACGATTTGGCAGCGAGAAATTACACTACCCATGTTCGACCTGTGCTGCATGATTCGGACACTGTGGAAATTTTTGTCTCTTTCGTTTTATTGAACATCAACGAATTCGACGAAATCAAGCATTACATCTCAACAACTGGTTACTTTAACGTCGAATGGGTTGATCAACACAAAACTTGGAATCCCGATGACTACGACGGACTATCCTCTCTGTTTCTGCCAAGCGAACAGTTTTGGGTCCCGCATCTGGTACCAATAAACTTTCATGATGGGTTACATCCCCTGTCTGAAATGCCTGTATCAATCGAGCTTCGGTACGATGGAAGAACAAAGTGGTTCCCAGGAGGAGTGTATAGAACCAGCTGTAACGCCAATATCAGGTCAGCACTATATAACCCTTTCATGACTGGAACGTCCTGAATGTTTGCAAAAACCCTGTGCCAATGCATTACCGTAGATCGCCTCGCATATATAATGGAATGCATTGGCCTAACAAATTTTATATTATTTTTTATAATTGTTAAAGAATACAAAACAAAATGAAAAAAATTATAAAAAATGTAAGAAATAATGATAAAAAAATATAAAAATTGCTAAAGAATGTAAGAAAAAATTATAAAAATTGCTAAAGAATGTAAGAAAAATTAATAATAAAAAAAGATAAAAATTGTTAAAGAATGTAAGAAAACAAATTATTTAAAAAAATGATATAAATTTGTTAGGCCAATACGGTCGTTTCGCATATATAAGAGAATGCATTGGCACAGGGTCTTTAAAGATGCGCCAGCACAGCTCCCGGCATGAAAGGGTTAAAGATGATGTAATTATTCCGGGTCACAAATTACAATAACAACATGTTTGTATCAAACACGATTTCAAGACTAAAGATACTTTCTTCAGTGAATAAAATATAAATAAAGTGGTTTCTTCATGCTGCAGGCGAGCAAAATATCTTAATCAAAATGACATTTTGCCTTTGATGGAGCGTGCTAACAAGATAGAGTTATTCCTCACGCTACGCCCTCATCGTTTCCAAGAGATCGTCTAATGTTTATGTTCTAAAAGCGTCACGTAAAATTGTCCAGAAATGTTGTATGTATTATACCAAAAAACAATCTAAATAAAATCAATATCAATTTATAGAAGGGTTTCCGAACATCAGTGATCGATTCATATTTGTCCCCCGAAATTTGGGAGGACAACATAAATGAGCGGTGTAAGTCCATCTGTGTATCGGGCGTCCGTCTGTGCGTCCGTCCCCGTGTCCGTCCGTCCGTCCGAAAAGTTTGCTGTCTGGATGATAACTTGAACAGTATTTGATATAACTTAGTAGTATATTTGTGGCCGTCGTTTAAGAATGTCCAGATCAATTTCGAATTTGGATCCGGTCCAACCATTCTGTCATGGTTAATGGACGAGCGACTGGAAAGTCGGAAACTAAATGGTCGAGCCCGAAGGGCGAGAATTCCGAATACCAGTCGCGAGTATGTTTTATTGGATCGTCCGGACATGAAGTTGTTTTATGTTTTGTGCCAATATGGCAAATGGGATGTCAGACCTGATAATTCAGGGCAATGTCCGCAAGCACCACACCGGCACACCGAGCAGGCGGATAAAAACTGGCGTGATGGGTCGACTGGTAACCGGAAGGCGTGAACCCACCGCTATCTAGAAGTCAACAAAAATGGTTAGGATAGTAGAACGGCTGATTATTCATCGGTTGTGTAAATTTTTAATCACGCAATATATAAGGCATATACATGTAACTATTAAGTACATGTATACAAAGTAGTTAAAGACCTATCTTGTTACACAAATAGAGATAGAGGTCATCGTAGTACATTGGATGAGTAGTTGAATGCTATCGTAGTTCGGTGGACGAGTAGTCATACGTCTAGTTAAAGGTTATCGTCTCCCACTGGACGAGTAATTCCTCATAAATATAGTTAGCAAGTATATATTTTATATATTTTATTGTATCGTCCGGACATGAAGTTGGAATCACATAAGCATTCATATAGTTTATATGATAACCCATTTTATACTAAATAGATTCTCCCAGAGAGTTAAAAGTTTACATCTGAATGGTCTATTATGTATTCGCAGGGATGTGTAAGACTCTGAGATCTAGTGAATAACGGAACATCTGGCTAATAATTCATTAATATTGTAAACTACTGAACCATTGTTAAACCCATGATTTATCCTTATTGATTGTTCAAAGGAGATTGTATCATTGATTGATTCTATTTTGTGCTTTGTTCTATGACACGTGCATAGTAACAATCATTAGAACACACTCCCATTGTTGCAATCGTTCCCTGATTTTTGGTAAAGCACACCAATTCCCAAGGCTGGCGAAGGAATAGTTCAGTGATTATCCCATTGTTAGGCACACGCAACTCATAACAGACAAATCGCACGGGCGCTTCAAAGTGGGACCAGTCCGTGTTGTTTCGGATATATCAATTCGCATTCTACGGCGATCAGTTCATGGTAATCACGTTGTTGTGCATGGCTAACCGGCTATTGTGTCCAATCGCGGCCAGCGCACGGATTGTACGTAGTGGTCAAAACACGCTCAATGGCATATTTCCAGTTGATTGCATTATGTGGGATCAATCGTGCTCTAAGTCGGCCAGAGCACGCGAATAGTTCTTTACCAGAATAAATCTCGTCTTCGACTCTATTGATTCAGATAAAGAACAATTCTTGGGCTCTAACTCTTACTTCTATATATGGGGACCATGGACTCATTAGGCTGATTATCTTATTAGAAACTTATGTCGCATGCGTCAGTCCGACTAAATCATCGACACATGGGCATGGATCTATTGTCACATAGCTTGACCAATCGGGATGACTGAAGTTGGTACAAAGATCAGCTTTGATGAGATACCATGTTCCCAAAATTTAGGCACACCCAGACCCAGAACAGTTGTAACACATTGATGTCCGTGACTGCTTGTACCTGCTCGTATACATAATTATTACCTGGAAAGAAAGAAATATCATGTTGTCTCAGAGTTCTTACTTTGTTAAAGTGAACCTGGGAGTGATATAGATGTACAGGTAATATAAGCAGTTAAATCAAAGTAGAGAAGGAGTCCTATTTATTGAGGGAAATGTTTAGATAATAAGTTCAACAAACGTTGTTGAACTTATTATCTGAACATTTACTATGGGATAACTACTCATCAATGATGCTTTAGTACAGAAAGGGTTAACCTTATTATCTGAACATTTACTATGGATAACTACTCATCAATGATGCTTTACTATAGAAAGGGTTAAACTTATTATCTGAACATTTACTATGGATAACTACTCATCAATGATGCTTTACTATAGAAAGGGTTAAACTTATTATCTGAACATTTACTATGGATAACTACTTATCAATGATGCTTTACTATAGAAAGGGTTAAACTTATTATCTGAACATTTCCTATCGGATAACTGCTCGCCAATGATGCTTTACTAGAGAAAGGGCTAAACTTATTATCTGAACATTTCCCTATCGGATAACTGCTCGCCAATGATGCTTTACTATAGAAAGGGTTAAACTTATTATCTGAACATTTCCTATGGGATAACTGCTCGCCAATGATGGATTACTATAGAAAGAGTTAAACTTATTATCTGAACATTTCCTATCGGATAACTGCTCGCCAATGATGCTTTACTATAGAAAGGGTTAAACTTATTATCTAAACATTTCCTATGGGATAACTGCTCGCCAATGATGCTTTAGTATAGAAAGGGTTAAACGTATTATCTGAACATTTCCTATGGGATAACTATTCATCAATGTTGCTTTAGTACAGAAATGGTTACTTATTATCTGAACATTTCCTATGGGATAACCACTCATCAATGATGTTTTAGTATAGAAATGGTTAAACTTATTATCTGAACATTTTCTATAGGATAACTACTCGTCAGTGATGCTTTAGTACAGTAAGTGTTCAACTTATTATCTGAACACTTTCTATGGGATAACTACTCATCAATGAGTTAAACTTAGTATCTGAACATTTCCTATGGGATAACTACTCGCCAATGATGCTTTAGTACAGAAAGTGTTTACCTTATTATTTGAGCATTTACTATGGAATAACTACTCATCAATGATGCTTTAGTATAGAAAGTGTGAACCTTATTATCTGAACATTTATTATGGGATAACTACTCACCAATGATGCTTTAGTACAGAAAGTGTTAACCTTATTATTTGAACATTTACTATGGATTAACTTCTGATCAATGATGCTTTAGTATAGAAAGGGTTAAACTTATTATCTGAACATTTCCTATTGGATAACTGCTCACCAATGATGCTTTAGTACAGAAAGTGTTAACCTTATTATTTGAACATTTACTATGGAATAACTATTCATCAATGATGCTTTGGGTTAAACTTTTTATCTGAACATTTACTATGGGATAACTACTCGCCAATGATGCTTTAGTACAGAAAGTGTTAACCTTATTATTTGAACATTTTCTATGGAATAACTATTCATCAATGATGCTTTGGGTTAAACTTTTTATCTGAACATTTACTATGGGATAACTACTCGCCAATGATGCTTTAGTACAGAAATGGTTAACCTTATTATCTGAACATTTACTATGGGATAACTACTCGTCAGTGATGCTTTAAATGGTATAGAAATGGTTAAACTTATTATCTGAACATTTCCTATGGGGTAACTACTCGTCAATGATACTTTAGTATAGAACGGGTTGAACTTATTATCCGAACAGATCGCTATCGGATAACTGCTCGCCAATGATGCTTTACTATAGAACGGGTTGAACTTGTTATCCGAACAGATCCCTATCGGATAACTTCTAAATAGAAAGGGTTAAACTTATTATCTGAACATTTCCTATCGGATAACTGCTCGCCAATGATGCTGTACTATAGAAAGGGTTAAACGTATTATCTGAACATTTCCTTTCGGATAACTGCTAGCCAATGATGCTTTACTATAGAAAGGGTTAAACTTATTATCTGAACATTTCCTATGGGATAACTGCTCGCCAATGATGGTTGACTATAGAAAGAGTTAAACTCATTATCTGAACATTTCCTATCGGATAACTGCTCGGCAATGATGCTTTACTATAGAAAGGGTTAAACGTATTATCTGAACATTTCCTATGGGATAACTACTCATCAATGATGCTTTAGTACAGAAAGGGTTACTTATTATCTGAACATTTCATATGGGATAACCACTCATCAATGATGTTTTAGTATAGAAATGGTTAAACTTATTATCTGAACATTTCCTATCGGATAACTGCTCGCCAATGATGCTTTACTATAGAAAGGGTTAAACTTATTATCTGAACATTTCCTATCGGATAACTGCTCGCCAATGATGCTTTACTAGAGAAAGGGCTAAACTTATTATCTGAACATTTCCCTATCGGATAACTGCTCGCCAATGATGCTTTACTATAGAAAGGGTTAAACTTATTATCTGAACATTTCCTATGGGATAACTGCTCGCCAATGATGCTTTACTATAGAAAGGGTTAAACTTATTATCTGAACATTTCCTATGGGATAACTGCTCGCCAATGATGGATTACTATAGAAAGAGTTAAACTTATTATCTGAACATTTCCTATCGGATAACTGCTCGCCAATGATTCTTTACTATAGAAAGGGTTAAACTTATTATCTAAACATTTCCTATGGGATAACTGCTCGCCAATGATGCTTTAGTATAGAAAGGGTTAAACGTATTATCTGAACATTTCCTATGGGATAACTATTCATCAATGTTGCTTTAGTACAGAAATGGTTACTTATTATCTGAACATTTCCTATGGGATAACCACTCATCAATGATGTTTTAGTATAGAAATGGTTAAACTTATTATCTGAACATTTCCTATAGGATAACTACTCATCAATGATGCTTTAGTATAGAAAGAGTTAAACTTATTATCTGAACATGTCCTATGGGATAACTACTGATCAATGATGCTTTAGTATAGAAAGGGTAAAACTTATTATCTGAACATTTTCTATGGGATAAATAGATTAAATAATCATCAATGATGCTTCAGTATAGAAAGGATTAAACTTATTATATGAACATTACCTATGGGATAACTATCATCAATGATGCTTTAGTATATCAACGGTTTAACTTATTATATGAACATTTCCTATTGGATAACTACTCATCAATGAAGCTTTAGTACAGAACGGGTTAACCTTACTATATGAACATTTCCTATGGGATAATTGCTCGCCAATGATGCTTTAGTATCGAAAGGATAACACTTATTATGTGAACATTTCAGATGGGATAACTACTCATCAATGATGCTTTAGTATAGAAAGAGTTAAACTTATTATGTGAACATATCCTATGGGATAACTAATCATCAATGATGCTTTGGTATAGAAAGGGTTAAACTTAGTATCCGAACATTTCCTATGGTATAACTACTCATCAATGATGCTTTATTATAAAGAGGGTTAAACTTATTATCTGGACATTTCCTATGGGATAACTACTCGTCAGTGATGCTTTAGTATAGTAAGTGTTCAACTTATTATCTGAACACTTTCTATGGGATAACTACTCATCAATGAGTTAAACTTAGTATCTGAACATTTCCTATGGGATAACTATTCGCCAATGATGCTTTAGTACAGAAAGTGTTAACCTTATTATTTGAGCATTTACTATGGAATAACTACTCATCAATGATGCTTTAGTATAGAAAGTGTGAACCTTATTATCTGAACATTTATTATGGGATAACTACTCACCAATGATGCTTTAGTACAGAAAGTGTTAACCTTATTATTTGAACATTTACTATGGATTAACTACTGATCAATGATGCTTTAGTATAGAAAGGGTTAAACTTATTATCTGAACATTTCCTATTGGATAACTGCTCACCAATGATGCTTTAGTACAGAAAGTGTTAACCTTATTATTTGAACATTTACTATGGAATAACTATTCATCAATGATGCTTTGGGTTAAACTTTTTATCTGAACATTTACTATGGGATAACTACTCGCCAATGATGCTTTAGTACAGAAAGTGTTAACCTTATTATTTGAACATTTTCTATGGAATAACTATTCATCAATGATGCTTTGGGTTAAACTTTTTATCTGAACATTTACTATGGGATAACTACTCGCCAATAATGCTTTAGTACAGAAAGTGTTAACCTTATTATTTGAACATTTTCTATGGAATAACTATTCATCAATGATGCTTTGGGTTAAACTTTTTATCTGAACATTTACTATGGGATAACTACTCGCCAATGATGCTTTAGTACAGAAATGGTTAACCTTATTATCTGAACATTTACTATGGGATAACTACTCGTCAGTGATGCTTTAAATGGTATAGAAATGGTTAAACTTATTATCTGAACATTTCCTATGGGGTAACTACTCGTCAATGATACTTTAGTATAGAACGGGTTGAACTTATTATCCGAACAGATCCCTATCGGATAACTGCTCGCCAATGATGCTTTACTATAGAACGGGTTGAACTTGTTATCCGAACAGATCCCTATCGGATAACTTCTAAATAGAAAGGGTTAAACTTATTATCTGAACATTTCCTATGGGATAACTGCTCGCCAATGATGCTGTACTATAGAAAGGGTTAAACGTATTATCTGAACATTTCCTATCGGATAACTGCTCGCCAATGATGGTTGACTATAGAAAGAGTTAAACTCATTATCTGAACATTTCCTATCGGATAACTGCTCGCCAATGATGCTTTACTATAGAAAGGGTTAAACGTATTATCTGAACATTTCCTATGGGATAACTACTCATCAATGATGCTTTAGTACAGAAAGGGTTACTTATTATCTGAACATTTCATATGGGATAACCACTCATCAATGATGTTTTAGTATAGAAATGGTTAAACTTATTATCTGAACATTTCCTATAGGATAACTACTCATCAATGATGCTTTAGTATAGAAAGAGTTAAACTTATTATCTGAACATGTCCTATGGGATAACTACTGATCAATGATGCTTTAGTATAGAAAAGATTAAACTTATTATATGAACATTTCCTATGGGATAACTACTCATCGATGATGCTTTAGTATAGAAAGGGTAAAACTTATTATCTGAACATTTTCTATGGGATAAATAGACTAAATACTCATCAATGATGCTTCAGTATAGAAAGGATTAAACTTATTATATGAACATTACCTATGGGATAACTATCATCAATGATGCTTTAGTATATCAACGGTTTAACTTATTATATGAACATTTCCTATTGGATAACTACTCATCAATGAAGCTTTAGTACAGAACGGGTTAACCTTACTATCTGAACATTTCCTATGGGATAATTGCTCGCCAATGATGCTTTAGTATAGAAAGGATAACACTTATTATGTGAACATTTCATATGGGATAACTACTCATCAATGATGCTTTAGTATAGAAAGAGTTAAACTTATTATGTGAACATATCCTATGGGATAACTAATCATCAATGATGCTTTGGTATAGAAAGGGTTAAACTTAGTATCTGAACATTTCCTATGGTATAACTACTCATCAATTATGCTTTATTATAAAGAGGGTTAAACTTATTATCTGGACATTTCCTATGGGATAACTACTCGTCAGTGATGCTTTAGTATAGTAAGTGTTCAACTTATTATCTGAACACTTTCTATGGGATAACTACTCATCAATGAGTTAAACTTAGTATCTGAACATTTCCTATGGGATAACTACTCGCCAATGATGCTTTAGTACAGAAAGTGTTTACCTTATTATTTGAGCATTTACTATGGAATAACTACTCATCAATGATGCTTTAGTATAGAAAGTGTGAACCTTATTATCTGAACATTTATTATGGGATAACTACTCACCAATGATGCTTTAGTACAGAAAGTGTTAACCTTATTATTTGAACATTTACTATGGATTAACTACTGATCAATGATGCTTTAGTATAGAAAGGGTTAAACTTATTATCTGAATATTTCCTATTGGATAACTGCTCACCAATGATGCTTTAGTACAGAAAGTGTTAACCTTATTATTTGAACATTTACTATGGAATAACTATTCATCAATGATGCTTTGGGTTAAACTTTTTATCTGAACATTTACTATGGGATAACTACTCGCCAATGATGCTTTAGTACAGAAAGTGTTAACCTTATTATTTGAACATTTTCTATGGAATAACTATTCATCAATGATGCTTTGGGTTAAACTTTTTATCTGAACATTTACTATGGGATAACTACTCGCCAATAATGCTTTAGTACAGAAAGTGTTAACCTTATTATTTGAACATTTTCTATGGAATAACTATTCATCAATTATGCTTTGGGTTAAACTTTTTATCTGAACATTTACTATGGGATAACTACTCGCCAATGATGCTTTAGTACAGAAATGGTTAACCTTATTATCTGAACATTTACTATGGGATAACTACTCGCCAGTGATGCTTTAAATGGTATAGAAATGGTTAAACTTATTATCTGAACATTTCCTATGGGGTAACTACTCGTCAATGATACTTTAGTATAGAACGGGTTGAACTTATTATCCGAACAGATCCCTATCGGATAACTGCTCGCCAATGATGCTTTACTATAGAACGGGTTGAACTTGTTATCCGAACAGATCCCTATCGGATAACTGCTCGCCAATGATGCTGTACTATAGAAAGGGTTAAACGTATTATCTGAACATTTCCTATCGGATAACTGCTAGCCAATGATGCTTTACTATAGAAAGAGTTAAACTCATTATCTGAACATTTCCTATCGGATAACTGCTCGCCAATGATGGTTGACTATAGAAAGAGTTAAACTCATTATCTGAACATATCCTATCGGATAACTGCTCGCCAATGATGCTTTACTATAGAAAGGGTTAAACGTATTATCTGAACATTTCCTATGGGATAACTACTCATCAATGATGCTTTAGTACAGAAAGGGTTACTTATTATCTGAACATTTCATATGGGATAACCACTCATCAATGATGTTTTAGTATAGAAATGGTTAAACTTATTATCTGAACATTTCCTATGGGATAACTACTCATCAATGATGCTATAGTATAGAAAGAGTTAAACTTATTATCTGAACATGTCCATGGGATAACTACTGATCAATGATGCTTTAGTATAGAATGGGTTACACTTATTATATGAACATTTCCTATGGGATAACTACTCATCAATGATGCTTTAGTATAGAAAGGATTAAACTTATTATCTGAACATTTACTATGGGATAACTACTCATCAATGATGCTTTAGTATAGAAAGGATTAAACTTATGATATGAACATTACCTATGGGATAACTATCATCAATGATGCTTTAGTATATAAACGGTTAAACTTATTATATGAACATTTCCTATTTGATAAATACTCATCAATGAAGCTTTAGTACAGAACGGGTTAACCTTACTATCTGAACATTTCCTATGGGATAATTGCTCGCCAATGATGCTTTAATATAGAAAGGATAACACTTAGTATGTGATCATTTCCTATGGGATAACTACTCATCAATGATGCTTTAATATAGAAAGGGTTAAACTTATTATCTGAACATTTCATATGGGATAACTACTCATCAATGATGCTTTAGTATAGAAAGAGTTAAACTTATTATGTGAACATATCTTATGGGATAACTAATCACCAATGATGCTTTGGTATAGAAAGGGTTAAACTTAGTATGTGAACATTTCCTATGGTATAACTACTCATCAATGATGCTTTATTATATAGAGGGTTAAAGTGTTAACCTTATTATTTGAACATTTACTATGGAATAACTATTCATCAATGATGCTTTGGGTTAAACTTTTTATCTGAACATTTACTATGGGATAACTACTCGCCAATGATGCTTTAGTACAGAAAGTGTTAACCTTATTATTTGAACATTTTCTATGGAATAACTATTCATCAATGATGCTTTGGGTTAAACTTTTTATCTGAACATTTACTTTGGGATAACTACTCGCCAATGATGCTTTAGTACAGAAATGGTTAACCTTATTATCTGAACATTTACTATGGGATAACTACTCGTCAGTGCTGCTTTAAATGGTATAGAAATAGTTAAACTTATTATCTGAACATTTCCTATGGGGTAACTACTCGTCAATGATAATTTAGTATAGACAGGGTTAAACTTATTAGCTAAACTTTTCCTATGGGATAACTACTCGGCAATGATACTTTAGTATAGAAAGGGTTGAACATAATATCCGAACAGATCCTATGAGAACTACTCATTTAGTATAGAAATAGTTAATATATATAACATCCGTATGGAGCCTGACATGGACCCAATCAGACGACAGTCATCCGTGCATCGTTCGCTCTGTCTGGGGCTCCATACGGCAAAATACTCGTCATTGGTGCTTTAGTATAGAAAATTGTATTGAATATAGTAGGGCCCAGTTCAACTCCAGACGAACGTTGGTGGGGTTTTTTGGTTAATAACTATATTATGGTCCTTCCTTTCAGGTACTACCCTTTCGATACACAAGAATGTACTATACTGATCGGTTGCTGGGACTATTCTTACCCGGATGTGGAGCTCAAATCGTCCCTCAATTCACTGATCCGGACACATCTCTTCGTCGATAATGGCGAATGGAGACTCATTAAAACTCAATCATTCTCCAACAGATCTGTCGAAAATGGCTACAACGTCACGTACGTTCATTTCGTCGTCAGTCTCCAACGGCAACCGACGTCAATGATCGTGACGACACTGATCCCGGTCGTCTTGCTCTCGCTTCTAAACTTCCTTGTGTTCCGCGTCCCTGTGGATTCGGGCGAGCGACTCTCCTACGCCGTAACCGTGTTGCTGTCCCATGCGGTGTTTCTGAGCATGACAGCGAGTGAACTTCCGGCCAGCGGTGAAAGTATGTCAATACTCTCAATCTATTTGGTCGTCGTCAATGGTACCAGTTCTCTCGTGGTTCTGCTGACATGCATTTCGATCAGTTTGTTCCACAGAGGTCAGCATGAACCACCCACTCTCTTTTCTCGACTCTTGGTTCGAGTTACCAGGAAATTGGTTGAATCGAATCCGAAGATTAACAATGGACAAGCGACGTGGAGGCAGATCAGTGCGGTTCTCGACGCCGTGTATTTTGGGGTTTTGCTTACCATGTTTTGTGTTATATCAACAGGTTTCTTCATCGTGCTCCTGTCCGGTGGTACTAGAACTAATTCCCTTGCCGAAAACATCTCAGTCACCTACATGTAGGTCCCTTTCTTTACTAGAATGGATTATACCATTCAGTTTTAAAATACACATTGGGGTAGTCTATTATTCATATGCAGGGGTTTGTTGAACTATTACCTGCCACCATTGTCCCGGGGGAACTATTCACCAATGACCATTTTGTACAGACGGATTAAACACTGTGATCAATGCAAGGCGAAATTGTTTGAAAACTGAGTGTCAGTGGTGAAACTGAGGTGTACTAGGCTGAGGGAACACAACGATTGTGGACGATTCCTATTTATTGTCAGAGACACATTGTCGACTCCAAAGATATAGGAGACATGGCTTCTCGTTGTATCATTTCGGACCAAAAACTATTCAGATAACACATATTAATTCGTACAAAAATTGTCTGAAAGATGATTGCTGCAAAACTGTTGGCTTAAACTGTTTTGCCAAAAATGATTTTTTCTGTGGCCATTTTCGGAAAAGTCTTTCCATTCTCCACGGACTGCATGGATGCTACTCTCCAGACATTGATACACCATTCATAATTTACATGTGTGAATTGTTAGCAATTGGTGAAATTGTTCAATCCTTCGGTGCCTAATTTTAAATACCCTGTGTCAATGCATTCTCTTATTCCCTAACAATATTTTGTCATTTTTTATCAATTTCTCTTACATTCTTTAACTATTTTTATCATTTTGTAAAACTTTTTCGTACATTCTATAACAGTTTTTATCGTTTTTCTTGTATTCTTAGCAATTTTATAATATATTACCATTTTTATTACATTCTTTAAAAAAAATATCATTTTTTTATAATTTTTTCTTACATTATTTATCATTTTTTATCATTATTTATAACATGTTTCTTTAACAATTGTTTACCATTTTTTTCATTATTTCTTCCGTTCTTTAACAATTATAAAAAATAACATAAATTCAGGAAGCTACCATCACGAAAGGGTTAATGGGGTACAAGAATGAAGATATATCTCCATTAAAGGGACCCGATGCACTCACAGTGCATGGGCAAGTGTGAAAACAATATAAAAGTCGGTAAAACATTACCGCCGAGAAGAGGATGGAGAAATAGACAAACTTTGTTATATTCATTATTGATAGTTCACAAATAACGACATTTCGCGTGTTCATAACATTGTAATATAAACAAAACTAACGGCGATTAGTCAACAAACATCACTAGACTCGTCGTGTTCATAACATTGTTATGTAAACAAAAATAACGGCGATTAGTTAACAAACATCACTAGTCGTGTCGTGGTCATAACATTGTTATGTAAACAAAACTAACGGCGATTTGTTAACAAACATCACTAGTCGTGTCGTGTTCATAACATTGTTATGTAAACAAAACTAACGGCGATTTGTTAACAAACATCACTAGTCGTGTCGTGGTCATAACATTGTTATGTAAACAAAACTAACGGCGATTTGTTAACAAACATCACTAGTCGTGTCGTGGTCATAACATTGTTATGTAAACAAAACTAACGGCGATTAGTTAACAAACATCACTAGTCGTGTCGTGGTCATAACATTGTTATGTAAACAAAACTAACGGCGATTAGTTAACAAACATCACTAGTCGTGTCGTGTTCATAACATTGTTATATAAACAAAACTAACGGCGATTAGTTAAGAAACATCACTAGTCGTGTCGTGTTCATAACATTGTTATGTAAACAAAACTAACGGCGATTTGTTAACAAACATCACTAGTCGTGTCGTGGTCATAACATTGTTATGTAAACAAAACTAACGGCGATTAGTTAACAAACATCACTAGTCGTGTCGTGGTCATAACATTGTTATGTAAACAAAACTAACGGCGATTAGTTAACAAACATCACTAGTCGTGTCGTGTTCATAACATTGTTATATAAACAAAACTAACGGCGATTAGTTAACAAACATCACTAGTCGTGTCGTGTTCATAACATTGTTATGTAAACAAAACTAACGGCGATTTGTTAACAAACATCACTAGTCGTGTCGTGGTCATAACATTGTTATGTAAACAAAACTAACGGCGATTAGTTAACAGACATCACTAGTCGTGTCGTGGTCATAACATTGTTATGTAAACAAAACTAACGGCGATTAGTTAACAGACATCACTAGTCGTGTCGTGGTCATAACATTGTTATGTAAACTAAACTAACGGCGATTAGTTAACAGACATCACTAGTCGTGTCGTGGTCATAACATTGTTATGTAAACAAAACTAACGGCGATTAGTTAACAGACATCACTAGTCGTGTCGTGGTCATAACATTGTTATGTAAACAAAACTAACGGCGATTAGTTAACAGACATCACTAGTCGTGTCGTGGTCATAACATTGTTATGTAAACAAAACTAACGGCGATTAGTTAACAGACATCACTAGTCGTGTCGTGGTCATAACATTGTTATGTAAACAAAACTAACGGCGATTAGTTAACAGACATCACTAGTCGTATCGTGTTAATAACATTGTTATGTAAACAAAACTAACGGCGATTAGTTAACAGACATCACTAGTCGTGTCGTGGTCATAACATTGTTATGTAAACAAAACTAACGGCGATTAGTTAACAGACATCACTAGTCGTGTCGTGTTAATAACATTGTTTTGTAAACAAAACTAACGGCGATTAGTTAACAGACATCACTAGTCGTGTCGTGGTCATAACATTGTTATGTAAACAAAACTAACGGCGATTAGTTAACAGACATCACTAGTCGTGTCGTGGTCATAACATTGTTATGTAAACAAAACTAACGGCGATTAGTTAACACACATCACTAGTCGTGTCGTGGTCATAACATTGTTATGTAAACAAAACTAACGGCGATTAGTTAACAAACATCACTAGTCGTGTCGTGGTCATAACATTGTTATATAAACAAAACTAACGGCGA
This sequence comes from Siphonodentalium dalli, assembly GCA_032622095.1. NCBI lineage: Eukaryota > Metazoa > Mollusca > Scaphopoda > Gadilida > Siphonodentaliidae > Siphonodentalium > Siphonodentalium dalli. The sequence continues at coordinate 288,584,643 of CP136064.1, read as the reverse complement.
TTAGTTAACAAACATCACTAGTCGTGTCGTGTTCATAACATTGTTATGTAAACAAAACTAACGGCGATTAGTTAACAAACATCACTAGTCGTGTCGTGGTCATAGCATTGTTATATAAACAAAACTAACGGCGATTAGTTAACAAACATCACTAGTCGTGTCGTGTTCATAACATTGTTATGTAAACAAAACTAACGGCGATTAGTTAACAAACATCACTAGTCGTGTCGTGTTCATAACATTGTTATGTAAACAAAACTAACGGCGATTAGTTAACAAACATCACTAGTCGTGTCGTGTTCATAACATTGTTATGTAAACAAAACTAACGGCGATTTGTCAACAAACATCACTAGTCGTGTCGTGTTCATAACATTGTTATGTAAACAAAACTAACGGCGATTTGTCAACAAACATCACTAGTCGTGTCGTGGTCATAACATTGTTATGTAAACAAAACTAACGGCGATTTGTCAACAAACATCACTAGTCGTGTCGTGGTCATAACATTGTTATGTAAACAAAACTAACGGCGATTTGTCAACACACATCACTAGTCGTGTCGTGGTCATAACATTGTTATGTAAACAAAACTAATGGCGATTTGTCAACAAACATCACTAGTCGTGTCGTGGTCATAACATTGTTATGTAAACAAAACTACCGGCGATTTGTCAACAAACGTCACTTGTCGTGTCGTGGTCATAACATTGTTATGTAAACAAAACTAATGGCGATTTGTCAACAAACATCACTAGTCGTGTCGTGGTCATAACATTGTTATGTAAACAAAACTAATGGCGATTTGTCAACAAACATCACTAGTTGTGGTCATAACATTGTTATATAAACAAAACTAACGGCGATTAGTTAACAAACATCACTAGTCGTGTCGTAAGTTTAAATAGTTTAGTCGGAATATGATTCTCGGAATATTTTAGTCTGAATATGATTCGGAATATTTGTCATTGCTTTGCCCTTTCCAGATATTTACTGTAATGTTTTGATAAAACAATGGTATCTTATTGGACTTTTATCGGCAATGTCACTGCAATAATAATGGTTTCGATCCGTGAAATTTCGTTAATGGAGATTTATTAATAATTCTTCCTTTTTTTCATGCACTTGTTGACGACAATTGTTTTAATGAGTTTTATTAAAATAATATATTATTTCACATGAACCCACTTCGGGGGGCTTGGGTCCCTTTAAACCACAAAACAGCCACTTGTTTTTCGAAACCCCATATCACATTATATGCAACATATTCCATATTATATATTATTTGAAAGAGACAGCTCCAAAACATAGAATTATCAACGGTCAAATAAACTGTCAACATGTTGTTTTGTCAAGATACTGACGTGTGTTCTGTGCTTGATTTCGATCTGGTCTTTACTGCCAGTGTATTTTCTCAATGGAAGGGGAATAACTCTGTCTCTGAGTTGTGAATTGTGATGCATTCTGGGGTAAACAATGTGGAAATTTTTGTGTGAATCTGAGAATCCGACATAATATATATATTTTTGGCTCCGCTTCAAAATGGAATATTTTTTATATCATGTGATCTGTAATCTGGGAATTCGAATATTAAGTGGACCTTTAAGCATGCGCACACATTAAAACATGAAAGTGTAAGAATTCTTCCCTTAAAGTGTACATTTTGATCTATTCATATCTGCATACAAATAGAAATCGTCAAGAAACCACCAGAGAATTGAAACCGTTCGCATCTTGATAAGAATTACAACGCATCATGAACTACTACTGATAAGTACTACGACGCATCATGAACTACTACTGATAAGAATTACGACGCATCATGAACTACTACTGATAAGTACTACGACGCATCATGAACTACTACTGATAAGAATTACGACGCATCATGAACTACTAGTGATAAGAATTACGACGCATCATGAACTACTACTGATAAGAATTACATTGCATCATGAACTACTACTGATAAGAATTACGACGCATCATGAACTACTACTGATAAGAATTACGACGCATCATGAACTACTACTGATAAGAATTACGACGCATCATGAACTACTACTGATAAGAATTACGACGCATCATGAACTACTACTGATAAGTATTACGACGCATCATGAACTACTAGTGATAAGAATTACGACGCATCATGAACTACTACTGATAAGTATTACGACGCATCATGAACTACTACTGATAAGAATTACGACGCTTCATGGACTAATACTGATAAGAATTACGACGAATCATGAACAACTACTGATAAGAATTACGAACAGCTTATAATAGTCGTAAATATTTCTGACAGTCCGAAAACCTTTTCACAGAATTGAAGAATACGAGACCGTTTTTGTTTGTGACAATATAGTGCCGATCAAACTTCTAGCTACTCACAGCAATGTGATACAGTTTTGTTTGCCGTGATTATTTTGTACTTAATTCGGTTGTATCACTCAATAGTAGGCTCGGTGATTGCATGCAATACTCGCGTACCCATCAAGTCTGCAAAAGATTGTGTCTGTCATTCCCAGAGGTTGCCAGATGGGTGATAGATGCGGGATAGCATCACCAAATTCATATATATACGAGTCGATCGTAGGTCGCCTCGCATATTTAATGGAATACATTGGCCTAAAAAAAATTATATTATTTTGTATAATTGTTAAAGAATACAAAACAAAATGAAAACATTTATAAAGAATGTAAGAAATAATGATAAAAAATATATAAACATTGTTAAAGAAAGTAAGAAAAAATGAAAAAAATTGCTAAAGAATGTAAGAATAATTGATGAAAAAAAAGAGATAAAAATCGGTAAAAATTGTTAAAGAATGTAAGAAAAATTTATTTTAAACAAGGATAAAAAATTGTTAAAGAATGTAAGAAAAATTTATTTTAAACAAGGATAAAAAATTGTTAAAGAATGTAAGAAAAATTTATTTTAAACAAGGATAAAAAATTGTTAAAGAATGTAAGAAAAATTTATTTTAAACAAGGATAAAAAATTGTTAGGCCAATATTGTCGATTCGCATATATAAGAGAATGCATTGGCCCAGGGTCTTTAAAGATGCGCCAGCACAGCTTCCGTCATGAACGGGTTAAAGATGATGTAATTATTCCGGGTCACAAATTACAATAACAACATGTTTGTATCAAACACGATTTCAAGACTAAAGATACTTTTATTAGTGAATAAAATATAAATAAAGTGGTTTCTTCATGCTGCGGGCGAGCAAATATATTAATCAAAATGACATTTTGCCTTGATGGAGCGTGTTAACAAGATAGAGTTATTCCTAACGTTACGCCATCATCGTTCCAAGAGATCGTCTAATGATTGTGTTCTATAAGTGTCACGTAAAACTGTCCAGAAATGTTGTATGTATTATACCAAAAAACAATCTAAATAAAATCAATATCAATTTATAGAAGGGTTTCAGAACAACAGTGATCGATTCCTAAATCGGGGGACAACATAAATGAGCGGTGTACGTCCGTCTGTGTATCGGCGCGTTCGTCTGTGTGTCCGTCCTCGTGTCCGTCCGTCCGAAACGTTTGTCTGGATAATAAATTGAACATTATTTGTCATTAAATGATTATTTACTATAGAAAGGGTTAAACTTATTATCTGAACATTTCCTATAAGAATAACTACCCATCCGCGATGCTTTAGTAGAGAAAGGGTTAAAATTATTATCTGAACATTTCCTATGGGATAACTACTCATCAATGATGCTTTGGTATAGAAAGGGTTAAAATTATTATCTGAACATTTGTTATGGGATAACTACTCATCAATGATGCTTTGGTATAGAAAGGGTTAAACTTATTATCTGAATATTTTCTATGGGATAACTACCCATCCGCGATGCTTTAGTAGAGAAAGGGTTAAAATTATTATCTGAACATTTCCTATGGGATAACTACTCATCAATGATGCTTTGGTATAGAAAGAGTTAAACTTATTATCTGAACATTTTCTATGGGATAACCGCCCATCCGCGATGCTTTGGTAGAGAAAGGGTTAAACTTATTATCTGAACATTTTCTATGGGATAACTACTCATCCGCGATGCTTTAGTAGAGAAAGGGTTAAAATTATTATCGAAACATTTCGTATGAGATAACTACTCGTCAATGATTATTTACTATAGAAAGGGTTAAAATTATTATCTGAACATTTCATATGTGATAACTACTCGTCAATGATTATTTACTATAGAAAGGGTAAAACTTATTATCTGAACATTTCACATGTGATAACTACTCGTCAATGATTATTTACTATAGAATGGTTAAACTTAGTATCTGAACATTTCCTATGGGATAACTACTCGTCAATGATTATTTACTATAGAAAGGGTTAAACTTATTATCTGAACATTTCCTATGGGATAACTACTCACCAATGATGCTTTACTACAGAGAGGGTTAAACTTATTATCTGAACATTTCCTATGGGATAACTACCCATCCGCGATGCTTTAGTAGAGAAAGGGTTAAAATTAATATCTGAATATTTCCTATGGGATAACTACTTGTCAATGATGCTTTAGTAGAGAAAGGGTTAAACTTATTATCTGAATATTTTCTATGGGATAACTCCTCATCAATGATACTTTAGTATAGATAGGGTTAAATTATTACTGGAACATTTCATATGAGATAACTACTTGTCAATGATTATTTACTATAGAAAGGGTTAAACTTATTATCTGAACATTTCACATGTGATAACTACTCGTCAATGATTATTTACTATAGAAAGGGTTAAACTTATTACCTGAACATTTCCTATGGGATAACTACTCGTCATTGATTATTTACTATAGAAAGGGTTAAACTTATTATCTGAACATTTCCTATGGGATAACTACCCATCCGCGATGCTTTAGTAGAGAAAGGGTTAAAATTATTATCTGAACAATTTCTATAGGATAACTACCCATCATCGATGCTTTGGCATAGAAATGGTTACAATTATTATGTGAACATTTCATATGAGATAACTACTCGTCAATGATGCTTTAGTATAGACAGAGTTAAACTTATTATCTGAACATTTTCTAGGGGATAACTACTCATCAATGATGCTTTAGCATAGAAAGGGTTAAAATTATTATGTGAACATTTCATATGAGATAACTACATGTCAATGATGCTTTTGTATAGAAAGGGTTAAACTTATTATCTGAACATTTTCTATGAGATAACTACCCATCCGCGATGCTTTAGTAGAGAAAGGGTTAAAATTATTATGTGAACATTTCATATGAGATAACTACTTGTCAATGATGCTTTAGTATATAAAGGGTTAAACTTATTATCTGAACATTTAATATGGGATAATTACTGATCAATGATGCTTTAGTACAGAAAGGGTTAAACTTGTTATCTGAACATTTTCTATGGGATAACTACCCATCCGCGATGCTTTAGTACAGAGAGGGTTAAACTTATTATCTGAACATTTTCTATGGGATAACTACCCATCCGCGATGCTTTAGTACAGAAAGGGTTAAACTTATTATCTGAACATTTTCTATGGGATAACTACCCATCCGCGATGCTTTAGTACAGAAAGGGTTAAACTTATTATCTGAACATTTTCTATGGGATACCTACCCATCCTCGATGCTTTAGCATAGAAAGTGTTAAAATTATTATGTGAACATTTCATATGGGATAACTACTCGTCAATGATGATTTAGTACAGAAAGGGTTAAACTTATTATCTGAACATTCTCTATGGGATAACTAGTCGTCAATGATGATTTAGTACAGAATGGGTTAAACTTATTATCTGAACATTTTCTATGGGATAACTACCCATCAGTGATGCTCTAGTATAGAAAGGGTTAAGCTTATTATCTGAACATTTTCTATGGGATAACTACCCATCCGCGATGCTTTAGTAGAGAAAGGGTTAAAATTATTATCTGAATATTTTCTATGGGATAACTACTCATCCGCGATGCTTTAGTAGAGAAAGGGTTAAAATTATTATCTGAACATTTTCTATGGGATAACAACTCATCAATGATGCTTTAATATAGAAAGGGTTAAACTTATTTTCTGAACATATCCTATGGGATAACAACTCATCAATGATGCTTTAATATAGAAGGGGTTAAACCTATTATCTGAATATTTCCTATGGGATAACTACTCATCAATGATGCTTTAATATAGAAAGGGTTAAACTTATTATCTGAACATATCCTATGGGATAACAACTCATCAATGATGCTTTAATATAGAAGGGGTTAAACCTATTATCTGAATATTTCCTATGGGATAACTACTCATCAATGATGCTTTAATATAGAAAGGGTTAAACTTATTATCTGAACATATCCTATGGGATAACAACTCATCAATGATGCTTTAATATAGAAGGGGTTAAACCTATTATCTGAATATTTCCTATGGGATAACTACTCATCAATGATGCCTTAATATAGAAAGGGTTAAACTTATTGTCTGAACATTTCCTATGGGATAACTACTCATCAATGATGCTTTAATATAGAAAGGGTTAAACTTATTATCTGAACATTTCCTATGGGATAACAACTCATCAATGATGCTTTAATATAGAAAGGGTTAAACTTATTATCTGAACATGTCATATGGGATAACTACTCATCAATGATGCTTCAGTATAGAAAGGATTGAACTTATCTTAACATTTCCTATGGGATAACTACTCATCAATGAAGGTTTATTATAGAAAGGGTTAAACTTATTATCTGAACATTTCCTATGGTATAACTACTCGTCAATGATAGTTTAGTATAGATATGGTTAAACTTATTATCTGAACATTTCCTATGGGATAACTACTCATCAATGATAGTTTAGTATAGATAGGGTTAACCTTATTATCTGAATATTTCCTATGGTATAACTACTCGTCAATGATAGTTTAGTATAGATAGGGTTAAACTTATTATCTGAACATTTCCCATAGTATAACTATTCGTCAATGATAGTTTAGTATAGATAGGGTTAAACTTATTAGCTGAACATTTCCTATGGGATAACAGCTCGTCAATGATACTTTACTATATAAAGGGTTAAACTTATTACCTGAACATTTCATGTGGGATAACTGCTGACCAATGGTGCTTTAGTATATAAAGGGTTAAACTTATTATCCTATGTGAACTACTCATTTAGTATAGAAATAGTTAGTATTTATAACATCCGTATGGAGCCTGACATGGACCCAAGCAGACGACAGTCATCCGGGCACATTGTTCTCTCTGCCTAGGGCTCCATATGGAATAATACTCGTCATTGATGCTTTAGTATAGAAAGTGTTCGTTGTAGGGAATTATAGTAGGGCCCAGTTCGACTCCAGACGAACGTTACCAGAGTTTTTTTGTTAACCCTTTGAGTGCCAGGTCCGATTTTTGTATCAACCCATATACCCTGTGCCAATGCATTCTCTTATATATGCGAGTCGACCATAGGTCGCCTCGCATATATAAGAGAATGCATTGGCTTAACAATTTGTTTTTGTTTTTTGTTTTTTTTTACAATTTTTGACAATTTTAATATATTTTATTATATTCTTTAACATACTTATTGTGTAGGTTTAGGGCCGATAATATCGGCCCCTGGCACTCAATTATGGTCCTTCCTTTCAGGTACTACCCTTTTGACACACAAGAATGTACGATACTGATCGGTTGCTGGGACTATTCTTACCCGGATGTGGAGCTCAAATCGTCCCTCAATTCACTGATCCGGACACATCTCTTCGTCGATAATGGCGAATGGAGACTCATTAAAACTCAATCATTCTCCAACAGATCTGTCGAAAATGGCTACAACGTCACGTACGTTCATTTCGTCGTCAGTCTCCAACGGCAACCGACGTCAATGATCGTGACGACACTGATCCCGGTCGTCTTGCTCTCGCTTCTAAACTTCCTTGTGTTCCGCGTCCCTGTGGATTCGGGCGAGCGACTCTCCTATGCCGTAACCGTGTTGCTGTCCCATGCGGTGTTTCTGAGCATGACAGCGAGTGAACTTCCGGCCAGCGGTGAAAGTATGTCAATACTCTCAATCTATTTGGTCGTCGTCAATGGCACCAGTTCGCTTGTGGTTCTGCTGACATGCAGTTCGATCAGTTTGTTCCACAGAGGTCAGCATGAGCCACACACTCTCTTCTCTCGACTCTTGGTTCGAGTTACCAGGAAATTGGTTGATTCGAATCCGAAGATTAACAATGGACAAGCGACGTGGAGGCAGATCAGTGCGGTTCTGGACGACGTGTTTTTTGGGGTTTTGCTGACCATGTTTTGTGTTATATCTGCAGGTTTCTTCCTCGTCCTCCTGTCCGGTGGTACTAAAACTAATTCCCTTGCCGAAAACATATCAGTCACCTAACCCCCATGCTTTACTAGAATTGATTCTACCATTCAGTTATAACATACACATTGGGGTAGTCTATTATACATATGCAGGGGTGTTCGAGAACTGTATAAATATAAGCAGTCGACAGACATGGGAACAGATGGTGAAAGTGCAGAAGGGTTCGGTTTCAATGGTGGGAAGTGTTCAGATTGTCGTTTGTTGAACTATTATCTGACGGTGGGAACATAAAATTTGTTAGACAATGCATCCTCTTATATATGCGAGGCGACCTATGTTCGACTCGCATATATAAGAGAATGCATTGGTAGAGGGTTTCGCAAAAATTCAGTAAGCTACCATCATCAAAGGGTTAATGGGGTATTACAAGAATGAAGATATCTCCATTAAAGGGACCCGATGCACTCACAGTGCATGGGCAAGTGTGCAAACAATATAAAAGTATTTAAAACATTGCCACTGAGAAGAGGATGGAGAAATAGACAAACTTTGTTATATTCATTATTGATAGTTCACAAATAACGACATTTCGCGTGGAGATAACATTGTTATGTAAACAAAACTAACGGCGATTAGTTAACAAACATAACTAGTCGTGTCGTGTTCATAACATTGTTATGTAAACAAAACTAACGGCGATTAGTTAACAAACATCACTAGTCGTGTCGTGTTCATAACATTGTTATGTAAACAAAACTAACGGCGATTAGTTAACAAACATCACTAGTCGTGTCGTGTTAATAACATTGTTATGTAAACAAAACTAACGGCGATTAGTTAACAAACATCACTAGTCGTGTCGTGTTAATAACATTGTTATGTAAACAAAACTAACGGCGATTAGTTAACAAACATCACTAGTCGTGTCGTGTTAATAACATTGTTATATAAACAAAACTAACGGCGATTTGTCAACAAACATCACTAGTCGTGTCGTGGTCATAACATTGTTATGTAAACAAAACTAACGGCGATTAGTTAACAAACATCACTAGTCGTGTCGTGTTAATAACATTGTTATATAAACAAAACTAACGGCGATTTGTCAACAAACATCACTAGTCGTGTCGTGTTCATAACATTGTTATGTAAACAAAACTAACGGCGATTAGTTAACAAACATCACTAGTCGTGTCGTGTTAATAACATTGTTATGTAAACAAAACTAACGGCGATTTGTCAACAAACATCACTAGTCGTGTCGTGGTCATAACATTGTTATATAAACAAAACTAACGGCGATTTGTCAACAAACATCACTAGTCGTGTCGTGGTCATAACATTGTTATGTAAACAAAACTAACGGCGATTAGTTAACAAACATCACTAGTCGTGTCGTGTTAATAACATTGTTATATAAACAAAACTAACGGCGATTTGTCAACAAACATCACTAGTCGTGTTCATAACATTGTTATGTAAACAAAACTAATGGCGATTAGTTAGCAAACATCACTAGTCGTGTCGTGTTCATAACATTGTTATGTAAACAAAACTAACGGCCATTTGTCAACAAACATCACTAGTCGTGTCGTGTTCATAACATTGTTATGTAAACAAAACTAACGGCCATTTGTCAACAAACATCACTAGTCGTGTCGTGTTCATAACATTGTTATGTAAACAAAACTAACGGCGATTAGTTAACAGACATCACTAGTCGTGTCGTGGTCATAACATTGTTATGTAAACAAAACTAACGGCGATTAGTTAACAGACATCACTAGTCGTGTCGTGGTCATAACATTGTTATGTAAACAAAACTAACGGCGATTAGTTAACACACATCACTAGTCGTGTCGTGTTCATAACATTGTTATGTAAACAAAACTAACGGCGATTAGTTAACAGACATCACTAGTCGTGTCGTGTTCATAACATTGTTATGTAAACAAAACTAACGGCGATTAGTTAACAAACATCACTAGTCGTGTCGTGGTCATAACATTGTTATATAAACAAAACTAACGGCGATTAGTTAACAAACATCACTAGTCGTGTCGTGTTCATAACATTGTTATGTAAACAAAACTAACGGCGATTTGTCAACAAACATCACTAGTCGTGTCGTGTTCATAACATTGTTATGTAAACAAAACTAATGGCGATTTTTCAACAAACATCACTAGTCGTGTCGTGGTCATAACATTGTTATGTAAACAAAACTAACGGCGATTAGTTAACAAACATCACTAGTCGTGTCGTGTTCATAACATTGTTATGTAAACAAAACTAACGGCGATTAGTTAACAAACATCACTAGTCGTGTCGTGTTCATAACATTGTTATGTAAACAAAACTAACGGCGATTAGTTAACAAACATCACTAGTCGTGTCGTGTTCATAACATTGTTATGTAAACAAAATTAACGGCGATTAGTTAACAAACATCACTAGTCGTGTCGTGGTCATAACATTGTTATGTAAACAAAACTAACGGCGATTTGTCAACAAACATCACTAGTCGTGTCGTGGTCATAACATTGTTATGTAAACAAAACTAATGGCGATTTGTTAACAAACATCACTAGTCGTGTCGTGGTCATAACATTGTTATGTAAACAAAACTAACGGCGATTTGTCAACAAACATCACTAGTCGTGTCGTGTTCATAACATTGTTATGTAAACAAAACTAATGGCGATTTGTCAACAAACATCACTAGTCGTGTCGTGTTAATAACATTGTTATGTAAACAAAACTAATGGCGATTTGTTAACAAACATCACTAGTCGTGTCGTGGTCATAACATTGTTATGTAAACAAAACTAACGGCGATTAGTTAACAGACATCACTAGTCGTGTCGTGTTCATAACATTGTTATGTAAACAAAACTAACGGCGATTAGTTAACAAACATCACTAGTCGTGTCGTGGTCATAACATTGTTATGTAAACAAAACTAACGGCGATTTGTCAACAAACATCACTAGTCGTGTCGTGTTCATAACATTGTTATGTAAACAAAACTAATGGCGATTTTTCAACAAACATCACTAGTCGTGTCGTGGTCATAACATTGTTATGTAAACAAAACTAACGGCGATTAGTTAACAAACATCACTAGTCGTGTCGTGGTCATAACATTGTTATGTAAACAAAACTAACGGCGATTTGTCAACAAACATCACTAGTCGTGTCGTGTTCATAACATTGTTATGTAAACAAAACTAATGGCGATTTGTCAACAAACATCACTAGTCGTGTCGTGTTAATAACATTGTTATGTAAACAAAACTAATGGCGATTTGTTAACAAACATCACTAGTCGTGTCGTGGTCATAACATTGTTATGTAAACAAAACTAACGGCGATTAGTTAACAGACATCACTAGTCGTGTCGTGTTCATAACATTGTTATGTAAACAAAACTAACGGCGATTAGTTAACAAACATCACTAGTCGTGTCGTGGTCATAACATTGTTATATAAACAAAACTAACGGCGATTAGTTAACAAACATCACTAGTCGTGTCGTGTTCATAACATTGTTATGTAAACAAAACTAACGGCGATTTGTTAACAAACATCACTAGTCGTGTCGTGTTCATAACATTGTTATGTAAACAAAACTAACGGCCATTTGTTAACAAACATCACTAGTCGTGTCGTGGTCATAACATTGTTATGTAAACAAAACTAACGGCCATTTGTTAACAAACATCACTAGTCGTGTCGTGGTCATAACATTGTTATGTAAACAAAACTAACGGCCATTTGTTAACAAACATCACTAGTCGTGTCGTGTTCATAACATTGTTATATAAACAAAACTAATGGCGATTAGTCAACAAACATCACTAGTCGTGTCGTGTTCATAACATTGTTATATAAACAAAACTAACGGCCATTTGTTAACAAACATCACTAGTCGTGTCGTGTTCATAACATTGTTATATAAACAAAACTAATGGCGATTAGTCAACAAACATCACTAGTCGTGTCGTGTTCATAACATTGTTATGTAAACAAAACTAACGGCCATTTGTTAACAAACATCACTAGTCGTGTCGTGGTCATAACATTGTTATGTAAACAAAACTAACGGCCATTTGTTAACAAACATCACTAGTCGTGTCGTGGTCATAACATTGTTATGTAAACAAAACTAACGGCCATTTGTTAACAAACATCACTAGTCGTGTCGTGTTCATAACATTGTTATATAAACAAAACTAATGGCGATTAGTCAACAAACATCACTAGTCGTGTCGTGGTCATAACATTGTTATGTAAACAAAACTAACGGCGATTAGTTAACAAACATCACTAGTCGTGTCGTGGTCATAACATTGTTATGTAAACAAAACTAATGGCGATTTGTCAACAAACATCACTAGTCTCGTCGTAAGTTTAAATAGTTTAGTCGGAATATGATTCTCGGAATATTTTAGTCTGAATATGATTCGGAATATTTGTCATTGCTTTGCCCTTTCCAGATATTTACTGTAATGTTTTGATAAAACAATGGTATCTTATTGGACTTTTATCGGCAATGTCACTGCAATAATAATGGTTTCGATCCGTGAAATTTCGTTAATGGAGATTTATTAATAATTCTTCCTTTTTTTCATGCACTTGTTGACGACAATTGTTTTAATGAGTTTTATTAAAAGAATATATTATTTCACATGAACCCACTTCGGGGGGCTTGGGTCCCTTTAAACCACAAAACAGCCACTTGTTTTTCGAAACCCCATATCACATTATATGCAACATATTCCATATTATATATTATTTGAAAGAGACAGCTCCAAAACATAGAATTATCAACGGTCAAATAAACTGTCAACATGTTGTTTTGTCAAGATACTGACGTGTGTTCTGTGCTTGATTTCGATCTGGTCTGTACTGCCAGTGTATTTTCTCAATGGAAGGGGAATAACTCTGTCTCTGAGTTGTGAATTGTGATGCATTCTGGGGTAAACAATGTGGAAATTTTTGTGTGAATCTGAGAATCCGACATAATATATATATTTTTGGCTCCGCTTCAAAATGGAATATTTTTTATATCATGTGATCTGTAATCTGGGAATTCGAATATTAAGTGGACCTTTAAGCATGCACACACATTAAAACATGAAAGTGTAAGAATTCTTCCCTTAAAGTGTACATTTTGATCTATTCATATCTGCATACAAATAGAAATCGTCAAGAAACCACCAGAGAATTGAAACCGTTCGCATCTTGATAAGAATTACAACGCATCATGAACTACTACTGATAAGTACTACGACGCATCATGAACTACTACTGATAAGAATTACGACGCATCATGAACTACTACTGATAAGTACTACGACGCATCATGAACTACTACTGATAAGAATTACGACGCATCATGAACTACTAGTGATAAGAATTACGACGCATCATGAACTACTACTGATAAGAATTACGATGCATCATGAACTACTACTGATAAGTATTACGACGCATCATGAACTACTACTGATAAGAATTACGACGCATCATGAACTACTACTGATAAGAATTACGACGCATCATGAACTACTACTGATAAGAATTACGACGCATCATGAACTACTACTGATAAGTATTACGACGCATCATGAACTACTAGTGATAAGAATTACGACGCATCATGAACTACTACTGATAAGTATTACGACGCATCATGAACTACTACTGATAAGAATTACGACGCTTCATGAACTAATACTGATAAGAATTACGACGAATCATGAACAACTACTGATAAGAATTACGAACAGCTTATAGTAGTCGTAAATATTTCTGACAGTCCGAAAACCTTTTCACAGAATTGAAGAATACGAGACCGTTTTTGTTTGTGACAATATAGTGCCGATCAAACTTCTAGCTACTCACAGCAATGTGATACAGTTTTGTTTGCCGTGATTATGTTGTACTTAATTAGGTTGTATCACTCAATAGTAGGCTCGGTGATTGCATGCAATACTCGCGTACCCATCAAGTCTGCAAAAGATTGTGTCTGTCATTCCCAGAGGTTGCCAGATGGGTGATTTTAGTGATACTATCCCGCACAGCGGCCTAGCATCACCAAATTCATCCTCTGGGAACCTCATTCTGCTTAAAAACCTCATCTTCTGGGAAGTATATGTAGTATCAAATTAACGTTGTTTTTAGTTACGTTTTCCCTTCGAGGAAGTTTCTATATCCCCTAATTTGCAGAAGATAAAATGCATCATCGAGGTGCCCAATGGACGAACATCATCGAATTCAACTGGGGAACTTTAATCTGATCCTAGGTCTACCATAGCAGTTGTGGGCCTAAGCAGAATAAGGTTCACAGAGGGTGAATTTGGTGATGCTAGCCCTCTGCGCGGAATATCGCCACTAAATTCACCCTCTGGGGACCTCATTCTGCAAATGACAGACACGCTATTTGCAGGCTTGGTACCCATACTTGACTTCTCGAAAGCGCAATCGTAACAACGACAAAATGACAGAAAGAACACACATTCTAGTGACGTAGTACCCTATTTGCAATTCGTTTCAAATCAAGTTTATTCGAAAGGTGTCCAATATACGACTTGGTTGGGTATCAAATGTTTATGTGATTCGATATTTTCAATATTCCTCTGTATGCATGTGGAGGGCTCACCCAACGTATCGATTCTGTTGACTATAGACTTGGGGTAATGCACGATGGTACTCAAATATGAGTGTTCATTTTCCCGATCCCGAACTCAATGTCTTGTTACGTGACTGCCAACGTAAAACACCTGTGATTTGCTGCGGATCTGATGCATTATGGTGAAACCAGGTGGCGACAGGGGGAGTTTGGGTGGGGTGTCTCCAAGTTTGAAATTTCGCGCTTGACACAACAATAGTTGGAAATTTGACACCACATAAAGTTTGAAATTGTTTTAATTTTTGAAAATTTTCAACAAGTCATTAGTGGGAAATATTTAGTTTTTAGACCAACAGCAGCATATTGTTCTACTTTGGTAATGAGTTTGGTCTAAATTGGCCGTCTGTTTAATTTCAGTTGAATATCTTCTAACCTTGGAATTATCCAAGTTGAAAAGTTTGAGGTACCAGTTTGAAAGTTTCAGCCCAAGGGGGGGGGGGGTGCATGTGCAAATGGAAGTAATTTACAAACATGAGCTTGGTTTGGTTCAAGGGCGTGATGTGTGCAGTTGGAAATGTCAAGATGGACACAACGATTACATTACACCACATATATTGTTTGAAACATTACCATGTAAGGAAAGAATTCCTACACTTTGTGTGTTCAGCGTGCGATACGTGCAATGAATTGGTAGGGCTAGTAAAACTATAAAGACTTGTTTCATTGCTTTAATACTTTCTTCATGAATTGGTAGGGCTAGTAAAACTATAAAGACTTGTTTCATTGCTTTAATACTTTCTTCGCACATCATTGTCCTATGCCACGGACAGTGAATTAGCAAAATTGACATCTATGAAATCCATTGATGGTTAGCGACATTAAAGCTACCTCTTCCAATGTGGTTACCATAAAGCTACTATATGGATGTGTTCTTTGCCATAAAATAATTAACTCGACCTATATATGACGCAATCATTATCGTTACCGCCAAATATCGACATTCAAAGGAAATACACAGAACGACACGAGTGTGTTAATACGCGGGTTTGTCGATACAGTACGAGTGCTAGTGCGGAAGAATATAACGAGTGGCGCAGCTTCGCGATGGCACAAGTGACGACCCGACAAATCCATCAACACACGTTTCGTTCTGTGTTTTTACACGCCACCCATCCTAGAATCCGTGAATTAAAACATACTTACAAGGTTTATTCAAGTACATACCAGGCTTGTTTTGCCATGTGTGATGATGCTTTTATTTTATAGTTTCGGTATCACACGGTTGAGGGAAACGTCAAGTACGTCGTCTGACATAAACGGATTACGTATGGAAACGTGTGTCGTGCAAGCGTTCTAGAGGAGACCACGCCGAATCTCTGTCGTGCTTTGGTCCATTTGTAACTAGGGGTGACCACTATGAATCTCTGTCGTGTTTTGATCCATTTGTAACTAGGGGTGACCACTATGAATCTCTGTCGTGTTTTGATCCATTTGTAACTAGGGGAGACCACTATGAATCTCTGTCGTGTTTTGATCTATTTCTGGGTAACTAGGGGAGACCACTCTGAATCTCTGTCGTGTTTTATCCATTTCTGCGTAATTAGGGGAGACCATTCTGGATCTCTGTCGTGTTTTGAAATGTGCAGTCTTTATTATAAGTGAATGCACTGGCTTAAAGGCCAAAGTAAATATTGTTCGGCCAATGCATTCTCTTATATTTATAAGAAAATACATTGGCACAAGGTTTTCGAAAATTTCGGAAGGGTTAATATTAAATGCTCATGCGCCTGATTGTTTGGTCATTAGAAGTATTCTTGTTTTTCATTTGCCTGGTGAGCAGGAATTTATTTAACACATTGTCAACATGGATGCCGGGCAGAAGAGTGTTGATATGTCCGCCGCTTAATCTGAAAATCATGTGCACAAGAACACTTAATATAAAAGTAATTGGTTTACACAGAAGCATAATGGCATATCACAATGAGTTAGCTCGGTTCATTATAAATCGGTTTCACTTAACTGTGACACTAGTACACTAAAAATAAACATAACAGCTCAATCTGAATCTCGTTTGATTGTGTTATAAAATCTATTATGTGTAATTTAAAAAGTTTAAGCGTAATTCACTTATAACTATTGCTATTTGCACCATATAATACCCCATTCTTCTTACTTGAGCAAACCCACCGAAATACATACGGCATAAATTATACACAATGAAGTGCGATGTGTCTGTATACTAAATATTGATACCGAATTACGTTGAAGAGAAATCATCAAAAGTACATGTCCAGGTCTGAAAATAAGGTGCCGGACATTTGCATAATGAGGTCCCAAAAAATGGTCTTGCTAATTTGATATGATGACAAAATTATTATATTGAGAAAATGTGCCGTCATGTTTTATAAAGTCGTTATTTACGAATGTTAAGCTAAACTAAGCGAATCGAAGAAAAGCCAATGTATGTGTGATACACCATTATATTATTTTAAAAAATGGATAGAAAATTGCAAAACCAATACACCCATTGTTAAAATATGTTGTAACATATGTGTATTTGAATGTGATATGCACCTAACCATGATGATAGCGACTTTTCATTGATTCACCAGTTTGTCCTACCAGCAGTTCAGCAGGACCCACCAGCATCATAGCAAATTAGTAGGACCACCGAACCGGGGGGGCAATGTCTCTTGTGAATGCATCAGTTATGAAGTATATGAAGCAACGTTTCTCAGTTGTGTCCATCCAGATAAACATAGTGGCCGGAATCGTCATCTCCGGTTTAAACCTGCGTGGTCTACGTAAATCTCAATAGGTTTAATTACACCGCCGTTTGACATTTAATTCCGTGGCTTAAACCTGCATGGTCTATACCTAAATCTCAATAGGTTTAATTACACCGCCGTTTGATAGTTAAATCCGTGGTTTAAACCCGAGACCACAGTTCTATAATACGTGATGCATTCATCATATTTAGTTTAAACATGGTCCAAGCGAACCCATAGTTTAGCAAAAGTGTTTCTATACTGTCTGGCTAAATAATCGCATTTGCCTAAAGCAGATCGGCGCGTTCTGTCAAAGTCGAAAATTAATAATATCCTAACGAGCATATTTTGATTGGAAATTTATAAGCGGGAGGCAGTCACACTTGCAATGTTCATGGGGATAATCTTTGTAGTCAATGTCGCTTTTTCTACTCTTAACCCTTTACCCAACAAACCGGCCAAATAAAGCTTCAACAGCCTAAAATATCTTCGGTCTGTCTCAATAGAACCATACACATATGGATATCATTGGAACCGGCTCCTTGACCACATTGTGATAGTTACAGTTATGCCCTGTGCCAATGCATTATCTTATATATGCGAGTCGACCATAGGTCGCCTCGCATATATAAGAGAATGCATTGGCCTAAACAAAATCTGTTTTTAACACTTTTTACCATTTTTTCTTACATTCTTTAACAATTTTATAATTTTTAATGTGTTAAGCCAATGCATTCTCTTATATATGCGAGGCGACCTATGGTCGACTCGCATATATAAGAGAATGCATTGGCACAGGGCCCTTCTGTTGGGTAAAGGGTTAAACCGGCAACTAAACCATATCATTCGACGGTCCAGCAAAACGGGGTTTAAAGAAACTAGACCTGAGATAAAGAATCTGTCTTTTTGATTGCGGTTTACATTGGTGGTATATAATATTCGATTGGCCATAAGGTAAGAGTTGCGGTTTTGGTATTATGATATCGCAATTAATTAATTCTCACAGGAATGTTAATTGTTATAAACATGCGCTTTTTCGTGCTAATAATAATTCTACCGGCCTGTTTATGGTCAGTCTGGTAACTCGTAAATCTGATTGTGTCCTCATCTCATACAATCTCATATATCTCATATAATCAGATAGACACTGACTTAATTATTACCAAAGCCCACTTGGACCCGGTTTGGCTGGACCGCCAATGTAGGCACATAAACCAGGTTTAAACTCGAAGGTTTAAACTAGAGATGACGCATCAGGCCAGCGTCGTCATTATGAACACGTCATCACGAAGTGTGCACACGTCATCACGAGGTGGTGTTGCTTTGTTGAGATTGTTCAAGTTATTTCTTTCGTAGTATTATCTTCTCCAGAGCCATAAACGGGGCCTCGAAACATAACGACAATACAAACGCAGCTCCAAACGACATGAACACGTGACCTATGTACAGATAGACCTGAAATGGAGACAAAAATCTTCGGCATCCAGCAAATAGAGAGGCTAAATAATATGTTGACGTTATAACAGAGAGATTAAGGACTAAATAATACTCGATGCTGGTAAATACTGGATAAACAGCAATGTAAACAAAATTTTAATAACCATCAGTAATAATTTATGTGCCTTTTAGCTAAATAATATCAATTTAGATAATTGTTTTTAAGACAACTGAAATTCTAGGCTCAAATTAGCAGTTCTATGTATGCATGTATATTATAAACTCGAAAACTGCTCGACCGATCCGATTCAAATTTGGTATGAATGCCTACTTTGATCCCGGGAACAATACGAGCGAGTCCAATTTCATTTGCGACCGTGTCCTTGACGTTGACATCACTCATATACGCGCATATAGGCATTTCTCTGGACCGATCGAACAATAGTTTTTTTTTCTTGATCCTAATACGTTCAACGTTGTTCGCTCAGTATTGTTCATATTCTGACCAGACGGAGACGATCACAAAGAAATCCCTAAATAACCCAGACGAAATCAGACACATCAGCTAGTGATTCATATCCATAGCCCAGACGAAATCAGGCACATCAGCTAGTGATTCATATTCATAGCCCAAACGAAATCAGGCACATCAGCTAGTGATTCATATCCATAGCCCATACGAATTCAGGCACATCAGCTAGTGATTCATATTCTTTGGAAGGAAATATTCTGGTATGTTCCATTTCCAGCTAAATCCTCGGCATTCAATTGGTTAACGCTCGCGCAACATATCCCATGTTTACGGCTTTCGCGCGTGCAAAGGTTCTTATGTTGGCGGGTGACGTCATCTAATTTGCATAGAGCAAGAGGCTCCATCTGGGGGAATAACGTTACCGGCACGTAAACGTGTAAGACCGTGTTGCAAATAATTTGTTTGACAATTCAGATAACAATTGACGGCGATCGATCTGTTTTATGTAATAGGTTCACTATAAAATCATTGATTATAGAAATGAACGTTTTTTCTTATACTAAGCGGTCCCTAACTTTAATGGATTAATCCAAATTGTAGTGTTCATCGTTTGTCAAGTTGGGTGGTTCTACTCACTCTTGGGGGGTGTTAGTATTCGCACCTGTTGTATAGGTGATGGAAGGAAATATTCTGGTTTGTTGAACTCGTTATTTCACCATATCCATTTCGATACTAAACGGATTATCCGTTTTGAAAGTATACTCTCTGGATATTAACCCTTTACCCAACAGAACGGCCCTGTGCCAATGCATTCTCTTATATATGCGAGTCGACCATAGGTCGCCTCGCATATATAAGAGAATGCATTGGCTTAACACATTAAAAATTATAAAATTGTCAAAGAATGTAAGAAAAAATGGTAAAAAGTGTTAAAACAAGATTTGTTTTAGGCCAATGCATTCTCTTATATATGCGAGGCGACCTATGGTCGACTCGCATATATAAGAGAATGCATTGGCACAGGGCATAACTCTAACCATCACAATGTGGTCAATGAGCCGGTTCCAATGATATCCATATTTGTATGGTTTTATTGAGACAGACCCAAGATAATTTAGGCTTTATTTGGGCGTTTTTGGCCGGTTTGTTGGGTAAAGGTTTAAAGATATGTGTGGCAGACGAAAACAAATACAAGTACATGCATAAGAATTCATAGTCATTGGCGAGAAATGTTCAGATGAAAAATTCCACAAACGTGCGAAACTTATTATCCGAACACTGAGTATATAGTATAGAAAGAGTTAATATACAGCCTTCATGGATGATGTTTCTGAGTGCTTAACTATTTCACTACCATCTTTGCTCAATAGCAGTCAACAAATAGTATAAGACTTGGATTTCACAGTATGCCTTGTCTAAAATGGCACCCATAATAACAGTGAGGTACGAGACTGTATTTCACTAACAAATTATTAAGAAATAACAACAACTGGAATATTTTCGTGCTATAAAATGTGCGTACCAACCTTTATGTTAAAATAAACAATTGAAATTGGAATTTGAATCCAGTGTGTCGATAACAAGGAGCTTGGATCGTTTGTATGACCATGGCTTATAGCACATATAGCATATAGCTACGAAAATCACAGCAAATGATGTATAATATGCCATTTTAATCCAAGAATTATTCAGTATCAAACTGCTGGAGGTAGAGTTTTGTCCCCTCACTACTCTGGAGGTAGAGTTCTGTCCCCTCACTGCTCTGGGGTAGAGTTATGTCCCCTCACTACTCTGGAGGTAGAGTTCTGTCCCCTCACTACTCTGGGGTAGAGTTCTGTCCCCTCACTACTCTGTGGTAGAGTTCTGTCCCCTCACTATTATGGTCAAACCACGGTCGTCACGTGCTAGTGTCTAATTTTTTTAAATAAAAACCACCAAAACAATTATAGCTGCTGACAAATCTTACTGATCCAACCTTAATTAACATAAATACACCAAATGGAACACTTTCAACAAATTGACGTTGTTTAGCCGACTTAGCGGAAGGTAGTGAAACATCGCTCTGAAACATGTGTTATTAACTTCTGGATAATCGGCGTAGGAGTTGTCGTACGAACTCTTTTGTGCTACTATATCAAAGAGCTTCCGACTAAGTATATCTGCATAATCCCGCCAATTTCCAATTGAATATCGAAAGATGAGAACAATGCAGAATAAGTTTTATCACATAATTTGGCCATAAAAGCAGTTTAATAATTATCGGTAATAGACACGTTTAATATCAGGGCGTGCGATGACGTCACGGCGTTCTTCAAATAACTTGCGATCGCTGTAGTTTATGATTGTTGTTTTCGATGAATATTTCGCATTGCTTTGGGTTTATTTGATCATGTGATAAAAGGTATCTCACACTCGTTCTATTTTATACGTAATTTATCAACCTCGTCCACTAAATTCTATTTGAGCCTCGGTAAACCTCGGCTCAAATCGAATTTAGTGAACTCGGTTGATAAATTCCGTATAAAATAGAAACTCATGTGAGATCCTCTATATATATGGTGGGGCAACGTATATTAAACAATTATAACAAACAAATATCTCAAATTAACACAACATAAGGAAATATAACATTGTGTACGCGATGGCAGTAAGGGGCAGAACTCTACATAGTAGATTAATATAACATTGTGTACGCGATGGCAGTAAGGGGCAGAACTCTACATAGTAGATTAATATAACATTGTGTACGCGATGGCAGTAAGGGGCAGAACTCTACATAGTAAATATAACATTGTGTACGCGATGGCAGTAAGGGGCAGAACTCTACATAGTAAATATAACATTGTGTACGCGATGGCAGTAAGGGGCAGAACTCTGCATAGTAGATTAATATAACATTGTGTACGCGATGGCAGTAAGGGGCAGAACTCTGCATAGTAGATTAATATAACATTGTGTACGCGATGGCAGTAAGGGGCAGAACTCTGCATAGTAGATTAATATAACATTGTGTACGCGATGGCAGTAAGGGGCAGAACTCTGCATAGTAGATTAATATAACATTGTGTACGCGATGGCAGTAAGGGGCAGAACTCTGCATAGTAGATTAATATAACATTGTGTACGCGATGGCAGTAAGGGGCAGAACTCTGCATAGTAGATTAATATAACATTGTGTACGCGATGGCAGTAAGGGGCAGAACTCTGCATAGTAGATTAATATAACATTGTGTACGCGATGGCAGTAAGGGGCAGAACTCTGCATAGTAGATTAATATAACATTGTGTACGCGATGGCAGTAAGGGGCAGAACTCTGCATAGTAGATTAATATAACATTGTGTACGCGATGGCAGTAAGGGGCAGAACTCTACATAGTAGATTAATATAACATTGTGTACGCGATGGCAGTAAGGGGCAGAACTCTGCATAGTAGATTAATATAACATTGTGTACGCGATGGCAGTAAGGGGCAGAACTCTGCATAGTAGATTAATATAACATTGTGTACGCGATGGCAGTAAGGGGCAGAACTCTACATAGTAGATTAATATAACATTGTGTACGCGATGGCAGTAAGGGGCAGAACTCTGCATAGTAGATTAATATAACATTGTGTACGCGATGGCAGTAAGGGGCAGAACTCTGCATAGTAGATTAATATAACATTGTGTACGCGATGGCAGTAAGGGGCAGAACTCTACATAGTAGATTAATATAACATTGTGTACGCGATGGCAGTAAGGGGCAGAACTCTGCATAGTAGATTAATATAACATTGTGTACGCGATGGCAGTAAGGGGCAGAACTCTGCATAGTAGATTAATATATCATTGTGTACGCGATGGCAGTAAGGGGAAGAACTCTACATAGTAGATTAATATAACATTGTGTACGCGATGGCAGTAAGGGGCAGAACTCTGCATAGTAGATTAATATAACATTGTGTACGCGATGGCAGTAAGGGGCAGAACTCTACATAGTAGATTAATATAACATTGTGTACGCGATGGCAGTAAGGGGCAGAACTCTGCATAGTAGATTAATATAACATTGTGTACGCGATGGCAGTAAGGGGCAGAACTCTGCATAGTAGATTAATATAACATTGTGTACGCGATGGCAGTAAGGGGCAGAACTCTACATAGTAGATTAATATAACATTGTGTACGCGATGGCAGTAAGGGGCAGAACTCTACATAGTAGATTAATATAACATTGTGTACGCGATGGCAGTAAGGGGCAGAACTCTGCATAGTAGATTAATATAACATTGTGTACGCGATGGCAGTAAGGGGCAGAACTCTACATAGTAAATATAACATTGTGTACGCGATGGCAGTAAGGGGCAGAACTCTGCAAAGTAGATTAATATAACATTGTGTGCGCGATGGCAGTAAGGGGCAGAACTCTGCATAGTAGATTAATATAACATTGTGTACGCGATGGCAGTAAGGGGCAGAACTCTACATAGTAAATATAACATTGTGTACGCGATGGCAGTAAGGGGCAGAACTCTACATAGTAGATTAATATAACATTGTGTACGCGATGGCAGTAAGGGGCAGAACTCTACATAGTAGATTAATATAACATTGTGTACGCGATGGCAGTAAGGGGCAGAACTCTACATAGTAAATATAACATTGTGTACGCGATGGCAGTAAGGGGCAGAACTCTACATAGTAAATATAACATTGTGTACGCGATGGCAGTAAGGGGCAGAACTCTGCATAGTAGATTAATATAACATTGTGTACGCGATGGCAGTAAGGGGCAGAACTCTACATAGTAAATATAACATTGTGTACGCGATGGCAGTAAGGGGCAGAACTCTACATAGTAGATTAATATAACATTGTGTGCGCGATGGCAGTAAGGGGCAGAACTCTGCATAGTAGATTAATATAACATTGTGTACGCGATGGCAGTAAGGGGCAGAACTCTACATAGTAAATATAACATTGTGTACGCGATGGCAGTAAGGGGCAGAACTCTACATAGTAGATTAATATAACATTGTGTACGCGATGGCAGTAAGGGGCAGAACTCTACATAGTAGATTAATATAACATTGTGTACGCGATGGCAGTAAGGGGCAGAACTCTACATAGTAAATATAACATTGTGTACGCGATGGCAGTAAGGGGCAGAACTCTACATAGTAAATATAACATTGTGTACGCGATGGCAGTAAGGGGCAGAACTCTGCATAGTAGATTAATATAACATTGTGTACGCGATGGCAGTAAGGGGCAGAACTCTACATAGTAAATATAACATTGTGTACGCGATGGCAGTAAGGGGCAGAACTCTACATAGTAAATATAACATTGTGTACGCGATGGCAGTAAGGGGCACAACTCTACATAGTAAATATAACATTGTGTACGCGATGGCAGTAAGGGGCAGAACTCTGCATAGTAGATTAATATAACATTGTGTACGCGATGGCAGTAAGGGGCAGAACTCTACATAGTAAATATAACATTGTGTACGCGATGGCAGTAAGGGGCAGAACTCTACATAGTAAATATAACATTGTGTACGCGATGGCAGTAAGGGGCAGAACTCTACATAGTAAATATAACATTGTGTACGCGATGGCAGTAAGGGGCAGAACTCTGCATAGTAAATATAACATTGTGTACGCGATGGCAGTAAGGGGCAGAACTCTGCATAGTAGATTAATATAACATTGTGTACGCGATGGCAGTAAGGGGCAGAACTCTGCATAGTAGATTAATATAACATTGTGTGCGCGATGGCAGTAAGGGGCAGAACTCTGCATAGTAGATTAATATAACATTGTGTACACGATGGCAGTAAGGGGCAGAACTCTGCATATAAACATAAGGAAATATAACATTGTGTACGCGATGGCAGTAAGGGGCAGAACTCTGCATAGTAGATTAATATAACATTGTGTACGCGATGGCAGTAAGGGGCAGAACTCTACATAGTAGATTAATATAACATTGTGTACACGATGGCAGTAAGGGGCAGAACTCTGCATATAAACATAAGGAAATATAACATTGTGTACGCGATGGCAGTAAGGGGCAGAACTCTGCATAGTAGATTAATATAACATTGTGTACGCGATGGCAGTAAGGGGCAGAACTCTACATAGTAGATTAATATAACATTGTGTACGCGATGGCAGTAAGGGGCAGAACTCTGCATATAAACATAAGGAAATATAACATTGTGTACACGATGGCAGTAAGGGGCAGAACTCTGCATAGTAGATTAATATAACATTGTGTACACGATGGCAGCAAGGGACAGAACTCTGCATAGTAGATTAATATAACATTGTGTACGCGATGGCAGTAAGGGGAAGAACTCTGCATAGTAGATTAATTCAGGAGTTAGTACGATAAGTAACTTACAACATCATAATCACTGAGATAGAGAAGAGTTTTCTTTGAATAGACATAAAGCATCATGGCCACCGGATGAATCAGATAACAGGCATACGATAGCCGAGACAATGGGATGAATCCATTCCATGATAAAATCGAGTTCACGATTCCTAAAATCAGAAATATAAACAGCACCATAAGCATTAGCATATAAAGCCTGAAATTTTCAAAATGGGGTCCCCAAAGGGCGAATTTTGTGATGCTATCCCGCATAATTTAATCTTGTTAAATAAATAATAAAAAATACTTAGCAGAGAAGATGAGGCCTAAGCATAATCAGCTCCCCAGAAGAAAACAAATAGTAGTGTAGTAGCAAGCTATGCGGGGTAGCGTAACTAAATTCAGCCTCTGGGGAACTCATTCTGGAAATGTCCAGCACCTTATTTTCAGGCCCGCCACGATTACTAAAATCATAAATACCAACGAGCACCATAAACAAGGCATTGCATATTAGCTTAAAGGCGCACTTAATATTCGAGTCACCGATTATTTTTTATACTGCCTTGATATACGGTTTTAATAACAATATATGCCATAAAATATGTTAAATACTATAATTCATCACCATTTGGAACGTCTGTGAAGGCGCCCATAGAGTAATAGAAAACAGCTGAAATCATAACACCATTTACCCCGTTATGGTTCCCAGAATACAACATAATTCAAACTGTAGTTTATATTCAATGGAAGGGGAATAACTCTATCAAAATATATAAAGTTATTCCCCTTCCATTGAACATAATCGACTTTGTGCAGAAACTTTAGCACAGAGCAGACGTTGATATCTCAACAATGTCTATGTGTCTACAAGCATGTCTATGTGCTACATAGATAGTCCAGGCTTGCATGGGCGAGGATACCCCAACCACATGTGTCACATCCCTGACTGTGTGTGATTCATCTTAAGATTACCGATGAGGACACCACAATCACATGTGTCCACATCCCTGGTTGTGTGTGATTCATCTTACGATTGCCGATAAGGACACCCAAATCATATGTGTCCACATTCCAGGTTGTGTGTGAGTAATCTTAAGACTGCCTATGATGACACCCCAGTCACATGTATCCACATCCATGGTTGTGTGTGATCCATCTTAAGACTGCCTATGATGATACCCCAGTCACATGTGTCCACATCCCTGGTTGTGTGTGACTCCTCTTAAGATTGCCGATGAGGACACCACAATCACATGTGTCCACATCCCTGATTGTGTGTGAGTCATCTTAAGATTGGCGATGAGGATACCCCAATCACATGTGTCCACATCCCTGGTTGTGTGTGATTCCTCTTAAGATTGCCGACAAGGACACCCCAATGATGCCCAATCACATGTGTCCACATCCCTGGCTGTGTGTGATTCATCTTAACATTGCCGATGAGGACACCCCAATCACATGTGTCCACATCCCTGGTTGTGTGTGATTCATCTTAAGATTGCCGATAAGGACACCCCAATCACATGTGTCCACACCCCTGGTTGTGTGTAATTCAGCTTAAGACTGCCGATAAGGACACCCCAATCACACGTGTCGACATCCCTGGTTGTGTGTGATTCATCATAAGACTGTCGATGCGGACACCCCAATCAGATGTGTCCACATCCCTGGTTGTATGTTATTCATCTTAAGATTGCCGATAAGGACACCCCAGTCACATGTGTCCACATCCCTGGTTGTATGTGATTCATCTTAAGATTGCCGATAAGGACACCCCAATCACATTTGTCCACACCCCTGGTTGTGTGTGATTCATCTTAAGATTGTCGATAAGGATACCTCAATCACATGTGTCCCCATCGGCAATATTAAGATGAATCATACACAACCAGGGATGTGGACACATGTGATTGGGGTGCCCTCGTCGGCAATCTTAAGATGAATCACACACAACCAGGGATGTGGACACATGTGATTGGGGTGCCCTCGTCGGCAATCTTAAGATGGATCACACACAACCAGGGATGTGGATACATGTGATTGGGGTGTCCTCATCGGCAATCTTAAGATGAATCACACACAACCAGGGATGTGGATACATGTGATTGGGGTGTCCTCATCGGCAATCTTAAGATGAATCACACACAAACAGGGATGTGGACACATGTGATTGGGGTGTCCTCATCAGCAGTCTTAAGATGACTCACACACAACCAGGGATGTGGACACATGTGATTGGGGTGTCCTCGTCGACAGTCTTAAAACACATGTGTCCACATCCCTGGTTGTGTGTGATTCCTCTTAAGATTGCCGATAAGGACACCCCAATCACATGTGGCCACACCCCTGGTTGTGTGTGATTCATCTTAAGATTGCCGGTAAGGATACCACAATCACATGTGTCCACATCCCTGGTTGTGTGTGGTTCCTCTTAAGATTGTCGATAAGGATACCCCAATCGCATGTGTCCACACCCTGGTTGTGTGTGATTCCTCTTAATACTGTCGATAAGGATACCCCAATCACATGTGTCCACACCCCTGGTTGTGTGTGATTCATCTTAAGATTTTCGATAAGGATACCCCAATCACATGTGTCCACATCCCTGGCTGTGTGTGATTCATCTTAAGATTGTCGATAAGGATACCCCAATCACATGTGTCCACATCCCTGGTTGTGTGTGATTCATCTTAAGATTGTCGATAAGGATACCCCAATCACATGTGTCCACATCCCTGGTTGTATGTGATTCATCTTAAGATTACCGATAAGGACACCCCAATCACATGTGTCCACATCCCTGGTTGTGTGTGATTCCTCTTAAAATTGCCGATAAGGACACCCCAAAATATGTACTGGAGAACTGAACTGAAGACAGTCACAGTGAAGTGTCAGGAGAATCATTTTCACTCTCAGAATGCCATGTGCTGGTGAATAAAATCAAATCACATTTCGAACCCAGGAACCACTCCACTCGGTCAAACTATATTGTTTCTCAATATCTGCGCCTATTTTGTTCGAAAGCATGCTTCAGTTTTCAATGTTAGTTCAAAATATCGACTGTAATTAATATCGAGGTGGGAGCCGCCATGTTTCTCGTCACCTTGAGATTTGACGCTGTACGTCATAGACTAAAAATAGAACGCTGTCCATCCATTGGCTGCAACAAGCAACAAAATCAAAATAATTTGATCGTTCCCAACAATGTTGCACCACAAACAATTGTTGCGTGCAACAAAAAACGCGGTACCGCACACGTCGCAACAATGTTGTACAACAATGGTGTGCAACATTGTTGTGACGTGTGCGGTGGGCTTAACTGAAAAGTTAAACAGGATTCTTAAAATTGAACATGGAGATTTGAATACATCTTTAACCCTTTCTACACTAAAATGATTCTTCCTTTCAGTTGTAAAAGTATACATTGGAACAGTATATTATTCAGTTGGAAGGATGTTAAGGTGATAAAAGCAGACGACAGTTAACTACAAATGCAAAAGGAGACCTACTTATTGAGGGCAATGTTCAGATAATATGTTCAACAAATGTTGAGTTTATTATCTGAACATTTCTTATGGAACATCTACTCATCAATGATGATTTAGTCTAGAAAGGGTTAATAATGTAACTACTCATCAATGATACTTTAGGATAGAAAGGGTTGTTACTAACCTCCTCTGTCATTGTAGCAAGCATAGACGACCCAGGAAACACAGATCGACCAGATAACGCGACCAGAGGCCTCATAGCTTGTCCTTATTGGCCGATCCCATGGTTGCTCACCTTCACCGTATTCTGTCTGCGATATATATACTACGAATAGGGCTGCTGTAGTCGCAAGTAACCAGGATAGCACTGCTAGAGCCTGAAAAGTAAACAGCTTGTATCATGTCAACTCCGTGATAATTGTCTTTTATATGATTTTACGTCATGTTTTGTGATGGGGAAAGTAGGACATACGCCACAAATCAAATGGCTGTTATTTTACTGTTAATAACATAGAGACACATAACTGAACAAATTCAATATAAAGATAATTTATTTTTAACTCGCATGAAACCCAGCAATCGTTATATACTTTATATATCGTGCATTAGTACATATCTCGTACTTGCACGAAACTAAACTTTTAAATTGCTGCTATGATGATACGACACCAGTAAAATTTGAAATGTATAACTTACATGTTGTGGACCCTTTAATTCAGGTACAAAATATATATACTAAATTTGATAATATACCGAAGGATGTGGGATTTTCTTGCTCATTGTATTGCAACTTTCTGACTATATACTGAAACTGCCTTTATAACAGTGTGCTCCGTCTGTCATTAATTTATGTCAGCTTCCGGCAGGCAAGACATGGTGGATGTGGACTCAAGCGTCATACGGCAGACTCCTTTACTCACATATGTGGGTATTACCAAAGTTTTTTCTTGCTAAATATAAAACACGCTTATTTAATTAAATCAGTGGGGTTTTATTACCAAAAAGGGGATCAGACTTATAAAGGCTTCCTCGTCAGTTGTGCAACAAATCACATCCACAGCATAGTGTGAAATTCATTGGTCAGTGCTGTAATGTCGTCGCCAATTCAACAGCTTTTGTAGTACCATCAGTAACATTTAATACCAAGTGGCTTGTGTTGATAAGATACCTGATCATGTGGCCATATTCATAGAATAACATTCTGCTATAATTGGTAATGTGGGCATATTCATAGAATAACATTCTGTCATATCAGTGAACTAATGGTGACAATGAACCGTCGCTCTTCTCAGTTTTTGATGTGGCTTGGGGCTTTTTTTAAATTGCTCTGCATCTTGAAACTGCAGACAAATATATGTGTAGCATACAAATAGGTTTATATGTGGAAATGTATGCCATTCGGTTTACATAATTCTCCGGTTTATCTACATCTTATTAAAACTCTTTTTCGTCAAATAAATTATAAATGAGCCATTGTCATCGTATTGTATCTATTTGCTTTAGCATATGTTCCCAGAATACTGGATACTTTGCCTAAACGCCAGTGGTCCTAAAATTCACCTTCGAGAATGGTTTCTTGCCACGATAAAAGATGACACATCCGAGAAGCATGCCCACAGCGTATGCAGTTACCCTGCACCATGGAACAACGTACACGTGATTCCAGTATCCTCCATCGTCATCTTTTGTTCTGACATAGAAATAGAAAATGTTATGTATTTCCTGCAGAAGTAGGATTCACATTTGGAGGTGACTGTGGGATTATGGAGTTGGCAGTCTTGTGAGAGATAACCTTTAAGTGTAATATCAGATGATTAGATGCGTGTTTTGGTAACCAGAAATATCGATGCCACGGTTGATAAATCGCAACCCGCCTAACGAACCTCACGGGTGGACTCTTCTCGGCTAACTCGAATGAAACTACAACGGAAACTAGAGTGAATATAGAATGATGATGTATTGGTACTTATAGCGTCCTGCTAAGGTTAGCTTGGTGCTATGACTCAGATAATGGATTTAACATATGGTCGAATTAGTTCTGGTCATAATTTGACCACTGTGATCGATGCAGCGAGATTGGATTGATAGTTTGCTGTATGAGCACTCATGGTATAGTGACATACATGGATTTGGGGTTCATATAATATGCTTAAATGTGTATAGATGATGCTGAATTGATATATATAATAGATTGCTATAGAATATGTGGGGTAATACTGAATTATCACACACTATCCTCAAACGAGGAAACCACATGTGAAACATCTTAGTATTTTAAAAACACGGGGGGGGGGACAGTCACACCTCTAGTTAGTTCTGGTCATCATTTGACTGCTGTGCTGGATGCAGCGAGGTTGTATTAATAGTTTGCTGTGTGAGCACTCATATTTTCCTTACATTCCGATCACCAACACGCTATATATAATTATAATGGTGTAGTAAAATACATGGATTTGGGGTTCATATAATATGCTTAAATGTGTATAGATGATGCTGAATTTGGTATATATAATAGATCGGTATAGAATATGTGGGGTAATACTGAATTATCCCACAACAGTCTGACTACGTCACCCCTTCAAATACACAATATAATGTAACTGAACAAGTCATTATGTAATAATGCTATATATATGATATTGAATTAAAATATCCTATCCTTTCATATCCTATCATATGCTAAATTTTAAACAATTGGATAACTTTAACAAATGTTATCATTTGGAAACCAAAATTGTCTGCAAATTTGGGTCGACAAGGTCCATAACTTCGGTACAAAAATGGGTAGACGTCACCCATATAATCTAACTTGATAATTATGTGCCTCTAACTAATAAGCTCACATACCAAATACTGTTTAACCCTTTACCCAACAAACCGGCCAAAACCGGCCAAATAAAGCTTCAACAGCCTAAAATATCTTCGGTCTGTCTCAATAGAACCATACAGATATGGATATCATTGGAACCGGCTCCTTGACCACATTGTGATAGTTACAGTTATGCCATGTGCCAATGCATTCTCTTATATATGCGAGTCGACCATAGGTCGCCTCGCATATATAAGAGAATGCATTGGCCTAAAAAAAATCTTTTTTTACCATTTTTTCTTACATTCTTTAACAATTTTATAATTTTTAATGTGTTAAGCCAATGCATTCTCTTATATATGCGAGGCGACCTATGGTCGACTCGCATATATAAGAGAATGCATTGGCACAGGGCCCTTATGTTGGGTAAAGGGTTAATTTCATTTACTTGTTACTGAGGATATCATAGACGACATATCACATTTTTTGGTTGACAGTCGAGTGTTTATATTTGTTGTTTTCTGTCAGCCCAGGGAGCTGGTATGTCGGTCATGTTCACTGTCTCGAGTTATACGTCCGACATCCCATAAAGTTGCCATAATGGCATAAAACATAAAATAAAATAAGTTGGCCCACATTCAGCTATCGTACTATTTTCGTCTTCGAGATAATCAGACATAGATACTAACGAAGGCATACACGTTGCTATTGCAGCATTAGTGTTTATGCATCTAATAGAGAAACAACTCTAAATCTATGAGCGGTGAAGAGTTTTATTTCCAACTAAATTCTACATTGACTTATATGTGTCAATTTCGATAGCAATATGATATTCAGGTGAACAACGAAGGTTCATAATTAGCATTACTTTCTCAAAAGGCACATATAAATTATGCATTTGGAGATCAGCAAATAATGACCACATTCATCATAAATAATACATTCACATGAAACATTATGCAAAACTGTCCACTATGGTTGTCTGCGGAATCATTCATTCATCATTGGGACTTACTGGAATATGTCACTGTTGTATTTGTCCTGGGATATAGCCGTGGCGATAATTCCACCAATCAAGAGACCTGTGGTCATCAACATTCCAACAATCGGTGCTCTGCAAGATAATTAAGACACATATATTATTGGAGCCTTATATTAAACAAATTGCTGGCATTACATGTGGTCTAGCTCGGAGAGTGTTATATAGCTTCCATGGTATTAAATAATAGATATGAATCGAGCACACATGTAACGGAAAGCTTCTATCAATTAATATAAATTTTATTTATAATTTCTTTTGACATTCGTGGGACAGTTTTGAGGACTATCTTTGGAACAAACTTCGCGCGAAAACGATTGAAGTGTACCAAGAGCATGCCAAGAGAGAGCACTCTATATTATTAGTATACACAAATCACCATAAATTACATATCAGCTAAGAGATTTACTGCGAATTACATAGAGAGTAATTAATTGGTTCCGAGAATTACGTTAAATAATTCACGAGAGGTGAGAGACGTCGGTAAGAAACGAGTGCGCGATAGCGCACGAGTTTCTTACCCAAACGTCTCTCGCCTCGAGTGAATTATTGAACTTAATTATCGGAACTAATTGATTACTCTATTTATTACACTTCTGTATCAATTTGGTTCGCCAAATATGATTAAAACACACATAATTAATGCATGAAAATCCCGATGTGAAGAAACATCAACCATCGAAATTTCAGTCTAGATCAGTAAGCGATGTAACGTCAATGACGTCATGGGAAATGACATAATTCACTAGTGACATTACCATTTTTAATTAACAGCGTTTGCAATGGAAATCGCGTATAGAAGTGTAATAAAATAAAATAATCCACTTTATTATGGATTAATAAACAAATATATGTTCTTAACTTCTTATTAATATTCCCTATGAGAGACTCGCATATATAACATATAACAGAATGCATTGACACAGGGTTTTCGCCAATTTTCAGGAAGTTCCAGTCATGGAATGGTTAAACTTCTGGTGGGCATATGAATGTATGAATGATAACATTGGTTACTAGTAAGTGAGGGCTGTATAGCGCAATACGTACAAATGCATCAAAATGACGAAGATCGGAGCGATGACGTAGAACTGCATATCATTGGAAAGATACCAAGACCAACCCATGCACTGCAAAAGAAAGAAAGTTCATTTGTTTGACGACCACCCAATGCACTACAAAAAGAAATCTTATTTGTTTAAGGACCACCCAATGCACTGAAAAGAATGTTGATGTTTTAGGGACCACCAAATGCTCTACAAAAGAAAGTTTATTTTAAGGACCACCTGATGCATTACAAAAGACAGTTTATTTGTTTAAGGACCACCCACTGCACTACAAAAGAAGGTTTATTTATTTGAGGACCCCCGATGCACTACACATGAAAGTTTATTTGTTTAAGGACAACCATATGTACTACAAAAGAAAGTTGAACTTGAACAAAAATAGTTCCGCGACATAGGATAGAGTATATGTTATATAACAGTCGTACAGGGCATTTGACCGACTATGAAAGTCATGGGGCGGCGTAAGCGCTGTTAAAATTTGCGTACTGTCACTTTGTCACTTTGAATTAACCGAAACATCCATATACGTCACCTATACATGTACGTGTGTATTAAATCAATTTATGCATATATGGAAATCAAACAACACTAATCTAAGATGACACTAACTTGAGCCATAATTCTATTCCATCGTGGACCATTAACTCACCAGGTTATCTCTGTTAACCATTAACTCACCAGGTTATATGTTAACATCGTGGACCATTAACTCACCAGTTTATCTCTGTTAACCATTAACTCACAATGTTATCTGTTAACATCGTGGACCATTAACTCACCAGGTTATCTCTGTTAACCTCGTGGACCATTAACTCACCAGGTTATCTCTGTTAACCAGATTGTTGACGTATAAGAGGTTTGTCCACCAGTATTCCCTACAGTTATCAGCCGACACTATAGTCTTCGGCCAGAGAGGACCAGTCGCCATGTATCGCAAGATAAAACCAAACCAAATCACAACAACCATGTAAACCGGTGTTAATCTGAAAATAAATAAACCAAATCACAACAACCATGTAAACCGGAGTTAATCTGAAAATAAATTAATTATTCTCGTTTTGTCATGTAAATGAACATTATTTAAATAGTATTTTGATATATTTGTTACCACATCCATTGGTACACATGGCAGATGTAAACTGTTATAAGAATGAAACTAAAGTATCAGTTGTTGGTATTTTTGTGATAATTGTAGCTTATAGTTCACTCAGTGCTGTGGCGATCGTAAAAATTAGAAGAAGAAAAGATGTTCTTATAGCTTGTCTTCAGACATGACAGTCTCTAACACGATTGTTATATTTAATCAATAGAGCACGATTAAGAGTTGACTACATGGGTATATAGTGCCCGTCGGTATAGTTCAAAAACTATATCCGCCCATTATAGGTACTATATCCAAGTATTTAACACAAGACAAGCTCTATTTTTATATGTCCACGGATTGGGCAATTACATGGTCATTGTAATTAATTAAAATTACAACTACTTTGTATATTATCAATTACGAGGGAAAACTCAAAATAATTAATTACAATCATATATGCATTCATATGTCACTGAACAATTAGATATCGTAGCATGCATACTAAATAACTGTGTCCCACCAAGTTGGCACCAACACAAACTGCTGAACTATTCAACGATGTCCATCGATTTCAGTTAAAAGTGTTTAAAAGAACAAGTTTCCAATCCAAATGTTTTGTTTTGTTCTAAATAACTGAATCTTCTGATCCAGTTTATAGAAAATGGTTAGAGAAAAAAAGTATTCCTAGTGACAAAATCTCCTTTTGACTGGTCTTTCTACTCCATATTATTGTTATTGTATCTCCGCGCTTTAAATAAAATTTATCTTATCTTATCTGGTAAACAACCCAATATTCATGCGTCGTACATGCTGCAAGCTGAATATATCTGGTATGAACTATAATAATTACCTCCAGAATCTATGGAAGTAGTAAACAACCCAATATCCAGGCGTCTTCCAAGTCGACTTAGCTTTCATTTCCTTCAGTTGGAGCCAAACTACTAGAAAACCACTGAAAGAAATGGAACGTATATTGAACACTGTATAATATAGTTTAATAGTTTATTGAAAAATGAAGAGAAAATAGGGAAGTGACAGAATCCTTTGAGGCCTCCATATTCACTAGCCCATATAAAAAAGATGTTCCCTGCCCATGCCTACTCTCTTACTTGCGACATCAATATTAATCCGATAGTAAATATCCATTGTTGTATATTGACTAATAAAAACAATATTAACTCATTTGTCAGCAGGTGTGGCAATTTTTCCATTGATCTAATATGTTTGTCCTAACAAATAACTATTGCTGAAAGGGTACCACGAAATGACGTGGATGTTGGCTGGCATCATCTTCTGTTCTCTGTATGGGTTTTTTTGTGGGAAACTGGATTTAAAAATTTGACAAACCACTTTTCATATAACTATTGATATTTTTGTCGTATATTGTTTCTATTTGATCCATGGTATTGAAAACTAATCATTTTGAATTATATTGCTTTAAATATCAGTATTATGCTTGCTATTCGCTGAAACATGTTTGAAGATAGAACAATGTTTTCAAGATTTTATCTTTTCCCGCCAATGGTGTTTGAGTTTTTAAATCATATACACATGCATTCTCATTGTGAATCATGATTGCAAGACGTTAATTGATCGAAATTACGTCACATGACGTCGCACGCTGACTCAAACTTGCATCCATTTTTGTGTAGACGCAACTTGCATCAAGTCACGAGAATAACGTTGGAAATGCTCTTCTAATCTTCAATTTGACACGGTTGAGTGTAATTATAAGTAATACATGTTTATGTTGTTGCGTTCCATAGAGAATGGATGCGTGCTGGTCTGAAATTGTTATGTGTGGAACGCTTTCGCACCATATTCTGTATGATTTTAACCAAAGAGATATTCACATCTATGAGTAAGAAAGCACGCATTACAGCCAGTCACTTCACCGGTTCCCCGCCAATTTAAGTTCCCATTGTTTATTATTGAAGGTTGGATATAAAACATTAAGGCACTGAAATTTATTTGATCACGTGGTACAAAATAAATCAATTCTTTGGTTCAGATGAGATAGAACAATATAGCTCCAACCAAAAATGAGTTTGGACATGGGACCGATTCCCATAGCCATTTGTTAAAATTTGGCATTATTTTAGACATGATTTTCGGAATGGAAATTCTGCGCCGAATAGAATCATACCAATATGTCAGTTTTCCGGCAAAAACAGACAGAACACAATACCTCTCAGACGACAATGTTGGTATAAATCAGACGAACCTGAGAACGAAGAACGAATCGACAGCATAGTTAGCGCCCTGAACTCCTCGGAATGTCCATCGTTTGAGCAATGCATCGGCGTCCACGAGGTTCGCTGTCAAATAGAATACAACAGTTTTTTTTTATTTGTCAATCAAGACTCCCTGACAGGCTGAGTAATTACATGTAATAATAACGTAATACAAAAAATAAAATTGTGGTTGATTTTGTTGATTTGTGTGTTAAATAATAAAGAATAGGAATAAAATAAAATAGGAACAAAAACAAGTGAACAAGTGCCCCATTATACATGGATGTTTTTGTTGAGATTGTATAGATTACAGCTAAACGGTTGGTAATGTTGTTCAGCTGTTTTGCAGTAATAAAACTTTAAATGAGTCCAGCCATTTAAAATGAATTGCTTTCATTGGTAGGTACAGTCTATACATATATATTATGTCATGCTTCTTGAGTGATACATAATATATATACCGTGGTATTATAGTATATAATGATAAACTTATAAGCTCTAAAGAATTACAGATGCCGTGTATGACTCATATATGATTTCTAAAACTGATGCAATGGAGAAAACTCCTTATTATGTAATGAAGGACAACGAATATTGACGTATGTATTTATTAAGGTCTAACCATAACATGACATATGATCTAAGTTTAAAACAGCACGGGTATATATGTTAATAATAATTTATTTATGGACAATATCTTATTTTCGGAGACAATTTTAATTATTTAGCAAATAAAAACAAAGTAGAACTAATTACGGCTCCACCCAATGAATTTATAGATCTACTCTCCAAATTGACCACATTACATTACGCAAACAGTTCACATCCACTCATCTATATATCTATCAACTCCATAATTCTTTGGCTTCGGAGGTAAAAATACTTGATATTAACATAAAGTCAGAAGAGAGTATATATGGCTATATACACAGGTTCGGGCTGTGTTTAGCACTGTGGTGGATATTGGTCGATATCAGGAAGACGGCCCTGGGGGCATGGCATCGCCCGATAACATTTATAATTTATTTGACATGAATGTGTCATTTATTATCTAATAATCAATTAGATGTATTGTAAGTATGTGTTCGAAACCTCTCTATTTATAAGGTGTGAATTTAACATTTACTTACAGAGCGTAGGTGTATCCGATGCTGAAATGATCCCATAATTGTAGGTGTGAGCGAGTATAACCCACGTGATGCTGAGGCACCTGATGCCATGGATACAGCCAATGGCTGACGCGCTTCCTTTGGCATTTAGTATTTTTGGAATGTTGGTGTAAAGCGAAAATGCTTTGAGTATTCTCAGCAGTGTTCCTGGAAGAATAGAAGTCACATGACAATATAATACCCGCTGGTGTATTCGAATCAGCGTTAATAAAGAGCTTTAGATTAAAACCTTGTTTTGCACCCCTATGCGCGATTTCCATTTAAAACGCCGTTAATTAAAACAAAATGTAATGTCACTTGTGAATTATGTCATTCTCATGACGCCATCGACGTTACGTCGTTTACTGATCTAGATTGAATTTTCGATGATTGAACTTTCTCCGCATCGGGACTTTTATGCATTAATTCTGGGTGTTTCAATCATATTTGGCAGAGTTAACAATTAGTTCCGAGAATTACGTTAAATAATGCATTCGAGACGAGAGACG
Organism: Siphonodentalium dalli; assembly: GCA_032622095.1. Classification (NCBI taxonomy): domain Eukaryota; kingdom Metazoa; phylum Mollusca; class Scaphopoda; order Gadilida; family Siphonodentaliidae; genus Siphonodentalium; species Siphonodentalium dalli. The sequence continues at coordinate 288,545,258 of CP136064.1, read as the reverse complement.
TTTAGATAACGTGCACTCGTTTCTTACCGACGTCTCTCGCCTCTCGATAATTATTTAACACTCTCTATGTAACTCCGTCCGTCCAAAAAATATACTGTAAAATCATACGTCATGCGCGGTGGGGGATCTTGGCCAATCGTTGTTCTACCAACTATAGCTTGTTCATAATCTGCACAACACTGTGCACGATGAGCGGACTTATTTTATGCTTGTCATCAATGTGGCACTTTTCACGTCTCATTCAGTCTCATTGGCAACAAAACTACGTTTGGAAATAGAACATAGCTGGTTGACTACTGGAACATTCTTACCCGACACTGTCATGGCAATGAGAACTATAGTATATCATTCTTGACGACCGACGTTATATAGAACTTTTAGCAATTTCGTCATGTTCGCGATAATAACGTGATGTCATGTTCACGATAATAACGGAATGTCATGTTCGCCGAGCGAGTTCGCGGGTTGGGATTTTTCATTCTCCGTCACGGAGTACCTGGTCCAGTTCTATATGTGGTCGAAATGCCAAGAACCGGTGCTCGGCGTTCGGTCTTGATAGCTTGCAGTTGCATATATATCCAACAATCACCCGTTGACATATATGGGGTTCTGAGTTTCGTGACAATAAACAACTAGACTTCTAAGAATTACAGGTAGCTAGCAGTAGTCTTACAATTGTCGGACGGTAGAAACCGCTGAATTTAGTATAAATTTACGCATATACGAGACCGCGCGTTTGTGAGAAAATCGCGTCGTTCAAACTTATTGCCAATCGCAGTAAGGTGATATGGTTCTGAATGCCGTAATAACTGTGTACTTAATTGTGTTGCTATTATTTCCTACACAGTGCTAGGCTCGATGAACAGCTGCTTATGTGTCGCACAATGTTCGTGCTTCACACCAACGAATAACTACGGATATTTGTGGCAAAAACTATACATCTATTTATCACATAATTTGGCCATAAAAGCAGTTTCATAATTATCGGTAATAGACACGTTTAATATCAGCGCGTGCGATGACGTCACGGCGTTCTTCAAATAACTTGCGATCGCTGTAGTTTATGATTGTTGTTTTCGATAAATATTTCGCGTTGCTTCGGGTTTATTTGATCCTATGATAAAAGGTATCTCACACTCGTCCTATTTTATACGTAATTTATCAACCTCATCCTCTAAATTCTATTTGAGCCTCGGTAAACCTCGGCTCAAATCGAATTTAGTGAACTCAGTTGATAAATTCCGTATAAAATAGAAACTCATGTGATATCCTCTATATATTTTATCCCACTACTATTAATATCTTTGAAATACTTTTTTTATGATTTAACCAAGTGTATGTATTGTGTCCTTGATTCGTCACATGTCTGTATGTATTTATTTGTTTAGACCCGAATAAAAAATATTTTTAAAAATATAAAAATACCTTCTCGTGGTGGTCTCGGTGTGGACACCGGTTGTATTTTTGAATCTGTCACGTGGATTTCCATTGGTCCATTCTCAGGTATCTCCCTGTATGTGTGATCCTGTGGTTTGTCGCTTAATTTGTCGTATGCGTTATTAATAAAGCTAACTGACATTGGTCCATTGTCTGGATTATCTTTGTGTGTGGATTGTAGGTCGCTTTCGTATGCCGCGTTTGTTTCTCCGTTTGCGGCTGTCGGTTCGATGGCGCTGGTCTTCCGCGTGAACTTCTCCGCCTGCTCGTCGCCCTTCTCCACTGGTTTGAGTTCATACGAGTTGCTCCTTGGTTTTGTTGTCGTGTCGTTACTGTTGATGTTTATTGATTTCTTGATGAGCTGTGGTGTAGTAGTTTCTTCCGCCGATAATGCTTGTGTGATGTCAATCAACGTTCCTATGACAACAAGGAAGCCGAAAAATGATAGCACTCCTCTGGAAAATGGAGAGGTTTTATAGTCCAGTGCATTTATGGTTTTAACCAGAACTAATTGCAACAGAATATATTTTTTTGCTGGAATTGGTACATATACCCTCCATAAACAACATACTAAAAATCAGCAAAAATCGGAAAAAGGGAAATTGGTGAATTTCTTGGGGAAAAAATGGGAAAGTTTGGTCAAATCATCAATTTATGGATTTTCATGGATGTATATAAAACAATCAAATTCACAAATCCTACAAATAACATGTGTATTGTGTCGACCACATTTTCCTGAATCCAGAGCTGGAAACCGTTCCCAGGTATTTTTCGAGTTGTGTGTCTTCAAAAACGCGAGTTTACCTGATTTCGGAGCCTTAATTTCGCAGAATGAGCCAAAGGATTTATTGTTCTGTGAATATTCGAGATTCGATTCGCGATGTCGGTATCAACCCTTGACAAGTTGTCCTGGTTAACCCGTAGTGAGCCCCGCATAGCGATGAGCAGACGACACTCAGCAGTACATTCTACTGTTTGTATGGGGGTCCCTATGGGATATATAAACCACTGGTCAAGTTGACCTGGTTAACCCGTGGTGAGCCCCGCATAGCGATGAGCAGACGACACTCAATAGTACATTCTACTGTTTATGTGGGGGTCCCTATGGGATATATGAACCACTGGTCAAGTTGATCTGGTTAACCCGTGGTGAGCCCCGCATAGCGATGAGCAGACGACACTCAATAGTACATTCTACTGTTTATGTGGGGGTCCCTATGGGATATATAAACCCCTGATCAAGTGGTCATGCTAATGATGCTGGTGGGTTCTGTTGATATGCTATGATGATGTCAGGGCAAACTGATGCAGTTAAGAAAAAGTATCGTTATGTTTTCTAAAGTTGTAATTTTCTCGATGTTCGGATAATTTGAACATATCCAGGAAAAGCCATTATGTGAATCAAACATTCAGAAACATATATATTGCGAAATATGTTTTTACTAGTTGCAATAGTTGTTGCAAATCGACTATAATCAAGATGGCCATTATTGTTGCTTTGCTAACACCGGCGCAGCCATTATTAAATTTTTCAACAATATGTATATATGTTCTTGAATGTTTCATACAAACACTGGTGTTTTCTTAGCTTAGCCAAACACCACGAAAATAACGGTAGTTAATTGAGAAAAATAACGGTAGTTGTTCTTAACGGCGTCAATTTGAACCGCCAGCATCATATCACTTCAGCAGGACCCCCCAATATCATAGCAGGACCACTTGACCAGGTGTGTGTATCAGCAAACTGATTTGGGGGCGACACTGATACATTGCATGAATAAGTCGGCTGGTTCGCAAAAGAAAATAATGACACCTTTTCCGGCGTCCGAATATAACTTTTGTGCGACAATTTTCTCATTGCAACATCCAACACGACATCAACGCTCAATTTCTATCGATATATGTAACATTATGACTGAATATCTGGCCTGAATTATGGTTGACGTGGACAAAGAATACAATTACTTTCAAGTACGCTTAAATTTATGTTTGAATTCGGCAGCTTTGAAACAATGCACATTGAGAACGGGAAATATAACTCCCTAAAACGTTGTGTAGCACCGAACCGCATTTAACCCTTCCAGTGCCAGGGGCCGATCTCATCGGCCCAAATTTACGGTCTGTAAAATCGGCCCTAAAAATTTTTTATTTTTTTTTTTTAGATTTTTTAGGGTTGAATTTGTTTTGGGTATGCTTAAGCATGCTATATCGAATTTAAAAACAAACTGGATAAAACCTTAGGGGCATGTTATAACTCAAAACAATCACCAAGTATTCATAGTAATAATTTTGATGCCCATGAAAAACGTAAGATTCCCTGGCACTAAACCTACAAAATAAGTCTGTTAAAAAATATAAGAACAAATTATTAAAATTGTAAAAAAATTTAAAAAATAATAACAAATGATGAAAAATTGTTAGGCCAATGCATTCTCTTATATATGCGAGGCGACCTATGGTCGACTCGCATATATAAGAGAATGCATTGGCACAAGGTATATGGGTTGATACAAAAATCGGTCCTGGCACTGAAAGGGTTAAGAGATTATAGAATGTGACATTGTTTCCTCAATACAACGTCGTGATGAAGCATACTATTAAACTGAGCTAAGACACAAGCAACCAACTACTGGCCATATATTGCATGAAGTATTGACTGCCATAGTTTTTTTTTTTTCTTTTTTTTTTCAAACATATTTTATTGTGAATTATTCAATTGGGGTACAAGTTACAGAAACTAACAGGAGATCCCTCTCGACACACAAGGTTGCAATACAATATTTGTTTACAAGATGACAGAGTATGTACAATTGTGGTATATTACATAACTGAAAAATATAGAAGTTATAATGGTAAGAGTGTGTACTGTGAGGTTTCCTGTTGTGTGTTAATTGCCAGCGGTCACTCTGGATCCATAATTATGATATGAGGACGGGCCGGACGTCTAATCCTTATATTTATGCTGCTATCGGGAAATTAATCCTGATTAAAGCGTGTTGTCGCAGCCATGTAAAACTGAACAATGCGAAATAATGTTTTTGTTTCATCAGGAATTCCATTTGATATTCGGAAATTAATCTTGTCCAGTTTTGACAGCCATCTGTATTGTCATCTTTTGCATGGACGTATAGTGGCACTGTTTCACGCCCATAATCCCCACCTAACACCCAATGTTCGTTAAAATTTTCAACAGTTGGAAATGTCATGCGGCACACAATATTATTTGGATATTTCAGACCGACAGTGCTATGACAGTTTTGTGTGTGAAGTGTCTTACATTCTATTATTGTTTCCCGAGTGCAGTGGCCATCAGTTGCAAATTATCCACACATACGGGGTCTCAAGACATATCAAACAGATTGATGATTGGGGTAAGACGCTCTGTAGACAGGTACAGCTAAAACGTTATGGAACGTGTTTTTATTTTTGTCAAACTATTGTCAAACTTTTCTTTAATGAGTATTATACTGGGGGTCATACTAAATAAAATGAGACTTGGGGCCACCTGAAAAATCGCCTTAAATCCAAGATAGTCGCCACAATGGCCGAAAAAGCATCAGGATAAATATAATGTTGGTCTACTGAGAGGTATGCAAGCAGCTCAATTACGACATAGTAATAGTGTTTTCTTTGGTGACTATCAGACTAGGATCCATACTGAACAAACCAGTCATATCCGTCTGTGTACTAAATACTTACACGACTACCAATGCGCGTGTGTCGTTAGTGATGTCCTCATCCTCACCACCATAGCAGACTGCGTTTTCATATGGAATATTCCTGTTCCGAAACGGTTCTGCGAACAAAGAAAATAGAACATTCAGAGGTTATAATTATAGTCAATACAAATAGCGTCCTGCGAACGGTATATATATATATATTTTTAAATAATTTATTCAATCGTCCTGCGAACGGTTGGCCAAATTTTCCAAATGCAATAAATAGTTTTAATAGTCCAAAGTTTTGACAAGTCACTATTTAATTCGTCATGAAAAACATTGGTCAAGCAGTACCATATTTTACCAAATACTTTTAGGAAAACTTAACACCCTTATCAAGGTGTGGTTAAGCTGATAGCATTACTATCGACGGGTGGATGTATTATTAGTATGTAAGGTGGTGGAATTTAAAACATTTGATGATAGATCCGATAGAAATGATAGGACCGTACCAACAATGTCGGTAGTAACTCGCCTACAGCATGGATTTCAGAAAGGGACCGGCAGCATGCATTGTTCTTACATCATCAGTGAATGTATCTCATATACTAAAGAGTTGCACAGTCCCCTCTATGCTTGCTTTCTTGATGCACGTAAAGCATTTGACACAGTTTGGATAAACGGCTTGCTATTCAAATTACTTCAGAGAGGCTTTTGTGGTAAAATATGGCGTATCATCAAAACTCTCCTGTGTGGTATACAATGCGTTGTCCGCTTTAATAACTCAACATCTAAACTTATCCCCATAAACCAAGGAACAAGACAGGGAAGTATATTAGCCCCGCTGTTATACATGATGTTCGTTGATGACCTATTAAGTGAACTAGTATCAAGTCCCCATGGTCTGCGGTTGAATTCCACAAACTGCGTGGCACCAACACAAGCCGACGACATGACGCTGTTGTCACTGACGGCAACAGGTATTCAGCACTTGTGCAACATATGTGGAGAGTTCAGTCGGAAATGGAGGTTTTGTTACAATCAGGACAAGTGCAAGGTGGTCGTGTTTAACGAAACAAACTATATTGCAAAAAATCGCAAGATAAATACATGGATCCTCAACGACAAACCGGTGATAGAATCAGACACAATTACACACCTTGGCATCCCTTTACATCGTGAATCACATTCTAACAAGTTCTCCAGTCATATATGTGAGAAAATTAGATCAGTTTATCTTATGCTAAGTAATGCCGGCATGTACGCTGGGGGAATTACTCCACTTAGTTGCTTTACATTATACACCTCCATTGTTTTACCTAGAAGTCTCTACGGGACAGAACTGATGTGTGGGCTCAGTGAGACAAATGTAATATCTCTGGAGCGAGCACATAGGTTCTGCCTAAAACGTATCCAAGGCTTGCCCGCGCGTTCTCGAACTGACATTGTCCAATCGCTCGTTGGAACAAGTTCCCTGTCGTCGGTTATTGATAAACGTAAACTCAGTTTTTTCGGAAACCTCTGCAGAATGCCGCAGGGAAAATCGTCGCAAGAAATATTCACATCACGTTTAGCCGACCACCTCTCACAAACGTCAACCGACGACTCTTCATTTATCAACAATATTATATCTATACTCGAACGCTATAATTTATGCTCATATCTCCATAACTTCGCCACACATGGTAATTTCCCATCCAAATGCGAATGGAAAACAATCATCAAACTACAAATCAACAAAATACAGAAGCGCGAATGCGAAGAGCGCATGAGAAGTTCTGATTCACTATCAACCTTCGCACAACATCATAACATATTGACAAAATCTGTTCTTTGGACGTCTTGCAGATCGCATGCACACGAAAAACATAAATTCTTGCTTGTTGCAAAACTACTGAGTCTATCTACCTCACCGGAATGTGGAAAATGCAAACTGTGTGGCAAGGATTATGATGATATTGTTGAGCATGCCTTACTGGACTGCTCGACGACATCAGAGGTGAGAATACAAGTGTGGTTCTCACTAATTGACATTTTTGGCATACCCTGTTTTTTACACATTGATTCTCTCGCACAGAAGGACCAAGTAATGGTATTGCTCTCCATCCTATCCGATGACATCAGGAGCAAAATATTCAACTTAAACGAGTTTTCTCTTTTCGCTGTGAGGAAATCCTACGAGCTGTGGTCACATTACACAACCAAACTCAACATCGCCGTAGACACTGGCAGTAACATGCTTGACAGCCCTTAACTGGTCTCAATTTGGTGCTCTTCATACAACAAAATTATCCGAGTCACATTTTATTTAACGCATACGCTATTGCTTATTCGGCATATTCGGTAAAACATATCAACATGCTCTGGGTCAGCATCGCTAACTCTGAAAACGGAATAATAACATCTAAACTACCATAACAACTTCCAAGTGAGGCATTGGCTGGTATGCTAACAGGGTTTTCCCAATCAACATGCATGCAAATACCTCTCTTCGAAGTTGGAGTTACTGAGAATCAAAATAAAACACCCTCTTTCAAATTGAGATATGTACATTATACAGTTTTGTTTAATTTTGAGTGACTCGTCTGAAGGCTTCATGCGAGCATGATGTTCTCTTGCAAGTCTCTCTCTCTATATATATATCCATGCATCGTCTGATTATATGCTTGTTTATGTCTGATTGCCTACTGGATTGCCTGCCAATACCCCGGGTGCATGTGTTTATGTATGTATGTATGTATGTATGTATGTATATACGTATGTATGTGTGTATGTACGTATGTGTATATGAATGTATGTGTGTATGCATGAAAGTATGTATGTTGGTATGTGTGTGTTTATGCATATATGTATGTATGTATGTATGTGTGTATGTATGTATGTCTGTATGCACGCACGGCCTGTTGTATGCATGACAAACAGTCTGCTTACCGACATCTATTGCTGTTTGAGCATGGCTGCCTCGCCCAGTGTGTGGCTGGCTTATCTGTCTACCACACACATTAATGTTTGTTTACTTACATATTCCTTTTTTTTTTTTTTGCTTTTTTTTTTGTATTCGTTCATTTGTTCATTGCAATTGTGTAAACATTTAAAATATATTGTAACAGCTCTTCGTTAACGGAGGAAATAAAGGATATATATGTAAATAACAAAAAGATAGTGAATAATCGATGTATCAGAGTTTGATAGCTCATTATCATCTCGTCCCCTTATAAATATGACCGTTCATGTGTTCAAGTGACTACGGTTACCATTTTCGAGGTGGTGAAAAATGAAAGACAAAATCTCCGAAACATAAATCTGTTCGATACCCGTTTTTTTTTTTGCAGTATATAAGATGAGTTGTTCGGTTAGCATGTTGATATATGGTTTTTTTTTGCAGTATATAAGATGAGTTGTTGGGTTAGCATGCTGATATATGGGTTTTTTTTTTGCTGTATATAAGATGAGTTGTTCGGTTATCATGCTGATATATGGGGGTTTTTTTTGCTGTATATAAGATGAGTTGTTCGGTTAGCATGCTGATATATGGGGCTTTTTTCTGCAGTATATAAGATGAGTTGTTGGGTTAGCATGCTGATATATGGGGCTTTTTTCTGCAGTATATAAGATGAGTTGTTGGGTTAGCATGCTGATATATGGGGCTTTTTTCTGCAGTATATAAGATGAGTTGTTGGGTTAGCATGCTGATATATGGGGCTTTTTTCTGCAGTATATAAGATGAGTTGTTGGGTTAGCATGCTGATATATGTTTTTTTCTGCAGTATATAAGATGAGTTGTTCGGTTAGCATGCTGATATATGGGGTTTTTTTTTGCTGTATATAAGATGAGTTGTTCGGTTATCATGCTGATATATGGGTTTTTTTTTGCTGTATATAAGATGAGTTGTTCGGTTAGCATGCTGATATATGGGGCTTTTTTCTGCAGTATATAAGATGAGTTGTTGGGTTAGCATGCTGATATATGGTTTTTTTTTGCAGTATATAAGATGAGTTGTTGGTTTAGCATGCTGATATATGGGTTTTTTTTGCAGTATATAAGATGAGTTGTTGGTTTAGCATGCTGATATATGGGTTTTTTTTGCAGTATATAAGATGAGTTGTTCGGTTAGCATGCTGATATATGGGGGTTTCTTTTCAGTATATAAGATGAGTTTTTGTGTTAGCATGCTGATATATGGGTTTTTTTTCAGTATATAAGATGAGTTGTTTTTTTTATATCCGTTATATTTTTGCTTTTTTTTGAGAATTTGGAAAATATGTATATGAAATAGGCAACTTGGGGTAAATTACACCCGAGTTCAAATCTATAATTTAAATGCAAACTATATTGTAGACCTTACTAAATAACAGGCGATTACATATGTAAAACGACGCAGTCAATCAGTGAGGGACGACAAAACTTGTTTTGTTCAATATTCTTTGGTAGATCTAGTTTATATGTCATATTTGGTTTTCATGAGAACAATCGGAAAACGATGTCAAATTAATGTTTTATGTTGTTGTTGTTGTTGTTGATGATGATGTTGTTGTTGTTGATGATGTTGTTGTTCCAATATTCGGACAAATATATGTTTGGACTGAAATGGCCATCAGCTGGAAAACTTCAAATAAAATCATAGGAGGATGTGAAATTGGACATTGGTTTTATTTTGTAGTTTGATATTTCGGCCTGATTCAAAGTGGTGCAGATGGCAAATCCACGTTGCCCATCCTAAGGGTGATCTCTCTAATCGCATCCCACATCGCGTGCTATACTGAATTATATACTTACTCAGCTTGGTTTAATAATATTTTATTCCATTCAAACCACATAATTTATAATACAATAACATATATTATATTGTGTTCCTTGTGTAGAATGAGGAAGTGGATTCGGTTGTAAGCATGTAAGACTTATATTTGACGTTTCCACGAGTGACCATATCTCATTTTGACGCTTTTCAGCTTCTTAGAGGCAGATAATGTTATCATTTTATGTGTAAACTTGGATTGAATGAAAACAGTGAGTGCAATATATATGATTAAGCACTTGATATTTCGGTGTCGCTTGTCGTGTCATTTATAGCTGCTACAACGTCATTTCAGTTAGAAAAACGTTATATCATAGTTATAAAATTCTGAACTATATTAAAGATAGATATGTTTTCGCTTAAACTTTTTTTAGTTGTTCCGTTCAGTGCAGACTCGAGAGTCCAATTTTTTTGTTTTTAAATTTAAAAACTTACTCAGCTTGAATATCTCGCCAACGTCATTAGCATCGCACGAGCTGGGCATACACAATCCGAGAGTCAGCATTACACGCAATCCATGTGTGTCCTGAAAGAAATGGTCCCATATTGTACCTGCGGGTTGGTTTAAACATATTTATTAAATGGTCCGATATTGTACCTGCGGGTTGGTTTAAACATATTTATTAAACGGTCCGATATTGTATCTGCGGGTTGGTTTAAACATATTTATTAAATGGTCCGATATTGTATCTGCGGGTTGGTTTAAACATATTTATTACATGATCCTACCCTTATTCCATTCAATAAATCCATTCTATAAATTGTGATATTAAACGTTCGTTTAATAACAGGAAATAGTACCAGGTGACCTTTGACTTCCGGTTTGTCGTATGTTAACATTCCGTACACTATGGCTTCCAATATTTTTCCAACAAACTATCATGAATGAAGAATTTGAAAAGTTCTGTCATTAAATATACGCCACTAAATGCGCCAAATAGTCTTTATTTATCTGGGACTATTTCTATACGCGGGCAAACAACGAATAGTTACGTGAAACGTCATCGCATGCTTTATAGAAGCCGATATTATTTTCTCGTTCCATTTTTTGATTTAAGTATGTTTTGTCGATGTTTTGGATCATGTAATAAATAGAATCTACAACTCGTCCCCAGTTTATAGCGGAAATTACAAAACTCGTCCAGTAAATTAGGTCTGGAACTCGCCAAAGGCTCGGTCCAGACCTAATTTACTGGACTCGTTTTGTAAATTCCGCTATAAACTGGGGACTCGTTGTAGATCCTCTATTTATTAAATGGTCCGATATTGTACCTGCGGGTTGGTTTAAACACATTTATTGTAACACAATTTTCAATGGATTGGGGCACACGTTATAACAACTTAAGGTGTCCGCTCTTCCGACAATATTTACACAAATGTTTAAACATGATGAATAACGGATATATAGAGGATATCCACACTTGCTCAGTAGATATGGTTTATATCTCATGAGTGATGACAAAATTTGAATTTCCACGAGTGGCTTTAGTGGAAATTCAAATGTTTTGTCATCACGAATGAGATTTAACCCATATCCACTGAATAAGTGGGGATATTCTGTTTATTATATACTTTAGTTACTTGCCTATGGCCCCCAATGAATGGCAATACATCAGAAATTTCAAGCTGATATCACTCACTAGTGGGATATCACTCTAGAGTGGGATATCACTTATATATCACTGCTAAAACCTTATAATTCATGGGCAAGTATATAATAAAATGTAATGTTAAGAATGCTGATGATGATGTTTAATTGGTCTCTGGTGACTGGTGGATTATGACTACCGGTCCCGAGATGCTCTCCTTTTGATATCATGCCATGCCATGCCTTGCCATGCCGTGGGTAGTTACAACTGTTTTTCGTTAAGTGAAACGTTTGCTTTCTGAAATATATTTTTGAACAATATAAAAGAGTAGTTGGTTTCGATGCTGTGGAATGTTTGGGGCGCCTCTGAGGAAATGGTTCAGATATACTAACTGAGGAAATGGTTTAGATATACTAACCGAGGAAATGGTTCAGATATACTAACCGAGGAAATGGTTTAGATATACTAACTGAGGAAATGGTTTAGATATACTAACTGAGGAAATGGTTTAGATATACTAACTGAGGAAATGGTTTAGATATACTAACTGAGGAAATGGTTCAGATATACTAACTGAGGAAATGGTTTAGATATACTAACTGAGGAAATGGTTTAGATATACTAACTGAGGAAATGGTTTAGATATACTAACTGAGGAAATGGTTCAGATATACTAACTGAGGAAATGGTTCAGATATACTAACTGAGGAAATGGTTCAGATATACTAACTGAGGAAATGGTTTAGATATACTAACTGAGGAAATGGTTTAGATATACTAACTGAGGAAATGGTTTAGATATACTAACTGAGGAAATGGTTTAGATATACTAACTGAGGAAATGGTTTAGATATACTAACTGAGGAAATGGTTTAAATATACTAACTGAGGAAATGGTTTAAATATACTAACTGAGGAAATGGTTTAGATATACTAACTGAAGAAATGGTTTAGATATACTAACTGAGGAAATGGTTTAGATATACTAACTGAGGAAATGGTTCAGATATACTAACTGAGGAAATGGTTCAGATATACTAACTGAGGAAATGGTTTAGATATACTAACTGAGGAAATGGTTTAGATATACTAACTGAGGAAATGGTTTAGATATACTAACTGAGGAAATGGTTCAGATATACTAACTGAGGAAATGGTTTAGATATACTAACTGAAGAAATGGTTTAGATATACTAACTGAGGAAATGGTTCCGATATACTAACTGAGAAAATGGTTTAGATATACTAACTGAGGAAATGGTTTAGATATACTAACTGAAGAAATGGTTTAGATATACTAACTTCAGATTTCCAAACGAACCTCGTGTCACTTACGCTGATAATCGACGATATTTGCCGCGCAAAACAGCGCAAAACTGAGGAAACATGAGTATCAATGACGAAAGAAAGGACAAGTCTCTATATCCACGCCGTAACCCTGGTTACTTACACTGAGGCTTGTTATGAAGCTATCTATCACTTTGAATTGAGCCTCCCAGAATATCGTAGCCTTCCATGTCAGCCAGGCAATGGGCTTACATTGTATACAGCCTCACGTCAGTCACATTGACCATGAAGCTATGGGCAGCCGTTTTGGTCGAAAAATATATCAAATAAAAATTAATAGTGGATTGTTTAACTAATTGCATGCATCAATCATTCAATATAGGTATATTCCATATTAATAGCAATCTTTTCTAAATCAATATATTATTTCCCAACCAATAGTCTTTCTTATATTCAATATGAGACAATTTCATTCTAATATATATATCGTTTTCTAATCAATTTTGATAGATGCACAATTAATGTTCTATTTCTATTCAATAGTACTCATATTCTAACCAATATATAAAACAAATTATAATACAACAATTATACATTCTAATACAGCTGTCGTACATTTAATATACGATGTTAATTTCCTATCAATAAATGACAATACGAAACTAACAGCAGTCCATGAAAATCTAACAGCCAAATCCCGAACTAATTTATTGATTTATAACCAATAGACAAAATAATCAAACAGATACAAGAGGGCGCTGCGTCATGATCGAGGAACCACATATTATATATAGATTATGTGGACGGAAGACTTCGGTTCACGTGACGTCAGCAATGTATAAATAGTCTAAATAGATACGAGGGCGTTTCCATTCATTACGCTGGGCTACGATGGGTAAATTACCCAAGGCAAAAGTGAATGGAATGATTTTGTTGTGACCGGAGTAATCTAAAACAGCACAGTTACAACTGAAAACAAAACATAATTTTTTATTGAGGAAATTTGACAAAACTCACATTTGGCCGTGTCGAACAGACGAAGAGCAAAAATATCTGATATTCACAATGAAACTAACGAGAGTTTTTACTTTTATCGAACAATCAAATATACCTAATTTTAGAACAACCTTGACACTAAGTATCTAAAACTTTGGATAAATAGTTATTACTGTCATCCAATTGAATTTTATAATACAATACGTTCCCAATTACACCACCTCGGCCGTAAGTGTAGCGAGCGTAGCCCAGCGTATTTACACCCGATCATTCCATTCATTTTTCCCATTCAAATTCGATCATTACCCATTGTAGCCCAGCGTAATGAATGGAATCCTCCCCGGTGTTCCCACCACAAGTATACCTTACGTCACATGAACCAAGTATCTTAAACGTGCCTAGCGCCCCTAGCGTTAATTCGAGAATTGGTTATTGGTTTGTAAACGGTAGTTATTAAAATGTCAACTGCGATCATTGAGTATTACCGGAAATTAATTTCGCTGTTAGATATTGATTCGAATAAGAAACCTATTGAATTGAAATAGACGTCATTAATTGTGCATTGGTGATCATGTATATCTATTAAATATAAGAATGACAATAAGGTCTATTAGTTTGATAACGATAATCATTGATCGTGGGAAATCGTCTATTGGTTTGAAATAATTATGTTTATTGATTAAGAAAATATGGATATTGAAACGGAATGTACGTGTATTGAATGGCTGTATTAATTGTTTGTTATTATATATTAGTTGAACAATGAATACTACTAATTAAAATAGAACATTAATTTGGCATCGGTCAACATTGATTACGAATCTATATCTATTAAAACGGAATTGTCTCTTATTGAATCCAAGAACGAATATTGGTGTGAAAATGGAGATATTGGTTTGAAATAGATTGTAATTGTTTTCAAAAACCACCATTAACTTTTATTTCATGTAATTTCCGATCGAATGGTCGCCCATATGAAGCTGTCGGTGTGCTGAACTGAGCTTCACAGACCACGTCAGTCAGACAACGAGCTTGCATTATATAACCACGCCCATAACCATGGTAACTTACCACATTGAGACTGGCCATAACGGTCCCATGGACTCTAAACTGACCCTTACATAATCGGGTAATGTAGTTCGTCACGTCAGTCACATTGACCATGAAGCTGTCGGTGTGCTGAACTGAGCTTCACAGAATCGCGTCGAGTGTGGACGACCACATCAGGCAGACCACGAGCTTTCATTATATAGCCATGCCCGTAACCATGCATCAGTAACTATGGTTACGTATGTATACCACATTGAAGCTGCTCAAGATACTTCACAGAATCTCATCGTGTCAGAAGAAG
Organism: Siphonodentalium dalli; assembly: GCA_032622095.1. Taxonomy (NCBI): domain Eukaryota; kingdom Metazoa; phylum Mollusca; class Scaphopoda; order Gadilida; family Siphonodentaliidae; genus Siphonodentalium; species Siphonodentalium dalli. Next base: position 288,530,143 of record CP136064.1, on the reverse strand, counting down.
AGCTATTGTAGCTATATACGCCCCCATAACCATGGTAACTTACCACATTGAGGTTGTTTATGAAGCTTCGTGGAATCTCGTCGTATGAGATGAGGATATGTTATAGTCACGTCCCCAGTAATCATGGTAACTTACCATATTGAGACTGCCCATGAGGCTGGCAGGGGCTCTGAACTGAGCTTTACGGAGGTTGTTTATGAAGCTTCGTGGAATATTGTCATACGAGATGAGGATATGCTATAGTTACGTCCCCATGCAGTAATCATGGTAACTTACCACATTGAGACTGCTCATGAAGCTGTCATGCAGGGACTATGAACTGAGCTTTACAGAGGTTGATCATGAAGCTTCGTGGAATCTTGTCATATGAGATGAGGATATGCTATAGTCACGTCCCCAGTAATCATGGTAACTTACCACATTGAGACTGTCCATGAAGCTGTCAGGAACTCTGAACTGAGCTTTACAGAATCTTGTCGTGTAGTCCACGACGTCTGCCCGAGTGATGTTACCCAGAACGTATGTTTTGCTTGTATCGTCCGCGATCACGGTGGCGCCATCTGGGATGTGGGCGTGAACGGAGTAGCATTCGTCCCAGGAACCGACGAAATACGTGCTGCCCTTCTGTATCCCTGACGACGGTTTACCAAACGCGTCGAACACTGCAAAGTTGATGTATAAGTAACTATAAAGTTGTGACGTATATGTGTAGAGTTGATCCACCCGATTCACAGTTGTTGGAAATTCTTATAAAATCCGCCGATAAATAAATATACCATTATTTTAATAATAAGTATATAGATTATTATTAATATACTATTATTAAAGTGATGGTATGTGTATTATCGGTGGATTTTTATAATAATTTCCAATATCCGATGCGACATGGGGTTGCTCGAAAATTAAGATTAACATTCTCCTCCATTCAGCTTCACTTAAACCGCGTAAGCTACCCGCAATACAAGCAGTCAATACGATAATCTAGACTGACCCGAAAATCATTGGTCATTTTTCAAATAGGGTGCCAAATTTCAAAAAGCAAAATATAGGATCATGCAATGACATGTAGAAAAAGCAAAACAAAAAAGTACATATTATATCAAGATTAACGAAATGAAGATAATAGACTACACGTACAAAACATAACATGCATATTTAAATCATATATTGGCGCAAAATTTTATCATTTAATATCTTTATTTTATTTAGAATTTCTTATGACATGCATGGGACTGTTTTATGGGGGTATTTTTAAACAGAAATCCGCACAAAAACATTCGGAGCATACTAAGAAGGAGAACTCAAACTTGTTGGCAGCCTCAATCAGGGGAAATTGCAGTTCGGCTAATAGATTTACCGTGAATTTATGATCGAAATAATACACTTTATTATGTCTTTATAGATAAAAAAATATAACCCATCTTCAGTGTTATCTGTATTTTATTAACAAATTAGCTATGTGTAGTCTTGAGATTGGGATTTATATCAAGTATAGTGTTGTTGACATTGTTGCCCGGAAGAGATAAACAATCTATAAACACATATTGTTGACTTACTTCCATGAATAAAACCGAAAAGTTAAAGACATATTATGGACTTGTTCGAGTGTGTTAAAACTTATAAGTTAGTATTCAGGCGCTATGCCAATCCGGGGAATGTAGCATTCTACTAATATCGTCGAACATTTGACAGAAATTGACCATAGGGCTCCATAGAAAACATCGTCTGAACTGCGCTCAAATGTAAATAGTTACATCTCGATTCGGGACGCAATTTTCGACGATAAACTAACATAAATGGTTTCGCCATTGAGAGTAATTGCATTTAGTTAATATAGATATGAATGGCAGTGTGTGTTGTCAATTTTAATTAATATTTGTAAAAATAACAACTTTCAGCAAGAGATATTCTCAATTTCTGTTTGATCATCCTACCGAGTGTTTCACATCACTTTAATAACCAAACACTCTCTTCATTGGAAGAATGTAGCAACCAACTGGGATTGTCGAAAGTCCAACCATGCTGACAGAACCATTTCAGAGAACACTACGTTTGAACTACTCACAAATGTAGATATTTTCTGCTTTGTTCGGGACGAATTATTGGGCATAAACATCACGCCAAAATTAGTCACCGCATTGTAAGCATCACGCAAAAATTAGTCACTGCATTATAAACATCACGCCAAAATTATTCACTGCATTATAAACATCACGACACAATTAGTCACTGCATTATAAAGATCACGCCAAAATTAGTCACTGCATTATAAAGATCACGCCAAAATTAGTCACTGCATTGTAAGCATCACGCCAAAATTAGCCACTGCATTATAAAGATCACGCCAAAATTAGTCACTGCATTATAAACATCCCGACAAAATTAGTCACTGCATTATAAAGATCACGCCAAAATTAGTCACTGCATTATAAACATCACGCCAAAAATAGTCACTACATAATAAACATCACGCCAAAATTAGTCACTACATTATAAACATCACGCCAAAATTAGTCACTGCATTATAAACATCACGCCAAAATTAGTCACTGCATTATAAACATCACGCCAAAATTGGTCACTGCATTATAAACATCACGCCAAAATTAGTCACTGCATTATAAACATCACGCCACATCACGCCAAAATTAGTCACTGCATTATAAATATCACGCCACATCACGCCAAAATGAGTCACTGCATTATAAACATCACGCCAAAATTAGTCACTGCATTATAAACATCACGCCACATCACGCTACAATTAGTCACTGCATTATAAACATCACGCCACATCACGCCAAAATTAGTCACTGTATTATAAACATCACGTCAAAATTAGTCACTATATTATAAACATCACGCCAAAATTAGTCACTGCATTATAAACATCACGCCAAATTAGTCACTGCATTATAAACATCACGCCAAAATTAGTCACTGCATTATAAACATCACGCCAAAATTAGTCACTGCATTATAAACATCACGCCAAAATTAATCACTGCATTATAAACATCACGCCAAAATTAGTCACTGTATTATAAACATCACGCCAAAATTAGTCACTGCATTATAAACATCACGCAAAAATTAGTCACTGCATGTAATTCTTTGATAACAATGACACTGTGTTCTGTCTATATTTGAATATAACATTTATGAAAATAACTTATTTTTGCATGATTATTTGTTATCGCGTTCTGAGTACATCAACGGAATGTTTCACATCACTTTAATAAAAACTAGAAGACACCAGCATGAAACAACAATAGTACTGATAATTGTTTCTGATATGATACCCAGTTTGTACCCGGTAAACATAAAGAGCGTTTGTCTTACTGATGTGCGGAAATTTTATAATTGCTGACAATTATCTACGATTTCTGTCGCTTATGAAAGTTTATTTTCCATATTATATATGGTCTTTAAAAGAAAACAATATTTTTAAAAAAATGATGAAACTGTTAAAGAATGTAAGAAAAAAAGATAAAAAATTATAATTGATTAAAAATGGTAGACCAATGCATTCTCTTATATATGCGAGGCGACCTGTTGTCTACTCGTATATATAAGAGAATGCATTGGCACAGGGTTTCAGGAAGCTCCCGTCATGAAACGACGGGAGGCTCCGCGCTGCCAGTGCATCACTATTATTTTCACTCTGCCATTCTAGTACGCTATGTGTTGTGTTCGCCAACACCGGTATACGTTTTACCTTAGTCGGGTGCCCACCCACTTACCTACAAAAACTATATATTTACACGGCGACCGCTGGATCGGTTTATGAGAGTTTTATTAGTGGTATTCGTCCAGCTATCATTTGTTTGTATAAAATCAAACTTGAGATTAACTTGACACTATCGTTTGAACTATATCGACACCAGTAATCTCGACAACAATAAAAGTGAGCCACACCCTTCCCATCCACATGCACTTTGATGTAAAGTGTCCCGTGGTACCTCTATATATACACCAGGCCATGCAGGGACGTCGCTAGATCATCCGTTCTTTAGAATGTTATATATGCGCTACCAGCGTAAACCTGTTTAAAATGTTAGGCCCTGGCAGCGCAACAAGATCTGATATTTATAGCTCGAGTGTATAGCTAATAGTGTTAACGTTTTAAATGTTTTAGAGCGTTTTTGTTTTTTCTCTCGAGACAGTTGTTTTAAAGAGTTTTTTTTTTTAAATCGATTTTAAAAAGCGTTATCCATTAATAAGTGATATTAAAGAGCGTTTTTTTTCTTCTTTCGAGGTAGGGATTTTAACGCCCTCAAGCTACAAAGATCAGTTCTCATTAGCGCTGTCAGGGATCCGATCTCCGTCTGTTGGTACCGCTAATAATGTTAACGTTTTAAAGAGTGTTTTAGAGCGGGTTTTTTTTCTCTCTCTAGAAGCAGTTATTTTAAAGAGCCTTTTTTTTTTGAATCGATTTTAAAGAGCGTTTCCATTAATATGTTATTTTAAAGAGGTTTTTTTCGAATCAGGGTTTTTAACGACCTCAAGCTAGAAATATGAGATCTTGTTAGCGCTGTCAGGGCCTAACTGTTTTAACATATGTCACGTGGCAGCGTATAATATCGTAAGGATCTGGTAAAATGCTGCATGTACGCATGTGGAGATCTATTTGATCTCTACAGGCGTACATGTATCAGCAGTCTGGAGTAAACTACATACCCACATATAAAAAATAGTATGTTTACATAGACTGATGTATCAGTATCCCCTGTATCAGTTCAATTTGAACACCTGGGAACTTTGGGGAATTCTCGAGAGAACGTCATAACATCCATACGAATAACGCATGCATTATTTGCACATATTTTCTGTTCCGCTCAATAACTGCGTGTCATGGTCATTAAAGAAATATTATGCTGGTTTAATTGTGATTTTTTAATCAAAATGCCCACCAATTTTGAGACTTTTTTTTCAAAATATGGCAAATCTGGCATGTGGTGATCACGAGACACCGTAATTATCTATGTTTTAATTATCTATGTTGAACTGTATGCGGTACTGATCATTTCACAAATATTATTTCTTTGATTGAGGAACGGACGTTCTCATCATTGATAACGACATGCACACAATTTAACACCGTACCGCTGCAAATCTCCCCAGTAGATAGACCATCTTCGAACACATTGCGCTTAAAGTAACGAAGATTTCTGGAGAATGAGAAGTTGAAAACAAAGGGCTGTGTAAAATTAGTTTTATTTAGCCTAGATATGGCTCTTTAAAACACTTCTTCAAGGTGACTGGGGTACGCTCTTTAAAACACGCTCTTTAAAACACTTCTTCAAATATTTCCGTTATTTAGTTAATAACATATTTTATTATTTTAGGATCACATATCAAAATGAGAGGATATGTGATCCCCTTTTCATGGGATCACCATATCCTCTCATTTTGATATATGATCCTGCCTTCATTGAGCCACGAGTGACTCCTGAGACGAGGATCACATATTATATGATACCCTATCATACGGAGGATCACATATTGTTTTATATCTACACCCGTGTGCATGGCCTGTATGACTTATGGGTCTGAGATATGGGGTTTTGAAAGTCACATGCTTTGAAAAACTAGAAATCTGGTTCCTAAAATTTGCCCTAAATCTAAAAAAATCCACCCCAACCCCTTTCGTATATGGAGAAACTGGCATATATCCAATATCATTATTAATAAAAAATAAATATCTTAATTACCGGGGAAAAATCATGAATATGTCGAGTGGGCGACTCCCATCGACTCTACACACTGTTCACGTGCGCCAATGCAAAAATCAAATGGATCAAACACACGCACGATTCACTGAATTACCTTGGTCTATCAAACTTATGGATAAATCAGTCAGTACCCGAGAGCAAATATTTCAATAATTTGATTAAAGGGCGTATATATGATGCATACCTCCAATAATGGAGGGGAAGTATATCATCAACGACCAAGGGAGCCTTTTATAGAATAATTAAAAACGATTTCGGGAGAGAAACATATTTCACTATAGAAAATCAAGCGGCAGTAGCGCGCCTAACTAAATTTAGAACCAGAAATCACATACTACCCATTGAAACCGGATCATGGTACAAAAAAAGCTACTCCGACAGAAAATGCACATTATGCAACCAAGAGCTAGGCGACGAATATCATCTTGTACTGAAATGTCAGAGTCTTGTCGATATTAGAAAAAAATATCTGAAACCGTTCTATTATACTCGGCCAAACACACACAAATTAAACGCACTCTTCACGACAAAGAATAGAAAAACCATAACTAATATCCCAAACTTCCTGCGCGAAGCCCAGCGTATCATGGAACCCCCCTGATGCAAAAATTACCGATTTATCTCTTTTCTTTTCCACTTCACGCGACCCCCGCCCACCCTGAGGATAAACACCAGATCAGGTGCCAATACATTTAGCTGAAATCCACATCTAAACCCACTCAACCCTTGCCCCACCCCTTGATACCGCCAAATATAGTGATCCTATCCCATTGACTACCCACCCCACGATATTACCATATATGTATACATGTGTCGATTAAGCCTGCCCCCTTTACTAACAATGTAACGCTCTACTGTACTGCAATTTGTGTAATAATTATGTCTCAATTATGTCTTATATATGACGATTTGAGTGAAATTAAATTAAACCTATCTATCTATCTAATATGTCTTTAAATTAAAAAAAAACAGTGATTTCCTCACACGCCACATGTGTGCATGATGTCAGCGCCCAGACCAGCTCAGCATGCAGGGAACTGCCGTGTCATGTGACCAGTGATACAGCTCTGTTATTTAAACACCATGTCATGTCACCAGTGATAGGCTCTTTTATTTAAAAACCATGTCATTGTTGTCGTAACTCGAAAGATAACCGACATTGTTAATGTTACATGTACACAAGGGAAGTTTATATATAATATTCCAATGACTATATAAATGTATGCACAATTCATGACATGTATGTACTGAGAACGTCAACAAGATAGGTTCGGGTTTTCGGTTAGATGTAAGCAGGGCGACAATGGGGAGTTTGGTGTGTCCACCCCCCCCCCCCCAACTTTGGTCAAAATTTTCAAAAGTTGAAAATTACGTGCGTGACACTGACACAACATTAGTTGGGCATGTTACACCACATATGAGGGTATCACCTCCCCTTTTCGGTACGCGGGATTCAGGGTGTTTTGAAGCCGTACGCGGGATTCATATCCCGGAATTAACTGGTATTCGGGTTCAAGCAAAACATCTTGGACGCAGGTTTTGATGGCGCAAAATAATATTTTGTGCTAGTTATCTGTATGAATGAGTGGGTAGAATAGCTTCTTGGGCATATTCGACTACCATGCCATCATAAAGTATCATTAATCGTATCATAACGGCCTCATAACGCCCATAATCATGATAATACTCTACTCCAATATCATGTCAGGTATAATGGATCATATTGTGTCCATGTAACCTCTGCTTGTATCTGTCTGATATTAAAAAAGTCAATTTGTATGTCATTTATCGCATATTATTTCTTAACATGTATTCAGGATTCACCCCCAAAATGAACTGGTATTCAGGATTCAGAGAGGGGTTGATACCCTCACATATAGGCTACCCCCTAAAGATTACCCACTATAGCAAAAATCAAACAATGAGAAGTATTTTATGTCTCATTGTTTGATTTTCCAACCAGTAATTAGCGGGGAATTTGTTGTTAGACCAACAGTAAGTAGCATAATGTTCTACTTGTGTTCATAATTTTGGTCGGAATGGCCATCAATTGGAATTTTTCAAACCTTATGTGGTGTCAGGTTGGACATTTCCCACAGTTGGAAAGCTCGAGGTACCGAAGTTCAAACCCGAGGGTATTGCAAACCTGGGAGTTTGACCAGGTTCAATGTGGGAGTGCAGTGGGAAATTTCAAGGTGGATATCCACATTTCCCCACCCCCAAGTAATATAATAATATTGGTGGAGTCGGAAACAATGCGACAATGAACAATTTATCTCAAATACCAATGGTTACCAGTGAAATATATATGGGAATTTTTCTGCAATGTGAACAATGCACGTGGTATCAGACAAGCCACCCACAATACATTTCATCAACGAAACGCTTTAATTAGGCCCCCCTCTGCTAACAAATATAGGCGAGATCCTCCTTTGCGTTACAAATGTTGACTACCTCAGATGAAATTTCAAAAGCAGGATAGGACTGACAGCAACCACAACCACACCATACATCATCCTGTATATATGTTATGTTCGTCATCAACGTTGTATTTGTTAAAATGTTAATGGGAGAGGGGCGGATTTAAGTTGTTAAATCTTGTGCCTCGATCCCTCTTGTAATATTATATTACAATAAAATATGTTTAAACAAAAAATAGCGAGGTCAAACCCTCTAGTGCCCACACCCTGCGACAAGCACAGCCATCACTTCGCTGATATGAGCTACCCCTCTCCCCAAATATTTCCTTTCTGAGCAGTCTGTTGTCTCGCTTTCATGCACTAGAAATGAGGAATTTATATTAATACTGGACAATTAAGGCGACCGGGGTGGTGGGTTTGAATACAAGACCCCCCCCCCCCACCCCCCCCCCCCCCACATTTGCTGTTTTAGACCACAAGTATTTTCCAACTTTTTTGGTAAAATATTTGGTAAACTCATCATGATGACCATCAGTTGTAAAATTGCCATCCATGGGATATTTTATATTTGAAATTCCTACATTTGGAAGTTACAATTTGGACATTGGAAATTTCTAAGCCAAAAGTTGTAAAAATTTAATTGAAAATTTCGGTTTGGTTAAAGTGGGTGTAGTATAGGGAATTCAAAGTTGGATACCTCCAATGGAGACCCGGGCCCGCCACATCGCTGTCCGTATAGTGCTACTTAATGTGCAGCGCACACGGAGAATATACTATACCATGCAGGCTATCATGAAAAGCAGTACAATCATTCCACGCTCCGAGTGTATAATGTTTCGCTGTTTCTTAATTACAGTGGCGCATGGGCGTTTTATTTATAGAATGGGAATTTTTGGACGGATTAAAAGTTGAACTGCGACCGGAGGCCGAGTCCGGTAAAAGGTGTAGTTGGGAATTTAAATTTAAATTTAAATTGTTATTCGGATGCCAATAAGTGCAAGGCGTTTAATTCTATGAGTTGGTCATTCGTGAAACCAATATATTTTATATTCTATAATTACAATCATATAATAAATTAATTTGAGCGCGTTATCGTTATACCATTTCTGACATTGGTGTTCTTGTTATGTATAACACTGTTCCGACCAATACTTCCCTCGGCGCGGCATGTTCCTCGCGTGAGCCACGGTACTACACACTGGAACCTTCCCAACTTTTCTCAAAATAATTAACATTTGGAAATTTGATACCACAAATATATAGTTTGATTTCCTAATCGATATTTAGAGTGTATTTTTAATTTGTTATTTTGGACCAACATTTCTGACCAACATTATTCCAACATTAATTTTGGTGACAGTTTTAGACTAATTGTTTCATATTTGTGTTTGAAATGTTCATTATTTGGAAGGTTTTATGTATACCAGTTAGAAAATCCCAAGCCAAGTTAGAGGTGCAAATGGAATTGCAATTTTCGGCCTGCATGGTTCAAGAATAAAGAGGAATGCAGTTATAAATTCCAAATTGGACACCCTCTCCCCCATATAACGGAAACCCTCTAACCATGCACATGTTCGTCATATTACTTACTGTGTAGCGCCCATGGAGAATACACCACCAGGCTGTCAAGGAAGTCAGTAAAATCATTATAACACTGTTCGTCATATAACTTACTGTGTAGCGCCCATGGAGAATACACCACCAGGCTGTCAAGGAAGTCAGTAAAATCATTATAACACTGTTCGTCATATAACTTACTGTGTAGCGCCCATGGAGAATAGACCACCAGGCTGTCAAGGAAGTCAGTAAAATCATTATAACACTGTTCGTCATATAACTTACTGTGTAGCGCCCATGGAGAATAGACCACCAGGCTGTCAAGGAAGTCAGTAAAATCATTATAACACTGTTCGTCATATAACTTACTGTGTAGCGCCCATGGAGAATACACCACCAGGCTGCCAAGGAAGTCATTAAATCATTATAACACTGTTCGTCATCTTACTTACTGTGTAGCGCCCATGGAGAATACACCACCAGGCTGCCAAGGAAGTCAGTAAAATCATGATATCACTGTTCGTCATCTTACTTACTGTGTAGCGCCCATGGAGAATAGACCACCAGGCTGTCAAGGAAGTCAGTAAAATCAGTATAACACTGTTCGTCATATTACTTACTATGTAGCGCCCATGGAGAATAGACCACCAGGCTGTCAAGGAAGTCAGTAAAATCATTATAACACTGTTCGTCATATTACTTACTGTGTAGCGCCCATGGAGAATAGACCACCAGGCTGTCAAGGAAGTCAGTAAAATCATTATAACACTGTTCGTCATATTACTTACTGTGTAGCGCCCATGGAGAATAGACCACCAGGCTGTCAAGGAAGTCAGTAAAATCATTATAACACTGTTCGTCATATAACTTACTGTGTAGCGCCCATGGATAATAGACCACCAGGCTGTCAAGGAAGTCAGTAAAATCATTATAACACTGTTCGTCATATAACTTACTGTGTAGCGCCCATGGAGAATAGACCACCAGGCTGTCAAGGAAGTCAGTAAAATCATTATAACACTGTTCGTCATATAACTTACTGTGTAGCGCCCATGGATAATAGACCACCAGGCTGTCAAGGAAGTCAGTAAAATCATTATAACACTGTTCGTCATATTACTTACTGTGTAGCGCCCATGGAGAATACACCACCAGGCTGTCAAGGAAGTCAGTAAAATCATTATAACACTGTTCGTCATATTACTTACTGTGTAGCGCCCATGGAGAATACACCACCAGGCTGTCAAGGAAGTCAGTAAAATCATTATAACACTGTTCGTCATATTACTTACTGTGTAGCGCCCATGGAGAATAGACCACCAGGCTGTCAAGGAAGTCAGTAAAATCATTATAACACTGTTCGTCATATAACTTACTGTGTAGCGCCCATGGATAATAGACCACCAGGCTGTCAAGGAAGTCAGTAAAATCATTATAACACTGTTCGTCATATTACTTACTATGTAGCGCCCATGGAGAATACACCACCAGGCTGTCAAGGAAGTCAGTAAAATCATTATAACACTGTTCTTCATATAACTTACTGTGTAGCGCCCATGGATAATAGACCACCAGGCTGTCAAGGAAGTCAGTAAAATCATTATAACACTGTTCGTCATATTACTTACTGTGTAGCGCCCATGGAGAATACACCACCAGGCTGTCAAGGAAGTCAGTAAAATCATTATAACACTGTTCGTCATATTACTTACTGTGTAGCGCCCATGGAGAATACACCACCAGGCTGTCAAGGAAGTCAGTAAAATCATTATAACACTGTTCGTCATATTACTTACTGTGTAGCGCCCATGGAGAATAGACCACCAGGCTGTCAAGGAAGTCAGTAAAATCATTATAACACTGTTCGTCATATAACTTACTGTGTAGCGCCCATGGATAATAGACCACCAGGCTGTCAAGGAAGTCAGTAAAATCATTATAACACTGTTCGTCATATTACTTACTGTGTATCGCCCATGGAGAATAGACCACCAGGCTGTCAAGGAAGTCAGTAAAATCATTATAACACTGTTCGTCATATTACTTACTGTGTAGCGCCCATGGAGAATAGACCACCAGGCTGTCAAGGAAGTCAGTAAAATCATTATAACACTGTTCGTCATATTACTTACTGTGTAACGCCCATGGAGAATACACCACCAGGCTGTCAAGGAAGTCAGTAAAATCATTATAACACTGTTCGTCATATTACTTACTGTGCAGCGCCCATGGAGAATAAACCACCAGGCTGTCAAGGAAGTCAGTAAAATCATTATAACACTGTTCGTGATATAACTTACTGTGTAGCGCCCATGGAGAATACACCACCAGGCTGTCAAGGAAGTCAGTAAAATCATTATAACACTGTTCGTCATCTTACTTACTGTGTAGCGCCCATGGATAATACACCACCAGGCTGTCAAGGAAGTCAGTAAAATCATTATAACACTGTTCGTCATATTACTTACTGTGCAGCGCCCATGGATAATAGACCACCAGGCTATCAAGGAAGTCAGTAAAATCATTATAACACTGTTCGTCATATTACTTACTGTGTAGCGCCCATGGATAATACACCACCAGGCTGTCAAGGAAGTCAGTAAAATCATTATAACACTGTTCGTCATATTACTTACTGTGTAGCGCCCATGGAGAATACACCACCAGGCTGTCAAGGAAGTCAGTAAAATCATTATAACACTGTTCCGACATGTTCTGCCCTGGAGGCCCGAAAAGATCGCGGGCACTGTTCCTCATCAGAACCCTCTGAATGGTGCTCACGTAATCCGTGTGAGCCACGACATACTGCGCCTGGTACTTCTGTGGAACCCCGGAGATATTAACCTTAAACATCTCCTCACCAACAATCCCCATTATGTCCAGAAAATCCGGGCTCCGAAGCAACACGGGGATCATATCCAGAACATACAATTCCATCCCTGTTGCTAAGGGATTCGACGCAGAGCTCTGCTGGAGGGGTAGGACTGCCTCTAAAATCTCCCATACCTTGTCCATTAACATCGGGTTGTCTTCGAGTATACTCGCGAGTGCCTCCGGTCTGTCCGCTTTAGGGATTCCGCTAAGGGCCGAGGCCATTTCAGCAGGTTTCCACTGAGATAAAAGTCCGCAAAACAGGAGAAGTTTAGCGGCCGTCTTCATTTTTCTGATCATGGTGTGGTGTGAACGATGAGTAATCCACAGTGATTTCACTGATTTCATAAGACTGGAATCATATCGCGTGTTTAGGCCACGCGGAAGTTTAACCCCGTTTCTCAGCCCAAACAATCGAGCAGGCTGTAAGACGGTGTCCAGTCCCCTCGCTACGCTGGTATGACCGGTGCCATCATGTATATTTTCATAATTAAATCTAACATGTGTTATTTAAGTGTTTTCTGGCTTCATCTATCCAATTTACATATGAATATGGGCAGTTCAGTTTCTCAGAATAATGCAGAATGAATTGTAACCAACAAAAGTCTCATAATAAAAACAAATATGTGTACTTGGTGGCAGTAATCAGTCCAGCGCAGCAGGGGACTGACTCTATCTCAGACCAGCGCAGCAGGGAACTGAATTATATATCAGACCAGCTCAGGGGGGGGGACTGAACTCTATCTCAGACCAGAGTAGAAGGGGACTGCACTCTGCCTTGCAATTTGACGAGAATCTTCGTCTCCCAAATGGCGGCAAGATATCACGCCTGGTAATTTTAACATTCGTTTTTTGTTTCTGTATACTTTCCAGAGATGATAACATACTTTTTACTCTGATGAGCTATCCTAACCAAGCCTGCAAATAGCGAGTCTGTCATTTGCAGAATGAGGTCCCCAGAGGGTGAATTTAGTGAAGCTATCCCGCATAGCGGGCTAGCATAACTAAATTCACCCTCTGGGGACCTCATTCTGCCAAGGCCCTCAAATGCTATGGCAGACCTAGGATCAGATTGAAGTTCCCCAGTTGAAGTTGGTGATGTTCACCCATTGGGCACCTCAATTATGAATTTTATCTTCTGTAAATTGGGGGATATAGAAACTTTCTAGAAGGGAAATGTAACTAAAAACAATGTTAATTTGATACTATAGATACTTCCCAGAAGATGAGGCCTAAGCAGAATGGGGTCTCCAGAGGTCGAATTTGGTGATGCTAGCCCACTGTGCGTCACTAAATTCACCCTCTGGGGACCTCATTCTGCCAAGGCCCTCAAATGCTATGGAAGACCTAGGATCAGATTGAAGTTCCCCAGTTGAAGTTGGTGATGTTCACCCATTGGGCACCTCAATTATGAATTTTATCTTCTGCAAATTAGGGGATATAGAAACTTTCTAGAAGGGAAATGTAACTAAAAACAATGTTAATTTGATACTATAGATACTTCCCAGAAGATGAGGCCTAGGCAGAATGGGGTCTCCAGAGGGCGAATTTGGTGATGCTAGCCCACTGTGCGTCACTAAATTCACCCTCTGGGGACCTCATTCTGCCAAGGCCCTCAAATGCTATGGCAGACCTAGGATCAGATTGAAGTTCCCCAGTTGAAGTTGGGCACCTCAATTATGAATTTTATCTTCTGCAAATTAGGGGATATAGAAACTTTCTAGAAGGGAAATGTAACTAAAAACAATGTTAATTTGATACTATAGATACTTCCCAGAAGATGAGGCCTAAGCAGAATGGGGTCTCCAGAGGTCGAATTTGGTGATGCTAGCCCACTGTGCGTCACTAAATTCACCCCCTGGGGACCTCATTCTGCAAACGACAGACACGCTATTTGCAGGCTTGATCCTAACAATTTATCTCGAATACTGCAAAATCGCATATCAAACATTTAAGGAGATTTTGGCGTTCAAATTTCACAACGTCGAAAAATGGTGACAGAAGTCACTAAGTCGGAACACAAATATGTTCCCAACAGTCATACTATATATAAATAGGTATGGAATTCATAGTGATCTAGCTCAATTGATATACAGCTCATTCTTTTGTTTTTAGTTTAGTTGTTTTTATAAGTGAAGAAAACGATGAATACTCACTTCCAGGAAATTATTATCAAAATCCAACGATAAAATCTCTTCAATAATAATATAGTCTATATTATTATTAAAGGGGTAATGTACGTCATTTTCAATAAATTCCCGGTGATAACAACGATCTAATATCGATAATATGTAGAAAACTAAGTAATTTGAGTCGAAGATGTATTCTGTAAACGTTCAGGTTAATGGGTTATCTTAAAGGGGTACTGTACCCCAATTTCAATAAATTCCCGGTGACAATAGCGATCTAATATGAATATTATATTATAAAATAACTAATTTGAGTCGACAATGTCTACTGAAAACGTTCCGGTTAACAGGCTATCGTAAAAGTAAAATTGAATTATTTAATATAAATTAATTTATGGCTGGAGTCATAAAATGGAGAATTATGCCATTACGAGTTACCGTTCTTGAAATCGCATATGTTGCGTGTCTTTTATCGACGGCCGTTCGCGAACATTATTGAGTTGCAAACAAAACATGTTACCTGCAAAAGAAGGCCCGTTATAACCGATTCGGAAAAAAAGGAGAAAGAAACAAGAGTCATAAAGCGTCAAGTGTTTTATAGGGAGTGAGATTGTTCGATGGAAGAGATTGAATGCATCAATCGAAGCTGTGAGCAATGAACTTCCGGTTCTTCCTGCGACCTGCGTCTTCTCCGGTGAAGGTCAAAAACATGGCGCGTAGTTTGAAATCTTAATATTTTTGTTTCCAAGATCAATATTTTCTTCGCTAAATTAGGTTTATACGAAAGTCATATAACACGAACACAATCTAACTTGAAAGTTATTTCAATGGGAGTAAATACAAAAATCGCCTATCTTTGTGTACAGTACCCCTTTAAAATCAAAGTTAGTAATTTGATATAAATTTAATTTATGGTTGGAGTCATAAATTAAAATACGAATTTCCGTTTCAAGACGTAATCTAAATAATTCACGGATAGTGGATTTGGCAAAACGTGGCACACATGATCGTGTACAAAATTATGTTGATACTGGGCGTAAACTCAAGCCACTCGCTGACTATAGTGACTATACAATGACTTAATGAGTAAATTTGGAATATAGTATGTATATAATATAACATTTATTTGATACATTTGCTTGAAAACTGTCCAAAAATTACTCGACAACGACAATTGGTATTTTAACATTCCGGCTAATCTGCCATCCGTATATAACATTACTTCGTACTCAACAGACTTTCAAATAATATAATCTGGTTACCTTATACTACAACTCAGAGACTAAAGAAACCAACAACAACATTTGGGTACAGTATCCCTAGTAATGGGATGTGTATTTATCAGACGGATTTTGATAAAAACTTCCAACAACTATGATTTGAGACATCTTGCTGCCATCTTTGAGCATTATGACGTAGGTTCCGGTTTTATTAAAGTCCCAATGTGTGAATGAATGAGTTTAATGCGAAAAGCCACAAATTAATGTGGAACATGCATAATAACATATATACACTATGTACATTGGTATGAATAACATTGTCATTAGAATTTCATGTTCATACATAATAAATTTTATGTAATACTTATATAAATATATCATATGTATATTGTATACATATATTTGCACACGAACATACATATATGTATAAGAAATATGTGTATATAAATTCACATGGATAACTCTTACTCTTAGTTGTATTCTTTAAAAAAATGTTTCAAATAAATGCTAACGTTCTTCAATATTGATATATTATCAATCGCAAGGAGGCCATATAACTTTTCTAGTGAATGGTTCAACCAGTAATAGTATTTTCTTCTGAATGTGACCAAATTATCGCAGATCAAAAGTATATGATATTCGTCACATATTTCCGAACCGCACATTTTGCATAGTAAACTCTCGTGTATCTTGCGGATTAGAATATTGTTTTCTTAGGGTTGCTTTGTCAACCTGGTCTGTGACTGCGTATGCCAGGGTGATTTCCACTCGGGGTTTATGTCCGATTAGTTTAGATAAAATGCTAAAGGGACCCAAGGCACTCGCAGCAAAAATAAAATATTCTGTGAAATATTGCCACCAAGAAGATGATGGAGAAATAGAAAATTTTGTTATTGATAGCTTTGATTGGGACCCAGTTATCGCACTCGAAGTTGCATTTTTTATTAAATCCTTTCTGGGACATTTACTGCTCATAGAGAAGTAGTTCAAGTATTTTATCGAACTATAATGTGATACCAGATAAAATTAAAAAGTAAATATTATCAGGTGTTGTACTTTGGAGCGCACATCGCGCCATGTAGCTTTAAATTGTGACCAGTGACATGACTTCATCGTTTTCAATTTACAGTTTTCACTTTCAAACGTTCGTATACAAAATCAAGAACAGATGGCCAGGTAAACGGTGAAATATTTGGCGCGGCCTGCGTGTTGGCATGATAACGAACTAAACAAATAGGTGTCCCCAAACCAATCTCAGATAAGACCACAAATGACTAGAAATATGTCGTGCTTGGGTGATATGGTCGTCCGTGGCGCACATACCGGAGTCTCTATGAACATTCGGTTATTGTGGGGTATACATGTTCCTATAATTACATAGTTTATCACGGGTGCTACTCCTAAATTCAAAGCATGTAAGTGTCGTGTCATGCAGGTGCACAATGTATCGAAAATCGTTCAAAGTTCGCCCTGCCTTTTAAAGATGCATTCAGGGTTTCAGGCATTTTTTTACGAAACCTGTTCGGCTTTTTATTCAAAGTATAGGGCATAGATTAACACATTTGGGTAACGAGGTTTTTTTTTCAACTTAGCCTTAGAAACCAAATTTGTCAATTTTCAAGTATAGGGCTCGGACGAATTTCTTTTTCAACTTTTCGCCTTAGACACGAAATCTCAATTTTCGAGCAGGCCTCGAACGATTTGTATCGTCCACTTTTCGCGTCAGACGTCACACTCTCAATAGAATTGTATACCACCAATAAGACAAAACAAGAAAACCAATGTCAGAAATGGTAACGCGCTCAAGATCATATATTATATACCCAATATTGTAATTATAGAATATAAAATATATTGGTTTTGCGAATGACCAACTCAGAATTCCGTTAAAATAACAATAACAACCAGCACCTAATTAACGATCCGGCGGCCGACTCGGCCGTCTCCGACCACAACCCCCAGTGGGCTGCAGAACGAAAAATGTCTATAAAAGTTGAAATATAAGATTTACAAATTATCTTTTTCATTTCTTTTATTTGTATTGGCATAGCTTATCACAAACCAAAAATCAACATTACTGACATAATGTTAACGACAATAAACGAAATTGAAATACCCAACTACACATTTTACCGGACTCGGCCTCCAGTCGCAGTTCGACTTTTAATCCTCCCAAAAATTCCCATTCTATAAATAAAACACCCATGCGCCCAGGCGAATCTCTACATTAGTATACACGCGGAGCGCGCGTAATGAGGCATCTACGTGATATATTTTTCGAGATGGGTATGACACCCAATTACAATTTATGTCCCGCAGTTGTCATTTTGTCCCGCATCCCGTCCCATCCCGTAGTTTGTCATGTCCCAAATTGAGTTTAATATTAGATTGTTTTCCCTTTATTTCTTATAGTTTTGACGTTTAAGAATTTTTTTTAAACATAATGGCTTCCTTTTGTTTATGTGTCAGTTATATTGAGTCTCTATATCGCTTTTGCTTTTCAATATTTTCTCCGCAAGGTGCATCAAAATCCCTCGAAGTTCTTGAACGATTTGACTCAAAATGAAAAATACAACCCCGCATACCAGTATTATTCGTTCTCTACCCAATATCCAACTATCGTGTACATATATGGGACCCATATGAATGGGGACCTGTGTGTACATCATGAGATGAGTGTGCGATAAGCAAAACACTCCACACCGTGTCGATTTATCTGCATGGGAGACACACTGACCAATCGTTTCTGCGCTGTGGTGGGTGTATGTCCGCTGTGTTGGAGTGTACGGGCGCTGTGGCGGTAAAATCGCGATATTTTCCAGCTACCAAGACGAGAAAAATCACAAATATTTACATGGACTGGTAATTATCATATTTATTACAATAAACGCTCCACAGCCCTGTAGGGTGATATTAGTGCCAACAGATGCACGCTGAATCGCCCACTCCCTTAGTTTCTATGTCTGAGAAAAACTCTGCACAAAATGCCTGGGTGTGGTTTCTGAACAATGCCTCCCACTGAAAACAGTCTGATTTTGACGCAACGATAACACGTTAACACCCTACTGGTGAGCCTCATGTGAGCTACAATAATTCATGAACGTATCCATATTGGCCAACTGTCATAATAGCCACTAATAGTCGAGAAAACAGCGATCTAAGCGGACCACTAGTCACACAAAATGCATAAAAGTGCAAACGCCGCTGTAAAGGAGATGACAACAATGCTGTGGAGAACCCAGTTATACAATTAGATGACACCATATGGAATTCTTGTGTTTTTTCAGTGCTGATTCAACTTTTCGCCAGCTGGTTTACATTGTGGTGCATAAGTGAGAGAGGCGTGACAATTTCTAAGCGATTCTGCATGTGTATGCTTAACAGTGTCATTCCAATCACAACCTATATATTCCCATATAGTGTCCTTATATTTACTGTATCATGACTATATCGAGGCTGTGAAAGTGGCAAGTGACTGTTCAGGAGATTGCGTATTAATATATATATGGGTACCCACCATCTTCTATATAAATTGTTTGGTACTTGAACTTTGCATGCTGTGATTTTGTCTACTCTGTTCTGATAATTCAAAAATATTTATCTGCATATCTGTAGAATGTCATCAACGCTTGGGGATATAACAATATACAGTTGTTGTCCGATGTCGAGGGAGACATTGAGATTTGTCACCCGCTCGAGAACGGAATGTCTCCCGAGGAGCACAGCTCCGAGGGAGACATTCCGTTCTCGAGCGGGTGACAAATCTCAATGTCTCCCGAGAAGAAGGACAACAACTGTTTTGTTATCCGATTATACCAGAGAAAAAAATCTTTGCCATCCACACGCACGATGTTGCACAGTCTGGGTGAACGTCGACTCTATGTTTGAAATATAGAGTCTGGAGCTAATGTCTCCAAAACCATTTCTATTCAGCGAAGAGCTTCCCCAAAATGACGTCACGGATTTAAAAAAATACATCGATGATTGACAGGTGTCCCCACGTGTTATTTGTTGTGCTTCGCCGACTCATCAATCCACAGAAGGCCTGTGTCGCGACATAAACTTACAGAAGATAATATTTGTCGTGTGTGCGACTTTTTCTGGAGATGAACTCACTGCATCAACGGGAAAGCTGCATCCGAGAGCAAAAAATAAGGTCGTCATCAAAAATGATATCCTTTAGAACTATTTAAAAGCATAAAATTAAGTCATTTCCTCGGTGTTTGACTTTCAGATGACTTTTTTACGGCAAATAATTTGATTTGCAAACCATGTTACAATAAAGTAAATCAAATACACGGACATGAGTAAAGTTCTATTTATATTTATGGGAGGCCAAGTTGGTACCATACGCAGGCCTATCTATCAGGTCCAGCACATCCTTCAAATTAATCGGAATCGTACCGAATATATAATTTCGAAGCCATTTTTTCTGTCTGTTGTATTTGCAAGCCTCGAAATTCCGCTCTGTTACTATATTTAGAGGTGACATTATGGGAGTCTCCGCCCACTAACACTTGTTTATTAACCCATACGGTTTCATTGGACGGAAAATAATTTACGCAATCAATCAGATTACGGAATCCGGAGGACTTGGAAATGAGATAGCGATGTTATCCGTCAGACCTAATATTCAATGTTGTAATGAATATTTAGGTATGAGTTTACTCAGACTGGATGTTGCACTGAGTCACGAGTGCTTTCTTTCCCGATTATTTATATTGTCAGTAACTACTTATCGTTCTGTTCCATAAACGATAGTCAAGCCGTTAAGCGTTTGATAATCAGCGTTTATTTACGATCATGTTGGTGGTTAAATCGTCAATATCGGTCCATGCAGTGTAAACCAATAAGCCATATAGGTATGTTATCACCTTCTGCAATGTGGAATATTCAATGTCGCATTGCGCGCGGAATTTACTCGCGATGTTCATTTCATAACGGTCTTCCCCGAAAGCTATTGGGAAGTTGTCGATTTCATTAATGTAAATTCATATGTGTCATTGCTCCCAAGTACATGGCGATCCTCGCACAAAATACTTCTATGATCACATTGCAGACATCGCGGAGAGGTCTGATATCATGGATAAGCGTACAGTACCATTCATTCGCGACAAACGTATGCATTACGTTGTCTACCAGCAAACATTTATAACCAACCAACCTGAAGGGATCCACTCTTTCAATCTTGCACCATAATGTCGACATGGGCATATTGAATCACCGAGATTTTTCGATGTAAAAAGTACATAATAACGCTTGTCCGATAAAAGTATCAACTTAAAAGTTCGAATATTAGTGTTCACCAAATATATGCAAATTAGCAAACACCACATAGTGTGATTTGTCGCACGGCACGTGACAGGACATTGGCCAATCAGAACGGTGGACAATAGGGAGGAGGGTAACAAACGATTTTGTTGGCTGGAATTTCTGTCCGAACAACTTTTTCCTGGCGTGAGTTCTGTGTGACACATATGACGTTTTTCGTGGAGCTTGAGTCAATTTTTCAGAGTCTTGTTTCGACGACTGTGGTGTTTGTTCGTCGACACCAATCGATTGAGCAGCATCCTGACTATATATCTGCTCAGATGTTTGGGCAACCCGTCTCCTTTTTGGCAGGCCACCAAAAAGACCCTCGCTTTCTCTTCCTGAAATACCAAAAACAAATATGCAGATAAATATTTTTGAATTATCAGAACAGAGTAGACAAAATCACAGCATGCAAAGTTCAAGTACCAAACAATTTATATAGAAGATGGTGGGTACCCATATATATTAATACGCAATCTCCTGAACAGTCACTTTAGTCCAGGAGATATTGGTCGACCTCTGCACCCCCCCCCCCACCCCCCCCCACCCCCACAGGACTCAACTTCACCCCACTAATTTTCTTCCTTAAGGTCTCCTCTAATTTTTTTCACTTGTTAACAAGAAAAAAAAGTGGCCGCAGAGACTCCAGACAAGATGGCGTCCATCATGGCGGCCATTATTTTTTAATACACCAGGTCTCTTTGATCGCCATTATAGTAAAGATGATAGCACATGCGGTCTTTTTTTCCGCTCGATTCGTTATGCTAATATACAACCCTTACAAATTAGCCAAAAATCCGACACCAGAATCCAATATGGCGGCCAAGATGTCCGCCGAAATGTGAAAATATGCTATTTTTATGACATGTTACCACCTTTCGTTTGTCTCTGTGGGAAAATGTTAGAATTTTTGCGTCATGTTATACATTTATCATATAGAGGAGTCATTGGCGAACACACGGGGACCATAATATGCATTCATTGCGGGATATTTTTGTCCGATATCACGTTTTCCCAAATGCCGATATCATAGGTCAAAGCCGAATCTCCGTTAATAACGCGATGTTATGTTTCGAATAAATGAATGTTATTGCTATTATAACAACACTCATGCATATATATTTGCAGGAGATACTCGAGCTAGGATTCCTCTTATACCTGAGTTGAGGAATATTTACCCAAATCCAAGATGGCGGCCAAAATGGCCACCAGAAATAAAAAATGGCCGAAAATCGCTTATTTTAACATCAGTGAGCATTATTGTCATGACAACTCCACACCTGCTTACTATTGTAAGTTGGGAACACTTAGGCGAAGAACTTTCCTTGTACCATATTCAAATAAAAGTCCCCCAAATCCAAAATGGCGCACACAATGGCGGACAGATTTTGAAAAATCACCGAAATTTCCTCATATTCACATCATTGGCATTATTGTGGAGACAACTCCATCCATGCGTACAGTTGAGTTGGAAATACTGAGGTGAAGTAATTACCTTACATCTCATGCAAGAAATGGTTTTCCAAATCGAAGATGGCGGCCAAAATGGCGACCGAAATTTGAAAACACGCCTACATTCCTTTACTTTCTTAGGATGGGCGTTATTGTTTCGCGATTTCTACCCACCATTACATGTTGATATGTATGAATTATTCATTAGGGTTTGGCAAGTGATACTCACAGTCAATATGGCGGCCAAACTGACAGGCAGAAATTGAAAAGAAGCCGATATTATCACATACTAATTTCAACTTTTTGTCATAATATTGATTTGTATAAACGAAACGGTACATAATATGAGCCATCTATTAGTTCCAATGTAAGTCGTAGCCTTTTGGAAGGATGAAAACCCACAATCGCAATGTGGCATTTCAAAATCCATTCTCCACTAAGGGCTCATACTGGCCGTAACCGTATATAGGTGCGCCGAATAGTCATATTATGACTTCCAAGAATCAAAACAACAGTA
Organism: Siphonodentalium dalli; assembly: GCA_032622095.1. NCBI lineage: Eukaryota > Metazoa > Mollusca > Scaphopoda > Gadilida > Siphonodentaliidae > Siphonodentalium > Siphonodentalium dalli. The sequence continues at coordinate 288,506,929 of CP136064.1, read as the reverse complement.
CCTGAGCTTATTCTGAATTGCCACATTCAGTATTATCTAGACTCGTTTCCATCTCTTCGTCAGATTAATCTATCTCACTCACAACAACAGTTCACTACTCTTCTTTGTAGGAGTGTGCCACTAATCGGAATGTTTCAAACAATACATATGCCGGTGTCCAGCTCACGTGTTTGTTTCGAAAACTTGGAATTCTTAGCGAGCTTCATTCGTGGTATAGCTTATGGTATAATTCAGATGCTACATATGGGGTATATGCGTCATCTTGTGCGATACACTATAAAGGTATTCGGTCGATGCGTATACTAGCTTTCAGAAGGACCTATCTATCTGCGTATTGTCAGCTTTGGTGACCTAATGGGGATAACAACGTGTACACCTAGTGATCTTCCCAAACAGCCACTTCTCAATATATGGTTTATCAATTCAGATACTCATCTAATGCACTGACGTACCCGGACAACTTCTGTATATGGCTTCGAATGTTGAAAGCCCGACATTTGACGGATGTATTTCTGCTTAGGCGTAGCCGTAGAAGACCATAATGCATAATATACCCAAACTCCTTGAACATGATCATAAGAACAAGCTTGTTGGCGTCCAGCAATCGTTTCACCGAACAGATCCAAGCAGATGATAACAATACACACGGTGCTAGTTTGTGGGTATGTGTCATGACAGTGGAAATGAAATTGGACCATGACTGCACCGCCCCTCATGTTGTTATGATTTAGATTCCGACAGGATCTCATGTGTGGCTTTGCCTTCCTTGTATGCTAAGAGTGTATGTTCCCATCCGTTTGGAAGCCGTTCTTAAACAACTGGACCAGGAGTATGCCATTGGCTACTGCTGTATAAGCCCCACCAAGACTGGGGTGTAGTCTTAAAGGCGATACATTTGATAATTGGTTGATATGTCATGCTCACGCTGGGTGGTATGGTTCAAGAATGTACAAATGCCACCAACAAAAGGGTTAAATGTTCAACGCGAAGAACATCCAGAGGAATGTTACATTGATGAGCTCTTGCATTCAGTTCAACAAACGTTGGTACACCAAGTGATTTCTTGGTAACATCACCAATGCGACCATTTTCCTGCATGAGACATTAACTACTATATTCTAAAGTTATATATATAAAGCTATATTCATCATAAAGGTCGCGTTCTCCAACGTCCACAGCCATTGCCATCGAGGCTGTATATTGTTCTTTAAATACATAGTGAAATAAATGCACCACAGTTCCTGACATTTTCTTGAATAATATCGCCCACATACTGACCCTAACCCCGAGAGAGGATAACAAAACACGCATACATTCATGCTTTTAAGACATTATCCTTTAGTCCATCCGACTGTTTTGAGGGAGGCTAGCATAGTATTATTCAGGTAAAAGTGTACGTAGTTGAATCAGAAAAGCTTCGAAACGGATGTGGAAATACAATCTTACCACACCAAATAAAACCGACACGCATGCCATTCGATATCTTAAACATGCACCAGGTGTAGGGGTGGTGTATACAGTGGCCCATTTCATTCCCAGTATCATGGCGCATGTCCACAAACTAGCACCGCGAGCATTGTTCTTCTCTGCTGGGAGATATTCGACGAGACAACTGCGGGGCGTCACACAGTTTGCTTCGGATAATGGTCAAGAAGTGTGGGTAGTCTGTACACTAGGGTCTTCTCCTTAGCAGATAGACATCTGTCCAAGGGAATGAGACAGCTAGCAACCTTCGAAACACCGTCGAAGTTGTCCACATATGCCAATGCGTTCGCTGAGTTTGTGAGTTGATAAACCATCTATTGAGAAGTGACTAGCTAACTGGTTCGCCAGGTGTACATGTCGTTATCCCATGGGGTATGAGACACATACATAGAGATGACCTTCTGTAAGCTTGTATACTCATCGGCCATGTACCTTCCTAGTTCAAGATGACGCACAAATATCATATTTAGCAAATATTTAAAATCGTAAGCTAGACACCGGAAAATGAATTGTTTGAAACGTTATGATTAGAGGGACCCTACTCCCAGGAAGTGGTGAATAATTTGTCGGTGTGAGCGACCTATATTTATCAGACAAAGAAATGGAAGCTGGTCCAGATAATTATGGACGTGACGTGGCAAATCAGAATCTGTTATCAGGTAATGGTTCTGATATAACTATTCGGCGCACCTCGCTTACGGCCATTATCGGTGCTAAGTGGAGACTGGATTTCGATATGCCACATCGCGATATTAATGGTGGTTTTTCATCTTTCCAGAAGGATACGAGCTATGTTATGCGTTTTTATACTTTTAAGTTGAACTAGCAGATGGTTTATGTACAGTTTCGTCCATACATACCGATATTATGACAAAAAGTTGAAATTAATATGTGAAAATATCGATTTCTTTTCAATTTCTAGCCGCCAATTTAGCAGCGATCTTGGCTGTGAGTATCAATTGCCAAACCCTAATGAATACTTCATATCACTATTCCATATCAACATGTAATGCTGGATAGAAATCGCGAAACAATAACGCCCATCGTAAGAAAGTAAAGGAATGTAGACTTGTTTTCAAATTTCGGTCGCCATTTTGGCCGCCATCTTCAATCTGGAAAACCATTTCTTGCATGATATGTAAGGTAATTACTTCACCTCAGTATTTCCAACTCAACTGTACGCACGGATGGAGTTGTCTCGACAATAATGCCCAATGATGTGAATATGAGGGAATTTCGGTGATTTTTCAAAATCTGTCCGCCATTGTGGACGCCATTTTGAATTTCGGGGACTTTTGTTTGGATATGGTACAAGGAAAGTTCTTCGCCTAAGTGTTCCCAACTTACAATAGTAAGCAGGTGTGGAGTTGTCATGACAATAATGCTCATTGATGTTAAAATCAGCGATTTTCGGCCATTTTTTATTTCTGGTGGCCATTTTGGCCGCCATCTTGGATTTGGGTAAATATTCCTCAACTCAGGTATAAGAGGAATCCTATCTCGAGTATCTCCTGCAAATATATATGCATGTGTGTTGCTATAATAGCAATAACATTCATTGATTCGAAACATAACATCGCGTTATTAACGGAGATTCGGCTTTGACCTATGATACCGGCATTTGGGAAAACGTGATATCGGGCAATGAATGCATATTATGGTCCCCGTGTGTTCGCCAATGACTCCTCTATATGATAAATGTATAACATGACGCAAAAATTCTAACATTTTCCCACAGAGACAAACGAAAGGTGGTAACATGTCAGAAAAATAGCATATTTTCACATTTCGGCGGCCATCTTGGCCGCCATATTGGATTCTGGTGTCGGATTTTTGGCTAATTTGTAAGGGTTGTATATTAGCATAACGAATCGAGCGGAAAACAAGACCGCATGTGCTATCATCTTTAATATAATGGCGATCAAAAAGACCTGGTGCATTAAAAAAAATGGCCGCCATGATGGACGCCATCTTGTCTGGAGTCTCTGCGGCCACTTTTTGTTCTTGTTAACAAGTGAAAAAAATTAGAGGAGACCTTAAGGAAGAAAATTAGTGGGGTAAAGTTGAGTCCTGGGGGGGGGTGCAGAGGTCGACCAATATCTCCTGGACTACTTGCCACTTTACACAGCCTCGATATAGTCATGAAACAGTAAATATAAGGACACTATATGGGAATATATAGGTTGTGATTGGAATGGCACTGTTAAGCATACACATGCAGAATCGCTTAGAAATTGTCACGCCTCTCTCACTTATGCACCACAATGTAAACAAGCTGGCGAAAAGTTGAATCAGCACTGAAACAACACAAGAATTCCATATGGTGTCATCTAATTGTATAACTGGGTTCTCCACAGCATTGTTGTCATCTCCTTAACAGCGGCGTTTGCACTTTTATGCATTTTTGTGTGACTAGTTGTCCACTTAGATCGCTGTTTTCTCGACTATTAGTGGCTATTATGACAGTTGGCCAATATGGATACGTTCATGATTTATTGTAGCTCACATGAGGCTCACCAGTAGGGTGTTAACGTGTTATCGTTGCGTCAAAATCAGACTGTTTTCAGTGGGAGGCATTGTTCAGAAACCACACCCAGGCATTTTGTGCAGAGTTTTTCTCAGACATAGAAACTAAGGGAGTGGGCGATTCAGCGTGCATCTGTTGGCACTAATATCACCCTACAGGGATGTGGAGCGTTTATTGTAATAAATATGATAATTACCTGTCCATGTAGATATCTGTGATTTTTCTCGTCTCGGTAGCTGGAAAATATCGCGATTTTACCGCCACAGCGCCCGTACACTCCAACACAGCGGACATACACCCGCCACAGCGCAGAAACGATTGGTCAGTGTGAGACTGATTCATGCTGAGTCATTGCTGACCTACTCAACACCGAAATATTGAGTGACGAGGATTAGTGATCGATATAGTGTTATCAACATGTGGTAGCACGTTTATACAAACCCCACTATATGCGACTATCAATCACCGGGACACATCATGTATCAAAGGTAATCACCGCGAACGTACACATACTTCAGAGAGAGTGAGAGAGTGAGAGAGCGAGAGGGCGAGAGAGAGGGCGAGAGAGAGCGAGAGAGAGAGAGAGAGAGAGAGAGAGAGAGAGAGAGAGAGAGAGAGAGAGAGAGAGAGAGAGAGAGAGAGAATAGACACAATGGTTCACGGTAATTCTCGGTGGTTCACGGTAATTCTCGGTGGTTCACGACAATTCTCAGTAGTTCACGGTAATTATCGGTGGTTCGCGGTGATTCCCTGTGGTTCACGGTATTTCTCGGTGGTTCACGGTAATTCTCTAAATTAAATCGAAATGGCGTAAAATATTCTAAGTAGTTGTCGCTGTTTTGTGACGATTCTCAGTGGTTCACGGTAATTCTCGTAGGTTCACGGTAATTATCAATGGTTCACGGCAATTCTCGGTGGTTCACGGTAATTCTCGGTGGTTCACGGTGATTTTCTGTGGTTCACGGTGATTCTCAGTGGTTCGATCGCGGTAATTCTCGGTGGTTCACGGTAATTATCGGTGGTTCACGGTAATTGTCGGTGGTTCGCGGTGATTCCCTGTGGTTCACGGTGATTCTCTGTGGTTCACGGTGATTCCCTGTGGTTCGCGGTGATTCTCGGTGGTTCACGGTAATGCTCGGTGGATCACGGTAATTCTCGGTGGTTCGCGGTAATTCTCGGTGGTTCGCGGTGATTCTCAGTGGTTCACGGTAATTCTCGGTGGTTCGCGGCGATCTCTCTGTGGTTCACGGTGATTCTCAGTGGCTCGCGGCAATTAAATTATCGGTGATTCTCTGTGGTTCAAGATGATTCTCTGTGGTTCACGATGATTCTCAGTGGTTCGCGGCAATTATCGGTGGTTCACGGTGATTCTCTGTGGTTCACGATGATTCTCTGCGGTTTGCGATAATTGTTGATGATCCGTTGTCAGTCTCCAGGATTTCTGGAGATTCATATTAATCCGTTCCACAGAAGTTCAACGCGAAAACAGTCACTGGTGATCCACATTGAGCTTAGTGGGGTTCCCATGGTGTTGAGTGTTGTGTTTATTGCACACTCTTTACATATACTGTATAATATAGCACCTCGTGAATTTTACATCCTTCGAATCTCTATTATACTACATGTATATGCACATTCAGTTATTGCTGGGTATATCTCTCATGATTGTTTTAAATATCTAAATTCACAGCATGCAAGTGTTGTGTTTCCCTTCCAATTATATAGAAAATGGTTAAATGGTCTACTTTTCAATTCTAGGACTGCTGCATGGCGGTTTGTTGACCATGATAAGTTGTCCTGCTATAAGCAGTGATAAGATTATGATATCGGTGTGTCCTACTGATTTAGCTATGTTGGTGGGTCCTACTGATTTAGCTATGATGTTGGTGGGCCCTGCTATATAATGCTATGATATCGGTGGGTCCTGCTGATTTAGCTATGTTGGGGGGGGCTGCTATAATGTTATGATATTGGTGGGTCCTGTTGATTTGACCAAGGTGTCAGTGGGTCCTGGTGATTTAGCTATGATGGTGGTGGGTCATGTTGATCTAGCTATGTCGGTGGGTCCTGCTGATTTAGCTATGATGTTGGTGGGTCCTGCTGATTTAGCTATGATGTTGGGAGGGTCCTGCTGATTTATCTATGATGTTGGGAGGGTCCTGCTAATTTAGCTATGACGTTGGTGGGTCCTGCTGATTTAGCTATGATGTTGGATGGTCCTGTAGATTTAAGATATGATGTCGGGAGGGTACTGCTAATTTAGCTATGCTATTGGTGTGTTCTGCTGATTTAGCTATGTTGGTGGGTCCTGCTGATTTAGCTATGATGTCGGTGGGTCCTGTTGATTTAGGTATGATGTTGGTGGGTCCTGCTGATTTAGCTATGATGTTGGTTGGTCCTGCTGATTTAGCTATGATGTTGGTGGTTCCTTCTGATTTAGCTATGGTGTTTATGGACCCTGTTGATTTAGCTATGGTGTTTGTGGGTCCTGCTGATTTAGCTATGGTGTTTGTGGACCCTGTTGATTTAGCTATGGTGTTTGTCATCTTGGACGCCATCTTGAATTACAAAAAAATGCTCAAAGCGGATTTTAGCGGATTTTTAATATGTTACAGAGGAGAGCAAAATGGTATAAAAACCAACTTAGTCCGAATTTTTTCTAGGTTGACCCTAAAATTTGAGTTTATCGACCAGACTACTAATTTTTCAAATACTAGCAACAGTTGTGTTCAGATTTGTTACAAAATATTCTATTCATACTAAAAGAATCATACTAAATTTGTATTCATTAAATTCTCAGACCATAAACACGATTTTAATATCATTTTTTTTAAGTTTACCCATACCATAGTTCGTCCGTCCGTCTAGTCATCCGTCTGTCTGTAGACACTTTACGCATGGTGCGATAACTCAAACATTTTCTATGTGGTTGGAACCAAATTCTGTTTATGAATTTCTCAGTACAAAAGACAGATCGAGTTTGAATATGGGTTTGATACAATTATTTTTAGCTGAGTTATGGCCCTTTTTCAAAAAATATTCACTCTTTACAAACAAAAATGAGATTGACGTCCTTGCTCAATTTAACAAACAAACAAAACAAAAAAATTAAAATAAAACATAAATAAAAAAAATATATAATAAAATATAGATATATTTTTAATATAATTGAACTCCTTGCTCAATTAAATTTTTTTTTTTTTTTTTTAAGTTAAAAAAACATTGAAAAACTAACACCACTATAAGTCCACCAAGGGTACCCCGACTCACCACACCAACTTTGGTTTAAATAGGTACAAATACATATACGCATGACATGCTGTTACTAGAAAATCTTTGCTGCATTGCACAGCTGAGTATATCCATATGCAGATGGTCTGAGGTCATTATATATGTTATAGGTTTAATAGAGATGCCAGGGTTCAGCATAAACAAAACCGTGATTAGTTGACAGCTCGGCAATATAATTGATATTAATGGGTCAGAAGTGAGGTGGATTATCGGTACGGCTGTGTTGTTGGTGGAATTTGATACATTATCATTGTAAACATAATTTGGACTCTATTAACTGTCCATTAAGTATTCCATGTCTGGTCACCTTTTGAAATTGAATACAAGGCTGCGGAGCATTACATATCATGTGCCAGTGTATTTTCTTATATATGCGAATGACCCATAAATTCCAATAATTTGTGTTATGTACATTTGTCTATAATAGTACATAACAGTATACTCTATAACTCAACATGAAAACTCCAATTTACTATTGCCAAGGGATGGGTTGAACATCTGCCGATGATGATCGGCCGATTGTTTGTATGGGCTACTGAAATTATGTTTCGGTTATTTTGACAAGAAATCCATATTAACCCTTTCCATACTAAATACTCAGTGATGAGTTCATTTAGGAAATGTTCAGATAATAAGTTCAACAAACATTTGTTGAACTTATTATTTGAACATTTCCCACCAATGTTTATGAATCCGTCTGCTCTTGTATTATCTGTTTATCTCTCAGTCTTATTACGTGAACATCCCTCCATAATGAATAACAGACTGTTCCAATGTATATCTTAGTAACAGTAATGTTGGAATTACCACGGGCATATTTTGCCACACCCTATAGCGATGCTTTTGTTTACACTAAAATGTCGATCTCCCCGTCCAGTCGATTTCAATAAAATTCTCGTCAAATAACATGTATTTCCACAAAATTGGTCTATCCAGCTGAGAATCACAATAATGGTGTATACATTGACAATTTTTTCCGCTCTATCTGTCAGCTGTCAAGATTTAATAGTGTTGATAAATCAGCAAAACCCACCAACATCATATCATTATAGCAGGACAACCATCATAGCTTAATCAGCAGGACCCACCCACATCATATAACAGGACCCACCACCACCATAGCTTAATCAGGAGGACCCACCAACATCATATAACAGGACCCACCACCATCATAGCTTAATCAGCAGGACCCACCCACATATAACAGGACCCACCACCATCATAGCTTAATCAGGAGGACCCACCAACATCATATAACAGGACCCACCACCATCATAGCTTAATCAGGACCCACCACCATCATATAACAGGACCCACCACCATCATAGCTTAATCAGCAGGACCCACCACCATCATAGCTTAATCAGGACCCACCACCATCATAGCTTAATCAGGAGCACCCACCAACATCATATAACAGGACCCACCACCATCATAGCTTAATCAGGAGGACCCACCAACATCATATGACAGGACCCACCACCATCATAGCTTAATCAGTAGGACCCACCCAAATCATATATCAGGATCCATCAACATAACTAAATAAGGAGGACCCAGTCTGGAATAAACTACAGACCCTCATATCAGTATCGCTGTGAATCAGCAGGACCCATCAACATCATAGCTTAATCAACAGGACCCACCGACATCATAGCTAAATCAGCAGGACCCACCAACATCATAGCTAAATCAGCAGGACACACCGACATCATAGCTTAATCAGCAGGACCCACCAACATAGCTAAATCAGCAGGACCCACTGACATCATAGCTAAATCAGCAGGACCCACTAACATTATAGCTAAATCAGCAGGACCCACCGACATCATAGCTAAATCAGCAGGACCCACCAACAGCATAGCTAAATCAGCAGGACCCACCAACATCATAGCTTAATCAGCAGGACCCACCGACATCATAGCTAAATCATCAGGACCCACCAACATCATAGCTAAATCAGCAGGACCCACCAACATCATAGCTAAATCATCAGGACCCACCAACATCATAGCTAAATCATCAGGACCCACCAACATCATAGCTAAATCATCAGGACCCACCGACATCATAGCTTAATCAGCAGGACCCACCGACATCATAGCTTAATCAACAGGACCCACCGACATCATAGCTTAATCAGCAGGACCCACCGACATCATAGCTTAATCGGCAGGACCCACCGACATCATAGCTTAATCAACAGGACCCACCGACATCATAGCTTAATCAGCAGGACCCACCGACATCATAGCTTAATCAACAGGACCCACCGACATCATAGCTTAATCAGCAGGACCCACCGACATCATAGATTAATCGGCCGGACCCACCGACATCATAGCTAAATCATCAGGACCCACCGACATCATAGCTTAATCAGCAGGACCCACCGACATCATAGCTTAATCAACAGGACCCACCGACATCATAGCTTAATCAGCAGGACCCACCGACATCATAGCTTAATCGGCAGGACCCACCGACATCATAGCTTAATCAACAGGACCCACCGACATCATAGCTTAATCAGCAGGACCCACCGACATCATAGCTTAATCAGCAGAACCCTCCAATATCATAACGTAATCAGCAGGACCCACCAACATCATAAGTTAATCAACAGAACCCACCAACATAGCTAAATCAGCAGGACCCACCGACATCATAGCTTAATCAGCAGGACCCACCGACATCATAGCTTAATCGGCAGGACCCACCGACATCATAGCTTAATCAACAGGACCCACCGACATCATAGCTTAATCAACAGGACCCACCGACATCATAGCTTAATCGGCCGGACCCACCGATATCATAGCTTAATCAGCAGGACCCACCCACATATAACAGGACCCACCACCATCATAGCTTAATCGGGAGGACCCACCAACATCATATAACAGGACCCACCAACATCATAGCTTAATCAGGAGGACCCACCAACATCATATAACAGGACCCACCAACATCATAGCTTAATCAACAGGACCCACCCACATCATATAACAGGATCCATCAACATAACTAAATAAGGAGGACCCAGTCTGGAATAAACTACAGACCCTCATATCAGTATCGCTATGAATCAGCAGGACCCATCAACATCATAGCTTAATCAACAGGACCCACCGACATCATAGCTAAATCAGCAGGACCCACCAACATCATAGCTTAATCAGCAGGACCCACCGACATCATAGCTTAATCAACAGGACCCACCGACATCATAGCTAAATCAGCAGGACCCACCGACATCATAGCTTAATCAGCAGGACCCACCAACATAGCTAAATCAGCAGGACCCACCGACATCATAGCTTAATCAACAGGACCCACCGACATCATAGCTAAATCAACAGGACCCACCAACATCATAGCTTAATCAGCAGGACCCACCAACATCATAGCTTAATCAACAGGACCCACCGACATCATAGCTAAATCAACAGGACCCACCAACATCATAGCTTAATCAGCAGGACCCACCAACATCATAGCTAAATCAGCAGGACCCACCGACATCATAGCTTAATCAGCAGGACCCACCGACATCATAGCTAAATCAGCAGGACCCACCAACATAGCTAAATCAGCAGGACCCACCGACATCATAGCTTAATCAGCAGGACCCACCGACATCATAGCTTAATCAGCAGGACCCACCGACATCATAGCTGAATCAACAGGACCCACCGACATCATAGCTTAATCAGCAGGACCCACCGACATCATAGCTAAATCAGCAGGACCCACCGACATCATAGCTTAATCGGCAGGACCCACCGACATCATAGCTAAATCAACAGGACCCACCAACATCATAGCTTAATCAGCAGGACCCACCAACATCATAGCTTAATCAGCAGGACCCACCGACATCATAGCTAAATCAGCAGGACCCACCAACATAGCTAAATCAGCAGGACCCACCGACATCATAGCTTAATCAGCAGGACCCACCGACATCATAGCTTAATCAGCAGGACCCACCGACATCATAGCTTAATCAGCAGGACCCACCGACATCATAGCTAAATCAACAGGACCCACCGACATCATAGCTTAATCAGCAGGACCCACCGACATCATAGCTAAATCAGCAGGACCCACCGACATCATAGCTTAATCGGCAGGACCCACCGACATCATATCTAAATCAACAGGACCCACCCACATATAACAGGACCCACCACCATCATAGCTTAATCAGGAGGACCCATCAACATCATAGCTTAATCAGCAGGACCCACCAACATCATAGCTAAATCAACAGGACCCATCAACATCATAGCTAAATCAATAGACCCACAAACACCATAGCTAAATCAACAGGACCCACAAGTTCTATCATGCTCGGGAACGTTCTAGAAAGATCACTGAAATGTCACTATATATGTGTATCAGGAATCAAGCATTAAATATAATTCAGAAACATATCAATATAGCTTAACAGGTAATGCTGTCAAGACACGTTATGTCATTACAAACGTTTATACCGATTGTACTGACTGTCCAAGATCACGAACATTTCCCCAGCTTGTGCGAATTTTGTATACATTTTGGGTTCAAAGTGACTTAGTATATGTATACATATGACAAGATGTTCTCACTATAATTGCATCAAGCTGACTTATAGGAAAATGGCAGCCATATTGGACGCCATCTTGAATTACAAAAAATGCTCAAAGCGGATTTTGGATATGTTATAGAGGATATATTCCTCTTAAAAATGGTATACAAACCAACTTAGTCCAAATTTTCTCTAGGTCAAACCTTTTATCGACCAGACTACAGCTGGAGTTCAATTCACAATGAAATATGTTTTTGATTCTATTGTAAAGTGGTGCAGCGATCATTTGAAACATTCCAATTTCGTCCTACAACCCAGGGAATGGGGCGTTTTGCATATATATTCCAGGGTTCAAAGGGTTAATGTTCTACAGTAATGCCCTAAATAATCGACTCCTTAACCACAGCAGAATTATGGGTAATTTTTCAGGATTAAGTCAGAAATATTAATATAACTTGTTGCCATTCATCGGAAAGCTCTCAGTGCTGTGGTTAAGGAGTCGATTATTTAGGGTCGATAAACTTATTGTGTCGGCCACTCTTCCAGAAAGTCTCCTGATAATGTTCATTCAGTTAAAAACTTAAAACCAAAAAGTTTAGAGACAAATTCTATAAGGAATGTAGCACGTTATATAAAATTTATCTTAAGTCTTTTCAGTTATAACTCAAAAATATATTCTAAACAAGAGTTATTTGTTATAACTTAATCCATTTTTGGTCAAAAACATCTAGATTCTCCCAATATATTTACATAAAATTTGAGAAGTTCTTTGCAAACAATTGTCTTTGGAACAAATTATCTGAACATTTGCTATGGGAACTACTCATCAATGAGTGTTTAGTATAGAAAGGGTTAAGTTTATCAACATATAACCTTTAATTAACCCTTTGCGGTCTGTAAAATCGGCCCAAAAAAAAAAAAAATTAATTAATTATTATTTTTTTTTTGGGGGTTGAATTTTTGTTGGGTATGCTTAAGCATGCTATAGCGAATTTAAAAACAAACTGGATAAAACCTTAGGGGCATGTTATAACTCAAAACTATCACCAAGTATTCATAGTAATAATTTTGATGCCCATGAAAAGCGTAAGATTCCCTGGCACTAAACGTACAAAATAAGTCTGTTAAAGAATATAAGAAAAAATTATTAAAATTGTAAAAGTTTGTAAAAAATAATAACAAATGAAAAATTGTTAGGCCAATGCATTCTCTTATATATGCGAGGCGACCTATGGTCGACTCGCATATATAAGAGAATGCATTGGCACAGGGTATATGGGTTGATACAAAAATCGGACCTAGCACTGAAAGGGTTAAGCAACCAATTGTTTTTGTGACCTGTGAAATTTCAGCTTATGATTATATTCACACGGTGTATCAATTGAATTTTAGTAATATCAGAAAGAACTAGTCTGACCCATAATTTCAAGAACCAGTAAAAATTTAAGAGGGTTTATAGGTAATAAGTGCATTTATTATATTTTCATAAACTTTTACGTCCTAATCTAAATCGCATCCCCACTCCCAGAAGACCGAACGTGTTATCCTACTCGCAAGATGTTATCCTACTCTCAAGATGTTATCCTGCTCTCAAGATGTTATCCTGCTCTCAAGATGTTATCCTACTCTCAAGATGTTATCCTGCTCTCAAGATGTTATCCTACTCTCAAGATGGTATCCTACTCTCAAGATGTTATCCTACTCTCAAGATGTTATCCTACTCTCAAGATGTTATCCTACTCTCAAGATGGTATCCTACTCTCAAGATGTTATCCTACTCTCAAGATGTTATCCTACTCTAAAGATGGTTTCCTACCCTCAAGATGGTATCCTTCTCTCAAGATGTTATCCTACTCTCAAGATGTTATCCTACTCTCAAGATGTTATCCTGCTCTCAAGATGTTATCCTACTCTCAAGATGTTATCCTACTCTCAAGATGTTATCCTACTCTCAAGATGTTATCCTGCTCTCAAGATGTTATCCTGCTCTCAAGATGTTATCCTACTCTCAAGATGTTATCCTACTCTCAAGATGGTATCCTACTCTCAAGATGTTATCCTACTCTCAAGATGGTATCCTACTCTCAGCACTGTGTCATGACATCAATTGTTACATCATTCGGTATCCTTGTGAGTTATTTTAACAGAAATGGCTCTAAGTGAGAGCTTTCCGATGAAAGACAAAAAGCCATATTTCCGATGAAAGGTTACCCATAATTCTGCTGTGGTTAAGGAGTCGATTATTTAGGGCATTACTGCATATAATCCTGAACCATGATTAGAAGAATATTGGATATCACAGTACTTCTCAGCTTCTAAATTAGACCAGGTCTTCTCGGTCCACAACAGCTTGGGACACAGGTTGGGTTGATGCTGTTTTGGACCGAGTCCCGTCCCATTACTCTTCTATAACAGACTTTATGCCCAGAATCATAGTCGGGAGTTATCTTGCTTGTATGTCTTTGGATTAGGTCAAATGGACGCTTTCTGTATATGGACAGAGGGCAGCCTTTCCCAAGCATGGTGATATCAAACTCAAACATACATATATCAGAGGTCCATTGAATGTCGAAGCAACAAGATTTATATGTAAATAAAGCCTTGTTTTCCAGAGAATTTTGATTTGTTGCGATATCAAAAAATGTACATGTATGTAAACAATATATTAAATGATTGTATCATCACTGTCCCTTTTTGTATCATGGTAAATGATATATCATTATGAAGACAGATTAATCACAGATATCAGATAATTAATTACATTCAGGGGTTCATGTGAATGCCAAACACCAAGTGTAAATGTAGTACATCTTTTCAATGAAAGCCTGTTGTAGAATATTATTGGGATGGGCCAAAACATCATCAACCCAACCGATATCACAAGCTGTTACAGCATCAACCCTCTCCCGACCGATATCACAAGCTGAAAGCCTGTTACATCATCAACCCAACCGATATCACAAGCTGTTACATCATCAACCCAACCGATATCACAAGCTGTTACATCATCAACCGAACCGATATCACAAGCTGTTACATCATCAACCCAACCGATATCACAAGCTGTTACATCATCAACCCAACCGATATCACAAGCTGTTACATCATCAACCCGACAGATATCACAAGATGTTACATCATCAACCCAACCGATATCACAAGCTGTAACATCATCAACCCAACCGATATCACAAGCTGTTACATCATCAACCCAACCGATATCACAAGCTGTAACATCATCAACCCAACCGATATCACAAGCTGTTACATCATCAACCCGACAGATATCACAAGCTGTTACATCATCAACCCAACCGATATCACAAGCTGTTACATCATCAACCCAACCGATATCACAAGCTGTAACATCATCAACCCAACCGATATCACAAGCTGTTACATCATCAACCCGACAGATATCACAAGCTGTTACATCATCAACCCAACCGATATCACAAGCTGTAACATCATCAACCCAACCGATATCACAAGCTGTAACATCATCAACCCAACCGATATCACAAGCTGTTACATCATCAACCCAACCGATATCACAAGCTGTAACATCATCAACCCAACCGATATCACAAGCTGTTACATCATCAACCCGACAGATATCACAAGCTGTTACATCATCAACCCGAACGATATCACAAGCTGTAACAGCATCAACCCAACCGATATCACAAGCTGTTACATCATCAACCCGACAGATATCACAAGCTGTTACATCATCAACCCAACCGATATCACAAGCTGTTACAGCATCAACCCTCTCCCGACCGATATCACAAGCTGTTACATCATCAACCCAACCGATATCACAAGCTGTTACATCATCAACCCAACCGATATCACAAGCTGTTACATCATCAACCCAACCGATATCACAAGCTGTTACATCATCAACCCAACCGATATCACAAGCTGTTACATCATCAACCCAACCGATATCACAAGCTGTTACATCATCAACCCAACCGATATCACAAGCTGTAACATCATCAACCCAACCGATATCACAAGCTGTTACATCATCAACCTAACCGATATCACAAGCTGTAACATCATCAACCCAACCAATATCACAAGCTGTTACATCATCAACCCAACCGATATCACAAGCTGTTACATCATCAACCCAACCGATATCACAAGCTGTAACATCATCAACCCAACCGATATCACAAGCTGTTACATCATCAACCCGACAGATATCACAAGCTGTTACATCATCAACCCGAACGATATCACAAGCTGTAACATCATCAACCCAACCGATATCACAAGCTGTTACATCATCAACCCGACAGATATCACAAGCTGTTACATCATCAACCCAACCGATATCACAAGCTGTTACATCATCAACCCAACCGATATCACAAGCTGTTACATCATCAACCCAACCGATATCACAAGCTGTTACATCATCAACCCAACCGATATCACAAGCTGTAACATCATCAACCCAACCGATATCACAAGCTGTTACATCATCAACCTAACCGATATCACAAGCTGTAACATCATCAACCCAACCAATATCACAAGCTGCTACATCATCAACCCAACCGATATCACAAGCTGTTACATCATCAACCCAACCGATATCACAAGCTGTAACATCATCAACCCAACCGATATCACAAGCTGTTACATCATCAACCCGACAGATATCACAAGCTGTTACATCATCAACCCGAACGATATCACAAGCTGTAACATCATCAACCCAACCGATATCACAAGCTGTTACATCATCAACCCGACAGATATCACAAGCTGTTACATCATCAACCCAACCGATATCACAAGCTGTTACATCATCAACCCGACAGATATCACAAGCTGTTACATCATCAACCCAACCGATATCACAAGCTGTTACATCATCAACCCGACAGATATCACAAGCTGTTACATCATCAACCCAACCGATATCACAAGCTGTTACATCATCAACCCAACCGATATCACAAGCTGTAACATCATCAACCCAACCGATATCACAAGCTGTTACATCATCAACCCGACAGATATCACAAGCTGTTACATCATCAACCCAACCGATATCACAAGCTGTTACATCATCAACCCAACCGATATCACAAGCTGTAACATCATCAACACAACCGATATCACAAGCTGTTACATCATCAACCCGACAGATATCACAAGCTGTTACATCATCAACCCAACCGATATCACAAGCTGTTACATCATCAACCCGACAGATATCACAAGTTGTTACATCATCAACCCAACCGATATCACAAGCTGTAACATCATCAACCCGACAGATATCACAAGCTGTTACATCATCAACCCAACCGATATCACAAGCTGTAACATCATCAACCCAACCGATATCACAAGCTGTTACATCATCAACCCGACAGATATCACAAGCTGTTACATCATCAACCCAACCGATGTCACAAGCTGTAACATCATCAACCCAACCGATATCACAAGCTGTTACATCATCAACCCGACAGATATCACAAGCTGTTACATCATCAACCCAACCGATATCACAAGCTGTAACATCATCAACCCAACCGATATCACAAGCTGTAACATCATCAACCCAACCGATATCACAAGCTGTTACAGCATCAACCCAACCAATATCACAAGCTGTTACATCATCAACCCAACCGATATCACAAGCTGTTACAGCATCAACCCAACCGATATCACAAGCTGTTACATCATCAACCCAACCGATATCACAAGCTGTTACATCATCAACCCAACCGATATCACAAGCTGTTACATCATCAACCCGACAGATATCACAAGATGTTACATCATCAACCCAACCGATATCACAAGCTGTTACATCATCAACCCAACCGATATCACAAGCTGTAACATCATCAACCCAACCGATATCACAAGCTGTTACAGCATCAACCCAACCGATATCACAAGCTGTTACATCATCAACCCGACAGATATCACAAGCTGTTACATCATCAACCCAACCGATATCACAAGCTGTTACATCATCAACCTGACAGATATCACAAGCTGTTACATCATCAACCCAACCGATATCACAAGCTGTTACATCATCAACCCGACAGATATCACAAGCTGTTACATCATCAACCCAACCGATATCACAAGCTGTTTTGGACCAAGAAGACTTGGTCTACTTCTACATGTCATGACCGGATTTATTATTATCAAAAGAATCAATAACAATATCTTTAATTTTAGGGTGGCAACAGGAAGACGGGTCGACCCGATAGGTCATGTCGCCTCCACATGACTTGTCTATTTTTGTTATATTTACTTTTTATGTACTAGATATTATATATGATTTGTCATGAAATAAACTATTCTGATTCTGACAAAAGTACAGTAATGCCCTAAGTATTCGACTCCATAACCACAGCAGAATTATGGGTAAAATTTCAGGATTTAGTCGGAAATATGGCTTGTTGCCATTCATTGGAAAGCTCTCGGGGAGAGCTTTCCGATGAATGGCAACAAGCTATATTTCCGACTAAATCCTGAAAAGTTACCCATAATTCTGCTGTGGTTATGGAGTCGATTACTTTGGGCATTACTGTACGTCTTCCCCAACACAATGTGGTTCCTTTACTCAATTCAAATTTATGTCAATGCACTAATTCACTTAGTCCAAAGATATTTGCGCTCCAGTGATTCTGGAATGTTGATGCAGCAATCCGGCAAACTCAAAAGAATGTTGATCGGGGATTCGGAGTTAGAGGTCTGAAAGTGTGGAATTCCCTCCCACTGAACATAAGGGATGCAGAATCGCTGACTACATTCAAAACAGCTCTGAAAACATTTCTCTTCACGAGAAGTTTCCCTCTGATTGACTCTTGTTGATATTCACTTACATGAACCATTTTTAAATCATTCACTTGTATGCATGCCAAGCTCAAAGGGCCCTCTGGGGATAGGCACTATACAAATCCCATTATTATTATTATTTATTTATTAGCACTATAAAGGACACATAGGCAAGTAAACTTGCAAAATCTCATGTCAATTCAATACTTATGAAAAGCAGGCTTATTAATAATGGATGTACTCTAATATTAGACAAATCATCACACATGCAACAGCGTACTGCATATCATCATACATGTGACAGTGAACAGCAAATCATCACACTTTCATACTGCATATCATCACACATGTGACAGTGAACAGCAAATCATCACACTTTCATACTGCATATCATCACACATGTGACAGTGTACTGCATATCATCATAGATATTAGACGTGACAGTGTATTGCAAATCATCATACTGCATACTGCAAATCATCACACATGTGACAGTGTACTGCAAATCATCACACATGTGACAATGTACTGCAAATCATCACACATGTGACAGTGACATTGTACTGCAAATCATAACACTTGCATACTGGAAATTATCACATGCCATAATATATTGCAAATCATCACACATGCAACAGTGTACTGCAAATAATCACATAAGTACAGGATACTGCATATCATCATACATGTGACAGTGTACTGCATATCATCCCACATGTGACAGTGTACTGCAAATCATCATAAATGTGACAGTGTACTGCAAATCTGGGAGTTTGTTTCTCATTTCGACATTGACTGTTCTTCGTTAACTTTTGACAAACCCACAGAATCCATTGAAGGCTACATACAGGGCCTTATCATGTGACATACAGGGCCTTATCATGTGACATACAGGGCCTTATCATGTGACATACAGGGCCTTATCATGTGACATACAGGGCCTTATCATGTGACATTAGAAGGCTACATACAGGGCCTTATCATGTGACATTAGAAGGCTACATACAGGGCCTTATCATGTGACATTAGAAGGCTACATACAGGGCCTTATCATGTGACATTAGAAAAGTTTCCTCCGTTCACACCATACAAACTACAATTCTACAATTTATAAAAGCTCCAACTTTTGTGCATTGGATTCTCTCGGTTTGGCTAGAGTTAAAGACATATTATGGACTTAATCGAGTGTGTGAAACTGATAAATTAGTATTCAGGAGGAATGTAGCATTCTACTAACATCGCCAAAAAATCTCAAGCAAATAGTCTGTAACACTCCATAGAAAACATCGTCTGAACTACGCTCAATTGCAAATATTTACCTCTCGATTCGGGATGCAACTATTGGAGATAAACTAACAAAAATGATTTCGCCACCGAGAGTCACTGCATTCAACTATTATATAAGAATGACGATGTGTTTAGTCAATTGGGATATAATATTTGTAAAAATAACTATTTTGAACAAGATTATTATCCATTTATATTTGATCACCCTACTGGAGTGTTGAATGAACAACACCCTATTTGATACAAGATTCAAATCAATGTCGAAATCAGAATGGCGATTCTATGTCGAGATTTGATTTGAGGCAAAATATCCTATCCACTGTACCCCAACACCTCACTAGAAATATGTGGAGTGGGCCAGTGATTTATGCGAAAATAGAGCTGAACCTAGAACTGATTGCAATACAATCTATTCTGCTTTATTTTGGTTCAAAGCACCATGGAGTATCCTCAACAAAAATTGAAGAGAAATTGGAACAAGCAGAGAGACATTTTTTTTTACATAAAAATGATGAAAAAAATGGAGAAAATGCATTATTTTAATTAAAACTTGATCTAAGAGTAAAATTATCACATTTTGACATGGAATACTGGACACTGATAAATAAATTTCCAAAGACTGGGTCCGATATTAGAAAAATTCAGTAAATAATTAAAGTTTACGATAACTCTTGATGTAGCAGTAAAATTGTAATATCTGGGTGTTTGTGTTGCAATTAGTTCCAAGTAAAATCATAAATGCACTGTACTAGAGGTGCCTCGGCAGTGAATAATCAGACCATCATTAAAAGAATTTGTGTTTCCCCCTCTCACGACCCATACTTTTGGGGCTAGGTAGGTAGGTAGGTAGGTAAAAAAAAAATAATAAAAAAAATAAGCCAAATGTGGGGTTGCATTCTATCGGGAATACTAAAATAACTAAATAATACTAAAATAACTAAATAATACATTTTATTATATACTTGCCTATAAAATAGTGGAAAATTAATGAAACCTAGATCGTTGTATGCATCTCAGAAACCACAGTGAAATACGATTTTGTTAGTTCACTGTAGCTTGCTGCTGGCAGTTTACTCTTTCGAAGTATTGTTTAATTTGTTGTACTTTTAAAAGTGAAAATGCAACTTTGATCATTAATAAGGCATATACTAATGAGAATACCACAATGCTGCAAACCACGTCTCCTGAAAAGTTTATATTTCTCTCCAGATGCTCATGAGATATTTTGGCATTCAAACAATTATTCAATTGGATTTCATTTTTGGAATTTCTCTCATCATATTAATCAGGCAGACAGGAATGACAACATTTATTCTTCTGAAGTTCGACATTCCATATTATGTACCAACAGTCAGTTGTAATGGAGATATACCCCTCAGCATCTGCATTGAATACTTCAGTCCCTAGGAATCACTGTTTGTTAAATCAAAATTATATTTTAATCAACACTCGCTGCTGAAAAAATTTATTCAAAATTGAGACGAATATAATATATTGAGATGGCAGCAAAAAAAAAATAGGGGTCGAACGGGAGAGAGGAAACAACCAATCTTTTAATTATATCCTCATGCATTTCCAAGTGTGCAAATAGTGTGTCTGTCATTTGCAGAATGAGGTCCCCAGAGGGTGAATTTAGTGATGCTCTCTCACATAGCGGGCTGGTATCACAAAAATCACCCTCTGGGGACCTCATTCTTAGCTTAGCCTTAGGTCTCATCTTCTGGGAAGTATCAATATTCTCAAATTAACATTGTTTTTAGTAACTTTATCCATTCTGAGAAGTTTCTATATTTCCTAATTTGCAGAAGATAGAATGCATAATTGAGATGACTAATGAGTGAACATCACCAACTTCAACTGAGGAACTTCAATCTGATCATACATGTATGTCTCCCATAGCAGTTCAGGCCTAAGCAGAATGAGGTTCCCAGGGGGTAAATTTGGTGATGCTAGCCCATCGTGCAGGATAGCATCACTAAGTTCACCCTCTGGGGACCTCCTTCTGCAAATGACAGGCACACTAAATTCAGACTTGTTCATTCATTATCCCTTTCGACATCAATAGCTTCTGAAATCAAGTCAGTTCGCGATGGATATATGACTTTAAGGTTCCCGTCCATGTCGGTAATCTTCATTTGCTCCACCTGGAGCTGTTTTATTTCACGGCCTGTAGCTGCTACTCCTTCCTGATCCTCTGCTCCGCCCACTGCTCCTTCCGCCCGGCCCAGTCCCAACTCCAGCATTTTATAGAGGAACTCGTCCATGATCTTCTTACATGTGTCGAGACTCGTAGAGCTTGTAATCTCCACCAAGATATCTGTGGTGTCCTTGGATATCTGAAAATAACATATATACACCCATCAGTAAGCCCGGGGGGCTCGTGCACGTTTTTGCCCAAAAAGTGGGTACTGGGCTTACTCACGAGGACCCCCCCATGCAAAATTCAGTTAGCCTTCAGGTGACGACCTACCATCATGTTTTATACCAATACCATATTTTTGTATTGGATAAAGATAATAATGTGTTTTATTTATATTATTAAGAAGATAAAGTCACATGGTAATAACCAGAAACGATAGACAGATCTATACATTTGGGATCAATTTGAATAAGTTTGTACATTTTGGGTTTAATATGATTTGATTTGTAAACACAATATGGTTGTATGATGAGTTCACAAGTTAATTTAGTTTCACTAATGCTTATTAATCAAGCTAATTCTTATAAAAACACAACAGTGTGATGCAGGTGAACATACATCACCCATCTTCATTATCAAAGGATCCTACAAAAACCCCAAGTCATTACTCCACAATCCCATTGGATTTATTCTGATAGACTAAGAGGTGTGAACAATAATTGACACATCCTTTGATTTTATTTATTTGATACCTCTTTGACTGACCCAACAAATAAGAATGGAAATAGATGTGTAAAATTCACAACAATATTTAACACAAGTGTATATTATTATACATCTTTATTATTTAAGAAATACAACTGGAAACAATAATAAGAGCACAGATGTGCTTGAGTATCTTCTCCTATTCTTCAGGATAGAAAGACATGATTGACTGTATTCACATTCCAAATGCTCAAAAATGGGGGTGGGCTTATCTACGAGGACCACCCCATGTTTTGTTTACGGTAAAAAACCCAGACTGGGCTTATCTTCAAGGATGGGCTTACTGATGGGTGTGTACAGTAAGTACAGTAAGCATTAAAGGCCAACTTAATTTTCAAATGCCCAGATCATATATATACAACATATTCCATATTATGTACCATTTGGAAGCGGAACCAAAAATAGATATATTCCACCAGAATGTGGAACAGATGTGGCCCATTAGTGTCCACCAAGTAATAGATATTCTCAGATTCACCCCAAGACTTCCCCGGTTATTTACCCCAGAATGCATCATAATTCACAACTAAGAGATAGAGTTATTCCCCTTCCATTGAGAATAATAAACCGGCAGTACCACCTAGTGTGGACAGCATACCTATAACCTATGAATGATATACTCGGACAGACCAAAAAATCAGCATTTTCAAATAAACAAAGATTAATAGCTATAGAACGAAAAACCTAATCAAAATGGTTGATCATGCCATTGAATGTCCTCATAGTGTTGAACATACACACAAATTTCATTGAGATCTGAGCACTACTGTTCAAGTTATAGCCTGAACACACATCGGATTGACCAATGAGCCAACATTTCGAAATAAACAAAGATGAATAACTCTAGAATGAAAAACCCGAACAAAACAATTGAACCATCTATTAAATGTCCCAATATTAGTGAACATCCATACCAAATTTCATTGAGATCCGAGCACTGCTGTTCACGTTATGACATGAACAGATGTCGGAAGGACCAAAAAGCCAACATTTTCAGATAAATAAAGATAATGACTCTAGAATGGAAAACCCAAACAAACGATTGAACCCTCTATTAAAAACTCTATGACATGAACAGACATCGGACGGACGGATGGATATCTTGAATTAAAAATTAAATGTTTGACAGAGTCCGCATGTTTGTTTTGGTCTTACCTTAGTTTTATCACTATTAGTGATTGGTGGAAATGAGATCACATGACCCTCTTTATCTTTCATACAAGGGTACTGTATTTTATCATTGAGAAGTTCAAGATACCTGTAAATCAGATCAAATAAAAAACGATGTTGACAAATTTAGAGATTTCAAGTCTGGATATAGTGTGTCATTTGCAGAATGTAGTCCCCAGAGGATGAATTTAGTGACACTACCCCACACAGTGGGCTACCATCACCATATTCACCCTCTGAGGACCTTATAATCCGCTGACAGAAAGTTGTCTTCAAGATCACTGACTTGTCCTCGAAATGGAGTTAGGAACTCATTATTATGCTATATAGTTTGTTGGTTCATCAGTTGATTTTCTTAGGGAAAAAACTTCCCTTCAAAATCGTTAACTTCTATTCAATTTTCCATATTGCACTGCATTTTGACATGTGAAACAAACAGTTAATTTACTACCTGCAAATCGCACAACCAGTAAATATATATGCTGCAGTTATTACTCATCAACAGCATCATTCAAAAGTCATGTATCCTCTATCGTTTCTTACAAAGATCAAAAGTCATGTATCCTCTATCGTTTCTTACAAAGATAAAGTCATGTATCCTCAATCGTTTCTTACAAAGATAAAGTCATGTATCCTCTATCGTTTCTTACAAAGATAAAGTCATGTATCCTCTATCGTTTCTTACAAAGATAAAGTCATGTATCCTCTATCGTTTCTTACAAAGATAAAGTCATGTATCCTCTATCGTTTCTTACAAAGATAAAGTCATGTATCCTCTATCGTTTCTTACAAAGATAAAGTCATGTATCCTCTATCGTTTCTTACAAAGATAAAGTCATGTATCCTCTATCGTTTCTTACAAAGATAAAGTCATGTATCCTCTATCGTTTCTTACAAAGATAAAGTCATGTATCCTCTATCGTTTCTTACAAAGATAAAGTCATGTATCCTCTATCGTTTCATGTATCCTCTATCGTTTCATGTATCCTCTATCGTTTCTTACAAAGATCACGCTGCTCATCCTATAATACCCGCTGCAGTCAAATATTGAGTAAACCCCATTGCGAGCACAAGGGAAGACAACAGGTAGGTTTGTTTTGAGGGATATTTTGTCATTAATTGTTTTTCTTTGAACACAAGTCCGGATCCACGAGGTGCTTGATGAACCCTTCTTCAGTAAAATGTCAACAGTTCGACGAATAAAGCACCATATCTCGATGAATTGTGAGAATAAGCTTCCATTTTTCAAATTTGTTTGTTTTCAGGTCCAAGATGAGTGCATGGTGATAAATTTGGACATCGTTGTCAACGTTACATTGTTATAGATAGTTTAGGAAACTAAATCTACATTCACATTGGAATTTGCTGCATTTAAGTAGGAAAATATTGACAATTGCATGTGATACTCCACGGTGTCGGTGTAAACCCCGAAGCGGGCACGATTTTGCCCGCATCGCAGTTTACTCCTGCCCGCATTACGTTTTACTTTATCGATGCATGGTATGTTTGGAAAGATGTCTTTATTCGAGTTACTGGAAAGGGATTTGGAATATTTAAAATCAAAACATGTCACGTGTAGAGTGTCCCATATGATATAGATTGTTCCACGTTTTCAAAAAAATTCTCGAGAAGTGTTTGCAGTGAAAGTTTTGCTGAATGAAACTTAAATTTACCCCGAAATTCTGATTGCGCTCGACTAAGATTTAGTTTTTCTTGAGAATTGATATCTGAATTTTCTCTAAACTCATGTCACAGCATAAATAAGCATTGCCTGTCATACATGTCCTCCATTGATTGGCACAACTTCTAAATTGAATACTTGTAACTGATTACACTAGCCCTGGTATGAAAACTCTAACTATTATAGCCTGATGTGCGGTTTACTGACGCCTGCAGTGGGGTTTACTGCCCGCAATGGGGATTATAGGGTGACCAGCGTGACCAGCGTGAAGATGGGCCTGTAAAGATGGTCTACATGTATTTCTTCCAATAACAAGTTGTATATACTAGTAGTTTCCAGGGTATAAAAAATAAATATGAATCGAAGAACCCTGTCTGGAAATGGTTATATCAGTTAATATTGGTTTTATTTCAAATTTTCTGGTATAATACATACAATCAATTCGATCATTTATAAGGGCTATTTTTAGAACTAATATGAGAATTCTATCTCTATCTGAGATCACCTGAATTCCCAATTGATTGTATGTACATGTACATGTATCTATTATACCCGAAAATTGGAAATAAAATCAATATTAATTGAAAGCAGCATTTCCAGACAGGGGTCTTCGATTCATATTTATTTTTTATACCCTGGAAACTACTAGTGTATACAACTTGTTATTGGAAGAAATACATGTAGACCATCTTTACAGGCCCATCTTCACGCTGGTCACCCTATAATTCCCAGGAAACTTCATGTACATGTACATGAAACTTGTTATAGGAAGAGATAGACCATCTTTAACACAGATTTATTTTTTTTACTTTTATTTACCCAGAAACTACATGTATTAAAGAAGTACTGAAAAGAAGGTGACATCTTTAACTATGTTTATACTGAATGGATTTTCCCACTCAGTTGTAAAAGTATACATTGGAATGGTGTATTGTTCATTTGGAGGGGTGTTCAGGTAATAAAAGTAGATTACATACAGCAAAACAGATAATACAAGAGCAGGATGATTCATATTGAACATTGGTGGGAAATGTTCAGATAATAAGTTCAATAAACAACCTACATGTGTATTTGTCAATGAGTATTTAGTATATACAATAATGCCCAAAGTAATTGACCACTTAACCACAGCAGAATTATGGGTAATTTTTCAGGATTTAGTCGGAAATATGGCTTGTTGCCATTCATCGACGAGAGCTTTCCGATGAATGGCAACAAGCCATATTTCCGACTAAATTCTGAAAAATTACCCATAATTCTGCTGTGGTTAAGTGGTCAATTACTTTGGGCATTACTGTACATGTACATGTTTAAGGTATACAGTAATACCCAAAGTAATTGACCCCTTAACCACACCAGGATTATGGAAAATAATTCAGGATTTAGTTGGAAATATGGCTTGTTGCTATTCGTTGGAAACCTCTCGTCGAGAGCTTTCCGATGAATGGCAACAAGCCATATTTCCAACTAAATCCTGAAAAAATACCCATAATTCTGCTGTGGTTAAGTGGTCAATTACTTTGGGCATTACTGTATTAGAATCGAGATTGTGAGAATAGGTAAATAATTCTCACCAACAGAATGTGTTAACATAATGTTCTCCGGTCTCAATTCCAGTAGTATTTGTTTAGAAAATGGGCCCTTTTTTTATCCAGTCATTTTTGCATGCAGTACAGTCGGAAATCTGTGTCAGCATGTTTTGCTATCCTACCTCCCAAAATCAAACAAGTTATACAACTTTGAACATGATGTTTACGTCCCATTAAAAAAAACAGTCATTTGTATTTATCGGAATTCTGGAAAAGGTACGACAAAACTATTTATAAACTTCATGCCCTGTGTTCTCTTCTTTTTAATCATTAAAATTATGTAGTACCATATGAATTTCAGAATGATGGCAGCTGTCGATTTTCTTCCCATGGTCTAAAGCTGCAATTTGTATGCAACCAGGATTTCCATGAATAAATAAAGATATCGTACAATTTTCGATAAAATGGATCGGGGTATAAATGTGAGTTTTTTAACCCTCAAACTATGAATAGGATTATACCATTTATTATATGCTAAGCTATCAAATAATAGTATTTTTGCATCAGATAAAACCATAATCTGTCTAGTGAGATATTGATATCTCACTCGCATCCATCCATGCTAAAATTGAAAGTAATTCGGCAATAGATGAGTTCTTGATGGAAGACTGTGCTAACAGTCCCTGAGTTTTCAGATGGAAAAGATTGTAATACGTGATCAATTAAATTTTTTTGTTAAACATACTATGATGTTAGAACCCTTTATCCCTCAACCAATCTGTCTGAAAAAATGGAACTATTTTTTATATGCACAAGCACATTACCATGGCTGTGCTTGGGTATAAAATTATCCCTTTTTACTCTGCTTTCGAGTTGAGCTATTTTTGATTGGATATGAGAATTATCTCATGAGTGATGACAAAAAAAATTTAATTTCCATGATTGGTAGTTTAGTCACTGGTTTAGTGGGAAAGATATCAATGATGGAGATACGTATTTTCAGCACTACACATGTATTGGTGAATTTGTTCGTAAATCTTCCGTGTTGGTATATATTGAAATACCTCTTACCAAATTATGTATACATAATGGACTTTCTACAGCCTTTCAATCAAATAATTATTAGTGGATATTTTCTAACAAACGTTAAAAAAAAGAGGAAAAAAATCCATTAATTTTTTTTAAATCAAAATGTTTAAAGGGGTACTGTACGCCATTTTCAATAAATTCCCGGTGATAACAACGATCTATTATCGATACTATATAGAAATATAAGTAATTTGAGTCGAAGATGTATTCTGTAAACGCTCAGGTTAATAGGCTATCTTAAAATTTAATAATTTAAAAGTTAATAATTTAATATAAATTGATTTTATGGCTCCAGCCATAAAATGGCGTCTCTTAAAATTGGAATTTCCGTGTACAAAACGTAATCAAATTATAATTGAGGGATACTGGATTAATAAAACAATTGCACACACGATCGTTTGAAACATTATGCTTATACGGGGAGAAAACCCAAGCCACTCATTGACTAGTGACCATACACTAACTTAAATGAGTATATGGGACTGATAAGCATATAATATAATGTTTATTTGATTCATTTGGTTGAAAACTGTACAAAAATTACTCGACAACGACAATTTGTATTTTTGCATTCCGGTAAATTTGCCATCCGTAACAATACTTCGTACTCAACAGACTTTCAAAAAATGGAAAAGTTGTTACCTTATTCTCCGACTCGGGGATTATAGAAACCAACAACAACATCTTGGGTACAGTACCCCTTTAACCGTGTAACCCTTTAAAAGATCAAATTGTGCATGAAGCACAAAAGGAGCCTGTTGCAGTTAATTATAACATTAAGGCACTAATATACATGTACTAATTCAACTAATTCTACAGACACCCTGTCTCCTAGCAACCGCAAGCTCCTTCCACTAGTGAATATGTGTGGAATGCTCCATTGAGGGGATTGAACGAGCCGTTTAAGATTGAGAAATCCAAATACAGAATAAATGATATTCGGTGAAATTTCTGAGAATAATATAAACATACTTGTGGATGCCACTGAATGTATTTCTCTTCTTCTCCTTACGGAAATCTTCTGCTTCTTTATGTAATGTCTCAAACAGAACTTTGGCTGTTGTTTCTTTTTGTTTGCCAAGTGGGGTGACCTGAAAACAACCAGTAATTTCTGGATGTGTTAGTATCAAAACATGAATGAGGCCTAAATATAAAAATTGTGTTTCGGATATCAGGTTTCTGTAAAAAATATAGTACCAGTGGAGTATATTTTTTCACAATTGTTTTACAATAACTTGTTTGGAAGTTTCTATGCTGCCCTAAGTAAATGACTCATCAAACCGAATGACTCATCAATAAGTCAGGATTTTTTTTACCCTGTGCCAATGCATTCTCTTATATATGCGAGTCGACCATAGGTCGCCTCGCATATATAAGAGAATGCATTGGCCTAACAATTTTTTACAATTATAATAATTTTTTCTTGTATTCTTTAACAATTTTATAATTTAACCCATACAGAGCCCCAGACAAACATGAGCAGACAACACTCTTCTATATGCTTCTATATATGTGTGGGGCTCCCTGCAGGGTAATGGATGTTTTTTATTTTATGTCCTAAAAATTGTAAGAAACATTTATTTTAAAAAAATGATAAAAAATTGTTAGGCCAATGCATTCTCTTATATATGCGAGGCGACCTATGGTCGACTCGCATATATAAGAGAATGCATTGGCACAGGGTAAAAAAATAATGGGACCCGGTATAAGCAAATGACCGCCCACCAGTTAAACTGTATGTGTGGTTAAAACGCATGTACGGTAATCATAAACTGGTATGAAACAGTAACTTCTAGTATAATTGCAACACCAACAAATTTATATGTCATAGAAATGAAATTTGCCAACAGTCAGCAGTTAGCCTAACAATATTTACCTTGATCTTGAAGCCAGTGCATTCTGTTATACTGGTATATAAGAGATTCCCTATGGAAGACTCGCATATATATAATAAGAGAATGCACTGCCACAGGATTTTAATGCTGCATCTGCGCAACTCCCGTCATGAAAGGTTAAAGACAATAGCTTCCCAATTTAGGACCATAAAGAATACCTACCTTCAGATCATGTGGGAACTCTGCTGTATAACTCAGTGGCAATTTCACTTTCTTCAGATCATGTGTGGCGAGAGTAGCGACCTGTCTCTTTTGGCATGAGGTGTCATGAATATTGGTCTGCAATAGGGGACACATATATGTATTGAGGCCAAAGAAAAAAGATACTATGTTTCCGCACATCAACCGACCCTAAAAATAACCACCGACCCTAATCTTTTTATTGACATTTTGAGAAAAAAACGAAAATTTCTAAAAAAAACTAAAACAACAAATATTTGTTTTACCACCGATGCACATACATGTACATAATGATGTTCATTTGTTTGCAAAATACATGGTTTCTAACATATCCCTGTGTAAAGTGACCATAAAGTGACAGCTGGATCTCAACAGTTTAAAACTCCAGGTGTGGGTGGATTCATGGATTGATCAGCATGATTTTACGATTTTAATTTCCTGAGTGGATCTCAGGCCTGCTTTAAGGATTGTTTGGTAACTATCAACAGACATGGTGGGTGTGTATCTGTATATATATAGAGGTTATCACCACATGGTAGGGTCGGATGTAATGTACTGGCTACCTCAAGACCAATGGGATGTAGTCATCACAATACAAGTACATGTACATATTCTACATCTTTACAAATTCTATTAATCTGTTACTTGTTACATGTATATCACATATATACCATGTATTCCTGTTTATTTTTAATTTTTTATCTATACATGTAGGTTGTCCTACACCAATATGTGTCTTAAAGATCATTAAATCGTATCTTATCTTATCTTAGTACCGGTGTAATGGCGGTATTATGGGTAAAATTCTCATAAAACGTTAGTTACATCAATTTCATACCAAGTAATATAGCCAAAATTATGAAAATGCGGTATGTGAATAACAAATCACACACTTAAGCATAAACCAAGTTTTTTTTTTTTATTTTTTATCATTAATGTCTTTAATGATAATATGTCCATCATGACCACGTATTGTCACATAACACATGAGTACATATAACAAATAGATAGTACAGTACATAAACATGATATGTCAATTAAACATAGAAACAGGAAATACACATATATAAATGTAGTATGTATAACACATACAAAGATGAAACCTAGAAATTGGCAGTATATTGGAGATAATTTGTTTACCCCCGCTGCGCTCTGGGGCCAAATCATCAGGTTGCGGCACATATGAAACGTCGTCGTTTTTCATGAGTGAGATGGATATATCTCATTACCTGTGGTGTGATGTCATTGTCGAATATTCCGACTAGAGTGTTATATAATTGAGTGTCGGATAATAAGTTAATCGCGGGCGATATGCCCCATAGATAATCAAATAATTCAGAGCGTTCGTCCGAGTACAGGGGGGCAGTAAAGTAAGAAGTGTTTTTCGTCTTCCACTTGAATGACGCAGTGTGGACAAAGCCTTTTACTTTCCCCGTGTATCGGATTTAGAGTGGAGAGCGTATCGGTCTCTCGTGCTAAAGGTCCGGGAATCGATTCCCGGTCAGGTATTCTGACAAAAATCCAAACTTGGTCAGATTAACACGTTGTATGACTGAAAAGTCTCATTCGTGATCACACAATATATATCCGAATACAAAACTGACTTCCCTTCACGGCAACATCATGTCCAGGTATGTTGTCGTGAGTGCGGTACGCTGTCGGATCGGGAGCCGACATAAATGGCTAACCCGTGTACATGGGTGACTATGTGCACGTTAAAGAACCCGGCTGTAGGTTAGAGTACCGGTAGCCCACCAAAGCACTGAACACAGTCGAGACCTGGAGTCGACCCTGTCTTTAATGCCCAAGTTTGATTTTTTATTCAATCTTAATGTATATTTCCACTGTGTTGTTCAAGTAATACTTTCCCCACAACATGAGTTGGCATTTTATGTCACTTCGGTCGAGGTAGTTCAATTTTTCTGCAGCTGAATAAGAAATAAAAAAATAAAATAAAAAAATAAAAATTCCCTACCTACCGGTACCTACCCTAATTTTTTCACACCGTTAGCGGAAACATACTGTCTTTTTGTTTTGGCCTTACTAGATATACTGTATTGCACAAAGTGTCTATCGCAAGGTACTCTCATGTGCCTAATAATCGTAATGGCCTAATAATAGTGATGGATGAGGATTTAGGCTGAAATTAATAATAGTGATGGCCATTTCAATCGATGTCCCACAGCCAAATAATTCTGATCGTTGGGAATATTTTCCTCCAAAATTAATAATTGTGCTGACACTATTATTAGGCACCTGAGAGTAAAGCAACAATATTACAAACATTTGTTGCAGAAGAGAGGTGAGACATCCATCTAAATCACTCTGGAGGACGACACCACATCATCAGGGAGTAAAATAACCAGTATTTATTATTTCCTATACCCCTTTAGCATGTTACTAGTACTACCCACCATACATGTATATTTTATGATCAAGTATGTATATGGTAGTTTGCTGTTTAGATGTAAATAAGACAATAAGTAGGCTACTTTGATTTTAAAGGGAAACTAACAAAAACCTCTTCAGGGCAGCTTCATTGTGGAATATTATTTGTTTACTATAATCATGACATTGGTTCAGCAGTCGGTATTCTTACTAGTAGGATACAAGACTGCTATTCAAAATGGCTGAGTTGCTATTCAATTTTCCAATTTGCGAAACAAACAAGTTATTTTACTCCATGCACATCATCAGGGCAGACCTTAAAATCCATAACATTTTACGTGAATCAAAAGATTCCGTTTCAACAGCGAGTCAGCTGCTTTTACGAGAATCAAACAAAGAATCATGATTCTGATTCACTTAAGATTTTAAGCCCTGCAGGGCATGGCACAATTTTAAACATATAAAAATTCAGTTTTTGAAGGGTCTATGTACATACATGTACGAGTAGTATCTGTGTTTTGGAATAATCTATTCTCAAATGCATGCAGTTGATTCAAGTTATGGAATAAGGCCAATAAGCCAATATGATTCCGTCGAATGTTTGGAGCATATCATTAATTTCAAATTATCTTTTCGATCAGTTTCAAGGAAACGTTGGGCCTAAAAAAAAAAGACGTTTGTTTCCGCTAACCCGACCGACCCTATTTTAAACCCCCGACCCTAAACTTTTTATTGCCATTGCAACAACAACAAAATTGGACCAAAAAAAATAAAAACAAAAAAATAATTTATTCAATTTTTTTTTTTTTTAAATTTAGGTCCTAATTCATATCATAACAAGATGCAAAAGTAAGCAAAACATTTATATATATTGACATAAGAAATTTTAGTTTACAAAAAGATTTAAGTTTAACAGTTGGAATCATACTGTAAAGTATGTTTGGCTTTATCTAGCTTTCATCTGTGAAAACTTCAAATAGTTTCAGTTCAGGTTGTTATGATTCAGCCTTCAGACTTCAGTATTTCAATCAAATACAGTACAGGAACATTAACAATTTGATCGAATCAACCTGGTTATCAGGTGGGATCTCATCATACCAAATGAAAAATTAACATAGAGATTAGTACTATAAATAGTAAATACTAACTAAATAGACATTGTTTCTGTACTACATGTAGTATATTATGTCTCACTCGAATTTTATAAAATAGCATATTATATGAATTAGAGTGATAATGGTAAGTCTCATTTCAAGCAGGATAAGCATAATCCATTGAACCAAAAGATATCTGACAATAAGTTATAAGCATTTCCAATCCATACATATATAAAAATTTCCAAAGTTATGCTTGAGAAACTTGATCAAATTGACCTCTCAGTAAAATTCAAAATACTGACTCAAAGTGCCCTAGATTAGCTCTAAATGCAATGGATTTTCAAAAAATTTCCAGGGGGGAACCCCCACCATCAGCAGGGGGTCACCCCTCCCAAACCTTCCTCCACTCAGGCCTTCAGGTTATGTCTTTGGCATATCATTGCCCAAAAACAGGTGTACCCAAAAAATACCTAGATCCTTCACCGAATGCGGAGGAGAAGGTGGGGTTGTGAAGCCATCATTAAGAGATCGGTACAAGACGGTCACTCCAATATGTGACAGTGCAGTGGTGCTGGACTGACTCCAGTTGTCGCCAGACCATATGGGAAATATTAGGATTATCAAAGACTATATTAGTATATAGACTAGTATATATGTAAATATTGAAGCATATGTAAGATTGAATTGGAGTTTTTAGTTCCTCTGTCATTTGGGTTAACCTGATTGGGACTAAGAAGTGCATAGTTTGGGTTATTGACAAGTATTATACAGTTATTTTTAAAGATACTGAAAAAAAAAAGTTAACAAAAAAAAAAAAGTTAAGCCTACCTACCTACCCTAATTTTGTTCAGCTCGTTAGCGGAAACAAATGTATTTTTTTTTTAGGCCTTAGTTGAAGAGATCTCGCAGAGCCTTTCGCTGGCTGAAATATTGTGCCATTGACTCATTGAGATGATAAAAATGTGGCTCTTGAAATTAGGAAAAATGTCACATGGCAAATTTAATGCTGTGGGAAACAAAACTACAGTACTAGTACCTTTTATATATAGCCTGGAAAAATGTATTGAAGTGATAGAGATTATTGCCTTAGATAGAAAGGCCTCCTCTTTTACTGTGAAGAAAGTTTGCTGTTAGATTTATCTTGATCATAATCGATAAATGCAAATTTATTCCTTCAGTTTTTGCATATACATTTTGTATTACTGGGTTGATAAAATGAATAGAGGCAGTTCTTGACTAGGGACGGGCACGTTACTGGAACAATCAGTGGAACAATCACTATTTTTTGTTTAGGCCTAAATTATAAGATTGACAGCACATAAAGTGATAGTACCTGAAGAGAAATGAACTGCCTGAACACATTCCCTGGATCTTGAAGATTGATATTTCTGACAACACAACAAACAATATACTGTCTGACTGACATCACAGGTGGTAGAACTCTTATTGTGGTCCCCTGTGCTTCTTCATAGTGAACAATATCAATTCTATTTTTGGCTATCTCTTCATCATCGTCATGCTTTCCTTTCTTCTTATTCTTGGACTTTTTGTTGCCACCAGATTTCTTTCCACTTTCTTTTTCTTTCTTTTTTAATTGCGTTGATAAATATTCTATGACTGGTTTCGCCCCACACTGCTCAATAAGCTTTTTGAGTCGTTTATCTTTGAGGTTATTTCCCGTTAAAGTTAACTCTTTTAACTTATTACATCTGCTCAATTCTGGAGGTATTTCAAGTATTTTATTGTCTGATAAATTCAATATATTCAAATGAGCTAAGTTTGATAAATCTTCTGGAATATCTCCAATACAATTATTACTTGCATTTATGGTACTGAGATGAGCTAAATTAGAACTGCAAACACCATCGGGTAAATCTGTCAGACTGTTGTGAGAAAGATTAATGAAGTGCAATCTTTCCATTGCTGAAACAGAAGGGAAACCGTCAAGTTTATTGCAATTGAAGTTCATGGTCTCCAATGAAGATAACCCGGATATATTCTCGGGAACATTAACTATAAGATTATTTGAGACATCGAGTAACTTTAGTTTCTCCAACTTTCCAATGCATTCAGGAAGCGTATCCAGTTGATTATTGTGCAATACTAAGGAAGTGAGGTTCCCTAATTTCGCGATACCATCTCCAATGTCTTGTAAGCAAGTTCTCGTCAATGACAAGAAATTCAAACTTGATAAACTGAAAATACTCTTGTCCAGCCCCTTTTCTTCAACTCGCTTCGATATATCTTGTCCATTTAGCGTTAATTCTCGTCTATTTTCTGTTCTGCAAACTTCAATTTCTGGCCACACGTTTGCCATGATGAAATTTGTTGCGAACGATGTGCGAACACTTGGTCTCAACTAACAGAGACGCGCATAAAGCGGTACACGCATTATGAATTATATTTGGATGTGCAGTCAGGGACCTGTAGGCCAAGTACGTTAATCAAAAAAAAAAGTACGGTTGTAGGCCAACGTACGTTGTGACGGCTTTGGGGGGGGGGGGTGGGGTGTCAAATGTTTTCTGATACAACGTGAGTTTAAAATTTCGATTTTCCAAACAGTATGGCATAAGTTCCCATAGTTTAAACGGGTAGAATATAATCTCTACGTGAGTAGCCAGAATAGTAATTCACGACATGGTCTAATAATTGTCGACCCAATCCTATATGCTATATAAGAGAGAGAAATATATTCAGCACATGCTTTGGAAACAGACAATCTTACATTTTACTACCATATACATGTATATAGGCTTGAAATACAAGGCATCTTAACATAATTATTATTTATTATATTATTGTTATTATGTTCCTGTTACTATAGATACAATTTTGAAATAACCACCAAAGTTGGATCATTAATATCGTCTCTAGATAGACTCAGACATATTCGTGTCAATACCAACTGAAATTAAACACACGCTAGGAAAATTGTGATTAAATGAAAGTTTGCATCCGAGTGTGAATACTCGTATGTACGTCCTTATACATGCAGTGAATTATTATATGATCGTATGCGTGCATGTTTGCTTGTGTGTGCTTGCCCTGTCCACATTTATATATGTGTATATATGTATATGTGTGTGTATGTATATATATATATATATTCTTTATTTCCTCCATTCATGGAGATATTTAGAGAATGCATACAATTAATATAAATTATAAGAACATAAACAGGTAACAAAAGTCAACATATTTACAGTCATCATCTAAGGGGGGGGGGTGCGCGCGTGTGTGTCTATGACTGCGTACATGTCTGTACATCCGTCCGCTCGTCAGTGTATGTATGTATATCTGTTCGCCTGCATGTGTCCGCATACCTGCCAATCGACATAGCTGTATGCGTATATGTACATTGTATGTCTGTCGCTCTGACTTTGATTTCTTTCTGAATATGTATTCATTTGTATATGCCTTCTTCACCTGTTCATCCCACTTGTGTAAATATTTGTATTATGATGTTTAATGTTTGATAAGCTCTTCGTGTAACGGAGGAAAATAAAGGATATATATATATATATATCGCGCATCGAAAAAAAGATAGCGATGCTGGAAAAAGTTGCTGGAGAAATATACGTCGAGATTGGCAATAGACTTATTTAGTTTAAAAAATGGTCGTCTATTGGAAAAAAATTTACTTTAGGAGGCTTTAAGTTTTGAAATCGCCAACAGTTGAAAAATATCAACCCATTACAAAGAGATGAAAATGGAGAATTTCCATAACTTGGATTGTTTTTATCTGCTAAATTCTAAGGGTTGACATGCAGTGCGCTTAGAAATTTTAAGCTGGACATCCCCCAACAATTAAATTTAATAGCAACCACAAAAATGTTAGGGTCACATCTCCAAGTTCTATTTGATATATTATAGAATGTGAAAACGTATTTCCAATTGCAAAAACTAAGAATTTATTGGACAATGTTCAAAATTCATATTATAGAATGTTAAAAGGAATAATTTTAGTTGGGATATTATAAGCATAATACTTAATTATTCCCCGCCCAGCGACTACCCTGCTTTCCGAATTCCGGCATTGAATCATTGCTAAGTGTATTGTGCGATAAACATATAAGTCTTAAGTGTTGGTGTCTGTAATCTTTTTGTCAGAAACAAATGTTTGATGTTCTGAGAGTGAGCAAATTATGTGCGTTGAATAATGTGTGTTAATGAAGCTGAATGTAATGTAATGTATACACACGATTTGTCTCAATCCCGCCATAACAAATTGTGTACTCAACTGATGGCCCGAAATTTGAGGAAACTTATGTGAGTAACAAATTGTGTACTCAACTGAGACGTTATTTCGCTAAAATCCGATTCAGATTCTGGATTCAGATTACAGATTGGTCCCCGTACGACTTGGTTCGGCAAAAGAACAGACCAGAAATTGGCAGAATCAGTAAACGAACAGACCGTAATCTCAATTTCGTGGTAATCCGATTGGGATTCGGATTCCGATTACGGACTCAAATGTTCGTAATGTAAACAAACCGAGATTTCGCCACCTCAGAGTTTAAAAACACAATAAAACATAAGAATCCGTCTCTTGTGTACAAATTATTGCAGAATATAAACGATCTATATCAAAGAATTTTAAATGCGGAGACAAATTTGTTTTATTGAATGTAAACTGGGAGAATATTACCGTACTGAAATTAGCCAAATAATAACGCTATTGATAGTAACGCTGGGGGAGCACTTCGGTTGATGGCGAAGCAATTGCAAATCATGGTTGATTGTCACTTTCATATGTCCATTTCATAATTCCATCCTTAAAATACCGCCCGAACGCATGTCGATTTCGAATTCGGCGGATACGTCACCATTGACCGAATTCATATGAACCTGCATGGATATGTCTTCTGCTGTGTTCGTTATTATAATGTTTCTTCTTATTCAAGAAATAGTAGGATTATATGGTATCGATGGATTATCAGATACACGTATGTACTATCATCTAGTCTTAAAGTTATAGCAATTTCATGTTTAACATGTTTTGTTTCGTTAAATGCAGTCGTTTTGCACAATAGTCTATGTATAGACAACAGACACATGTTCTAGTGACGTGGCTAGAAGTTTCCTCAAATTTCGGGCCAACTGCACCCCCCCCCCATTGAACCAAACATCAATCTCACAGGTTCGCAGAATTCAATTTGCTCCCCTTGGAAATATCCAATCTGACAAACACTAAGATTGGAAAATTACCAACTTTTACTGGTTGAAAAAAATCAAACAATGAGAACAATGCCAACCTATATATGGTGTCAAATTAATGTCCAACTAATGTTGTGTCATGCATGAAATTTCCGACTGCTGGAATGTACCAAAGTTTAGTTTAGATATATTTATTTCAAATATATGTCAAATTTAGATAACACATGATATATAACACATACATTTGTTTATACATACAAAGGAATTGGGGGACAAGTACTGACTCACTTAAGGGTACCCCCTCTCCCATATGTTATTACACTAAAAAAAAAAAAATTAGTAATAGCAAAGCAACATGACTACCAAAAACAAGTTGAACATATATACAGATCACTGGACACCCCCTCTCCCGAGTTAGTCATAAGTTTGTATATGTATTTATTTAAAATCGGGTTTGTTTATTGCGGTTGTTGGCTTGTACGTATCATTATTTGAAACAGTTAGTCAAAATAATCCTGATTTTCCTCACGTATGAATGACTGAACAGCTTAGCAAATTGTACCAAAGTTCGGAGTGGGGGTCGAGACACCCAATCAACCCCTGTCGTCGCGTCCCTGTTCAACTGGCAAGTTCCGTGTGTTCTTCACAACATCTTCGGAATTTGATTCAGGAGGCCTAGAGCTGTCACGTTTAGATATGCTTGCCATCATCAATAAACACACTTTAACTTGAAAAAAAAGATGCGATTAAGTCGGATTGGCAGCAAATTATGTGCCGTGTATATACACATAGAAGAAAAGCATGACTTTCACAACAAACATGAACTTTATAAATATAAGATACAAATGATACTTGTGTCAAATACATGAGCCATGTTTGACGCTGGGAGAACATTAAACATAGTTTCGGAGACCACGTGGATTTCAAAATCTGACCTAGAATCGGGAATTAGCCCCGCCCCCGTAATCGGCTTCGGATTCTCAATCCGGATTTTAGCGAAATTACGACTCTGGAGATCCGTGAACTCGAACAACGGTTGAGAACTCGAACAACGGTTAATATTGACGGACGGAAAGTGTAATATTTATGATATATACCCATGCAATGTGCCATAATTCAAATATTTTCCGAGTTCATTGTGTGTGTATATAATGGTTATATTGCATGATCGTCAAAACTCCAGTGTTTAATCAAATTTGTTTGTATTTATGGGCTGATAAATGAAAAATATTCCTCCGACACGAGCATATTTTCTTGTTTAATGGAACTCTACACAGTCGCCTGTTGACCCGGATAAAAACCTCCACCCATATATTGTACAGCAAACATATCCTCCTCGATATTCACATGCCCAGCGTTACGCGTGAAAGTGGGTCACCGACGAAAACCCGACATAATCAACTCGAGGGTTGAAGCTCGGAATGAACTCGTACACCGGTTACTCAAAAATGGTTTAAACCACGCACATCGGTTTTCGATACCACGCGCATAGGTTAAGCTTCCAATGGAATGTTCTGCAAAGTAAATCCTGCTGACGAAATTTGATGGCTAAATGGTCCATGTTAGTTGAAACCCCATCTATAACATATTTCATGCATTATAGTATGCCATCAACCGACTATTGTTGTTATATAGCACATAGTTTTATTTCCCCAAATGAACAACCAAATACAACTTGTGATATTTTGAAGCAGTATTCTGCATCCTTCCTTTAGCATAAACATGTGTAGAATGAAACCATGGAATAGAATCGTATAAATTGTTAAAAGCTCAATGTGATTATATTACCACACTCAGACTTTAATCTGAAATAATATCATCTCTGTGAATTAAATACTATTATATATGGACAAAAACAAGTATATGCACACTTTATATAGCTTAGCACTCGTATATCATAGCGCGGAACGGAGGCGCCTGTCTTATTTCTTAAGCTGCGTTCACGTACATGCGTTTAACACATGCGTTTAAGTTACGCACGCGGTGCGTACACCTTTCACATAAGTGCGTTGAACTATCCGTTAGCTTTCCGCATAATGCAAGCGTTTCACACCCATGCAATGCATTTAGCTCCATTCGCTTGTTAAAAATGTATTCATCAAAAGATGTAACCTTGTATATATGTAGAGTCAATATCCCGAGCAGTTGTGGGCCGAGAATACTTTGTCTAATTATATTGTAGAATAATCTAGTCTAATATAACAAAAGACACTTTACAACGGCATCAACTGTAGCATTGTAGTTTACCCTATAGTATGTACTTTCCATGGTAGTACAATGGTAGTTATCACTTTACCGTGGTAATACCATGCTGGGTAGTATACCATACTACAATGCATGGTAGTACCAACTGTAACCAAAAGCATGGTAGAGTACTTTAGTACAGTGCCATGGTATAGTACATGCATGGTATATATCAATTTAACGTGGTTGTACCATGGTAGTATACCGTGGTAGTACTATACTGACATGGTAGTACCAAACCGCCATTATAGTAGCATGGTAAAGTAGGCCCCTACCCTAGTAGAGTTCCAATGTATCATGGTAGTAACATGGTAAATGTCAATTATCGTACCATGTTAGTGCGACACTACCATGGTAGTACCACGGTAGTACCATGATAGTACCACGATATAGTACCATTGTAGTAACTAGTCATGGTATTACAATTGTGCTCTTTTATATGGGAGTCTTGATCTCGTCACATAAATTTGTGCATTTCTGGGCATCGCGCAATGCATTCACACACCAATTTACTGACTGTTTAGTAAAGTTGTCCACTAAAATTAACGGACGTCTTTTTATGCAGTTATGTGAAAGGCCCAGTGCTGACTCTATTGTTTAAACCAATACGCATTGTGTGCGCATAACACTGAAACCCCTTAGGTATATACTCTATGTCGACCATTTTATGGAGGTTTAATATGTTTTTATAATATTGAAAACCGGTGTGCGTGTTATTAAACATGTTTGCTTAACCGAAGTGCGTGGTGTTCGAAACCGTTGTACGAGTTCTTGCAGAAATAATACTGGATTTCAAAATGCATACCGTATATATACCTTTCACCTTGTTATAACAACTGGGTTCAACATATAAGTATGCTGAGATGCTAGCCTATATGGAGACACATAACATACATTCAGAGAACAGCCGACAGGGTCTCACCTAACGATTGAAATCGTAAACTTGGAAATTATTCAAGAAATAAGGTATATAAATCTCTTTTGTGACACGATTAAGACATTGTTTCGGCAATGGATTACTTCTTCCGATAGATGGTTCATTCTCACACGTTTTTTAATTAATCTGATATGGATAATATCATTGTTTTGTTTAATACTCATCGATTTTGTGCAGTAGCTTCGACGTGAAAATTAAAAAAATGACCGTTGTATTTAGTTCGCGTAACCGGTAATCGAGTTCACGGATCTCCAGTGTGCTTATTGTCTCTCCTAAACATTGAATTACATCTATATATAAAATACCGTAGCATTATCTCACGAGTGTCCCTTAATTGGGAATTAGTCTCAGAGCCATGTTTTATATTAAGGGGCAAGGCAAGTAATTGTCAACTTTTTATATGGTAGAACATGAAAAAGTATTTCCAATTGTAAAAAACTGTAAGAAATTGCTCAAAATTCATATTATAGAATATTAAAAGGTTTATTTTTAGTTGCCGACTTTTATGTCACGGAACGGGAACAAGTATTTCCAATTGTAAAAAAGTATAGACGTTATTTGCAATCGTAAAAGCCCTATATGTATAGGACATGCACACCACTCGCAAATTATATTGTTTAACTTTAATGCTATATATGTTAAAAAAAGGTTAGAGAACAAAATTAAATTCATTTGATATAATAAGACACTTGTTTACCTTAAAGTTCTCAAAGCTCCATTAAATTTACAAAGATAAAAACCAGGATCTTCGATACTGCACTGACATGCAAGTTACGTTTTAAATTATAATAGTTTTTAGAAGATGGAAGTTAGCACAAGTATTGGTATGTAATTGTAACCAGAAGGGGCCGCCATAAAATATATTCTAAAAACTGAGAAAGATCCCTCCCGGGCATTCTAGATACAACCAAAATTATTGTTCAATGTTATAAATGCAATTGGGATAGAAGGTTACACATAAGTGGATCGCACTTGTCCCCCAATCCCAATGCCAATTATTTGTATTGTAATAGATACTTATTAGTAATAAATATGTTTAAGCCATTCTAAATTCAGGCCGCAACCAACTGCAACCAACCGACAATACATCCCCAGCAGCTGCTCTAGCTCGCATTCAAAGATTCCTGCAGTTTTGGATCTAACCGATTCTATTCCGATTTTTAAAACGTTTGTGTAGCTTTATAGCGAAAAAGAACTGTACGGACAGAAAGGTGGTGTGCTGAACCCGTGATGAGTTCATTGTTTCTCACAGACCACAACAAGAAAACCATAGTCAGAAATGGTAACGCCACCAAGATCGTATTATTAGCCATAAATATAAATAATAATACAATTATTCTATAAACTAGCTTTCAAATTTTATGCGGGAAATTTGCGTACTTCCATATTTCAAGTTTTCCCGTTTCTCGTGGCATACATTACTTTCATCAAACTGTCTTCTTTATTACACAAGCTGATAGGCCCGACTTCACCCGGGCTGTTTCCCATCTGCTTTCCGGTGAAAGGTGCGATTTGACCTTCAATTGACTATTTCGAAAGTCAAGGTCAGGTCAGGGTCATGATTTGTCCAGTCCAAAACACCCCCACCCGTAGAAAACTACCCATAGGTATCAAATTTCGTCGAAATCCGTCCGTTTTACCCAACTTGACCTTTAATTAACAATTTTGAAGGTCAAGGTAAGGTCAGAGTCATGATTTGACCCGTCCAAAACACCCCCCCCCCCCGACAAAAGTACCCATAGGTATCAAATTTCGTTTTATCCGAGTTGACCTTTGATTGGCCATATTGAAGGTCAAGGTCAGGCCGAGGTCACGATTTGACCCGTTCAAAACTCTCCTCGGACCAAAGTATCCCTAGGTATCAAATTTCGCCGAAATTTGTCCGTTTTACCCAAATTGACCTTGCATTGACAGTTTTAATGGTCAAGGTCAGGTCGGGGTCACGATTTGACCCGTTCAAAACACTTCCCGGACACAAATACCCATAAGTATCAAATTACGTTGAATTCTATGGAAAGCCGAGGAGGACATGTTGGTTGCTAATTGCTAGATATACGACGCGGTATATTGAAGGTGTTTCAAACTAGGAGATAGAAGTATTCTGCCTTTCAAATGGTGATGAATTATAGTAGTTTATTCAAATTTTATGGCATAAATTGTTATTAAAACCGTATATACTATAAAAAATTAATGACTCGAAAATTAAGTGGGCCTTTAAACAAAGTCACAATTGCATTTAGGCTCATCTCATACTCGTCCATTCAGCGATATTCTACTGCGCAGTTTGTTATAGCCTCCAGTATTTATTGAGCGTTATACCCCCAACTGTTATAATTCGCCTTTAGCAGGCGTACTCTTGCCTCAGATTATTGAGATATTAGGTCACACATAATCACATTAAATCGCATCGTAACATAGCAATTGTGTGGGCTCCTTGGCGTGAATATGTAATGAGAAATAAGGTCATACGTAATGACATTAAACTCAAGAAAACCCTCGAAAACAAAACAAAATCACATTTAATGTTTTACGTTATTTCCTTCATAAAAAGAATCTTCGTGATAATGAACCCTCTC
Source organism: Siphonodentalium dalli (assembly GCA_032622095.1). NCBI lineage: Eukaryota > Metazoa > Mollusca > Scaphopoda > Gadilida > Siphonodentaliidae > Siphonodentalium > Siphonodentalium dalli. The sequence goes on along the minus strand of CP136064.1, from coordinate 288,462,084 downwards.
GTTACTTTAGAATATAGAATTAACCTTAAAATAAAAAAAATCTTTGGAACACAGAACCTTCGGAATAACGAACCTTCGGATTGGTGAACCTTCGGAATAGCGAACATTCAGAGAAATTTCGGAATAGTGGACCTTCGGGATAGTGAACCTTCGGAATAGAGACATGCCCCCCAATATTCATATTATATGCCCAGAGTTCAAAGGTATGGACCCATAAAATTCTAAACTTGGCCCTTAAAATATTGAACTCCAAATTGGAGCACACACAGAACACCACTTAAGTCAACTGAACCTATGTCATGTCCCAATGCGGGAGGGTCCATATATACCACAACATTCATAGTATATGCCAAGAATTCAAAGGTATGGGCCCACGTAATGACATAAAATCTCAAGAAAACCAGCGAAAACAAAACAAAATCACATTTAATGTTCTAAGTTAAGTTATTTCCTCCTGTATCTGTATCGGTGTGCGCGCATGATCAGTTCGGATGTGAGCGCACACTCCATATAAAGAATCTTTGTGAAAATGAACCCTCTCAAATTAGTCTCAATACTTTAAAATATAGAATTAACCTAAAAATAACAAAAACCTTCGGAATAGAGAACCTTCGGAATAGCGGACCTTCGGGATAGCAAACCTTCATAATAGAAGCATGTCTCCACAATTACACCGGTGACGTAAACACATGTGCCAATCTTAGTTGTACTCTCGTAATTATCGGTACGATGAAACGGTGACGGAATCTGACGAGGTTTGCCGAATGTACAATCACCCAGTGAATTATCGATCGACCATGCGATATCAAAAAACCAAAAGCTAGAAACACCACACTACGGTGGCGTAATAATCGCCATATTTTGGTTACTGAGCCAGAAAGTCCGTAGTTAAGAAATTACTCCGACTCTTTTCCGATTTCGTTGTTCAGATCAGGATCTAACAAGCTATTTATGTTCCGACTCTAACTTGATCAATACATTTTATTCGCCCTGTTTTCGCTCCCACTTCGATTGGCTATGTTATACATGTATGAGCCGGAATGCGTATGTTATACATGTGTGAGCCGGAATGCGTATAAATATGTAAAGGTCCTTAGGACTGACCATTTTGAAATATATTGTCAAATTTGATGTTTTTATTTTTTTGCAAACTGTCAAAAGTCATATGGGGAACATCTATATGATCTATTTTCAACATAATTATATACTTATGTCTGTTGTTCGCTGTCGAAATTGGGGCAGCTATATTATAACATGCAGAGACTTACTTCTTCTTCTTTGCACTCACATATGAGTCACCTCCTTTAGAAGTAACCAGGTAGTTAAAATATAGGTCAAGTATGTACATCCAGATGGGGTTCATATGTACAAGTTTTCCACGAAACCAGCTTGAGATCTGTTAAATTAAAGACTGAATAAAATAGTTATGTGTGTGCTTGGATTCCATTAATCATTTTGCGAGTTCATGTTTCTCTGGCAATGTCGATGAATCTCTTCTGTCTGGCGAAGTGCATCAGGTAGCAGTATCGATTGGCTGCCAGGTTAAACATACTGCTGATTGTTTTAATGGAAGGATCCAATTTAGTGACATCTAAGATGGCTTGTGTCTTCTGCTGATCATCGAGTCGAGCAAAATCGGCAGAGAATAGTAGTTGGTATTCATGTGTAAGCAGAGTTGTTACTTTTTCTCTGGTATCTTTTAGAGTTGAGCAGGTCAGAAGAAAGTGTAGTCCAAGTCTTCTCGTACTAAAACCGGCTAAGATATTGGGATGGAGGTGCCGGTCTTTAGTCCAAGCCCGCTTCTATACCAATCCTATCACACGAGTTACGCCCACGATCTGTGGCGGGAATCTGTGGTGTATTTTACTCGATTTACCTAATGAATCAATACATTATGCTATATACATCGGAAAGAGAGACATCTTATGGTCATAATGGTGTATAATAATCTAACTTTCATGTTAAATTACGCATAGAATATTCCGGTTGATTGTCACCAACATCGCTGTTTTTTCTGTTTGTTTACTTAACTGAAAGCCGAACTCAGGTTCTGAAGAACTTCGGCATTGTCCGGTGTTTGTTCTGAGTATTCTAGTTTCCGTTTCTATATATAGCGCGGGGTTTTCCGAACAAAATAGCGAAAACCGATCGCCGCAAAGTCCAGTTTCCAATGTGCTTTGAGAACAATTCCCGCACTAAAAACTTAATGACATAATGGAGGATCAGAAAGGTAGTTTTGTTGACAATTTTCGCAAGCAACTTGTCAAAATTGGAGCAAATTAAAACTCTTGTGTCTGACTTGCCATGCGTGTGATTTTCATCCATGTGCATTTTGACTTTTGTGTTGATAAAATAATCGGAGAACCGAATCACACAGTTTCGAAATATAGTTCTTCCGTTTTAGTGGGACTTTTCAAACTTAAGGTTAAAAATTTATACAACTTTTGTTTGATTTTTTGTGTGCTTAACAAGAGCAGTATATTGCTCTGTTCGCTTAGTATATATCTTAATTTCGCTGAAGTCCACCAAATGTGGGAAATGTAGCACCATATTATTTATTCTAATGGTCGTTGTGTTTACACTGTTTTAAACTTTGATTGTAATTCCCCGTAATTTATTTAATGTATTACATTTATATCTTCAATGTTTAATTAATCTATTTATTTTTTATTTATTGACACACATAATTACGATTACAATGGAGAATTCATCGTAATTTGCGTTGTCAGTCGAAAATCTACGGAATATTTTCAACGGAAAATGCCGAACACAGTTCGCGAGGTCAACTGAGTTCGCATACTTTTAAAAATTTGTAAACATTGCGGTAAATGTCTCTTTTCGCATTAAATTACCGCTTTCAATTCACAACTGATGTGGGTTTCAGATCAAATAGCATGTCTTCTGCGGAAAATATCCGTTTATTGTCGCAATTGTGATATTTTATTTCATATAATTGTGGTTTTATTTGAGCGGGTCACTAACGCTTAAGTCGTGTCATAAGACTGCATGGGCCTGGAACTCGGACTAAAGACCGGCACCCCCATCCCAATATCTTAGCCGGTTTTAGTACGAGAAGACTTGGACTAAAGGAAGTGATGTATGTCCTCGTCTTCTTCTCTACAAAGTCTGCATACGGTTCCATTCTTTGTCTTGGTGAAATGACGGCTTTCTAAGTTGTAGGTCATTGTTGCTAATTGTAGTCGAATAGCAAGCATTGCAGCTGCTTTTTCTGGATTTATGTCAGCTTTAAGTATTGGATGTGGTTTACCAGGTTGGAAAGCGTGAGTACGTACGGTATTCAGGTGTATGAGGCTTATATCGAGATGCTGGCTTGCTCAGAAATTTTGTTTGTCCAGTATTTGGAAACAGCATTTTTAGTCATGTTTTTCCATTGTGTTTTGGAGAATGGGCTCTGATGTAGATCTCTTGCATTTGGTAGGTCATATTTCAGCATCAGTCTACTTGTAGCTACAAACCAGCTGGAGCTGTCGGCAGATTTCATTGTGGTTTGACATTCAGCAATCAGTTCTGTTTTTCAAGGTTGTTATCAGTTTGTGTACAGACGTTGTAGTATAGGCAGAGTATCCGGATGTCTAGCTGTGCTTCAATAGGGAGTATTCCAGAGATGATGTAGGTAGCGACAAGATCAGCTGCTCTGGTTGTGTAGCGACATTATTCTCTTAAGCGTTTTTTTTCTGGAACATCTCAAGGTTAAGTAGGTTGGATCCTTGAGGTTGTAGGACGTCACAACCATACAGCAGTACAGGAACAATGTAAGTCTGGTATAGATGTAAACAGCTGATGGGATCAAGACCATTAACTCCGTGAAAACCCTACCGGCATGAGGCTGTAAGCTGTTCGCCTAGCTTTTTTGATGTTATTACCAACTGTTTCTCTTGTCGTCTTTACAATGCTGGTGGATCGGATTATTGCCAAACGTGGAGCAGTCTCCGCAGTCGGCATAATGGCACCTTGTATTATTCCAGGACTGGTGTAATTGCTGTTTTTTTTAGTTTGGTTGAGCGGATTGATTTCGACTGTTACGCTCTTCTGGGGTTGCAATTTATATATGTGGATTTGGCTATAGTGATGCGCACAGAGACGCTATTAGGTCTTCCATTAAAATCAGAATACGGGATAATAAGCTCTCGTGCAGTTGAAGATGGAAGTCATAAACACATAGATCAGAATGATGATAAATACAAGACCATCGATTTCAATGATATAATATGTCCTATATGCAATGATGATTTTGAAGAGTATTTTAAGCATTTCTCAGAGGAGGCGATAGAAGTTAATATAAATACAATTTGTATTCTGGGTATCCTCTGCATGAAATTTACGAAATTCGAAACTCCATGATAAATGGAAATTAAACTTAAATTTTTCTTTTCACACTGCACTAATTATTACTTTATTATATATATTATGATTATTATGGAGCATCTTCTGAAGGAAATAATAAGGTTCTCAACGACTTAAATAAGCATATATATATACACACACCGGTAACCACAAGATGAACATGCCATGATGGCAACTATTATTGTTTCAGACGTCTGAACTATCCAAATTTGTAACAATATCATGTATTCCCATGATATGGCTAAGCACAGCTATCCTAAGTACTATGTACATCTACCTTCAGAAGATTCTCACATTCACATTGTATGTACCGTAGGCCATATATTAGGCTTATAAGTTTTATTTCATTCATCACATGTATACGTGTTCACAACTTTATTTAAAATTATTTTGTGTTATTTTTATAACATTTATTGCTGCCACTTCGTAAGGCAGATCAAGACAAAGTAATTTTATTATAGCAATTTAGCGAGCGCGCCAAAATTGTAACTCACATTCTTAGCCAATGAAAATAGATAACACATATAATGACGTCATGCAACCATGCCTATTATTAGAAAGCATAACCGATGTAATAGACTTATTTATAGATCACAAATAATGACGTCACGCCAACATGCATATTCATGAGAAGGCGCCACCAATGTAATAGTCTTTTTTATAGAGTTATCTCGCTTAGATTAATATGAACCCTAGTCACGGAATTACTCGATTTGTAGACAAATAGAATCCATTTGTTATTATTGTTAAAATATTATTATTTTATTGGTGTATATAATTTTTTTTTTTGTAAATAAAGTTTATTTGTGCATAAATGTCATATTAACAGAGCACCGGGTCCGGTCAACAGGAAAACCTATATAAGAACCAATATTATGCCCATCATATATAGCATTTCTGGATGCCAAATCTGCATTTGATGTAGTTGTACATGATAATCTTCTCAATAAACTCTTTTATATAGGTGTCGAAGACCATGAATGGATGATGATTAAGAAACTGTATGATAATGCAACTACAGCTGTTAAATGGCAGAACCAACTTTCACAACGCTTCATCGATCACCAATGGGTACGTCAAGGTGAAGTGTTGAGTGCTGACCTCTACAAAGTATATATAAATGACCTTCTGTACCGTCTATCTCTTTCGGATTGCACAACATATATTGGTCCAGCCAACGTTACCTCCCCAACATGTGCAGATGATGTAACTCTTCTCAGTAACTGTCCACTGAAACTTCAACATCTGGTCGACATCTGCTACGATTATAGCCGTAAGGAAGGCTACCTACTTCAAAAGAAAAAGAGTGTCATCCTTCAAGTAAAGACCTCCAATCAGCCTGAAATAATTTATCCACCACTTAACATTAACGGTGCTGACATGCCAACAGTTGAGAGCACTTCGCATATGGGTATCACAAGAACATGGAATAATCAATCCCAGACAGCAGTGGATGAGAATATAAAGAGGGCTACAAAAGCTGCATATGCACTGATGGGAGCAGGTCTCCATGGTGAAAATGGTGTCGATCCAATAACAGCCTTTGCTCTGTTCAACACATACATATCCCCACTCTATTCTTATGGACTTGAGGTTATATTACCATCGGGTACACAGCTGGAGAAACTGGAGTTACATCAGAGACGACTCGCACGACAACTGCTATCTCTACCGAACAATGCTGCAAAACCAGCTATCTACATTTTATCAGGACTACTACCTATCGAAGCTATCATTCACAAGAAAGCAATTGGATTATTCACCAACATATGCCGACTTCCTGAGAAATCCTGCGAACGACAGTTGGCACAAAGACAACTTGACAGTAAAGAATTGCTTCTTATGTACAACCTACCAGAACCTCTATATATGCTCCATAATCCTTCACCAAAATTACATACGAAGATGATAATCAATAAAGCGGTGAACAAGCATTGGCGACAACTTATTCTCAATGAAGCTATCCTGTATCCCTCACTCAACCATCTCTCTAAGATCTATCACCCTGGAACCTGTCATCCAGTTATTCAGACTTGTCAGCTCAGTAGCCGTGATTATACACGAATACCTGTCAAAGCAAAAATTGTTACCGGTACCTACACGCTCCAGTCAAACCGTGCCAAGTACAACAAGAATGAAGTAGACCCTACGTGCCAGCTCTGTCGAAAAGCACCTGAGACGTTGGAACACTTCCTTATTAACTGTAATGCATTATATGGAGCACGCAGCGCTGCCCTTTCGAAACTTGAGGATGCAGTACTAAAAGAACACCAGCTTGGAAACCCCATAACTAATCACAGTCTATTGCAGCTGATTATTGATCCCAGTGCAGCTACCAACGATATTTCAAAAGCTGGTCTTACTGATTTACACTTCCACTCACGGAGACTGACATATAATCTACATAGAGAGAGATATAATAAGCTTCAACTGTTTTCAAAGAAGACGAAGTGACACCCCCAGATTTAACTGATATTTTATCCAGAAGTTTTCTTAGAACTGATATACCGGCATGCTGCCAATCTTAAATGTACATATACACATGTTATGTATATACACAATGGTGATGGTTTTTATGAATATTCAACTGTACGAATAACCACGACAGACTGTCGGTGTGCCTTTGAAGGCAGAATCTCCAGATAGGTAACAGGTAACAGGTAATAGTCAAAATTAGAAAAACACGTGATCATATACAAGGTGAAATAAGAAAAATGAAACAACATAATCATAGCTGTTGTTAGATTCAACCAAATAATTAAAGATTCAATTGCTAACTATTGTGGCATTCAGAACAAATACCGTGTTTTCTATGGAATAAACCGACTTACTGTCTTCATTGTGACATTTTATCACATTCATTTGTTATTTTAGATGAGCGGGTAATTAATGTTTGAACTATATAATTGAATTGAATTGAAATGTATCCGGCGAAGACTTCTAACCCAATAGGTATAGTACCTGTCATTTTCAGGTGGGTGTTTATTTTTTTTATTTTTTTTTTGTAATTTAAGCAGTTTAGTTTATTATTTTTTAGATATTATTTTTTTTACTCATTTAAGGGAGGATGATCCTTTTGTTGTTCGTGCGACGCAATCTCTACCATAATCAGTCATCGGCTCTCAGAGAAAGGTTAGCTAGTCTGACAGAGCTTGCGAATTTTCATGTACTAATCACTCAATAAATAGCTACGTTAGCAATGACCTGGAAGTTGAGAAAAATTTATCACATGACCTGCACGTGATATTGTTTGTAAAAAATGGGAAAACAAGGAAGTTGGGTTTTGCGTAGTGTTCAAGTTTTTCAACAATTTCAAATATCCTGACTTGTACATAAGAATCAAATATTCGGTAAGAAAATTCAGTATCTTACGGTTCAAACATGTTGTTTTTCATTCCATTAATGACAATTTAAATGCCACGAAGTACTCAAGTAGTCTTCTCAAACTCAGCAATCTCGACCGTCTTCTTCCGGAACGTCGAAATACCAAGCAGAAGAAAACTAAGGCGGAAAATGACACTTAAAGCATGTTTTGTGGTGTATAATGGAGAAATAAACCATAATAATGCAACATAACATGGTTTTATTTGACTTTTGATGACACAGCGAGCGTAAAACTAGAAAACAGTGCGGCGATCGCGAAAAACTTCAGCTTGGTATTTCGTCATTTACAGGTACTGCTTGGTTTATCAGCGATAGGTGATAATTAATTTTCGGGAACATATGGCACTGCGCGGTAGAGCCTTTGTTGCTGATTAATTATCGATGTGCGATCGCGGCTTACTCTGGCTTACCGAAAATATTTCAGGGATGTTTTGACTTTGCATTTAATGAAAAACGCCAGACTGTTGACGATAGATGACAGAGAGACTTATGACGAAATAGAGACTGATTTTCTGCATCTTTACAGAACTAACACATATTTGACAAAGACGTTATTTCCAAAATTGAAGGTGAAAGTGTTTCAACGCTCGCTGTGTCATCAAAAGTCAAATAAAACCACGTCATGTTGCATTATTATGGTTTATTTCTTCATTATACACCACAAAACATGCTTTAAGTGTCATTTTCCGCCTTAGTTTTCTTCTGCTTGGTTCTGCTTGGTACTGCTTGGTATTTCGACCCACCCTCTTCTTCGTCTTCTACTTCTTCGAGATATTAAGCCAAATCTCTTTGCAGAGTGTTTTAATCATGGCGCATGCATGAGCAAACGGTTACATATACTTGTTCTTTTTCTTATTGTTGTTGTTGCCGATATTCAACGATCAGGCCCCTTGTTATCTTTCTAATCACTGCAAACACAAAAAGATTATGAACCAAGCCAATGTTTACTGACTGAAATTAGGGTTGGGCGGTATTGATGTTTTTAAAAACCACGATTTTTCCAAAATAACACCGCGATATACGGTTTTATTGAATATTATTTTACTATTGAAAAATACCACGTAAAATCAAATTTTAAACGAGAGATATAAGACCCCGGGTTTTCGTTATAAGGGATGTAAAATTGTACACACTATCGCCAGGCAGTAAATGATAAATTATTCTCAGAATGGCAAGTGCCCATTTAATAAAGTTCCTGCCTTCTGGAATACGCAACAGCATTGAGTGCATTACAGGCTCAAGTTATCCTGATTAATCCATTGTTTACATATCAGCACACGATGCACATTCATGTTACATCATAGCTGAGCATGTGCTCATAGGTTGATGGACGACCTAGTTGAATAGGCCAAGATGGTTCATTCTGGGCTGTCTGCAGTTTATAACACAATGAATTACGGAACATTTTTAATTAACTTTTGAACACAGGAAAGATATTCCTAATTACTAGTACGGTAATCATTGAACAATATTGAAGTTCGTGAGTTTATTTGTGCAACACTAACATGTTAACTCGAGAAGGATTGAGACATGTTCATTTCCTGAGTCAAGCTTTAAGATATACCGGTAATTGAACAACAATTACTGCCGAGTCGGAAAGTTTGGACGAAGTATCGCTTCCAGGTTGGATTGGGAAGAAGATACTCCATCGCTCTACTTCAGCCCAAAATACAACCGTTGGTTACAATAAAAGACAATGGCGACTTGGGAGCGACCGATAAAGGCTGCTTTCAATCAGCGGTCCGCTAAAGTATTCAACTCAGTATTGGATTATAATTTGAAACAGTCTTTTGAGGTGATAAAATTGCGGTTGCAATATATTGAATTTTTATTTTACACACGGTTTCAATACGGTTTTTCTTTTCCAAACCGACTATAGTCAATATATTGAAATATCGCCCAGCCCTAACTGAAATTGAATATTGCCAGGTTTAAAATTAAATGCCCCATAGGAAAATTGAGGCAAAAAAGATCCTCGAAACATCAAAAGAGAAACTGACAAAGAAAAAACACCACAACTAGATCGTAGTACGACGGTAGATCATGCCAGGGAACGGGACGACTTGGGCCAGAGACAACTCGGGCTGGAATACCTGAGATGACTCGGGCACAAAACATCTTGCCCCGGCCATAATCAATGTGCAGCCAAGTTATTTTATGTGAATTGTGCCATCTTCCATCACCAAGAAGTATAGCATTTCCGAGTCAGAGACACTCGGGCTAAAGCAGTGTCATTTTATATACCATACCAAAACCTAAACCTCCATTTTAATAATCATACTCCTGTGTATAGTCACTTGGAGGGGCCTCATTGACTATCACTGTTCAGCCTCGTTGGCAAATCCTTGCTACACCCATTTAACTCTGTCAGATATTTATTCTGAGGAATGGGGCTAAAATTTCTGGGGCAGCTTTGGGTATTATTTGGCTTCAAGTACATCTAATCAGCAAGTAGTGTATTTGTCTGTGCAAAATAATGGATGTCAACTGGGCCGGTATTTTCGTCATGGGTGACCATTTTCTGACACACCTACAGCATTATACGTGTATACATGTATCATGTTCTCTGTCATTGCTGCGTGCTGGACAATAACAATATTATTACAGGGCAAACCAAAGTTACCAAACAGATAATACTTACCTGTCCATTTGCCCGGAATCTTTGGTTTAGTGCGGAGTTCTAAATTCCTGTCTCCAAAAATGACTCAAAAACTTTGAGTGCCTCGCTGGCTGCTCAGAGCAGCCTCCGATTGCTCAGAGCGGCCTTCGATCGATTAACTCAAATGTAGTACCACAGACTCATTCCATAGGTTATAAATGCAATTGTCTGTTCAGTTTAACTTTCCGTATTAAATGCATGCAACTTATTAACACAACCTTTTTATTTCCCCTATTGTTTGGAGTAATCTCAGGATTCATACAAGTTTTAGCTCAGTTTTAAATTCCTGCTCCGATGGCTGCATGAAATATAGTACTGCATGAATTTAAAGTGATGTTAAACACTCCAGTTGAGTGATAAAACAGAAAATGCAAATAATCTTGCTTAAAGTACATTTAGTTATTTTTTACAAATATTAATCCAAATTGACAACACACATTTTCAATCTTATATATTAATTAAATGCAATGACTCTCGGTGGCGAAATCATTTATGTTAATTTATTGCCGATAGTTCCGTCCCGAATTGAGATGTAAATATTTACAATTAATTGAGCTTAGTTCAGGCAATGTTTTGTATGGAGTGGTATGGTCGATTTCATTGAAATTTATGGCAATTACTACATGTACATTCCAAAGGTTGGCATAGCCCCCGAGTGCTGACTTATCAATTTCAATTACCCGAACAAGTTCAATTCCTTAAATGTGCTTTTCATTTCATTGAGTTTTCATTTCCCTATATATCCTCAAACACTAAGGGGCTGAGACTATTTAATTAGTAAACATTATGTAAAACAAAGTAAATTCAGGAATGAAAGAAATACCGAATTTCTATTGTTTGTGGACCAGAAGCATGTAGTCAAACGGACGAAGGTACGGATGAAGATTGATAACTCTAAAATCAAGTGGTATTAATAATAACCACTTGATTTTAGAGTTATCCATCTTCAACCGCACCTTCGTCCATTTGACAACATGCTTCTGGTCCACAAACAATAGAAATAGCAAACTTCAAACATCGATATCTAATCACCCTGAGCTTTGATGGGTGGGTTCCTCGACTCGAATCAAATATTTTTTACCCCCGAAGCCAAAGAAATAGTAATTTAGTAGCGTCTGATCGGAGTGAGTACCTTTAATCTGATTTAATTTCCTATTTTTCTGTGGTAGGTCCCAAAAAGTTGGCCCGGAAAAAATAAAAATATTGTACAATTGTTTGTTGCAGTATTTTTCACCACGGGCTTAAAAAGTTTTGTTATTTCATATAAATATTGTGAAAAATGTTGTATGATGGGATCTGTAATCAGGCTATTCAATTTTTGTTGCCTCAACTAGTTTTATTAGCCTGCATGTGAATTCAATGCGGTAGATATTATTTTCTCAAATACATTCTGGGTTTAGTACGGAACCACAGTGGATATAAGGCACTAGTATGAGTGGGTCTTAGGGGCCAAATAAACTCATTAACTATATTTATTTTTTTTGTCTTCACAGGTAAAAGTTTATCTTCAAAACTGGATTCGGTGATTCATGATTTTCATCGTGAGAAGCGACAACCGAAAAATGTAACTGCTAACAGTTTTACATTTGTATTACTTTGATTCACTGAGAAAATGGCATCGAATGAGCGGACGAGGCTCGTTTCAAGGTCATCCGAAAACGGAGATGACAACGCAGGTTTACGACGACTGAAGTGCACGTGTGCCTGCATACTGATATGTCTCATGTTGGAGCGGATCGCTTTCTACAGCATCACTGGAAACCTAGTGTTATTCATGAACGGCGACCCTCTAGGATGGATGTCAGCAAATGCCCTAAATGTCTCGTTCTTCTTCCTTGGAATATCCTTCATGATGTCATTATTTGGCGGATGGATCGCTGATTCATTTCTCGGAAGGTTTAAAACAATTCTCATAGGCTTCCTGGTTTACATTTTCGGTTTTGTTTCCCTGATCCTTGTTTCCGACTACAAAATTGGAAAAAATGATAAAAACCAAACAACATATAATTTGTCATTTGTTTGCATTAATCACCAAAAGAGTTCAGACATTACCCCAACTCCACCGACATACATAAACGTATCCAAGGCAGCAATGACAAAGGATCCCTTCTCTGAGAACTGTGCCTGGATAATCTATCTCGGACTGTTTGTTATAGCCATCGGTGCTGGAGTGGTTAAAGCCAATATAGCTCCATTTGGTGCCGATCAGGTATAGCTACATTGTACATGTATATAACCTAAAGTAATGTGAAACACTCCGGTTGGGTGATCCAATAGAAATGGAGAATAATCTAGCTCACTGTTGTTCTTTATTAATCCAAATTGCCAACACACACCGGCATTCTGATATATTAATTAAATGCACCGACTCTGGATGGCGAAATCATTTGTTTGTCGCCGATTGTTGCGTCCCAAATCCATATGTAAATATTTACAACTGAGCGTAGTTTTGACGATGTTTTGGTATGGTTGATTTCTTTGAAATTTTCGACGATGTTAGTATTATGCTACATTCTCCAGGTTGGTATTATGCCTGAATACTAACTTAATCAGTTTCATGAACTCGAACAAGTCTATAATATGTCTTTAACCCTTTACCCAACAGAACGGCCCTGTGCCAATGCATTCTCTTATATATGCGAGTCGACCATAGGTCGCCTCGCATATATAAGAGAATGCATTGGCTTAACACATTAAAAATTATAAAATTGTTAAAGAATGTAAGAAAAAATGGTAAAAAGTGTTAAAAAAAGGATTTTTTTTTAGGCCAATGCATTCTCTTATATATGCGAGGCGACCTATGGTCGACTCGCATATATAAGAGAATGCATTGGCACAGGGCATAACTGTAACTATCACAATGTGGTCAAGGAGCCGGTTCCAATGATATCCATATTTGTATGGTTCTATTGAGACAGACCGAAGATATTTTAGGCTGTTGAAGCTTTATTTGGCCGGTTTTGGCCGGTTTGTTGGGTAAAGGGTTAAAGTAATTGACCACCTCTAATGTGGTGTCACCCCATAAATACTGTGGTATAAATCCGCAGTAACATCCAACACAGTGGTAAGGTTACTGCTTCAACACCGTGGTTACACCACGATGTATGCGGTCACAGTTCGCAATACCGGGGTGATTGTTACGGATAATATTCTAAGCAGGACTGGCATTATTTATGCGACTTTGAAGTTGCTGACATTGTTTCCTCTGTAAAATTATAAACTCCACCCATCGTGTGATGTCAGGCTGCATTGATTGACATTACCCATGCAGGCATGAAAATAAAATGCAGTGAAATATCTGTGGAACTTAAAGAGATGCTCATGGACATATTATTTTCTTCAACTTTTGGTGTGACGTCCTGCTAATAGACTACGATATCATAAGATCCCCTAATTTGCAGAAGATAAAATGCATAATTGAGGTGACTAATGTATGAACATCACCAACTTCAACTGGTGAACTTCAAACTGATCCTACCGATAGGTCTCTCATAGCAATTGGGGCCTAATCATATGAGTTACATAGAGGGTGAATTTTGTGATGCTAGCCTGGCTTGTGGTATAGCTTCACTAAATTCACCCTCTAGGGACCTTATTCTGCAAATGACAGACACACTATTTGCAGGCTTGTTTTCTCTGTTTTTGCAGTATGTACTAGTACAGTAATGCCCAAAGTAATTGACCACTTAACCACAGCAGAATTATGGGTAATTTTTCAGGATTTAGACGCAAATATGGCTTGTTGCCATTCATCGGAAAGCTCTCGCTGAGAGCTTTCCGATGAATGGCTACAAGCCATATTTCCGACTAAATCGTGAAAAGTTAACCATAATTCTGCTGTGGTTAAGTGGTCAATTACTTTGGGTATTACTGTACCTCGTATATTAGTCTGGTCGTTGAAGCATTGGAACTAGAAAAAAATATTAACAAGCTGTTTTTGGTGTAATTTTGTCGGGCAGAATCTGAGGAATAACATATCCAAAATCTGCTAAAATCCGCTTTGGGGAAAATTCTCTATTCAAGATGGCGCCCAATATGGTTGTTAATATCTGAAATTGTGGAATTTCTGCGGTAGGTGCAACAATTAATTCACAATAAATTTAAATATTGACAAACAATTTGAGCCGTAAACCATATAGTAGAATGTCTTTCCCAAAACGGCCCCAAAATGGAGAAAACGGAACGAAATTTACACTTTGTGCAACATGTTATTGCTAGTCCTATAAGATAGAACAAACGCTATAATTATTTGAGGATATTCATTGCAGAGTATAAGAGAAACATTTGATCAGAGATGTAAGAATTCTCCTAATGAATCTCACGAGAGAGCAATCGAAAGCAGGGTTTCATGCAACGGTTAAATCTGGACTTTTGGGCGCACAGAAACAGAACAATAACGCAGTTTTCTATGTACTTTTTATGTTGAATCATGTGATTATATGTGTAATTAAACAGTTAAATACGATTTGATATGGATGTATTGATTCTGTGATCTTTTCTAGAAGCAGAAATATATGTAATCAGAGCAGTCTCATGAATGTGACCGATCATCATAAGATATATGCATATAGTTTTGGGTAAAATGTGAAGATCCTATTGTCTATATCTCAAAATAGTAATCATAGTTGCCTCCAATCAGGTGACAAAAAACGAATATTTTGCTTTTATCACAAGAATGCATGGTGGTATATTGTGAACACAATTTATTAAAACACGAAGGAGTACAATGCCTATCTTCAATAAATTCTAAACTTAACCAATATGGTATACATACTCTGTGGCTGAGACTGTTTATATCTGAAAATTATATTTAGTGCCACATATAAGCGAAAAGTACTACGATTTCTGCAACCGCGTCACCGCATTTGCCCCTTATCCCTAAAGTTACATATAGTTGCTGTACACAAAACCACAAATAGCTACATTTAGCCAATGTTCAACGCTGAAATAACAGCTTTAAACGAAGATCCCCTGCTCTTTAGCACAATTATGTGGGTGGTATTGCTAAGATATTTAAACAAAACGATACTGAAAATTAATATTGTGCATTGCGTGGTAGTATACTCCAGATGTAAAGTGGGGACTGAAGTAATTTGAACAAAATGTTCCAATAATAAGCCAGTTTGGTAGCTGCATGAAAATTAGTCTTAAATAATCTGTAAGATGTACCATCTCTTTGATCTCGTGAGATATGGCGCTAATTTATTGAAGAGATTGGTGTTTCTTTGCAGTGTGATAAGCATTGGGACACATGTGTATGGTATACTATCATGGAGAGTGTAGCAAATTCCATAAATCTAACTAGTCTTTATACCACAAGGGTGTGCACTTCAGTATATGTGTTACATTCAATAATTAATCACAATATCCAATGAAACTACCATGGCCTTGCGTGGCGAAACATTACTTTGTGTGTTGCATGACCAAAATTATTATATTTTGTCCGGACAGTTGGATGTTGGATTAGCCAAAAACAAGAACTTTAACCATTGGGTTTGACTTGCGTTGAAATGACCAATACATCCTTCAGATAGATGTTTTAATCATTTGTGTACCTTTAAAGATATTAAACAACATGAATGTACATTAATAATACCTATATTCACTCCTATATGGTTATCCAATATGTTGCTTTCGTTGTGGTATGTCTTGGAGTTATGGCCATTTTGACAGCCATTTTATGGCGCGATTGTATTATTTTCTGTCCATGTACTCTATCCGCTCCAGTGCTACGTAATCCCTATGCCATAACATACTTATTTTCATAATTTATGTCAGACCCCACCCCATATTCAGGGCGCTGTAGAACATTTTCCCCAAAGCGGATTTTGGATATGTTATACACGAAGATCTCAACTTTAGCTTGTTAAGATTTTTTTCCTGGTAGACCTTATATTTTCAGCCCGACAGCCAGATTATATGTCTAGTAGTACTGGTAATATGTCCAAACAGAAATTAGACAATACATACCATGCACTTTTAAGATGTTAAAAGTGTTTATTTTCCCAATGTTTGTCAACATACATGTACCGGTACATTGTATCTGCAAATAACTTGTCATACAATTGTCCCTAAAATAAAAATGGGGCCTAGATGAATTTCATTCTGTCAAATTTTACAGGTGCGTTTGGGAGGACCACAGGCGACCCTGAAGTTTTTTAACTGGTTTTACTGGTGCATCAACTTTGGTTCGTTCATCGCTCTCGGCATTGTCACTTACATCCAGCAGCAGTATAGGTTTCTGTATGGATTTATTGTAGCCATGGCGTGTCTCGGATGTGCTGCGCTCATCTATTTAGGAGGTATGTGTTATCCCTTCCATGACTGGAACTTCATGAATTTTTTTGAAAACCCTGTGCCAATGCAGTCTCTTATATATGCAAGTCTTCCGTTGTCTTTTGTACATATAGGTAGCAGTTTATATGAAGTCAGGTAATTTTAAAATCGTAATGCTATCTTTTGTAGGTAGCAGTTTTTAGCTCACCTGAGACGAAGTCTCCGGTGGAGGTATAGTCATCACTCCTCGTCCGTCGTCTGTCCGTCCATCGTTCCGTCCGTCCGTCCGTCAACAATTCTTTGAACATCTTCAAACTGGGTCAAATAGTTGCGAAACCAGGGCCATAACTCTATTCCTCCATAGTAATTCTTAGAACGACTTCTTTTCCAGAACTATAAGGCCGAATGGGTTCATATTTGGTGTGGATGTTCCCTAGGGGACTCAGATTCAGATTTGTTCAAATTAGGTCACTGGGTCAAACAGTTGCGAAGCCAGGGCCATAACTCTTTCCCTCCATAGTGATTCTTTTAAACATCTTCTCAAATACCATCAGGCCAAATGGGTTCATATTTGGTATGAAGAATCGTTGGGTGACTGGGGTTCAGATTTGTTCAAATGAGGTCACTGGGTAAAATGTGGGCAGGGCCAGGGACATAACTCCAAAAAATCTGAACAGAGAACAACAATTTGTCTCATGTATGGTTCACATCTTTCAACAGGACATTTAACACATTTATCAGGGTCACCAGGTCAAGTAGGTGCAAGGCCAGTACATTACTCTTTTTCTCCATAGTAAGTCATGATATGTCTTCTATGCAATAATCAAATGGCCTATTTGCTTATATTTGGTATGAAATTACCTTGGGTGACAGATTTGTGAAAATGTGATCACAAAGTTGAATAAGGGCAGAGCCACAGACATAACTATTTCACCACATAGCAATTCTTAAAATATGTTTGCAAGAGCCAAGAATTAGTTGGCTTATTTAGCATGGAATGTTCTTGTTTGACTGCAATTCAGATTTTTTTTAATGGGGTCACCTGGTCAAATAGGGGCCAAGCGAAGGACAGTTTCACTCTTAATATGCTTCATTCACAAGGACCATCAGGTCTATTTTACTGATATTTAGTATGAAGGGTTCTTTGGTGTCTGGGATTCAAATATATTCAGATGGGGTCACCACTCACCAGGTTAAATAGGGTGGGACCAGGGACATAACTGTATGTCTCTATAATAATTCTTAAAATGTCTTCTCAAGAGAGGTTGGACTATTTAGCTTACATATAGGGGCCAAGCGAAGGACAGTTTCCCTCTTAATATGCTTCCTTCAAAAGGACCCATCAGGTCTATTTTACTGATATTTAGTATGAAGGGTTTTTTGTTGTCTGGGATTCAAATTTATTCAGATGGGGTCACCAGGTTAAATAGGGTGGGACCAGGGACATAACTATATGTCTCTATAGTAATTCTTAAAATGTCTTCTCAAGAGAGGTTGGACTATTTAGCTTTCATATACTTGGAGGATCCTTTAGTGACTGAGATTCAGATTTGACGGGGCTATGGGGAGTTAACACTTTTGTGTCTAATAAAATCATTGAAATACCAAATTCATTAAATCATCTACCTTGGACCTACCTGACTGATTAATTTTACATACATGTATGGTGTTTTGGGTCCATGGATAATTCGGCTTCAAACATGTCTAAATGGTTTAATAAAAAGGTGCTTGTGAGATTGGAAATTTCAAACAATTGAGAAAGTTTGAGATGTCGGTTGTGAAATTCCAACCTAAGACGTGGGAGTCTGGAGGGGACTTGTTGAGCTGGATGAGGGGGTGATCAGTAGTGTAGAGTTGGTAATTTCAAGGTGGATATTCACCCATCTACATACATCAAGCCTCTCTAGCCACATATCCTGTTTAGATCTACTTCTTTTAAAGTTATTATGAAAAGTTCTGACTGCTGTGGTCTCCAGAGTCCCAGTCTTATCAGTCTTTGCAGTCTGGTGAGCGACCCCACAGTCATTGACTGTCTTGTTTATTACGTAAGGTAATTTTAGAACCTAATATTATCTTTTGTACATGTAGGTAATGGTTTATTAGCTCAACTTACTTTTGTAAGTTTGAGCTATTGCCATGGCTTGGCGTCCGTCGTCCGTGTGTGCGTGTGTCCATGTGTGCGTGTGTCCGTCAACAATTTCCTTTGGCGCGGGCTACAGGTCGTACCTATGGTCTGATCTTTATGAAATTTTGTCATGAATGTTGACATTGACATGTAGATGGGAACGAGTCATTTTGGGGTCATTCGGCCAAAAAACATGGCCGCTGGTGGCCATTTTGGATTTCAAAATTCAATCCATTGGCGCGGGCTACAGGTCATGCTGTTCGTCTGATCATCATGAAATTTGTCATGGATGTTAATATTGACATGTAGATGGGAACGAGTGATTTTGGGGTCGTTCAGCCAAAAAACATGGCCGTCAGCAGCCATCTTGGATTTTACTCTTTGCATGACTAAATTCTTTGGCGCGGGCTACAGGTTGTAGCTTTGGTCAGAACTTCATGAAATTTGTCATGGATGTTAACAATGACATGTAGTTGGGAACGAGTGATTTTGGGGTTGTTCGGCCAAAAAACATGGCCGCCAGCAGCCATCTTGGATTTTACTCTTTGCATGACTAAATCCTTTGGCGCGGGTTACAGGTCGTACCTTTGGTCTGACCTTTATGAAATTTGTCATGAATATTGATATTGACATGTATATGGGAACGAGTCATTTTGGGGTCATACGGCCAAACAACATGGCCGCTGGCAGCCATCTTGGATTTTACTCTTTGCATGACTAAATCCTTTGGCGCAGGCTACAGGTCGTAGTTTTGATCAGAACTTCATGAAATTTGTCATGGATGTTAACAATGACATATAGATGGGAACGAGTGATTTTGGGGTTGTTCGGCCAAAAAACATGGCCGCCAGCAGCCATCATGGATTTTACTCTTTGCATGACTAAATCCTTTGGCGCGGGCTACAGGTCGTACCTATGGTCTGATCTTTATGAATTTTGTCATGAATGTTGACATTGACATGTAGATGGGAACGAGTCATTTTGGGGTCATTCGGCCAAAAAACATGGCCGCTGGTGGCCATTTTGGATTTCAAAATTCAATCCATTGGCGCGGGCTACAGGTCGTGCTGTTCGTCTGATCATCATGAAATTTGTCATGGATGTTAATATTGACATGTAGATGGGAACGAGTGATTTTGGGGTCGTTCAGCCAAAAAACATGGCCGCCAGCAGCCATCTTGGATTTTACTCTTTGCATGACTAAATTCTTTGGTGCGGGCTACAGGTTGTAGCTTTGGTCTGAACTTTATGAAATTTGTCATGAATATTGATATTGACATGTATATGGGAACGAGTAATTTTGGGGTCGTTTGGCTAAAAAACATGTCCGCCAGCAGCCATATTGGATTTTACTCTTTGCATGAATAAATCCTTTGGTGCGGGCTACAGGTCGTAGCTTTGGTCGGAACTTCAAGAAATTTGTCATGTATGTTAACAATGACATTTAGATGGGAAACGAGTCATTTTGGGGTCGTTCAGCCGAAAAACATGGCCGCCAGCAGCCATCTTGCATTTTACTCTTTGCATGACTAAATCCATTGGCACAGGCTACAGGTCATACCTTTGATCAGATCATTATGAGATTTGTAAAGGCTGTAGATGGGAACAAGTCATTATGGGGTAATTTGGAAAAAAACATGGCTGCCGGTGGCCATTTTAGAATTTACTCTTTGCTTCAATAAATCCTTTGTCACACCATAATCACCACATCCCTGATCCGATCATTATGAAACCTGTTATGAATGTTGATTTTGACATGAACATCTAGTCTTACTTAGACATTTCAATTAGCACTTTTCCTATTCCTCCATTTACTGTCGACCATTAAATTATTCCCCTACCTAAGTTGAGCTACAGTGTCATTGACACTTTCATATGAAGTCAGGTCCTTTTAAATCCCTGATACTATCTTTTGTTGGTAGCAGTTTACAGGTATATTAAGTTACCGGTAGGTATTTTCAGGCGCTAATGTTATCTTTGTAGGTAGCCGATCTTGTATTATATCGTGTATTTTTAGGCCCTAATGTTATCTTTTGTAGGCAGCAGTTTATTATACCCCACTCTCGAAGAGAATGGGGGGCGTACTGAATTGACCTCATTCATCCGTCTGTTAGGTGTCCAGACATTTATCCACTTTTCCATCTGTCCATCCGTTTCGTCGGGGCAGATATCTCAAACACTGTTTGTGGGATCTGAATGAAATTTGGTATGATGTTCACTACTGTGAGGGCATTCAACAGAGTGTTCAATAAGTTTTCTGCATTTTCCTTTCTAGAGTTATTCAACTTTGTTTATCTGGAAATGTTGGTTTTTTTGCGAGTCTGAGCTGGTATGTCCACCAATGGTTGACCAATCTCAATGAAATTTGGTATGGATGTTCACAACTATGAGGGCATTTAATTGAGTATTCAATAATTTTTTTCCGGTGTTCTATTCTAGAGTTATTCATCTTTGTTTATTTAGAAGTGTAAATATTTTGTCCGTATCTCCACCACCTGTTGACGCATATCAATGAAATTTGGTATTGATGTTCACTACGATGATGGCAATCAATTGAGTGTTTAATTGTTTGGTTTATGTTTTCTGTTCCAGTATTAAATCAGGTATTTTTAGGCCCTAACATTATCTGTTGTTGGACAGTGGTTCATATTAAGTCAGGTTATCTTATGTAGGTGGCAATTTATATTAAGTTAGTTTTTTTAGGCCCTATTGTTATCTTTTGTAGGTAGCGGTTCATATATTCGGAGACCAGCATCCGGCAGCGTTCTAACTAACATATGTAAAATCATCAGGGAGGCTGTCAGAGTCCGTAGAAGGAAAAGAACCCAGTACGAGATTACATATGACAGGTAATGTTAGACAGATTACATATGACAGGTAAAGTTAGACAGATTACATATGACAGGTAATGTTAGACAGATTACATATGACAGGTAATGTTAGACAGATCACATATGACAGGTAATGTTAGACATATTACATGTGACAGGTAATGTTAGACAGATTACATATGACAGGTAATGTTAGACAGATTCAGATTACATGTGACATGTAATGTTAGACAGATTCAGATTACATAGGCAGGTAATGTTAGACAGATTACATATAACAGGTAATGCTAAACATATTACATATGACAGGTAATGTTAGAACCCAGTACAAGATTACATATGACAGGTAGTGTTAGACAGATTACATATGACAGGTAATGTTAGACAGATTCAGATTACATGTGACAGGTAATGTTAGACAGATTCAGATTACATATGACAGGTAATGTTAGACAGATTACATATGACAGGTAATGTTAAACATATTACATATGACAGGTAATGTTAGAACCCAGTACAAGATTACATATGACAGGTAATGTTAGACAGATTACATATAACAGGTAATGTTAGACAGATTCAGATTACATGTGACAGGTAATATTAGACAGATTCAGATTACACATGACGGGTAATATTAGACAGATTACATATGACAGGTAATGTTAGACAGATTACATATGACAGGTAATATTAGAAAGATTACATATGACAGGTAATGTTAGACAGATTACATATGACTGGTAATGTTAAACAGATTACATATGCCAGGTAACGTTAGACAGATTACATATGACAGGAAATGTTAAGACAGATTACATATGACAGGTAATGTTAGACAGATTACATATGACAGGTAATGTTAAACAGTTACATATGACATGTAATGTTAGACAGATTACATATGACAGGTAATGTTAGAATCCAGTACGAGATTACATATGACAGGTAATGTTAGACAGTTACATATGACATGTAATGTTAGAACCCAGTATGAGATTACATATGACAGGTAATGTTAGACAGATTACATATGGCAGGTAATGTTAAACAGATTACATATGACAGGTAATGTTAAACATATTACATATGACAGGTAATGTTAAATAGATTACATATGACAGGTAATGTTAGAACCCAGTACGAGATTACATATGACAGGTAATGTTAGAACCCAGTACGAGATTACATTTGACAGGTAATGTTAGACAGATTACATATGACAGGTAATGTTAGACAGATTACATATGACAGGTAATGTTAGACAGATTCTGATAGACTTCTGAACTTCTGTCTCTGTAGCAGGGTTTCCACTAGATTGACAGTAGGTCAAAAAACTGTGTTCTCAGACTCCACCCTCATCAGATCCCACCCTCATCATCAGGCCCCACCCTCATCAGACCCCACCCTCATCAAACAGGGATGATTCCTTCAATTTGGTAACAGAAAACACTCAATTACGAGTTCTTCACTTTATCCACGGGGTATTAGTAACAAAATACAGAATTTAGACTTAAATTGCTGGCAGATTTAGACTATAACATTGCAATATTTTTTTTTAATGTAGGTAGCTATATATGTAGTTAGCGATTTATATGAGGTCATATACTATACTGCCCTAAGTAATTGACCCAGTAACTCACTAAATTCACTAAAGTGACACTACCCTGCACAGCAGTCTAGCATTACCACATTGATCCTCTGGGGACTTCATTCTGCATGGCCTCATCTGTTATGGGATACCTACTAGTAGACTCATATTTAAGTTCCCAGATGGTTGATATTGTGATATGCAGTTCTGTGCACCCATTTGGCACCTCGATTATGCAATGTGGCATCTGCCTATTTGAGGATACAGAGAAACTAAACTAAAAAAAAAAAGAATCTTTGTGAAGAAGTTTCTAAAGAAATTAAAAAACATGTTAATTTGATAATAAAGATACTTTCCAGAGGTGATGGGGACTAAGCAGCTTATAACTGTGTTTAAAGTCTAACTGAAATGTGGCTTAACTGGGGAGGGGTACCCCAGTTCAATGAGTTATTTACCTAGAGCAGTACAGTAATAGTAAGACCCTAATGCTATCTTTTGTAAGTAGCAGTCTATAATAACTTTAACCCTTTCTATCCTAATAAAGCATCATTGATTGGTACTTATGTTCAGTTATCTAAGCATTTCTGAAATAAATATGGCTCCTACTGCACTTTTATTTATCTGCCGTCTGCTTTTTCACCTTAACATCTCTCCAAATCAATAATAGATCATTCCAATGTATACTTTATTACTGAGTGGGAGAATCCATTTAGTAAAGAAAGGGTAGTCAGGTAACAAAACATATTGTTCAGCCTACCACTTTTCTGAATTTACAACTTGACCAACCTGATTTCATAAACAGAAGTCCCTAGGACGACACAATCAAATGTGATGCCAAACTCCCGAGGAAAACACAATCAAATGTGATGCCGTTTGGAAAGTGTAATAACATCCTGGATTACATGCATCCGTCTGTCCGTTCGTCTGCTCATATATCTCAACCAGAGGTGATCAGATCTCAATGAAATTTGATATGCAGGTTTATCATCAGGAGGGCTTTCAAAAGAGGGTTCATTGATGTTCACAATTTCCGTTCAAGAGTTATCCCTCTTTGTTTATCTGAAAATGTTGGATTTCTGTCCGTCGGCTCATATATTTCAACCATGGGTTATCCGATTTCGATGAAATTTGGTATGCAGGTTTGGCATCATGAGGGCTTTCAAAACAGTGTTCATTGATGTTGTTTGTGTATTCCGTTCAAGAGATATCCCTCTTTCTTTATCTGAAAATGTTGGATTTCCCTCTGTCGTTTGTTAGAATTGTCAAGTAATTTGTTTGTTCATCACATTTTTTTCACAATTTGATTTCCGACTGCCCATATTTCAATTTCACCATGGGGGTATCCCAGCACCTATGGTGCAACCTCATGTTTTACACTATTTTAGGGGGGTATCCCAGCACCTATGGTGCAACCTCTTGTTTTACACTATTTTAGGGGGGTATCCCAGCACCTATGGTGCAACCTCTTGTTTTACACTATTTTAGGGGGGTATCCCAGCACCTATGGTGCAACCTCATGTTTTACACTATTTTAGGGGGGTATCCCAGCACCTATGGTGCAACCTCTTGTTTTCCACTATTTTAGGGGGTATCCCAGTACCTATGGTGCAACCTCTTGTTTTCCACTATTTTAGGGGGTATCCCAGTACCTATGGTGCAACCTCTTGTTTTCCACTATTTTAGGGGGTATCCCAGTACCTATGGTGCAACCTCTTGTTTTCCACTATTTTAGGGGGGTATCCCAGCACCTATGGTGCAACCTCTTGTTTTCCACTATTTTAGGGGGGTATCCCAGCACCTATGGTGCAACCTCTTGTTTTCCACTATTTTAGGGGGGTATCCCAGCACCTATGGTGCAACCTCTTGTTTTCCACTATTTTAGGGGGGTATCCCAGCACCTATGGTGCAACCTCTTGTTTTCCACTATTTTAGGGGGGTATCCCAGCACCTATGGTGCAACCTCTTGTTTTCCACTATTTTAGGGGGGTATCACAGCACCTATGGTGCAACCTCTTGTTTTCCACTATTTTAGGGGGGTATCCCAGCACCTATGGTGCAACCTCATGTTTTACACTATTTTAGGGGGGTATCCCAGCACCTATGGTGCAACCTCATGTTTTACACTATTTTAGGGGGGTATCCCAGCACCCGAGGCACCATGGGGGGTATCCCAGCACCTATGGTGCAACCTCTTGTTTTCCACTATTTTAGGGGGGTATCCCAGCACCTATGGTGCAACCTCTTGTTTTCCACTATTTTAGGGGGGTATCCCAGCACCTATGGTGCAACCTCATGTTTTACACTATTTTAGGGGGGTATCCCAGCACCTATGGTGCAACCTCATGTTTTACACTATTTTAGGGGGGTATCCCAGCACCCGAGGCACCATGGGGGGTATCCCAGCACCTATGGTGCAACCTCTTGTTTTCCACTATTTTAGGGGGGTATCCCAGCACCTATGGTGCAACCTCTTGTTTTCCACTATTTTAGGGGGGTATCCCAGCACCTATGGTGCAACCTCTTGTTTTCCACTATTTTAGGGGGGTATCCCAGCACCCGTGGTGCAACCTCTTGTTTTCCACTATTTTAGGGGGGTATCCCAGCACCTATGGTGCAACCTCATGTTTTACACTATTTTAGGGGGGTATCCCAGCACCTATGGTGCAACCTCATGTTTTACACTATTTTAGGGGGGTATCCCAGCACCTATGGTGCAACCTCATGTTTTACACTATTTTAGGGGGGTATCCCAGCACCTATGGTGCAACCTCATGTTTTCCACTATTTTAGGGGGGTATCCCAGCACCTATGGTGCAACCTCTTGTTTTCCACTATTTTAGGGGGGTATCCCAGCACCTATGGTGCAACCTCTTGTTTTACACTATTTTAGGGGGGTATCCCAGCACCTATGGTGCAACCTCATGTTTTACACTATTTTAGGGGGTATCCCAGCACCTATGGTGCAACCTCATGTTTACACTATTTTAGGGGGGTATCCCAGCACCCGTGGTACAACCTCTTGTTTTCCACTATTTTAGGGGGGTATCCCAGCACCTATGGTGCAACCTCATGTTTTACACTATTTTAGGGGGTATCCCAGCACCTATGGTGCAACCTCATGTTTACACTATTTTAGTGGGGTATCCCAGCACCCGTGGTACAACCTCTTGTTTTCCACTATTTTAGGGGGGTATCCCAGCACCCGAGGCACCATGTGGGGTATCCCAGCACCCGAGGCACCATGGGGGGTATCCCAGCACCCGAGGCACCATGGGGGGTATCCCAGCACCCGAGGCACCATGGGGGGTATCCCAGCACCCGTGGTGCAACCTCATGTTTTCCACTATTTTATAGGCATCTAATAAAATGTAGTTTTTCTTGTAGAGTTGATAACACGGGTAAGATTCAGACTGTTCCAAAGCTGCTTGATTATGCTAAATATCGTTATGGTGGTAGTTACCATGACTCGTCAGTCGAGGATGTCCGTCAGCTCGTTAAAATTGTCGTTGTCTTCTTCACTCTAATTCCTTACTGGATGGTGTACTTCCAGGTAAGCAATTCTCAAGTATCTCAGGTAAGAAAGTCAGCCTGAACATATATTAAGTGATTGATACTTAAAAAATAACTCCTCTTTCAATAATAATAATACGGTTATTTATTAAGTGGTTGATACTTAATTGAAATAACTCCTCTTTCAATGATAATAATAATGTTAAGCAGTGTTAATCGAAATGTTTGAATGTAGTGTGCTACAATAAATTTGTCTTCAAACTTTTTGGTTATGCATCTAACCTTGATCTAAACAAGAGTTATTTCTTATCATTTAAACCCCCTGTATTAGTCAAAAACATCTAGTGTTAACCAATACATTTAGTGTTAACCAATACGTTTCCATAAAATTGATACGTTCCTTGCAATCAAAAATATGTTTTGGAAACCACTTTTGTTTTATATTACCCAGCCCTGGGAATTAAGGAAAATTTGCCTAGGCAATATTTTTGCCTAGGTGAAAGAAATCGGCCTAGGCAAAATCAGATTTTACCTTGGCAATTTTGCAACAATATTGCCATCTCAAATCAATATGATTCAATAATAACCTGAAATGCTTATTTTGGAGAACATTTCCAGGCCACTACTCATCATATAATTATATACATTCCACAAATCATCTCCAAAACTAGTGCCCTTATGGGTAGCTAGTTAATGGCCCAGTGCCATGGAAACAATTTTAGGACAATATATGTAAAGAGTGATTTAAGGAAGTCATTTTGGCTAAAGAGGTTCTATTTCTGATAGACACAAATCAATTTTACTAACCCAATGAACTTGTTTTACCTAGGAAATATAATTGCCTATATTGCCTAGGCAAACTGATTTTGCCTCTGCTTTTACCTAGGCATTGCCTATTGCCTAGGCTAATTCCCAGGGCTGATTACCCATAATATATGAGCAGGGGGATGATGAGAGGGCCTACAGTAGAGGTACCCATAATATATGAGCAGGGGGATGATGAGAGGGCCTACAGTAGAGGTACCCATAATATATGAGCAGGGGGATGATCAGAGGGCCTACAGTAGAGGTACCCATAATATATGAGCAGGGGGATGATGAGAGGGCCTACAGTAGAGGTACCCATAATATATGAGCAGGGGGATGATGAGAGGGCCTACAGTAGAGGTACCCATAATATATGAGCAGGGGAATGATGAGAGGGCCTACAGTAGAGGTACCCATAATATATGAGCAGGGGGATGATCAGAGGGCCTACAGTAGAGGTACCCATAATATATGAGCAGGGGGATGATGAGAGGGCCTACAGTAGAGGTACCCATAATATATGAGCAGGGGGATGATCAGAGGGCCTACAGTAGAGGTACCCATAATATATGAGCAGGGGGATGATCAGAGGGCCTACAGTAGAGGTACCCATAATATATGATCCAGGGCCTACAGTAGAGGTACCACTTTTGTTTTATATTACCCATAATATATGATCCAGGGCCTACAGTAGAGGTACCCATAATATATGAGCAGGGGGATGATGAGAGGGCCTACAGTAGAGGTACCCATAATATATGAGCAGGGGGATGATGAGAGGGCCTACAGTAGAGGTACCCATAATATATGAGCAGGGGGATGATCAGAGGGCCTACAGTAGAGGTACCCATAATATATGAGCAGGGAGATGATCAGAGGGCCTACAGTAGAGGTACCCATAATATATGAGCAGGGGGATGATGAGAGGGCCTACAGTAGAGGTACCCATAATATATGAGCAGGGGGATGATCAGAGGGCCTACAGTAGAGGTACCCATAATATATGAGCAGGGGGATGATCAGAGGGCCTACAGTAGAGGTACCCATAATATATGAGCAGGGGGATGATGAGAGGGCCTACAGTAGAGGTACCCATAATATATGAGCAGGGGGATGATCAGAGGGCCTACAGTAGAGGTACCCATAATATATGAGCAGGGGGATGATCAGATGGCCTACAGTAGAGGTACCCATAATATATGAGCAGGGGGATGATCAGAGGGCCTACAGTAGAGGTAACCATAATATATGAGCAGGGGGATGATGAGAGGGCCTACAGTAGAGGTACCCATAATATATGAGCAGGGGGATGATCAGAGGGCCTACAGTAGAGGTACCCATAATATATGAGCAGGGGGATGATCAGAGGGCCTACAGTAGAGGTACCCATAATATATGAGCAGGGGGATGATCAGAGGGCCTACAGTAGAGGTACCCATAATATATGAGCAGGGGGATGATCAGAGGGCCTACAGTAGAGGTACCCATAATATATGAGCAGGGGGATGATCAGAGGGCCTACAGTAGAGGTAGCCATAATATATGAGCAGGGGGATGATCAGAGGGCCTACAGTAGAGGTACCCATAATATATGAGCAGGGGGATGATCAGAGGGCCTACAGTAGAGGTACCAATAATATATGAGCAGGGGGATGATCAGAGGGCCTACAGTAGAGGTACCCATAATATATGAGCAGGGGGATGATCAGAGGGCCCACAGTAGAGGTACCCATAATATATGAGCAGGGGGATGATGAGATGGCCTACAGTAGAGGTAGCCATAATATATGAGCAGGGGGATGATCAGAGGGCCTACAGTAGAGGTACCCATAATATATGAGCAGGGGGATGATCAGAGGGCCTACAGTAGAGGTACCCATAATATATGAGCAGGGGGATGATCAGAGGGCCTACAGTAGAGGTACCCATAATATATGAGCAGGGGGATGATCAGAGGGCCTACAGTAGAGGTACCCATAATATATGAGCAGGGGGATGATCAGAGGGCCTACAGTAGAGGTACCCATAATATATGAGCAGGGGGATGATCAGAGGGCCTACAGTAGAGGTACCCATAATATATGAGCAGGGGGATGATCAGAGGGCCTACAGTAGAGGTACCCATAATATATGAGCAGGGGGATGATCAGAGGGCCTACAGTAGAGGTACCCATAATATATGAGCAGGGGGATGATGAGAGGGCCTACAGTAGAGGTACCCATAATATATGAGCAGGGGGATGATGAGAGGGCCTACAGTAGAAGTACCCATAATATATGAGCAGGGGGATGATGAGAGGGCCTACAGTAGAGGTACCCATAATATATGAGCAGGGGGATGATCAGAGGGCCTACAGTAGAGGTACCCATAATATATGAGCAGGGGGATGATGAGATGGCCTACAGTAGAGGTACCCATAATATATGAGCAGGGGGATGATCAGAGGGCCTACAGTAGAGGTACCCATAATATATGAGCAGGGGGATGATCAGAGGGCCTACAGTAGAGGTACCCATAATATATGAGCAGGGGGATGATCAGAGGGCCTACAGTAGAGGTACCCATAATATATGAGCAGGGGGATGATCAGAGGGCCTACAGTAGAGGTACCCATAATATATGAGCAGGGGGATGATCAGAGGGCCTACAGTATAGGTACCCCTGTCTTGAACATTGGTAGTGCAGAACTTTACAAATGTCATTATAGTAATAAATAAGGTAT
The DNA here is from genome assembly GCA_032622095.1 of Siphonodentalium dalli. Taxonomy (NCBI): domain Eukaryota; kingdom Metazoa; phylum Mollusca; class Scaphopoda; order Gadilida; family Siphonodentaliidae; genus Siphonodentalium; species Siphonodentalium dalli. The sequence continues at coordinate 288,431,813 of CP136064.1, read as the reverse complement.
AAGCATAATCCTAGTACCTTGGATGTGTATGGAAATAGGGGGGGGGGGGGGGGGTCTTGAGTCCATATTTAATAGAATTTATAATTTAAAATCAATTTCGTTACAATTTTGTCATGATTATCCCAACCAGAGTTTATATTATATAACCCACACCATTCCTGATCCGCTCTGGTGCATATATAATTTATAATCCATGTATTTATGCGTGGGTTCCATTTATAAGGGAAATACCTGTCAATCATGCATCCAGTTAAAGAGAAGCTTCATTTTGAGAATTTTCATCAGTCGGCAGTTACAACCAACAATGCTGGTATCATGCCAAACACGTGTGCATTCTCAACACATGACCAACACTATACAGTTGTTGCCCTTCTTCTCGGGAGACATCGAGATTTGTCACCCGCTCGAGAACGGAATGTCTCCCGAGGAGCGCAGCTCCGAGGGAGACATTCCGTGCTCGAGCGGGTGACAAATCTCGTTGTCTCCCGAGAAGAAGGGCAACAACTGTTTTGTTATCCGATTATACCACAGAAAAAAACATTGCCATCCACACGCACGATGTTTTGCACTGAGTCACCAGTGAATTCTTTCCCGATTATGTATATTTTCAGTAACTACTTATTTCTGTTCCATAAACGATAGTCAAGCCATTAAGCGTTTGATAATCAGTGTTTATTGACGATCAATAATTTTGGTGGTTAAATCCTCAATATCGGTCCATGCAATGTAAACCAATAAGCCATATAGGTATGTTATCGCCTTCTGCAATGTGGCATATTCAATGTTTCTTGTGCGCGGAATTTACTCACAATGTTCATTTCATAACGGTCATCCCCGAAAGCTATTGGGAAGTTGTCGATTTCATTAATGTACATTCATATGTGTCAGTGCTCCCAAGTACATGGCGATCCTCACACAAAATACTTCTATGATCACATTGCAGACATCGCGCAGCGGTCTGATATCATGGATAAGCGTACAGTATACCATTCATTCGCGACAAACTTATTCATTATGTCGTCCAGCACACATTTATAACCAACCAACATCAAGGGATCCACTCTTATATATATTGCACCATAATGTCGACATGAACATATTCAATCACCGATATTTTTCGATGTAAAAAGTAAATAATAACGCTTGTCCGATAAAAGTATCAACTTAAAAGTTTGAATATTAGTGTTCACTAAATATATGCAAATTAGCAAACACCACAACTGGTGTGTTTTGCGAAACCGTGGGGTATATAAGAACTATGATTTTCGCACATCGTAGTTAGTGTTCAAACGACTCTGGGATTCTGGAGTCGACTAGTCGAACACCAAAAGTCGAGTCGACGTCGACTAGTCGGCCAAATACATCACCAACCTTATACTAATGAAGCACATGTGAAAGAAAATTACAAATTCCGTGCCATCATCACACTATTTACACTCTACTGTGATCGGAGAATTGAATCACGTGACACGTCACGTGGTTTTGTTGCAAATGAACCGGTGCTCTAGAAACCCACCGATCGCAAATAAGTTCCCTACGAATCTACGATGATAATGAGAATAAATAATTGAGGAAATAATTGAGGGATTTTCTGTTAATCATGAAATCAAATAAATACTTCCCTGCCAGTGTATAGAAAATAAACGATACTCAGTCTCAGAGTCAGCTCAAAATAAAAAACAAAACAAAAGAAAACGTGCACACACACTGTGTGGCACACATACTGTGTGACACACATTATAATTATTAATGATTATATATACGATGTGTACATAGGCCTACTTTGTAAGTTGCCATAACTTCCGTAAGGCGTACGTAGCAAGCAGAGAGTTAGACTCAGTTAGTGTCGACGAACACTTTTGTGGAAGCCCCTCCCTCTTTACCTGTGTTGGTTAGAAATGCGCACTACGAATTTTTGCGTCCGCGGTATAGGGAGTATGAAATGTGCGCGAGCGTAGAAACTAAATGACGCAATGCAAAGACCACGTGGCATTAACCTGGAACATGCGTGAGACGTCGGTCAAGTACGCCTCGACCTAATGTTTACTGTTTATGGACCACGTACTTTTTAGAAGTCAAATATAGAGTTACTGCTCTTGTAATGATAATGGTTAACTTGAATTATCGCATTGGCGAATTTCGGCGTAGTTCTATGTCAAGCTCGACATTAGGACATATGTTTGGACTTTGGAAAGCTTCTTGAACATAGACTAGCTATCTTTGCTGCTTTTCTGACCCACATTTAGTGAAACCATGCATTGTCAAGGCCAGCTGATGAGATTAGATACTGTATTTCGACTAGTCGACTGTGGAAGTTAGAGTCGATTACCCGAAAAACCAGCGTCGACGATTATTTGTCGACTAATCGTTTGAACACTAATCGTAGTGATGTGAAATAGATGAGTGTGTGTTTGGAGATATTCTTGCAATATAACATCAAGCGGGTGACAAAAACAATGTCTCCCGGCTCAGCGGGCGACAGTGTGATTTGTCGCCCGGGAAGTGACAGGACATGGGCCAATCAGAAGGGTGGAAAATAGGGAGGAGGGTAACAATGACTAATGTTATTGAGAAATAACCTTGAAGATGGTGTATCTCTTTCCTATAAGTGTTATACACAATGTACATGTATAGTTTCCTGGGTATAAAATTATCAACTTATATTACATAACATGTATCTATTATTTTATAAATCGGAAACTATATCAAATGTATTTCGGAAGAGATAGACCATATTTGACATCTAATTAATTGACAACCAATTATGTTAGGCATTTTTTTTAATTACTTGGTTTACAGATTTCCCGACCCCAAAAAAAGCTGTTTGTCAATAAAAATAAAATTTTAGTTTTCGTTTTTTTTTTATTTCCGCCAAATATTAATCCAGACATATAAAAAAAATTAGAAAAAAAGTATAAGTTTACATAAAATGTAGAACAACATTGATTGAACAGCGAAGCATCCTGGTGATGTTTATGGTATTGATTGTCAACGCCAACATGGCGGACGCTGATATTTTTTCATCTATCCATATCATGCTTTAAAGAAACATCCAAATCAAAAAGTATATTTGCCCATGCTTGTTTTAGATGAGGAGATTATTATACAGCAAATATTTAAATTCTCCCGACCCTATTTTTTGACAGTTTAAATTTTTTTTAAATATACAAATTTCATTATTATTTTTTTTCCTCCCACCTCCCCTACGTTTGAGCCAAAGAAATCCATAAACAAAGTAATACAAAATAAAATGCCTTACTGTATTTCTTGAATTGACAGCCTATCATTAAAGGTTTATTACAGATGCAGACAACATACCTTCTACAGGGTCTTCATATGAAGTTAAATGTAAAACCGTATAATGATATAAATGTTTGTTACAGATGCAGACAACATACCTTCTACAGGGTCTTCATATGAAGTTAAATGTAAAGCCGTATAATGATACAAATGGCACAGACACAACACAGAGACCAGAGGTAACCTAACATATGCAGGCCTATATACTAAGTTAAATGTGAAGCTGTATAATGATACAAATGGCACAGAACGATTTTGACATCTAGAGTCATTGCACTTAATTAATATATAAGAATGACGGTGTGTGTTGTCAATTTGGATTAATATTCGTAAAAAATAACTATACTTTGAGCAAGATTGTTCTCCATATCTATTTGATCCTACCGGAGTGTATCACTTTAACATATGCACTTTAACTATATACTGAGTTAAATGTGAAGCCATATAACGATACAATTGGCACAGACACAACACAGACCAGAGGTAACTTAATCATTTCTATACTAAAGCATCATTGATGAGTAGTTATCCTATAGGAGATGTTCAGATAATAAGTTTAACCCTTTCTATACTAAAGCATCATTGATGAGTAGTTATCCCATAGGGGATGTCCAGATAATAAGTTTAACCATTTCTGTATTAAAGCATCAGTGATGAGTAGTTATCCCATAGGATATGTTCAGATAATAAGCTTAACCCCTTCTGTACTAAATTTTCATTGATGAGTAGTTACCGTATCCCACAGGAAATGTTCAGATAATAAGTTTAATCCTTTCTATACTAAAGCATCATTGATGAGTAGTTATCCCATAGAAAAGGTTCAGATAATAAGTTTAACCCTTTCTATATTAAAGCATCATTGATGAGTAGTTATTCCATAGGAAATGTTCAGACAATAAGTTCAACCCTTTCTATATTAAAGCATCATTGATGAGTAGTTATCCCATAGGAAATATTCAGACAATAAATTTAACCCTTTCTATATTAAAGCATCATTGATGAGTAGTTATCCCATAGGAAATATTCAGACAATAAGTTTAACCCTTTCTATATTAAAGCATCATTGATGAGTAGTTATCCCATAGGAAATGTTCAGACAATAAGTTAAAACCTTTCTATATTAAAGCATCATTGATGAGTAGTTATCCCATAGGAAATGTTCAGATAATAAGCTTAACCCTTTCTATATTAAAGCATCATTAATGAGTAGTTATCCCATAGGAAATGTTCAGATAATAAGTTTAACCCTTTCTATATTAAAGCATCATTGATGAGTTGTTATCCCATAGGAAATGTTCAGATAATAAGTTTAACCCTTTCTATATTAAAGCATCATTGATGAGTAGTTATCCCATAGGAAATGTTCAGATAATAAGTTTAACCCTTTCTATATTAAAGCATCATTGATGAGTTGTTATCCCATAGGAAATGTTCAGATAATAAGTTTAACCCTTTCTATATTAAAGCATCATTGATGAGTAGTATCCCATAGGGGATTCTGTATTAAAGCATCATTGATGAGTAGTTATCCCATAGGAAATGTTCAGACAATAAGTTTAACCCTTTCTATATTAAAGCATCATTGATGAGTAGTTATCCCATAGGGGATTCTGTATTAAAGCATCATTGATGAGTAGTTATCCCATAGGAAATGTTCAGACAATAAGTTTAACCCTTTCTATATTAAATCATCATTGGCGAGTAGTTATCCCACAGGATATGTTCAGACAATAAGTTTAACCCTTTCTATATTAAAGCATCATTGATGAGTAGTTATCCCATAGGAAATGTTCAGATAATAAGTTTAACCCTTTCTATATTAAAGCATCATTGATGAGTAGTTATCCCATAGGAAATGTTCAGACAATAAGTTTAACCCTTTCTATACAAAGCGTTGATGGGTAGTTATCCCATAGGAAATGTTCAGATAATAAGTTTAACCCTTTCTATACTAAAGCATCATTGATGAGTAGTTATCCCATAAGAAATGTTCAGATAATAAGTTTAACCCTTCCTATATTAAAGCATCATTGATGAGTAGTTATCCCATAGGAAATGTTCAGATAATAAGTTTAACCCTTTCTATACTAAAGCATCATTGATGAGTAGTTATCACATAGGAAATGTTCAGATAATAAGTTTAACCCTTTCTATATTAAAGCATCATTGATGAGTAGTTATCCCATAGGAAATGTTCAGACAATAAGTTTAACCCTTTCTATATTAAAGCATCATTGATGAGTAGTTATCCCATAGGAAATGTTCAGATAATAAGTTTAACCCTTTCTATATTAAAGCATCATTGATGAGTAGTTATCCCATAGGGGATTCTGTATTAAAGCATCATTGATGAGTAGTTATCCCATAGGAAATGTTCAGACAATAAGTTTAACCCTTTCTCTATTAAAGCATCATTGATGAGTAGTTATCCCATAGGAAATGTTCAGACAATAAGTTTAACCCTTTCTATATTAAAGCATCATTGATGAGTAGTATCCCATAGGGGATTCTGTATTAAAGCATCATTGATGAGTAGTTATCCCATAGGAAATGTTCAGACAATAAGTTTAACCCTTTCTATATTAAAGCATCATTGATGAGTAGTTATCCCATAGGGGATTCTGTATTAAAGCATCATTGATGAGTAGTTATCCCATAGGAAATGTTCAGACAATAAGTTTAACCCTTTCTATATTAAATCATCATTGGCGAGTAGTTATCCCACAGGATATGTTCAGACAATAAGTTTAACCCTTTCTATATTAAAGCATCATTGATGAGTAGTTATCCCATAGGAAATGTTCAGATAATAAGTTTAACCCTTTCTATATTAAAGCATCATTGATGAGTAGTTATCCCATAGGAAATGTTCAGACAATAAGTTTAACCCTTTCTATACTAAAGCATCATTGATGAGTAGTTATCCCATAGGAAATGTTCAGATAATAAGTTTAACCCTTTCTATATTAAAGCATCATTAATGAGTAGTTATCCCATAGTAAATGTTCAGATAATAAGTTCAACAAACAACCATAGGTCGTTTGTTGAACTTATCATCTAAACATTTGCTTCAATAATTAGGACTCGTTCTGCACTTTTATTTATCTGTCACCTTAACATTAATCATTTATGGAGCATTTTGATGTAGAGTTTTTAACTGACTGGAAGAATCCATTCGGTATAGTCCAGGAGATATTGGTCGACCTCTGCACCCCCCCCCCCCCCCAGAACTCAACTTCACCCCACTAATTTTCTTTCTTAATGTCTCCTCTAATTTTTTTCGGTTGTTAACAAGAAATAAAAGTGGCCGCAGAGACACCAGACAATATGGCGTCCATCCGACCAAAGGTATGACCTGTAGCCCGTGCTAAAGGAAATTGTTGACGCATCATGCACACACACACGCACACACGGACGATGGACGACAAAGCCATGGCAATAGCTCAAACTTTACAAAGTAAAGTTGAGCTAAAAACAAGTGGCCGCAGAGACTCCAGACAAGATGGCGTCCATCATGGTGGCCATTATTTTTATATGCACCAGGTCTCTTTGATCGCCGTTATAGTAAAAAGATGATATCACATGCGCCTTGTTTTCCGCTCGATTCGTTACAACCCTTACAAATTAGCCAAAAATCCGACCCCAGAATCCAATATGGCGGACAAGATGGCCGCCGAAATGTGAAAATATGCTATTTTCTGACATTTCACCACCTTTCGTTTTTCTCTGTGGGAAAATATTGGCATCTTGGCGTGATGTTATACATTTATCGTATAGAAGAGTCATTGGCGAACACATGGGGACCATAATATTCATTCATTGTGGGATATTTTTATCCGATATCACGTTTTCCCAAATGTCGGTATAATAGGTCAAAGCTGAATCGACGATAATAACCTGATGTAATGTTTCGAATCAATGAATGTTATTGCTATCATAACAACACCCATGCATATATGTGTGCAGGAGATACTCGAGCTAGGATTCCTATTATACCTGAGTTGAGGAATATTCACCCAAATCCAAGATGGCGTCCAAAATGGCCACCAGGAATAGAAAAATCGCCGAAAATTGCTGATTTTAACATCAGTGAGCATTATTGTCATGACAACTCCACACCTGCTTACTATTGTGAGTTAGGAATACTTAGACGAAGAACTTATCCAAATAAAAGTCCCCCAAATCCAAAATGGCGCCCACAATGGCGGACAGATTTTGAAAAATCACCGAAATTCCCTCATATTCACATCATTGGGCATTATTGTCGAGACAACTCCACCCATGCTTACAGTTAAGTTGGAAATACTGAGGTGAAGTAAATACCTTACATCTCATGCAAGAAATTGTTTTCCAAATCGAAGATGGCGGCCAAATTGGCGACCGACATTTGAAAACGCGCCTACATTCCTTTACTTTCTTACGATTGGCGTTATTGTTTCGCGATTTCTACCCACCATTATATGTTGATATGGAATATTGATATGAAGTATTCATTTGGGTTGGGCAATTGATACTCACAGTCAAGATCGCGGCTAAATTGGTGGCCCGAAATTGAAAAAACATTGATATTTTTACATACTAATTTAAACTTTTTGTCATAATATCGGTATGTATGGACGAAAATGTACATAAACCATCTATTAGTTCAACATAAACGTATCAAAACGCATAACATAGCTCGTATCCTTCTGGGAAGACGAAAATCCACAATTAATATCACGATGTGGCATTTCGAAATCCATTCTTCACTTAGCGCCGATAATGGCCGTAACCGTAGGTGCTCCAAATAGTCATATCAGAACAATTACCTGATAACAGATTCTGATTTGCCACGTCACGTCCATAATTATCTGGACCAGCTTCCATTTGTTTGTCTGATAAATCTAGGTCGCTCACACCGACAAAGTATTCACAACTTCCTGGGAGAAGGGTCCCTCTAATCAAAACATTTCAAACAATTCATTTTCCGGTGTCTAGCTTACGATTTTAAATATTTGCTAAATATGGGATTTATGCGTCATCATGAACTAGAAATGCATATGGTCGATGAGTATACAAGCTTACAGAAGGTCATCTCTATGTATATGTCTCATACCCCATGGGGATAATGACATGTACACCTGGCGAACCAGTTAGCTAGTCACTTCTCAATAGATGGTTCGTCAACTCACAAACTCAGTGAACGCATTGTCATACGTGGACAACTTCGACAGTGTTTTGAAGGTTGCTAGCTGCTGTCTCATTCCCTTGGACAGATGTCTATCTGCTTAAGAGAAGACCATAATGTACCGACTACCTGCACTTCTTGACCATGATCCTAAGCAAACTGTGTGACGTCCCGCAGTCGTCTCTGTGAATATCTCCCAGCAGATAAGAACAATACTCGCGGTTCTAGTTTGTGGACATGCGCCATGTTAGTGGGAATGAAATGGGCCACGGTATACACCACCCCTACACCTGGTGCATGTTTAAGATAGAGAATGTCATGCGTGTTTTTTTTTGTGTGTGGCAAGATTGTATTTCCACATCCGCATTCAAGCCGTTCTGATTCAACTTGACCAGACGTACAATTTTGTCTGGATAATACTATGCTAGCCTCCCTCAAAGCAGTCAAATGGACTAAAGGATCATGTCTTTGTAGCATGAAGGTATGTGTTTTAGTTATCTTCTCTCAGGGTTAGTGTCAGTATGTGGGCGGTATTATTCAAGAAAATGTCAGGAACTGTGGTGCATTAATTTCACTATGTATTTAAATAACTATTTATAGTCTCGATGGCAATGTCTGTGGACGTTGCGGAATGCGACCTTTATATATATATAGCTTTATATATATTTAACTTTAGAATATAGTAGTTAATATGTCTCATGCAGGAAATGGTCGGAATGGTGATGTTACCAAGAAATCACTTGGTGTACCCAACGTATGTTGAACTGAATGCAAGATCTCATCAACGTAGCATTCCTCTAGGTGTTCTTCGCGTTGAACATTTCACCCTTGTTTTGATGGCATTTGTCCTTTCTTGAACCATACCGACCACCACCCAGTGTGAGTATGACATCAACCAACTATCACAGGCATCGCCTTTAAGACTACACCCCAGTCTGGGTGGGGATTGTATAGTAGTAGTCAATGGTATACGTCTGGTCCAGTTGATTAAGAACGGCTTCCAAACGGATGGGAACATACAATCTTAGCATACAAGGAAAGCTGTCTGAATCTAAAACATACCAAAAGAAGGGGCGGTGCAGTCATGGTCCAATTTCATTTCCACTATCATGACACATTCCCACAAACTAGCACTGTGTGTATTGTTATCATCTGCTTGGATCTGTTCGGTGAGTCGATTGCTGGACACCAACAACATTGTTCTTAGGATCATGTTCAAGAAGTGTGGGTATATTATGCGTTATGGTCTTCTATGTCTTAGCAGAAAAGCATCCGTTAAATGTCAGGCTTTCAACATTCGAAGTCATATACAGAAGTTGTCAGTACATTAGATGAGTATGTGAATTGATGAACCATATGTTGAGAAGTGGCTGTTCGGGAAGATCACCAGGTGTACATGTTGTTATCCCCATTAGGTCACCAAAGCTGAAAATACGCAGATACATGTAGATAGGTCCTTTTGAAAGCTAGTATACGCATCGACCGAATACCTTTCTAGCTTGTCGCACAAGATGACGCTCATATCCCATATGTAGCATCTGAATTATACCATAAGCTATACCACGAATGAAGCTCGCCAAGAATAAGGATAAGAATACCCAGCTATCGAAACAAACACGTGAGCTGGACACCGGCATATGTACCGTATTCTACAAAGAAGTGTAGGAAACTGTGTTGTTGTGAGCGAGATAGATTAATCTGACGAATAGACGGAAACTGGTCCAGATAATGCTGAATTTGGCAAATCAGAATAAGCTCAGGTACTGTTGTTTTGATTCTTAGAAGTCATAATATGACTATTCGGCGCACCTACATGTATATACGTTTACGGCCAGAATGGGCCCTTAGTAGAGAATGGATTTTGAAATGTCACATCACGATTGTGGGTTTTCATCATTCCAAAAGGCTACGACTTATGTTGGAACTAATAGATGGCTTATATTATGTACCGTTTCGTCCATACAGATCGATATTATGACAAAAAGTTGAAATTAGTATGTGATAATATCGACTTCTTTTAAATTTCTGGCCGCCAGTTTGGCCGACATCTTGACTGTGGCAGTTTGCCAAACTCAAATGAACACTTCATATCAATGTTCCACATGAACATGTAATTGCATGATTGTGGGCAGAATTCGCATAACCATAACGCGCATCGTAGGAAAGTAAAGGAATGTGAGCTTGTTTTAAAATTTTGGTCGCCATTTTGGCCGCCATCTTCGATTTGGAAAACAATTTCTTGCATGAAATGCAATGTAATTACTTCACCTCAGTATTTCCAACTGTCAGCATGTGTGCAGTTGTCTCGAAAATATTGCCCAATGATGTGAAAATGTGGGAATTTCTGTTATTTTCCAAAATATGTCCGCCATTGTGGGTGCCATTTTGGATTTGGGGGACTTTTATTTGGATATGATATAAGGACAGTTCTTCGCCTAAGTGTTCCTAACTCACAATAGTAAAAGGTGTGGAGTTGCCGTGACAATAATGCTCACTGATGTTAAAATCAGCGATTTTCGGCGATTATTCTATTTCTGGTGTCCAATTTGGCCGCCATCTTGGATTTGGGTGAATATTCCTCAACTCAGATATAAGAGGAATCCTAGCTCGAGTATCTCCTTCACATATATATGCATGGGTATTGTTATGATAGCAATAACATTCATTGATTCGAAACATTACATGACCTATTATACCGGCATTTGGGAAAACGTGATATCAGATAAAAATATCCCACAATGAATGTATATTATGATCCCCATGTGTTCACCAATGACTCTTCTATACGATAAATTTATAACATCATGCCAATATGTTCCCACAGAGAAACGAAAGGTGGTGAAATGTCAGAAAAATTGCATATTTTCACATTTCGGTGGCCATCTTGGCCGCCATATTGGATTCTGGTGTCGGATTTTTTGTGAATTTGTAAGGGTTGTATATTAGCATAACGATTCGAGCGGAAAACAAGACCGCATGTGATATCATCTTTACTATATCGGCGATCAAAGAGACCTGGTGCATATAAAAATAATGGCCACCATGATGGACGCCATCTTGTCTGGAGTCTCTGCGGCCACTTGTTTTTAGCTCAACTTTATTTTGTAAAGTTTGAGCTATTGCCATGGCTTTGTCGTCCATCGTCCGTGTGTGCGTGTGTGTGTGCATGATGCGTCAACAATTTCCTTTAGCACGGGCTACAGGTCGTACCTTTGGTCGGATCATTATGAAATTTGTCATAGCTGTTGACATTGACATGTAGATGGGAACGAGTCATTTTGGGTTCATTCGGGAAAAAAACATGGCCGCCAGTGGCCATCTTGGATTTCAATATTCAATCCATTAGCACGGGCTACAGGTCGTACTATTCGTCTGATCATCATGAAATTTGTCATGGATATTAATATTGACATGTAGATGGGAACGAGTAATTTTGGGGTTGTTCGGCCAAAAAACATGGCCACCGGCAGCCATCTTAGATTTTACTCTTTGCATGACTAAATTCTTTGGCACGGCCAACAGGTCGTACCTTTGGTCAGATCATCATAAATTTGTTCATGGATGTTAACAATGACATGTAGATGGGAACGAGTAATTTTGGGGTCATTCGGCAAAAAAACATGGCCACCAGCAGCCATTTTTAGCTCAACTTTACTTTGTAAAGTTTGAGCTATTGCCATGGCTTGGTATCCGTCGTGCGTGTGTGCGTGGGGGTCTGAGGGTGTGTGTGTGTGCGCGTGATTCGTCAACAATTTCCTTTAGCACAGGCTACAGTTCATACCTTTGGTCCGATTATTATGAAATTTGTCATGGATGTTGACATTGACATGTAGATGGGAACGAGTCATTTTGGGGTCATTCAGAAAAAAACATGGCCGCCAGTGGCCATCTTGGATTTCAAAATTCAATCCATTAGCACGGGCTACAGGCCGTACTGTTCGTCTTATTGTCATGAAATTTGTCATGGATGTTAATATTGACATGTAGATGGGAACGAGTAATTTTGGGGTCATTCGGCCAAAAAATATGGCCGCCGGCAGCCATCTTAGATTTTACTCTTTGCATGACTAAATCCTTTGACACGGGCTACAGGTCGTACCTTTGGTCGGATCATCATAAAATTTTACATGGATGTTAACAATGACATGTAGATGGGAAACGAGTCATTTTTGGGTCATTCGGCCAAAAAACATGGCCGCCAGCAACCATCTTGGATTTTACTCTTTGTATGACTAAATCCTTTATATTCTGGTCAAGAACGCTCCTCTATTAGCACGGGCTACAGGTCGTACCTTTAGTCTGATCATCATGAAATTTGTCATGGCTGTTGAAATTAGAATGTAGATGGGAACGAGTCAATTTGGGGTCATTCGGACAAAAAACATGGCCGCCAGCGGCCATCTTTGATTTCAAAATTTAATCCATTAGCACGGGCCACAGGTCGTACTCTTCGTCTGATCATCATGAAATTTGTCATGGATGTTAACAATTACATGTAGATGGGAACGAGTAATTTTGGGGTCATTCGGCCAAAAAACATGGCCGCCAGCAGCCATCTTGGATTTTACTCTTTGCATGACTAAATCCTTTGGTGCGGGCTGCAGGTCGTACCTTTGGTAGGATCTTCATGACATTTTTCATGGCTGTTGACATTGACATGTAGATGGGAACGAGTCATTTTGGGGTCATTCGACCAAAAAACATGGCCACTGGTGGCCCATCTTGGATTTAAAAATTAAATCCATTGGCACGGGCGGGCTACATGTCATACTATTCGTCTGATAATCATAAAATTTGTCATGGATGTTAATATTGACATGTAGATCGGAACGAGTCATTTTGGGGTCGTTTGGCCAAAAAACATGGCCGCCAGCAACCATCTTGGATTTTACTCTTTGCATGACTAAATCCTTTGGCGCAGGCTACAGGTTGTAGCTTTGGTCGGATCTTCATAAAATTTGTCATGGATGTTAATAATGACATGTAGATGGGAACGTGTTCTTTTGGGGTCATTCGGCCAAAAAACATGGCCACCAGCAGCCATCTTGGATTTTACTCTTTGCATGACTAAATCCTTTGGCACAGGTAAGACATTTCAATCAGCATCTTTCCTATTTCTCCATTTACTGTAAACCATTAAATTATTCCCCTACCTACGTTGAGCTACAGTGTCATTGACACTTTCATTGGATTTTACTCTTTGTATGACTAAATCCTTTAGCACGGGCTACAGGTCGTAGATGGGAACGAGTCATTTTCGGGTCATTCGGACAAACAACATGGCTGCCAGCGGCCATCTTGGATTTCAAAATTCCATCCATTAGCACGGGCTACAGGTCGTACCTTTGTTCTGATCATCATGAAATTTGTCATGAATGTTAACATTGACATGTAGATGGGAACGACTAATTTTGGGGTCATTCGGCCAAAAAACATGGCTGCCGGCAGCCATCTTAGATTTACTCTTTGCATGACTAAATTCTTTGGTACGGCCTACAGGTCATACCCTTGGTCGGATCATCATAAAATGTGTCATAGCTGTTGACATTGAAATGTAGATGGGAACGAGTCATTTTGGGTTCATTCGAGAGAAAAAACATGGCCGCCAGTGGCCATCTTGGATTTCAATATTCAATCCATTAGCACGGGCTACAGGTTGTACTGTTTGTCTGATCATCATGAAATTTGTCATGGATATTAATATTGACATGTAGATGGGAACGAGTAATTTTGGGCTTGTTCGGCCAAAAAACATGGCCACCGGCAGCCATCTTAGATTTTACTCTTTGCATGACTAAATTCTTTGGCCTACAGGTCGTACCTTTGGTCGGATCATCATAAATTTTTTCATGGATGTTAACAATGACATGTAGATGGGAACGAGTCATTTTGGGGTCATTCAGCAAAAAAACATGGCCGCTAGCAGCCATTTTGGATTTTACTCTTTGTATGACTAAATCCTTTAGCACGGGCTACAGGTCGTACCTTTAGTCTGATCATGATGAAAATTGTCATGGCTGTTGAAATTGGAATGTAGATGGGAACGAGTCATTCGGACAAACAACATGGCCACCAGCGGCCATCTTGGATTTCAAAATTCAATCCATTAGCACGGGCTACAGGTCGTATCTTTGGTCCAATCTTTATCAAATTTGTCATGAATGTTGACATTGTCATGTAGATGGGAACGAGTTATTTTGGGGTCATTTGACAAAAAACATGGCCACCAGCCGCCATTTTGGATTTCAAAATTCAATCCATTGGCGCGGGCTACAGGTCATACTGCTCGTCTGATCATCATGAAATTTGTCATGGATGTTAATATTGACATGTCGATGGGAACGAGTCATCTTGGGGTCATTCGGCCAAACAAAAATGGCCACCAGAAGCCATCTTGGATTTAACTCTTTGCATGACTAAATCCTTTGGCGCGGCCTACAGGTCGTAGCTTTGGTCAGATCTTCATGAAATTTGTTACGGATGTTAACAATTACATGTAGATGGGAATTATACATTTTGGAGTCATTTGGCCAAAAAACATGGCTGCCAGCAGCCATCTTGGATTTTACTCTTTGCATGACTAAATCCTTTGACACAGGCTACAGGTCGTATCATTTGTCAGATCATCATGAAATTTGTATTGGATGTTAATAATGACATGTAAATGGGAACGAGTCTTTTTGGGGTCATTTGGCAGCGGCCATCTTAGATTTTACTCTTTGCATAACTAGGCCTTTCAACTTTCCACATTCCTAATCACTCCATTGACTTTAACACATGAAATTATTCCCTTTCCAAGTTGAGCTACAGTGTCATTGACACTTTCATTCTTGTTAACAACTGAAAAAAATTAGAGGAGACATTAAGAAAGAAAACTAGTGGGGTGAAGTTGAGTCCTGGGGGGGGGGGTGCACTGCCGTTGCAGAGGTCGCCCAATATCTTCTGGACTAGTATAGAATGGGTTAATATTACATATATATTCTAAGGCTGAATGGATCAAGTTCCAATGTTTCTTTTGATTTGGGTCCACAGAGAGTGAATTTAGTGATGCTACCACAGAGGTCCACAGAGAGTGAATTTAGTGATGCTACCACAGAGGTCCACAGAGAGTGAATTTAGTGATGCTACCCCACACAGTGGGCTAGCATCACAAAATTCATCCTTTGGGGACCTCATTCTGCAAATGTCCGGCACCATATTCTCTGGCCAGACTGTACTGACCCAGTAACTAGGGTTATTATGCATTTATAACTGCACCACAATTAACGGTTCTGTGACTGGTGGCACCGTGATTAAATGCACAAGCCTTGAAATAGTGTGTCTGTCATTTTCAGAATGAGGTCCCCAGAGGGTGAATTTAGTGATGCTACCCCGCATAGCAGGCTAGCATCACCAAATTCACCCTCTGGGGACCTCATTCTGCTTACACCTCAGAATGAGGTTCCCAGAGGGTGAATTTGGTGATGCTAGCCTGCTATGCGGGGTAGCATCACTAAATTCACCCTCTGGGAACCTCATTCTGCAAATGACAGACACACTATTTCAAGGTTTGTAAATGCAGTAAAGAAACCCTGGTTGTATTCCTTGACTGCCAAATACACTATAGCTAACTGTTTCATTTCTATGACATACATATATATATAAATGTGCTGGAAGTTACTGTTTCATACCAATTGATGATTACATGCATTTTAACATCACAATCATCTGGTTGTATTGCAGCTTATAACCGCATTTAACCCTTTCAGTGCCAGGGGCCGATCTCATAGGCCCTAATTTACGGTCTGTAAAATCGGCCCTAAAAAAAATAAAAATTTTTTTTTTTTTTTTTTTAGACTTTCTATGGGTTGAATTTTTTTTGGGTATGCTTAAGCATGCTATAGCAAATTTAAAAACAAACTGGATAAAACCTTAGGGGCATGTTATAACTCAAAACTATCACCAAGCAGTGTTCGCCCTGCCGTTAGCAAATTGCGAAAAAAAATACGAAGTGGCTAAAATAATATGCTTGTGGCTAAAAATATGGCGACAAACATTTTCTGTGTCGAACGGGGACTCAACGACAATTTATTCTAAACAAAGAGACTTAACGTTATTAGCGAGAGCTGACGAGAAGTGCGAGATTACGGGTGTGTTCTATTAGCTATACTATAGTTGATGATCGTTTAGAGGTGGATTCTTAAGACGCTATATATCACAATTGAGTAAACATAGGTTTATGAAATGGCTTCCTGTGTAACAAAAGAGCTTTATTTTACGGTGTTTTAAACTGATTGCAAAAGAGTGAAGTCATAATACGCTCAATTCAATAGCTTCTCACATTCCCCCGCAATGGATAGTGTTGAATGGGACGAGACTCGCGCCTGTTATGAATCAGTATAGGCGTTAGGGGCAATTAATTTGAATAGACCAACGCATTCAGGCTTTGTTTAACTAATTTGGAAGTGTGGATACCACAGGGCCTCCAATTGACCAGTTTGATTTTGAACTTGCATTCAGAAAGTGGAAAGATGTGAAATCGCGTAGGATATTTAACAGTGTTTGAAATTTGAACGTTATTGTTAATTTATTGATATTGTATATTGTTATGTGTTAAAAGTGCTGATAACTTTGAGTAAAATAATGTTTATATCATATTACATCTTGTGCTAATTTATCCCACAATATGTGGCTAAACTTTTTAAAAAGTGGCTAACAAAATTGCACAAGTGGCTAAAAAAATGGCTACAAAAAAATTTCGGACCAGGGCGAACACTGTCACCAAGTATTCATAGTAATAATTTTGATGCCCATGAAAAACGTAAGATTCCCTGGCACTAAACCTACAAAATAAGTCTGTTAAAGAATATAGGAAAAAAATATTAAAATTGTAAAAAACAATAACAAATGATGAAAAATTGTTAGGCCAATGCATTCTCTTATGGTCGACTCGCATATATAAGAGAATGCATTGGCACAGGGTATATGGGTTGATACAAAAAATCGGACCTGGCACTGAAAGGGTTAAAGTCTAACCATCTGCACATAGAAGGCAACTTGAGGGACATCTTCTCTCTAAAATATTTTTTGCCCAAGGGAGAGATGACTTCTATTTCTCGCTCATATACCGGTACTAGTATGCATATATAAAACTTGCGTATTTGAAGCGAATTTATTGATAATATTGGTGCGCTTACTCATTTTTAATGTACTATAAATGGGATCTTCTATTGGATAATACTAACCAGGGACCAGCCTAGGGTCAAAATATAGGGAGAAGTGACTTCTCCCTCTTGGAAAAATAAGGAGAAGTGGGCGCTTACCAGGGAGAAGTGGAGCGTTAGTGCGACTATTTGTCGCTAGTAACTATTGATTAGAACTGATTGTTTTAGCTGTTATTATGTCCACAATAGATGTTCTACATGGGTGAGGATAAACTGGAAGTGTTATGCTGAGTAGTAGATCATCCAGTCACCAAATTTTCAGGGAGATTAAAAATTTAACTAAATTTTTTTTATTTTTTTTAGGGAGACATCCACTTCTCCCTGACGTCATTTTAGGGCGACTTGCAGCCACACAGGGCGACCATTTCGCCCACGTCGCCCCCTAGGCTGGTCCCTGATACTAACTGTACTGTCCTATATTAAATGAATTCTGCATCATACATTTGTATATCACAGTGTAATTCACTGTGATATGTTTCTGACCAAATTTACTGAATTTACTGAATCCCAAATATGTCCCCTCCAAATGAGACATACCCAGACATAAATTAGCATTTTTAAGATTCTACCCCCACCATTTAACAAAGAGAGATATAACTCACCCTGGACTATATAAACAAATTAACACATCACTGATTATATAATTTATTTGTTTCATGTACTTGAGATGTTATACATGTATATTGAGATCTGAATAAAAATTATTAAAACAAAAAAAACTGTACTGTCCTAATTATATAAGTAAATGATCATATTTTGGTTCGACTTTAAATGCGGTTATGAACCACAAGACAACAAGGAGTGTGTGGTTAAAACACATGTAATCGTCAACTGGTATGAAACAGTTACTTCCAGTACAATTGCGAAACAAATGAAACGGTCAGCAGTTAGCAAGTGTGTATTTTATCTTCTTCAAAATAGGGGATATAGAAACTTCCCAGAAGGGAAAAATTAACTAAAAACAATTATTATTTGAGACTATAGTTACTTCCCAGAAGATGAGGATCAAGCAGCATGAGGTCCCCAGTGGGTAGATTTGGTGATGCTAGCCCACTGTGCGCGATAGCATCACTAAATTCTCCCTCTGGGGACCTCATTCTGCAAATGACAGACACTGTATTAAGGCTGAATATTCTCTCATTACAGATTGTTGCAGCATGGTTTTCATTGTTTGACGTCATGTTTTTGATAATTCTCATCCCGTTTGTTGACCGATTTTTGTACCCACGATTAAAGCAGGCCGGCTATCCATTTGGGATGACTAAACGTATAGCATTAGGGATGGTGTTTGCAGTGATGTCGGTGGTGGTAGCTGGAGTTGTGGAGAATTATCGTCTGAAGGCTTATTGGCCTGATCCCAGCCAGCCTTGTAAAAATGACAAAATTCCGCAGAAGATAGGTAAATATCCTAGTTAAACAATAGAATATCTAAAGATAATTAATTCAACAATAAAAATCCTACTCAATTTCCCATTTGTCAGACCCAAATTTTGTTGAAAAGCATGCGTGTGCGTACTTTTGATACCCCCTAACCAGGGTCCAAGCTGCAGATTTTAGGGAGACTTCAGCCAAAATAGGGAGACTTATAAAAAACACTTATTAATTTAAAAAAATCGCTTTATTTATAACATCAATAAATAAGATAAAACAACAAGATAAAACATGTTAGCAAGACACAGCACAAGTATAGCACCTGTATAGATCGATAATATGAAATTTTAACTAAATTTTATTTTTTTTAAACTGTTGACTTTATCTGAAGAAATTAATTGTTGACTTAGTGCCACTGCACACGCTGCGATTAAAATAGTAAGTGGGGAAAATCGCAGGAGGAAGCATCCAATGCGCATGCCCACGACAATATCGTAGCCAAATCGTAGCAATCAAGCACTGTTTGATTTTACCAGGAAAATCGTGGCGTGACTTTGGCAACGCGCGCGATCGTAGCTGTCACATGACCACTGTCGCACTGGTCATGTTGTAAATACCACGAAAATCGTAGCTGCAAAGATCGCAGCACCGTAGCGTCTGCGGGCAAGCTACGAGTTCTCCACCTACGATTTTCCCCACTTACGATT
Organism: Siphonodentalium dalli; assembly: GCA_032622095.1. NCBI lineage: Eukaryota > Metazoa > Mollusca > Scaphopoda > Gadilida > Siphonodentaliidae > Siphonodentalium > Siphonodentalium dalli. The sequence goes on along the minus strand of CP136064.1, from coordinate 288,412,065 downwards.
TTAATCGTAGCGTCTGCGGTGGCACTTAATGACTTTTAATATCTGAAGAAATTAATTGTTATTATAAATTTGAAATTTTTGGAAATGGCTTTTGGCCACTGCTGTAATGTGGGTGTCCGTTAAAAGAAACTATGAGGTCTAATTAAGGAGTTGTAAAAGCTTTTAATTTTGTTTCTAAAGAGTTTATTCTTGAATACCATCATCGCGACCGTCTGATGATAATCCGATTAAAGCATCGATCTATATACGTCGATGATTAAAGCAATAAACTTGACGAGTTTGATAGCTGTATTACAATAGTGATTAATGTGTTCTTAACAGAGACCAGTTGAGCTTATAATATACACCAACAGGTTATTTAAATACCTGCATTGTAACAAAGTAGGCCTACATGCAATTAATTTGCAACCATTGACAGATGGGGCCCTAACATAGTTATGGGGGGGTATATAGGAATCAGCTTGTCTGTCCGTCTAGCCATCAACTTTGTCAGACCTTGTATTCCTACATGTTCAGTAAATATGTTTGAAACTTTGCACAGTTATTTACCACTATGTGAACCTGGAACATGAAGCTATGTACTAGCTGATGTGCCCGACTTCTTCCAGGCTATATATTTAGGGATTTCTTTGTGATTGCCTCCATCTGGACAAACTATTGTTCGATCGGTCCAGAAACATGCCTATATCAGCATATATGAGCGAGGTCAAGGTCAATGACATGGTCGCACATGAAATTGGACCCGCTCATATTATTTCGGGGATCAAAGTAGGCTTACATACCAAATTTGAGTCCGATCGGTCGAGGTCCAGAAACATGCCTATGAGCGAGGTCAAGGTCAAGGATACAGTCTCACATGAAATTGGACCTACCCATATCGTTCCTGGAATCAAAGTAGGCCGACATACCAAATTCGAGTCGGATCGGTCAAGCAATTTTTCGAGTCTGTAAGACACATACATACACACACACAGACAGAAGTTAAAAAATATATATTAGATAACGAAGGCCATCCGTGCCTTTAATGTAGCCCAGTCCCACTGTGACCTCTAGTTAATGTTATTCTTTATTTCTGGGCTACATGCCACCATAGCATTCCACATCTGCATAGACTGGCACAATTACACAGTAAAATAGTGTTCAGCCCAGTCTGTTGCGTTTGTTGCATTCAAATTGGATTACTGACAATAACACTAAGGCACACAGATAGCTGCGATGCGTCTGTTACGTTGTATTCGTTAATGCGCGTAATGGAGGGATTATATTTTCAACGCGATGTAAGTTCAGTCAGATAAATAGTCAGACTTCAACTCATTTCTTTCAAATGCATCTGAACTTTAAACTGTTTTCAGGGATGAAGGGGGAGTCCCATTTTCTGAAAACTCATTAAATATTCATGTGTCCAAATAAGGCAATGTTTATAGTTGCGATCCACACTTAGATCTACGCATGTGCATCTGAAGTAATATAAACATGTACATGTTTATAAGAGTGGTCAACTTTCCTTTAACAAATTGTTTTCCAATAACATCACTATATACACAGAACACAAGTTTCACTGTTTGGATGCTGTATATATAATAAAGCACAATGAAATGAAAATATAGTGATAATAAAGGCTATCTGTTCTTCGTATAAAATTATTGAGCTGTACTGTTGTGATGTTGCATCATGTCCTTATTTTGAATGTACGCGCACCATTTACTACCGTTTACTCTACAAGCGTAGTAAACAATCCTTATTTGGCACATGATGTACTTATCAATGTTAAGAGATAATAATAACTAGATTAATAAATTTTGTGTGGCCTAACGAATAGTATTATATTGTAGTTGAGACGTGTTGCTTAACGAATAGTATTATATTGTAGTTGAGATGTGTGGCCTAACGAATAGTATTATATTGTAGTTGAGACGTGTGGCCTAACGAATAGTATTATATTTAGGCGAGACGTGTGGCCTAATGAATAGTATTATATTGTAGTTGAGACGTGTGGCCTAACGAATAGTATTATATTTAGGCGAGACGTGTGGCCTAATGAATAGTATTATATTTTAGTTGAGACGTGTGGCCTAACGAATAGTATTATATTGTAGGTCAGACCATCTACTCAGCGGCCGACATGAGTATTTTCTGGCAGGTTCCACAGTACGCTCTTATTGGTATCAGTGAAGTCTTCGCTAGCATTGGAGGTTTGTATGAGTTTATATAACTTTTGTTTTGGTTAAGGTCATTTAGTTATAACCGAAAAGGTTGAAAACAAATTCTATAATGCACGTTCACTTCATATGCCTGTATCATCTTTCCTGCAATTACCCACCCATTCAATGGAATAGCTTAGTTATGGACCAGATACACCACTTTAAACCACTCACATTTTATTGCATGTTTATGTAATCAGGTCTTAATCATCACATCTGTGCTAGGGGTTATCAGGGGTTGTCAGGAAGACAGTTCTCGAGATTATGACATACCCTTGTGATATACTATACTATTCTACCTTTTATTGTAATTGTTTGTAAACATAATTATACGATTGCATTATATCGCGAAATAAAAAATCAATCAATCTTCAAAGCCGCTATTTATGCTGGTACCTGTTTTCGTCCATTTATTTCTAATGAAGTTATGGTCCTTAAAACATGTCCATCCCTGTATCTCCGTCATCCCTTCCTATACTAAATTGATTCTCTCACTCAGTTATAAAAGTATACATCGTAATGGTCTATTATTCATCTGGAGGGGTGTTCAGGAAAAACGAGCAGACAACAGTAGGCCGAAAACATAATACAAGTTGCATAAGGATTCATATTATTTTCTGGAATTTGTCTATTTACTGGCGCCAATCAATTTCTAAAGTGTCTAACTTTTATTTTACCTGTGTTACCTGGTCAGACACCCACTTTCCTATCCATCCTAAAATAGGCTACAAGCAGTCTTGTAGCAATAGGAAAACAAATCTATTTAATTAATTAATTTATACAACCTACTCAATAATTAATATACTAACTAGATTTTTGTAGCCCTAAAGTACCTCAATATTATTGAAATTTGTTATTTCTTTAGATATGTACATATTTATGGCCTGGAAAAAACGTATCAAGGTGACAGTCTCGGACAAAATGTGGATGAAGATGAATAACTCTAAAATCGTGGTAATACGGCCAAATTTTGTGATAATCAAGTGATAACACAGCCATATTTTGTTGAACAACATGCTGATAAATAAAACTTATTGGGAAATTTTATACCATAGCATTATTTTGTTGTAATTAATCGATTCTGATAACAAAAGCATATTTTGAAGAAATGCTGTTGTTGTAACTTGATGATATGGGGATTATCTGATCGGATTGAGTACCTTTAAATGTTTATTACTTTGTGGGTGATATGGGGATTATCTCATCGGATTGAGTACCTTTAAATGTTTATTACTTTGTGGGTGATACGGGGATTATCTGATCGGATTGAGTACCTTTAAATGTTTATTACTTTGTGGGTGATAATCCTGTTGGTGGATTTAAGCAAATAAACTATTGAATTGAATTGAATTATAATGGTTACCTATAACACAAATTATTTCTTGCCACTTTCAGGTTTGGAATTGGCCTATTTACTGGCGCCAAAGTCGATGAAAGCCATTATCATGGGTCTGTTCTATTTCATATCTGGAGTAGGAAGTTTTCTGGGGACAGCGTTGATATACGGTCTTCAGGGCACGTGGTTCTTCGGCACGGACTATGGGGATATTAACTGCCGAGTAGATTGTCAGCTCAATCCGAAAGCGACGGTGATAAAGGAGGCGTGTCATCTCGACTATTACTTCTTTGTTCTCGCTGGAATCGAAGCCGTCGGATTCGTGTTGTTTCTCATCGTTGCACGATACTACAGACTCGATCTAATTCAGATGAGGCAGAAAATCGCACGAATGAACAGCTTCCCGGAATCTGAGAACAAATCGAAAGCAACGTCATCACCAAGGAAACGCCAAGGACTGCTGTCCGGAACCAGTCGTAATATTCAACGACCTTCACCTTCTGTATCGGCTAGCAGTAACGACATTGACTGATCATTGCTCAATTCATCAATTTCATTCACGTAAGAATGAAGAGACCTGACTCCTTCAAGTTACAATTATCATACGACATACATGTATATTATTATACGACATACGACATACATGTATATTATTATACGACATACGACATACATGTATATTATTATCATACGACATACATGTATATTATTATCATACAATTATCATAAAATTATCATACATGTATATTATTCACAAATTGAAAAAAGTTATCGCAAAAATGATTCAGTATCACATCAGGGTTCGCGCTGCCACTTGCCAAATTTGCCAATGGCAAAAATAATTCACATTTGGTAAAAAATATTTTCATTTGGCAAAAGTTTTGGCTAGTCACTTTTTAATTCCTCAAGAAAGTTGAAAAATATTGGTCAATCAATACCATTCATATCATGAAACTCTTACAACATAATTATATTAGTGCTGTTTTATGAGGTTTAGGAAAAGTTCACACCTCAATTAAGATGTAGTTAATCTCATTGCATTAGTACTGATGGTTGGAGGGATAACTAGTATTTAGTGTGGTGGTGTTTACATAGTTAATCCTCCTGTGATGTGCCCTTCTGATGAAGCAACCCTTCTACCATTGTATAGTCCGGTGATTTGATTATTGTTGTATGATAAACCACAATAGAGATGCCAGTATAATTAATTATTAACTACTGTTTTTCTATCGATATCATAAGTCGTTAAACCGCGAGTGTCCAAACATAAGACTTAAGGTTGCAGAAAATGATACTATTAGGGATATCATTTGGCAAATGCTAAAATAATTTGGCAAAAAATATTTTCATTTGGCAAATTATTTGGCAAATTTTGGTCCAGAGCGGACCCTGTATCACATTGATCAAAGCTTATTCTAAGACCATTCTTTTCACATAATGAATTCAATAAATCAGATTGCTGGTTTCAACCGGATGTGGAACAAGACATATTATGATTCTGAAAATACACTTATTTTTCACCTTGATTAATACAACACTAGCAACTACATTTGATTGAAATGCAGGCAATTTTCTTCATATTAAATACTCATAGATGAGTAGTTAGCCACTCATAGATGAGTAGTTAGCCACTCATAGACGAGTAGTTAGCCACTCATAGACGAGTAGTTAGCCACTCATAGACGAGTAGTTAGCCACTCATAGACAAGTAGTTATCCACTCATAGACGAGTAGTTAGCCACTCATAGACGAGTAGTTAGCCACTCATAGACGAGTAGTTATCCACTCATAGACGAGTAGTTAGTCACTCATAGACGAGTAGTTAGCCACTCATAGTCGAGTAGTTAGCCATAGGAAATGTTCAAATAATAAGTTCAACATAGGCCGTTTTTTTACTTATTATCTGATCATTTCTCACCAATGACTAAGAATAAGAATGCACTTGTATTATCTGTTGTCTGCTTATATTTAACACCCCTTCAGTTGAATATTAGAACATTCCCATGTATATTTTGATAACTGAATGGGAGAATCCATTCTGTGAAAAAAGGGTTAATTTTCCAAGCAGAGAGGGCGAATGCTCTTACCTTATTAGGAAAAAGTACAAAGAAACGCTCTTTATTTTTCCATGCTGGAGAAGCCAATTATTCATACTACAAGACGTAACTTCAAAAATAGATCTAGAAAATAATATTCCATTCATTCTATACATGAAATGAAGCTTTCATGATACCTCAATAACCTCGTTAACCTCTTCACCGCTGGCGTCATGACATCATGTGTGTGGTCGTTGACATTATGGACATTTTGCAGTGGAAAAATATAGTGGGAATGCCATTAAAAACCCTAAAACTTACGCCATGCAAAGGCTATAATCCTGGAACATCAGACACTGTTTATAAAATATAGAATACACCCATGGTTGCAGAGAGCATGATATTTTCACCACGAGTGGAATTGTTGTTTTAAGCACGAGCCTTTTGGTGAGTGGTGAAAATTTGGTACTCTTGCCTACTATGGTGTGTTTAAATGATGCCATAATTATTAGTTTTGATTTGTTCCACGTATTTAACTACTCCGATGATTACTTTAAAAATGTATGGATCCTCACCGGGAGACACAAACATGATGCTATGAGTAATGTGCATCATGTGTAGTGATGCATATTTTTACGTCATGACGTCAGCCTGTTTCTAAGCCATCAGTCACTTGATATTCCCATTCATATGTTTCCTAGTTCATACAACACTAGCAAGCTGTTTGATTGAAATGCAGGAAATTTTCTTCATATTTAATTGATATCATAACTTCCCACTTTTAAATCAATGTAACTATTTTGCTAACTATGATGTAGTTCTACTATGTGTATAAATGTTTAATCCATGAAATTACATTTGAATATTTACAACCACAGTAGAAAGTGGAATCGATGATTTACCACACAAACTTTAGCGAGTGCGGTAAATCATCAATCCCATGAGTGGTGTAAATTTGGTTAATTTGTGTATTTTGTTTATACCATGATCCTACCTATTGAAAGTTTGAACTTAAAACATCGAAGAAATTTGTCAGCACTTCAACACTACGTGGACCCAGCAGAAATTCAGTACATTAGTACTGTTACCTGTAACTAGCAAAGGGATATGAAACCAGATGGAATTGTGAATGTGTCTAAAAAAACTTTCAAAATTCCATGATATGTTAATCGGAATCAAAAACAATTTATTTCCAGTTACTAAAACAAATATTATAATAAATTTTATACCATTTTTTGTGAATATTGGCAGATTTATTGTGTTTAGCAGACGGATGCCAGTCATTTCTGTCAACATATAATCACTATAAATAGACAGAGCAACTTCACTGTGTGGAGGACGCGAGCATTTTAGTCCCTACTATAGGTATATCACTATGGCATTCAAAATGTATGGGAAACGTTTATACCTACAACGTGCCTTTATACCTACAGTGGCTATTAACTCTTTCAGTGCCAGGATTATTTTGTAGGTTTAGTGCCAGGGAATCTTACGTTTTTCATGGGCATCAAAATTATTACTATGAATACTTGGTGATAGTTTTGAGTTATAACATGCCCCTAAGGACTTATCCAGTTTGTTTTAAATTCGCTATAGCATGCTTAAAGGGGTACTGTACACCAAATGTTGTTGTTGGTTTCTATAGTATCCGAATCAGAGAATAAGGTAACAATTTTTTCATTATTTGAAAGTCTGTTGAGTACGAAGTATCTGTATCTGTATCTGTAGTGGGTTCAGTGCAGTAACCAATTCTGGTTTTAGGCGCACTGGGTGGAGGATGATGTTGGTTCCGTCGAGGACTCTGATGGTGCTGTGTCCTCAGGTTCAGTGATTCCATCGTTGCGGAGTGCCCGTAAGAATAACTCTGGATCACTGTTGCACACGATCCGGTCTTCCAGTTGGTTCCAATCCAGGATCGTCTTGTTAAAGAAAGAATGTTTTAATTGGTTACAGCTGGTACGCCGTGGCTCGAAGGCTCTTACATTTTTACATTCTTCTTTTTCGACGATGTTTGTTTCACACAGTCAACAAATTTTTTGGCTGTGATCTTCCTGCCTGATTTCTTAGGCGTTAGGTAGTTGTTTGCACTTAATGCTGGCACCCTCCCCTCAACTATCTTATGGAACTGGATGAGACGCTGTTCTCTACGCCACTCGTCTAGGGGTTTTAGATCTAGTTCCTCAAGCATGGTGGTGACTGATGTTCCTTGGCGACTATAATTATTCTTTATGAATCTCGCACTCCTTCGCTGTACTTTTTCAAGGTGGTCAATGTCTTTCTTTAAGTGGGGGTCCCATACCACTGCTCCATATTCGAGCGCCGATCTCACTGTAGCGATGTAAGCTGTCTTTTTACAGTATAGTGTTACGGATGACAAATTTACCGGAATGCAAAAATACAAATTGTCGTTGTCGAGTAATTTTTTAAGGACGACCAGCTGGGCGCAGCCCAGCCGCGCATATGTTGCGCAGCAACATGTGCGCAGGTCGTCCTTATACTAAGTTCGCTTTCGAACATGGGCGCCGCCATCTTGAATTAGGGGCATCGCCATCTTGGATTTGAGGGGCCGCCATCTTGAAACGTCATTGCAATTAAATTAAAACTACAAAATGTTACTTTTCATAGAGCCAACATAACAGTATTCATTGCGTTAAGGCATTAGGCCTACATGCTTTATTCTTTGAACAATAATCATTACTTCAATCATAAATATTGTCGACCGGACTCGGGTTGCTATGCCATTCGGGAAATGGCGGAAATTTACGTAAAACTGCTAATTTTCCTTAGCCACCTCGCGAAAACAACATAATTCATATCGTAAATATCTTGAACGTTTATTATATAACTAAATAAACTTTTCTTTAGTTTAGTAAATTAGTAGAAGCATGTTCTCGTAAACTATTAGGTTACGTCATATGTTGTATCCAAAGCGACGTCATTTTGGCACGCGCATTTTCCCGCGAAAGTTATTGACGTTTTGACAGCGATGCGACATAGCACACAAAGCAGGCATAATGTTGGCATGGTTCGCATTAGGTTTGGTTGGGTTGACGTTGTTTCATAGTGCATGGCTCCGAGTCCGCGCTGGTATAAATGTAGCTCCATGCAATTGTAATCAAACTGATCAAATCCCAACCTATAAAATCACTATATAATTTGTACAGGTAGGGGCCTACAAACAAAACATGTTCTTGGAAATTGAATGTTCTTCCTTACTTATTTTCTAATGATTTGGGTTGTGATTTGAAACAAACAAACAACCCAAATTATGATAGGGTAAACCCAAATTCTCACTCATAATAACCCAAATTTCCAACCAAGGCCAAGGGTTGTGGAGGCGAGTACAACTAATATTTCATCCAAATTGAGAATGGGCATATACGTGCCAGTCAAAAAAATGGCTCAAGTGAGCCACGATCGAAAGGCTGGAAGATACATTTATGAGTACAATATGATAATTATGAGGTACAGACCCAATCCCCCTGCCACAAGCAACCAACTTCGTGTACGTAATTGGTTATAAGAAATATTTATAGTTAATTACATCTTGACGTTCATATAAGTCAACACATATTAGTCTGAGTATAGTGCAGGTCGTGACTGCACGGTCGTCCTTTTTTACATGGATTTCAAAGCCATAATTTCTTGTTGTACAGTTTTCAACCAAATGAATCAAATAAAAGTTATATTATAGGCATACTAGTCCAATATAATCATTTAAGTTATTGTATCGTCGCTAGTCAGTGAGTGACTTGAGTGTTCTCCCCGTATCATTATAATATTTTAAGCAATCGTGTGTGCGATCGGTTTAACATCCAGTATCCCTCAATTACTTTATTTTGATTACGGAAATTCGTAATTTAATTGACGCCATTTTATGGCTCCAGTCATAAATTCAATTTATATCAAATTATTAACTTTTAAATTATTAAATTTTAAGATAGCATATTAACCTGAGCGTTTACAGAATACATCTTCGACTCAAATTACTTATGTTTCTATATATTATCGATATTAGATCGTTGTTGTCACCGGAAATTTAATGCAAATGGCGTACAGTACCCCTTTAAGCATACCCAAATAAAATTAAACCCCAAAAAAAAAAAAAAAAAAAATTTTTTTTATCTTTTTTTAGGGCCGATCTCATCGGCCCTGGCACTCTACAGACCGTAAATTAGGGCCGATGAGATCGGCCCCTGGCACTGAAAAAGTTAACTTTGACACTGTAATAGGGTACGTGAGCATGGTATAAATTGAGACACACTTCATCCACGGCACTAATTTCTGTGTTCCTGTCAAGGATTATTATTGGCTGCTATTGTGCTAAAGTCATTCTCAACATCTCGGCCATTTTCACTTTGCTCAGAAATAAGCTCTTCCATAAATAGAAACCATATTCACACAATGCTACAATACGGCCCTGATAATAAGGCGACGACATTGACTGGTTGATGCATAGCTGTGAATGGAGCAGAATGTATTCACTGCATGGCTGTACCAAACTTGATCACAAGCCTTGAAATAGGGTGTCTCTCATTTGCAGAATGAGGTCCCCAGAGGGTGAATTTGGTGATGCTAGCCCGCTATGCGGGGTAGCATCACTAAATTCACCCTCTGGGGACCTCATTCTGCAAATGACAGACAAACTATTTCAAGGCTTGCTTGATCATGCTTTAAATAGTGATAAATAGCAATAATTAGTTTAAATTTAACAGACAGTTGTATGCACATGATCAATCACGTGATTAAAATATTCCGGCAGATATGGTGTCTATTTAGGGGAGAGGTTATTTCCATATGAAAGTGGAAATGGCCGAGTCGTTGAGACTGATGCTGAAGTAGGTTCTTAGGTATTACAAACAATGCAGCAGTAAGCACGCATTATGCACTTTCACATCCATAATACTTAGAGATGTCATAGCAGCAAGGAGGTTAGGCCATACAAAGTCAATCGCCCGTTTCTCAGGCAAAAAGGTTAGAAATCTATGGGCATTTAGATTTTTTTTTATTTATTTCTGGGGCATACACCCAACAAAACATTAATCTTCAGCATCAGCTAGACCCTGGTCTAATTCCATTATTTCCTGAACAGATGTCTGTTAACCCTTTACCCAACAAAACGGCCAAAACCGGCCAAATAAAGCTTCAACAGCCTAAAATATCTTCGGTCTGTCTCAATAGAACCATACAAATATGGATATCATTGGAACCGGCTCCTTGACCACATTGTGATAGTTACAGTTATGCCCTGTGCCAATGCATTCTCTTATATATGCGAGTCGACCATAGGTCACCTCGCATATATAAGAGAATGCATTGGCCTAAAAAAAATCTTCTATTGGGTAAAGGGTTAAACGTTATTTGATAGATTCTATGTGATTTATTTTGTCAAAAAAATCCCCAATCAATATGACTGATGCAGTTTTTACTTGCAATGCATCACATATTTAACAAATATCTGAACATATAGTTACCAATTACAGTAACGAATTGGGGAAATTTGAACTGGGAAACGGGTCTGTTCGATCTCAATTCTGCACCGTAATTATTTGATACCGATTTAACGTGAATATAAAAAGGTTACATGCGTGGGGTTCAGGGCCATGCACACACACCTGAGAAATGGAAGGTTACACGCTCGGGGTTCAGGGCTATGCACACACGCCTGAGAAATGGAAGGTTACACGCGCGGGGTTCAGGGTCATGGACACACGCCTGAGAAAGGTTACACGCGCGGGGTTCAGGGCCATGGACACACGCCTGAGAAAGGTTACACGCGTGGGGTTCAGGGCCATGGACACACGCCTGAGAAAGGTTACACGCGTGGGGTTCAGGGCCATGTACACACGCCTGAGAAAGGTTACACGCGTGGGGTTCAGGGCCATGGACACATGCCTGAGAAATGGAAAGTTTACTTTGCAAGGTCTTAACCCTTCCATGAGTGGAGCTTCCTGAAATTTTGTGAAAACCCTGTGCCAATGCATTCTCTTATATATGCTAGTCTCCTGTAAGGATCCTCGTATATATAAGAGAATCTGTTGGCCTAACAAAGTCCTTGTAAGCCAGTGCATTCTTTTATATATGTCAGGCTCCCTATGGGAGACACAAATATACAAAAGAATCATTGGAACAGAGTTTTTAACCCTTTCATGATGGGAGCTGTGCTGGTGCAGCAATAAAGACCCTGTGCCAGTGCATTCTCTTATATATGCGAGTATTCCATATAATTTCCATAGGGAGCCTCGCATATATAAGAGAATGCACTGGCTTACCAGGTCAAGGTAAATATTGTTTGGCCAATGTATTCTCTTATATATACATGTATGAGGATCCTTATGGGAGACTTGCATATATAAGAGAATGTATTGGCACAGGGTTTTGCAAAAAATCAGGAAGCTTGGTCATTGAAGGGTTAATGCTGCACCAGCAGCTCCCATCATGAAAGGGTTTAATGCGACCTATTTATGGAGATATCCATATGGAGTCCATATTATGGACTTTGATTTGTGATTTAGTGATTCACCCAATGTCTTTCATTGATATTATTTCTATTGTCATCAAATCTGGAGTTAGTGTGTCTGACATTTGCAGAATGAGGTCCCCATAGGGTGAATTTAGTGATGCTATCTCGCATGGTGGGCTAGCATCACCTCATTCTGGTTTGGCCTCAACTGCTATATGGGAGACCTAGGATCAGATTGAAGTTCCCATGTTGGTGATGTTCACCCATTAATAGTCACCTCGATTATCCATTTTTATCTTCTGCTTATTAGGAGATATAGATACTCAACAGAAGGGAATAAGTAAAAAAAACAATGTTAATTTGAGACTATTAATACTTCCCAGAAGATGAGATCTCCAGAGAGTTAATTTGGTGATGCTTGCCCACTGTCCAGGATAACGTCACTAAATTTACCCTCTGGCGATCTCATTCTGCAAATGTCAGACACACTGAACTCAGGCTTGATTGTCACCATATTTAGCCTTGTATTCATATTTAGCCTTGTGTTCATATTTATTCTTCATATTTCTTTTTCGACCTGATTACACATTGCCCAAATGATTGGAGGCCGAGACCAACCTGGAGTGCGACTTGGGAGACATCTTCTCCCTAAAATGTTCCACTTCTCCCTATTTTTATCCAAGGGAGAAGTGACCTCTCTCATATACCACTGAGAGCTTTCCGATGAATGGCAACAAGCCATATTTCCTACTAAATCCTGAAAAGTTCCCCATAATTCTGCTGTGATTAAGGAGTCGATTATTTAGGGCATTACTGTATCCCTGATAACAGTCCACTTCTCCCTGATAACAGTCCACTTCTCCCTAATAATCAAACAGGGAGAAGTGACTTCTCCCAATTTTAAACCTTTAGATTGGTCCCTGGATTGGAGGCCTCCCAATGCAATGTGGCTTTATATTAACATCCATCAAATTATCATTTGAAGGAACATAAATGTTTGTATGATTTTAATGTAACCTGTTTTATTGTCATCTTTTGTCCTTGACATCTTTTCTTCAGTATAAATAATCATTTATTTCACAGGTTTGTAATGTTAATGTATAAATGTACCATTCAGTAAACAGTGAGTTGCCTCTCCAGAAAAGACAAAGGCAGAGAATGCGCTCTAGTCTAGACAATTGAGGCCAAAAGGCGTAAGCGTCTGTAGTAGATAAATCCCATGTTTTTCCCGTTTCTGATGGGAAAGGTGTGTTACTTATGAGCACAAGTTAGGATCTAGATGATTCGGATTTGGTACTTTAGTACTCTGGTTCCTGTATTATTTGTAATAAGGTGTATGTTCTTTGCCGATATCGGCGGAGATGTAAGCCTTGCCTTGGTTTAACTTACGTTTTTTTGGAATTATTTCCTAAAATATCTACGAGAATCACAATAATATCCGTGCTAGAACATTTTGCAGCACGAGTTAAACGAATTGACGACAATGCCATGTTAGATGAAGCCATGTTATTGAGAAAATAAGGTACATAAATTATAAAGTAGAAGGAAATCAAGAACTTGGAGAACGAGTATATATGAAAAAACAGGCTACAGGCTACGATACCGGCTACCGGCTAAAAAATCGACTACCGGCTACATAGCAACACTATATAAAGGATACTATTTGTTTGCTCATCACACTTCCAAACAGAATCTTGCTGACGAGTTGCATTTAGCAATGAAACCAGTCCGAGTGCCTTACACATAATTTATTCATATATACTCGTTCTCCAAGTTATTGATATCCTTCTACTTTATAGTTTATGTGCCTCTCTGCTTCTATGAGATTCATCCATGCTGTTTTACTTCAGTAATCCCATCTTTTCATCTTGAAAATGTTTAGCAATGTGCAAACTTTTGTCAAAAGATTGTACTCCTTCATTTTCTGGTCAATTTGATGAAACTTGGCACTAATATTTATCACCATGGCAATCTGCGATTAGTTGGACGTATTTTAGTTGAGTTTATCACCCTTTTTGTACCTACTACCAAAACAATTTTTAGGATTTTCGCAACTTGATAATAATATTGATATTAAAGGCTAAAATAAATTGTCTGAATACCATGTGTGGCTTGAGATTTTTAGCATATGGTTTATATTTAGTAGAGTTGCTTATCAGCATGGTGGCCATCTTTGTGACATCATCAGACCACCCAGTTCCGACCCCAGGGGATCTAACAACTTTTTTCTGAAGTAGATCCAAAATCTGACGTACTCGCAAGTTTGGATGGTAAACATTTTTGCAGACATTTCATAATATGTATGGAAATATTCCTATAAAATTCATCTTTACCAAAGGTAATGAAATGAGAAGTTAAATTTCTGTAGTTACACATGTAAAGGTGCTACCAAAATTTTCCTTCAATTACCCGTATGATTGATATCTCCATCAAAGTTATCTTGCCCACTGAACTATATGGTATATTCCCATTTAACTAGGAAGGGTTAACAAACCCCTGAGTTGAAAACGGAATTGGCTTTTTATACGCCCGTTTGAAAAACGGCCGTATTATAGTATTGGTCTGTCCGTCCGGGCGTCGAGCCGTCCGCCTTAGCGTCCGGGCGTCTGTTCGTTAACCTGGTTTCCAGATGATAACTTTAGTTAGAGTGAACCAAATTTAATATAATATGGTATGTGGGTTTATTAGCCGAAAAGTAAGTTCAAGTTCGAATTTGGGTTCCGCCCGCCAATTTTCACCGGAGTTATGCCCCTTATTTGACGTTATTTTTGGCAGAGTTTTGCCCCTTTTTCGACTCAGAAAATTCAGTTTTTCTTATGTTTTTTGGTTTCTGGATGATAACTCGATTTTGGAATGTTTATACGCAAAACCCGTTTTTTTGTGGATTACATATATCGAAATACAGCTCAAGTCCGAATTTCGTTTTAATCCGATAATTTTTGCGAGAGTTATGGCCCCTTTTTTTATGTAATTTGACTTAGAAAATCCCTGAAATTTGTTGTCCGGATGATAACTTTAGTTAGAGTGAACCGATTTCAATCAAATTTGGTATGTGGGTTTATTAGGAGAAAAGACAGCTCAAGTTCAAATTTGGGTTCCGTCCGCCAATTTTCACCGGAGTTATGCCCCTTATTTGACGTAATTTGACTTAGAAAATCCCTGAAATTTGTTGTCCGGATGATAACTTTACTAGAGCTTATCGGATTCAATGATAATTTGGTATATTACTTTCTCCCACCAAAACACAGGTCATGTTCAAATTTGAGTTCTGTCCGCCAATTTTTACCAGAGTTATGCCCCTTTTTTCCCCCAGAGAGGGCGTATTTTGCACGCCCAGCGTAGCTCTTGTTAAAAATATGGAAAACAAAATTTCTTTAAAAACGCGAGTCTGCTCGCGTAGTCTTGTGTCAATTGCACAAAATCAATAATAATCAAAGGAAATAATGTTTTTTGTATAACACAAACTGTCAACACTTAACCCTTTACCCAACAGAAGGGCCCTGTGCCAATGCATTCTCTTATATATGCGAGTCGACCATAGGTCGCCTCGCATATATAAGAGAATGCATTGGCTTAACACATTAAAAATTATAAAATTGTTAAAGAATGTAAGAAAAAATGGTAAAAAGTGTTAAAAAAAGATTTTTTTTAGGCCAATGCATTCTCTTATATATGCGAGGCGACCTATGGTCGACTCGCATATATAAGAGAATGCATTGGCACAGGGCATAACTGTAACTATCACAATGTGGTCAAGGAGCCGGTTCCAATGATATCCATATTTGTATGGTTCTATTGAGACAGACCGAAGATATTTTAGGCTGTTGAAGCTTTATTTGGCCGGTTGTGGCCGGTTTGTTGGGTAAAGGGTTAACTAGGGAAAAAGAGGATGAATTGACTTGGCAATTGGTTTTGTTGTATCGGAGATCACGTGGTCGGATATTACAGGAGGTCATGAACCATGATAAAATGTACCATAGAATTTTCATACCATTTCAACTCAGGGGTTTGTTAACCCTTCCTAGTTAAATGGGAATATACCACATAGTTCAGTGGGCAAGATACTTCTAGGAGATATATATTTTACTTATTTTGAAAAATATTGTTTTTGCGAGATAATTGCATGCTCTCTACAGGCAAATTTCTGTAGTATCACTACATGTGGAACTACAGAGATTTTACTTACGACATAGTTAGCAGTGCATGGTACAGATGCATTGTTAATCATGTTTCCAGTCATATTCTGCCACCATGTGGTTTTCAAGGACGAAATTCCCATCTTCCCACGGAAGTACATAAGCGACTCTACTGATTCCTGTTAATAGTAGTTAGGCCAAGCCTGCAAATAGCGTGTCTGTCATTTGCAGAATGAGGTCCCCAGAGGGTGAATTTAGTGACGCTATCCTGCAAAGCGGGCTAGCATAACTAAATTCACCATCTGGGGACCTCATTCTGTCCAGGCCATCAACTGCTATGGTAGACCTAGGATCAGAATGAAGTTCCCAGTTGAAGTTGGTGATGTTCACCCATTGGGCACCTCGATTATGTATTTTATCTTCTGAAAATTTTGGGATATTGAAACTTCCCAGAAGGGAAAAAGTAACTAAAACCAATGTTAATTTGATACAATAGATACTTCCCAGAAGATTAGGCCTAAGCAGAATGAGATGGTAGCCCACTATGCGGGATAGCATCACTAAATTCACCCTCTGGGGACCTCATTCTGCAAATGACAGACACACTATTTGCAGGCTTGAGTTGGGCTACGTTCACACATCTGGCAGGTTTTATTATAATGTTTAGAGATGGTTTATTTATTGCACTATGAGTAATTATATTGGAATTACAGAATATGTTTCTTTGATTGTTTCATCTACAGGCCCCTGGGGAAAAATACCAGAAATATATACTGTGACAAGCCGTGTTCACGCTGGCGGTAGCCAGTTTAGCCATTGGCGAAAATAAATTGTAAATGGCGAAAAACAATGACCAAATGGCGAAAAAAATGGCTAAATTAATTTCCTCTCAAATATGTCCATCTGGACATGGTGGCGATTATAAACACACTAGCAGTCATCGGTCTAATAACATCACGCGCAGCTGACATCCGTACAACAAAAGCGTCGCCATCTCGTGTATGTTACACGTTCCGATGTGCTTGGAGCAATTAGTAATAGGTGTACATTGGTGTTGATTTCATGCAGTGCCAATGGCAGACGCTTTGCGTTGTAATAAACGCAACTTTTGAGTGGGGATCAGGGAATGATGCTTAATCACTTTAAGTGACGGAGGTTTTTGTTACGAGTCAAGTTTCCACGAATTTCTTGCATTTGCAGTTTGATCCCCATTAATTAATTCCAACTTTTTACAAAACCGATCGATCTGTCCAACTAGCCGCGATTAAAATTATCCTAATTGCGTAGTCACCAGGGTATACTTACTATTTTCCCGCGAATTGAACAAATATGCACCAGATACGCATAGGCATAGATAAAACTATGCACAAACTCGGGAATAAATAGAACTTCAGGTTGTGTTCAGATATCGCCAGTATTGCATATTTTCGCTATATGTTAATACACCCGCAATTTGTTATGCCCCCGATCTCCGATGGAGATTTGGGGGTATATAGTGGAGCCCTCCGTCCGTCCGTCGAGCCGTCCATTCATTAACATTTTTGGTTTCCCATCGATAACTCAAGTTTGGATTATTTGATCTGAACCAAAGTTGGTATGTGTATTTCCCAGCTAAAACTACAGGCCAAGTTTGAATATGGTTCCGTCCAGTTATTTTTACATGAGTTACGGCCCTTTTTCGACTTAGAATTTGACCATCTGTTAATATTTTTGGTTTCCGACCGATAACTCCAGTTTGGATTATTTGATCTGAACCAAAGTTGGAATGTGTATTTCCCAGCTAACGATACAGGCCAAGTTCGAATATGGGTTCCGTCCAGTTATTTTAATGTGAGTTACAGCCCTTTTTGTCCGCCGACCCAACGGGTTCGGATGACTATTATAATCAGCCTGTGCGTGCGTCCGTGTGTGCGTGCGTGCATCCGTCCGTCCGAGGTTTTCGGATGATAACTTTAGTTAGAGTGAACCAAATTAAATTAAATTTGGTATGTGGGTTTACTAGCAGAAAAGACAGGTCAAGTTCGAATTCTGGTTCCGTCCGCCAATTTTCACCAGAGTTATGCCCCCTTTTCGACTTAGAATTTGACCATCTGTTATCATTTTTGGTTTCCGACCAAACTCCAGTTTGGATTATTTGATCTGAAACAAAGTTGGTATGTGTCTTTCTCCCAGCAAAACACAGGTCACAAGTTCGAATTTGGGTTCCGCCCGCCAATTTTCACCAGAGTATGTCCCTTTTTTACTTAGAATTTTTGACAATTTTGAGGTTTCTGGATGATAACTTTAGTAAATGTGTACTGAATGAAATTAAATTTGGTATGTAGGTTTACTAGCACTAAAGACAGGTTTTTATGCGCAAACAACGGTCGTATCAAGCCGACACTTAGAGGCGGACATGAAGTCTACCGACCTTTTATTCGACTTAGAATTTGACCAATTTCATAACATTTCGGTTTCCGACCGATAACTCCAGTTTTGATTATTTGATCTGAACCAAAGCTAAAACTACATGCCAAGTTCGAATATTGGTTCTGTCTAATTATTTTCACATGAGTTACAGCCATTTAGACTTAGAATTTGACCGCATTTTGGCATTGAAATTAGCTAGGGTATATCAGATATTCTTCAAATGTAAGCCCAAAGTATTATTTTATTTTGCGGTAGTACAATTCGAAATAGCTAAAGGGCGTATTTTGCCACGCCCTAGCGATGCTCTTGTTCCCTTCTGTTCAGTTTCTATGTCCCCTAATTTGCAGAAGATAAAATGCATAATTGAGGTGCTCAATGGGTGTGTGCATCACCAACTTCAACTGTAGAACTTCAATCTGTTTCTAGGTTTCCCCATGGCAGTTGAGTCCTAATCAAATTAAGGGTGAATTTGGTGATGCTAGCCCACCTTGTGGAATAGTGTCATTAAATTCACCTTTTGGGGACCTCAAGCTGCAAATGTCAGACACACTAAATTCAGGCTTGGCTGTTTCATATTATTTTCTTAACCACCATTTATCCAGGTGAAGAAAAATTGGGGGGTATATTGGATTGAATTTATCTTCTGCCTGTCAGGCGGTCATTCTATCCATCTGTCTGTTGGGATGTCTATCCATCCATCTATCAACTCTTTCCCTCCATAGTAATTCTTAAAACAATTTCTTTTCAAGAACCATTGGGCCTAAATAGCTTATATTTGGTACTAGCAGGGTTACCCGGCATTGCCCAGGTTAATGTATGCTGTGGATATTTGTTGGGAATAGAGAATGCTCTTGCTTAAAGTGTTATACGTTTTCTCATAAATTGTATATTCAAATAGCATCACAAAACATGATTATTACAGTCATGGAATATAAGTAGTGGCTCACCTTGTCAATTGTCATTCTGTTTATCGCGATTAATCCGTTCCACCAATAATGAAGTATTTATTTATTTACAACTGCGTATAATATGATATATGAACATCATAAACACATTAGTTCGATAAAAGATGATAATTGGGTTTTACATATTGAGATGTATCAATCAATCTAGTAGGTTGGACAAAGATCTCGAGGACACCTGGCTATCATATCTCCATGAAGATAGATGTTTCAAAGAAATTTCCAGGTGCTCCTCTGTTCATGGTGCTATATATTGGCTAAATATTCTTAGTTTAAACGAAATGTTGCTGCGCAGATATATCAGCTACATGTGCCAGGCACAGAGCGAGATTTTGAGTTGTTTATGTCAGTCGATGAGTCTGTTCTAAAACCCTTGTCAGATGTCAGTATTGGTAGGATCCTGAAAAGTCTTGTGCTACTAACTAAATTTTGTTATTATATATATGCAATCCTCTGACGGTTCGAGGTCTCTCAGTTTGCACGAATATATGTATCTCTTCAATAGAATGATAAATATACGTTTAATGCTTCTTCTAGTTACTGTGTGAATGCATTGATTGCCATTCCCATATAAATATGACTGTTAAGAAGATATAATTGTTCAAGTAACTTATGTGGGTCACCATATGTCGGGATTGTGAAATGTGAACGCCCAACTACTTAAAATGATATGGAGATGGCCTGGTGACTGTATATAACTTATATGTGGATATCGGCGAATAGCAATCTTATCAATGATAGTGCATAACCGCTCGCCATCCGTGACGCAAACGACACCAAATGTGATTTAATTCATGGTATATCATTAGAGAAAAATGTGTATGAATTTGGTGGAATTTGGTTTATTAAATCAATTGTTGATGCAACGCTGACTCGAACAACGCCATATTGCGAATGTGATTATGTATTCGTTTGGTGGAAATCAGCGACAAAACTATTTCACAATATTTTTTTAATTTCCCCTCCCACCAACAGCATCATTTTAGAAAATTTTAACCCGCACCATTATCTTCCTTGTAAAAAGTTACCCCTCTTAGAACGCCTTGGTGCCATCTCGATTGTACCGCGTGAAGTTATATATAGAACGCACACAGACGGACAAAAAGACAGACAGACAGCACAATTTAATTTCTTGTTTCATTTGAGAAGAACGTGTCTGAATTTGATGGTAATTGGTACTAAAAATATTTTGTATCAGTTTTTGTGACCCTCCCGTCCCTATTTCGGACTCAAGCTGCACACACCAAGACTCATTAGAGATTAGAGATGCATATATATGAAATTGGTGAAAATTTGCGAGTATACAAATTCGTATAAAATTTAAGGTCCCCATATCTCTCACCCATAGGGCACCAATTTGGTGTATCTAAACCACACGATAAGATTCCTCGTATCACGGAGAAGAATGTGTATCAATCTGGTGGAAATCGGCACTAAAAACATATAGATATAATTTTTTGTGTCCTCTCACACACGATTAAACTCCTGATATCACGGAGATGATTGTTTATAAGTTTGCTGATAATCGGCGACTAAACAATTTTTTTTTATATCAAATTTGGTGCCAATCCCTCCCCTCTCCATCTCTCACCGAAACAGCACCACTATGGCGTCTTTAAATCATGATTAGATTCCTCGTATCATTGATAAGAACGTGTATCAATTGGTGGAAATTGGTGTTAAATAAATTGTGCATCAATTTTGGTGCCCCTGTCCCTTTCAATGCAACACTGACTGGAATGAGGCCACATTTGACCGATAAATGCCACACCATTAGACTCCTCATACCATGGGGATGATTTTGTATAAGTGTGGTGGCAATCGGCGACTTATTATCAAATTTAGTGCCCACCCCCTCCCAATCTCTCATCCAAAAACAACAATTTGGCGTTGTTAAATCGCACAATTAGATTCCTTGTATCATGAAGAAGAATATATATCAAGTTGGTGGAAATCGGCGCTAAAATTAGTGCCCCTCTCCCCTTCCGTTCATCCCTGACTCAAACGACGACACTTTTGACATATTTAAACCACACCGTTGGATTCTTCATATCATGGGGATGATTATATGTAAGATTCGTGTAATTGGCGACAGAAAACAAATCTGCCCCCCCCCCCCTTCTGGGCACCCCTGACGCGAACGGCGCGACTTTTGCCATATTTAAACCACGCCATTAGATTCCTCATATTATGGGGATGATTATATATAAGTTTGGTGGCAATCGGCGACAATTTTTTTTTGCCCCTCCCCCTTTACTGCCCCTGACAACAAGGGCGTCACTTTAAAAAATTCTAACCCCGACCATTATCTTTCTCGTAAAAAGCTACTCCTAGTAGACCCCTTTGGCATCATCTAGATGGTCCCCTGTGATTTTCTATAGAACACAGACAGACAGACAGACAGACATTCGCAAATATAGATATAAGATGTTCAAATGGGGCCATTTTTTGGAAATGAGGCCCCCAGATGGTGAATTCGGCGATTCTAGCCCACCTTGCGGATTAGTGTCATTAAATTCACCTTTTGGGGACCTCATTCTGCAAAGGTCAGACACACTAAACACAGGCTTGGCTGTTCCAATATTATTTTATTAACCACCACTTATTCAGGTGAAATCATACTCTAGATTTTTCAAAGAAAAATTGGGGGGGATATATTGATACCCACTGACATTTGCGCTGCCATCTTGGATGCGGCCATCATATCTATAGTTCGGAGTATCTGTATATTCTTAATTCCTGTCCCATCTTGGAAGGCAAGAGATGGACAAAAATAATGAAATATAAATCAGTGAAAAAATTATACCCACTGACATTTACGATGCAATATATTGGATGCGGCCGTCTTCTGCATAGTTCCGAGTACTGTATTCTTCTATGCTTTATAATCTGGAAGAAGAAAAAAGAGGTAAAAAATAATGACATAAATCAGAGTGCAAAAACAAGAGATGGGGTGTTGTCCGCTGCATACCACCTTATGGCATACTGCCTAATGCCAACATATAACCTATGACTGATATACGAAAAACCTAAACAAAACAACTGAACATATGCCATTGAATGCCCTATTGGGGGTGAATATCCACACAATATTTCATTGAGATCCGAGCATTACTGTTCACGTTATGGCATGAACAGACATCAGACATGGAACAAAACTATGGAACACGCCATTGAATATGCTCATAGTAGGGAACATCCATACAAAATTTCATTTAGATCCAAGAAATACTGTTCAAGTTATGACATACACACTGATGGATGCTAGGACGGACAGATGCAAAACCCCCTAGTCCAAGTCTTCTTGTACTAAAATCAGCTAAGATATTGGTATGGCGAGATGCTGGTGTTTAGTCCAAGACCGCCTCCATAGCATTCATATGACACGACTTATGCCCAGGATCTGTGGCGGGAATTTGTGGTGTATTTTACTCGATTTATTTAACAAATCAATACATGGAATACATCTTTATATGGTCATAATGGTGTATAATAATCTAACTTTCATGTTAAATTACGCATAGAATATTCCGGTTGATTGTCACCATCATCACTGTTTTTATATTTTGTTCACGTTTTAACTTAAACCCGAAGTGTTACGAAGAACTTCGGCATGGCCGAAACGAATTTCTATACAAACAAAAATGGCAGGCCCCATATTATTCTAATGATCGTTGTGTTTACACTGTTTTAAACTATCAGAGGGTTGTAATTTCCGTAACTTATTTAATTATTATATTTATATCTTCAATGGTTACTTAATCTATTTATTTATTTATTGACACACATAATTGCGATTATAATTGCGTTCTTATTGACGGGCAGGAAAACACACTGAAGTTGATGGCATGATACCATCAGAATTCCTAAAAGAAAAGTTTAGTGTAGACATCACTCCTGGGAATAAAGTGTTTGTTTGTAGGGACTGTGCGCGTAATATAAATTTTGTTAAAAAAAAGGAAAAGCAATATGAGTCGGCATACTATGGAGCCCTGGAGGTGACATCCGAATGATTTTTTTTAAGTCGTGGCCACAAGAATATGAAGTCGTGGCCACGAGAATAAGGTCGTGGCCACGAGAACAAGTGCACCGCTAGGCGGAGGTAACGCCCCCGACTGTACAATCAGAGAAACTTTCTGGTTAAGCGCTATAAAAATGCCATATGTTGTTCTATATTAGCTTCAAATTTGGTCTGGTGCCACAAAAATAGAAGGAAAACTGAATTTTCTAAAAAAAAAACTGAATTTTTTAAGTCGAAAAAGGGTCATAACTCTCACAAAAATTATCCGATTGAACCGAAATTTTACCTTGACCTGTATTGGTAATGGTAATACACAAAAAAACGGGTTTTGCAAATAAACAATCCAAAATCAAGTTATCATCTGGAAACCAAAAAAAGTAGCAGAAAACTGAATTTTCTAAGTCAAAAAAGGGGCGTAACTCTGGAAAAAATGGGCGGACGAAACCACGGCTATAGGGAAATCTTGTCCCCCCCCCCCCCAGCTGGTCTATTGGCATACCAAAGATCAACTGAATTGAATTAGCGAAACCAAAGTTATGAGTTGAAACGTTCGCATGCCACAGAAAACTGAATTTTCTAAGTCCAAAAAGGGGCGTAACTCTGGAAAAAATGGGCGGACGAAACCACGGCTATAGGGAAATCTTGTCCCCCCCCCCCCAGCTGGTCTATTGGCATACCAAAGATCAACTGAATTGAATTAGCGAAACCAAAGTTATGAGTTGAAACGTTCGCATTCCACAGAAAACTGAATTTTCTAAGTCCAAAAAGGGGCGTAACTCTGGAAAAAATGGGCGGACGAAACCGCAGTTATGGGGAAATCTTGTCCCCCCCGGCTGGTCTATTAGCATACCAAAGATCAACTGAATTGAGTTAGCGAAACCAAAGTTATGAGTTGAAACGTTTGTACGGACGGAAGGACAGACGGAAGGACGGACGGACGGACGGACGGAGGGCTCCACTATATACCCCCAAATCTCCATCGGAGATCGGGGGCATAATAAAGTCGTGGCCACGAGAATGGCCACGACTTCATAGTCTCGAGGCCACGACTTCATATTCTCGTGACCACGTCTTCATATTCTCGTGCCCACGTCTTCATATTCTCGTGGCCACGACTTCATATTCTCGTGGCCACAACTTCATATTCTTGTGGCCACGACTTCATATTCTCGTGGCCACGACTTTATTCTCGTGGCCACAACTTAAAACATTCGGATGTCACCTCCGGAGCTCCATAGTCGGCAGTGAATAAGGTCGTGGCCACGAGAATAAGGTCATGGCCACGAGAATAAAGTCGTGGTCACGACTTCATATTCTCGTGACCACAACTTAAAACATTCGGATGTCACCTCCGGAGCTCCATAGTCGGCGGAGGAAAAGTTTAGAAAAGTAAGAGATCCTGCCTCATATGCTGGTACTAAAGTTGCTGCTACCCCGACAATTACATAAATTAACATAATATGCATATGAATGTAGATTTTATTTCAATTTATATATATTTTTTGTATGTGAGTGGAGTGTGTCCAATAACAATGACCTGCATGTCTGTTATATTCCAGTGTGCCTTCTCTCTAATAAAATGACAGATAGAATACCGGGCTGTATCAGTAACGATGTAACATGCTGGTTTAAGGTAGGTGGTCACAGTAAAGATGCCATGTCTGATTTGATTTGAAATTGGTTGGAATAATATTGGTTTGCCTACCGGTAGATAACCGGTCAAAGATAACGGGACAATTTCCTTGGCAAAATAAAAATGATAAATAATTGATAATGCTCTTTATTATCTCCTGCAAGCGAAGCAATGTGTGCATGGATCAATTTTAAAGACAAATTATGGATTTTGTCACATGCATGAAACTGATATGTATGTCCCATTATGACATTTTGTTTGAGAAACACACAACTTATGATTATATTGCACACGTCATGAATTGCGGGAGCAAATAAGTGCTCTTGTTGTGTTTTTCTCCTGGACAGAACTGTTTAGCCCAGCTCAAAATTAATGTGTTCCAATTTTTTTTCATCTAAACCTTGACAATTAAGTCAAGGTATAGATGATAAAAAGAATACCTGGTGTGAATGTATCTACCACGAGGTCTCAAGCAGTCTACCTCTTCGCAATGAATGTCACAATGATATCAATAGCTTGAGGATGGGAGCGACCCATCGTATGGTAGATATTCAACCAGGATCTGCTTAACACTTTAATTCATACTACTAGTACTGGACCTTCTAGAAATTTTGCGAAAACCCTGTGAATGCATATACAACAGATTTTTTATATGATCATAAAACATTCTTCAAAAAGTCCCATACTAAATGATGGGGAAAAGAAGTTGACACATACACACTGATGGATGCTAGGACGGATAGATGGAAAATAGTATTTTTTTGCACTGTCCAATGCCCATCTCTCTCCATCCTCTGTCCAATGCCCATCCTAGCATCCGTCAGTGTGTATGTAGAATCGTCAAATGCCTTTTGCCTTCCAGATTAGACAGGAATTAAGAATATACAGATACTCGGAACTATAGAGACAATGGCCGCATCCAAGATAACAGCGCAAATGTCAGTGGGTATTATTATACCCCCCCCTCTTTTTTAAGGGGGGGTATACTATTTTGCATATGTCCTGGCATCCATCAGTGTGTAAGTATTAAGAAGACACTTCAGGGTATTTTGGGAAGATTATGGGGTATATGACGTCATACCCTGTAGTGCCGTGTTTAGTATCGTAGGAGGTCGACGCGCAAATGGGAAGATTATGGGGTATTACGTGACATACGCCGTAGTGCCGCGTTTACCTATTTCCGGAAATGATAGCGGTACTGCGCCTTAGTGCGTGATATAGGTTACTGGGTCGTACCCCGTATTATCGTAGGAGGTCGACGCGCGGGGTCGCGCCCCGCCCCTTTCCCCTCGACGGGGGAAGGGGGTTTTTTAGTTTTAAAAATGACCAGAGTCGGGTGCATTTTTTGAAGGAAAACGCTCTCTATATCTTATCGACGGGAATAGGGATATATTGTCTCTTATATTCAATTTTTTTCCTGCTAAAATTATCAGAATATGTTTAAACGTCGTTGTCCGTAGTATACAATCAAGTACGATGACCCCTTTTTCGGCCCTTCCGTGACTCGAATTTCCAAATTCAACTGTGAAAATACTGCCGATAATGAAGTTTCAAATTCGGATTAAAATTCATTATACCCCGTAGTGTGTACGACGTGTTGCTTATCATATAACACGCCATCACGTGACACCTTATAACTCCGCCGATATGTTTAGGTATCTAATCTATAAACACACCTGGCATACTATCGAATTAATATCGCATCACTGTGGAATGCGGACGTGCAGGAGGTCAATGAGTTTAGCGGCTGACCAGATAAAGCTACCTACTAATTATATATACAGGTACGGTGAGCGCGGTCATCGACGTTGAATATACGTATAGTAGTGAGCTAAACTTAGCCGGGCGATGAATATAATGCGAAAGAAATGTGAAAAATACTGTAATTTCCGCCAGAAATATCATTCAATTTGTCCGAATTTTACCGAGAATAAATAAAATTTGCCCTAATTTGTCAGAATTTTGAGCTTTCGTAACGTTTTTGGTGGCCTAACGTTGTAAAACGACTACATATACAATTTCCAAAACACGAATATGAGATCATACCCGTTGTATTCGAATAATTGACAAAGTGAAAATGATGGATCGTAATAAAGAGCAGTTACTGGCATACTATCGAATTAATATCGCAGCACTGTGGAAATGCGCACGTGTCGGAGGTCAATGAGTTTAGATAAAGATACGTACTAATTAGATATAGGTACGGTGGGCGTGGTCATTGACGGTGAATATACACGATCGATAGTAGTGAAGTCATATCGCCGGGCGATGAAAAAAATGCAGCAGAAATGTGAAAAATACTGTAATTTCCGTCAAAAATATACCATTCAATTTGTCTGAATTTTATCGAAAATATATAAAATATGCCCTAAATTGTCAGAAAATGGAGGATTTGTAACGCTTTTTTGTGGGCTGACGCTGTAAAACGACTACTTATACATTTTCCAAATCGCGAATATTAGATCATAACCGTTACATTCGAATAATTCACAAAAAGTGCGAATGGTGGATCGTAATAACGAGCAGTTATAAACGGCCGTGCTGTCTATTTCTGGAGAGTAATAAAGAGCGTTCTTACTATATAATGCTTATATTCCACTATTAATATTAAATTTGAATCACTTGAACATTGAACTCAGAATATCTGTTAGTCTCGGAACCAACGACTGTGCGTGTGAATGTCATATGGTTTTAAATTGATGCTTACCCAGGACAGTCGTAATGGGTTGATCATCGGCTCAACAGCCTACGCGTTACACGATAGAGCTACGGTTATTTTGTCTATTTCTGGAAAATATTAAAGAGCGTTCTTATTATATACGCTCATACCTGTTGTGTATTGTAATATTACATTCTAACATTGAAAACAAAATTTCGTTAGTCTTCGAGCCACCGATGGTGCAACCAAATAGTCACTGTTTAAACGTTAATGACTGTAAAATCACGGAATACATTGTCGGACAAAAGATGAGTCACAGGATGTACCATGTGTATAATTCAAAAGAAGTGTGAAAAATACATAATTCCCGCCTGAAAGACTATTCATTTTGTCCAAATTTTAGGGAATATTTAGCAAATTTGCTCGAAATTGTCTGACTTTTGAGCTCTCGTAACGTTTTCGTTGAGCTGACACTGTAAAACCACTACTTGAACATTGAAATCAGAATATATGTTAGTCTTCGAGCCCCGATGATGTGTGTCTGAATGTTGTATGATTTAATGTGTAATTATGTGTAATAATAAAGAGCGTTCTTATGATATACGATTATACCTATTGTGTATTGTAATATTAAATTTTGATAGCTTGAACATTGAACCAGAATGTCTGTTAGTCTTCGAGTCTCCCAATGGTGTGTGTGTGTGTGTGTGTGAATGTCATATGCTTTGATGTGTAATCAGGACAGTCATAATGGGGTGTGACCATCGACTAAATGACCTACGTGTTACACGATACAGTTATGGTTCTTTTGTCTATTTCTGAAGAATGATAAAAAGCATTCTTGTGATATAGGTTCATACCTATTGTGTATTGTAATATTAAATTTGAATTGCTTGAACATTGAAAACAAAATATCCGGACCTTCGGCTCAATGACATATATGTTACAAGGGTAATGCGAATATTCTGTAGTATATTTAAAATATGGCGCTGTCAAAGAACCATTATGAATAACATTGGCAGAACAAATTAATTTTTATCATCCTCCCCCTCTTGTTCATTTACTCTTTTTCTCTCTTTCGCTCAGTTGCTCTCTTTACCTATTCTCTCTCGCTTAGTTGCTATTTCTTCTCCTCTCCTCTATTACCAATTTGCTCTTTTCTCCTCTCCACAATATACAATTGCTCTTTTCACTTCTCATCTATTACCCATTTGCTTTTTTCTCCTCTCGCCTAATATAAAATTGCTCTTTTCACTTCTCATTTTCTTATATCAAGATCATTTTGGATCGCATAACCCCCCGAAAACGTGTTCAAATTGTCAAGGTTTGCGTCCAGTAATGAACCATCCATGCATCATATGGGATTCAAATATGTAAAGTTGGAAGACACTGTCATGTTATAGATACGTATATACTGAGACAGCCTACTCTTTTTTTCCTCTTCCCTCTCTCGCACAGTTGCTCTCTTTCCCTCTCCTCTCTCGCCCAGTTGCTATTTCTTCTCCTCTCCGCTATTACACATTTACTCTTTTCTCCTCTCCCCTAATGTAAAATTGCTCTTTTCACTTCTCGTTTATTACCCATTTGCTCTTTCCCCCCCCCCCCCCCCCCCCCCTCGAGTAATATAAAATTGCTCTTTTCACTTCTCACTTTCTTATATCACGATCATTTTGGATCGCATAACCCCCAAAAACGTGTTCAAATTGTCAAGAATAATGACCGTAAACATGTGTACAGAAATTCAAGCAAGACACGGCTATTGCAGCAAATACATAGTGACTATGAAACCAGAAGACACCATACAAGATAGTACATCGCAGACATAAGAAACGTTATAATCGCCAGGTAGTTTTGACCTGTGTGTATAAGACGGGCATGTTGTCGCATAAAGCTTCCATGAAGAGGTGGGGTGCCCCCGATCTGGGTCAGTGGACAGTATGGCATGCTTATGCAAGATAAACTAGATTACGCAATCAAGGCCCTCACGCGGACACATGGTGTGACTCGTGCCAACGTCTTGGATAGCTACTCACCTAACGACTGCCTGATGTAGATGCGTGCTCTATTAACGAACGGTTACTGGTATGTTGTCGCGCAAGATAAACTAGATTACGTAATCAAGGCCCTCACGTGGATACATGGTGTGGCACGTACCGAGCTCTTACGTGATGTAATCACGTGTCGCAAACAGAGACGACGCACGAGTATTGTCAGCAACACGCTCGTGTTGAATGTGACAACGAACGGACATGGGTATATCGTCGCATAAAGACCCTTCGATGGAGGGGCGCCTCGACCATCGTAGGGTCGTTATGCGACGATATACCCGTGTCCGTTCATTGTCACATTCAACACGAGCGTGTTGCTGACGATACTCGTGCGTCGTATCCGTTTGCGACATGTGATTACATCACGTAAGAGCTCGGTACGCGCCACACCATGTATCCACACGAGGGCCTTGATTATGTAATCTAGTTTATCTCGCGCGACAACATACCAGTATCCGTTCGTTAATAGAGCACGCATCTACATCAGGCAGTCGTTAGGCGAGTAGCTAGCCAAGACGTTGGTACGCGTCACACCATGTGTCCGCGTGAGGGCCTTGATTGCGTAATCTAGTTTATCTTGCATAAGCATGCCATACTGTCCACTGACCCAGATCGGGGGCGCCCCACCCCCTCATGGAAGCTTTATGCGACAACATGCCCGTCTTATACATACAGGTCAAAACTACCTGGCGATTATAACGTTTCTTATGTCTGCGATGTACTATCTTGTATGGTGTCTTCTGGTTTCATAGTCACCATGTATTTGCTGCAATAGCCGTGTCTTGCTTGAATTTCTGTACACATGTTCACTGTCATAATTCCTTTACAATTTGAACACGTTTTTGGGGGTTATGCGATCCAAAATGATCGTGATATAAGAAAGTGAGAAGTGAAAAGAGCAATTTTATATTACTCGAGGGGGGAAAAGAGCAAATGGGTAATAAATGAGAAGTGAAAAGAGCAATTTTATTTTAGGGGAGAGGAGAAAAGAGTAAATGTGTAATAGCGGAGAGAAGAAATAGCAACTGGGCGAGAGAGGAGAGGGAAAGAGAGCAACTGTGCGAGAGAGGAAGAGGGAAAAAGAGTAGGCTGTCTTAGTATATACGTATCTATAACATGACAGTATCTCTCAACTTTACATATTTGAATCCCATATGATGCATGGACGGTTCATTACTGCACGCGAACCTTGACAATTTGAACACGTTTTCGGGGGGTTATGCGATCCAAAATGATCTTGATATAAGACAATGAGAAGTGAAAAGAGTCATTTTATATTAGGCGAGAGGAGAAAAAAGCAAATGGGTAATAGATGAGAAGTGAAAAGAGCAATTGTATATTGTGGAGAGGAGAAAAGAGCAAATAGAGGTAATAGAGGAGAGGAGAAGAAATAGCAACTAAGCGAGAGAGAATAGGTAAAGAGAGCAACTGAGCGAGAGAGAGAAAAAGAGTAAATGAACAAGAGGGAGAGGATGATAAAAATTAATTTGTTCTGCCAATGTTATTCAAATGACGGAATAATTCTAAATTTTATCAAGAAATCACATTAGTTCTTCGATATTCGTAGTTAGTTTATGCTTTTCTAACGTTTTATGCAGTGTAGTACTCAAAATGACATGGTATATATAGAGAGCTCAAATGATCTTGATATAAGAAAAAGAGAAGTGAAAAGAGCAATTTTATATTAGGCGAGATGAGACAAGAGCAAATGTGTAATAGAGGAGAAGTGAAAAGAGCAATTTTGTATTGTGGAGAGGAGAAAAGAGCAAATGGGTGATAGAGAGGAAAAGAAATAACGACTGAGCGAGAGAGAGAGAGAGAAAAACAGTAAATGAGGGGAGGGTGATAAAAAAGAACCGATGTGATTTCTTGATAAAAATTGGAATTATTCCTTCTTTTGAATAACATCGGTTCTTCGATATTCATTGTTAGTTTAGGCTTTTCTAACGTATTATGCAGTGTAGTACTCAAAATTGCATGGTATATAGAGAGTTCTGTCTTTTGACCTCTTTAAGCTGACAAAAAAAAATGAGGACTATATAATTTTGGTAAAAACAGATAACGCAATCTGAAAACGAGTTAATGTATACACAACATATTGATGGTGACCTTTAAAACGGTGGGGGAAGATATGATTGGTTAAATGCTATATGATAATCATCCAGTCTACTAGATTCGATGGGTGTGTCCTTCATGTAAAATACACTAACCATAACTCTAACCTTAGCACTAACCATAGCCCTATCCCAAACCATGACCCTAACACTAACCATAACCCATATAGAGAATGGATGGGGTGAGTGGTTTCGCGTACTATTACATAAAGGATATACCGTTCGATAACACGTGGCAGCGCCACCACTAATGCACCTTCGATGATAGGCAGTACAGGCACAATTCTGATTAATACCTTTACATCTGATCGGGATGCGGACATATCTGCCCTTTCGTGGCGAATCGCTTCAAATCCGTTATAATTAACTTCCACTGAGAACATTATTCAAGTGAACGCCCCCCATTGTTCACCTATTTCGAAGGGAATAACCCGGATTCATACCTGGTTACCTGTATTTCTTCCAACCACGATGAGAATGGATTCATTTAGCCCGATTGTAGCTAGCTGTTTGACGTTAATCATTTATATCTCTTGAAGTATATATGTAAGTCAGGTAATCGCTTATGTATAAGTCTGGCATATTTCCTCAAATTTCGCTTTCCATCTAGGTGGTTAGCTAGACCTCCGTGAGAACAATATACCACCGGCTGAGTTTATCCACGGGTTAACAGTCTTTCGCCCTCGATTTGACAAATAACATACCTCGTTTGAGCTTCTGATGAATGGCAACAAGCCATGTTTCCGACTAAATCCTGAACAAATTACCCATAGGTATGCTGTAGTTGAGGAGTCGATTATTCAGGGCATTAATAAAACTCATTTAACCATTTCTTAATAAATCAGAGTCGAGTACACTAACCCACTTCTCAGATTTATCATTCTTTCACCTGAGTTGAAATAACTTATGCCCCAAATATACGAATAAAATATGCTTAAAGTGAAAGTAAGTGCTGCATGGAAGCAGGTTAGGTCCCAAAGGTATTACTGCGGAAGTACAGGTAGACATGACCTCATTATATTACTAGTAGTACAGTCTGATATCCACCCACGCTATGGGGATCATCCTACTGGACAAACCCTCATTATATTACTAACAGTACAGTCTGATATCCACCCACGCTATAGGGATCATCCTACTTGACAAACCCTCATTATATTACTAACAGTACAGTCTCATATGCACCCACGCTATGAAATTATTAAAGAGGGATAATGCCCCAAATATACGAATAAAATATGCTTAAAGTGAAAGTAAGTGCTGCATGGAAGCAGGTTAGGTCCCAAAGGTATTACTGCGGAAGTACAGGTAGACATGACCTCATTATATTACTAGTAGTACAGTCTGATATCCACCCACGCTATAGGGATCATCCTACTGGACAAACCCTCATTATATTACTAACAGTACAGTCTCATATGCACCCACGCTATGAAATTATTAAAGAGGGATAATGCACGCACGGTGTGGAATGTTAAAGTGACACGAGGCAATCACGGTGCGTAAATGTTAAAGGAACAAGAGGCAATCTCGGTATGTGGAAGTTAAAGGGACGTGATGCAAAATTGGTGTTATAGACATCCCTGGGAACAATATACGACCTGCCTAGTATATCCACGGGTTAACACTATAGCCTTCGATTGCACAAATAGCACACATCGTTGCATTACCAGGCACATGGGAATATGGGTCGTATGGGCCATGTCCTCAGCAGCAATAAGGCATATTTGTTTGAAACAATTAATATAGCATTATGGGGGACACACACCGTACTGAAAATTATATAGAATATTCATCCAATCTGCAAATACATTTATGTTTACTTCATATCGATATCATTGATCCATCTTAAACGTATTAAGAGATAGAATGCTCATTATACATAGCCTTAACGAATAGACTATATTGTAAAATAGTAACCTTTTGAAATACAAAACGAAGGGAAGGCTACTGCAGTTTTAGTGCAAATACCCTGCTGAATAATACATCTGAGAAGACAAATAATAAATCTGAGTCGAGTACACTCATTCCCCGTCTCAGATTTATTACACTGCCGCGTATTTGAAGTAAAGGTAGTTTTAGGCAGAGAATCATCATATGAAATAAATTTGAGAAACTTAAAAAGTAATCAACGTGTAAATGTAAACAATTTAATGATTTGCATACTCAAAAATTATATATTTATGGTCAATGTTCTATCTGTATAATCAAACACAGATACATATCAAAACGTTCTTTCGGCTGTTATATCCATTTACAGGTGTAAATTATATGGCATGAATATTATAAGTCCAATTTATAAGTGTTCCTTGTAAGTTGTCGGTGAACATTCACTACATCTATCCATTGATATTTGATTATAATGTGTATAAGCACATGGAGTCCACGTTTTTAGCTCTGGATAAAACTCCTCTACCTTCGCCCTACACTCCATCATATCTTTCCATTCTGAATGGTTCAATGTCACCCCAGTCCGTGTAGGTATCAGATTGGCAGCCCCCTCTGGAACAAAATATGTCCTTATGTGTATAACTGCGAACCTTGCGTCGTAACTAACGTGCAAATTACCACCTAGATGTTGTTTGTGTAAATCTATGCGGAAAGTATGGCCTCTTGAATCATTTCAAAATAATCACAGATTGAACCAACGCGCCAGACTCAGACGTTTCAGTTTTCGTTGGGTAAGACCCATTTTTCATCCAGCATTGAACATCTATTCTTGGTTCAGATTTGAACATAGACATTTAAAAAACGATCCCAATTCCCGAGATTTTTCCTGTATGTTTTAGATTCCATAGTTTACAAAGTATGGTGTATTTTCTAATAATATTACATGAAATGGGGGCGAATGGTCAGCGCGCTCGATATTTAAACGAAAATAGATCAGTGGGCGTTAACCTGACCAGTATACATACCACTCGCAATATATGTTTACAGCCCGCACTATGTGGTACACGCACTATGGGGTACGCAATGTATATAACTTAATGAACACTACCGGGTTTACTGACCTCATTATATCGTTCACGACGTTAGTTCGTTAATCCTCGATTCAAATTTACACATGACATTGACCATTGTTTTGTTTTTTTTGCGATATAGTTAGGTTGTCGAAAAGTCAAACATCACTGATGTTTAATATTAATGAACAAGTTTTACACATCGTATTTGATGTGAAGGTTGTCTCCATAATGTATCAGGTCGATTAACCCCAATTTTCACACGTCACTGCACTAACTCGGCAGTGTCACGCGAATTGGATGTATCACATGCTTATCAATTTATTCCTATATAGTGCATTCGGGCTTCCATATTATGTCTCTTTAATTTGGAGTGAGGTTTAATATTGGTTTAAAAATATACTAACTTTTCATATAACGCCTTCGTATTATCTTACATAATACTGCCCATGGTCATAGCAATTTTCCAGCTGTTTCAATTGCCCGCGCACAAGAGCAACACGTGATCTTTATGTATATTATGTCAACAATGGATATGCTTCATACAACAGACGATACGTCATAATGGTTCTTTGACAGTGCCATATTATATGTATACTACAGAATATTCGCATTACCCTTGTAACATTTATGTCATTGAGCCGAAGGTCATACTCCATTACGGCTGCCGGATATTTTGTTTTCAATGTTCAAGCAATTCAAATTTAATATTACAATACACAATAGGTATGAACCTATATCACAAGAACGCTTTTTATCATTCTTCAGAAATAGACAAAAGAACCATAACTGTATCGTGTAACACATAGGTCGTTTAGTCGATGGTCACACCCCATTACGACTGTCCTGGTTACACATCAAAGCATATGACATTCACACACACACACACCATCGGGAGACTCGAAGACTAACGGACATTCTGGTTCAATGTTCAAGCTATCAAAATTTAATATTACAATACACAATAGGTATAATCGTATATCATAAGAATGCTCTTTATTATTGTCCAGAAATCGACAAAACAACAATAACTATATCGTGTAACACGTAGGTCATTGAGCTGAAGGTCATACCCCATGACGACTGCCCTAATTACACATTAAATCATACAACATTCACACACACCATCGGGGCTCTAAGACTAACATACATTCTGATTTCAATGATTGTCATATATATCATAAAAACGCTCTTTATTATTAGCCACATAACTGCTCTTTATTATGATACATCAATTATTCGAATATAACAGGTATGATCTCATATTCGTATTTTGGAAAGTGTATAAGTAGTGGTTTTACAGTGTCAGCTCAACGAAAACGTTACAAGGGCTCAAAAGTCAGACAATTTCGAGCAAATTTGCTATATATTCCCTAAAATTTGGACAAAATGAATAGTCTTTCAGGCGGAAATTAGGTATTTTTCACACTTTTGAATTATACACATGGTACATCCTGTGACTCATCTTTTGTCTGACAATGTATTCTGTGATTTTACAGTCATTAATGTTTAAACAGTGACTATTTGGTTGCACCATTGGTGGCTCGAAGACTAACAAAATTTTCTTTTCAATGTTCAAACAATTCAAATGTAATATTACAATACACAATAGGTATGAGCGTATATAATAAGAACGCTCTTTAATATTTTCCAGAAATAGACAAAATAACCGTAACTCTATCGTGTAACGCGTAGGCTGTTGAGCCCATGCTCACAACCCATTACGACTGTCCTGGTAAGCATCACTTTTAAACCATATGACATTCACACGCACAGTCGGTGGTTCCGAGACTAACGGATATTCTGAGTTCAATGTTCAAATTTAATATTAATAGTGCAATATAAGCATTAGCTTATATAGTAAGAACGCTCTTTATTACTCTCCATAAATAGACAGCACGGCCGTTTATAACTGCTCGTTATTACGATCCACCATTCGCACTTTTTGTGAATTATTCGAATGTAACTGTTATGATCTAATATTCGTGTTTTGGAAAATGTATAAGTAGTCGTTTTACAGCGTCAGCCCACAAAAAAGCGTTCCAAATCCTCAATTTTCTGACAATTTAGGGCATATTTTATATATTTTCGATAAAATTCAGACAAATTGAATGGTATATTTCTGACTGAAATTACAGTATTTTTCACATTTCTGCTGCATTATATTCATCGCCCGGCGATATGACTTCACTACTATCGATCGTGTATATTCACCGTCAATGACCACGCCCACCGTCCCTATATCTAATTAGTACGTATCTTTATCTAGTCAGTCACTTATCTAAACTCATTGACCTCCAACACGTGCGCATTTCCACAGTGCTGCGATATTAATTCGATAGTATGCCAGTAACTGCTCTTTATTACGATCCACCATTTGCACTTTGTCAATTATTCGAATATAACGGGTATGATCTCATATTCGTGTTTTGGAAATTGTATATGTAGTCGTTTTACAACGTTAGCCCACCAAAAAGGTTACGAAAGCTATAAATTCTGACAAATTAGGGCAAATTTTATATATTCTCGGTAAAATTCGGACAAATTGAATGATATTTATGGCGGAAATTACAGTATTTTTCACATTTCTTTCGCATTATATTCATCGCCCGGCTAAGTTTAGCTCACTACTATACGTATATTCAACGTCGATGACCGCGCTCACCGTACCTGTATATATAATTAGTAGGTATCTGGTCAGCCGCTAAACTCATTGACCTCCTGCACGTCCGAATTCCACAGTGATGCGATATTAATTCGATAGTATGCCAGGTGTGTTTATAGATTAGATACATAAACATATCGGCGGAGTTATAAGGTGTCACGTGATGGCGTGTTTACGATAACAACACGTTGTACACACTACGGGGTATAATAAATTTTAATCCGAATTTGAAACTTCATTATCGGCACGGTGTTTTCTCAGTTGAATTTGGAAATTCGAGTCACGGAAGGGCCGAAAAAGGGGTCATCGTACTTGATTGTATACTACGGACAACGACGTTTAAACATATTCTGATAATTTTAGCAGTAAAAAAATCGAATATAAGAGACAATATATCCCTATTCCCGTCGATAAGATATAGAGCGTTTTCCTTCAAAAAATGCCCCTGACTCTGGTCATTTTTGAAACTAAAAAACCCCCCCTCGCCCGTCGAGGGGAAAGGGACTGGGCGCGACCCCCGCGCATCTACCTCCTACGATACTACGGGGTACGACCCAGTAACCTATATCACGCAATAAGGCGCAGTACCTCTATCATTTCCGGAAATCGGAAAACGCGGCACTACAGGGTATGAAGTCATATACCCCATTATCTTCCCAAAATACCCTGAAGTGTCTTCTTAACTACTTACACACTGACGTGATACCCCATATTCTTCCCATTTGTGCGTCGACCTCCTACGATACTACGGGGCACGACCCAGTAACCTATATCACGCACTATGGCGCAGTACCGCTATCATTTCCGGAAATAGGTAAACACGGCACTACGGGGTATGAAGTCATATACCCCATTATCTTCCCAAAATACCCTGAAGTGTCTTCTTAACTACTTACACACTGATGGATGCTAGGACGGACATATGCAAAATAGTATACCCCCCTTAAAAAAGAGGGGGGTATAATAATACCCACTGACATTTGCGCTATTATCTTGGATGCGGCCATCATCTCTATAGTTCCGAGTATCAGTATATTCTTAATTCCTGTCTAATCTGGAAGGCAAAAGAGATGGAAAAAAATAATGAAATATAAATCACAGTGCAAAAACAAAGAGATGGGCCGTCGTCCACTGCATTCAACCTTGCGGCATACAGCCGAGTGCCTAACATAACCTGACTGATATACAGATGGGACCCAAAAATCAGCATTTTCAAATAAACAAAGACGAAGAACTATAGAACGAAAAAACTAAACAAAACAACTGAACATTTGCCATTGAATGCCCTACTAGGGGTGAATATCCACACCAAATTTAATTGAGATCCGAGCATTACTGTTCACGTTATGACATTTGCGCTGTCATCTTAATGCGGCCATCGTCTATAGTTCCGAGTATCTGTATATTCTTGATGCGTTATCTTGGATCCGGCCGTCTTCTGCATAGTTCCGAGTACTGTATTCTTCTGTATAATATGGAAGAAAAAAATAATGAAATATAAATCACAGTGCAAAAACAATAGATGGCATTTGACGATTCTACATACATACCGACGGATGCTAGGATGGAGAGAGATGGGCATTGGACAGAGGATGGAGAGAGATGGGCATTGGACAGTGCAAAAACAAGAGATGGGCCGATTGTACATACACACTGACTGATGCTAGGATGGACAGATGCAAAACAGTATACCACCCTTAATAAAGAGGGGGGTATAATAATACCCACTGACATTTGCGCTGTCATCTTGGATGCGGCCATCGGAGGAAAAATGTGCTTCATTCCGTCAGATTTAATATAGTTCCCACACCAGACGACGGAAGTTTGACAAAACGGCATTATAACTTCTCGGAATTGAACACCAAAACGAAATATAAATCGGGACATGTTCTGGAATTGCGAAAATGGCACGATGATTATAGTATTTTTACTCATGGCTAGGATTCACACAAATTAAGATTCCCATTTGACTTACCTTCTATGTAGAGCGTGGCGTCATGGCGGCCGACATCAAAACAAAATGGCGGCGCACATCTAGTCAAGTCTCGCGCAATCTCTTCTCATCCGATAATCAGCGATAGTGCTTCAAATTCGCGAGTTACGGTGTTGTCCATCGAATACCAGTTTGAAAGTGTCCATGGGCTTGGACAAAAACGTAATGAGGTTTATTTTTTTTATTGATCCTGCAACCCCAGTACGTTGAAAAATACAGCAATCACGAATAGCATTTGGGGTCGACCCCACATGCTAAAACAACCCCACATTGTCTATATGGACACAAGGAAGACCCCACATTGTCGCTCCACTAAGAGCGGAAGGACGGACGGAGGGCTCCACTATATACCCCCAAATCTCCATCGGAGATCGGAGGCATAATAAATCAGTGCAAAAACAATAGATGGCATTTGACGATTCTACATACACACTGACGGATGCTAGGATGGACAGAGATGGGCATTGGACAGAGGATGGAGAGAGATGGGCATTGGACAGTGCAAAAACAAGAGATTGGCCGATTGTACATACACCCTGACGGATGCTAGGATGGACAGATGCAAAACAGTATACCACCCTTAATAAAGAGGGGGGTATAATAATACACACTGACATTTGCGCTGTCATCTTGGATGCGGCCATCGTCTCTATAGTTCCGAGTATCTGTATATTCTTGATGCGTTATCTTGGATGCGGCCGTCTTCTGCATAGTTCCGAGTACTGTATTCTTCTATGCTGTATAATCTGGAAGAAAAAAAAGAGGACAAAAACAAAGAGATGGGCCGTCGTCCACTGTATACCACCTTGCGGCATACAGCCGAGTGCCTAACATATAACCTATGACTGATATACTCTGACAGACGGGACCCAAAAATCAGCATTTTCAAATAAACAAAGACGAAGAACTATAGAACGAAAAAACTAAACAAAACAACTGAACATTTGCCATTGAATGCCCTACTAGGGGTGAATATCCACACCAAATTTAATTGAGATCCGAGCATTACTGTTCACGTTATGACATGAACAGACATTGGATGATAGTACATACACACTGATGGATGCTAGAACGGACAAATGCAAAATAGTATACCCCCTTTAAAAAAGAGGGTGGTATAATAATACCCACTGACATTTGCGCTGTTATCTTGGATGCGGCCATCATCTCTATAGTTCCGAGTATCTGTATATTCTTAATTCCTGTCTAATCTGGAAGGCAAAAGAGATGGACAAAAATAATGAAATATAAATCACAGTGCAAAAACAATAGATGGCATTTGACGATTCTACATACACACTGACGGATGCTAGGATGGACAGGGATGGGCATTGGACAGAGGATGGAGAGAGATGGGCATTGGACAGTGCAAAAACAAGAGATGGGCCGATTGTACATACACACTGACGGATGCTAGGATGGACAGATGCAAAACAGTATACCACCCTTAATAAAGAGGGGGGTATAATAATACCCACTGACATTTGCGCTGTCATCTTAATGCGGCCATCGTCTCTATAGTTCCGAGTATCTGTATATTCTTGATGCGTTATCTTGGATGCGGCCGTCTTCTGCATAGTTCCGAGTACTGTATTCTTCTATGCTGTATAATCTGGAAGAAAAAAAAGAGGACAAAAATAATGAAATATAAATCACAGAGCAAAAACAATAGATGGCATTTGACGATTCTACATACACACTGTCGGATGCTAGGATGGAGAGAGATGGGCATTGGACAGAGGATGGAGAGAGATGGACAGAGGACAGTGCAAAAACAAGAGATGGGCAGATTGTACATACACACTGACGGATGCTAGGATGGACAGATGCAAAACAGTATACCACCCTTAATAAAGAGGGGGGTATAATAATACCCACTGACATTTGCGCTGTCATCTTAATGCGGCCATCGTCTCTATAGTTCCGAGTATCTGTATATTCTTGATGCGTTATCTTGGATGCGGCCGTCTTCTGCATAGTTCCGAGTACTGTATTCTTCTATGCTGTATAATCTGGAAGAAAAAAAAGAGGACAAAAATAATGAAATATAAATCACAGAGCAAAAACAATAGATGGCATTTGACGATTCTACATACACACTGTCGGATGCTAGGATGGAGAGAGATGGGCATTGGACAGAGGATGGAGAGAGATGGACAGAGGACAGTGCAAAAACAAGAGATGGGCAGATTGTACATACACACTGACGGATGCTAGGATGGACAGATGCAAAACAGTATACCACCCTTAATAAAGGGGGTATAATAATAACCACTGACATTTGCGCTGTTATCTTGGATGCGGCCATTGTCTCTATAGTTCCGAGTATCTGTATATTCTTAATTCCTGTATAGTCTGGAAGGCAAAAGAGATGGACAAAAATAATGAAATATAAATCACAGTGCAAAAACAAAGAGATGGGCCGTCGTCCACTGCATTCCACCTTGTGGCATACAGCCGAGTGCCTAACATATGACTGATATACTCAGACAGACGGGACCCAAAAATCAGCATTTTCAAATAAACAAAGACGAAGAACGATAGAACGAAAAACCTAAACAAAACAACTGAACATATGCCATTGAATGCCCTATTGGAGTGAATATCCACACCAGATCTGAGCATTACTGTTCATGTTATGGCGTGAACACACATCAGACATATGCTATTGAATATGCTCATAGTAGGGAATATCCATACAAAATTTCATTTAGATCCGAGCAATACTGTTCCAAGTTATGACATGAACAGACATTGGATGATAGTACATACACACTGATGGATGCTAGGACGGAATTAGATGGAAAATAGTATACCCCCCTTAATAAAGAGGGGGGTATAATAATACACACTGACATTTGCGCTGTCATCTTAATGCGGCCATAGTCTTTATAGTTCGGAGTATCTGTATATTCTTAATTCCTGTCTAATGTGGAAGGCAAAAGAGATGGACGAAAATAATGAAATATAAATCAGTGCAAAAATTATACCCACTGACATTTGCAAAGCGTTCTTGGATGCAGCTGTCTTCTGTATAGTTCCGAATATCTCAATTCTTCTAGAGTACAAATATAATGAAATATAAATCACAGTGCAAAAACAAGAGATGGGCTGTCATCCGCTGCATACCACCTTATTGCATACTGCCTAGTGTGGGCATACATATAACCTATGACTGATATACTCAGAAATATGGAGCCAAAAATAATCATTTACAAATAAACAAAGATCAAGAACTATAGAACTAAAATCCTATTGAACATATGCCATTGAATGTCCTTCTAGTCGGGAACATCTGGAACCAAATTTCATTGAGATCCGAGCATTACTGTTCAAGTTATGGCCCGAGCAGACATCGGATAGACCAAGAAGCCAAAATTTCCAGATAAACAAAGTTTAATAACTCTAGAATGGAAAATCAGAACAAAACGATGAAACCCTCTGTCGAACAGACATCGGATGGATGTACATACAGGTGGAAAACAATGTACGCCCCCCCCCCCATTTAAAAAAAAGGCGTATAATAATACCCATTGACTTTTGTGTTCCATTGTCTTGGATGCGGCCGTCTTCTGTAGTTCACATTATCTGTAGTTTTCTGTCCTGTCTAATCTGCAAGACAAAAGAGATAGACAAAAATAACAAGTCTGATTATAGTGTGTGTTAATTGCAGAATGAGGTCTCCCACATGGTGGGCTAGCATCATCAAATTATACATCACCAAATTCAACCTCTGGGGATCTCACTCCACTTTTCAATCTGATCCCAGGTATGTCAGCAGTAGAGGGATAAGTGGAGTGAGATCCCCAGAGGTTGAATTTGGTGATGTATAATTTGATGATGCTAGCCCACCATGTGGTAGTTGGTTATGTCCACCCATTAGTGACCTCGGTTATACATTTTATCTTCTGCAAACTATGGGATATAGAATCTTCCCAGAAGGGAAAAAGTAACTAAAACAATGTTAATTTGTGACTATAGATGAGGCTTAAGCAAACAAATGAGGTTCCCAGAGAGTGAATTTGGTGATGGCAGCCAACTGTGCAGGATAGCATCACAATATTCACCCTCTGGGGACCTCATTCTGCAAATGACACACTATAATCCGGCTTGAAAAATAATGAGATATAAATCATTGTGCAAAAATA
Organism: Siphonodentalium dalli; assembly: GCA_032622095.1. Classification (NCBI taxonomy): domain Eukaryota; kingdom Metazoa; phylum Mollusca; class Scaphopoda; order Gadilida; family Siphonodentaliidae; genus Siphonodentalium; species Siphonodentalium dalli. The sequence goes on along the minus strand of CP136064.1, from coordinate 288,368,281 downwards.
ATACCAACTAACACTTGTGCTGCGTTATGTTGTAAGCGGCCGTCTTCTGTATAGTTCACATTATCTGTATTCTTCATCTGTATACTTCTATCCTGTCTAATCTGCAAGACAAAAGAGATAGACAAAGATAACAAGTCTGATTATAGTGTGCGTTATTTGCAGAATGAGGTCTCCCTCATGGTGGGCTTGCATCACAAAATCCACCCACAGGGGACCTCATTCTGCAAATGACAGACACAATAAGTAGAATAGAAAAATAATGATATAAATCACAGTGTGAATATAATACCAACTGACACGTCTGCTGCGTTATGTTGTATGCGGCCACCTTCTGTATAGTTCAGAGTACCCGTGATCTTCTATCCTCTATCACAGTGTGAATATAATACCAACTGACACTTAATCTGCTGCGTTGTGTTGTATGCGGCCGCCTTCTGTATAGTTCCGAGTACCAGTGTGAATATAATACAAACTGACACGTCTGCTGCGTTATGTTGTATGCGGCCGCCTTCTGTATAGTTCCGAGTACCTGTGATCTTCTATCCTGTCTAATCTGCAAGACAAAAGAGATAGACAAAGATAACAAGTCTGATTATAGTGTGTGTTAATTGCAGAATGAGGTCTCCCACATGGTGGGCTAGCATCATCAAATTATACATCGGGAGTGTCGCATATATACGAGAATGCACTGGCTTACAAGGTCAAGTTAAATACTGCTAGATGAATCATTCTCTAATATAGGAGAGGCCCCCAATGGGAGACTCGCATATATAAGAGAATGCAGTAGTTTCATAAAGGGAGGTTGAGCGATCCTGTGCCAATGCATTCCCTTATATATGCGAGTCTCCCATAGGGAGTGTCGCATATATACGAGAATGCACTGGCTTACAAGGTCAAGGTAAAGGTAAATACTGCTAGGTCAATGCATTCTCTTATATAGGAGAGGCCCCTATGGGAGACTCGCATATATAAGATAATGCAGTGGTTTCATAAAGGGAGGTTGAGCGATCCTGTGCCAATGCATTCTCTTATATATGCGAGTCTCCCATAGGGAGTGTTGCATATATAAGAGAATGCACTCGCTTACAATGTCAAGATCAATATAAGGCCAATGTATTCTCTTATAAAGGCGAGGCCCCCTATGGAAGACTCGCATATATATAAGAATGCATTGGTACAGGGTTTTCGTAAATATTTCAGGAAGCTCCAGTCATGAAAGGGTTAAATATAAGTGATTAAAATAAAGAACCATTAACTTACTCTAAATAACTCTGAAAGCTGCAATCTTCTGTCGCTCCAAGAATATGTAATCTGGAAAACAAGATGATCAACGGAAATAATGAAATATGTTAACAGTCATTAAAATAGTGACACGTTAAAAGATATATGATGGACTTGTTTGGGTGTGTGAAACTGGTAAGTTAGTATTCAGACGCTATGCCAACTGGAAGAATGTTGCATTCTACTAACATCGGCGAAAATCTCAAGCAAATTGACCATCCCACTAAATAGAATACGTCGCCCGAACTACACTCAATTGTAAATATTTACTTCTCGATTTGGGATGAAACTATCGGAGATAAATGAACAAAAAAGATTTCGCCATCGAGAGTCACTACATTTAATTGCTATATAAAAACGACAAACAGTGTTGTCAATTAGAATATGATATTTGTAAAAATAAGAGCCACGAACAAGATTACCATCTCCATTCCTATTTGATCACCCTACGTAGGTGGTTCACATAACTAACAACCTACTTTGAATAACTCTGATAGCTGCAATCATCTGTCACTTCAAGAATCTGATCTGCAAGAAAGGAAGACTGACAGAAATAATGTACTATTTAACCCTTTCATGACTGGAGCCCTGCTGGTGCAGCTATCTTGTGCCAATGCATTCTCTTATATATGCGAGTCTCCCATCGGGAGTGTCGCATATATATATATATATGAGAATGCACTGGCTTACAAGGTCAAGGTAAATACTGCTAGGTCAATGCATTCTCTTATATAGAAGAGGCCCCTATGGGAGACTCGCATATATAAGATAATGCAGTGGTTTCATCAAGGGAGGTTGAGCGATCCTGTGCCAATGCATTCTCTTATATACGCGAGTCTCCCATAGGGAGTGTTGCATATATAAGAGAATGCACTGGCTTACAATGTCAAGATCAATATCAGGCCAATGCATTCTCTTATATAGACCGATCCTGTGCCAATGCATTCTCTTATATACGCGAGTCTCCCATAGGGAGTGTTGCATATATAAGAGAATGCACTGGCTTACAATGTCAAGATCAATATCAGGCCAATGCATTCTCTTATATAGACCGATCCTGTGCCAATGCATTCTCTTATATATCTGAGTCTCCCATAGGGAGTGTTGCATATATAAGAGAATGCACTGGCTTATATAGACCGATCCTGTGCCAATGCATTCTCTTATATATGCGAGTCGCCCATCGGGGGTGTCGCATATATATATGAGAATGCACTGGCTTACAAGGTCAAGGTAAATACTGCTAGGTCAATGCATTCTATTATATAGAAGAGGCCCCTATGGGAGACTCGCATATATAAGATAACGCAGTGGTTTCATCAAGGGAGGTTGAGCGATCCTGTGCCAATGCATTCTCTTATATATGCGAGTCTCCCATAGGGAGTGTTGCATATATAAGAGAATGCACTGGCTTACAATGTCAAGATCAATATTAGGCCAATGCATTCTCTTATAGAGACCGATCCTGTGCCAATGCATTCTCTTATATATGTGAGTCTCCCATAGGGAGTGTTGCATATATAAGAGAATGCACTGGCTTACAATGTCAAGATCAATATTAGGCCAATGCATTCTCTTATAAAGGCGAGGCCCCCTATGGAAGACTCGCATATATATAAGAATGCATTGGTACAGGGTTTTCGTAAAAATTTCAGGAAGCTCCGGTCATGAAAGGGTTAAATATAAGTGATTAAAATAAAGAACCATTAACTTACTCTAAATAACTCTGAAAGCTGCAAACAGTCATTAAAATAGTGACACGTTAAAGATATATAATGGACTTTTTTGGGTGTGTGAAACTGGTAAGTTAGTATTCAGACGCTATGCCAACTGGAAGAATGTTGCATTCTACTAACAATCGGCGAAAATCTCAAGCAAATTGACCATCGCACTAAATAGAATACGTCGCCCGAACTACACTCAATTGTAAATATTTACTTCTCGATTTGGGATGTAACTATCGGAGATAAATGAACAAAAAAGATTTCGCCCTCGAGAGTCACTACATTTAATTACTATATAAAAACGACAAACAGTGTTGTCAATTAGAATATGATATTTGTAAAAATAAGAGCCACGAACAAGATTACCATCTCCATTCCTATTTGATCACCCTACGTAGGTGGTTCACATAACTTTAACCTACTTTGAATAACTCTGATAGCTGCAATCTTCTGTCGCTTCAAGAATCTGATCTGCAAGAAAGGAAGACTGACAGAAATAATGTACTATTTAACCCTTTCATGACTGGAGCCCCACTGTTGCAGCTATCTTGTGCCAATGCATTCTCTTATATATGCGAGTCTCCCATCGGGAGTGTCGCATATATATGAGAATGCACTGGCCTTCAAGGTCAAGGTAAATACTGCTAGGTCAATGCATTCTCTTATATAGGAGAGGCCCCTATGGGAGACTCGCATATATAAGATAATGCAGTGGTTTCATAAAGGGAGGTTGAGCGATCCTGTGCCAATGCATTCTCTTATATATGCGAGTCTCCCATAGGGAGTGTTGCATATATAAGAGAATGCACTGGCTTACAATGTCAAGATCAATATAAGGCCAATGTATTCTCCTATAAAGGCGAGGCCCCCTATGGAAGACTCGCATATATATAAGAATGCATTGGTACAGGGTTTTCGTAAAAATTTCAGGAAGCTCCGGTCATGAAAGGGTTAAATATAAGTGATTAAAATAAAGAACCATTAACTTACTCTAAATAACTCTGAAAGCTGCAATCTTCTGTCGCTCCAAGAATATGTAATCTGGAAAACAAGATGATCAACGGAAATAATGAAATATGTTAACAGTCATTAAAATAGTGACACGTTAAAAGATATATAATGGACTTGTTTGGGTGTGTGAAACTGGTAAGTTAGTATTCAGACGCTATGCCAACTGGAAGAATGTTGCATTCTACTAACATCGGCGAAAATTTCAAGCAAATTGACCATCCCACTAAATAGAATACGTCGCCCGAACTACACTCAATTGTAAATATTTACTTCTCGATTTGGGATGTAACTATCGGAGATAAATGAACAAAAAAGATTTCGCCCTCGAGAGTCACTACATTTAATTACTATATAAAAACGACAAACAGTGTTGTCAATTAGAATATGATATTTGTAAAAATAAGAGCCACGAACAAGATTACCATCTCCATTCCTATTTGATCACCCTACGTAGGTGGTTCACATAACTTTAACCTACTTTGAATAACTCTGATAGCTGCAATCTTCTGTCGCTTCAAGAATCTGATCTGCAAGAAAGGAAGACTGACAGAAATAATGTACTATTTAACCCTTTCATGACTGGAGCCCCGCTGTTGCAGCTATCTTGTGCCAATGCATTCTCTTATATATGCGAGTCTCCCATCGGGAGTGTCGCATATATATGAGAATGCACTGGCCTACAAGGTCAAGGTAAATACTGCCTAAGTCAATGCATTCTCTTATATAGGAGAGGCCCCTATGGGAGACTCGCATATATAAGATAATGCAGTGGTTTCATCAAGGGAGGTTGAGCGATCCTGTGCCAATGCATTCTCTTATATATGCGAGTCTCCCATAGGGAGTGTTGCATATGTAAGACAATGCACTGGCTTACAATATCAAGATCAATATTAGGCCAATGCATTCTCTTATAAAGGCGAGGCCCCCTATGGAAGACTCGCATATATATAAGAATGCATTGGTACAGGGTTTTCGTAAAAATTTCAGGAAGCTCCGGTCATGAAAGGGTTAAATATAAGTGATTAAAATAAAGAACCATTAACTTACTATAAATAACTCTGAATGCTGCAATCTTCTGTCGCTCCAAGAATATGTAATCTGGAAAACAAGATGATCAAAGGAAATAATGAAATATGTTAACAGTCATTAAAATAGTGACACGTTAAAGATATATAATGGACTTGTTTGGGTGTGTGAAACTGGTAAGTTAATATTCAGACGCTATGCCAACTGGAAGAATGTTGCATTCTACTAACATCGGCGAAAATCTCAAGCAAATTGACCATCCCACTAAATAGAATACGTCGCCCGAACTACACTCAATTGTAAATATTTACTTCTCGATTTGGGATGAAACTATCGGAGATAAATGAACAAAAAAGATTTCGCCATCGAGAGTCACTACATTTAATTACTATATAAAAACGACAAGCAGTGTTGTCTTTAAGAATATGATATTTGTAAAAACAAGAGCGACGAACAAGTTTACCATCTCCATTCCTATTTGATCACCCTACGTAGGTGGTTCACATAACTAACAACCTACTTTGAATAACTCTGATAGCTGCAATCTTCTGTCGCTTCAAGAATCTGATCTGCAAGAAAGGAAGACTGGCAGAAATAATGCACTATTTAACCCTTTCATGACTGGAGCCCCACTGTTGCAGCTATCTTGTGCCAATGCATTCTCTTATATATGCGAGTCTCCCATCGGGAGTGTCGCATATATATGAGAATGCACTGGCCTTCAAGGTCAAGGTAAATACTGCTAGGTCAATGCATTCTCTTATATAGGAGAGGCCCCTATGGGAGACTCGCATATATAAGATAATGCAGTGGTTTCATAAAGGGAGGTTGAGCGATCCTGTGCCAATGCATTCTCTTATATATGCGAGTCTCCCATAGGGAGTGTTGCATATATAAGAGAATGCACTGGCTTACAATGTCAAGATCAATATAAGGCCAATGTATTCTCCTATAAAGGCGAGGCCCCCTATGGAAGACTCGCATATATATAAGAATGCATTGGTACAGGGTTTTCGTAAAAATTTCAGGAAGCTCCGGTCATGAAAGGGTTAAATATAAGTGATTAAAATAAAGAACCATTAACTTACTCTAAATAACTCTGAAAGCTGCAATCTTCTGTTGCTCCAAGAATATGTAATCTGGAAAACAAGATGATCAACGGAAATAATGAAATATGTTAACAGTCATTAAAATAGTGACACGTTAAAAGATATATAATGGACTTGTTTGGGTGTGTGAAACTGGTAAGTTAGTATTCAGACGCTATGCCAACTGGAAGAATGTTGCATTCTACTAATATCGGCGAAAATCTCAAGCAAATTGACCATCCCACTAAATAGAATACGTCGCCCGAACTACACTCAATTGTAAATATTTACTTCTCGATTTGGGATGAAACTATCGGAGATAAATGAAAAAAAAAGATTTCGCCATCGAGAGTCACTACATTTAATTACTATATAAAAACGACAAGCAGTGTTGTCAATTAGAATATGATATTTGTAAAAATAAGAGCCACGAACAAGATTACCATCTCCATTCCTATTTGATCACCCTACGTAGGTGGTTCACATAACTAACAACCTACTTTGAATAACTCTGATAGCTGCAATCTTCTGTCGCTTCAAGAATCTGATCTGCAAGAAAGGAAGACTGACAGAAATAATGTACTATTTAACCCTTTCATGACTGGAGCCCTGCTGGTGCAGCTATCTTGTGCCAATGCATTCTCTTATATATGTGAGTCTCCCCATCAGGAGTGTCGCATATATATGAGAATGAACTGGCTTACAAGGTCAAGGTAAATACTGCTAGGTCAATGCATTCTCTTATATAGAAGAGGCCCCTATGGGAGACTCGCATATATAAGATAATGCAGTGGTTTCATAAAGGGAGGTTGAGCGATCCTGTGCCAATGCATTCTCTTATATATGCGAGTCTCCCATAGGGAGTGTTGCATATATAAGAGAATGCATTGGCTTACAATGTCAAGATTAATATTAGGCCAATGTATTCTCTTATAAAGGCGAGGCCCCCTATGGAAGACTCGCATATATATAAGAATGCTTTGGTACAGGGTTTTCGTAAAAATTTCAGGAAGCTCTGGTCATGAAAGGGTTAAATATAAGTGATTAAAATAAAGAACCATTAACTTACTCTAAATAACTCTGAAAGCTGCAATCTTCTGTCGCTCCAAGAATATGTAATCTGGAAAACAAGATGATCAACGGAAATAATGAAATATGTTAACAGTCATTAAAATAGTGACACGTTAAAAGATATATAATGGACTTGTATGGGTGTGTGAAACTGGTAAGTTAGTATTCAGACGCTATGCCAACTGGAAGAATGTTGCATTCTACTAACATCGGCGAAAATCTCAAGCAAATTGACCATCCCACTAAATAGAATACGTCGCCCGAACTACACTCAATTGTAAATAATTACTTCTCGATTTGGGATGAAACTATCGGAGATAAATGAACAAAAAAGATTTCGCCATCGAGAGTCACTACATTTAATTACTATATAAAAACGACAAGCAGTGTTGTCAATTAGAATATGATATTTGTAAAAATAAGAGCCACAACAAGATTACCATCTCCATTCCTATTTGATCACCCTACGTAGGTGGTTCACATAACTAACAACCTACTTTGAATAACTCTGATAGCTGCAATCTTCTGTCGCTTCAAGAATCTGATCTGCAAGAAAGAAAGACTGACAGAAATAATGTACTATTTAACCCTTTCATGACTGGAGCCCCGCTGGTGCAGCTATCTTGTGCCAATGCATTCTCTTATATATGCGAGTCTCCCATCGGGAGTGTCGCATATATATTAGAATGCACAGGCCTACAAGGTCAAGGTAAATACTGCTAGGTCAATGCATTCTCTTATATAGGAGAGGCCCCTATGGGAGACTCGCATATATAAGATAATGCAGTGGTTTCATAAAGGGAGGTTGAGCGATCCTGTGCCAATGCATTCTCTTATATATGCGAGTCTCCCATAGGGAGTGTTGCATATATAAGAGAATGCACTGGCTTACAATGTCAAGATTGATATCAGGCCAATGCATTCTCTTATATAGACCGATCCTGTGCCAATGCATTCTCTTATATATGTGAGTCTCCCATAGGGAGTGTTGCATATATAAGAGAATGAACTGGCTTACAATATCAAGATCAATATTAGGCCAAAGTATTCTCTTATAAAGGCGAGGCCCCCTATGGAAGACTCGCATATATATATATAAGAATGCATTGGTACAGAATTTTCTTAAAAAATTACAGGAAGCTCCGGTCATGAAAGGGTTAAATATAAGTGATTAAAATAAAGAACCATTAACTTACTCTAAATAACTCTGAAAGCTGCAATCTTCTGTCGCTCCAAGAATATGTAATCTGGAAAACAAGATGATCAACGGAAATAATTAAATATGTTAACAGTCATTAAAATAGTGACACGTTAAAAGATATATAATGGACTTGTTTGGGTGTGTGAAACTGGTAAGTTAGTATTCAGACGCTATGCCAACTGGAAGAATGTTGCATTCTACTAACATCGGCGAAAATCTCAAGCAAATTGACCATCCCACTAAATAGAATACGTCGCCCGAACTACACTCAATTGTAAATATTTACTTCTCGATTTGGGATGAAACTATCGGAGATAAATGAACAAAAAAGATTTCGCCATCGAGAGTCACTACATTTAATTACTATATAAAAACGACAAGCAGTGTTGTCTATTAGAATATGATATTTGTAAAAATAAGAGCCACGAACAAGATTACCATCTCCATTCCTATTTGATCACCCTACGTAGGTGGTTCACATAACTAACAACCTACTTTGAATAACTCTGATAGCTGCAATCTTTTTCGCTTCAAGAATCTGATCTGCAAGAAAGGAAGACTGACAGAAATAATGTACTATTTAACCCTTTCATGACTGGAGCCCTGCTGGTGCAGCTATCTTGTGCCAATGCATTCTCTTATATATGTGAGTCTCCCATCAGGAGTGTCGCATATATATGAGAATGCACTGGCTTACAAGGTCAAGGTAAATACTGCTAGGTCAATGCATTCTCTTATATAGCAGAGGCCCCTATGGGAGACTCGCATATATAAGATAATGCAGTGGTTTCATCAAGGGAGGTTGAGCGATCCTGTGCCAATGCATTCTCTTATATATGCGAGTCTCCCATAGGGAGTGTTGCATATATAAGAGAATGCTCTGGCTTACAATGTCAAGATCAATATTAGGCCAATGTATTCTCTTATAAAGGCGAGGCCCCCTATGGAAGACTCGCATATATATAAGAATGCATTGGTACAGGGTTTTCGTAAAAATTTCAGGAAGCTCCGGTCATGAAAGGGTTAAATATAAGTGATTAAAATAAAGAACCATTAACTTACTCTAAATAACTCTGAAAGCTGCAATCTTCTGTCGCTCCAAGAATATGTAGTCTGGAAAACAAGATGATCAACGGAAATAATGAAATATGTTAACAGTCATTAAAATAGTGACACGTTAAAAGATATATAATGGACTTGTTTGGGTGTGTGAAACTGGTAAGTTAGTATTCAGACGCTATGCCGACTGGAAGAATGTTGCATTCTACTAACATCGGCGAAAATCTCAAGCAAATTGACCATCCCACTAAATAGAATACGTCGCCCGAACTACACTCAATTGTAAATATTTACTTCTCGATTTGGGATGAAACTATCGGAGATAAATGAACAAAAAAGATTTCGCCATCGAGAGTCACTACATTTAATTACTATATAAAAACGACAAGCAGTGTTGTCTATTAGAATATGATATTTGTAAAAATAAGAGCCACGAACAAGATTACCATCTCCATTCCTATTTGATCACCCTACGTAGGTGGTTCACATAACTAACAACCTACTTTGAATAACTCTGATAGCTGCAATCTTTTTCGCTTCAAGAATCTGATCTGCAAGAAAGGAAGACTGACAGAAATAATGTACTATTTAACCCTTTCATGACTGGAGCCCTGCTGGTGCAGCTATCTTGTGCCAATGCATTCTCTTATATATGTGAGTCTCCCATCAGGAGTGTCGCATATATATGAGAATGCACTGGCTTACAAGGTCAAGGTAAATACTGCTAGGTCAATGCATTCTCTTATATAGCAGAGGCCCCTATGGGAGACTTGCATATATAAGATAATGCAGTGGTTTCATCAAGGGAGGTTGAGCGACCCTGTGCCAATGCATTCTCTTATATATGCGAGTCTCCCATAGGGAGTGTTGCATATATAAGAGAATGCACTGGCTTACAATGTCAAGATCAATATTAGGCCAATGTATTCTCTTATAAAGGCGAGGCCCCCTATGGAAGACTCGCATATATATAAGAATGCATTGGTACAGGGTTTTCGTAAAAATTTCAGGAAGCTCCGGTCATGAAAGGGTTAAATATAAGTGATTAAAATAAAGAACCATTAACTTACTCTAAATAACTCTGAAAGCTGCAATCTTCTGTCGCTCCAAGAATATGTAATCTGGAAAACAAGATGATCAACGGAAATAATGAAATATGTTAACAGTCATTAAAATAGTGACACGTTAAAAGATATATAATGGACTTGTTTGGGTGTGTGAAACTGGTAAGTTAGTATTCAGACGCTATGCCAACTGGAAGAATGTTGCATTCTACTAATATCGGCGAAAATCTCAAGCAAATTGACCATCCCACTAAATAGAATACGTCGCCCGAACTACACTCAATTGTAAATATTTACTTCTCGATTTGGGATGAAACTATCGGAGATAAATGAAAAAAAAAGATTTCGCCATCGAGAGTCACTACATTTAATTACTATATAAAAACGACAAGCAGTGTTGTCAATTAGAATATGATATTTGTAAAAATAAGAGCCACGAACAAGATTACCATCTCCATTCCTATTTGATCACCCTACGTAGGTGGTTCACATAACTAACAACCTACTTTGAATAACTCTGATAGCTGCAATCTTCTGTCGCTTCAAGAATCTGATCTGCAAGAAAGGAAGACTGACAGAAATAATGTACTATTTAACCCTTTCATGACTGGAGCCCTGCTGGTGCAGCTATCTTGTGCCAATGCATTCTCTTATATATGTGAGTCTCCCCATCAGGAGTGTCGCATATATATGAGAATGAACTGGCTTACAAGGTCAAGGTAAATACTGCTAGGTCAATGCATTCTCTTATATAGAAGAGGCCCCTATGGGAGACTCGCATATATAAGATAATGCAGTGGTTTCATAAAGGGAGGTTGAGCGATCCTGTGCCAATGCATTCTCTTATATATGCGAGTCTCCCATAGGGAGTGTTGCATATATAAGAGAATGCATTGGCTTACAATGTCAAGATTAATATTAGGCCAATGTATTCTCTTATAAAGGCGAGGCCCCCTATGGAAGACTCGCATATATATAAGAATGCTTTGGTACAGGGTTTTCGTAAAAATTTCAGGAAGCTCTGGTCATGAAAGGGTTAAATATAAGTGATTAAAATAAAGAACCATTAACTTACTCTAAATAACTCTGAAAGCTGCAATCTTCTGTCGCTCCAAGAATATGTAATCTGGAAAACAAGATGATCAACGGAAATAATGAAATATGTTAACAGTCATTAAAATAGTGACACGTTAAAAGATATATAATGGACTTGTATGGGTGTGTGAAACTGGTAAGTTAGTATTCAGACGCTATGCCAACTGGAAGAATGTTGCATTCTACTAACATCGGCGAAAATCTCAAGCAAATTGACCATCCCACTAAATAGAATACGTCGCCCGAACTACACTCAATTGTAAATAATTACTTCTCGATTTGGGATGAAACTATCGGAGATAAATGAACAAAAAAGATTTCGCCATCGAGAGTCACTACATTTAATTACTATATAAAAACGACAAGCAGTGTTGTCAATTAGAATATGATATTTGTAAAAATAAGAGCCACAACAAGATTACCATCTCCATTCCTATTTGATCACCCTACGTAGGTGGTTCACATAACTAACAACCTACTTTGAATAACTCTGATAGCTGCAATCTTCTGTCGCTTCAAGAATCTGATCTGCAAGAAAGAAAGACTGACAGAAATAATGTACTATTTAACCCTTTCATGACTGGAGCCCCGCTGGTGCAGCTATCTTGTGCCAATGCATTCTCTTATATATGCGAGTCTCCCATCGGGAGTGTCGCATATATATTAGAATGCACAGGCCTACAAGGTCAAGGTAAATACTGCTAGGTCAATGCATTCTCTTATATAGGAGAGGCCCCTATGGGAGACTCGCATATATAAGATAATGCAGTGGTTTCATAAAGGGAGGTTGAGCGATCCTGTGCCAATGCATTCTCTTATATATGCGAGTCTCCCATAGGGAGTGTTGCATATATAAGAGAATGCACTGGCTTACAATGTCAAGATTAATATCAGGCCAATGCATTCTCTTATATAGACCGATCCTGTGCCAATGCATTCTCTTATATATGTGAGTCTCCCATAGGGAGTGTTGCATATATAAGAGAATGAACTGGCTTACAATATCAAGATCAATATTAGGCCAAAGTATTCTCTTATAAAGGCGAGGCCCCCTATGGAAGACTCGCATATATATATATAAGAATGCATTGGTACAGAATTTTCTTAAAAAATTACAGGAAGCTCCGGTCATGAAAGGGTTAAATATAAGTGATTAAAATAAAGAACCATTAACTTACTCTAAATAACTCTGAAAGCTGCAATCTTCTGTCGCTCCAAGAATATGTAATCTGGAAAACAAGATGATCAACGGAAATAATTAAATATGTTAACAGTCATTAAAATAGTGACACGTTAAAAGATATATAATGGACTTGTTTGGGTGTGTGAAACTGGTAAGTTAGTATTCAGACGCTATGCCAACTGGAAGAATGTTGCATTCTACTAACATCGGCGAAAATCTCAAGCAAATTGACCATCCCACTAAATAGAATACGTCGCCCGAACTACACTCAATTGTAAATATTTACTTCTCGATTTGGGATGAAACTATCGGAGATAAATGAACAAAAAAGATTTCGCCATCGAGAGTCACTACATTTAATTACTATATAAAAACGACAAGCAGTGTTGTCTATTAGAATATGATATTTGTAAAAATAAGAGCCACGAACAAGATTACCATCTCCATTCCTATTTGATCACCCTACGTAGGTGGTTCACATAACTAACAACCTACTTTGAATAACTCTGATAGCTGCAATCTTTTTCGCTTCAAGAATCTGATCTGCAAGAAAGGAAGACTGACAGAAATAATGTACTATTTAACCCTTTCATGACTGGAGCCCTGCTGGTGCAGCTATCTTGTGCCAATGCATTCTCTTATATATGTGAGTCTCCCATCAGGAGTGTCGCATATATATGAGAATGCACTGGCTTACAAGGTCAAGGTAAATACTGCTAGGTCAATGCATTCTCTTATATAGCAGAGGCCCCTATGGGAGACTCGCATATATAAGATAATGCAGTGGTTTCATCAAGGGAGGTTGAGCGATCCTGTGCCAATGCATTCTCTTATATATGCGAGTCTCCCATAGGGAGTGTTGCATATATAAGAGAATGCTCTGGCTTACAATGTCAAGATCAATATTAGGCCAATGTATTCTCTTATAAAGGCGAGGCCCCCTATGGAAGACTCGCATATATATAAGAATGCATTGGTACAGGGTTTTCGTAAAAATTTCAGGAAGCTCCGGTCATGAAAGGGTTAAATATAAGTGATTAAAATAAAGAACCATTAACTTACTCTAAATAACTCTGAAAGCTGCAATCTTCTGTCGCTCCAAGAATATGTAATCTGGAAAACAAGATGATCAACGGAAATAATGAAATATGTTAACAGTCATTAAAATAGTGACACGTTAAAAGATATATAATGGACTTGTTTGGGTGTGTGAAACTGGTAAGTTAGTATTCAGACGCTATGCCGACTGGAAGAATGTTGCATTCTACTAACATCGGCGAAAATCTCAAGCAAATTGACCATCCCACTAAATAGAATACGTCGCCCGAACTACACTCAATTGTAAATATTTACTTCTCGATTTGGGATGAAACTATCGGAGATAAATGAACAAAAAAGATTTCGCCATCGAGAGTCACTACATTTAATTACTATATAAAAACGACAAGCAGTGTTGTCTATTAGAATATGATATTTGTAAAAATAAGAGCCACGAACAAGATTACCATCTCCATTCCTATTTGATCACCCTACGTAGGTGGTTCACATAACTAACAACCTACTTTGAATAACTCTGATAGCTGCAATCTTTTTCGCTTCAAGAATCTGATCTGCAAGAAAGGAAGACTGACAGAAATAATGTACTATTTAACCCTTTCATGACTGGAGCCCTGCTGGTGCAGCTATCTTGTGCCAATGCATTCTCTTATATATGTGAGTCTCCCATCAGGAGTGTCGCATATATATGAGAATGCACTGGCTTACAAGGTCAAGGTAAATACTGCTAGGTCAATGCATTCTCTTATATAGCAGAGGCCCCTATGGGAGACTTGCATATATAAGATAATGCAGTGGTTTCATCAAGGGAGGTTGAGCGACCCTGTGCCAATGCATTCTCTTATATATGCGAGTCTCCCATAGGGAGTGTTGCATATATAAGAGAATGCACTGGCTTACAATGTCAAGATCAATATTAGGCCAATGTATTCTCTTATAAAGGCGAGGCCCCCTATGGAAGACTCGCATATATATAAGAATGCATTGGTACAGGGTTTTCGTAAAAATTTCAGGAAGCTCCGGTCATGAAAGGGTTAAATATAAGTGATTAAAATAAAGAACCATTAACTTACTCTAAATAACTCTGAAAGCTGCAATCTTCTGTCGCTCCAAGAATATGTAATCTGGAAAACAAGATGATCAACGGAAATAATGAAATATGTTAACAGTCATTAAAATAGTGACACGTTAAAAGATATATAATGGACTTGTTTGGGTGTGTGAAACTGGTAAGTTAGTATTCAGACGCTATGCCAACTGGAAGAATGTTGCATTCTACTAACATCGGCGAAAATCTCAAGCAAATTGACCATCCCACTAAATAGAATACGTCGCCCGAACTACACTCAATTGTAAATAATTACTTCTCGATTTGGGATGAAACTATCGGAGATAAATGAACAAAAAAGATTTCGCCATCGAGAGTCACTACATTTAATTACTATATAAAAACGACAAGCAGTGTTGTCAATTAGAATATGATATTTGTAAAAATAAGAGCCACAACAAGATTACCATCTCCATTCCTATTTGATCACCCTACGTAGGTGGTTCACATAACTAACAACCTACTTTGAATAACTCTGCTAGCTGCAATCTTCTGTCGCTTCAAGAATCTGATCTGCAAGAAAGGAAGACTGACAGAAATAATGTACTATTTAACCCTTTCATGACTGGAGCCCTGCTGGTGCAGCTATCTTGTGCCAATGCATTCTCTTATATATGTGAGTCTCCCATCAGGAGTGTCGCATATATATGAGAATGCACTGGCTTACAAGGTCAAGGTAAATACTGCTAGGTCAATGCATTCTCTTATATAGCAGAGGCCCCTATGGGAGACTCGCATATATAAGATAATGCAGTGGTTTCATCAAGGGAGGTTGAGCGATCCTGTGCCAATGCATTCTCTTATATATGCGAGTCTCCCATAGGGAGTGTTGCATATATAAGAGAATGCACTGGCTTACAATGTCAAGATCAATATTAGGCCAATGTATTCTCTTATAAAGGCGAGGCCCCCTATGGAAGACTCGCATATATATAAGAATGCATTGGTACAGGGTTTTCGTAAAAATTTCAGGAAGCTCCGGTCATGAAAGGGTTAAATATAAGTGATTAAAATAAAGAACCATTAACTTACTCTAAATAACTCTGAAAGCTGCAATCTTCTGTCGCTCCAAGAATATGTAATCTGGAAAACAAGATGATCAACGGAAATAATGAAATATGTTAACAGTCATTAAAATAGTGACACGTTAAAAGATATATAATGGACTTGTTTGGGTGTGTGAAACTGGTAAGTTAGTATTCAGACGCTATGCCAACTGGAAGAATGTTGCATTCTACTAATATCGGCGAAAATCTCAAGCAAATTGACCATCCCACTAAATAGAATACGTCGCCCGAACTACACTCAATTGTAAATATTTACTTCTCGATTTGGGATGAAACTATCGGAGATAAATGAACAAAAAAGATTTCGCCATCGAGAGTCACTACATTTAATTACTATATAAAAATGACAAGCAGTGTTGTCAATTAGAATATGATATTTGTAAAAATAAGAGCCACGAACAAGATTACCATCTCCATTCCTATTTGATCACCCTACGTAGGTGGTTCACATAACTAACAACCTACTTTGAATAACTCTGATAGCTGCAATCTTCTGTCGCTTCAAGAATCTGATCTGCAAGAAAGGAAGACTGACAGAAATAATGTACTGTTTAACCCTTTCATGACTGGAGCCCTGCTGGTGCAGCTATCTTGTGCCAATGCATTCTCTTATATATGTGAGTCTCCCATCAGGAGTGTCGCATATATATAAGAATGCACTGGCTTACAAGGTCAAGGTAAATACTGCTAGGTCAATGCATTCTCTTATATAGAAGAGGCCCCTATGGGAGACTCGCATATATAAGATAATGCAGTGGTTTCATAAAGGGAGGTTGAGCGATCCTGTGCCAATGCATTCTCTTATATATGCGAGTCTCCCATAGGGAGTGTTGCATATATAAGAGAATGCACTGGCTTACAATGTCAAGATCAATATTAGGCCAATGTATTCTCTTATAAAGGCGAGGCCCCCTATGGAAGACTCACATATATATAAGAATGCATTGGTACAGGGTTTTCGTAAAAATTTCAGGAAGCTCTGGTCATGAAAGGGTTAAATATAAGTGATTAAAATAAAGAACCATTAACTTACTCTAAATAACTCTGAAAGCTGCAATCTTCTGTCGCTCCAAGAATATGTAATCTGGAAAACAAGATGATCAACGGAAATAATGAAATATGTTAACAGTCATTAAAATAGTGACACGTTAAAAGATATATAATGGACTTGTTTGGGTGTGTGAAACTGGTAAGTTAGTATTCAGACGCTATGCCAACTGGAAGAATGTTGCATTCTACTAACATCGGCGAAAATCTCAAGCAAATTGACCATCCTACTAAATAGAATACGTCGCCCGAACTACACTCAATTGTAAATATTTACTTCTCGATTTGGGATGAAACTATCGGAGATAAATGAACAAAAAAGATTTCGCCATCGAGAGTCACTACATTTAATTACTATATAAAAACGACAAGCAGTGTTGTCTATTAGAATATGATATTTGTAAAAATAAGAGCGACGAACAAGTTTACCATCTCCATTTCTATTTGATCACCCTACGTAGGTGTTTCACATAACTTTAACCTACTTTGAATAACTCTGATAGCTGCAATCTTCTGTCGCTTCAAGAATCTGATCTGCAAGAAAGAAAGACTGACAGAAATAATGTACTATTTAACCCTTTCATGACTGGAGCCCCGCTGGTGCAGCTATCTTGTGCCAATGCATTCTCTTATATATGCGAGTCTCCCATCGGGAGTGTCGCATATATATGAGAATGCACTGGCCTACAAGGTCAAGGTAAATACTGCTAGGTCAATGCATTCTCTTATATAGGAGAGGCCCCTATGGGAGACTCGCATATATAAGATAATGCAGTGGTTTCATAAAGGGAGGTTGAGCGATCCTGTGCCAATGCATTCTCTTATATATGCGAGTCTCCCATAGGGAGTGTTGCATATATAAGAGAATGCACTGGCTTACAATGTCAAGATCAATATAAGGCCAATGTATTCTCCTATAAAGGCGAGGCCCCCTATGGAAGACTCGCATATATATAAGAATGCATTGGTACAGGATTTTCGTAAAAATTTCAGGAAGCTCCGGTCATGAAAGGGTTAAATATAAGTGATTAAAATAAAGAACCATTAACTTACTCTAAATAACTCTGAAAGCTGCAATCTTCTGTCGCTCCAAGAATATGTAATCTGGAAAACAAGATGATCAACGGAAATAATGAAATATGTTAACAGTCATTAAAATAGTGACACGTTAAAAGATATATAATGGACTTGTTTGGGTGTGTGAAACTGGTAAGTTAGTATTCAGACGCTATGCCAACTGGAAGAATGTTGCATTCTACTAATATCGGCGAAAATCTCAAGCAAATTGAGCATCCCACTAAATAGAATACGTCGCCCGAACTACACTCAATTGTAAATATTTACTTCTCGATTTGGGATGAAACTATCGGAGATAAATGAACAAAAAAGATTTCGCCATCGAGAGTCACTACATTTAATTACTATATAAAAATGACAAGCAGTGTTGTCAATTAGAATATGATATTTGTAAAAATAAGAGCCACGAACAAGATTACCATCTCCATTCCTATTTGATCACCCTACGTAGGTGGTTCACATAACTAACAACCTACTTTGAATAACTCTGATAGCTGCAATCTTCTGTCGCTTCAAGAATCTGATCTGCAAGAAAGGAAGACTGACAGAAATAATGTACTATTTAACCCTTTCATGACTGGAGCCCTGCTGGTGCAGCTATCTTGTGCCAATGCATTCTCTTATATATGTGAGTCTCCCATCAGGAGTGTCGCATATATATAAGAATGCACTGGCTTACAAGGTCAAGGTAAATACTGCTAGGTCAATGCATTCTCTTATATAGAAGAGGCCCCTATGGGAGACTCGCATATATAAGATAATGCAGTGGTTTCATAAAGGGAGGTTGAGCGATCCTGTGCCAATGCATTCTCTTATATATGCGAGTCTCCCATAGGGAGTGTTGCATATATAAGAGAATGCACTGGCTTACAATGTCAAGATCAATATTAGGCCAATGTATTCTCTTATAAAGGCGAGGCCCCCTATGGAAGACTCACATATATATAAGAATGCATTGGTACAGGGTTTTCGTAAAAATTTCAGGAAGCTCTGGTCATGAAAGGGTTAAATATAAGTGATTAAAATAAAGAACCATTAACTTACTCTAAATAACTCTGAAAGCTGCAATCTTCTGTCGCTCCAAGAATATGTAATCTGGAAAACAAGATGATCAACGGAAATAATGAAATATGTTAACAGTCATTAAAATAGTGACACGTTAAAAGATATATAATGGACTTGTTTGGGTGTGTGAAACTGGTAAGTTAGTATTCAGACGCTATGCCAACTGGAAGAATGTTGCATTCTACTAACATCGGCGAAAATCTCAAGCAAATTGACCATCCTACTAAATAGAATACGTCGCCCGAACTACACTCAATTGTAAATATTTACTTCTCGATTTGGGATGAAACTATCGGAGATAAATGAACAAAAAAGATTTCGCCATCGAGAGTCACTACATTTAATTACTATATAAAAACGACAAGCAGTGTTGTCTATTAGAATATGATATTTGTAAAAATAAGAGCGACGAACAAGTTTACCATCTCCATTTCTATTTGATCACCCTACGTAGGTGTTTCACATAACTTTAACCTACTTTGAATAACTCTGATAGCTGCAATCTTCTGTCGCTTCAAGAATCTGATCTGCAAGAAAGAAAGACTGACAGAAATAATGTACTATTTAACCCTTTCATGACTGGAGCCCCGCTGGTGCAGCTATCTTGTGCCAATGCATTCTCTTATATATGCGAGTCTCCCATCGGGAGTGTCGCATATATATGAGAATGCACTGGCCTACAAGGTCAAGGTAAATACTGCTAGGTCAATGCATTCTCTTATATAGGAGAGGCCCCTATGGGAGACTCGCATATATAAGATAATGCAGTGGTTTCATAAAGGGAGGTTGAGCGATCCTGTGCCAATGCATTCTCTTATATATGCGAGTCTCCCATAGGGAGTGTTGCATATATAAGAGAATGCACTGGCTTACAATGTCAAGATCAATATAAGGCCAATGTATTCTCCTATAAAGGCGAGGCCCCCTATGGAAGACTCGCATATATATAAGAATGCATTGGTACAGGATTTTCGTAAAAATTTCAGGAAGCTCCGGTCATGAAAGGGTTAAATATAAGTGATTAAAATAAAGAACCATTAACTTACTCTAAATAACTCTGAAAGCTGCAATCTTCTGTCGCTCCAAGAATATGTAATCTGGAAAACAAGATGATCAACGGAAATAATGAAATATGTTAACAGTCATTAAAATAGTGACACGTTAAAAGATATATAATGGACTTGTTTGGGTGTGTGAAACTGGTAAGTTAGTATTCAGACGCTATGCCAACTGGAAGAATGTTGCATTCTACTAATATCGGCGAAAATCTCAAGCAAATTGAGCATCCCACTAAATAGAATACGTCGCCCGAACTACACTCAATTGTAAATATTTACTTCTCGATTTGGGATGAAACTATCGGAGATAAATGAACAAAAAAGATTTCGCCATCGAGAGTCACTACATTTAATTACTATATAAAAATGACAAGCAGTGTTGTCAATTAGAATATGATATTTGTAAAAATAAGAGCCACGAACAAGATTACCATCTCCATTCCTATTTGATCACCCTACGTAGGTGGTTCACATAACTAACAACCTACTTTGAATAACTCTGATAGCTGCAATCTTCTGTCGCTTCAAGAATCTGATCTGCAAGAAAGGAAGACTGACAGAAATAATGTACTATTTAACCCTTTCATGACTGGAGCCCTGCTGGTGCAGCTATCTTGTGCCAATGCATTCTCTTATATATGTGAGTCTCCCATCAGGAGTGTCGCATATATATAAGAATGCACTGGCTTACAAGGTCAAGGTAAATACTGCTAGGTCAATGCATTCTCTTATATAGAAGAGGCCCCTATGGGAGACTCGCATATATAAGATAATGCAGTGGTTTCATAAAGGGAGGTTGAGCGATCCTGTGCCAATGCATTCTCTTATATATGCGAGTCTCCCATAGGGAGTGTTGCATATATAAGAGAATGCACTGGCTTACAATGTCAAGATCAATATTAGGCCAATGTATTCTCTTATAAAGGCGAGGCCCCCTATGGAAGACTCACATATATATAAGAATGCATTGGTACAGGGTTTTCGTAAAAATTTCAGGAAGCTCTGGTCATGAAAGGGTTAAATATAAGTGATTAAAATAAAGAACCATTAACTTACTCTAAATAACTCTGAAAGCTGCAATCTTCTGTCGCTCCAAGAATATGTAATCTGGAAAACAAGATGATCAACGGAAATAATGAAATATGTTAACAGTCATTAAAATAGTGACACGTTAAAAGATATATAATGGACTTGTTTGGGTGTGTGAAACTGGTAAGTTAGTATTCAGACGCTATGCCAACTGGAAGAATGTTGCATTCTACTAACATCGGCGAAAATCTCAAGCAAATTGACCATCCCACTAAATAGAATACGTCGCCCGAACTACACTCAATTGTAAATATTTACTTCTCGATTTGGGATGAAACTATCGGAGATAAATGAACAAAAAAGATTTCGCCATCGAGAGTCACTACATTTAATTACTATATAAAAACGACAAGCAGTGTTGTCTATTAGAATATGATATTTGTAAAAATAAGAGCGACGAACAAGTTTACCATCTCCATTTCTATTTGATCACCCTACGTAGGTGTTTCACATAACTTTAACCTACTTTGAATAACTCTGATAGCTGCAATCTTCTGTCGCTTCAAGAATCTGATCTGCAAGAAAGAAAGACTGACAGAAATAATGTACTATTTAACCCTTTCATGACTGGAGCCCCGCTGGTGCAGCTATCTTGTGCCAATGCATTCTCTTATATATGCGAGTCTCCCATCGGGAGTGTCGCATATATATGAGAATGCACTGGCCTACAAGGTCAAGGTAAATACTGCTAGGTCAATGCATTCTCTTATATAGGAGAGGCCCCTATGGGAGACTCGCATATATAAGATAATGCAGTGGTTTCATAAAGGGAGGTTGAGCGATCCTGTGCCAATGCATTCTCTTATATATGCGAGTCTCCCATAGGGAGTGTTGCATATATAAGAGAATGCTCTGGCTTACAATGTCAAGATCAATATTAGGCCAATGTATTCTGTTATAAAGGCGAGGCCCCCTATGGAAGACTCGCATATATATAAGAATGCATTGGTACAGGGTTTTCGTAAAAATTTCAGGAAGCTCCGGTCATGAAAGGGTTAAATATAAGTGATTAAAATAAAGAACCATTAACTTACTCTAAATAACTCTGAAAGCTGCAATCTTCTGTCGCTCCAAGAATATGTAATCTGGAAAACAAGATGATCAACGGAAATAATGAAATATGTTAACAGTCATTAAAATAGTGACACGTTAAAAGATATATAATGGACTTGTTTGGGTGTGTGAAACTGGTAAGTTAGTATTCAGACGCTATGCCAACTGGAAGAATGTTGCATTCTACTAATATCGGCGAAAATCTCAAGCAAATTGACCATCCCACTAAATAGAATACGTCGCCCGAACTACACTCAATTGTAAATATTTACTTCTCGATTTGGGATGAAACTATCGGAGATAAATGAACAAAAAAGATTTCGCCATCGAGAGTCACTACATTTAATTACTATATAAAAACGACAAGCAGTGTTGTCAATTAGAATATGATATTTGTAAAAATAAGAGCCACGAACAAGATTACCATCTCCATTCCTATTTGATCACCCTACGTAGGTGGTTCACATAACTAACAACCTACTTTGAATAACTCTGATAGCTGCAATCTTCTGTCGCTTCAAGAATCTGATCTGCAAGAAAGGAAGACTGACACAAATAATGTACTATTTAACCCTTTCATGACTGGAGCCCTGCTGGTGCAGCTATCTTGTGCCAATGCATTCTCTTATATATGTGAGTCTCCCATCAGGAGTGTTGCATATATATGAGAATGCACTGGCTTACAAGGTCAAGGTAAATACTGCTAGGTCAATGCATTCTCTTATATAGAAGAGGCCCCTATGGGAGACTCGCATATATAAGATAATGCAGTGGTTTCATAAAGGGAGGTTGAGCGATCCTGTGCCAATGCATTCTCTTATATATGCGAGTCTCCCATAGGGAGTGTTGCATATATAAGAGAATGCACTGGCTTACAATGTCAAGATCAATATTAGGCCAATGTATTCTCTTATAAAGGCGAGGCCCCCTATGGAAGACTCGCATATATATAAGAATGCATTGGTACAGGGTTTTCGTAAAAATTTCAGGAAGCTCCGGTCATGAAAGGGTTAAATATAAGTGATTAAAATAAAGAACCATTAACTTACTCTAAATAACCCTGAAAGCTGCAATCTTCTGTCGCTCCAAGAATATGTAATCTGGAAAACAAGATGATCAACGGAAATAATGAAATATGTTAACAGTCATTAAAATAGTGACACGTTAAAAGATATATAATGGACTTGTTTGGGTGTGTGAAACTGGTAAGTTAGTATTCAGACGCTATGCCAACTGGAAGAATGTTGCATTCTACTAATATCGGCGAAAATCTCAAGCAAATTGACCATCCCACTAAATAGAATACGTCGCCCGAACTACACTCAATTGTAAATAATTACTTCTCGATTTGGGATGAAACTATCGGAGATAAATGAACAAAAAAGATTTCGCCATCGAGAGTCACTACATTTAATTACTATATAAAAACGACAAGCAGTGTTGTCAATTAGAATATGATATTTGTAAAAATAAGAGCCACAACAAGATTACCATCTCCATTCCTATTTGATCACCCTACGTAGGTGGTTCACATAACTAACAACCTACTTTGAATAACTCTGCTAGCTGCAATCTTCTGTCGCTTCAAGAATCTGATCTGCAAGAAAGGAAGACTGACAGAAATAATGTACTATTTAACCCTTTCATGACTGGAGCCCTGCTGGTGCAGCTATCTTGTGCCAATGCATTCTCTTATATATGTGAGTCTCCCATCAGGAGTGTCGCATATATATGAGAATGCACTGGCTTACAAGGTCAAGGTAAATACTGCTAGGTCAATGCATTCTCTTATATAGCAGAGGCCCCTATGGGAGACTCGCATATATAAGATAATGCAGTGGTTTCATCAAGGGAGGTTGAGCGATCCTGTGCCAATGCATTCTCTTATATATGCGAGTCTCCCATAGGGAGTGTTGCATATATAAGAGAATGCACTGGCTTACAATGTCAAGATCAATATTAGGCCAATGTATTCTCTTATAAAGGCGAGGCCCCCTATGGAAGACTCGCATATATATAAGAATGCATTGGTACAGGGTTTTCGTAAAAATTTCAGGAAGCTCCGGTCATGAAAGGGTTAAATATAAGTGATTAAAATAAAGAACCATTAACTTACTCTAAATAACTCTGAAAGCTGCAATCTTCTGTCGCTCCAAGAATATGTAATCTGGAAAACAAGATGATCAACGGAAATAATGAAATATGTTAACAGTCATTAAAATAGTGACACGTTAAAAGATATATAATGGACTTGTTTGGGTGTGTGAAACTGGTAAGTTAGTATTCAGACGCTATGCCAACTGGAAGAATGTTGCATTCTACTAATATCGGCGAAAATCTCAAGCAAATTGACCATCCCACTAAATAGAATACGTCGCCCGAACTACACTCAATTGTAAATATTTACTTCTCGATTTGGGATGAAACTATCGGAGATAAATGAACAAAAAAGATTTCGCCATCGAGAGTCACTACATTTAATTACTATATAAAAATGACAAGCAGTGTTGTCAATTAGAATATGATATTTGTAAAAATAAGAGCCACGAACAAGATTACCATCTCCATTCCTATTTGATCACCCTACGTAGGTGGTTCACATAACTAACAACCTACTTTGAATAACTCTGATAGCTGCAATCTTCTGTCGCTTCAAGAATCTGATCTGCAAGAAAGGAAGACTGACAGAAATAATGTACTGTTTAACCCTTTCATGACTGGAGCCCTGCTGGTGCAGCTATCTTGTGCCAATGCATTCTCTTATATATGTGAGTCTCCCATCAGGAGTGTCGCATATATATAAGAATGCACTGGCTTACAAGGTCAAGGTAAATACTGCTAGGTCAATGCATTCTCTTATATAGAAGAGGCCCCTATGGGAGACTCGCATATATAAGATAATGCAGTGGTTTCATAAAGGGAGGTTGAGCGATCCTGTGCCAATGCATTCTCTTATATATGCGAGTCTCCCATAGGGAGTGTTGCATATATAAGAGAATGCACTGGCTTACAATGTCAAGATCAATATTAGGCCAATGTATTCTCTTATAAAGGCGAGGCCCCCTATGGAAGACTCACATATATATAAGAATGCATTGGTACAGGGTTTTCGTAAAAATTTCAGGAAGCTCTGGTCATGAAAGGGTTAAATATAAGTGATTAAAATAAAGAACCATTAACTTACTCTAAATAACTCTGAAAGCTGCAATCTTCTGTCGCTCCAAGAATATGTAATCTGGAAAACAAGATGATCAACGGAAATAATGAAATATGTTAACAGTCATTAAAATAGTGACACGTTAAAAGATATATAATGGACTTGTTTGGGTGTGTGAAACTGGTAAGTTAGTATTCAGACGCTATGCCAACTGGAAGAATGTTGCATTCTACTAACATCGGCGAAAATCTCAAGCAAATTGACCATCCTACTAAATAGAATACGTCGCCCGAACTACACTCAATTGTAAATATTTACTTCTCGATTTGGGATGAAACTATCGGAGATAAATGAACAAAAAAGATTTCGCCATCGAGAGTCACTACATTTAATTACTATATAAAAACGACAAGCAGTGTTGTCTATTAGAATATGATATTTGTAAAAATAAGAGCGACGAACAAGTTTACCATCTCCATTTCTATTTGATCACCCTACGTAGGTGTTTCACATAACTTTAACCTACTTTGAATAACTCTGATAGCTGCAATCTTCTGTCGCTTCAAGAATCTGATCTGCAAGAAAGAAAGACTGACAGAAATAATGTACTATTTAACCCTTTCATGACTGGAGCCCCGCTGGTGCAGCTATCTTGTGCCAATGCATTCTCTTATATATGCGAGTCTCCCATCGGGAGTGTCGCATATATATGAGAATGCACTGGCCTACAAGGTCAAGGTAAATACTGCTAGGTCAATGCATTCTCTTATATAGGAGAGGCCCCTATGGGAGACTCGCATATATAAGATAATGCAGTGGTTTCATAAAGGGAGGTTGAGCGATCCTGTGCCAATGCATTCTCTTATATATGCGAGTCTCCCATAGGGAGTGTTGCATATATAAGAGAATGCACTGGCTTACAATGTCAAGATCAATATAAGGCCAATGTATTCTCCTATAAAGGCGAGGCCCCCTATGGAAGACTCGCATATATATAAGAATGCATTGGTACAGGATTTTCGTAAAAATTTCAGGAAGCTCCGGTCATGAAAGGGTTAAATATAAGTGATTAAAATAAAGAACCATTAACTTACTCTAAATAACTCTGAAAGCTGCAATCTTCTGTCGCTCCAAGAATATGTAATCTGGAAAACAAGATGATCAACGGAAATAATGAAATATGTTAACAGTCATTAAAATAGTGACACGTTAAAAGATATATAATGGACTTGTTTGGGTGTGTGAAACTGGTAAGTTAGTATTCAGACGCTATGCCAACTGGAAGAATGTTGCATTCTACTAATATCGGCGAAAATCTCAAGCAAATTGAGCATCCCACTAAATAGAATACGTCGCCCGAACTACACTCAATTGTAAATATTTACTTCTCGATTTGGGATGAAACTATCGGAGATAAATGAACAAAAAAGATTTCGCCATCGAGAGTCACTACATTTAATTACTATATAAAAATGACAAGCAGTGTTGTCAATTAGAATATGATATTTGTAAAAATAAGAGCCACGAACAAGATTACCATCTCCATTCCTATTTGATCACCCTACGTAGGTGGTTCACATAACTAACAACCTACTTTGAATAACTCTGATAGCTGCAATCTTCTGTCGCTTCAAGAATCTGATCTGCAAGAAAGGAAGACTGACAGAAATAATGTACTATTTAACCCTTTCATGACTGGAGCCCTGCTGGTGCAGCTATCTTGTGCCAATGCATTCTCTTATATATGTGAGTCTCCCATCAGGAGTGTCGCATATATATAAGAATGCACTGGCTTACAAGGTCAAGGTAAATACTGCTAGGTCAATGCATTCTCTTATATAGAAGAGGCCCCTATGGGAGACTCGCATATATAAGATAATGCAGTGGTTTCATAAAGGGAGGTTGAGCGATCCTGTGCCAATGCATTCTCTTATATATGCGAGTCTCCCATAGGGAGTGTTGCATATATAAGAGAATGCACTGGCTTACAATGTCAAGATCAATATTAGGCCAATGTATTCTCTTATAAAGGCGAGGCCCCCTATGGAAGACTCACATATATATAAGAATGCATTGGTACAGGGTTTTCGTAAAAATTTCAGGAAGCTCTGGTCATGAAAGGGTTAAATATAAGTGATTAAAATAAAGAACCATTAACTTACTCTAAATAACTCTGAAAGCTGCAATCTTCTGTCGCTCCAAGAATATGTAATCTGGAAAACAAGATGATCAACGGAAATAATGAAATATGTTAACAGTCATTAAAATAGTGACACGTTAAAAGATATATAATGGACTTGTTTGGGTGTGTGAAACTGGTAAGTTAGTATTCAGACGCTATGCCAACTGGAAGAATGTTGCATTCTACTAACATCGGCGAAAATCTCAAGCAAATTGACCATCCCACTAAATAGAATACGTCGCCCGAACTACACTCAATTGTAAATATTTACTTCTCGATTTGGGATGAAACTATCGGAGATAAATGAACAAAAAAGATTTCGCCATCGAGAGTCACTACATTTAATTACTATATAAAAACGACAAGCAGTGTTGTCTATTAGAATATGATATTTGTAAAAATAAGAGCGACGAACAAGTTTACCATCTCCATTTCTATTTGATCACCCTACGTAGGTGTTTCACATAACTTTAACCTACTTTGAATAACTCTGATAGCTGCAATCTTCTGTCGCTTCAAGAATCTGATCTGCAAGAAAGAAAGACTGACAGAAATAATGTACTATTTAACCCTTTCATGACTGGAGCCCCGCTGGTGCAGCTATCTTGTGCCAATGCATTCTCTTATATATGCGAGTCTCCCATCGGGAGTGTCGCATATATATGAGAATGCACTGGCCTACAAGGTCAAGGTAAATACTGCTAGGTCAATGCATTCTCTTATATAGGAGAGGCCCCTATGGGAGACTCGCATATATAAGATAATGCAGTGGTTTCATAAAGGGAGGTTGAGCGATCCTGTGCCAATGCATTCTCTTATATATGCGAGTCTCCCATAGGGAGTGTTGCATATATAAGAGAATGCTCTGGCTTACAATGTCAAGATCAATATTAGGCCAATGTATTCTGTTATAAAGGCGAGGCCCCCTATGGAAGACTCGCATATATATAAGAATGCATTGGTACAGGGTTTTCGTAAAAATTTCAGGAAGCTCCGGTCATGAAAGGGTTAAATATAAGTGATTAAAATAAAGAACCATTAACTTACTCTAAATAACTCTGAAAGCTGCAATCTTCTGTCGCTCCAAGAATATGTAATCTGGAAAACAAGATGATCAACGGAAATAATGAAATATGTTAACAGTCATTAAAATAGTGACACGTTAAAAGATATATAATGGACTTGTTTGGGTGTGTGAAACTGGTAAGTTAGTATTCAGACGCTATGCCAACTGGAAGAATGTTGCATTCTACTAATATCGGCGAAAATCTCAAGCAAATTGACCATCCCACTAAATAGAATACGTCGCCCGAACTACACTCAATTGTAAATATTTACTTCTCGATTTGGGATGAAACTATCGGAGATAAATGAACAAAAAAGATTTCGCCATCGAGAGTCACTACATTTAATTACTATATAAAAACGACAAGCAGTGTTGTCAATTAGAATATGATATTTGTAAAAATAAGAGCCACGAACAAGATTACCATCTCCATTCCTATTTGATCACCCTACGTAGGTGGTTCACATAACTAACAACCTACTTTGAATAACTCTGATAGCTGCAATCTTCTGTCGCTTCAAGAATCTGATCTGCAAGAAAGGAAGACTGACACAAATAATGTACTATTTAACCCTTTCATGACTGGAGCCCTGCTGGTGCAGCTATCTTGTGCCAATGCATTCTCTTATATATGTGAGTCTCCCATCAGGAGTGTTGCATATATATGAGAATGCACTGGCTTACAAGGTCAAGGTAAATACTGCTAGGTCAATGCATTCTCTTATATAGAAGAGGCCCCTATGGGAGACTCGCATATATAAGATAATGCAGTGGTTTCATAAAGGGAGGTTGAGCGATCCTGTGCCAATGCATTCTCTTATATATGCGAGTCTCCCATAGGGAGTGTTGCATATATAAGAGAATGCACTGGCTTACAATGTCAAGATCAATATTAGGCCAATGTATTCTCTTATAAAGGCGAGGCCCCCTATGGAAGACTCGCATATATATAAGAATGCATTGGTACAGGGTTTTCGTAAAAATTTCAGGAAGCTCCGGTCATGAAAGGGTTAAATATAAGTGATTAAAATAAAGAACCATTAACTTACTCTAAATAACCCTGAAAGCTGCAATCTTCTGTCGCTCCAAGAATATGTAATCTGGAAAACAAGATGATCAACGGAAATAATGAAATATGTTAACAGTCATTAAAATAGTGACACGTTAAAAGATATATAATGGACTTGTTTGGGTGTGTGAAACTGGTAAGTTAGTATTCAGACGCTATGCCAACTGGAAGAATGTTGCATTCTACTAATATCGGCGAAAATCTCAAGCAAATTGACCATCCCACTAAATAGAATACGTCGCCCGAACTACACTCAATTGTAAATATTTACTTCTCGATTTGGGATGAAACTATCGGAGATAAATGAACAAAAAAGATTTCGCCATCGAGAGTCACTACATTTAATTACTATATAAAAACGACAAGCAGTGTTGTCAATTAGAATATGATATTTGTAAAAATAAGAGCCACGAACAAGATTACCATCTCCATTCCTATTTGATCACCCTACGTAGGTGGTTCACATAACTAACAACCTACTTTGAATAACTCTGATAGCTGCAATCTTCTGTCGCTTCAAGAATCTGATCTGCAAGAAAGGAAGACTGACACAAATAATGTACTATTTAACCCTTTCATGACTGGAGCCCTGCTGGTGCAGCTATCTTGTGCCAATGCATTCTCTTATATATGTGAGTCTCCCATCAGGAGTGTCGCATATATATGAGAATGCACTGGCTTACAAGGTCAAGGTAAATACTGCTAGGTCAATGCATTCTCTTATATAGAAGAGGCCCCTATGGGAGACTCGCATATATAAGATAATGCAGTGGTTTCATAAAGGGAGGTTGAGCGATCCTGTGCCAATGCATTCTCTTATATATGCGAGTCTCCCATAGGGAGTGTTGCATATATAAGAGAATGCACTGGCTTACAATGTCAAGATCAATATTAGGCCAATGTATTCTCTTATAAAGGCGAGGCCCCCTATGGAAGACTCGCATATATATAAGAATGCATTGGTACAGGGTTTTCGTAAAAATTTCAGGAAGCTCCGGTCATGAAAGGGTTAAATATAAGTGATTAAAATAAAGAACCATTAACTTACTCTAAATAACTCTGAAAGCTGCAATCTTCTGTCGCTCCAAGAATATGTAATCTGGAAAACAAGATGATCAACGGAAATAATGAAATATGTTAACAGTCATTAAAATAGTGACACGTTAAAAGATATATAATGGACTTGTTTGGGTGTGTGAAACTGGTAAGTTAGTATTCAGACGCTATGCCAACTGGAAGAATGTTGCATTCTACTAACATCGGCGAAAATCTCAAGCAAATTGACCATCCCACTAAATAGAATACGTCGCCCGAACTACACTCAATTGTAAATATTTACTTCTCGATTTGGGATGAAACTATCGGAGATAAATGAACAAAAAAGATTTCGCCATCGAGAGTCACTACATTTAATTACTATATAAAAACGACAAGCAGTGTTGTCTATTAGAATATGATATTTGTAAAAATACGAGCGACGAACAAGTTTACCATCTCCATTTCTATTTGATCACCCTACGTAGGTGTTTCACATAACTTTAACCTACTTTGAATAACTCTGATAGCTGCAATCTTCTGTCGCTTCAAGAATCTGATCTGCAAGAAAGGAAGACTGACAGAAATAATGTACTATTTAACCCTTTCATGACTGGAGCCCCGCTGTTGCAGCTATCTTGTGCCAATGCATTCTCTTATATATGCGAGTCTCCCATCGGGAGTGTCGCATATATATGAGAATGCATGGCCTACACGGTCAAGGTAAATACTGCTAGGTCAATGCATTCTCTTATATAGGAGAGGTCCCTATGGGAGACTCGCATATATAAGATAATGCAGTGGTTTCATCAAGGGAGGTTGAGCGATCCTGTGCCAATGCATTCTCTTATATATGCGAGTCTCCCATAGGGAGTGTTGCATATATAAGAGAATGCACTGGCTTACAATGTCAAGATCAATATTAGGCCAATGTATTCTCTTATAAAGGCGAGGCCCCCTATGGAAGACTCGCATATATATAAGAATGCATTGGTACAGGGTTTTCGTAAAAATTTCAGGAAGCTCTGGTCATGAAAGGGTTAAATATAAGTGATTAAAATAAAGAACCATTAACTTACTCTAAATAACTCTGAAAGCTGCAATCTTCTGTCGCTCCAAGAATATGTAATCTGGAAAACAAGATGATCAACGGAAATAATTAAATATGTTAACAGTCATTAAAATAGTGACACGTTAAAAGATATATAATGGACTTGTTTGGGTGTGTGAAACTGGTAAGTTAGTATTCAGACGCTATGCCAACTGGAAGAATGTTGCATTCTACTAACATCGGCGAAAATCTCAAGCAAATTGACCATCCCACTAAATAGAATACGTCGCCCGAACTACACTCAATTGTAAATATTTACTTCTCGATTTGGGATGAAACTATCGGAGATAAATGAACAAAAAAGATTTCGCCATCGAGAGTCACTACATTTAATTACTATATAAAAACGACAAGCAGTGTTGTCTATTAGAATATGATATTTGTAAAAATAAGAGCGACGAACAAGTTTACCATCTCCATTTCTATTTGATCACCCTACGTAGGTGTTTCACATAACTTTAACCTACTTTGAATAACTCTGATAGCTGCAATCTTCTGTCGCTTCAAGAATCTGATCTGCAAGAAAGAAAGACTGACAGAAATAATGTACTATTTAACCCTTTCATGACTGGAGCCCCGCTGGTGCAGCTATCTTGTGCCAATGCATTCTCTTATATATGCGAGTCTCCCATCGGGAGTGTCGCATATATATGAGAATGCATGGCCTACACGGTCAAGGTAAATACTGCTAGGTCAATGCATTCTCTTATATAGGAGAGGCCCCTATGGGAGACTCGCATATATAAGATAATGCAGTGGTTTCATAAAGGGAGGTTGAGCGATCCTGTGCCAATGCATTCTCTTATATATGCGAGTCTCCCATAGGGAGTGTTGCATATATAAGAGAATGCACTGGCTTACAATGTCAAGATCAATATAAGGCCAATGTATTCTCCTATAAAGGCGAGGCCCCCTATGGAAGACTCGCATATATATAAGAATGCATTGGTACAGGATTTTCGTAAAAATTTCAGGAAGCTCCGGTCATGAAAGGGTTAAATATAAGTGATTAAAATAAAGAACCATTAACTTACTCTAAATAACTCTGAAAGCTGCAATCTTCTGTCGCTCCAAGAATATGTAATCTGGAAAACAAGAAGATCAACGGAAATAATGAAATATGTTAACAGTCATTAAAATAGTGACACGTTAAAAGATATATAATGGACTTGTTTGGGTGTGTGAAACTGGTAAGTTAGTATTCAGACGCTATGCCAACTGGAAGAATGTTGCATTCTACTAACATCGGCAAAAATCTCAAGCAAATTGACCATCCCACTAAATAGAATACGTCGCCCGAACTACACTCAATTGTAAATATTTACTTCTCGATTTGGGATGTAACTATCGGAGATAAATGAACAAAAAAGATTTCGCCCTCGAGAGTCACTACATTTAATTACTATATAAAAACGACAAGCAGTGTTGTCTATTAGAATATGATATTTGTAAAAATAAGAGCGACGAACAAGTTTACCATCTCCATTTCTATTTGATCACCCTACGTAGGTGTTTCACATAACTTTAACCTACTTTGAATAACTCTGATAGCTGCAATCTTCTGTCGCTTCAAGAATCTGATCTGCAAGAAAGAAAGACTGACAGAAATAATGTACTATTTAACCCTTTCATGACTGGAGCCCCGCTGGTGCAGCTATCTTATGCCAATGCATTCTCTTATATATGCGAGTCTCCCATCGGGAGTGTCGCATATATATGAGAATGCTCTGGCCTACAAGGTCAAGGTAAATACTGCTAGGTCAATGCATTCTCTTATATAGGAGAGGCCCCTATGGGAGACTCGCATATATAAGATAATGCAGTGGTTTCATAAAGGGAGGTTGAGCGATCCTGTGCCAATGCATTCTCTTATATATGCGAGTCTCCCATAGGGAGTGTTGTATATATAAGAGAATGCACTGGCTTACAATGTCAAGATCAATATAAGGCCAATGTATTCTCCTATAAAGGCGAGGCCCCCTATGGAAGACTCGCATATATATAAGAATGCATTGGTACAGGATTTTCGTAAAAATTTCAGGAAGCTCCGGTCATGAAAGGGTTAAATATAAGTGATTAAAATAAAGAACCATTAACTTACTCTAAATAACTCTGAAAGCTGCAATCTTCTGTCGCTCCAAGAATATGTAATCTGGAAAACAAGATGATCAAAGGAAATAATGAAATATGTTAACAGTCATTAAAATAGTGACACGTTAAAAGATATATAATGGACTTGTTTGGGTGTGTGAAACTGGTAAGTTAGTATTCAGACGCTATGCCAACTGGAAGAATGTTGCATTCTACTAACATCGGCGAAAATCTCAAGCAAATTGACCATCCCACTAAATAGAATACGTCGCCCGAACTACACTCAATTGTAAATATTTACTTCTCGATTTGGGATGTAACTATCGGAGATAAATGAACAAAAAAGATTTTGCCCTCGAGAGTCACTACATTTAATTACTATATAAAAACGACAAACAGTGTTGTCAATTAGAATATGATATTTGTAAAAATAAGAGCCACGAACAAGATTACCATCTCCATTCCTATTTGATCACCCTACGTAGGTGGTTCACATAACTAACAACCTACTTTGAATAACTCTGATAGCTGCAATCTTCTGTCGCTTCAAGAATCTGATCTGCAAGAAAGGAAGACTGACACAAATAATGTACTATTTAACCCTTTCATGACTGGAGCCCTGCTGGTGCAGCTATCTTGTGCCAATGCATTCTCTTATATATGCGAGTCTCCCATCGGGAGTGTCGCATATATATGAGAATGCACTGGCTTACAAGGTCAAGGTAAATACTGCTAGGTCAATGCATTCTCTTATATAGAAGAGGCCCCTATGGGAGACTCGCATATATAAGATAATGCAGTGGTTTCATCAAGGGAGGTTGAGCGATCCTGTGCCAATGCATTCTCTTATATGTGCGAGTCTCCCATAGGGAGTGTTGCATATATAAGAGAATGCACTGGCTTACAATGTCAAGATTAATATCAGGCCAATGCATTCTCTTATATAGACCGATCCTGTGCCAATGCATTCTCTTATATATGTGAGTCTCCCATAGGGAGTGTTGCATATATAAGAGAATGCACTGGCTTACAATATCAAGATCAATATTAGGCCAATGCATTCTCTTATAAAGGCGAGGCCCCCTATGGAAGACTCGCATATATATATAAGAATGCATTGGTACAGAATTTTCGTAAAAAATTACAGGAAGCTCTGGTCATGAAAGGGTTAAATATAAGTGATTAAAATAAAGAACCATTAACTTACTCTAAATAACTCTGAAAGCTGCAATCTTCTGTCGCTCCAAGAATATGTAATCTGGAAAACAAGATGATCAACGGAAATAATGAAATATGTTAACAGTCATTAAAATAGTGACACGTTAAAAGATATATAATGGACTTGTTTGGGTGTGTGAAACTGGTAAGTTAGTATTCAGACGCTATGCCAACTGGAAGAATGTTGCATTCTACTAACATCGGCGAAAATCTCAAGCAAATTGACCATCCCACTAAATAGAATACGTCGCCCGAACTACACTCAATTGTAAATATTTACTTCTCGATTTGGGATGAAACTATCGGAGATAAATGAACAAAAAAGATTTCGCCATCGAGAGTCACTACATTTAATTACTATATAAAAACGACAAGCAGTGTTGTCTATTAGAATATGATATTTGTAAAAATAAGAGCCACGAACAAGATTACCATCTCCATTCCTATTTGATCACCCTACGTAGGTGGTTCACATAACTAACAACCTACTTTGAATAACTCTGATAGCTGCAATCTTCTGTCGCTTCAAGAATCTGATCTGCAAGAAAGGAAGACTGACACAAATAATGTACTATTTAACCCTTTCATGACTGGAGCCCTGCTGGTGCAGCTATCTTGTGCCAATGCATTCTCTTATATATGTGAATCTCCCATCAGGAGTGTCGCATATATATGAGAATGCACTGGCTTACAAGGTCAAGGTAAATACTGCTAGGTCAATGCATTCTCTTATATAGAAGAGGCCCCTATGGGAGACTCGCATATATAAGATAATGCAGTGGTTTCATAAAGGGAGGTTGAGCGATCCTGTGCCAATGCATTCTCTTATATATGCGAGTCTCCCATAGGGAGTGTTGCATATATAAGAGAATGCACTGGCTTACAATGTCAAGATCAATATTAGGCCAATGTATTCTCTTATAAAGGCGAGGCCCCCTATGGAAGACTCGCATATATATAAGAATGCATTGGTACAGGGTTTTCGTAAAAATTTCAGGAAGCTCTGGTCATGAAAGGGTTAAATATAAGTGATTAAAATAAAGAACCATTAACTTACTCTAAATAACTCTGAAAGCTGCAATCTTCTGTCGCTCCAAGAATATGTAATCTGGAAAACAAGATGATCAACGGAAATAATGAAATATGTTAACAGTCATTAAAAGATATATAATGGACTTGTTTGGGTGTGTGAAACTGGTAAGTTAGTATTCAGACGCTATGCCAACTGGAAGAATGTTGCATTCTACTAACATCGGCGAAAATCTCAAGCAAATTGACCATCCCACTAAATAGAATACGTCGCCCGAAACTACACTCAATTGTAAATATTTACTTCTCGATTTGGGATGAAACTATCGGAGATAAATGAACAAAAAAGATTTCGCCATCGAGAGTCACTACATTTAATTACTATATAAAAACGACAAACAGTGTTGTCAATTAGAATATGATATTTGTAAAAATAAGAGCCACGAACAAGATTACCATCTCCATTCCTATTTGATCACCCTACGTAGGTGGTTCACATAACTAACAACCTACTTTGAATAACTCTGATAGCTGCAATCTTCTGTCGCTTCAAGAATCTGATCTGCAAGAAAGGAAGACTGACACAAATAATGTACTATTTAACCCTTTCATGACTGGAGCCCTGCTGGTGCAGCTATCTTGTGCCAATGCATTCTCTTATATATGCGAGTCTCCCATCGGGAGTGTCGCATATATATGAGAATGCACTGGCTTACAAGGTCAAGGTAAATACTGCTAGGTCAATGCATTCTCTTATATAGAAGAGGCCCCTATGGGAGACTCGCATATATAAGATAATGCAGTGGTTTCATCAAGGGAGGTTGAGCGATCCTGTGCCAATGCATTCTCTTATATGTGCGAGTCTCCCATAGGGAGTGTTGCATATATAAGAGAATGCACTGGCTTACAATGTCAAGATTAATATCAGGCCAATGCATTCTCTTATATAGACCGATCCTGTGCCAATGCATTCTCTTATATATGTGAGTCTCCCATAGGGAGTGTTGCATATATAAGAGAATGCACTGGCTTACAATATCAAGATCAATATTAGGCCAATGCATTCTCTTATAAAGGCGAGGCCCCCTATGGAAGACTCGCATATATATATAAGAATGCATTGGTACAGAATTTTCGTAAAAAATTACAGGAAGCTCTGGTCATGAAAGGGTTAAATATAAGTGATTAAAATAAAGAACCATTAACTTACTCTAAATAACTCTGAAAGCTGCAATCTTCTGTCGCTCCAAGAATATGTAATCTGGAAAACAAGATGATCAACGGAAATAATGAAATATGTTAACAGTCATTAAAATAGTGACACGTTAAAAGATATATAATGGACTTGTTTGGGTGTGTGAAACTGGTAAGTTAGTATTCAGACGCTATGCCAACTGGAAGAATGTTGCATTCTACTAACATCGGCGAAAATCTCAAGCAAATTGACCATCCCACTAAATAGAATACGTCGCCCGAACTACACTCAATTGTAAATATTTACTTCTCGATTTGGGATGAAACTATCGGAGATAAATGAACAAAAAAGATTTCGCCATCGAGAGTCACTACATTTAATTACTATATAAAAACGACAAGCAGTGTTGTCTATTAGAATATGATATTTGTAAAAATAAG
The DNA here is from genome assembly GCA_032622095.1 of Siphonodentalium dalli. Classification (NCBI taxonomy): domain Eukaryota; kingdom Metazoa; phylum Mollusca; class Scaphopoda; order Gadilida; family Siphonodentaliidae; genus Siphonodentalium; species Siphonodentalium dalli. Next base: position 288,330,265 of record CP136064.1, on the reverse strand, counting down.
AGCCACGAACAAGATTACCATCTCCATTCCTATTTGATCACCCTACGTAGGTGGTTCACATAACTAACAACCTACTTTGAATAACTCTGATAGCTGCAATCTTCTGTCGCTTCAAGAATCTGATCTGCAAGAAAGGAAGACTGACACAAATAATGTACTATTTAACCCTTTCATGACTGGAGCCCTGCTGGTGCAGCTATCTTGTGCCAATGCATTCTCTTATATATGTGAATCTCCCATCAGGAGTGTCGCATATATATGAGAATGCACTGGCTTACAAGGTCAAGGTAAATACTGCTAGGTCAATGCATTCTCTTATATAGAAGAGGCCCCTATGGGAGACTCGCATATATAAGATAATGCAGTGGTTTCATAAAGGGAGGTTGAGCGATCCTGTGCCAATGCATTCTCTTATATATGCGAGTCTCCCATAGGGAGTGTTGCATATATAAGAGAATGCACTGGCTTACAATGTCAAGATCAATATTAGGCCAATGTATTCTCTTATAAAGGCGAGGCCCCCTATGGAAGACTCGCATATATATAAGAATGCATTGGTACAGGGTTTTCGTAAAAATTTCAGGAAGCTCTGGTCATGAAAGGGTTAAATATAAGTGATTAAAATAAAGAACCATTAACTTACTCTAAATAACTCTGAAAGCTGCAATCTTCTGTCGCTCCAAGAATATGTAATCTGGAAAACAAGATGATCAACGGAAATAATGAAATATGTTAACAGTCATTAAAAGATATATAATGGACTTGTTTGGGTGTGGGAAACTGGTAAGTTAGTATTCAGACGCTATGCCAACTGGAAGAATGTTGCATTCTACTAACATCGGCGAAAATCTCAAGCAAATTGACCATCCCACTAAATAGAATACGTCGCCCGAAACTACACTCAATTGTAAATATTTACTTCTCGATTTGGGACGAAACTATCGGAGATAAATGAACAAAAAAGATTTCGCCATAGAGAGTCACTACATTTAATTACTATATAAAAACGACAAGCAGTGTTGTCAATTAGAATATGATATTTGTAAAAATAAGAGCCACGAACAAGATTACCATCTCCATTCCTATTTGATCACCCTACGTAGGTGGTTCACATAACTAACAACCTACTTTGAATAACTCTGATAGCTGCAATCTTCTTTCGCTTCAAGAATCTGATCTGCAAGAAAGGAAGACTGACAGAAATAATGTACTATTTAACCCTTTCATGACTGGAGCCCTGCTGGTGCAGCTATCTTACGCCAATGCATTCTCTTATATATGCAGGGTTTCCGCCAGGCCGGCTGCGGGTCCGTCACACGGACCCATTCCCCTCGCAGATGATCTGTTTGATTCATGCATGTACCAAATGTCAGTAGCAATATGTCGTAAATTTTTTTTGGCTGCAACAGGAGTTCGGGGGTTAAACAGAATACTGGTGAAAAAGCGGGTCAAATAGCGACATTAGATACAGCGTAATACATGTCGCTGTAACATCAAAGAATGCCGGACTGTTGAGTATGGATGTTTTTGTGCACGGGATTCCATGGATGAAACTACTCAGACTCGAAGACCCCGTCCTATCGTACAATTACATAATTGGATCAAAGAACACCCAATTGCTGAGTCGGGACATTTTTATGCACGGGATTTTCGTGGATGAAACTACTCAATGTTGATCATTTATCTTATTGCTGTATTATCATTTGTTTTGAGTTCGATGTCAGTGAAGTTCCTGAAAAAAACATGTGATTCTCTACGTGTGTTGATTATTATGCGTATATTGCCATGCATACTCAACAAAATCCCAAAGTGATTTATTTCACAATAATACGGAACCTGTCCTGTCTTTATAGCGCGAATTCATAGTGACAACACCATTCATTTGAGCCATATTACACGCATGGAGGATAAACACAAACACATACCCTCCCCCCCCCCCCCCAATATGGAGATAAAGTCAAAGTACAGTCAATAATAGTTTCGTTGTCCCGCCTGGGTCCCCAAGCACAATCAACGACGCACATGTTCACATTTCCAGCCGAAACTCAATTATATTTTATAAAACGTTGGCTAAAACTCTGTTCTATAGCTGCGGTCAATCGTCAGTTGTTGGCCTATACAGACTATTGAACAAGCTACGCGTTCCGAGTGAAAGACTTCGCTACCATTCGTATTTCGCCGCTATAAAAATATACTCCAGACAAACCCTGCAGTATGACGTCACAGCGCAAAAAGAGTTTTACGATTGACAGAATACATGTACATAATCCTGTCAGTTTAATTTCCACGGACGCTACCTGAAATTCTAAAAAATAATTTATTCAATTCTCCTTGCGTGGTATTATTGGTCAATGCGTAGATGCCTTTTAGTGTTTATATTCATTATATCTTATTGTAAGTTATAAATGTGTAAACACTGTAACTCGTAGCTCGTTATTTATAGAGTATTCAATCAGACGGCAGTCTTATACGTACGTAATTACATGATTAATTATTTGTATACCATCAACAGAATTAATGCACCCACAGAAATGATCGACTTGCATAATATATGTAGCTTTGGATTGCTTTGTGGGACACTCAGGTGCAAGGAAATGGCTACTTTTAAGTGTCAAATAACAAAATTTTCGCCTGACAGGACGAACCATGGTCGTCCCGTCGCGTTATGTGTTTCTCCAATACGGACTCATTTATTTCCCCCTGGCGGAAACCCTGTATATGTGAGTCTCCCATCAGGAGTGTCGCATATATATGAGAATGCACTGGCTTACAAGGTCAAGGTAAATACTGCTAGGTCAATGCATTCTCTTATATAGAAGAGGCCCATATGGGAGACTCGCATATATAAGATAATGCAGTGGTTTCATCAAGGGAGGTTGAGCGATCCTGTGCCAATGCATTCTCTTATATGTGCGAGTCTCCCATAGGGACTGTTGCATATATAAGAGAATGCACTGGCTTACAATGTCAAGATTAATATCAGGCCAATGCATTCTCTTATATAGACCAATCCTGTGCCAATGCATTCTCTTATATATGCGAGTCTCCCATAGGGAGTGTTGCATATATAAGAGAATGCACTGGCTTACAATATCAAGATCAATATTAGGCCAATGCATTCTCTTATAAAGGCGAGGCCCCCTATGGAAGACTCGCATATATATATAAGAATGCATTGGTACAGGGTTTTCGTAAAAATTTCAGGAAGCTCCGGTCATGAAAGGGTTAAATATAAGTGATTAAAATAAAGAACCATTAACTTACTATAAATAACTCTGAAAGCTGCAATCTTCTGTCGCTCCAAGAATATGTAATCTGGAAAACAAGATGATCAACGGAAATAATGAAATATGTTAACAGTCATTAAAATAGTGACACGTTAAAAGATATATAATGGACTTGTTTGGGTGTGTGAAACTGGTAAGTTAGTATTCAGACGCTATGCCAACTGGAAGAATGTTGCATTCTACTAATATCGGCGAAAATCTCAAGCAAATTGACCATCCCACTAAATAGAATACGTCGCCCGAACTACACTCAATTGTAAATATTTACTTCTCGATTTGGGATGAAACTATCGGAGATAAATGAACAAAAAAGATTTCGCCATCGAGAGTCACTACATTTAATTACTATATAAAAACGACAAGCAGTGTTGTCAATTAGAATATGATATTTGTAAAAATAAGAGCCACGAACAAGATTACCATCTCCATTCCTATTTGATCACCCTACGTAGGTGGTTCACATAACTAACAACCTACTTTGAATAACTCTGATAGCTGCAATCTTCTGTCGCTTCAAGAATCTGATCTGCAAGAAAGGAAGACTGACAGAAATAATGTACTATTTAACCCTTTCATGACTGGAGCCCCGCTGGTGCAGCTATCTTGTGCCAATGCATTCTCTTATATATGCGAGTCTCCCATCGGGAGTGTCGCATATATATGAGAATGCACTGGCTTACAAGGTCAAGGTAAATACTGCTAGGTCAATGCATTCTCTTATATAGAAGAGGCCCCTATGGGAGACTCGCATATATAAGATAATGCAGTGGTTTCATAAAGGGAGGTTGAGCGATCCTGTGCCAATGCATTCTCTTATATATGCGAGTCTCCCATAGGGAGTGTTGCATATACAAGAGAATGCACTGGCTTACAATGTCAAGATCAATATTAGGCCAATGTATTCTCTTATAAAGGCGAGGCACCCTATGGAAGACTCGCATATATATAAGAATGCATTGGTACAGGGTTTTCGTAAAAATTTCAGGAAGCTCCGGTCATGAAAGGGTTAAATATAAGTGATTAAAATAAAGAACCATTAACTTACTCTAAATAACTCTGAAAGCTGCAATCTTCTGTCGCTCCAAGAATATGTAATCTGGAAAACAAGATGATCAACGGAAATAATGAAATATGTTAACAGTCATTAAAATAGTGACACGTTAAAAGATATATAATGGACTTGTTTGGGTGTGTGAAACTGGTAAGTTAGTATTCAGACGCTATGCCAACTGGAAGAATGTTGCATTCTACTAACATCGGCGAAAATCTCAAGCAAATTGACCATCCCACTAAATAGAATACGTCGCCCGAACTACACTCAATTGTAAATATTTACTTCTCGATTTGGGATGAAACTATCGGAGATAAATGAACAAAAAAGATTTCGCCATCGAGAGTCACTACATTTAATTACTATATAAAAACGACAAGCAGTGTTGTCAATTAGAATATGATATTTGTAAAAATAAGAGCCACGAACAAGATTACCATCTCCATTCCTATTTGATCACCCTACGTAGGTGGTTCACATAACTAACAACCTACTTTGAATAACTCTGATAGCTGCAATCTTCTGTCGCTTCAAGAATCTGATCTGCAAGAAAGGAAGACTGACAGAAATAATGTACTATTTAACCCTTTCATGACTGGAGCCCTGCTGGTGCAGCTATCTTGTGCCAATGCATTCTCTTATATATGCGAGTCTCCCATCGGGAGTGTCGCATATATATATGAGAATGCACTGGCTTACAAGGTCAAGGTAAATACTGCTAGGTCAATGCATTCTCTTATATAAAAGAGGCCCCTATGGGAGACTCGCATATATAAGATAATGCAGTGGTTTCATCAAGGGAGGTTGAGCGATCCTGTGCCAATGCATTCTCTTATATATGCGAGTCTCCCATAGGGAGTGTTGCATATATAAGAGAATGCTCTGGCTTACAATGTCAAGATCAATATTAGGCCAATGTATTCTCTTATAAAGGCGAGGCCCCCTATGGAAGACTCGCATATATATAAGAATGCATTGGTACAGGGTTTTCGTAAAAATTTCAGGAAGCTCCGGTCATGAAAGGGTTAAATATAAGTGATTAAAATAAAGAACCATTAACTTACTCTAAATAACTCTGAAAGCTGCAATCTTCTGTCGCTCCAAGAATATGTAATCTGGAAAACAAGATGATCAACGGAAATAATGAAATATGTTAACAGTCATTAAAATAGTGAACCGTTAAAAGATATATAATGGACTTGTTTGGGTGTGTGAAACTGGTAAGTTAGTATTCAGACGCTATGCCAACTGGAAGAATGTTGCATTCTACTAATATCGGCAAAAATCTCAAGCAAATTGACCATCCCACTAAATAGAATACGTCGCCCGAACTACACTCAATTGTAAATATTTACTTCTCGATTTGGGATGAAACTATCGGAGATAAATGAACAAAAAAGATTTCGCCATCGAGAGTCACTACATTTAATTACTATATAAAAACGACAAGCAGTGTTGTCAATTAGAATATGATATTTGTAAAAATAAGAGCCACGAACAAGATTACCATCTCCATTCCTATTTGATCACCCTACGTAGGTGGTTCACATAACTAACAACCTACTTTGAATAACTCTGATAGCTGCAATCTTCTGTCGCTTCAAGAATCTGATCTGCAAGAAAGGAAGACTGACAGAAATAATGTACTATTTAACCCTTTCATGACTGGAGCCCTGCTGGTGCAGCTATCTTACGCCAATGCATTCTCTTATATATGTGAGTCTCCCATCAGGAGTGTCGCATATATATGAGAATGCACTGGCTTACAAGGTCAAGGTAAATACTGCTAGGTCAATGCATTCTCTTATATAGAAGAGGCCCCTATGGGAGACTCGCATATATAAGAGAATGCAGTGGTTTCATCAAGGGAGGTTGAGCGATCCTGTGCCAATGCATTCTCTTATATGTGCGAGTCTCCCATAGGGACTGTTGCATATATAAGAGAATGCACTGGCTTACAATGTCAAGATTAATATCAGGCCAATGCATTCTCTTATATAGACCAATCCTGTGCCAATGCATTCTCTTATATATGCGAGTCTCCCATAGGGAGTGTTGCATATATAAGAGAATGCACTGGCTTACAATATCAAGATCAATATTAGGCCAATGCATTCTCTTATAAAGGCGAGGCCCCCTATGGAAGACTCGCATATATATATAAGAATGCATTGGTACAGGGTTTTCGTAAAAATTTCAGGAAGCTCCGGTCATGAAAGGGTTAAATATAAGTGATTAAAATAAAGAACCATTAACTTACTATAAATAACTCTGAAAGCTGCAATCTTCTGTCGCTCCAAGAATATGTAATCTGGAAAACAAGATGATCAAAGGAAATAATGAAATATGTTAACAGTCATTAAAATAGTGACACGTTAAAGATATATAATGGACTTGTTTGGGTGTGTGAAACTGGTAAGTTAATATTCAGACGCTATGCCAACTGGAAGAATGTTGCATTCTACTAACATCGGCGAAAATCTCAAGCAAATTGACCATCCCACTAAATAGAATACGTCGCCCGAACTACACTCAATTGTAAATATTTACTTCTCGATTTGGGATGAAACTATCGGAGATAAATGAACAAAAAAGATTTCGCCATCGAGAGTCACTACATTTAATTACTATATAAAAACGACAAGCAGTGTTGTCTATTAGAATATGATATTTGTAAAAATAAGAGCGACGAACAAGTTTACCATCTCCATTTCTATTTGATCACCCTACGTAGGTGTTTCACATAACTTTAACCTACTTTGAATAACTCTGATAGCTGCAATCTTCTGTCGCTTCAAGAATCTGATCTGCAAGAAAGGAAGACTGACAGAAATAATGTACTATTTAACCCTTTCATGACTGGAGCCCCGCTGGTGCAGCTATCTTGTGCCAATGCATTCTCTTATATATGCGAGTCTCCCATCGGGAGTGTCGCATATATATGAGAATGCACTGGCCTACAAGGTCGAGGTAAATACTGCTAGGTCAATGCATTCTCTTATATAGGAGAGGCCCCTATGGGAGACTCGCATATATAAGATAATGCAGTGGTTTCATAAAGGGCGGTTGAGCGATCCTGTGCCAATGCATTCTCTTATATATGCGAGTCTCCCATAGGGAGTGTTGCATATATAAGAGAATGCACTGGCTTACAATGTCAAGATCAATATAAGGCCAATGTATTCTCTTATAAAGGCGAGGCCCCCTATGGAAGACTCGCATATATATAAGAATGCATTGGTACAGGGTTTTCGTAAAAAATTTCAGGAAGCTCCGGTCATAAAAGGGTTAAATATAAGTGATTAAAATAAAGAACCATTAACTCACTCTAAATAACTCTGAAAGCTGCAATCTTCTGTCGCTCCAAGAATATGTAATCTGGAAAACAAGATGATCAACGGAAATAATGAAATATATTAACAGTCATTAAAATAGTGACACGTTAAAAGATATATAATGGACTTGTATGGGTGTGTGAAACTGGTAAGTTAGTATTCAGACGCTATGCCAACTGGAAGAATGTTGCATTCTACTAACATCGGCGAAAATCTCAAGCAAATTGACCATCCCACTAAATAGAATACGTCGCCCGAACTACACTCAATTGTAAATAATTACTTCTCGATTTGGGATGAAACTATCGAAGATAAATGAACAAAAAAGATTTCGCCATCGAGAGTCACTACATTTAATTACTATATAAAAACGACAAGCAGTGTTGTCAATTAGAATATGATATTTGTAAAAATAAGAGCCACGAACAAGATTACCATCTCCATTCCTATTTGATCACCCTACGTAGGTGGTTCACATAACTAACAACCTACTTTGAATAACTCTGCTAGCTGCAATCTTCTGTCGCTTCAAGAATCTGATCTGCAAGAAAGGAAGACTGACAGAAATAATGTACTATTTAACCCTTTCATGACTGGAGCCCTGCTGGTGCAGCTATCTTGTGCCAATGCATTCTCTTATATATGTGAGTCTCCCATCAGGAGTGTCGCATATATATGAGAATGCACTGGCTTACAAGGTCAAGGTAAATACTGCTAGGTCAATGCATTCTCTTATCTAGAAGAGGCCCCTATGGGAGACTCGCATATATAAGATAATGCAGTGGTTTCATCAAGGGAGGTTGAGCGATCCTGTGCCAATGCATTCTCTTATATGTGCGAGTCTCCCATAGGGAGTGTTGCATATATAAGAGAATGCACTGGCTTACAATGTCAAGATCAATATCAGGCCAATGCATTCTCTTATATAGACCGATCCTGTGCCAATGCATTCTCTTATATATGCGAGTCTCACATAGGGAGTGTTGCATATATAAGAGAATGCACTGGCTTATATAGACCAATCCTGTGCCAATGCATTCTCTTATATATATGAGTCTCCCATCGGGAGTGTCGCATATATATGAGAATGCACTGGCTTACAAGGTCAAGGTAAATACTGCTAGGTCAATGCATTCTCTTATATAGAAGAGGCCCCTATGGGAGACTTGCATATATAAGATAATGCAGTGGTTTCATCAAGGGAGGTTGAGCGATCCTGTGCCAATGCATTCTCTTATATATGCGAGTCTCCCATAGGGAGTGTTGCATATATAAGAGAATGCACTGGCTTACAATGTCAAGATCAATATTAGGCCAATGCATTCTCTTATAGAGACCGATCCTGTGCCAATGCATTCTCTTATATATGTGAGTCTCCCATAGGGAGTGTTGCATATATAAGAGAATGCACTGGCTTACAATGTCAAGATCAATATTAGGCCAATGCATTCTCTTATAAAGGCGAGGCCCCCTATGGAAGACTCGCATATATATAAGAATGCATTGGTACAGGGTTTTCGTAAAAATTTCAGGAAGCTCCGGTCATGAAAGGGTTAAATATAAGTGATTAAAATAAAGAACCATTAACTTACTCTAAATAACTCTGAAAGCTGCAATCTTCTGTCGCTCTAAGAATATGTAATCTGGAAAACAAGATGATCAACGGAAATAATGAAATATGTTAACAGTCATTAAAATAGTGACACGTTAAAGATATATAATCGACTTGTTTGGGCGTGTGAAACTGGTAAGTTAGTATTCAGACGCTATGCCAACTGGAAGAATGTTGCATTCTACTAACATCGGCGAAAATCTCAAGCAAATTGACCATCCCACTAAATAGAATATGTCGCCCGAACTACACTCAATTGTAAATATTTACTTCTCGATTTGGGATGAAACTATCGGAGATAAATGAACAAAAAAGATTTCGCCATCGAGAGTCACTACATTTAATTACTATATAAAAACGACAAGCAGTGTTGTCAATTAGAATATGATATTTGTAAAAATAAGAGCCACGAACAAGATTACCATCTCCATTTCTATTTGATCACCCTACGTAGGTGTTTCACATAACTTTAACCTACTTTGAATAACTGATAGCTGCAATCTTCTGTCGCTTCAAGCATCTGTGATCTGCAAGAAAGGAAGACTGACAGAAATAATGTTATATTTAACCCTTTCATGACTGGAGCCCCGCTGGTGCAGCTATCTTGTGCCAATGCATTCTCTTATATATATGCGAGTCTCCCATCGCGAGTGTCGCATATATACGAGAATGCACTGGCTTACAAGGTCAAGGTAAATACTGCTAGGTCCAATGCATTCTCTTATATAGGAGATGCCCCTATGGGAGACTCGCATATATAAGATAATGTAGTGGTTTCATAAAGGGAGGTTGAGCGATCCTGTGCCAATGCATTTCTTATATATGCGAGTCTCCCATAGGGAGTCTTGCATATATAAGAGAATGCACTGGCTTACAATGTCAAGATCAATATCAGGCCAATGCATTCTCTTATATAGACCGATCCTGTGCCAATGCATTCTCTTATATATGCGAGTCTCCCATCGTGAGTGTCGCATATATATGAGAATGTACTGGCTTACAAGGTCAAGGTAAATACTGCTAGGTCAATGCATTCTCTTATATAGAAGAGGCCCATATGGGAGACTCGCATATATAAGATAATATCAAGGGAGGTTGAGCGATCCTGTGCCAATGCATTCTCTTATATGTGCGAGTCTCCCATAGGGAGTGTTGCATATATAAGAGAATGCACTGGCTTACAATGTCAAGATCAATATTAGGCCAATGCATTCTCTTATAAAGGCAAGGCCCCCTATGGAAGACTCACATATATATAAGAATGCATTGGTACAGTGTTTTTGTAAAAATTTCAGGAAGCTCCGGTCATGAAAGGGTTAAATATAAGTGATTAAAATAAAGAACCATTAACTTACTCTAAATAACTCTGAAAGCTGCCATCGGGAGTGTCGCATATATACGAGAATGCACTGGCTTACAAGGTCAAGTTAAATACTGCTAGGTCAATGCATTCTCTTATATAGAAGAGGCCCCTATGGGAGACTCGCATATATAAGATAATGCAGTGGTTTCTTATATATGCGAGTCTCTCATAGGGAGTGTTGCATATATAAGAGAATGCACTGGCTTACAATGTCAAGATCAATATTAGGCCAATGTATTCTCTTATAAAGGCGAGGCACCCTATGGGAAGACTCGCATATATATAAGAATGCATTGATACAGGGTTTTCGTAAAACTTTCAGGAAGCTCCGGTCATGAAAGGGTTAAATATAAGTGATTAAAATAAAGAACCATTAACTTACTCTAAATAACTCTGAAAGCTGCAATCTTCTGTCGCTCCAAGAATATGTAATCTGGAAAACAAGATGATCAACGGAAATAATGAAATATGTTAACAGTCATTAAAATAGTGACACGTTAAAGGTACTCAACCCGATAAAACTCCTCTCAATTACTATTTCAATGGCTTCGGGGGTCAAAAATATTTGATTCGAGTCGAGGAAGTCACCCATCAAAGCTCAGATTTGTTAGATATCGATTTTAGAAATCTATTATTTTTCATTATCGGGAATACTATCTGGCCCAGAACTCAGTCAAAATTGCGTTAAAATTACCACTTGGTTTTAGAGTTATTCATCCTTGTCTGTTTGAATAGATTTGGAGTACACATCCAGAGCAGATTACGGCAGTTATTAGTACTCATCTCGAGAACATAACAAATTTGAAAAATCAATATCTAATAACTCTGAGCTTTGTTTGATGGGTTCCTCGACTCGAATCAAATATTTTTTACCCCCAAAGCCAAAGAAATAGTAATATAGGACCCTCTGATCGGATTGTTGTTGTTGGAATCTGTTGAGATGGGGACCCTCTTTACGGGTTGAGTACCTTTAAAGATATATAATGGACTTGTTTGGGTGTGTGAAACTGGTAAGTTAGTATTCAGACGCTATGCCAACTGGAAGAATGTTGCATTCTACTAACATCGGTGAAAATCTCAAGCAAATTGACCATCCCACTAAATAGAATACGTCGCCCGAACTACACTCAATTGTAAATATTTACTTCTCGATTTGGGATGAAACTATCGGAGATAAATGAACAAAAAAGATTTCGCCATCGAGAGTCACTACATTTAATTACTATATAAAAACGACAAGCAGTGTTGTCAATTAGAATATGATATTTGTAAAAATAAGAGCCACGAACAAGATTACCATCTCCATTTCTATTTGATCACCCTACGTAGGTGTTTCACATAACTTTAACCTACTTTGAATAACTGATAGCTGCAATCTTCTGTCGCTTCAAGCATCTGTGATCTGCAAGAAAGGAAGACTGACAGAAATAATGTTATATTTAACCCTTTCATGACTGGAGCCCCGCTGGTGCAGCTATCTTGTGCCAATGCATTCTCTTATATATATGCGAGTCTCCCATCGCGAGTGTCGCATATATACGAGAATGCACTGGCTTACAAGGTCAAGGTAAATACTGCTAGGTCCAATGCATTCTCTTATATAGGAGATGCCCCTATGGGAGACTCGCATATATAAGATAATGTAGTGGTTTCATAAAGGGAGGTTGAGCGATCCTGTGCCAATGCATTTCTTATATATGCGAGTCTCCCATAGGGAGTCTTGCATATATAAGAGAATGCACTGGCTTACAATGTCAAGATCAATATCAGGCCAATGCATTCTCTTATATAGACCGATCCTGTGCCAATGCATTCTCTTATATATGCGAGTCTCCCATCGTGAGTGTCGCATATATATGAGAATGTACTGGCTTACAAGGTCAAGGTAAATACTGCTAGGTCAATGCATTCTCTTATATAGAAGAGGCCCATATGGGAGACTCGCATATATAAGATAATATCAAGGGAGGTTGAGCGATCCTGTGCCAATGCATTCTCTTATATGTGCGAGTCTCCCATAGGGAGTGTTGCATATATAAGAGAATGCACTGGCTTACAATGTCAAGATCAATATTAGGCCAATGCATTCTCTTATAAAGGCAAGGCCCCCTATGGAAGACTCACATATATATAAGAATGCATTGGTACAGTGTTTTTGTAAAAATTTCAGGAAGCTCCGGTCATGAAAGGGTTAAATATAAGTGATTAAAATAAAGAACCATTAACTTACTCTAAATAACTCTGAAAGCTGCCATCGGGAGTGTCGCATATATACGAGAATGCACTGGCTTACAAGGTCAAGTTAAATACTGCTAGGTCAATGCATTCTCTTATATAGAAGAGGCCCCTATGGGAGACTCGCATATATAAGATAATGCAGTGGTTTCTTATATATGCGAGTCTCTCATAGGGAGTGTTGCATATATAAGAGAATGCACTGGCTTACAATGTCAAGATCAATATTAGGCCAATGTATTCTCTTATAAAGGCGAGGCACCCTATGGGAAGACTCGCATATATATAAGAATGCATTGATACAGGGTTTTCGTAAAACTTTCAGGAAGCTCCGGTCATGAAAGGGTTAAATATAAGTGATTAAAATAAAGAACCATTAACTTACTCTAAATAACTCTGAAAGCTGCAATCTTCTGTCGCTCCAAGAATATGTAATCTGGAAAACAAGATGATCAACGGAAATAATGAAATATGTTAACAGTCATTAAAATAGTGACACGTTAAAGGTACTCAACCCGATAAAACTCCTCTCAATTACTATTTCAATGGCTTCGGGGGTCAAAAATATTTGATTCGAGTCGAGGAAGTCACCCATCAAAGCTCAGATTTGTTAGATATCGATTTTAGAAATCTATTATTTTTCATTATCGGGAATACTATCTGGCCCAGAACTCAGTCAAAATTGCGTTAAAATTACCACTTGGTTTTAGAGTTATTCATCCTTGTCTGTTTGAATAGATTTGGAGTACACATCCAGAGCAGATTACGGCAGTTATTAGTACTCATCTCGAGAACATAACAAATTTGAAAAATCAATATCTAATAACTCTGAGCTTTGTTTGATGGGTTCCTCGACTCGAATCAAATATTTTTTACCCCCAAAGCCAAAGAAATAGTAATATAGGACCCTCTGATCGGATTGTTGTTGTTGGAATCTGTTGAGATGGGGACCCTCTTTACGGGTTGAGTACCTTTAAAGATATATAATGGACTTGTTTGGGTGTGTGAAACTGGTAAGTTAGTATTCAGACGCTATGCCAACTGGAAGAATGTTGCATTCTACTAACATCGGTGAAAATCTCAAGCAAATTGACCATCCCACTAAATAGAATACGTCGCCCGAACTACACTCAATTGTAAATATTTACTTCTCGATTTGGGATGAAACTATCGGAGATAAATGAACAAAAAAGATTTCGCCATCGAGAGTCACTACATTTAATTACTATATAAAAACGACAAGCAGTGTTGTCAATTAGAATATGATATTTGTAAAAATAAGAGCCACGAACAAGATTACCATCTCCATTTCTATTTGATCACCCTACGTAGGTGTTTCACATAACTTTAACCTACTTTGAATAACTCTGATAGCTGCAATCTTCTGTCGCTTCAAGAATCTGATCTGCAAGAAAGAAAGACTGACAGAAATAATGTAATATTTAACCCTTTCATGACTGGAGCAGCTATCCTGTGCCAATGCATTCCCTTATATATGCGAGTCTCCCATCGGGAGTGTCGCATATATACGAGAATGCACTGGCTTACAAGGTCAAGGTAAATACTGCTAGGTCAATGCATTCTCTTATATAGGAGAGGCCCCTATGGGAGACTCGCATATATAAGAGAATGCAGTAGTTTCATAAAGGGAGGTTGAGCTATCCTGGGCCAATGCATTCTCTTATATATGTAACTCAATAATATTCCTTTTCTAGTTATTTTTATCAGTATCTGATTGATTTTCCAATGGACACAGGAAAAAGCGTCGTTTCGAATGTAGTATCAAAATAAATTTCAGGTGCCCCGTACCCCTACCTATGACAGAGGGGTCCCACTCTCGTGCTTTACCCTGCTCGCCAATTCACAGCTCAGATGATACTACGCATCATATATACCTATATTAAGTGCACCCCCCTTTCAAATTTCCTGGATCCGCACTGTGTTATGTAAACAAAAGTTATATTATAATACAGCACAGTACGTAAAGAGTATATGGTAGGCAAAACACTACACCAGGGAGACCCCATGTAATAAATATGTTAATTGACTGGGTGAAAGTATCTTTACACTCATGTAGTGACAAGAATGGTTCTGAGCAAAACATGAAATGCAATTCACATGCACGGTCATAGGCAAGGTCAAATCCTATTTGGGACATTTCGACGCACGTGTGTATATCTCCTGTATCGTATCCCTATGATATATTATACATGTACAGTAATGCTCTAAATAATCGACTCCTGAAAAGTTACCCATAATTCTGCTGTGGTTAAGGAGTTGATTATTTAGAGCATTACTGTATGTATCGTATCCCTATGATATATTATACATGTACAGTAATGCTCTAAATAATCGACTCCTGAAAAGTTACCCATAATTCTGCTGTGATTAAGGAGTTGATTATTTAGAGCATTACTGTATGTATCGTATCCCTATGATATATTATACATGTACAGTAATGCTCTAAATAATCGACTCCTGAAAAGTTACCCATAATTCTGCTGTGGTTAAGGAGTTGATTATTTAGAGCATTACTGTATTTATTTCCAAGACTTAGATCCAATGTAGTGGAACCACCATGAATGTTCTCAATGCACACAGCTGTATCAATAATGATCTCAACTCAAATCATAATAGAAGTAATGTTTGATCACTAGTATGGCCTATATAGCTACTAGATTAGCTTTTTATACAAACACAAAAGCTAACTCCAGTCTCAAATGCTACATATTTAAATCTTTTGGTTTAAAAAAAAAAAAAAAAAAAAAAATTCGTTTTATTCACATTACTTGCTAACAACCATTATCTTACTTCAAAGCAAGGGCATAAAGTTCTTACTAGTTATGCAGTCATGGTCACTTTATATGTTTGTATCTGATTATATCTAGCTGTTACACCCTATACTATATGTTTGTTATGCTTATAACACTTTGTAACTTACCCACTGAGGGCCTTTATTGGTAAATAAACTCTATTCTATTCTATTCTATAGTTTGGTGAGATCTATTCTTCAATTCTATATCAAAACCCAATGTTAGTTCACTGTTCTCTTCAGCATACAAAATGGAATCGAAATATGCTTCAGCTGGTAGTTTTCCAAAATGAAAGATGCAATGTTAAATTGTGCTGTTTTTTCGGTGACATGATCATTTAATTCCCTTCTGCCTGATTCATTGGAATATGAAATCACAAACATGTTATCCTTGGGCACCTTTCAGGTGATGGTGCAATCACTTCCATACAACTGACTGAATCACATCATTGACAAAACGAAATGTTAAATAGCGACGAGAAAGGTCCTACCTATGCACTGCTGTGCTGAAAAGAGGAACACGTCCATATCACCATGTCATTCATTTGTTTGGCTATTTTTGACCAACATCTTGGATAAAATAAAGATCCCACAATGCTGTATCTATCATAAATTGACTTTACTGTCACAATCTTCCCTAAGAAAATTCATTCAAGATTGGTTCTTGTTTGCCAGATCAGTGGAGGTGGGGTTAACCCTTTACCCAACAAACCGGCCAAATAAAGCTTCAACAGCCTAAAATATCTTCGGTCTGTCTCAATAGAACCATACAAATATGGATATCATTGAAACCGGCTCCTTGACCACATTGTGATAGTTACAGTTATGCCCTGTGCCAATGCATTCTCTTATATATGCGAGTCGACCATAGGTCGCCTCGCATATATAAGAGAATGCATTGGCCTAAAAATAATCTTTTTTTAACACTTTTTACCATTTATTCTTATATTCTTTAACAATTTTATAATTTTTAATGTGTTAAGCCAATGCATTCTCTTATATATGCGAGGCGACCTATGGTCGACTCGCATATATAAGAGAATGCATTGGCACAGTGCCCTTCTGTTGGGTAAAGGGTTAATAAAATAGCATGTAATAAAATAGCAGTTTTATCACAAGAGGCTAAGAAATGGTTGATGCCTTTTTCAAATGATAGGTGAGTGGGGAAATCTTTGATACATTTTTTTATCCACGCTTCCGACACATTTCAGTAAACCACAGAAATATTAACATTTTATATCTATTTGAATGGAGACACTGGCGTCTCACCATGTGCCGATAGATATATTTTTCTCAGTATATAATGCCGAATTCGGCCATTTCATAAATATTAGTTTTGTAGTTATAATGCCGAAATTTGGCATTTAAACACCAATATATATATATATTTTATCTCATTATAATGCTGAATGTTCGTGTTTAAATGATGATAAATATTTTATTTCGAGTTCTAACGCCACATTTTTGGCATTTAAACACCGATATATAATATATATATTTTAGTTGTGGCAGTACTTGTGCTTCCGTACATATACAGTATGCTCTAATTAATCGACTTAACCACAGCAGAATTATGGGTAACTTTTCAGGATTTAGTCGGAAATATGGCTTGTTGCCATAGTGAGAGCTTTCTGATGAATGGCAACAAGCCATATTTCTGACTAAATCCTGAAAAGTTACCCATAATTCTGCTGTGGTTAAGAAGTCGATTAATTAGAGCATTACTGTATGTATCTCAAGAAAATAAATACAAATGTAATATAACAGACACAAGTTTAGAAGCAATCACAGAACATATATATATACTAAATTAAATATATCAATAATCTTGTTATTTTCTTATATTGGCCTTTTGTAATTTTCTTTTTTTGTTTTTGTCATCTTTTTTTTGTTAGTCATTTTTTCTCTTTTTTGTATCTTTTTTGTGGCCTTTTTTGGCTCTTTTCTATGTGTTTTTTCTTCATTTTTCTCTTTTCATTTTTTTGGTGTTTTTTTCTTCATTTTTTTCTATTTTCTGTATCTTTTTTTTATGTGGCCTTTTTGGCTCTTTTCTGTGTTTTTTTTGGCCTTTTTTTTCACATTTTCTGTATCAAAAGTAACATTTTATGTTTAATAAGTCAACAAGAACATGAATAATAAACAATAACTTGGTGAAGCAATCAAACTACTAAGATATTTACCACAACTTTCCTCAATTTCCTTTAAAAGATTATGGTGCAAGTTTAATAATTAATAATTTAATAATTAATAATGGGGTATTATTACTACAAGATAGTAGTTAAATTATCTCAGCATGCAGTTTCCAAGCGGTTGGAAATTCTAGGCAAGAAGGGTAAATACAAGTACATATTTAACCAGTCTGAGTGAACTCATTCAATAGTTTGAAATACATAGGAAATCCCATTATCACTTTCACGATGGTAGCTATGCTGGTGCAGCACTAGAAGATCCTGTGACAGGGCATTATTTATTTATGTGAGTCTCCTATTGGGAGCCTCACTTATATAAGTGAATACACTGGCTTACGCGGTTAAGGTAAATATTGTTAGGCCAATGTATTGTTATATATGCGATGCTCCCTGTGAGAGACTCGCATTTATAAGAGAATATGTTGGCACCGGGGTTTTTGCAAATATCAGGAAGCTCCAGTCATGGAAAGGTTAAAAAAATATTACATCATGCAGTGTCCGTCAACCATAAATCACAAGACAGCGGCATTGATGTTTTAACATTAAGCATGGGTGGTGACATCATAATGCAGGGAGAGCCCTGTATACGGGTGATATTAATTGATATAAAAATATTTCAGACTATCAACACACATAGTTCACTCAGACTAATAACAACACTAAAATATAAACACTGGAAATTCATTGACATACTATCAGCACTTTCTCACAACATTTGCAATCAAACTCTAAATAAATTTTATTTTTGTTTTTGTTTCTGAGATAATGCTAATAGAATTTGAATTGAATGTCCATTTCATCCAGACATAAATTTCAAAGAAGATTATGGAGTTGTATACTTTAGAATGCAATTTACAATAGCATTGGTGATTTGAAGCAACTCCGTGATCTTTAGTAAAATTTATGTTCTTTATTCTCTTTATTATATTTGTTTAAATAAATTCAGATAACGCAAGATATCAGTAATTAAAGAGTACATAAATATACATAAATTTAAATCTAGTATATGATATTTGAAATATCATGTCTACTTCACAACTTAAATATTTCACATTCAATCTAGTTTTTGTCCTTTTCTGGCTGATGTTTGGGTTTTGCTTCTTCATTCTAAATCTTCTTTTACTTCATTTTGTTTTTATCCTCCTCATCTTCATTTTATATTTATCATCTTCATTTTATTTTAATCATCTTCTTCGTTTTATTTTAATCATCTTCTTCGTTTTATTCTGATCATCTTCTTCGTTTTATTTTAATCATCTTCTTCGTTTTATTTTAATCATCTTCTTCGTTTTATTTTAATCATCTTCTTCGTTTTATTTTATTCATCTTCTTCGTTTTATTTTCGTCTTCTTCGTTATAATTTTCTTCTTTATTTTCATGTTTTTAAACTTTTGCTTCTCTTCTTCATAATGTATATTTGTGAACAAAATTGAATAAATAAATTTTGTGTAACATGATGTATAATTTGACAAAATATTACGCATGATGAACATGTAACAAATTTTCATTTAAAAAAACATCCGCCTGGTAATGTATGTCTGACATATAAAGTGGGATAGCGTCACTAAATTAACTCTCTGGGAACCTCATTTCGCAGATGCTATCCCACATAGCATCACCAAATTCACCCTCGGGGGAAACCATTCTGCTTAGGCCTCGACTGCTATGGGAGACCTAGGATCAGATTGAAGTTCCCCAGTTGAAGTCGTTGATGTTCATCCATTAGTCATGTCAATTATGCATTTTATGTTGTGCAAATTAGGGATATGGAAACTTCCCAGAAGGGAAAAAGTACTAAAAATAATGTTAATTTGAAACTATAGATACTTCCCAGAAGATGAGGCCTAAGCAGATTGAGGTTCACAGAGGGTGAATTTGGTGATGCAAGCCCGCTCGCATCTATTTTCATCCAACTTTGTATTGAGCGAAATTGATTTTCCACATGGTTATTAATATAAAGATAAAGCTTTTTATATCCTTCAAATATCGTTCATATTGTCATTCAATTGAACAAAGATATCATTGATATTACAGCGAAATTTCAGGAATCATTGCATTTACAGTTCCTATAATCTAATAATTTAACAATTCATAAAAAATGATTTAATATGTATGATGGCATATACACAGAAGCACATTACCATCACATCTAAAATATATATATTTAAATGCCAAAAATGTTGCGATATTACTCAAATAAAAATATTTATTGGCATTTAAAAGCCAAAATTTTGCATTCCACTGAGAGCAAAATATATCTATCGGCATTACAATATGTATATCGGCATTTAAATTCCCTACTTTGGCCTTATATAAGGACTGGTGAAGATTGGATAACAGTATACTTGTATATGGAACGGAGCACCACAGCAACTGATGGGGTGGGTCTTCACACGTTAAATTCCCTGTTGATACAGGGATGTAGCAATGGGTGGGGGCTCACATAATATCCAGGGTGCATGCTTGTTTACGGATGCATTGTGTATTCTGTATACTCATTGATGAGTAGCTATCACACAGGAAATCTTCAGATAATAAAGCATCATTGATGAGTAGTTATCCTATATGAAATGTTCAGATAATAAGTTTAACCCTTTCTGTACTAATGCATCATTGATGAGTAATTATTCCATAGGAAATGTTCAGATAATAAGTTTAACCGTTTATATAATAATGCATCATTGATGAGTTGTTATCCCACAGGAAATGTTCAGATAATAAGTTAACCCATAGGAAATGTTAAGATAATAAGTTTAACCCTTTCTATACTAAAGCATCATTGATGGGTAATTACAGTAATGCTCTAATTAATCGACCTCTTAACCAAAGCAGAATTATGGGTAATTTTTCAGGATTTAGTCGGAAATATGCCTTGTTGCCATTCATCGGAAAGCTCTCCCCGAGAGCTTTCCGATGAATGGCAACAAGCCATATTTCCGACTAAATCCTGAAAAGTTACCCATAATTCTGCTTTGGTTAAGAGGTCGATTAATTAGAGCATTACTGTAGTTATCCTATATCCCCATCAACAAACGACATTTTCCTTAACAATTAGGGCTTCTTCTGCACTTTTATTTGTTGTCTGCTCTTATGAACTTAACATCCCTCCAAATTAATAACATACCAACGTCCACTTTTTATATAGAAATGGTTAATTGTACAGCGTATGTCCAGTGATCTATATTGATTATATAGATAGGGTTCAAAATAATCTGAATGTGTGGGCCGATTGTGATGTGAACATGCGTGTGTATATAGGACTTGTAACTGTTAACACACCCTGGCAACATGTGGAAGAGGGTATAAGACAATATACTTGTGCACAATGTCATGTGTGCAAGGATCTGCAGCACCTTGTTGGCTGGATTAATGATGTAGTAATGCAAAAGGCAAGTACACAATATAGGCCTAAACTTATGCAAGACACAGCCTTTTTCTACTTTCCTGCATGCATATTTATAGGCATGCGCACTGCACACTTTTATTCAAAAACAAAACCTGTTGCTGCATAGCAACTTTTTATAATACAACCCAATCCAGTGGCAAAGCTTTACGCGTAAATTCTCAAGCAAGACCAAACTCAACCACAAGTCTCACATGCATCTACATATGCATCCCACCAAATAATCTGGTGTTAAAATGAAAACATTTGGCATTATAATGAGAATATATATATAAATGTCGGCATTTAAATGCCAAAATTTGGCATTATAACAATAAATCATATATCAGCATTAAATTTAAATGCCCAAATTAAGCATTTTACCTATAAAAACCCAAATATATATATTTGAATTTTGGTTATGCCGAATTTGGTCATTTAAATGCCAATATCTATATTTTCTTGTTACAATGGCGAATTTGCAGTTTAAACGCCGATAATTATATATATATTCTCGTTATAATGCCGTTTTAACATCAAATTATTTGACAAGATTTATATAGCGACAGGCAGGGTGCATATGAGACTTGTGGCTGGGTTTGATATTGCATGAGAATTTAGGCTGGATTCGGTTGTATTATAGCAGAAGTTTCTATGCAGCAACAAGTGTTGGTTTTAATAAAAGTGTGCAGTGTGTATGCCTATATAAATATGCATGGAGGAAAGTTGAAATAGGCTGTATCTTGCCTAAGTTTAGGCCTAATGTGTGTATATATACAGGCCTATTGCAACGCTACACCAATACTCCACCCACAAAGTGCTATACATCCTTGCACACATGACATTGTGCACAAGCGTATTGTATTATTGGCCTACACATTCAGTTTATTTTGAATCCCATCTATATAGAGATCACTATAGATCACGGAAACGTATACTGTACAATTAACCCTTTCTATACTAATTGGATTGTCCCATGCAGTCAGTTAAAAAGTGTACAACCGAATGGTCTTATTAATTTGGAGGGATCTTAAGGCGATAAAAGCAGACAACCGATAAATAAAATTGCAGCAGGAGCCCTAATTGTTGAGGAAAATTTATGGTCGTTGAACTTATGACCTGACCATGTCCTATGGGATAACAACCCATTGATGTTGCTTTTGAAAAGAAAGGGTTAAACTTATTATCTGAACATTTCCTACAGGATTACATCAATGATGCTTTAGATTAGAAAGTGTTAAATTTATTATATGAACATTTCCTGTCGGATAACCACTCATCAATGATGCATTATTATAGAAATGGTTAAACTTATTATCTGAACATTTCCTATGGGATAACTACTCATCAATGATGCTTTATTATCTGAACATTTCCTGTGTGGTAGCTACTCATCAATGAGTATACAGAATACACAATGCATTTGTAAACAAGCATGCACCCTGGATATTATGTGAGCCCACTCCACCTATTGCCACAATCCTGTATCAACAGGGAAGTAAATGTGTGAAGACCCACCCCATCAGTTGCCGTGCTGCTCTGCTTCCATACACAAGTATACTGTTATCCAATCCTCACCAGTCCCTATACAAGGCCAAAGTAGGGTGTTTAAATGCCTATATATATATATATTTGTTTTCTCATTGAAATGATGACATTTGTCATTATAACGCTGATATACATAATTTTTTCTCATTATAACACGGATAGATATATTTTTCTCAGTATAATGCTGATTTTTGGCATTCAATAAATATTTGTTTTGTGGTTATAATGCCAAATTTGGGAATTTAAATGCCAATATATATATATATATATTCTCTCATTATAATGCTGAATCTTAGTGTTTAAATGCCGATAAATATTTTATTTCGAGTTCTATGCCACATTTTTGGCATTTAAACACCGATATATATATCTTAGATGTGGTAGTACTTGTCCTTCCGTATTTATATATGTATTTCAAGAAAATAAATACAAATATAATATAACAGACACAAGTTTTGAAGCAATCACAGAACATACTAATTTAAATAAATCAATAATATTGTTATTTTCTTATATTGGCCTTTATTTCTTTTTTTCTTTCATTTTTTTCATTTTTGTGTTTTTTTTTCATTTTCTTTCTGTTTTCAATATATTTTTTTTTTTTGGCCTTATTGGCTCTTTTCTATGTTTTTAATCATTTTTTTTTCATTTTTCTCTTTTCTGTATCTTTTTTTTTTTTTTCACTTTTTTTTTTTTGCTCTTTTCTATGTGTTTTTTTTTTTGTGTGTGGCCTTTTTTTTCTTTTTTTCACTTTTTCTGTATCAAAAGTAACATTTTATGTTTAATAAGTCAACAAGAACATGAATAATAAAAAATAAATTGGTAAAGCAATCAAACTACTAAGATATTTACCACAAATTTCCTTAATGTCCTTAATCAATTTGATAGTTTGTGGTATATCCAAATATTTGAAACTATCGAATATATAGTTCACTCTGACTAATAACATTACTATGGAATTTTCAATAGTATTATAAAGGGACTGGAAATTCATTGAATACTATCAACACTTTCTCTTAACATTTGAAAATCAGCCTATATAATGTTTCTTAAATTTTTGTTTCTGAGATAATGCTAATAGGATTTGGATTGAATATCCATATCATCTAGACATAAATTATTGTGACATAAATTTCAAAGAAGATTATGGAGTCGTTTACTTTAGAAAATATTTACAATAGCATTGAATATTTGAAGCAACTACATGATCTTTAGCATGTACCTTTGTAGTACATGCGCAAAATAAAATATTGTGGACGAGGTAGTCAGTTATAGATGACATAGATACAAAAACTAAGATAAGTTAATGTAGCTATTGTCTTATAAAACATCAGTCATGGTAAAGTGAATGTGCATGTATGGAAAATGCTATGTTCTCCAGTCCAGGTGAATGAAAATTACATTTCGATGGTGAAAATAGTTGTATTACCGATTGTGAGCGATTATGCATCAATTCTGCAAGCAATGTCAATTATAATGTACATGTGTATATACATCGGTTTATCGTCAAACGCTGGCGGTTAGCATTGTACCCTTAAGGTACAGGGTAATGTCAATGTACATGTACCAGCATGAAAAATGCTATGTCTCATGAAAATGGCCCATATGAATGAAATTAAGTATCGATGTCAAAATAGTTGTCTTGTCGACTGCGAGCGATTAGGTATCATTATGTGAGCAACAACAAAAAAATAGCTATCATAGTGTACATGTGTATATACATGTTCCTCATGGAAATAATAACATTGTATAATTATCAACTCAACATCATGGTACTAGTACATAATTAGGTATATATAAGACATGAATTATACACCTATAGTATCAGGTGATATAAGCATACAACAGATAACTAAAGTGCAGAACGAGTCATTTATTGTGGGAAATGTTCAGATAAGGCATTTGTTGAACTTATTATCTGAACATTTCCTGCGGGATAACTACTCATCGAAGAGTGTTATGTATAGAAAGGGTTAAATAGATATAAAATGTATGGCTGCCTGAAATATGCATTGCAAATTACTCAGACTTCAATAATATTATCTATTTGTATAAAAGTATATTGCAGGTATCTGTTAGAGATAATTGTATTAACCTAATTAATGTTCACTGTCCCAAGCAATTTATTCAATTTCTGAGTGGCTTTGATAGAAAAAGTCCTCTAGTTTATTGAATACCCCATCAAGGGTATAGAGCAAGTTGAAATTGTTCCATGTCAATCAAGTGTACAATGGGCCGCAGGAAAATAATACTCAATGGTGTAGGAAGCAATGCCAAGTTAAAAATCTAAATTCTGATGCGAAATAATGCTAATTTGAACTAAATTATGAAAAAAAGATAATTTTGTGACTATTAAAGTTTGGCTAGATATCTCTCCATGCAATATATCAAAAGTTTCCCTGTTCACTTCATGTTTGATAAAATAAAAAATAATTGAAAAAACATCAACTTTTCCTCAACCTCTTGATAAAAAGATAATTAATTAACCCATCCCATCAATCTGTGGTAATTAAAGACTAATCTTTAGTGCATGTGGTGAGGTTTTTTTCTCTCTAATTTCATAGGGCACAATGTGGTACTAAGTAAATTTACGATAGATACAGAATTGTAGAATCTTTGAAATTATACAAGATGGTGTCCAAAATTACCACCTAAATTGAACAATGTGCTGATATGAAGTTGTCCCTCCTTTTAGCACATCAGCGTTATAGACATGGACATTTCGCATCACATTTTATATACATTGTATAATGACTTAACAAGCCAACATCCCGTTTCATCACAAATGTGACTCAGTTAGTTGCATGTATGGAATTGATTGTACCATCATCTGAATTGTGCACAAACCACCTGCACATACTGTTTCATAATGGCAACAATTGAGAAAAACAATGTATTTATGTTTATACTATAATGTAGAATCCTTTGATATCAGTCAAATTTTCAGTGAAGTCACCAAAAATAGATCACTGCATCTTTTCTTTTTGAAAACTATACCAGCTGAAACCAGCTGTTTGCTGAACAGTAAACTAACATTGGGTTTCGATTTAGAAAAGAACTAGCCAATCTAGACTAACTGTCAAACATAACTTCTATTTTGATAGCCGGGGACAATATTAGCGACAGTCGTGTGCAGTAGTTGACATTCATGGTAGTTCAACTACATAGCCACTATTAACCCTTTACCCAACAGAACGGCCCTGTGCCAATGCATTCTCTTATATATGCGAGTCGACCATAGGTCGCCTCGCATATATAAGAGAATGCATTGGCTTAACACATTAAAAATTATAAAATTGTTAAAGAATGTAAGAAAAAATGGTAAAAAGTGTTAAAAAAAGATTTTTTTTTAGGCCAATGCATTCTCTTATATATGCGAGGCGACCTATGGTCGACTCGCATATATAAGAGAATGCATTGGCACAGGGCATAACTGTAACTATCACAATGTGGTCAAGGAGCCGGTTCCAATGATATCCATATGTGTATGGTTCTATTGAGACAGACCGAAGATATTTTAGGCTGTTGAAGCTTTATTTGGCCGGTTGTGGCCGGTTTGTTGGGTAAAGGGTTAAAGTTTTCAAGATAAATACTCCTATACTAGAGATACCGGTATGCACATGTGTGTCCAACTGTCCCTGAGTTGGATGTTACATTACCTAAAACTGCATCCATATTGCATTCATGTATTATCTTAAGAACCACTCTTGTCACCGCATGAATGTAATGATAACTCAAATACAGAACAGTGGATTAACATATTTATCACAAACAAGATGGGCTATTCCAAGACATGACATACTCCTTGATGGTTTACATGAACACTGAGTTGCTGGTAGAATCGGTCACAAACAAGAGTTGTCCCCATTATTTTGACAGAAAGCTGCATATGACTGGAGCTTCCTGAAATTTTGCGAAAACTCTGTGCCAATGTTTATCGCCGATAGGTGCATCCCGAATCGAGTATTAAATATTTACAATTGAGCATTATAGTTCAGACGATGATTTCTTTGGAGTGGTACAGTCGATTTGCTTCAAATTTTCGGCAATTACATTCCTTCAGTTGGCATATGCCTGAATATTAACTATATCAGTTTCTCACCCCAGAACAAGTACATAGTATGCCTTTGAGCACAAATAGGGCGTTTATGCTTATTATGCTTAATGAATTGTGTTTAAGTGTAATTGTAACTACTATAAAACTACCCATAAACTGTTGACCTGTATTCCCATGTGATTAATCCACATACTAAACTGATAGCAATTGGATAATCATAACTGGAGTTGTCATCGAGACACCAAAATCATCATGTTCATTGTCGACACCCATTCAACTGCATGTAAAAACTATGAGATAATTCATAGTCGGCAGTGAACATGTTTAACGTCCGGACAACAAACAATTCGGACGGAATGACATGCAGACTCCCCAACAGACGGATGGACACTGCTCATTTCTATAGTCTCCATAAACTTTTTCAGGCGACAATGATAGCTGAAATTGTACAATCCATTTGTATTGAATATAGAGTTATTATCAAGATACTACGCTTTGTTATGTAAACAAAAGCAAGTTCTATTACAGAAAGTTGTACATATTCAACAAACTGTCTGAACCAGCCAAAGCCCCAAGTCTCATTTTAATTGACCCTACTACATGTACTACAAAATCCAGCTAATGTATGATACTCCATGATTGGGGAATGATTAGACAGAAAACATGTACCTACTAGTATAATATAATTGTTTTTGCAAAGAGATTAAATTCTATTATAAGCCAGTTGATATTTTCTCCTAACATGTAATTAGGTTACACACCAAATAATGAATTTACTACGATAGTACCAAATAAGGGATATTTACGATTGTAGTTTGCCCCTGAACCAGCTTGATGGTGGTTTAAGCCTTGTGAAGAATCGCAACAATAGACAATTTCTGGAAATCTACAGGTAACTTACTGACTGATAAATTATCAACGTGCTTTCCGCGAAAATATAATATAATCGAACTGCATTTTCTCTCACACAAAGTGTGTTTTGTAGATAATATTGCATTTATACTATCATTATACTATACTGTTAAAATTAGAAATTTTTCATAATTTAGTAACTTTTATTTCTAAAATATAATCCACAACCAATGCAATATGGGGCTTTAAGAGTGAGCTTACAGTCAAGTGACCAATTTTTGCCTTAAATACATTTATGAGATTTTTTTTCTGGAACTACAACACTAGACCTACTTTCAAAAAATCATTTTAAAATTCCAAAATCAATTCAACAGCATTCTAAAGGAACAAGCCGCAAAATAAAAATCTGTTATTCTAAATACCACATCAAGTCACGTAACATACAGAAATATTTGCAACTTTTAGAATTTGCTCCACAGATTTGCATGGAAATCCGTGTCCCCATTTTGGTGACTTGATCTCAAACAACATATTTAGATACTAATTAATATGTATATATAGAGTTTATAAATAACCCTACAATGAACAAGTAAATTAGTTAAAACTATAGATTATTCAGCTGACATAGCATGTTTATTTCAACCATGCTATGGTGGACCAAAGTATACAAACCAGGCGATAGATTGTGAACTTGCCAATCTTGATTTCGAAGTGAACCGATACTAACTGACATTTGGACAATTATCAAGCCTTGGTGTGGGTGGGAGACTTTGGATCATATTGAAGTTCCTAAGTTGAAGTCGGTGATGTTCATCCATTAGTCACATCAATTATGCATGTTAATGTTCTTCAAATTAGGGCATATAGAAACTGAATAGAAGGGAAAAAGTAACTAAAAACAATGTTAAATAGATACTTCCCAGACGATAAGGCCTAAAGCAGAATGAGGACCCCATCGGGTGAATTTGGTGATGCTACCCCACTGTGTGGGATAGCATTACCAAATTCACCCTCCGAGGACCTCGTTCTGCAAATGACATCTGGACTAATTCAAGGCTTGATATTTATATTAATCTAATCATGAATATTTGCAGATCCTTATTTCTAACAAGACAAAGGTATAACAATCAAGAGAGAACAGTTCTATTCACCTACCTCAAAGTCAAGAAGTGCTCTTGAAATATTTAGGAAGATTTAACAAACTTTAAGGGTCAGCTACTGTTCTGTTAAGTTGTGGAAGCATTGCTGTCAGGTAAGTTGTTCAATGATATCAGCCTCCATTGAGTGTTTTCATATTCTACAAGCTCTGCAAGAAATATAGTTATTTCAACTTTTGTATTACTATATCATATTGTTAACAAAAAAAATTTGGGGGGGGGGGGGGAATCATGTTAAAATTTAAAAATCATATAAATTAAAACAGAGTCCATCCGGAAACCATTGTTTCTAAATTCACCTTATTATCCAATGGGCCGAGTTCATAAATAGTTATTGTTAGTTTTCATATACTCTATACACAGACCAAGCTATGGCAGAAGTAGGTGTCACAGGAAAGTTGAAACATTGTGACAGATATTTTGTGAAAACCAGAATAAACAGATTCCAATCAAAAAGCACCTAGCTATAATGTTATACGTACATTTCAAAGCAATCAGATAAAAATTACTAATGTTAAATTGCCATCTGAATAAACCAGTGTTTAATTAGTGTGAATTTGCATATTTTTCAACTTTGTGTGCATGCAAATCGAACTTGGGATAATTTTGGGGTCTGTATCAAGAAGGCAATTGGAAATTTACCCAATTACACACAAGCCCGCTCCCCAGTTTTGAACCTGACATTGTATTTGTAACGTGTGAATTAATATGGAGGCCAAATTTACAAAATCACAACTCAATTGTGCTGAAGTGCAAAATTATTATTCCTATCAGTATCTCACACCCTGCCAGATGACTTACAGTAATGCCCTAAATAATCAACTCCTTAACCACAGCAGAATTATGGGTAATTTTTCAGGATTTAGTCGGAAATATGGCTTGTTGCCATTCATTGGAAACTCTGTGAAACCACAGCAGAATTATGGCTAACTTTTCAGGATTTAGACGGAAATATGGCTTGTTGCCATTCATCGGAAAGCCCTCAGTGAGAGATATCCGATGAATGGCAACAAGCCATATTTCCGACTAAATCTTGAAAAATTACCCATAATTCTGCTGTTAAGGAGTCGATTATTTAGGGCATTACTGTAAGTTAGTTCTGTAGAGCATTTTGGATTGTAAAAGACAAAACTATTGGCGAGTTATTCCTTAATTAGCCATGGGGTTATTTTAATATTACTTGGAGGCAGTTAGCCATTATATATAATATTGAATAATTGCATAATTCAATTGCACATTATCGTGAAATTGATCATACTTCAGTACAATTTGATCGTGCTTCAGCCCAATCAGCGCAATTGAATT
Organism: Siphonodentalium dalli; assembly: GCA_032622095.1. Lineage (NCBI taxonomy): Eukaryota > Metazoa > Mollusca > Scaphopoda > Gadilida > Siphonodentaliidae > Siphonodentalium > Siphonodentalium dalli. The sequence goes on along the minus strand of CP136064.1, from coordinate 288,300,080 downwards.
ATGCGTCAGTACCATCATTATTGATACAAAAAGCCACTAAAACACAACATTCCATCTATTGTTATTGGGGTGGTGCTCTGGTTATCAGAGTAAACTCAAGCATTTGGTGCATGGCCTAAATGTTTAATGTCAGCATGTTTAAGGAGGAGGTCAAGTGACCAATATTGAATATTTCCATGCAAATCTCGGCAGCAAAAGTTACAGAGTTGCAAATAGGTCGGCTTTGAATATATTCCATTAGAAAGTTGGTTTATTTAAAAAAAAATTTATATTGATTTTTTAAAACTAGGTCAAGTGTTGTGATTCGAGAAAAAAAATTCGCAACTTAATTTATACCAAAAACTGACAATTTACCAAGCGCAGCCGCCAGTTAAATGTTATGTCTGTTTAACATTATGGCTGCTTTAGAGCCCAGACAACTGCTTCATATATAACTTTTGCTGCAGAGATTTGCATGGAAATGCCCATTCAAAATTTGTCACTTTTCAAGACATACCCCTTAACTCTTTCACTGCCATGCAGCACCACAGACATATCTGCTACTGCCAATCATACTATACATGTAGCATATTGCTACTAAATACATATGGATTGGGTATTTCTCAATAACTTTTGTATCTGCCAAGCTATTTTCATGAAACTTGGTATGCATGTAGGTAGGTATTGGTCTGGGGAATCGAACGAAAACATGCCCAGTCCACCACGATCACGTGACCACAAACAAGATGGCCCAAAATATAAGAAAATTTCAGTATTTCTCAATAACTTTTGTATTTGTAGAAATATTTTCATGAAAGTTAACTTAAATTGGTATGTACCTTGTAAGTATAGGTATCAATATTGGGAATAGAAAATATGTTCTAGTCCGCCAGTGTCACATTTCACGTGACCACGACCATGTGGCCACAAAACAAGATGGCCACCATACCGAAATATAAGATAATGTAAGTATATTGCTGCTAAATACATATTGATTGGGTATTTCTCAATAACTTTGTATCTGTAAAGGTATGTTCGTGGAACTTGGTGCACAGTTAGATATTGGACTTGCGAATTGAAAACACTTCCCAGTCTGCCAGTGTCATGAGACCGTGACCACATGAGGGTCACGAGACCATGGCCACATAATCACAAAACAAGATGCCTGCCACACCGAAATATAAGGAAAATGCATTATTTCTCAATAACTTTTGTATCTGCAGAGATATTTTGACGAAATTTGGTATGTAAGTTGGTGTTAGTATTGAGAAACGAAAACAAGTTAGTATATTTCTGCTAAATACGTATATTATTGGGTATTTCGCAATAACTTTTGTATATGCAGAGGTATATTCCTGAAACTTGATATGCAGGTAGGTATTGGTCTCTGTGGAATGGAAAACACTTCCCATACCAGGAGGGTCACGTGACCGAGACCACTTAATCACAAAACAAGATGGCCGACATCCCGAAATATAAAAAAAATTAACCGGGAGCCTAAATAACACCCTTTTTGGTTGGAGGGTTCATATATACATGTACGTTGCAATACTGAAGCGTTTTAATTTGCACCGAGACCTTAAAGCTACATGGCGGTTTGTGCTCCAAAATACACATAATATAATTCGCTTTTCAATTTTTCTCAGTATCGAAATATAGGTCGATAAATATCTGATCTACCTTTCTACGAGCTTTATGTAAGCCAAAAAGACGCATATTGAAGTAATGAAAAATACAACTGTGAATACGGTGTTTGTGTCCCAAACATAATAGAACCATTTGCATGACATGGGACAAAAAAAGAGCGTTCCGTGGTAGTCTATTCCTGCTATGGCAGCAATAAAGAGCGTTTATCTGATTTATGGCAAAAAGTTGAAAAGGCTGGAAAATGTCTGACTTTGGCACTTGTTTTATTGGCGCAGTACTATTTTTCGCTCAGTTATGAATTCGCGCACTTTGAATTCAAAACTGACAGATTTCTTTTCGTAAAATGCTTGGATTTGATGACAGTTTCAGATCTTAATCGTGTGCATATTAAACAGCATCATTGGTGGCTTTACACCGTGTATGATTTAACATAGCTGCATCATCAATGTCTTGTGAAGACTGGTGTTTAGGCCCTCCAAATAATTAATCTGATACTGAAATAGTTATAAACATAATTGAAATGAAATCGAAAGATGTAAAACAGCAACCGCGTATGGAAAACTTACATCAGGAAAAATCTAAACTTGGGGGGGGGGGGGGGGGGGGGGGGGGGGGCGTCCTTTCGTGCATCTTCAGTCTGCAATGTGTATTTCTTACAAGTATCAACATCAATGATATTGCCATGCTTTGTTGCTATATAATTATGTCATACATATCAGTAATGGTTTTGGTGTTGGTTGCCCGCATGTCAATTCTAGTCATAGTAGCCTAATATTTGGTCCAACCTTCCGTAATGTGCATACATGTATTACGTAACTCATCAACATATCCTTATTGTGTCCCGGTGATTTGGTAGAAACTCAGGAGTCGTAGCCTACTATTTTTCGCTCAGTTTTCTATTCGCGCACCAATGGGTGCGCGAAAAATAGTACTGCGCGAATTTAAATACGAGTAGGCCTAAGGTATCGTATTCGTCGCTCCAAATTATGTAGAAAAAATTTGGAGGTTTGAATGAGCCATGTCCGTTTAAGTCTATTCCAGTATATTTGGTACCATTCGCTAACGTGGACAATAACATCAGATTTGAGGGAATAATTTATAACTAACTGGGTAAATATTTAGCAACAAAATATATTTTCCTAATATTATAAGTGTAGTTATGGAAATGGTTATGGTTTAGAAAGCAAACAATGACAAATTTGGAGGGTTTGAACATTGATATTATAAATTTAACAGAATGATTGATTGTTCACAATGAAAATTATTTGAAACGAGGGAACTCAGGATCATGTTAAAACAAAATTTCAAAATTATGACATATCTGGGATTATCTGGCAATATGTTATGCCACCAGCAAAGTTTTATATTCATTTCGGCCAATTTGGCTGGTTACTTCATGTGACTTTTTCATCTGACGTGTGTGTCGGATAATTGATCTGGAGGATTTATGTAAATGTTAGCCCAAACTACATTTCCAAGTGACGATGGTTTTGTTGTTTATTTTGAGGAATAATACCGCGTCAGATGAATTCAGCCCAAATATGTTAACAGTTGTCGTGTCAAACATTCGGCAGTAGGTTAGCGTTATTTAGTATTTGTGGATGTCCTTTAACATGGGGAAAATAGACTAACTGCGCTTGAACGAGCATGTGAATTTGTCGTTTTTAATGTACAGCAACTTGATAATCAATAACAGAGGCATTCTCTGTCAAATAAGGTCGCTCTATTTACGGTATTAATTGCGGAACTTTCTAAAGTAAACTACGCGTAAACGGATACATACGGTAAATTCTAGAATGTGCCGGAATCGGCCTAATCGCCCCAGGGCCAACTCGCCCAATCGACGTGTGTCAATTCGGTACCTACTATAACATGTACCTGAGTCCGATACGGAATAAAAGATGTATACGGGTGTTATATAGCGTTTGGTCCGTTGTTTCTCAATGAATATTATTGAAATTTGGTGTATATGTCCGGGCTGGGACATGGAATACAACAACGTTTGAATTGTTTTTAAATTTACAAATTTGTTGATTTTATTCAATTTGTTTTCGTTCTGAAAACACACTATAAAGTGTATATAATATAATAACGAACACGAGACATACATAATTTATAAACTGTTAACAAAAGATATCAAATTCAATACATGACAAAGATGACTCAGTGGAGTTTATAAAGTGAACATAAAAACATTGAGGTAAGAATCTTTTTAAGGAATGCAACTTTATTTAATGATAATAAACACATAAATTAAAATAACAAACATGAGACATACATGATTTATAAACTGTTAACAAAAGATATCAAACTCAATACATGACAAAGATGACTCAGTGAAGTTTATAAAGTGAACATAAAAATATTAAGGTAAGAATCTTTTTAAGCATTACTAAACCGTTTAGTGCTAACGTGGAGGGTTAGATATGCTTGAGAAACCACCACTCTTTAATTCACACCAAGTTCTCAGCTGTCATGTTCGGATATTAGAACCCATAGCCATGATATATGGTTTATTTTGTGTATACTAGTAATATAGTTATTGTCAGTACCTTTATATACCAGTACTGTGTATAACAATGCATATAAATTAATCCATGTATACATGTATATTGATTCAACGGATTCAGTGGTTTTGTCCATCAGTCTATCAAATTTGCGGGGGAAAACATGGCCACAAGCAGTACACCCTGCTAAATTTCGAATTTGAATCAATTGGCGCACCCTGCAGCCAGCTTTTATTGGAGAACTTTTCTTATGTGGATATTTTGGGTCACCGCTAGATGTGAGCCATATTTTGTTCTCAAACTGTCCTTGTGAAGACATCACTGCCAGCGGTGATCTTCAATTTTACTATTTTTATGGCTAAATAATTTGGTTGATCCTACAGACGAGACCCCTTGTCCGATCGTCATCAGATTCCACAATTATCTTCTGGATAACCAGGGTGAGAGTAATCTAATTTTCCCGAATTTCGTTTAAAAAACATTACCACAGGCAGCAATTTGGTATCTTACTCTTTGATCCTCTTTTGCATGACTGAATTGTTTAGCAACTGTACAGACATATCCCTCATCTGGTTTTTATATACATGTATATCTCTTCATGCGGATAGCCAGTATTACGTAGGTACTTCAACTTTCTGCATTCCTGTCATCATTTGAAATATAAAAATTTACCTGATACATGCACCCTTCAAAATTTGTTTCGTCGTATCTATTTTAATGACCCGTATGGTAATATTGATACAGATATATTTGTCAAACATTTTCTTTGTACAATATACAGGTATTTAGTTTGTAACTAAATCTAGAAATATATAATAGTAGCTCGTGGACCCCACTTCGTCCGGGATGTTCCCCTCTGATTTTCGGAGAAATGCGCGATTTAACCTTGAATTGACAATTTTAAAGGTGAAGGTCATGTCGGGGTCACGATTTGACCCGTCCAAAACACTCCCCGGACAAAAGTCACGACAAAAGTACCCGTCGAAATCCGCCCGGCTTTATACCCGATTTGACCTTGAATTGACAATTTTGAATGTCAAGATCAGGTCAGGGTCATGATTTGACCCACCCGAAACACTCCTGGGACAAAAGTAACAGTAGGTATCAAATTTCGTTGAAATACTTCCGTTTTATCAGATTTGACCTTGAATTGATCTTTTTGAATGTCAAAGTCAGGTCGGGATCAAGATTTGACCCGTCCAAAATACTCCCTGGAAATAATTTCCCCTAGGTATCAAATTTCGTCAAATCTGTCCGGCAGTTTTCCCGGCCGTAGCTAACAGACAAACAGACAGACAAATGTCCAAAATATATATTAAACTAGCTGATGTACTCGACTTCGTTCGGGCTAGTTAGGGATTTTTTTTGTGATCGCCTCCATCTGGACAGTACCCAGTATATACAGCGTCTGGCCAAACTATTGTTCAATTGGTCCAGAAACATGCCTATATCAGCACGTTCGAGAACATGGTCCCACGTGAAATTGGACCGGTCCATATTGCTCCCGGGATCGAAGTAGTCCTACACACAAATTTTTAGTCGGATCGGTCAAGGTCCAGAAACATGCCTATGAGCGAGGTCAAGTTGACACGTTAAATACCAAATTCGAGCAGTGTTAGAGTCTATAACACATACACACATGCATTCACGCATACACACATACATACAGACAGGTGTTTCAAAATGTATAATCGATAGCTACAACAATTCTATGGTAGATAGTTCACGGCCGACCTGATGCATGCATCTTAGTTTTCTTGTTCATACTTTCCCGTGGCATGTTGATCTCAATCGGTCACAGTGGGTGCACATATTTTACACCACACGCGTTCTACAAAATCCCGCCCGTTTGCGTTAACAATATCATAGCCAATCTGGCCTCCAGTATTCCATCCTTCGAAAGTTTTTAACTGAACGTGGCAGCCTTTTTGATCAGCCATTATTGCATTATAGTTAATTTGACTCCCTGAATAGAGTCACAGCTCAACTATGGACAGAGCCCCAGTTCAAAACATGTGGAAGGTGCAGGCATGTAAAAATAGCAAGCAGATTCAGTTATCAAAGTGCCGACGATGCTGACGTAATACCGAGTCATGTATGACGAGCACGTGTTGCAGGAAGAGCACGGGGTGTTAAACTCATGACACTGTCTAGAAACATCAAAGAACACAGATGCCGACGATGACGTTCGTCACATTTGACCCGACTGGCTTCAATCAGATTGTCTTAACCCCTGACTTGCTTAAAGCACATTGATTTTGAAAAACGACGCGGGCGAAACTGTCGCACGCGTGTAATCGAAAATACGCGGGCTGCACGCGGGCTATCGAAATCGCCCGCGTAAAATGACAGGCCTGAATTATATATAAAACTTAAATTGTATCAACTAAATCCTGTTAAAGATTCAAAATCAGATTAAGCACCAATCAATTACTATTTATTTGGATTCAGGGTTTAAAATATTTGATTCGAGTCGAGGAACCCACCTATCAAAGCTCAGAGTTGTTAGATATCGATTCTATTATTTTCACCATCGGGACATTAGTGGCCTAGTAAAAAGCAGACGAACCAGGACGGTATCTGACCAAATTGCAGATGAAGATGGATAACTCTAAAATCAAGAGCCTTTGTGTTGATAATAAGGCCAAATTTCGTCGAACAACATGTTGATAAATAACACGTTTCGGGCAATGTTATACTACAGTAATGCCCTAATTAATCGAATCCTTTAACCACAACAGAATTATGGGTAACTTTTCAGGATTTAGTCGGAAATATGGCTTGTTGCCATTCATCGGAAAGCTCTCCCCGAGAGCTTTCCGATGAATGGCAACAAGCCATATTTCCGACTAAATCCTGAAAAGTTACCCAAAATTCGGCTGTGGTTAAAGGAGTCGATTAATTAGGGCATTACTGTATATAGTTGGCATGCAGTGGTTAGCATTATATTTGGGCAATTAATCGATTCTGATAACTGAAGCAGCATTTCGAAAAATGCTGTTGTTGTTGGAATCTGATTATACGGGGACCATCTAATCGGATTGAATAACTTTAATATAGAATATTTTTTGGTCCCGTTATTCGTGTTATTTTTACCTAAAGGAAGATAGACCATTTTGCCCTATTATTACTCTGCAAGAAATTTCATGCATTATTCAGACCTCTATTTCAATAGAAATTAGAACAAATAACAAAGAAAAGATACATGCCAGTCGAAAACAATTCAAATGTCGTATAAGACAACCAAGAAACCGACAGTTTAGTGTATTTTCTGTAAACTGGCAGCGCGTCAACATTACTTGTCAATCGTAAAGGAGATCGTCACTATTTTGACAATGGTTGTGTGGTTATTGTTGTATCAATGCGATGGCCATTGCATGTTTGGCGATGAACATTTCAGAACGTATATATATATGCACCCTTTGTGATCACAACATATGATTACCACATTAAATCTGCAATATATTTTATATATATGCCTATATGATCTTGTGGGTTTACCATTTCTGTCTATGGTTGTCAATGTAACAATGGAGGATTTATTGCAGAACACCACATTTTGGGTTCCAAATGATGCAAGTTATTTTAGGAAATATGATTAAAAATGTACTAGCTATGTTGCATACTGGTAAGACTTTTTGCAGGATGAATGTATCCACAGATGTCTCATTGTTGCAGTATGTAAATTTTATGGCCGCGTTAATTGCTTTCGATATTTAGGTGTGAACAATGACTGGGCTACTCTTGAAGATTTTATTGCGGGAACACAATGCATAATATAACCGCTAACATTGCAGACGAAGTATGTCTCAGTTGGAAAATAGACCAAAGGTTGTATTGCGAAAGTATCAGGTGTGTATTTAATAAGATTATTAGATTTTTAGTCTGCATTTAGAGGCTTTCTGTTGTGGTGAATGAGAAACCTGCATTGATAATATTTTGCCGTAGTTGTAATAATTTGAGGCATTAGTTGTTTTAACAGAATTATGAGGTGGTACATTCATTAAACCAACATATTTTATATCATAATTTATATATACATGTATGCTTAATATGATCTTGATGGCATTACCATTTCTGACTATGGTTTTCTTGTCAGCCTGTGTGCCAGTGTGTGGCAACTGGCCCATGAAGGATTATCCCATGAGTGCTGACCTATTTAGTGGTTACAAAATTGAAGCTTAAAGGTACTCAACCCGTAAAGAGGGTCCCCATCTCAACAGATTCCAACAACAACAATCCGATCAGAGGGTCCTATATTACTATTTCTTTGGCTTTGGGGGTAAAAAATATTTGATTCGAGTCGAGGAACCCATCAAACAAAGCTCAGAGTTATTAGATATTGATTTTTGAAAATTCTTATGTTCTCGAGATGAGTACCAATAACTGCCGTCAATTTGGTAACCTGCTCGAGATATTACGCCAAAATTCTATTCAAACAGACAAGGATGGATAACTCTATAATCAAGTGGGTAAAATTAACGATTTTTTGACATTCTTCTGGGCCAGAAAGAATTCCCGATAATGAAAAATAATAGATTTCTAAAATCGATATCTAACAAATCTGAGCTTTGATGGGTGACTTCCTCGACTCGAATCAAATATTTTTGACCCCCGAAGCCATTGAAATAGTAATTGAGAGGAGTTTTATCGGGTTGAGTACCTTTAATTGGTGGGCTAAATTGAAACTTAAAGGGGGACACTACACTAAATCCAGCCATTTATGGTACCATCTCCTGTTATACTCAATGGAATCTAACAGACGATTGAATGAATTTCAGACATGGATTAGTGCAAAATGCACTCATGTGCTCTATGAACGATGCAAACAACAAGGTAATTATAATGGAAATGAATAAATGCTGGAGTCATAAATTCTTTTTCATTATAATTACCATCTCATTTTATACTGAACTGAATATATGCAACAAATGAATTTCATCCATGGATTAGTGCAAAATACACTCATGAGTCATGTGCTCTATGAATGATGCAAACAACATGTTAATTATAATGAAAATGGATAAATGCTATTGTCATAAATTCATTTTCATTATAATTACCATGTTGTTTGTATCGTTCATAGAGCACATGGGTGTAATTTTCACTAATCCATTGCTCAAATTCATTCATTTGTTGCACATATTCTGTGGAGTATAAAAGGAGATATGGGCCCATAAATGACAGGATTTATGGGAAGCCAAATTGACATTTAATAAATAATTGCGCTTAAGCGCAATAATGGATTCCTTATTGCGCTAATAAGGGATTCCTTATTGCGCTTAAGCGCAATTAGCTCTTATAGCGCAATAAGAAATTTCCTTATTGCGTTTAAGCTCAATTATTTATTAAATGTCAATTTGGCTTCCCATAAGGATTTAGTGTACAGTACCCCTTTAAGAAATTATTTGATCAATTCACCACTGTCCATAGATAGGCCTGCCACTCATTACTGTCATCTCCCATGCAGTTGGCCATTTGGGGAAGTATAGAAGTCTATCATGGTTTTGAGTAAATTTTTCTACAGTTGGTAAATATGAATATATTTTTGTTGTTCAACATTCTTCAATGTTGGGTACACATTTCCATATTTTTTTCTTAGAAATTGATTTTGTGTTTGAATTTGGGGACGAAATAAATAATTTTTAAAACCTCATGCGTTTACTAATATAAGTGAACAGAATAATTTATTTTAACACTATCAAATTGTTGTGGGAAATGGATCGACAAATTAAGCCCTTAATCTTTGTGGAATCAGTGGATACCAAAAATATCGCTCACCTGATGTTCGGGGACAATGATTGTAGCAGTGGCTGTGATGTTATTTCGCATTAGCAGACAAAAAACTCTCAATTGCGCAGCTGAATTGCGTGGCATTTTTCCGCTCTTCTCAAGTTGCCGTTTCTTAATTTGAATTTTCCTGTCATGACCAGTGATCAGTGGATACCAAAAATATCGCTCACCTGATGTTCGGGGACATTTATTGTAGCAGACTAGCAGTGTCTGTGATGTTATTTCGCATTAGCAGACAAAAAAACTCTCAATTGCGCAGCTGAATTGCGTGGCATTTTTTCGCTCTTCTCAAGTTGCCGTTTCTTCATTTGAATAATTTGAATTTTCCTGTCATGACCAGAGACAATGAGTGAGTTCTTCTCAGAGTCACTCGGATCTGAAGACACTCAAACACGTGACAGCTAAGAAGTTGATTGATTGGGTACAAACTATGGGTTATTCCATAGTGATGATTTATGGGGGTACCACATCCTCGATGAGCATCCAAGTTATAAAATGTCTTATATAATTATAACGTTTGACGTGAACAAACTTGTTTGCATAATATTATTTAGAATCTACGGATTCGATTACATACCTTACATGTATTAATAAGTTTCTTCAAATGGGGCTTGTAACGCACTCCGTTGCCCCATGCATATATATACACCCAGATTCACGATGAAAACCTGAGACGTAGAAGTTGTAACTTATTCCAATGCATGGACCCAGTTTCATTTCGTTTGGGGCATGATACCGATTAAATAATTCCTTTCCAAGATCGTATAATTTATACTATTAACACCTCTATCCAATTTGGGGCACGTTGGAACATCCCATGTGGTCCCCATAGTCCATTCAGGAAAAAACCTTCAAAATTTGGCATTCACCGAATATAACTAACCATTATGGAAAAATTCGGATCGAATTATGGATTAATGCGGCTCAGTCAGGGACGTGGCTATATGGTCTCCATTTGGGGGAGGGGTGTCCACCTTGTGAAATTCCAACGCACCCCCCCCCCCCCTTGAATCAGACCAAACATCCGTTTTGAATATTTCCATTTGCACCCTTTGCACCTGAGCAAGCTATAGGCCTAATATCATATTCATAAACCATGGTTCTGTATACCCGGTAGGCCTATCTAGTGGTCTAACTCCAGCAAATGCACACGGCTACGGACAAGAGACCAGGACACATCGGGTCGACCATGGTTGTTCGGCCCGGTGTGAGCAAATTTTTAAAACTAAACAAGAAAATCGCAAAATCCTAGCATCTAGATTGGCCACAAGCTTCCCTGGTGTTGGACATTTCAAACCTCATACTCACCCTAAAATTTGAAACTTTCCAACTGATGACCATTTTTTGACCAAAATGTAGTAAAATTAATTTTTTATGCCCGGTGTGCGAAAATTTTGAAATATGAACAAGAAAATCGCAAAATCCTAGCATCTGGACTAGTCTCAAGCCCCTAGAGTTGGAAATTTCAAATTTGATGTCCACCCCCACTTAGGTTTCAAAATTTCCAACTGATGACGAATGACGATTCCAATGACAATTTTGACCAAAGGTAGGACAATATTGTTTTCTTAAATTATCTAGCAGTTTTTGACAATTTCCAAATTATGGCCATTTCAGTCCAATTTTTTATTACCAAAAGTAGGAAAATATGCGAATATTGGTCCAAAACAATAACACCCCCCCCCCCCAATAAATTGTTTGAAAATCAAACTACAAGAACATTATCAACCTATCGTTGGTGTGAAATTTCCAACTAATGTTGTGTCAGGTATGAAATTTCTAACTGTTGAAAATTTTGACAAATTTTAATTGGGGGCGATACATGCACCCGTCCACACCCCCTGTCGCCACGTCCCTGGGATCAGTTGCTTGCAGTCATGTCCTATACATGATTTAAATACATTTCCGTTTATATATATATGTAATTGTTCATATGGAAACAATTGCAAATCGGTTAGATTTATACACAGGGTACCACATCCCCTCTAAATTTAGCACCGCGACGTCACTTCTGTGAGTGAAATGACGTTTTTATTGGATAAGATGCGTTCTCAAAAGTTGACGATTTCTCAGCCCTACTTTCTTGTTCAGACTCAGACTTAGGTTTGTTGTTTTTTATTAGCAATTTAATATAGTTCTTGGGATATATTTATATGGTTTAACCACTATTGTACATTAAGGGATTCGTGTTCAATATATAGTCAATGCTATTTGGTCCTTGTTTCAAATTACAAACTGGGGCATGTTGGAACAAGAATATTTTCAAATGCATATTAATTTTAAAGTCTTTGACATAATATATAAGAATAGACCAAAAGGAAATCGTCAATGGTCACATTTCCCTCTATGTGTGATAGAATAAAAACGTTCCAACATGCCCCGCTCTCCCCATATTAAAGGCCCACTTAATTTTCGAGTCACTGATTATTTTGTTATATACGGTTTTAATAACAATCTATGGATTCTATGCCATAACATATGACTAAAATACTGTAATTCATCACCATTTGAAACGTCTGTGTCTCAGAAGATGTCCATAGAGAAATAGAAAACAGCTGAAATCATACATAGATTACCCCTGTTTTAAATCCCAGAATGCAACAGAATTCAAACTAAAAATGTATTTTCAATTATCTTTTAGGTTTAGAGTTATCCCCCCTCCATTGAAAATAATACGATTTGAATTACAATCCAAATGATAAAAGTAACTCAACAAAAACAACATGCTCACAGTTTATTACACGGGATAAGTTGAAAATATGTTTTGGAGCTTCCTCAAACGGTAGGTCTATATAATATAGACTGGTACCCTGCTACTCGCCTATATGATCCTATATAATATAGACTGGTACCCTGCTACTCGCCTATATGATCCTATATAATATGATCCTATATAATATGATCCTATATAATATGATCCTATATAATATGATCCTATATAATATGGTCCTATATAATATGATCCTATATAATATAGACTGGTACCCTGCTACTCGCCTATATGATCCTATATAATATGATCCTATATAATATGATCCTATATAATATGATCCTATATAATATGGTCCTATATAATATGATCCTATATAATATGGTCCTATATAATATGGTCCTATATAATATGGTCCTATATAATATGATCCTATATAATATGATCCTATATAATATGATCCTATATAATATGATCCTATATAATATGGTCCTATATAATATGGTCCTATATAATATGATCCTATATAATATGATCCTATATAATATGGTCCTATATAATATGGTCCTATATAATATGATCCTATATAATATGATCCTATATAATATGATCCTATATAATATGGTCCTATATAATATGATCCTATATAATATGATCCTATATAATATGGTCCTATATAATATGGTCCTATATAATATGATCCTATATAATATGATCCTATATAATATGATCCTATATAATATGATCCTATATAATATGATCCTATATAATATGGTCCTATATAATATGATCCTATATAATATGATCCTATATAATATGGTCCTATATAATATGGTCCTATATAATATGATCCTATATAATATGATCCTATATAATATGATCCTATATAATATGATCCTATATAATATGATCCTATATAATATGATCCTATATAATATGGTCCTATATAATATGATCCTATATAATATGATCCTATATAATATGATCCTATATAATATGGTCCTATATAATATGATCCTATATAATATGATCCTATATAATATGATCCTATATAATATGATCCTATATAATATGGTCCTATATAATATGGTCCTATATAATATGATCCTATATAATATGGTCCTATATAATATGGTCCTATATAATATGGTCCTATATAATATGATCCTATATAATATGATCCTATATAATATGATCCTATATAATATGGTCCTATATAATATGATCCTATATAATATGATCCTATATAATATGATCCTATATAATATGGTACTATATAATATGGTACTATATAATATGGTCCTATATAATATGATCCTATATAATATGGTCCTATATAATATGGTCCTATATAATATGGTCCTATATAATATGGTCCTATATAATATGATCCTATATAATATGATCCTATATAATATGATCCTATATAATATGGTCCTATATAATATGATCCTATATAATATGATCCTATATAATATGGTCCTATATAATATGGTCCTATATAATATGATCCTATATAATATGGTCCTATATAATATGGTCCTATATAATATGGTCCTATATAATATGATCCTATATAATATGATCCTATATAATATGATCCTATATAATATGGTCCTATATAATATGATCCTATATAATATGATCCTATATAATATGGTCCTATATAATATGGTCCTATATAATATGATCCTATATAATATGATCCTATATAATATGATCCTATATAATATGGTCCTATATAATATGGTCCTATATAATATGGTCCTATATAATATGATCCTATATAATATGATCCTATATAATATGATCCTATATAATATGATATGGTCCTATATAATATGGTCCTATATAATATGGTCCTATATAATATGGTCCTATATAATATGATCCTATATAATATTATCCTATATAATATTATCCTATATAATATGATCCTATATAATATGGCATATATTTTATATATGTGATCATGCAGTATGATGCAGGGCTGTTCGAAAATTAAGTAGGCTTGATCGATTTGGTTATATTTGGACCAATTCTCCATTTTAAACTTGTTTAATGCATCTTTTCAAAAGCGAATATGACACATGAGATTTAATGATCTAATGAGGTATATCACCGACAGGCCGACTGCACTACCAAAATAGACGACCCCCCCCCCCCCCCCCCCCCCCGATCCATGGAATGGAACTTTCGTTTGGTCTGCATTCCTTTTGGGAAAAGGCTATTTCCGGTTTCGTTTTGCGAAATCTCACGCTGTTATTCAATGCTGTACATTATATACAGTTCATGGAGCTAATTCTTGTCCACATGACTTCGAATATTTAACAGGTACCATTTTAAATGACTGGTTATGTTAATGCTTAAAATTTTAATATCAGTTCAGAGCAGGGACGTAGCGAGATGTTTCCGTTAGGGGGGGGGGGGGGGGGTGTCAATATTAGGGGAAATTCCAACTGCACACACCCGTGAATCAGAATCAGACCCAGACCAAACAAGTTTTGCACCCCTCAGTGCTCAGGCCTAATATTATCCTATATATAGAGATTATCACTACAGTGAAGTGATCTGAGTCGCCATATCACGCCGAGTTGAGAAGGTGAGATCCCAGATCAGACGAGCTGCCGCAGGCTGCGAGTCTGATCTGGGATCTCACCTTCTCAACGAGACGTGATGTGGAGACTCAGATCACTTCACTGTAGTAATAATATGTTTATTATATGACAAATTGAACTTAATTATTACAAACAACCTCTGAAATTTTTTTTTTTTAAAAGGAGATCAGTTGATCGAATTCAAATTTAATTAACGAATCGCAACAATTTAATCAACAACAATTTTAAGATTAAATTTCTCAATTGAAAATAGTCCAAGAGCCTCGTTCTGATTCAGACACGCATGATCTGGAATCTGATCACGATACTATCATGATCCGATTTATCGGAAAACCACCACCAAACAATGGTGGTATTTAGTGAAAATAATGCCAGTCATATAATAAATTCATAAACCATGATTCTATATCGGTTCTACTATAAAGCGTTCTTAATCACGTGATTGGATTACGGGACGCGCCGCCATGTTGGAGGTACAGACATCCATAAGCAAGCACTGAGTTAATAGGATTAATTAAGTAAGCTACTTTTAAAATCTCTCGTTATGGCTTCGACGGAATTAGTTGCAATATTTGCCAACGCTTATTAATAATCCGACATACGAACAACAGCTCTAAAAGAATACATCGAAATGTTAGATAAACTTACTATAGGGGTGCGATATTTATTAAAAGGAATGGAGTGCACTAGACTCGGAACTGTCGCCAAACGTTACAGATCCATACATACACCATATATTACATTCGTGTTAATCACAGTTGTGTTTTGAAATAAAATTATTACAGGCTTACCTAATTAGTTTTCAATGAATGATAATGTAGTCCATGTATTATCGAAACAAATGAGCTCCCCGGTGTTGCATTTAGGCATATGTGCGTTTAAAATGCTGTATATATGCATGTAACACGACAATATAGCTTCTTTCCGATGTTTTCAAGCAAGATGGATATGTGTGTGTAGAAGCATCTTGTAAAAGTGACAATCGTTTGATAACAAAAACGAAATAGAGCAACAAAACAAGAGCGATTTTGTTGCCATTTCCGATAACCAACAAAGATTGATGCTTACGTGTGAATCAAATTTAGTGCGTAACAAATGCCATTATATAACTTCAATATAGATTAGACTATCTAATATTGGAACAGTGCTGATTTATAGCTCCCACCTTGATGAAATAACTTGAAGCCGACCGGAGGTGTACATGTCGTAATTAATCTATAATCTCTCATTTGTCAAACAGTACACCCTCAGGCATCAAATTTAAAGTTGGCAAAAATAAATATAACGATATACATAACGTTCCCCGTAACTTGGCTGAGTCACATTAAGGTGTCAACAACTTTGCGACCGGATGCAAAGGATTATCAAATAGTGTTTTTTTTTTAATTCCACATCTTATTCGACCATCATTAAGTACATGAAAGAAAAACGCCGATGATGGAGTCATTTACTTGTCATGTGGCAACAATAGCACAAAGTGAACTCGTTCGACGAAGATTGCATGTACACAGCGCGAATCACATGCAATGTGTTAAATTTCTTGTCATTCTCTTGGAAAACTTGTTGATTCCCATTTACATGTGTGTATTGTCGCAGCCATGTGGATTAAGTTAAACGTTCACAGAAGATCATACACTACACAGGTTAGCATGGAATCTTTCCTTTCTATGCGACATGTATAGATGTAGGCCCTACTTATACGGACCTACTTGTATAATTCTCTAAATATGCATGTTTAAAGTTTGAATAGCAGAAATTTGAAGTCAATATCACCACGGTGTTATAGCAGATTCATATACATATATAACGAACGAACACTTCACATAAAAAGTACTCGCGGCGCAATTAATATTCATAACACATCATCGATCGGGACTATACTATTTCAAATTTTTAGTTTGTAATTTTATATGTGCGCACAACCATTAACAAAACAATTGAGAGGCATGATACACGAAAGAGAGACACTTGATTATAATGAACTCCGCACACACGTGTGTTTGTTTATATTCGTTGTTACCTCCAACATGGCGCCCGCATGTGCATGCTGGGATTAGTGACGTCACACGGAACCGCTCTATACGCAGCAAGTCCCTGGATATGCAGCAAGTCCCAGGTAAACGCAGCAAGTCCCTGGTATATGCAGCAAGTCCCTCTCGCCGAGGGTGGATTACGGCGGATTAGCCATGCGTGTTTACACAACAATATGTTTAATCAGTGGAGGTACTGATTACAAAGGGCTTTAAGGCCTAAAAAAAAAGACGTTTGTTTCCGCTAACCCGACCGACCCTATTTTAAACACCCGACCCTAATAGTCGGTCTCACAACTGGCCTCTTTAGGGAATATCCAACCACTTTCTGTTTGATACTGATTCTGGAGTACTTTTCTATGAGGAAGTCAGTGGTGCCGACCGATTTTTGATAAAAGGGGCCCAAATTCCATTTTTAAGGGCCTGAACCCCAATTTTGGGGTTCAGCCCTTTTTTCTCAAAATTGAGCCCCCAATTAGAATTTTAATGACCTATATGCATTCATGTCACATAGAGGTATCATTTCTGATATTTTCTATAGCATTATAAGATGGGATTGACCTTCAAGGAGCTCTTGACCCTGAAAATCCAAAATGGCCGACTTCTTGCAAATAATATCAAGTTTGTTCCAGAAATAGGGCCATGGAAAATTCCATTTCTACTCTTGAGACGATATTGTTTGAAAAAGTTGTATGCTTCCAGTCCAATTGTTATCGTGAAAATTTCCTCTGGAACTTGCAATTGAATGGTGCATGGTACCAGAAGTTAAATGGAAGAGTGACGGCGTCTCAAGATCTTTATTGAAGGGATTAATGTACTCGGTTTTCAAAACAGTAACTAAATCTGACAAGTTTCTCCGATTTCAGAATTTGAGATGGTCACAGCGGTTTATATTTGGAACTCTGATTATCTACATTGGCTAATTTCAAAAGTGCCTATGTATTCTTAGCATGTTCTGGGCGATTTAATGTCAACTTCAAAATACTATCTGAAGCAAACTGTTTGATTCCACCGGCTGTTTTGGCTTTCCTGTTCAAAGTTTGTTCACCTCCCTTAAAGGAACTTTATCTTGAGCTTGTACCGACATCCCTTTTCACGCAGAAGTTTCTTCAAACCAGAATACAAGCTTGCAATGTGCTTCAGCAACGTAATGCGACCCATAATGCGACTTGCATAATTTGTCTTCTGAATTGCAAAATATAATGGAACAAAATATTTCCAGCAAAATAGGCGCAAATCAAATATATTTTCTTGTACTATGCGCTAAGTGTTGGGCATCAATTAAGTCTAAATATAGAGTGAGCCAGAACTGTACAGTTTCACTGAACTTCACCTGCCAAATGTCTTGTTTGAACAATGAAATCAACATATTGTACTGATGCCGGGTCATATATGAAATCCGAATCCCTGACTGACTGAACTAAGACTTCTTGTTTTTGCGTATCATGCTCCAACAAGAATATTTCAAACAGTAGCCTTTCTAGTGTTTCCGACAATGCACTATGAGCAGTTCAACACCAGTTGTAATGCTTTCCAGACAAAACACCATTCACGCTCCATGAAGAGCAAATACCTGCTTGAAACACAATGTCCTCAAAACCAGAATCTTTCACAATAACCCCGATTAAACCAAAATTCATCTTAATGAAATGGAAATCTCCCAAATGGATAACAACAGTATTGAAGCATTGTTTAAATTCAAACCAACTTGTATGCATTAATTGCTGCACCGACATCCGACAAACCAACTGAACTGGAAATCTCCCAAATGGATAACAACAGTATTGAAGCATTGTTTAAATTCAAACCAACTTGTATGCATCAATTGCTGCACCGACATCCAGGGTCACATTAACCTATGGCATGTTAATTTCTACGGCGAGTTTATGAATATATACCATATAGTGTTCGATTGTTCTGAAATTGGTGACCTTAGAACCGATGGGTGGCAGTTATGTTAAAACTGTTTTCATAGGACCTTCTGATGAAGCATGTTGTCGTTCTAAATTATGGCACCCTGCATATCTTATCATGGTCTGATTGCTAGCATTTATTTGCCTAACATTGACACAGAGAACATACGCATTGGCATATGTTTCATTGGAAAATAACTCATTGATTAAATCAACTCCAACAATGGAAGGTGAACGTTTTTGAGCCACAATTATGTCCAATTGCTCGCTTGTTTCATGTTCAGCTTTTTTTTTTTTTCGTTCTGTCAAACCTAACTGTTTCTTGTAAATTTAAGGGAACAGGGGACTCCTCTTAGAAGGCTACAAGGTGGGTCTAATTAAGAGCCCCATTTCAGTTTGTGTCTCCAAGTTCATGTCAGAGTTGCCAACTCAAAAGTATGTCAGAACAGTTTGTGTTTAATCTGATGGTTTTAATTGCAATGTCCCACTAGATATTGCAAGTAGCTGTGCCTTTTCAGCCTGTGCGGTCTCGATCTTGCATACTATATTGTGATCAATGCAATGACCTAAATGATTTGCTACCTGTATAGGTTTCTTTTGGCCAGTAATATTATGCAGACCGAGACCCAAGAGAACATGTTTTGTGGTAATGACTTTCCCGCGTATAATTAGGAAGGATGGCGAAGTAAACATTTGTTTTAATTTAATTTTATTCAATATTTTTGAAATTAGTCATGTCGATTACAGATGCTTTAGGCTATAAATGCTATTGAGATTGTAAAATTACGATGCATTATACAGCAATACGGTAGGAATTTGGTTTGATTTTTTTCAAAATAATTAGGCATAGATATTCATAAAGTGTGTACGATGTGGTCTAATAGCCTGGTCTAATAGCTGCTATGGCATATATATCAACATAATCTCACCTCCTTCCAAATTATGTCAACAAAAGTTAGAAGTTTGAATGAGCCATGTCCGTTTAAACTATTGTAATATATTCTATATATATAACCGTTACATCGTATCAAACGGTCTTGCAACATACTGAAATTGAAAAGTTGGAGGCTGCAACTGCATGCTGGTCCAATTCTTATATAATCATCATATTGTTTTATATGTGCTTCTTTAACCCTTTACCCAACAGAAGGGCCCTGTGCCAATGCATTCTCTTAATATATGCGAGTCGACCATAGGTCGCCTCGCATATATAAGAGAATGCATTGGCTTAACACATTAAAAATTATAAAATTGTTAAAGAATGTAAGAAAAAATGGTAAAAAGTGTTAAAAAAATATTTTGTTTAGGCCAATGCATTCTCTTATATATGCGAGGCGACCTATGGTCGACTCGCATATATAAGAGAATGCATTGGTACAGGGCATAACTGTAACTATCACAATGTGGTCAAGGAGCCGGTTCCAATGATATCCATATTTGTATGGTTCTATTGAGACAGACCGAAGATATTTTAGGCTGTTGAAGATTTATTTGGCCGGTTTTGGCCGGTTTGTTGGGTAAAGGGTTAATCGCGTAAGCCTGGTGTTGATTCAACCTATTTCCAAATAACTACATGTGCCTTAATAGTGAGAATGACCATGTTTCAATCAGCTATATTGATATTTAAGAACAGTTTGAAAACAGTCTCAGGCATGTTAAAATTTAATATATGATGAAACGTGAAGAGCGTTTCGTAAGCGCTATTTTGAGTTGCACAAATAAACTAATGGCACAAAACAATTGTTTCTATTGACATGCCACATTGGTCCTCCCAGAAGATAATTCGGCCATATATTATTATTATAAATAGGTCATCAGATATAAAAATGATACGTATGTTGGCCATTGTGGTCGATAGGGTGCTTTCAAAGAAAGTGTGTTTAGTATTTCCCTCTATATCTTTATAGGACCATGCACTGTTGGATATGGCAATAACATCATATAACACCCATAAATGGAGATGTTGGGTGGGACATGGATGTAAACGGTTGTCTCAAGGAAGCAATGCCGGTCGTCTTGCTGCATGCAGATGATGGTGACAAATTTATTTTATTTTTGAAAGCAGGATATATGTATCAGAGAATTAAATGGAGGCACGGACTCAGTATGAGTGTTAATGATTGCTTCAAATGCACTTGCTTCAGAGAGCGTGAACAATTCTCATGTCTTATCGAAATGGCCATGTATCGATCAGAATGGCACATTGGGATGTCCCTTAACTCAGATCAAGCTTGAAAATCGGTCCTGATGTTCGCCTATGTCAGGGTTCAAACCCGTGCCAACCTCATCTGGCCCAGATTGCGATGATATAGGAATCGTTCAAGATACATGTACATGTTGGAGATTTCCGTGTGCTGCATGGTGATACAGTGTCATTCTGTTTCTCCCCAAAGTGGTGTATATCACATTTAAATAGTGACATTACGTATGTGACATGAGATGTGAATCCACAGTCCATACATGTGAAATTCGGAGTATTGGACCTTAATAATACAGAGTATTGGAAATTCAGGCAATTGAACCCAACAAGATTAGGCCCGAAAAATCTTAGTATAGGACACTCTGGGATATTAAATTTCAAATTCAAATTTCCAGACAGTATGTTTAATGCGAGTCCAACGAATTCCACAGAGAACTATATATATATGCGGGCTGATTTATTAGAGAAAAGTTAAGCACCATTTTGATCAATGTTATATAAGTACAGATCGATCCACTACATAATAAATAGCGTTATGTTTTTGCTTTGATTTTTAACATTGTTGGCAGCTATTTGCATTCTGGATCATATATACGCAAGCCTATAATATTCCACTTGACATATCTCAATCGATATCAGTAGCTACATTTGATTTGTAATGTATAATTATATAAACACGATTACACATTGATAATTAGCCATTTTTTTTGGCATTTATAACCTTTTCAAAATTTGTTTTGTGACTTCTCATCTAACTGGGAATTCACAGAGAATTGCAATCATTTTAGTCTTGTTAGTTTCGTTTCCCATATAGAGCAGAGTAGTTTACATGACCACGAATCTTGATCACTCCACAATTCTCTACTCCATAGCTATGCCCGTGATGTAGCTATTGAGTCAATATTCATGGCATGATCAAGACCACGAACAGACCTTTGTCGGAAAAGTGTCGGCTGTCGACTATTTGCTGATGGACGTACGGACCGATGTCTGGTGGCTAACTGGGATATCTCTATTTTGCTGAGGCCCAGTCGGAAAGGTGATTATGCATGGGAACATCTTTCAGTGCTGAATTTCTGTTCTATATTTTTCCGCTTTGTCGGCGATTGAGGCGAAATTGATCGGGAATTTTTTAATACTGACTATTTGCCGACATCCTATAGCAAACGGCCACACCGACAGAAATTAGGAAAGTGTCGGCTATCGACTATTTGATGATGGATGTACGGACCGATGTCTGGTGGCTAACTGGGACATCTCTATTTTGCTGAGGCCCAGTCGAAATGGTGATTATATATGATGCATGGGAACATCTTTCAGTGCTGAATTTCCGTTCTATATTTTTCCGCTTCGTCGGCGATTGAGGCGAAATTGATCGAGAATTTTTTAATACTGACTATTTGCCGACATCCTATAGCAAACGGCCACACCGACAGAAATTAGGCTGATTGATGTCGGCAAGTATGCCTTCATTAGGATTGTGGTCGACATGGCGGCGGCTGCCAACATTTGCCAACGTCGGCTGCCGCATCGGGCCAGCATCATAGCCGACGGTCACACAGGTGGTCGGGTTGACGTCGGCAAATGACATCGAACTGATGGTGGTCGCATGGCGTCGACTGCCAACCATATGCCGACGTTGGCTGCCGACTTCATAGCCAACGTCACTGCTGACGTCAGGCCAATGTTGGGCCGACGTCGGGTGGCTATCTGGGATGCTTTGTTATGTAAACAAAAGCTAGGTTCTGTAACATTTTTTAGCTCAACTTTACTTTGTAAAGTTTTAGCTATTGCCATGGTTTGGTATCCGTCGGCCGTGTGTGCGTGTGTGTGTGTGCGTGATACATCAACAATTTCCTTTAGCACGGGCTACAGGTCGGATCATTATGAAATTTGTCATTGGGCATTGACATGTACATGTAGATGGGAACGAGTCATTTTGGGGTCATTCGGAAAAAAAACATGGCGCCAGCAGCCATCTTGGATTTTAATCTTTGCATGAGTAAATCCTTAAGCACAGGCTACAGGTCGCGCCTTTGGTCGGATCATCATGAAATTTGTCATGGCTGTTGACTTTGACATGTAGATGGGAATGAGTCATTTTGGGGACATTCGGCCGAAAAACATGGCTGCCAGCAGCCATCCTGGATTTTACTCTTTGCATGACTAAATCCTTTGGCACGGGCTACAGGTCGTACCTTTAACTGGATCATCATGAAATTTGTCACGGATGTTGACAATGACATGTAGATTGGAATGAGTCATTTTGGGGTCATTCGGCCAAAAAACATGGCCGACATCAGCCATCTTGGATTTTACTCTTTGCATGACTAAATCACCAAACTTCATATTAATCTTGATATTGATCTACTAGATGGAAGCTATCATGTTTTTATACCCCCACTTTCGAAGACAATGGGGGGTATACTGGATTGACTGCGCCTGTCCGTCCGTCACGCTTTCTCCCTCCGTCAGTCCGTCCGTCCGTCTCATAACTCGAACAACTACGAACCGATATAAATAATTTTTTGTATGCAATCTCCTTAGGACTGCCTCTCCGCATGATGCTAATTGCGGTTCAGTCAGACTTTTTTTTTTAAGTTACACCTCATTTTCGACTTATTTTGACTTAGAAAATTCTATCCGACTTAATAACTTTAACAAATATGAACCGATTTCAATAATGTTTGGTATGCATGCTTCTCACAATACCCTCTCTACATGATGCGGCTAGGGATTGGCTCAGACTGTTTTTCGTAATATTACACTTCATTTTCGACTTATTTTGACTCAGACTTAATAACTTTAACAAATATGAACCAATTTGAATAATATTTTCTGTACAAGCTTCTTGTGACACCATATCGATATTATTAGTCCGAATTTTTCTTTAAAGTTAAAAAAAAAATTGTTGGGTTTACGGATAATGCGGGTTGAATTTGCCACGGTGGGGGTATGCTAGCACGCGATCAGCAACCAACCATCTTGGATTTTACTTTCCATATCTCTTCATGTTGATAATCTAGCATTACTTAGACCTTTCAACTTTCCGCATTCCTAATCGCTCCATTGACTGTAACACATGAAATTATCCCTTTCCAAGTTGAGCTACAGTGTCATTGACACTTTCGTTTTACATAACAAAGCAAACACAACCAGGGAACATTTTTAAGTTCCCTGACAGCACAAATACAACCTAATTGAAGTGTGGTATAATTTCCAGTTTAACATCACTTGCGATGTGTCCGTTTTACATGGAATTGTGTATCAGTTTACATGGAAAAGAAAATGGGAAGCATACTAATTTTGCAAAATCAATAAAATGAAAATGGTCGGGGCTCCGGAATAGGGGCGGGTGGGTCACCAGAAACACAGGTCTTTTTTTGGCCTAACTAAGATACATGTATTAAAGTGTTGTTCTTTTATATGTTACATAGCCAATCTTAGACATTTAGCAGACCTTTCAGTGGCTTGCACCCATCCCTCTCACAACTGGGTGTATTATCAGTATATAAGCCAAAAGCTTCAAATGAGATCTAAAATATTTAGAGCTAACTGATTACTGATTTATGCAATGAAAGCCCTCTATATTGTCTGGGAAAGGTCTATTTGCACATGTCTACCATGGGTCAGGGACATACAGAAGAGGTCCTGGTGAATTGGAGTGTCCTGGCAAGATTTCAAACTGCACCCCACCCTTTGATTTGGATGCGGGCCATCTCAAGCCATTTTAATTATTGGCAGATAACATCAATGATAAAAACAATGAAGAACATAAACACATGAACAAAATATGTGCCGACGCTCCTTAACGAATTCTTCACATTTAGTTGGTGTACGCTATCATCATCTTAACATAAGAAATCATATCCACAAATTTAATTCCCGGGCCAACTTCCCGGGCCAGGGATCCATCATGACTTATCTAACATACATTTGTGTCTCCGATGCTTTAAGGCACTTTGGCCCCTCGTGCTATCCTTTCATCGTCGCACTCATGCTATAAACTGATAGTCAGTAACTCACAAGGGCAGTTCTGTGTTTAATACACGCCCACATTCCGAGAAATAATGAGAGAGCGAACAAAGGGACTGGGTTTTTTATCATGAATAACAATGATCATGGTTTAGTCCTGGACTTGTCACTGGACTGAATTAGTACTCACTTTTTAGCATCAAGCTGAAGTTCCTGCACAGCCATGACTTGTGTGAGAGTGGTGTTGTCTCCACACATACAACCAATTATCTGTATTTTTTAAGTTCAACAGTATTTTTTTTTAGAATTATCAGTGTGTATTCAATTTCATCATAGCCCGCAAAAGAAGTTTGGCAGGGGATACAGCATTGGGTTCTGTCAATCTGTCCATCCATCCGTAACAACTTTGGAGCTCTTTATTGCAGTCATCATATGTTTAACTTGATCTTTGGTATGCTCATGAACTACCATCGGGGAAGTGATACCAACATGGAACAGGTTTCGTCCAATCATTTGTTCCCGAGTTCTATTGCCCTCAGAGTGAAAATACATCTATGCCAAATTTGCACCTCTGTATATATCAGTCATCGTAGATCATGTTTGGATGGTCTTTAGTACGCCCATGAGGCAGCATGAAGGATCATTATCCATATGCATCAGTTTTGTCAGTTCATGTCCTCTGGAGTTATGGCCATTAATATAGTGCAAAATATGTCCATACCTGTATCTCGTCATCCTAGATCTTTGATTTATTCAATAACCACAATAAGACAAAGGATATCCAACTGCTACTGGTTTTATTCAGTAATCACAAGTTAGACTAAGATATCTTTCGCACTAAGTCATCTCAGACTTATTTAATTTATGATTAATGTATGCTTAAATTATTGAGCAGGAAGGAAACGCATGCTTAAAAACAGCAACTCAATAATAATGACTGCAAAAGTAACTTCTTAAAGAAGAGAGAAGTTTTAAAAATATCTTACCATACTTAGCTCATTATAGTTGACGATATGGTGGGAGTAATAACAAATTTTCTTTGTAAAAAAAAAAAAAAAAATGTCATAATTGAACTGATTTCGTTTGAGCATGTTTTATGTTAAAGGTACTCAACCCGTAAAGAGGGTCCCCATCTCAACAGATTCCAACAACAACAATCCGATCAGAGTGTCCTATATTACTATTTCTTTGGCTTTGGGGGTAAAAAATATTTGATTCGAGTCGAGGAACCCATCAAACAAAGCTCAGAGTTATTAGATATTGATTTTTCAAATTTGTTATGTTCTCGAGATGAGTACTAATAACTGCCGTAATCTGCTCTGGATGTGTACTCCAAATCTATTCAAACAGACAAGGATGAATAACTCTAAAATCAAGTGGTAATTTTAACGCAATTTTGACTGAGTTCTGGGCCAGATAGTATTCCCGATAATGAAAAATAATAGATTTCTAAAATCGATATCTAACAAATCTGAGCTTTGATGGGTGACTTCCTCGACTCGAATCAAATATTTTTGACCCCCGAAGCCATTGAAATAGTAATTGAGAGGAGTTTTATCGGGTTGAGTACCTTTAACCTCAGAGATAGGCATCTTGAGATATGAGCCAACCAATTTGGACATCAACATTGAGTTACTGGTATGCAAACAGTATCAAACCTGGCTTGCCCCTTGATATGTATTGTCAAAGTATTTGCTACTTGCCAAATGCTTATCTGTTGTTTTTATACGCCCTTTTTGAAAAAAAGTTGTATTATGTAATCAGTCCGTCCGTACGAACGTTTCAACTCATAACTTTGGTTTCGCTAACTCAATTCAGTTGATCTTTGGTATGCTAATAGACCAGCTGGGGGGACAAGATTTTCCCATAACTGCAGTTTCGTCCGCCCATTTTTCCAGAGTTACGCCCCTTTTTGGACTTAGAAAATCGTCTGTACGAACGTTTCAACTCATAACTTTGGTTTCGCTAATTCAATTCAGTTGATCTTTGGTATGCCAATAGACCAGCCAGGGGACAAGATTTCCCCATAGCCGTGGTTTTGTCCGCCCATTTTTTCCAGAGTTACGCCCCTATTTGGACTTAGAAAATTCAGGTTTTCTGCTACTTTTTTTGGTTTCCAGATGATAACTTGAGTTTGGATTGTTTATTTGCAAAACCCGTTTTTTTGTGTATTACCAATATCGCAGTACAGGTCAAGGTAAAATTTCGGTTCAATCGGATAATTTTTGTGAGAGTTATGACCCTTTTTCAACTTAAAAAATTCAGTTTTATTTTTAGAAAATTTAGTTTTCCTTCTATTTTTGTGGCACCAGACCAAATTTGAAGCTAATATAGAACTAAATACTCATGAATAACATAACTTTACAAAGTGCCATTTAATAAGTATTTGCACAAAAATAAGAAAAATCCTCTCTCATTGTACAGTCGGGGGCATTACCTCCACCCAGCGGTGCACTTGTTTTTATTTGCGATGGTCTGAAAACTTTAATTGTATGTGGAATCGCTTGGCAGGATGTTATTGCTCACATTGCATTGTTATACCCCCACTTTCGAAGAAAATGGGGGGTATACTGGATTGACTGCGTCAGTCCGTCCGTCACGCTTTCTCCCTCCGTGTGTCCGTCCGTGTGTCCGTCCGTCCGACCTCATAACTTGAACAACTATGAACCGATTTAAATAATTTTTTGTATGCAATCTCCTTAGGACGTTCTCTCCGCATGATGCTAATTGCGGTTCGGTCCGACTTTTTTTTCTTCAAGTTACATGTACGCCTCTTTTTCGACTTATTTTGACTCAGAAAATTCTGTCCGACTTAATAACTTTAACAAATATGAACCGATTTCAATAATTTTTGGTATACATGCTTCTCACAATACCCTCTCTACATGCTAGGGATTAGCTCAGACTGTTTTTCGTAATATTACACTTCATTTTCGACCTATTTTGACTTAGAAAATTCTGTCTGACTTAATAACTTTAACAAATATGAACCGATTTTAATAATTTTTTCTGTACAAGCTTCTTGTGACACCATATCGATATTATTAGTCCAAATTTTTCTTTAAAGTTAAAAATCTTTTTTGTTGAGTTTACGGATAATGCGGGTTGAATTTGCCACGGTGGGGGTATGCTAGCATTCGAGTGCACACCTCTTGTTATTGTTTTCTTTTGTCAATAAAATGTAATATACGTTCAATTTATCTAAAAAAAAAAAGTTCCCAAACAAGTGGCTAGCGTAAATTCAAAGTGGCTAAAATAAATTGGCATTTGGCTAAAATAATGGCTAAAAGAATTTCTGGGCCAGCGTGAACACTGGTGACAAGCTCCACAAGTCTAATTTTGGGAAAAATGCACCATCTATAATATTCCTCATCGATTCTCAAAATCGTTCATCTCAGTCATAATAAATTTCAATGTTTCTTATTGGCCATGAAATTTCCTTTCTTTTGATGTATAATTCAATAGTATTAAATCTAGGGAAGTCAAGATATCGTACCAAAACCTTGCAAGATCTACTGAAATTTGGGAGGGAAGCCAGTCGTTAGTTTCCCAGTCTGACTAATATCCTCAATAATTCTAAAAAAAATTCAAATCAGCCAAAATATGCACCAGTGTATGTTTTTGGGCATAAAATTTCCTTTCGTTTGATATATAACTTGATAGAATCGATCAAAGAAAAGTCAACATATCATACAGAGAATTTGCAAGTTTCGGCAATTGTGATCATAATAATCAAATTGGTATCCGTGTATAATCACTACTAAAAGGACAGGGTAACTGAAGACCGCTTTTTGTCGGTAGGTTTTGCTAATTTTTTATATGATATCTTGGACTTCCCTATGTTTGATACTATTGAATTATACATCAAACGACAGGAAATTTCATGGCCAATAAGACACATATTGTGACTAAGATGAATAATTTTAAAAATATATGAGGAATATGATAGATGGTGTGTTTTTCCCAAAATCGCACTTGTAAACCTTGTCACTGGTGTAGTTTATATTGGTATATTTACACACTAAGTGTTGTCATCACTAAATCCAGCATTCTGATTGGTCGGCGCCCACGTGGCTAGTTGCAGTTATTTCTCGGTGAATGCGCAACGACTCATATAACACCAAGCTAATAACACCATCGATACGTCATTAGGTTTGGAAAGACGAACGCGTAATGCTTTGGGCGCATTTTGACTCGCGCAGGATTGACTTAATACATCATCGGGTTTCAACATGAAGAGAAATTGTTCCTATTAACTTTTGCCAAGGGTGCTATTGGGTATTTTGGGCTGATCTTTTCACGATACACTTTTCGATTTAAATATATTTACAAAAGTGGCTTTTTCGCTAAATGTATATAAATATAAGGATTAACTGTCATGTGGACTATTTTTATGGAGATGTAACGGTGAGGTAAGTGGACATAACTTGTATGTAAAACCCGAATTACACAAGTTACATCTCCATAAAAACAGTCCACATGACAGTTAATCCTTATATATCTGATATTATCCCCCAGGAGCCTGTGTGGTTTCATCGCTTTGATTAGGGCACTAGTTTCTTGCACAATCAATTCATGTCAGATATTTGAAGGCTATTTTTGGACAAGTGTCTGTTAACCCTTTACCCAACAGAAGGGCCCTGTGCCAATGCATTCTCTTATATATGCGAGTCGACCATAGGTCGCCTCGCATATATAAGAGAATGCATTGGCTTAACACATTAAAAATTATAAAATTGTTAAAGAATGTAAGAAAAAATATTTTTTTTAGGCCAATGCATTCTCTTATATATGCGAGGCGACCTATGGTCGACTCGCATATATAAGAGAATGCATTGGCACAGGGCTAACTGGAACTATCACAATGTGGTCAAGGAGCCGGTTCCAATGATATCCATATTTGTGTGGTTCTATTGAGACAGACTGAAGATATTTTAGGCTGTAGAAGCTTTATTTGGCCGGTTTTGGTCGGTTTGTTGGGTAAAGGGTTAAGGACTTATATTCACTCTCATGAATGTAGCATAAGCTTTTTATAGTTATTCTTATCACATTTTAGCCGTCTACAACAAATTTCCAGGAATATTTGCCAAGGTGTGAAGTTCACACTGTGAACGTACTCTTAAAGGTACTCCCAGTGGGTAAAAGTGTAAAAGATATAAAAGTCTGCACAAACATCTAAGAAAGAAAAACATAATGAAATAGATAAACATTGTCCTTATATTCACTATTTTTAGTTTTCCAATAAAATGTATTTTGCATGTTGAAATCATTGTTATGTAAACAAAACTGTTTCAGTAATTTGTCAACAAACATCACTAAATGTGTAGTAATATTTTAGTCTGAATATGATTTTCAGAATAGTTTTCCAATGCTTATTAGACAAATTGAACTTTTATCTGTAATTCCACTGTAACAGTAATGTTTACGTAACAATAGTTTTGAGACGGATAATATGAAGTAGGGTGACTTCATGCCATTATCCTGATTTCTTTAGCATCAATGTCTCAATTTTTTTTATAGCTCCACAGTCACCTCACCGATAACCACAGGTGTAGTGTTTGGTCGTCCTGGCGTTCCGAAATGTGGAGATCTATTAAAGTACCGGTAATGTGAAACACTCCGGTGATCAAATACAAATGGAGAATAATCTTGTTCAAAGCAGTATTTATTTTACAAATATTAGATTCAAATTGACAACACACATCGTCATTCTTATATATTAATTAAATGAAGTGACTCACGATGGCGAAATCATTTTCGCTAGTTTATCGCCGGTAGATGCGTCCCGATTTGAGTAGTAAATATTTACAATTGAGCGTAGTTCTGCCGATGTTTTCTATGGTGTGGTACGGTCAATTTGCTTCAAATTTTCGGAGATGTTAGTAGAATGTTACATTCCTCCAGTTATCATAGTGCCCGAATACTAACTTATCCTGAACAAGTACATAATATGTCTTTAATAATGAAAATAAGAACAAAATCGATCTATTTTTTTTGGTACTTGTTGGTGACAGTTGTTTTACAGACTTTTATATTAATATTTTGCATGAACCCACAGGGAGCCTCACTCAGATAGAAGCATGCACTATGGAGTGTAGTCTGCTCCAGTCTATATGGGGCTCTCTTTGGGTTATTTCATATGAACCCACAGGGAGCCTCACTCAGATAGAAGCATGCCCTATGGAGTGTAGTCTGCTACAGTCTATATGGGGCTCTCTTTGGGTTATTTCACATGAACCCACGGGGAGCCTCACACAGATAGAAGCATGCACTATGGAGTGTAGTCTGCTCCAGTCTATATGGGGCTCTCTTTGGGTTATTTCGCATGAACCCACAGGGAGCCTCACACAGATAGAAGCATGCACTATGGAGTGTAGTCAGCTCCAGTCCGACTATATGGGGCTCTCTTTGGGTTATTTCGCATGAACCCACGGGGAGCCTCACACAGATAGAAGCATGCACTATGGAGTGTAGTCTGCTCCAGTCTATATGGGGCTCTCTTTGGGTTATTTCGCATGAACCCACGGGGAGCCTCACACAGATAGAAGCATGCACTATGGAGTGTAGTCTGCTCCAGTCTATATGGGGCTCTCTTTGGGTTATTTCGTATGAACCCACGGGGAGCCTCACACAGATAGAAGCATGCACTATGGAGTGTAGTCTGCTCCAGTCTATATGGGGCTCTCTTTGGGTTATTTCACATGAACCCACGGGGAGCCTCACACAGATAGAAGCATGCACTATGGAGTGTAGTCTGCTCCAGTCTATATGGGGCTCTCTTTGGGTTATTTCGCATGAACCCATGTGGAGCCTCACACCGATAGAAGCATGCACCATGGAGTGTAATACGTCTGCTCAAGTCTATATGGGGCTCTCTTTGGGTTATTTTGCATGAACCCACGGGGAGCCTCACACAGATAGAAGCATGCACTATGGAGTTTAGTCTGCTCCAGTGTATATGGGGCTCTCTTTGGGTTATTTTGCATGAACCCACATCGAAGACCATGAGTCCATTGAATAATTTCTCCACATTTTCCCTCATTGTCTCGTGTGATTTATAATTTCATATTTTTTTTGTCTTCCTATAGCCGTATCAGTCATTTCTATTTTTATATCTCATTTTGTACATGTTATCAATTTACGTGTATACTAAGAAATAATATGACCAATGAACTATTTTGTAAAATATATGTTGATTAAATTGTTAACTGAATCTTTAGTTTTTATGTCCTTGGCTGATAAACAGATTTATGTTTTAACTCTTTTCACAAACAGATTATTTATAGATTAATCGGATTTCAAAGACTTTAAAGAAGCATGTTCGCCTTGTTTGAATAATTTTCGGTGAATGGGTTTCCATTTTAAGGATGCCACCGTAGCCGAGGTGGTTTGGCCATGGATAAGATCATCGCAGCCTGGTCAAGATGAGGTTGGCACAGGTTCGAACCCCAACATGCGTGACAATCGGGAAAATCGTGACTGATTTTCAAACTTGATCTGAATTGATGGACTTCCCATTTCAATACAAATTTGTTCGTGCTCACCGAAGCAAGCACATTTGAAGCAATAAATATCTGTGCCAAGTTTAAAAACAATTGACCCAAAAATGTAGGAATAAAGTCGAAAAAGGGAGATAACTCTACCAAAAAATGTCAGACAGATGTCATAATCGCAGGTGCTCAGGTTCCCATGGTACTAAATATCTGTGACAAGTTTTTAAAAAATTGACCTAAAAATGTAGGAATAAAAGCTCGGACAAAATTATACATGGTGCGAAAATATTTCTAAGTCGAAAAAGGGGGATAACTCCACCAAAAAAAGTCTGACATACGTCATAATCACAGGTGCACAGGTTCCCATGGTGGTTAATGTCTGTGCCAAGTTTCACGGAAAATAATCATAAAACGACTGAGAAAGACTCAGGACAAAATTGTGTCCACAGACGGACGGACAGACGGGGCGACAGACGGACGGACAAGCTGATACCAGTATACAACGGTCATTGTATAACGGGAAATAGTTCCAGGTATGCCCAAATGCAAACGCGACCTTGACTTCTGGTTTGTTATCAGTTTACTTTCCGTTCGCTATGGATGTAGAATGAAGAGAATCGGTGTCTGACTGATATTGATATAGTTTTAAAAGTTATTTCATTAAATTTACGCAAATAAATATGTCAAAGAGTCTTATTTCTATGGGACTATTTCTTCTCAGGGACAAACAACATATAGTTACATGTAAGTGAAAATGTCATCACAGGCCTTATAGAAGATGGTGTTACTTTCACATCCCATTTATTGATTTAAGTATGTTTTATGGAGGTTTTGGATCAAGTAATAAATAGAATCTACAACTCGTCCCCAGTTTATAGCGAAATTTACAAAATGAGTCCAGTAAATTAGGTCGGGACCGATCCTTTGGCGATGTCCAGATACTGCGTCATTTAAAATGAATTTTCGAGTTCGAAAATGATTCTAGATTTTGAATAAAGTTGTGTTCTGTATTTATCACACACCCCGATGTTAATCCATGTCTGTCTACCATTGACACTGTAACTACCTTTTTAGTGGTTCAGTTTGATGAAAACCAGTAATTATCTGTGCATCAACGGAGCAGATCGTTGACACTATGAATGTCATCACACTCAGCAACAACGTCAATTAGAAGTAGTTCCGGCTTGTATTCCACTTGTGGTTTTCAACAATATGTATTCAATGGCTGGGATTACGTTTAAATTATATATGTGCCCAGCGTCATTGATGATCATTCGGTGTGGAATAATAGGTAACGGGACCACCGTAATATAATAGTTAGTAGCCAGTTGTTGATTAACTACCATGTTTACTGGTCTAGCGAACGGGTTGAGTTCGGATTTGGAATCCGCCCGACCAATTTTTAACATGAGTTATGACACCTTGTTGGTTCGTTTCCGGCGAATATGCCACGTCATGGATAAAGAGCGTTTGCGTTAGTAGTTGGTTTTACACGCGCATATGATAAAGGGCGGTTAATCCAAGGTAGTCTAGACTGTTATATTCTATGCTTTTGTCACTCTTATCATGAATTTTGTAAACTGCTGCAAGGTAGACTGCTCTGGATACCATTAGTGATGTTCCACTACCGGAATCCAAGACAGGGGTGCCTCTACTGTGGAACCGGGATACGAGCATCCCTCTGCTCATATGTTATGGGTATCACAAAACCAAATGAGTCAACATAAGAGAATAGTGTTTGACATATATGTGAAAAATCTACTTTTTAACCAAATATGTGGTTTGCCATTTTACAAACCATCTTAAGTAGATCTATAAAAACCTCAATGTGACACATTGTAGACAGCTAAAAACAACAAAAACCTTTGATACTAAATATTGTTCCATTTTATTTGAAAACATGGTCCAAATCTGCGATGTGAATATTGCCTCTTTGATGTCAAGTTTGCGGGAGA
Source organism: Siphonodentalium dalli (assembly GCA_032622095.1). Lineage (NCBI taxonomy): Eukaryota > Metazoa > Mollusca > Scaphopoda > Gadilida > Siphonodentaliidae > Siphonodentalium > Siphonodentalium dalli. The sequence goes on along the minus strand of CP136064.1, from coordinate 288,265,260 downwards.
AAAATCCAATATTTCTGGCAATGTCAGTTGTTACAATAGTCACAATGAACCAAGATGCATCATAAATGTAAGTATAGTGGGCAGATTAGTTAATATTGTTAATGAACCACAACCACAGCGATTGTAGGTCATGCTGGAGCAATATCTACCATTGTCCATATTTTGGCCACGATTGTTATGGCCATTTAAGCCAAAGTGATCATTTTGGTTCCATTGAGGTGGAATATTCATAGGTAATGGTATGTATCACTTACATTGTCCACATTGTTCTACTCATTTCTTAACAAAATATGACTAGAAACCCAATTAGCAATTTTTTTATGAAATGTTATACCGCAATCTGTGAAATAAAATATTTTAGGGACCAAAAGGGGTTCGTACCCAAAGAATGGCATATTTCATTCCTACAATGATCCGTTAACATAAAAATTAAAAAAGGCACAATTCTCACCAGTTCCAAACAGAAACTGATCTAGATGATATTTAGTGAAAAACAGTCAAATTTTCCACTTCCTGCAGACTGCTTCCTGTGGCCATTTTCTTGGACTGTGAGTTCCAATTTTGTCCTGAAAATGTAGCCTTTTGTCTTTGCTTCCCATTACTTTAAAAGTTGAGGGTCATAATAAGGAAGAAAATGAGTGGGGTAAAGTTAAGTCTGGGATAATTAAATAATTTAGCTGTTATATCTTCAACAGAAACCCGTCTATATTTTCAACTATTTAAAAATTCTTCATAAATTTTCAAATTAATATATTTTGATGAGACCAGATTTGGTTGATGAGGGAGGTTGCTGAGAACCCACTATTTTTATTTATTTGGCCGAAATGACCTTCGGACAAAAAGACCTTTGAACTAAAGGACACACAAGAACGCTGATTTGAATACACCCATAATGTCTTTGGAAAAGTAGCAACAGAAAGAAAATATTATTGATCAAACTCTTTATTTTTTATCGTCTTTGAAAAAAACCTGATAATGATGCGATATATTATTTGATGGCATGATAAATGGCATGTACAATGCGTTGCGTGATATAATGGTATATATAATGTATCATGTGGCGTGATATAATGGAATATATAATGTATGACACTGATGAAAATCACAACAGAATTATATTAACAAATCATTTTAAAATCAACTATCACATTATCAGGTCAGGTACAAGCCTTGAAATAGTGTGTCTGTCATTTGCAGAATGAGGTCTCCAGATGGTGAATTTAGTGATGCTACCCCGCATAGCGGGCTAGCATCACCAAATTCACCCTCTGGGGACCTCATTCTGCTTACACCTCAGCAGAATGAGGTCCCCAGAGGGTGAATTTAGTGATGCTACCCTGCATAGCGGGCTAGCATCACCAAATTCACCCTCTGGGGACCTCATTCTGCAAATGACAGACACACTATTTCAAGGCTTGGTCAGGTACATCTTGAATTCAACTATTATAGTTATATATTGAAGTATTGAAGTTAAAACCAAATGGAGATTCGTGCTCCAAAATACACCTAATAATATTCACTTTTGAATTTTTCCCGGTATTTTGAATTTTTCCCGGTATTCAGATAGGTCGATAAATACCTTTATCACATAATTTGGCCATAAAAGCAGTTTCATAATTATCGGTAATAGACACGTTTAATATCAGCGCGTGCGATGACGTCACGGCGTTCTTCAAATAACTTGCGATAGCTGTAGTTTATGATTGTTGTTTTCGATGAATATTTCGGGTTTATTTGATCATGTGATAAAAGGTATCTCACACTCGTCCTATTTTATACGTAATTTATCAACCTCGTCCTCTAAATTCTATTTGAGCCTCGGTAAACCTCGGCTCAAATCGAATTTAGTGATCTCGGTTGATAAATTCCGTATAAAATAAAAACTCATGTGAGATCCTCTATTTCTACAAACATGGTCCAGAAAGATCCATGAAACCATGCTGCAGCTTTGTGCACATTTTGATCTTATAAATATTTTATTTAAAAAAAAATGCTCAATTTAAAAATTTTTAATTTTGTTTTAAATAAAAAAATAATATATTTTTTAAAATTAATAATTTGAAACACCACACCAAATTTGGTTGCAATCGGTCTAGGGGTCTGGGAGAAAAATTGTGAACAGACAGACGGACGGACAGACAGATCCTATTTTTTTATATACTGGTATATATATGAAGATAACTATGATAGTTGTATCGAGGATGTGACAGACCTATTCATGGCCTGGTTGACTGGTAGTCCAAGTTTCCTCTGACGTAAACCAGCTAGCGAAATCGGTAGAGATAATACTGGATAACGTTGACAAGTACGATTCCCTTATAATGGACTTTACGCCAAGATCCAGTGGCAGGATTTTTCATCAATTTTAATCGACTTTATCATAGAAATCAATATAAAATGCGACACTATTCGGAACGTGTGATATCTTTCGCTCATAAGATGTATTATAATCTAACTGTTGTGTTAACCTTCCATGACTGGAGTTACCTCCCTTATTAACCCTTCCATGACTGGAGTTACCTCCCTTATTAACCCTTCCATGACTGGAGTTTTCTGAAATTTTTTTAAAACTCTGTGCCAATGCATTCTCTTAAATATGTGAGTCTCCTATAGGGAGCCACCCATATATAAGAGAATACATTGGCCTATAATCTTGACCTTGTAAGCCAGTGCATTCTCTGATATATGCAAGGCTCCCTATGGGAGACTCGAAGATATAAGCAAAGCAAAGCATCTTTAATGTTGACCAGCATGAAAGGGTTAAATTATGTACAGAATATATCATGTCAGCTCACTTACTAAACTTTTACTTTCAAGCCTTGAAATAGTGTGTCTATCATTTGCAGAATGAGGTCCCCAGAGGGTGAATTTAGTGACTCTACCCCGCATAGCGGGCTAGCATCACCAAATTCACCCACTGGGAACCTCATTCTGCTGAGGTGTAAGCAGAATGAGGTCCCCAGAGGGTGAATTTGGTGATGCTAGCCCGCTATGCGGGGTAGCATCACTCAATTCACCCTCTGGGGACCTCATTCTGCAAATGACAGACACACTATTTCAAGGCTTGTTTACTTTATCTTGTTTATATCCTTTTATCCATCACCTTTGTCGTCTACTATATAGATAAAGGCTGCATAATAAACCATGGCTCTATTTTAGCATGTGGTAAAATAAAGCAAGAACGGCTACAGCTATCATAATAAAGTCACATGCTCAGAACTTCAACCTATAAACTTGCAATCGATTTTAATTGTTTCCAAAAGATTTACCCATTAAACAAATTTAATAGACGTTAACTACTTTTAAACTATGGCGATGGATAAAAACAATACCCATATTAAAAGTTTGACGAGATACTAGTTTTTTTTCGTTCGTATGATTCAGCAAATGGGGAACCTCGCTAAAGTTCGGCCCCCATTTGCTGAATCATACTCACGAAAATAAACCTTATATCTCATCAAACTTTATGGATATTCTATATATATTCTAGGTTTATTTCGTGAGTATGATTCAGCAAATGGGGAACCTCGCCCCCCATTTGCTGAATCATACTCGCGAAAATAAACCTTATATCTCGTCAAACTTTATGGATATTCTATATATATTCTAGGTTTATGAAAGACACCATTGTATTATGGTTTGTCTCAAATAAATTATTCATTCCATTAGGAGTAACCTCACATTTATTTACGTCCAGATAAGTCCCAAACTGTTACGAAGGTCGTGAGGTCAAATGAGTTGGTATTCTTTTGATATTATGTAAACATTGTGATAAAAGATATTTTTCACATTAAATTAATACTTTCAGTTGACAACTGAACAAATTTCTATCATGTATATACGACAGACTTTTATCGGGGTGTGACCAGCCAACCAGGCCTTAGTTTGATCGAGATAAAATATCCTATAACCGATTTGTCGGTGTGTGTTTATTCATTTAATTAAAAATTTGTATAAATTAAAGGATAAAATATAAAATAAAAATATTTTTTGATTCTAACAACTGGCAAGTAATTTAAATTAAAGGGACCCAAGGCACCCGCAGTGGGCAAATTTCCCAAAAAAATATAAAAGTCTGTAAAACATCACAACAAAGAAGAACAGATATAGATAAACTTTGTTCTTATATTTATTATTTATAGCTCTCCAATGATAACATTTCACGTGTTGAAACCATTGTTATGTAAACAAAATTGTTACAATGATTTGTCAAGAAATATTGCTAACCGTGTAGTAAATTCAAATATTTCAGTTTGAATAAGATTTTCAGAATATTTTTCAATGCTATGATCTTTTCCATGCAATGTTTACCGTAATGTTTTGATTAATTGGAATTATCATTAATTCCACTGTCAAAATGGGGAAAAAAACAACGGCAATATATTTGTTCATGTACTTGTTCGATGATAGTTGTTTTACAGACTTTTATGTGATTTTGCATGAACCCACTTTTAAGGCCTTTAATCCCTTTAAGATCTACCTGATATAACTGCACCCATAGGTAGCCCCATATAGATATAAACTTAAGCTTCCCAGCATTGTCAATCCAAAAAACTCAACCATTTCCGCTGTCGCTCAAAATAACCTCTCCCTTAAATAGACACCATGGAAATAACCTCTCCAAAAATAGACACCATATCTGCCAAACTATTTCAATAAAGTGATTCATTCATCTGTTGACCGGGAAACTCGTCTGTTGAACTTTAACTAATTATTGCTATTTATTAAATTATTTATTTAATTATCTGTTGTAAACCTCTGCTTGGTCATTACCTTATTACAAGGGCCATGTATTGTAGAGTTACACAAATATGATGTTTATTTATTACATATCTATCAACGTAATTCGCATGATCGCACAAGTTTCCAGGCGTGTCATAATTCTCAGAATCGCACTAGTGCAATCTGTCGACGGAACTATTTCATTCAGTGTTGTTAGACTGGTTCTCGCTGTTACTATTTTTACTTTTTCAATCACGACAATAAAGAAACAATAAGCGATCAATCGATGAGATGATTCATTCAAGTAGTTTCATTTCAAGAATATGTTTGTCGAGGCACAGAATTTAATTTCAAACGCATCATTAAAGATGGGTCATGGTCACTCGCGGATAGAAGGGGCTCCCTGTCTGATTGTTGCGTTAACCCTAAAATGCCGTTAAAACTCAATTAAATTCACATTTTCTGTACCGGAGATGTACGATTGTGAGTCAACTTACTATGATACGGAGATATGTAATAAAAATAGAACTGCATGAGTGTCTGGAATTTGACGAATTATCGCACTCGATTTGTTGGCAGAACGCGATACCTCGTGTGCGGGACTGCATCCCGCACTCGAGGTATCGCTCCGCCAACAAATCTTGTGCGATTATTCGTCAAAATCCAGACACTCATGCGGTTCTATCTATTTATCGGATAGGTTATCTCCATCAAGCCTGATTATAGTGTGTCTGTCATTTGCAGAATGAGGACCCCGACAGTGAATTTAGTGACTCTATCCGGCATAGCGGGCTAGCATCACTAAATTCACCCTCTGGGTACCTCATTCTGCTTAGGCCTCATCTTCTCTGGAAAGTTTCTTTATAGAAATTTCTATAGAAACTTCTTCACATGTGCAGACAACACATTGCATAATCAAGGTTCCCAATGGGTGTACATCACAATATTCACCATTTGGGAATTTCAATCTGAGTATGTCTCTCGTAGCAGATGAGGCCATGCAGAATGAGGTCCCCAGAGGGTAAATTTGGTGATGCTAGCCCACTCTGCGGGATAGCATCACTAAATTCACCCTATGTGGACCTCATTCTGCAAATGACAGGTACATTAAACTCAGGCTTGTCCACAGATTCCCAATGTGAGGCCCCATATGGGTTAACCCTTTCTATACTAAATGGATTCTCACATTCAGTTATAAAAGTATGCATTGGAATGGTCTATTATTCATTAGGAGGGATATGGATAATGAAAGCAGACGGCAGTATGACGAACAGCTAATACAAGTGCAGAAATATTCATATTCTTTGGAGGGAAATGTTGTTTGTTGAACTTATTACCTGAACATTTCCTCGTGAATTGGTCATCAATGAGTATTTAGTATTGAAAGGTTAAGATTTTGCTGCTATATTTTGATTTGTATTATGACTTATTGGCTTCAAAATACATGTACATGTATTCCTATAAAGATATAAATGCTCATGGCTTCAAAGATATTCATGTTCTGACCATTTCATTTTTCTGGATTAAGTAGAGGTGGAACTGTGGATACCCCCCCCCCCCCCCCCCCCCCCCACAGCGCAATTGAGCTACAGTAATGCCCTAAGTAATCGACCTCTTAACCAAAGCAGAATTATGGGTAACTTTTCAGGATTTAGTCGGAAATATGGCTTGCTGCCATTCATCGGAAAGCTCTCCCCGAGAGCTTTCAGATGAATGGCAACAAGCCATATTTCCGACTAAATCCTGAAAAGTTACCCATAATTCTGCTTTGGTGAAGAGGTCGATTAATTAAGAGCATTACTGTACATTAAGGATAGCCATATTAATATTTGTTATTACGAAATAAAAAGCATAATGAAAACAAAGTCGGACAAAATTATGCATGTTGCAAAAAAGGGGGATAACTCCACTAAAAAAAGTCGGATTGAACTCATAATCACAGGCGTACTAAATATCTGTGGGAGCTTTCAGATGAATGGCAACAAGCCATATTTCCGACTAAATCCTGAAAAGTTACCCATAATTCTGCTTTGGTGAAGAGGTCGATTAATTAAGAGCATTACTGTACATTAAGGATAGCCATATTAATATTTGTTATTACGAAATAAAAAGCATAATGAAAACAAAGTCGGACAAAATTATGCATGTTGCAAAAAAGGGGGATAACTCCACTAAAAAAAGTCGGATTGAACTCATAATCACAGGCGTACTAAATATCTGTGGGAATTTTCAAAATAATTGATTGAAAAATATAGGAGAAAAGGTGTCTGCAGAAATAACATTATTGTGCATGGTTATGATACATTGTGCCAACCTTCAGAATTTCATCATAAAATTGCATGTCAATTTAAAAAATGTGATAAAAATGAATTAAATGAAATAATCAGTTGTGTAATATGAATTTAAATGTGATATAATGAATTAAATGAAATAATCAGTTCTGTATCATGAATCTTCAGTTTAAAATCTTGAAACTTCTGTAAAAATTGGCATTTCATGTGTATTTACAAATATTTACATTGGATAACAATTAACGCTATTTACACACATTGAATGGGACTCAGGACTTCACAGTGGTTACATGTGAAAAGTAAACAAACTCTGTCTAATCATCATTATCCAAAATAACCAGACAAATATATGATGCAGATAAAGTTATTTCTCTGTTAAAGGGGTACTGTACGCCATTTTCATTAAATTTCCGGTGACAACAACGATCTAATATCTATAATATATAGAAACATAAGTAATTTGAGTCGAAGATGTATTCTGTAAACGCTCAGGTTAATAGGCTATCTTAAAATTTAATAATTTAAAAGTTAATAATTTGATATAAATTGAATTTATGACTGGAGCCATAAAATGGCGTCAATTAAATTACGAATTACCGTAATCAAAAATAGTAATTGAGGGATACTGGATTTTTAAACCGATCGCACATACGATTGCTTAAAATATTATGATGATACGGGGAGAACACTCAAGCCACTCACCGACTAGTGACGATACAATAACTTAAATGATTATATGGGACTAGTATGCATATAATATAACTTTTATTTGATTCATTTGGTTGAAAACTTTACAAAAATTACTCGACAATGACAATTTGTATTTTTGCATTCCGGTAAATTTGTCATCCGTAACATGACTTCGTACTCAACAGACTTTCAAATAATGGAAAAATTGTTGCCTTATTCTCCGACTCGGAGACTATAGAAACCAACAACAACATGTGGCGTACAGTACCCCTTTAACCGTGTAGCCGATATCATGTGTCAGCGTACATGGCCAAGATTTGACTTTGCTAATTTGGAACTAAAATTTTAATTTAAGGTCTGACTCACTTTAATCTTATTTTCATTATTAAAAATTGCCCCTTAATGAGATTTGGCATGTTAACGGCATTGTTACATGTATGTAAACAATAATAGTTACATTTTTGTCAACAGACAATTTAGCCCAAATCTTCACTTTCATGATTTAAATCATCAGTGGTCTTCATATAGTATCGCGCAGTGAAAACAAATAATGAAACTGAAACATGTGGTATCTTAAATTGTTACTGGAGGATTATTAACACTTTCATGATGGGAGCTGCGCTGGTGCAGCTTAAAAGATCATGCACCAGTCCATTCTTTTATATATGAGTCTCCCATAGGGAACCTCGCATATATCAGATAATATACTGGCTTACAAGGTAAATATTCTTAGGCCATTAATTAAGCCCTTTATGATATGATATGGGAGTTGCGCGGGCACAACAATAAAGACATTGTGCCAGTGCCTTCTCTTATATATGCAAGTACTCCATAGGGAGCCTCACATATATACGAGAATGCACTGGCTTACAAGGTCAATGTAAATATTGATAGACCAATGTAATATCTTATATATGCAAGGCTCTATATGGCACAGGGTTTTTGCTAAATTTCAGGAAGCTCCAGTCATGGAAGGGTTAATAAGGGAGGTAACTCCAGTCATGGAAGGGTTAATAAAGAAAATAAAAACAAAGTCTATCTATTTTATAATGGTCTTCTTGATAAGGACGATTTTACCAAGTTACTTTTACCAAGTTTTTTAACTGTCACATACACCCAGTAAGAAGGATGGGAGTCCCTTTAATATATATTAGGTGGATTTCTGGGAATGGTGAGTGAGTGTAATACTGTGTTAGAATGTTGTATAAAAGGAACACATTCATTATACAGTCTATTCAACTGTTGCCATAGACATCAAATGGAGTTCTGGATTGAATACCAAATTATCTCAACTATAAAAGACCCACTTAATTTTTGATTACCCAGATCACATTATACACAACATATTACATAGTATATACCATTTGGAAAATGAACCAAAATTTATATATTCCACCAGAATACAGAACCGCTGTGACTAAGAGTGTCCATATTCTCAGATTCACCCCAAGACTTCCCCCGTTATTAACCCCAGAATGCATCAGAATTCATAAAGAGATAGAGTTATTGGCCTTCCATTCAGAATAATAAACTGGCAGTACAGACCGGATTGAAACTAAGAACAGAACACACGTTTGTAGTACCTTGATAAAAACAACATGGGCGCAGTTTATTCAACCGTTTAAGTTAATATTACAATGTTTTGAAGCTTCCTCTTTCTAATGGTATATAATATGGAATATATGTTGTATATAATATGGAATATGTTGTATATAATGTGATCTAAAATTAAGTGGGCCTTTAACGGGAATTTCAAGAATAGAATTATGAATGACAATTTTAATTTATATTTTCGATGGGCCATAAAAGGCATCCAGGGGGGGCCATATTTTTATGAAGGGGCTGGTTTCTGAGAAACAAAACAATATTATAATTTTGTTTGGCCTTATTTACAGTAATGCCTTAAATAATTGACTCCTTAACCACAGCATAATTATGGGTAACTTTTCAGGACTAAATCCTGAAAAGTTACCCAAAAGGAAAGCTCTCACTGAGAGCTTTCCGATGAATGGCAACAAGCCATATTTCCGACTAAATCCTGAAAAGTTACCCATAATTCTGCTCTGATCAGGGAGTCGATTATTTGGGGCATTACTGTACTTTTTTATGTTGTCGACACTGGAATATAACTTTAAATCTGTATGTTTTGAGGTAGGTACAAATTGGAGGTTCAGAGTTGGACACAGGCCTCAAAATATGATGCTGGACATTTCCCCAAATTGGCAGACGACACAATGAATAATCGAGGTGCCCAATGGGTGCACTTTACCATCTTCACCACCTGGGAACTTAAATCTAAGTCTAGGTCTCCCGTAGCAGATGAGGCCATGCAGAATGAGGTCCCCAGAGAATTAATTCGGTGATGTCAGCCCATTGTACAGGGTAGCGTCACTAAATTCACCCTCTGTGGACCTCATTCTGAAAAATTGTCCGGCACCATATTTTCAGGGCTGGATGTACATTTGAGATCCTTGTGACACATCCACAATTCAAATATTTAAATTTAACTATTAGGCCAAAGAAAAACATATTTGTGGTTTGGGTTTCCCTACCGAATTTTCTTTGGCCTTACTGCTGAATATGTCTATTAATTATGAATATCAGACTTCAGGTTTACAAAATCCAGTTTTTAATGTCACTGACTTTGTTCAGAACTGAAGATACAAAGTCTTTTGAGAAGTTGAACAATAACTGTTTTTTAAAAATAAAAATGAACAAATTCCACAAACAAAATCATATATAATCAACCAGAATTAAATCTAGTTCCACCTTTAACCCTTTTAGTGCCAAGTCCGATTTTTGTATCAACCCATATTTCCTTGATCATTTTTCAAATATATTGATTATAATAATGTGATACATTGATGGAAAGAGCTCTTAGATTTTTGTATCAACCCATATTTATGGGTTGATACAAAAATCTAAGAGCTCTTTCCATCAATGTATCACATTATTATAATCAATATATTTGAAAAATGATCAAGGAAATATGGGTTGATACAAAAATCGGACTTGGCACTGAAAGGCTTAAAACACAACTAACACCCAGCCTCCAGGTTTGTTTTGGGGCGAAGGAGAAGATAACTCAATATTTTCGACCATTCCGGCTGCGAAGCGCACTACTATTCACTTCTCCTCCAGGTTTTGACAATTTCTAATGTGGCAGCTTGGCTTTCACTCGATGACAAAAAATTACAACTCCAGGTATGGTAAGCAATGTTAACAACACTATAAAGATCGCAAGGTTAACAACACTATAAAGATTGCAAGGTTAACAACACTATAAAGATCGCAAGGCACAATTAAATGCCAAATTTTGGAAACACGGTTAAAGCGACAAAAAATAAAACAAGTGAAAACTCATGTTGTGATGCTGATAAAAGAAACTAATGACAATTCTTCACATGTTTTAATATAATTTTCGTAGAGGTGCGGTTTTCTGCGACACTTTTATCATAATAACACGGGACCTCAGGTCCATTGCTATCAATAACACTATGACAGATTTTATGGTCTACTTGATGATATGGAGACCTAATAGAATTATTTTTATTTTTTTGCCTGTCATTTGAAGAATGAGGTCACTAGAGGGTGAATTTACTGATGCTACCCCGCACAGCGGGCTAGCATCACTAAATTCACCCTCTGGGGACATCATTCTGCTTAAGCCTCATCTTCTGGGAAGTATCTACAGTCTCAAATTAACATTTTCGTTAGTTACTTTTTCCCTTCTGGTAAGTTTCTATATCCCCTAATTTGCAGAAGATAAAATGCATAATAGGATAGGATAGTTTATTTACAATACACACGAATGACACAGTGGCAGTAATACATAATAAATTATAACAGTGTATTGTCGGGGGTAGCTTAGCCCTATCGGGCTGTCTTCCTGCTACCCCCTAATCGAGGTGACTAATGAGTGAACATCACCAACTGGAGAACTTCAATCTGATCCTAGGCCTCAGCAGAATGGGGTTCCCAGAGAGTGAATTTGGTGAAGCTAGCATGCTGTGCAGGATAGCGTCACTAAATTCACCCTCTGGGGGACCTCATTCTGCAAAGGACAGACACACTATTTGCCACCTTGTGCAGAAGGGTCATTGCAGCTGGAGTTGGAGTGTGGAGAAGGGTCATTGCATGAAGCTGGAGGCAGAGTGTTAGGTTCTTACAACTGCTGCCTCTCAATCACAAATATGATGAGCATTAACCCTTTATGGAGCCCCATACAGAGAGAACAATGCACTGATGACTGTCGTCTGCTTGGGTCTGTGTGAGGCTCCATATGGGAGTGTTATATAACCCTTGATGGGAGCTTTATGGAGCCCCAGACAGAGAGAATGATGCACTGATGACTGTCGTCTGCTTGGGTCCATGTGAGGCTCCATATGGGTGTGTTATTTAAAACATATCTAATGGGTCACTATGTTTGTTCATCAACAGCAGGGACGTGGCTAGAGGGTCGCTGTTGGGGGGGGGGGGGGAAGTGGGTGTCCAGCTTCAAATTTACAACTGTACTCCCCCTTGAACTAAATTAAACTCCCATATCATTTACACCCTCACCTGTGGCTTGGAATTATCCCAACTGACCAAAATTTTGACTAAATATAGAAAAATATGCTGCAAACAACATATTCCCCACTAATTATGGTAGGAATGAATAATTACAACCTATATGTGGTATAAAAATTTTAACAGATGTTATGTGGGGCATATTTCCCCCCCCCCCCCCATGTCGCCACATCCCTGAACAACACCCTTTGGTGTCATAGCGAAGACTAAGGAAACTTGGATTAAACTAATTGGTGACTTGAGCTGAGAATTGTGAATGAAGTGGAATATTTTCTCCGTACATACACAATAAGACACAAGTTCCAGGTCGAAAGGATAGAACGAGAGGTGTATCATCAAAACCTTTTACAAAATGTCATTCTGAGTTTTTTTTACATGCCACCTGTCCTAAAATCCATTCAAAATTTATTCAGAAACAGATGTCTTGTCATGTGTGATGATGCTATGATTTTTTAGTTACAATTTCATGGTTGGATCGAAAGTCATTTATGTTGTGTGATATTGACGTCATCAGATTCCGCACAGACTCAGAATAAACATATGACACAGCAGGAACAATGTGATTCTAGGAACAGGCGGGCCTTGAAATATGTGTCCAATGAGTGCACATCATCATCGTCACCATCTGGGAACTGAAATCGGAGTCTTGGTCTCCAATAGCAGATGACACAATTGCAGAGGGTGAATTTAGTGATGCTAGCCTGCTTTGCGGGGGTAGCGTCATTAAATTCACCCTCCGGGAACCTCATTCTGAAAATTCCAACACAAACGCTGGAACATGTATCTCAGCATTCCGTATCTCAATTCACCGATTAAATCTCCAATCCCTACTACAAGCGAAAACAGAAAATATCTATTAACAATAACGTAAAACAATATTATGACATTCATTAAATGAAAATGTTTTCAAATAAAACAAATTTAATTCCTCGCTGGAATAACTAATGCAATTAAAAAATTATGACATTTTACAACAGTTAGCGAGGTACATATCATCAAAGTAAATAGTTAGTGACTCTAAATTATCATTGTAATGGCACACGTTCAATGGAGTACATGTATCTCCATTTACTCTGTCGAGAGATTGAGAGCTAAACACAATCAGGCCTTCAAAATATTGTGCCAAAATTTGCAGAATGAGGTCCACAGAGGGTGAATTTATTAAATTCACCCTCTGGGGACCTCATTCTGCTTAGGCTTCATATTCTCTGGAAAGTATCTTTATTATCAAATAAATAAGAGTTTTAGTTTAATTAGAAACTTCTTTAATATGTTCATGTTTAGTTCCATTTCTCTATAATCCCAAATTGGCAGATGACGCAATGCATAATCGAGGCACCCAATGGGTGCACATCACCATTTTCACCATCTAGGAATGTAAATCTGTTTCTTCAGGTTTCCCATAGAAGATGAGGGCATGCAGAATGAGGTCCACAGAGGGTGAATTTAGTGATGCTAGTCCACTGTCCAGGGTAGGGTCACTAAATCACCCTCTGGGGACCTCATTCTGCAAATGTCCAGCACCATAGTTTGCGATTAAATTCAGAGGAGATGAACATTTTTCCGCAATAATTTTGTGTTGAATCGTTGGAAATATTCCATCATCGAGTTTAACGATCACTTTGATGATACGTATCTGATCAATGGAAGGCAATATCGGCAGTGAAGACGAATCTATAACAAAAACAACACTCTTATTATCAGGGGTGGCAGGAGCAGGGGGACCAGGGGTGCAATCTGTAGCATGGGCAAGTGCTTCAGAAATTTTGATGTATTTTCAAGCAACAAGCAACAAACTCATATTAGGTCAAAATCTGTGTTCTCAGGCATCTCCCTCATCACTGAAATTTTCTTTTAAACAGCCTCGTCAAAATTGTTTTTCAATATTATCTGTTCGAAAAATTGGATTTGAACAAATAAAATGAATTTTTATTGGTATCTGGATGATGTTTTCCACATTTTGAGAACAATAATAAAAATAAATAGCCTCCCTCCCTCTTCTAAAAATTGGAATCTAATTGAGAACACAGATGTTTTATTTTAATGGCCTTACGGTAATTGTTAGTCATTTTACTCTCAGGATTATCTAACAATTAAATTTCTGTTGATATATATATATATATATTGATCTAGTTCAGATATTACAATAACTGAACACAACAATAACCAATGTAACCGATCTGAATCATGTGCATTTAATATTGAATGACACACAAACAGATACAATATGCCCCTGCCTCCCTGATCTGACGCCCTTGCTGGTGTCGTGTGGATTCTCACGTTGTCACACACGCGAACCATTATGTGAATTAAGAAGTGGCCGGTGTCGTGTGGATTCTCACGGTGTCACACACGTGACCCGTTATGTGAATTCAGAAGTGGCTGGTGTTCGTGTCCATATTTGTCCAACTTGCTTATGTCGTTATAATAGTCTGTTTTATTCACGTTGGGCGACGACAGCCCGTCAAGTCTGGTAAACACTGAGTCGTGACTCGTATCCAAGGAATCAGGTTCAGTGCCGAAATACTCTGGATTTTCTATGGACATTGGATTTCCGCGAGGCTTTGTTGAGTTCACATTATTCTGTTCTGTGGGTTTATCACGAACGAAGTACTCTGTAACATAGAACATAACATTTGATTTATATAAAGAATCTATATCCAACTAGCAGCAATCAAAATATCTTATATACTTACATATTGAATGCATATGCACCAGATAAGTATAGATAAAACTATGCATAAATAAAAATACCGATTGCGTTCAGATATTGTATTGCCTATTTTCGCTATATATGTTAATACACTGCAATTGATTTGTTTGCGATGGTCTTTCATTGTATATGGAATCGTTTTGCAGGATGTTATTGTTATTTGCATATACTATTGCTGCTCATATTACATTGTTATTGTTTTCTTTTGTCAATAAACTGTAATATACATTCAAGTTATCTCAAAATATGTTCCCAAACAAGCGGCCAACGTAAATTCGAAGTGGCTAAAAAATATTGGAATTTTGCTAAAAGACTGGCTAAATGAATTTCTGGGCACTGATAAAGATGTCTATCTCTTCAGGGCCACAATTACGAAAGCAATATCATTATTATAAATCCCAATTTAATGACAACAATTAGTTATTTTGTGAATAAAATAGAGATAAAACTGACGACTGGGATATTATTTGTCTATAATGACATAAATAAAGTGGTTCATTTCGATCATAATACGATAATAGAACATAACATTTGATTTACCTGACTCCTATTTAAATTTGAGCAGTACAATTTTTTGCAAAGTTTTAAATTCACGCACTTTGAATTCGCGTGAATTCAAAGCTGACAACAAAGCTGACCCTAATTATCACCCTGGAAAGAGAAACAAACATTTATTACGAGTTGCTGCAGTAACCATAACTTATGACTCTGGAAAGAGATATATACGGAAATATGGCTTGTTGCCATTCATCGGAAAGCTCTCACTGAGAGCTTTCCGATGAATGGCAACAAGCCATATTTCCGACTAAATCCTGAAAAATTACCCATAATTCTGCTGTGGTTAAGGAGTCGATTATCTAGGGCATTACCGTAGAAGGAAACTTGGACAATAAACAGTGACTGACCTTGGCCGTTTTCAAGATCCATATACGTTGCTGGATTTGATGATTTTGGCTGCAGGTAGTTATCCTCATCAACAGGTGGCGCTGATGGTTTCATCGCCAGTGGCGACATATTACTGTAATTTGTATGATGTTCTATGGGAGGTGTTGGTGCCTGGAACACAGGAGCATCCAGTTCATCTGAAAATAAATAAAATAACAAAATCTTTACGCATCAAATTAGAAATAGTAATTTCTCACTTTTATTACATCCCACTGTTTCAAAATCTGTTTTGAAGCCAAGCCTTGAAATAGCGTGTCTGTCATTTGCAGAATGAGGTCCCCAGAGGGTGAATTTAGTGATGCTACCCCGCATAGCTGGCTAGCATCACCAAATTCACCCTCTGGGGACCTCGTTCTGCTTACACCTCAGCAGAATGAGGTTCCCAGAGGGTGAATTTGGTGATGCTAGCCCGCTATGCGGGGTAGCATCACTAAATTCACCCTCTGGGAACCTCATTCTGCAAATGACAGACACCCTATTTCAAGGCTTGGTTGAAGCTGTCGTGGCCAATGGCCAATCTTTTTCGAATTTGGCTAATAAAAATTTCTAAATGGCTAAACTTTTGGCTAAATTTTGTTTACCCCAAATGGAGACTGAAAGCATGGAGCCGGAAAGCTAATTAAAAAGCGATGAATAGATCGACGAGTCCAGACAAAGTATTTCGTACTTCGGAAATATTGTACTGTAACGGTCCAATAAATATGCTCGATGACACCGACTATGTAAACATGTATGCTTTGAAGAGAGTTGTTATCAGTGAGCACAATGAATAGGTGAATACCTAGTGATGACGCTGTTGTTTTATGGAGTGTTTTTGTAATGTCCAATAATTTGGCGGATCGGAATAGTATCCATCATTCACATTCTCGGCACATAATCAAACTTCACGAGACAGCAACAGGTAAGCTCTACCATTTAACCAGCCTAATCATCGAAACGCTTAATCTGTACACTGGTTATGTAATTTTTTGTTGATTAAGCAGTCTGTAAGATAAAATATCTAAATGCATTTTTCCTTAATTGAATGTACAGGTGAGCCGTTCTTTACTCAATGGTTACATAATGTGTCATAAACTGCATCCCGTCTAATAACAACATGGCTTCACATCATAAAAGGTTTGAATACAATAAATATTCAACAGTTATCACCTTACTATAATAAGCAATAGTTAGCAACCGTCATGGTGTCAGCGACATAGAGTTATTACAATTGGTTTAGCGGATTTATGTGTTTATAATTATATAGAATGTTAGTATCATGTTTGCGAATTTCGTTCCAGGTAACAACTCCCATAGTGCATCTGAACAAATGTTGAAGGAGAGTAAAATCATGAAGGAAAATACAAGTAACAACCATAGCCAAAGCAGAACAGTCCATAGTCGCCGCGATGAAAAAAATTCTGACTTTGATTTTTACCGGGCTTTTTGCATATGGTTGGATGTTAAATCCCGCCACATTTTGTATTAATGCTTTACGTGAATTGATATGTCTGTGCGATATAACGCATACCTATGTTCGTATAATATTTTGTTTTTGTGTTGTTTTAGTTATGTTTTTATTCTGAATAACAAATAAAGTTTAAAACAAATATTTTAGTCATTAATTGTGAAGCGCCGAGAAAATGAGGATTTAATTTGGCCAAAGTTTTTTTCATTTGGCTAATAAAATTTTCATTTGGCTAAACTTTTGGCCACAAGCGCAAACACTTCAAAATAGGTCGATAAAAACATGAAGGACTAATTATATACATACTACATACCCTTAAATTAAGGGACTGAAGGCCTCGACCTGAGTTTATGCAAAACTAGAGGTGTGACTGTCCCAATGGGACTAAGGATACCCCCCGTTTTTAAAATACTATGATGTTTCACATGTCAGTAAACATTTAGTTAAAATAATAAAACAACAATTCCCATTGCAGGTGCACAACCCTAACCCTAATCTTAAACCTATTGACCGAAAAATGTAGGAATAAAAGCTCGGACAAAATTATGCATGTTGCGAAAAAAAGGGGAATAACTCCACACAAAAAAAAGTCGGACAGACATCATAATCGCAGGTGCACAGGTTCCCATGGTACTAAATATCATTGCCAAGATTAAAAAAACATTGACCTAAAAATGTAGGAATAAAAGCTCGGACAAAATTATGCATGTTTCAAACAAATTTCTAAGTCGAAAAAGGGGGATAACTCCACCAAAAAATGTCAGACAGACATCATAATCGCAGGTGCACAGGTTCCCATGGTACTAAATATCTGTGCCAAGTTAAAACAAAATTGACCAAAAAATGTAGGAATAAAAGCTCGGACAAAATTATACATGTTGCGAAAATTTTCTAAGTCGAAAAAGGGGAGATAACTCCACCAAAAAAAGTCCTACAGACGTCATAATCGCAGGTGCATAGGTTCCCATGGTCGTCGATGTCTGTTCCTAGTTTCAAGGAAATTGATCACAAAACGACTGAGAAAAACTCCTGACAAATTTGTGTCCATGGACGGATGGACGGTACGACAGACGGTACGACGGGCGGATAGACAACGGACGGACGGACGAGCTGATTCCAGTATACCCCACCTAACTTCGTTGCGTGGGTATAATTACACAAAAGTCTGTAAAACCATGACAACTATCATTAACCAAGCCTGGATCTAACGTGACTGAATTTTGCAGAATGAGGTACCCAGTGATCACCAAACTCACCCTCTGGGAACCTCATACTGCTTAGACCTAAACTGCTGCCGTGGGAGACCTAGGAGTTGTCCCCCCTAACCGAGGCCCCCTTCATTATCGGAGAACTATAAATAATGAATATAAGAACAAACTTGATCTATTTTTTCATGTTCTTTTAGTGGTGATGTTTTTACAGACTTTTATATTGATTGAATGTTAACCCTTTACCCAACAGAAGGGCCCTGTGCCAATGCATTCTCTTATATATGCGAGTCGACCATAGGTCGACTCGCATATATAAGAGAATGCATTGGCTTAACACATTAAAAATTATAAAATTGTTAAAGAATGTAAGAAAAAGTGTTAAAAAAAGATTTTTTTTAGGCCAATGCATTCTCTTATATATGCGAGGCGACCTATGGTCGACTCGCATATATAAGAGAATGCATTGGCACAGGGCATAACTGTAACTATCACAATGTGGTCAAGGAGCCAGTTCCAATGATATCCATATTTGTATGGTGTTATTGAGACAGACCGAAGATATTTTAGGCTGTTGAAGCTATATTTGGCCGGTGTTGGCCGGTTTGTTGGGTAAAGGGTTAACCCACAGTGAGTTTATTGGGTGCCTAAAAAGCCATCATAAAGGCGGTATAATCACAGAATCTATATAAGGCTGATGAACTTTAATTTAGCAGCAATAAACAAACCTTTATCTCGGAGGAATTTTATTGGATCTGAGCTATATCGAGAGTTGGCATTACGGCCGCGATTAGGATCCATGTCCCGCTGTTGCTTCGCGGCTGTGGCCGATTCTAATGCCGCGTAACGTTTCTCCCGTCGTAGCTGCACATCCTCTCTTGGACTTCCTGGATTTATGAACAGGGCTTGTAAGTTCTGAAAATATATGAAAAGACTGATGTAAACAAATTAACCACAGTACACAAGTCAGATACAGTAATGCCCTAAATAATCGAATCCTTAACCACAGCAGAGGGTATGGGTAATTTTTCAGAATTTAGTCGGAAATATGACTTGTTGCCATTCATTGGAAAGCTCTCAGTGAGAGCTTTCCGATAAATGGCAACAAGCTATACTTCTGACTAAATCCTGAAAAATTACCCATAATTCTGCTGTAGTTAAGGAGTTGATTATTTTGGGCATTACTGTATGTTAGTTTTATTGACGGTCAAGTCCGGGCCTCAAAATAAGGTGCCTGACGTTTATAGAATGAGGTCCCCAGAGGGTGAACTTAGTGACGCTATCCCACACACTGTGCTAGCATCACTAAATTCACCCTCTGGGGACCTCATTCTGATTAGGCCTCATCTTCTCTGAAAAGTTTCTTTATTATCAAATTTCTATAGAAACTTCTTCACATGGATTCTATTTCTTTTTTAGTTTAATTTCTCTATATCCCCAAATTGGCAGACGACACATTGCATAATCGAGGTTCCCAATGGGAGTACATCACAATATTCTGGGAACTTGAATCTGCGTCAAGGTTTCCTGTAGCAGATGAGGCCATGTAGGTCCCCAGTTGTTTTTACATACATTATGGAAGGTTGGACTGAATATAGACAATTATATTTACAAGTGGGCGTGCATTATAAACATTATTATTCATATGTAAATAAGGAACACAAAAGCAAATATCCATATCCACAACCATAGAGTGACAAGATGGTCATGCACTCTGAGTTAACCCTTTCAGTGTCAAGTCCGATTTTTGTATCGACCCATATTTCCTTGATCATTTTTCAAATTTATTGATTATAATAATGTGATACATTGATGGAAAGAATCGTACGGGAATCGTACGATCAGACAGGAATCTGCTTCCTGTTACACCTGCATGGTGGTTTTCAATGATGTCCATAACTATAATTTGAATGTCAGAATTATTGTTTTCAGCACCCATCTTCTCAACAAAATGTTGATGCAGTTACAATCTACTCGATGTTAGTGTTCGTCGTGGTGGTCTTTAATCCACACATGTACCTTCAGGAACAATTAAGAACTAAAATTGTCACCAGTCTTTTACGAAACTACTTTTGTCAGTTTTAATTCACGCAGCACAGTGCAAATTCCAAGTACATGAATTCAAAACTGAGCGAAAAATAGTACTGCGCAAAATTAAATATGAGTACGGTAACATTAAAAACGTAACAAAGTATAATGTGAATGATTCTTAATGATTTGTGTAATGATGATAACAAGACAGTCAATGACTGTGGAGTGGTCACCTGAATTTAAAGACTGAGAAGACTGGGACTTTGGTGACTACAATAGTCAGTACTTGTCAAATCACTTTAAAACAAGTAGTTATAAACAGGGACATAGCTAGAGGGTCTTCTTTAACCCTTTACCCAACAGAAGGGCCCTGTGCCAATGCATTCTCTTATATATGCGAGTCGACCATAGGTCGCCTCGCATATATAAGAGAATGCATTGGCTTAACACATTAAAAATTATAAAATTGTTAAAGAATGTAAGAATTTTTTTTTTAGGCCAATGCATTCTCTTATATATGCGAGGCGACCTATGGTCGACTCGCATATATAAGAGAATGCATTGGCACAGGGCATAACTGTAACCATCACAATGTGGTCAAGGAGCCGGTTCCATTGATATCCATATTTGTATGGTTCTATTGAGACAGACCGAAGATATTTTAGGCTGTTGAAGCTTTATTTGGCCGGTTTTGGCCGGTTTGTTGGGTAAAGGGTTAACAGGCAGGGGACAGAGGGTGGAACTGGTACTACAAGCTCTCCAACTGTTGGAAATTTCCAATATGATATCCCTCATAAAGTTAGAAATATTCTAAATGCGGCCGTTTGTTGGTCTAATTACAAAATATTTTCCACTGAATACCAAAGTTGGGTGTCAAAACCAGAACCCCCCCCCCCCAATTAAGTGGTTAGCTTATAAATCAAGCCAACATTCCACATATATGGGGTAAATCTCCTATATCTGCCCCTATTTGAACCAAATGTAAAACCCAATCTATGAGGTTCATTGATCTTGTAATTTCAAAGGGTATATTTTAGGAGCTGAAGTGGATTTAATTTCCTCCAAATTAGTTACAAAATTATTAGCTATCAGCATTCCACCACTGATAATTGTTCCTTGAAATTATTAGCATAAAAAATAAGACATATCATTAACATAGATGAAAACAAGTTAATAGCCTATTTAAATAATATTGTAACATATCTCCAGTATGCAATTGGAAAGAACAAACACATGGCTCATTTAAATTTAAATGAATGACAAAGATAACCATTCTCCCCATAAAGTTCATACTTGTTTATCAAACAGTGTCAAGATAACAGCATCCGTAATTACCATCACATAACACATGCCAGAGAGTGGCATGTGTTGACTTATTAAGCATATTGTTGATATTAAGGTGCCATTACAGGATTAAGCTTGCTTAATTCAGCTTCAAATGGTAACCACAGGGGGTTATGCTGAATGTTCACATTACACCATCCAGCAAGCTTTTAAAAGCACTGTTTTATCAGGAAATCTTTTACAACTGTCCATCATAATTAACTGGTCTGTGGTTATATTTACTAACTAGACTCCAATATTGTGGACTACACATGTGTCTTTTATCAGATATCGGAGGAATTCTGTTATTTAACTGCTACTTGACATTAATGGGCCATTCGTGCTGTATGGAAAAACAGCCGAGTTCCTTTCGATTCAGCTTGCTCAATTGGTAATAAAAAGTGCTGAGCTGTATGAAATGGCATGGCATTACATGATGCAGCTCGCCTCTTGAGCTTGCTGAATTAAGCAAGCTTAATCGTGTAAAGGCACCTTAAGCTTATTGTTGATAATGAAAGTCATGACTTGTCAAACAAATTTAGTTTCATTGGGTGTTTGTTCCTTCAAATGGCAAGGGTAATTTGTCTGTTACTGATTTTTCTCCCAGACCCTGGACTGAGTTAACCCTTACCTTATTTGACGCATTGCCCTCTATAAAATTAACCGTTGGTGAGTCGGTCTGTGGTTGCAGATAGTCATCAGCTTCCATAACTTCCTCGGGGGTATCACCAGCGACGCTCAGGCTTCTCGCTAAATCTTCCTTGTTGTAGGTATAGCTGGGGAGGCGCATCAACTTATCACCCTAAAAGGAGATACATACATCTATAAATGTGTTACTATAGTAACCAACTTATCACCCTAAAAGGAGATACATACATCTATAAATGTGTTACTATAGTAACCCAAATTATCACCCTAAAAGGAGATACATACATCTATAAATGTGTTACTATAGTAACCCAACTTATCACCCTGGAAAGAGATACAAAAGTCTATAAACGTGTTGATATAGTAACCATAACTTATCACCCTGGGAAGCTATGTGTTGCTATAGCAACAAAACTTCTCACCCTGAAACGAGATACATAGGTCTATGAATGAGTTGCTATATATAGTAACAAAACTTATCACCCTGGGAAGAGATTCATCTATATATATATAAAGGAGTAGGATCTGTCTGTATGTTCATATTTCTCTCCCAGACCCCTGGACCGATTTCAACCAAATTTGTTGTGGTAACTCGGGGTACCATGGCGGATGTTATAACAGTGTTAGTTTATAAAAATTGCGATTTTAAATCATAAAAAAAAATGTTTGTTAAATTGAGCAAGTTCAATCTAAAAAAAAAATATTCAAAAAAAAAAATTAATTTAAATTAATCAAATTGTTCGCGAAGCACACAAATGGGCTGCAGCTGAATAAAGGCTCTGTTTAAGATAAAAATGTGTGCAAAGGGCACACAGGGGCCACATGACCCTCTGATGCTAAATAAAGGCTCCCAAAGCTGTTTCAGCTGATCTGTCTATATATCAGTTGCTATATTAACCCAACTTATCACCCAGGAAATATATATAGAGGATCTCCAGCGAGTTATATTAGGATATAAGATTTTATGAAACTGAGTTTGAAAAATTTGATTGACAACGAATCGTAGACGAGTTGTGAATCAAATTTATAAAACGAGTTTCATAAAATCTTATATCCTAACATAACGAATCGAAGATCTTGTATATCACATGAAAAAAACTAGAGCTTTATACCTTTTTAACAAATCAAAATCTTTAAAAGAAGCTGAAAGATGCATGTAAATGGATACATGCATGGCATAGGGTGAGATGCTCCACAACCGTATATGCCAGTATTACGTACTCTGCCTTGTGATGAATTATATAGTCCCCCAATTTGCCTCTTTGTTTTTGTGCCTATTTTCGTTAATTGCACTTTAAGGAACAAAGCAATCATTTTGTTCATTTTGGTATATAGTGTCAAGTGCGGATTTTTCTAAATAATATTAATACGATTTGGCGATGCCAAGTTTTACAATTTATTCAACAGAAATATTGGATAAAATGTACTTTGGTATACCCGTAGGAATTAACTATGTTGTTGCGCGCATGAAATAGTACACCACACGGTTGACATTATTATATTTCACTGCAAAGTATTATGACACCAACGATTCAGTGTGTCAAAATAGGCACATTTGGATTGGATAAATTTTTCAACTGTTTTTTGCCATTACCACCAGAAATTTATGAGATGAATTGAATTTTGCCGGATGAAGTAAAGGAAATAGACCAAATTGAGGCCAATTGCCTGCATAAATCAATGTTTATTAGTTTCTCAAGAACCCATGAATGGCAACAAGCCTTATTCCGAGTAAATTCTGAAAAATTCTGCTGTGGTTAAGGAGTCGATTATTTAGGGATTTACAGTATGTCAATTATTCTCATTTTCCCATGTATTATGACTGATAGAACGCTGTTAATGAGAAGTTAAATTTACACAAACTGATCACCATGGCTAAAACAATAAAATAAACAACAAACAAATTTTTTTTTATTATTTATTTGCCATTTCGGTAAAAATGTTGTTTGCAGGTTTGTAAAACAAATTAAATTGGTGCCACCTAACGCTGCTTAAGCAAATACCATTAAAATATTCCCCAGATAAATTGGGAATCCCATGACATCTTACTGATAAATGGAGAACTCATGATATATAGAGGATCTACAACGAGTCTCCAGTTTATAGAGGAATTTACAAAACGAGTCCAGTAAATTAGGTCTGGACTGGAGCCTTTTGTAAATCTGTTATAAGCTAGGGACCAGTTGTAGATTCTATTTATTACATGATCCAAAACCTCGATAAAACACACTTAAATCAACAAATGGGACGCGAAACTAACATTGGCTTTTATAAGGCACGCGACGACGTTTCACGTAACTATGCATTCTTTGACCGTGTAAAGAAATAGTCCCAGATAAATAAAGACTCTTTGGTTTATTTAATGGCGAATATTTAATGACATAACTTGTCAAACTTTTCATTCATTATTGTTTGTTGGAAAAATATTGGAACCCATCGTATTTTGAGACGTAGCATACGAAATGTAAACAGACGACTAACCGGAAGTCAAAGGTCACCTGGCACTATTTCCTGTTATTAAACGAACGTTTAATATCACAATTTATAGAATGGGTTTATTGAATGGAATAAGGGTAGGATCATGTAATAAATTTCCTTCCATTAATACAAAAAGTATGGAACTATTGATGATATATTAAATAACCAAATTGTAGTGAGAGTCTTATGTAAAATGCTGATAGCCAGCTGGGCCTCCATTTGTACTGAGAAGCTGCAATTCAGTTGGGAAGTGTGACAAATTAAGTCACTATCAATATGGAATATTAAATCCAAGAAGATAATATTAAAATATTGTGGCAATCTCTCTGCAAATAACACCACTCTGTTTGTGAACTATGACAAAACAATAGAGAATTTCAAAAATGTCACTGTTATTTCATCAAAATTTCAGTCAAAATATTTTCAAAATTTCATTGAAAATTAGACTATATATCTATTCACTGAAATTTCATTGATATTTCCACAAAATCTCAGACATTTCGGTGGAATTTCAGATATTTTGACTGTAATTTTCAGGAACATTCAGGTACTTTGGTGAAATTTCAGATATTTTAACTGAAAATTTCAGGAAATTTGGTTCATATTTCAGAATAATTTGATTAAAATTTTGGTGAAATAACAAATTTCAGTATAATCTCACAGATTTCATTGAAATCAAATTTAAAAAAAATATTTAACCCCGAGTTTGAGATTAATGAGAAGTATACGTTATTAGCATACTAGCATAGAGTTTTAGACAATTAAATAACAAGAATCAAGTGATATTAATACGTTTGCCTATATGGGTCTGTATCCATGCAAATTAGGTTATGCAGAGCGTGATATACATTCATCTAATGTTTATCATGCCAAGTAGTAATTCATGCAGTGTATCATCACAACATAACGATATCAATGTAACATGCCATGAGTATGGAGAATTGTCTCACTTTCGTGGGTTTTTCCTTGTTATCTTTCCTGGTTTACAATGATATCCTATAAGATGTCATGAATGAGATAAATGTCAGCAACTTTTCATGCAAACCTTACTTATGTGTTTAAAAAAAATATAACTTCAGTGCTAAAATTCAGAGTTAATACATATGTCGTATTCTATACTAAATACTCATTGATGACTAGTTCCTTTAGGAAATGTTCAAATAATAAGTACAACAAACGACCATAGTTCATTGGTTGAATTTAATATCTAAACATTTCCCATCAATGAATATATGAATCATTATGCAATTGTATTAAATGTGTTTTTGTTTGTCGCGTGTGTGTGCTTTTATTACCTGAACACACCTCTAAATGAATAATAGACCATTCCGATGTTTACTTTTATAACTGAGTGGTAGAATCCATTTAGTTTAGAAAGGGTTACCAATGCCCTGTCTGATTTAACACCCCGGTTACCAATGCCCTGTCTGATTTAACACCCCGGTTACCAATGCCCTGTCTGATTTAGCACCCTGGTTACCAATGCCCTGTCTGATTTAGCACCCTGGTTACCAATGCCCTGTCTGATTTAGCACCCTGGTTACCAATGCCCTGTCTGATTTAGCACCCTGGTTACCAATGCCCTGTCTGATTTAGCACCCTGGTTACCAATGCCCTGTCTGATTTAACATCCCGGTTACCAATGCCCTGTCTGATTTAACATCCCAGTTACCAATGCCCTGTCTGATTTAACATCCCGGTTACCAATGCCCTGTCTGATTTAACACCCCTAGATTAATACTTCTTCGGCTTCGGGGGTAAAAATATTTGATTTGAACCACGCCACCCATAATGTACCTTTCTGTAGAATGTCTTCAGTAAGACTTGAATAAACTGTCTGATTTAACATCCCGGTTACCAATGCCCTGTCTGCTTTAACATCCCACTTACCAATGCCCTGTCTGATTAACATCCCGGTTACCAATGCCCTGTCTGATTTAACATCCCAGTTACCAATGCCCTGTCTGATTTAACATCCCAGTTACCAATGCCCTGTCTGATTTAACTCCCGGTTACCAATGCCCTGTCTGATTTAACACCCCTAGATTAATACTTCTTCGGGGGTAAAAATATTTGATTTGAACCACGCCACCCATAATGTACCTTTCTTTAGAATGTCTTCAGTAAGACTTGAATAAACTGCCATACAGACAGGACTTAAAATAAAGTGTCTGTCATTTGCAGAATGAGGTCCCCAGAGGGTGAATTAAGTGACATTGTCAGGTTTCGTCCACTATACTATGGGAGACCTAGAATCAGATTGCAGTTTCTTGAAGTTGGTGACGTTCACCTCTATTATGCATTTTATCTTCTGCAAATTATGGGATATAGAAACTGAACATAGGGGAAAAAGTAAAACCATGTTAATTTGAGATTATGGATACATCCCAGAAGATGAGACCTAAGCAGAATGAGGTCCCCAGAGGGTGAATTTATTTCAAGTCTACCATTCAGATAGCAATGGATGAAACCTGGCAATGTGTACATTACTGAAGAGAACGTAAACAACCCCTGGTAAAGTGGTCCTGCTAATGTGCTATGATGCTGGTGGATCATGCTAAATTCCGCATATGATTGTGTTAGGGCAACCTGATGCTGTTAAGAAAATTAAAGTTGTCATTTTCGCGGTCTTCAGATAATCTGAACATATCCAGGAAAAGCCATTATGTGTACCAAACATTCAACAAGTTATATTTTGCGAAATACTTTTAATACTGGTTGTATTAGTTGTTACAAATCAACTATAATCAAGATGGCTATTGTTTTGCAAACACCAGCGCAGCAATTAAAGGTACTCAATCCGATAAAACTCCTCTCAATTACTATTTCAATGGCTTCGGGGGTCAAAAATATTTGATTCGAGTCGAGAAAGTCACCCATCAAAGCTCAGATTTGTTAGATATCGATTTTAGAAATCTATTATTTTTCATTATCGGGAATACTTTCTGGCCCAGATCTCAGTCAAAATTGCGTTATTATTACCACTTGATTTTAGAGTTATCCATCCTTGTCTGTTTGAATAGAGTTTTGGTGTACAAATCTCGAGCAGGAAACGAAATTGACGGCAATTATTAGTACTCATCTCGAGAACATAAGAATTTTCAAAAATCAATATCTAATAACTCTGAGCTTTGTTTGATGGGTTCCTCGACTCGAATCAAATATTGTTTACCACCATAGCCAAAGAAATAGTAATATAGGACCCTCTGATCGGATTGTTGTTGTTGGAATCTGTTGAGATGGGGACCCTCTGGTCGGATTGAGTACCTTTAAAAAACATGTTATTCTTGGGGTTTTTATGTACTATATGTGTGCAAGTGACATTGAGACACTATAAAGACTTATCATATCTGCCAATTTGTAGTCGAGGCTAATTTGATTATTTCTTTCTGCCTAGAGTCATTTATTATTAAATTTGTTATTCTTGACAGCTCTCGTAACCTTGAACCGCAAAACGTTTGTGTGATAACGTTCACCACATTCACACGCTGTGCGGTTCTGTCTACGTATTAGGCGCCTTATGTACACCGTCGATTTGCCAGTCACATTCCGATTACAAGTGACTACGATCGGCAAATTATGTATGTACTACTAGTTAATGCTTTCCTTCATGCTTAATAAATCCCAGATTATCACGACTCTATCAACACATGAATGATAATTCCCAAACATGGCGGTAAATTATGTGTGAAATTTTACACAACATATGACAGACACTGCCTTAGCGACTTGAATAATTAATTTACAAATTACAATTATAGGCCTATCTTGCTGCTTTTAGTTTCTGAATATATGTGGAAATAATCGGTAATAAGGTATACCGTGGCATGATTTTAAAATTACAGATGTATTTTTATATGCAAATATGTCCCAGCACTACCACCAAATACAGTATAATGCTCTAAGTAATCGACTCCTTAACCACAGCAGAATTATGGGTAACTTTTCAGGATTTAGGGAGAGCTTTCCGATGAATGGCAACAAGCCATATTTCCGACTAAATCCTGAAAAGTTACCAATAATTCTGCTGTGGTTAAGGAGTCGATTACTTAGAGCATTACTGTATGTTGACTGCACATCCCTTAAATTGTTCGTGCCCACTAGAGGAAGAGGAACACAGGTATATTTTGTTTTGATCAGTTAACTAGTTTTATATCTGAAACGTCAAACTTCAGATTTCAAGCAGGGTTCGCGCTTGGTGTTTTATAAGGTCTAGGAAAAGTTAACACCTTTATTAAGCATTTAATGTGGTGGTGACGTTTACATAACTAATCCTCTTGTAGTGTGCCCTTCTGATGAAGAAACCCTTCTACAATTTTATTGTTCGGTGATTGGTTTATTGCTGTATGATAAATCACAAATAAGACTCAATGTTGCAAATTATACTATCAGTGATAGCTTTTGGCAAATTCTAAAAGAATTTGGCAAAAACTATTTTCATTTGGCAAAAGTAAATTTTGGTCCAGCGCGGACCCTGACTTCAAGATTAAAAAAAGTATATCTATTATATATTTTGGAAGATCTGTCTGTGTATCTGTGTATCTGTGTGTGTGTTCGCGATGAACTCGAAAACGGCCGACCCGATTTCGATGAAACTTCGTATGTGAGGGTACTATCGGTCGGGAAGTGGCATAGGCATATTAATTTTCAGATCCGAGGTCAACTTTTCACGTGCCGAGGTCAAATCTGTTTTTACGCCGTTTTGCGCTAATATATTTCAGTTCGGTGCTCACAAATCGATTCGATATAGCGCGAATAATAAATTGCCAGTCATATAATTTGCACGGTTAGAATCTGTGGCGCTTCATCTTTCCAATGATGTATCACACGCCTGTGTACGTTTAAAGTTTCTACCTTAATTATCGGGAAGAACGCAGGACCATGCTTCGCTCATCGAAAAACATTCTGTAAATATATTACGCCGTCAACAGATCGTGACGTGATCGCGTTTAACTCTTAACCGGCCGATGTCGCGTTAACTCATCACCGGCCGAGGTATCCGCAAATGACATTGGGCAATATATATATCTCGGAAACGGGTGGAGCTATCGACTTGAAATTTGGTATGTGAATGTATCTTGCCCCGGATACAAATTTTATCGGGTCGCCGAGCCCGCGCGACGCCAGCTTCGCGCATGCGCAGACCAGATCTCGGAAACGGGTGGAGCTATCGACTTGAAATTTGGTTTTTGAATAGCCCGGACGAAGTCGGGTCACCTTCTAGTATATAATATGTAGTTAGTGCATCAGGGTCTTTGATGATATGGCTTAAATTACCCCCTGCAATTTATTATGATTGATGACTATGATACATCACTATGATTAGTCTAACAAATACACAAAACTGAAGCCATTCACCGTACAGCTACTGCAAACTCCTAAACAAAACACATGTATATTCATCAGCATTCAGAACGATCGCAAAATTAAATACACAAAAACATGCATTCATTCGATAGGCTACCTGGTGAGCCTCATTCGGGGCCATAGTAGCGGGGATATCTACAAAACGCTCAAACTCTTTCGTTTCAAACTTTTCGTCTGGAATTTTCTTCAAAACATCATCACCCTGTTAGTGGAAGAAATGAATTCGTTGTCATGGAGATCGTTATTTTGTTATTTACACACTGTTAATTTAAAGACATGGATTCTGCAAAAAGCAGAAAATTATAATTCTGAACGAAAAAGCATGTTTTTTCCATACAAAATATATTTCAAACATTCTCAAATCACACAAAAGAAGACAAATAAATAAATTGTCTTTTATACCAAGATCTTGCTAAAAAAGACACAATTTTTCAGCAACATGTAGATGTATTATAAAAAAGATGTTTATATTCTATCTTTTAAATAACAATTATTTCACAAGAATTATATCACTAGTATTGCTTAGGCCTCATCTTCTAATTCAACTGCTATGGGAGACTTAGGATCAGATTGAAGTTCCCCAGTTGATGTTGGTGATGTTCACCCATTAGGCACCTCGATTGTGCATTTCATCTTCTGCAATTTAACATTGTTTTTAGTTACTTTTTCCCTTCTGGGATGTTTCTATATCCCCTAATTTGTAGAAGATAAAATGCATAACCGAGGTGACTAATGGGTGAACATTACCAACAACACATTATATTTTAACTCTATTTGGAATAAAATTTATCTACAGTAATGCTCTAAGTAATCGACTTCTTAACCACAGCAGAATTATGGGTAACTTTTCAGGATTTAGTCGGAAATATGGCTTGTTGCCATTCATCGGAAAGCTCTCGGGGAGAGCTTTCCGATGAATGGCAACAAACCATATTTCCGACTAAATCCTGAAAAGTTACCCATAATTCTGCTGTGGTTAAGAAGTCGATTACTTAGAGCATTACTGTATTCCTGAAAACAATATGAGAATGTTTGGAATATTAAGTTGTTTTGCTGTAATATAAGTAAGACAGATCAAAGCATTACTAACATCAGGGACGCGACTAGAGCATGTTTCTTGTGTGGGTGTCGAACTTAGAATTTACACCCTCTCCCTTGTGGACCACAACTTCCAAACTACTGAAAATGACAGTTGCACCCCTATTGAGCAAGTCCGAATGTTTTCACTTGGAAATTTGTTCTAAAAATAGCCCCAAAACTGTCTATTCTAAATCAAATTTATAAGAATTGATAGAAGCTTTTCTGGATAGGTGTCCTCAATTCATATTAATTTTTCCCGCGAATCTATATAAAACTTGCTGGCCTTTTCATTTAGACTGAAAGAATAAAGATATTTGAATATTGGTCTAAATGAAGAAATTTAAAGAAGGTCTATCTCTTTCCAGCCAAGCCTTGAAATAGGGTGTCTGTCATTTGCAGAATGAGGTCCCCAAAGTGTGAATTTAGTGATGCTACCCCACATAGCGGGCTAGCATCACCAAATTCACCCTCTGGGAACCTCATTCTGCTGAGGTGTAAGCAGAATGAGGTCCCCAGAGGGTGAATTTGGTGATGCTAGCCCACTATGCGGGGTAGCATCACTAAATTCACCCTCTGGGGACCTCATTCTGCAAATGACAGACACACTATTTCAAGGCTTGTTTCCAGCAAGCTTTATGTAGATTCCAGGGTATAAAATAATAGATATGAATCGTGGACACCTGTCTAGAAAAGCTTCTATCATTTAATATAAATTTAATTTAAAATAGATATTCTTATAAGATATCAGATGGTTAATAATAATAGGGGCTATTTTTAGAATATCCGCACAAAAACATTTAGAGCGTACCAAGAAAGAGAACTCTATCTTGTTATCAACCTCAAAGGTGAGACACCCCTTCCCAAAATGCCCCTCTGTCGCCACGTCCCTGTCTATCATATATAGAGCTAAACGGCTGCTACCATCCAAAGCGCACTATATCCTAAAATTCATTTAAACTATATAAATATGTAGTGAATGGTCCATGTATTGAGGGACCGAATATTAATACAATTAATAAATAATAGCTCAATGTCCATAGCTTTCGGGCCACGCCCTTCTTCAGTGGAATCATAGTATATGAAAATTACATTTTGCAGCAGCAGTCACTAACAATGATAGACAGAATAATCTGCACCAATGCAGCTCCCATCATGAAAGGGTTAACCCTTTACCCAACAGAAGGCCCTGTGCCAATGCATTCTCTTATATATGCGAGTCGACCATAGGTCGCCTCGCATATATAAGAGAATGCATTGGCTTAACACATTAAAAATTATAAAATTGTTAAAGAATGTAAGAAAAAATGGTAAAAAGTGTTAAAAAAAGATTTTTTTTAGGCCAATGCATTCTCTTATATATGCGAGGCGACCTATGGTCGACTAGCATATATAAGAGAATGCATTGGCACAGGGCATAACTGTAACTATCACAATGTGGTCAAGGAGCCGGTTCCAATGATATCCATATTTGTATGGTTCTATTGAGACAGACCGAAGATATTTTAGGCTGTTGAAGCTTTATTTGGCCGGTTTTGGCCGGTTTGTTGGGTAAAGGGTTAATAACATGGGCAACAAGTAATTCCTACTTGCTAGTCAGTATTATTCTGTCGATCATTGTTAGTGACTGCTGCTGCAAAATGTAATTTTCATATACTATGATTCCACTGAAGAAGGGCGTGGCCCGAAAGCTATGGACATTGAGCTATTATTTATTAATTGGTATATAAATATGATTCCTTCTGTCCACAGAAAAACTGAAATCTAGAAAAGGTGACTAAATTCACATAAGTGCTTTGTGAAAATACAGAAATAGTGCACAGTAGCTTTACTCAAATTATATAAAGTGAAAATACAACAGAGTGGTCACATTAAGTTATCCAACACATATATAATTTATCTAAACATTTAATTCTGTTCGTGATATTTTTACCCTGTGCCAATGCATTCTCTTATATATGCGAGTCGACCATAGGTCGCCTCGCATATATAAGAGAATGCATTGGCCTAACAATTTTTTACAATTTTAATAATTTTTTGTTGTATTCTTTAACAATTTTATAATTTCACCCATACAGAGCCCCAGACAAACATGAGCAGACAAAACTCTTTCTATATGCTTCTATATATGTGTGGGGCTCCCTGCAGGGTAATGGATGTATATGTCATCAAGGTTCAAGGATCTTCCAGTGATTTCGTGTCTAACCAACTCTGATAAGAGTGAGGTGGGCGAAACGCTGGGAGAGATTTAGTGAACTGTCGGTGCCAAACATTACCCCTGACACGGCATCGAAGCAGAAACATCACTAGTTGCTAATTGCGCCGCGGTTGGTCAGATTTTCGACTGTCATATTTCCGATAATAACCTCCCTTTGTTTGGCACCGAAACAGCGGGCTTCTCTTCTGTGAGAAATTTTGTTTGGCTGATCTTATTGGCCGATCTTATTGGCCAAAAACTTTCAAGGCTATTGTTGACAATGACCTCTCTGATTATCATCAATTATTCATGAACCCTGAACATAATCGTCAAGCCTTGCATGACTGGAGCTTCCTAAAATTTAGCGAAAACCCTATGCCACTGCATTATCTTATATATAGATAGGGAGCCTCTTAGATATAACAGAATGTGGTGGCACAAGATCTTTAATGCTGCACCAACGCAGCTCCCATCATGAAAGGGTTAATAACATGGGCAACAAGTAATTCCAACTTGCTAGTCAGTATAACACTCCTGTATGGAGCCTCACAATGATCCAAGCAGACGACAGTCATCGGGGCATTGTTCTCTTTGTTTGGGGCTCCATAAGGGTTAAATTAGAGCCACTGAGCAGCTTGAATCTGAGATTATCTCTATTTTGTTTTCTTGTTGTTTGGTTTGACATGCGTCGCTTCATGGCTATGTTGACCATAAACAAGGTTTTCCCCCAGAGCAGCAGTGGGTACCTTTTAGGGTCCGTTTTCCTGGCCCATCAAGTCTGAGATTAGTGTACCTGTCATTTGTAGTATGAGATCCCCAGAGGGTGAATTTAGTGACGCTATCCCACAGAGTGGGCTCATCTACTATGGGAAACATTCCCAAATGGTGAATATTGTGATGTACACCCATTGGGAACCTAAATTATGCAATGTGTCGTCTGCCAATTTGGGGATAGAGAGAAACTAAACTAAAAAAGAAATAGAATCTATGTGAAGAAGTTTGATAACAAAGAAACTTTCCAGAGAAGATGAGGCCTAAGGAGAATGAGGCCCTCAGAGGGATAGCGTCACTAAATTCACCCTCTGGGGACCTCATTCTGCAAATGACAGGCACGCTATAATCAGGCTTTTGGCCCATATATCCCCATCTTACATATCTCCCAATCCACAGATTAATGCATACATGTACAGTAATGCTCTAAGTAATCGACTTCTTAACCACATCAGAATTATGGGTAACTTTTCAGGATTTAGTCGGAAATATGGCTTGTTGCCATTCATCGGAAAGCTCTCCCAAGAGCTTTCCGATGAATGGCAAAAAGCTATATTTCCGAGTAAATCCTGAAAAGTTACCCATAATTCTGCTGTGGTTAAGAAGTCGATTACTTAGAGCATTACTGTATCTATCTCCCTACATCTCCTCAGTACTAAATAAAACCAGCAGGTAAATGATAAACAAAAATAATATTATTTATTTGATAGTGAACCATTTTATGGAACAAGGATACATCTATTGACATTTATTTCCTTATTTTGAAAGATATCAAATTGAACATCGCTAAAAGCCATGTGTTTGATTCTGCCTAGTTACATCATAATAACATGGTCAAATTAATTGTTATGACGCTATCCAGATTTGTAGCAATCTGGTGGAGCACTAATGTCTAGGCATTATGAAGGTGTCACCCCCCCCCCCCATCTTTTGGTATGCAGGGTTCAGGATATTTTCAGGTGGTACGCGGGATTCATACCCCTCTGTTAACTCGCACTCAGGATTCATATATCCAATTTAACCATTATCACACCGAGCATTCGAAAACGTGCATCTGTGTTGCCAACCGTGCTTTTACGATGATACAACTTGACATCGCAAGTTTTATGTTGCAATCTGTACTACTAAATCGACAGAAATGGAGTGTTTAATTTATTTTGACAGAATGGAACGGTTGGCTAGGTGATTGCAGGAAGATTTGAATATAGGAATCCGAAAAAATCAATGAGGAAATACTCAATCGTGTTGCTAAATTCCGATACATTTGTGAAAAAATACTATTTCAAAGGTACGACCATGGGCTGTTTCTGCTTCCTTTTTCTACCCCAATGCTTTGCCGAAATATACAGAATTGTATCGAATTCAAACCGCTAAATGTTGAGGTATTGAGCGAATATAACTGCTACTATACCAACTGTTCCATTCTGTCAAAATAAATTAAAACACTCTATTTCTGTCAATTTCGTAGCACAGATTGCAACATAAAACTTGGAGATGCGAGGTTGAATCATCGTAGAATTGCGGTTGGCAACACAGATGCGCGTTTTCGAATGGCCGGTGTGGGTATTCAGGATTCAACAAAAAGGCTGGTATGCAGCTTTTATAGAAATTTTATAGCAAAATTACACAGATTTTGATTATTTTTCATCTAAAATAACATATTTTTATATAATTAAAGGTACTCAATCTGAATTAACGCTCGCAAATTGCAATTTCCTTGGGTTCGGGAGTAAAAAATATTTGATTCGAGTCGAGGAACCCACCCATCACAGCTCAGAGTGATTAGATATCGATATTTGAAATCTATTATTTAAATTTCAAGTGGCCCAATAGACTTTTGGCTTTTTGTGTCAGATATTTGACGAACCGGCAAAATTTCGTTGAACAAAATGTTGATAAATAACAGGTTTTGTGCAATTTTATACTATAGTTGATTGTGCTTTTCATTATTTTTGGGCAATTATTAGATTCTGATAACTGAAGCGGCATTTCAAAAACTGTTGTTTTTGTTGGAATGTGATGATATTGGGACCATCGAATCGGATTGAGTACCTTTAAGTCTGATACTTCTTGATATTTTAAAGGTATGGATATTACTTCAGCAAATGTGTGAAAATTATCATATTAGTGTGAAATAACCATGACTTGTACAGTAATGCCCTAAGTAATCGACTCCTTAACCCTTTCAGTGCCAAGTCCGATTTTGTATCAACCCATATTTCCTTGATCATTTTTCAAGAGCTCTTTCCATCAATGTATCACATTATTATAATCAATAAATTTGAAAAATGATCCTTTCAGTGCCAAGTCCGATTTTTGTATCAACCCATATCTCCTTGATCATTTTTCAAATTTATTGATTATAATAATGTGATACATTGATGGAAAGAGCTCTTGAAAAATGATCAAGGAAATATGGGTTGATACAAAAATCGGACTTTGCACTGAAAGGGTTAACCACAGCAGAATTATAGGTATCTTTTCAGGATTTAGTCAGTGAGAGCTTTCCGATGAATGGCAACAAGCCATATTTCCGACTAAATCCTGAAAAGTTACCCATAATTCTGCTGTTTAAGGAGTCGATTATTTACTGTATATATATTTTCAGGCTTAACTGGTACGCAGCATTCACCCCTCTATTTTAACTAGTGTTCAGGATTCATTGGGGTAGGGGGATGACACCCTCCAATTATGTATAAAGCTTTTCTCATTATACTTTTAGCTGTAGAGTGAAGTTTACCTTTAGATCACAGTCAGCCTGGTGAATTGAAGGAATTTTAGGTTATATTTATCAGATTTATGGAGGCATGTACTCGGTATGAATGTTCATTGCTTAAAATGTGCTTGCTCCAGTGAGAACGAAAAAATTCTCATTTCTAAACGATCGAAATGGAATATTGAGATGTCCCTCAATTCAGATCAAGCTTGAAAATCGGTCGTGATTTTCATCCATTACATCAAACCAGCGCAAACCTCATCTAGCCCAAACTGTGATGTTCATGACCTAACCATCTCGGCTACGGGGACATCCTTAAAAGGAAGTCCTTTCATCGAAAGTCTGAACATTGGGTCGAATATTGACACAGAACAGATATACCATTTTATCATATGACTCACTCATTATTTACTTTGGAAAGTATGTCATAAATCAATTTCATATGAACTACTAGTTCATATCACCTTCCGATAATTTGATTGGTTTGTTGACAAAAAGTGTGTTCTGATTGGCTGAATGGCAGCCGGGGCCGAGCCGTATCTCTAACTAAATGCAGGTCAAATTTGTGCGAGTCAATCAACGCGATGCCGAAATACTCGCAATTATAATCTTGAAATATATAGTTTTGGACATTGTTATACGATAAATAGAATATGTAATTCGTATTTATCTAATAAACATACGATATAATGTCACAAACTGAGAACAGAATAGCGCACTATATCTTCGCGTGCATATTATTTCTGCTAGTTCACCAGGTGTAATTGGGCTTCCGGTGCAATGAAGTGACGTCACATTAACCTTTTGCTGCCGATGTCATATAGCTATTTAGTGATTTGTGTGCGTTTTGGACATCATAATCAATTTATAGGTGTCATATGATAAATAGAATATGTAATTCGTGTTTCTCCCGTATGATATTTATGAAACTCGTCACGAATTTTCAGTTTTCTCTCGCCAGAGGCTCGAGAAAACTGAAAATTCTTAGACTCGTTTCGTAAATATCATATGAGAGAAACACTCATTTCATATCCTCTATATATTAGAATAGCACTGAAATTATAGTCGTTATTTCAATTCTTTAAAGGCCTTGATCCCCATATGGTATAATCAGATAACTTAAAGCACATTAAGCCGTAACAATATTATAGCCTGGTTTACGAACATTTTAGTAGAAAAATATTAGATGCAGGAGGGGGGGGGGGGGGGGGGGGGCTGGGGAGGGGATGTGTTCATCATCACCTCAACAATTGACAAAACAAAAGTGGATCGATTCAAGAATTTTGCAAGATGTTTTGATAATGCACCCAGGGCCAATAAGGTTCGGGGTGATTTATGTGGTTCTTTGATCCTGTCATCCGGCAGACATTCCGGTTTTTCGGTACGATCCGTTCCGTATCGGCCGAACTTAAAGTCCGCATTTTACATCCGCCCGGAATGCTGCCTCCTTCCGGTAACTGAGAAAGCAATTCACTTTTGAATTATACGCATCGCGCTCCCTCCCTCCCCCCTTGGAGCTCCATGCCCCGCTTTGTTCGGCGTCCCGAGTGGCACGCCATATTCATTGTTCTGTGATGCCTGTTTTGTTTTGGGCCTAGGGCCCTGTGTATTTGCATCTCGTTGCTGCTGTTTGTTTTCCCTTTCAGGTGCTGTGTCATCAGTGCCATTGATCCAGCTTTGGTGCGTCCTGCAGGGGTAACTTTGGTGTTGCCCGCCCATACCACGGTGCTTAGCCATAGGGAGTTGGGCTGTCCAGTGGTCTCTACTGCCATTCCTGCGTCGCACTCGTTGGGCTTCTCCCTGGTGGCCGTGTGTGCTTACTGCTTAGGGCGCCTCATAGCAATTCTTGGGCGCCGGCTCTGAATCGTACCTTAGCTCGTCGGGCCATGCTCGTGCCTGCGCTGTACAGCAGTATTTCTTCAGCGTTCTCTGCTTCGGCTTCTCGTCAGAGCGAAGGCTCTGCTTAATTGGTTTTCCATGCGTATGGGCTATCTGCAGGACAAGCTTATAATTTCATTAAAGCTGAGATCATAACCCACTCATGTGTTGTCATTTAAATATTCCATGCAGTAGTGGCAGGGCTGTCACTGGTGGGGGTAGTGTCTCTTGGATCTGAGTGATCACATAAAGACATATTTTAATTATAAAAATCAGCTGAAGTAATTTTTCCAGAAGACGTAAAAACGGGAAAAGCAAAAGACGGTTCTATCAAATATATTCTTTGCCACTTGTTTCTTATTTTAACCCTTTACCCAACAAACCGGCCAAAACCGGCCAAATAAAGCTTCAACAGCCTAAAATATCTTCGGTCTGTCTCAATAGAACCATACAAATATGGATATCATTGGAACCGGCTCCTTGACCACATTGTGATAGTTACAGTTATGCCCTGTGCCAATGCATTCTCTTATATATAAGAGAATGCATTGGCCTAAAAAAATCTTTTTTTTAACACTTTTTACCATTTTTTCTTACATTCTTTAACAATTTTATAATTTTTAATGTGTTAAGCCAATGCATTCTCTTATATATGCGAGGCGACCTATGGTCGACTCGCATATATAAGAGAATGCATTGGCACAGGGCCCTTCTGTTGGGTAAAGGGTTAACCAACAATAAAATAGTAAATAAAAATTTTTTTTTTTTATAAATATGGAAATAAAGTTTGTATGATGGTTTGTAATACATTATTAAGGAACAGGTATTAAAGGCCCACTTAATTTTCGAGTCACCAATTATTTTTTTTATAGTGACTTGATGTAATATATAATTCATCACCATTTTGAATGTTTGTGTCTCAGGTCACAGAGTGAAATCATAAAACCATTTCCCGTTATGGCTCCCAGAATGCAACAGAATTCAAAATATAGTTTAATTTCAATGGAAGGGGAATAATTCTATATCTAAATAAATAGAGTTATTCCCCTTCCATTTAAAATAATAGACTTTGTGTAGAAACTGCAGCACAGAACAGACGTTGGTTTCTCAACAAAAACAACATGTTCACAGTTTATTACATCGAAAATACAATGTGTTGGAGCATCCTCTTTCAAATGGTATATAATATGGCATATATTTTATAAAAAATTATCTGGGGGTTCAAACATTAAGTGGCCCTTTAACTAAGAACTATGTTACCTGTTTTGTTTTTTCGATGTTATACACTTTCCTGTCAGAACATTAAAAAGTTCTGAGGTTTTTTTACTGTTGGAATATGATCTCTATAGCATAGCTAGAGTAGAAATTCTTGGCGTGATCTAAATATTCAGGTATTTGATGACAGTTTGTGTAATTGATTAACCCTTTCAGTGCCAAGTCCGATTTTTGTATCAACCAATATTTCCTTGATCATTTTTCAAATTTATTGATTATAATAATGTGATATATTGATGGAAAGAGCTCTAAGGGCTCTTTCCATCAATGTATCACATTATTATAATCAATAAATATGAAAAATGATCAAGGAAATATGGGTTGATACAAAAATCGGACTTGGCACTGAAAGGGTTAATTAATCAAAGATAACGTTGTTTCTTAATTAACCCTTCCAAGATGGTAGCAGCATTATAGATCCTGTGCTGTTGAATTCGCTTATATATACGAGGAAGCCTCGCATATATAAGAGAATGCACTGGCTTACAAGGTCAATGTAATTATTGTTAGGCCAATGTAATCTCTTATATATGTGAGGCTCCCAATGGGAGACTCGCATATATAAGAGAATGCATTGGCACAGGGTTTTCGCAAAATTTCAGGAAACTTCAGTCATATATAGAATGGTTAAGATTATATAAGTTGATTAATCAAGTTAGAAGTTGATAGAATCAGTATAGCCAAGTTGATTAATCAAGATAGTTACAAAGAATGACACACTTCAAAGTTGATAGTAAAATGCAACACACTGTTCAATGTTTCATACCATACTTTCCATACACTCAAGTCTGAGTTCAGGGTGCCTGTCATTTGCAGAATGAGGTCCCCAGAGGGTTAATTTAGTGACGCTATACTGCATAGCGTGCTAGCATCACTACTTCACCCTCTGGGGACTTTGCAGAATGAGGTCCCCAGAGGGTTAATTTAGTGACGCTATCCCGCATAGTGGGCTATCATCACTAAATTCACCCTCTGGGGCGCTCATTCTGCCTAGGCCTCATCTTCTCTGAAAAGTTTTTTATTATCAAATTTCTATGGAAACTTAGATTCTATTTCTTTTTTAGTTTACTTTCTCTATATCCCCAAATTAGCAAACGACACATTGCATAATCAAGGTTCCCAATGGGTGTACATCAGAATATTCACCATTTGGGAACTTCAATCTTATCCTAGGTCTCCCATAGCAGATGAGGCCATGCAGAATGAGGTCCCTAGAGACTGAATTTGGTGATGCTATCCCCCATAGCTAAATTCACCCTCTGGGGACCTCATTCTGCAAATGACAGGCAAGCATACACTCCATTCATGTAATCAAACATTACAAACCATTACTATTAATTGAGTAGAAGCCCTTGGTGTATATATATATAATTGAGGCTAACAAAATGGCTTTTGAATGATTGGAGAAACTCCATTTCCCAGTTAACCCTTTCAGTGCCAAGTCCGATTTTTGTATCAACCCATATTTCCTTGATCATTTTTCAAATTTATTGATTATAATAATGTGATACATTGATGGAAAGAGCTCTAAGAGCTCTTTCCATCAATGTATCACATTATTGGCACTACTTGGCACTGAAAGGGTTAAAGTCAATCAATTTGTATACACATAATTGTGCTTAATAAAGAATGAATTGCACTTAAATTCAATTATTATTAAATGTGGAATGCCCTTCAATAGAGGTGCTGATGTGAGTAAAATGGGGAGAGTAAGTGTAGAAATGTGGGTAAAACAAAGAGTACAGCATGGAATTGTGGGTAGAATGAATAGTACAGCATGGAATTGTGGGTAGAATGAATAGTACAGCATGTAAATCGTGTCAGCAGACTTACCTGTATAACGAGGTATCGGCCCGGATCGCGTGCCATTTTCGAAAACTCTTCAGCTAGTTCCCTGAATGATGGACGACTATCGGCATCCAACATCCAACCTGTGTTGGAATGAAATAATTAAATAATTACATGGTACAGCATCCAACTTGTGTTAGAACAGAAAAAATAGATAATTACAGGTACAGTAATGCCCTAAATAATTGAATAAGCCATATTTCCATCTAAATCATGAAAAATTACCCATAATTCTGCTGTGGTTAAGGAGTCGATTATTTAGGGAATTACTGTACAGCATCCAAACTGTGTTGGAATGAAAAAAAATATATATACAGGGCAGACCATCCAACATCCAACCTGTGTTAGATCGAAACAAAAAAGAAACATAATTACAGGGTACAACATCCAATAGCCACCCATGATTAATTATTCATAACTCATTCATTTAGTATATACAATTATTTATACAGTGT
This sequence comes from Siphonodentalium dalli, assembly GCA_032622095.1. Classification (NCBI taxonomy): domain Eukaryota; kingdom Metazoa; phylum Mollusca; class Scaphopoda; order Gadilida; family Siphonodentaliidae; genus Siphonodentalium; species Siphonodentalium dalli. The sequence goes on along the minus strand of CP136064.1, from coordinate 288,222,611 downwards.
AATATTATAACATGCAATGAGCTATCGGGGACAGCATAACCAAGAGTGTTGTCTACCTGCCGTCCCTAAATATACATTTATTTTATCTGGGATTTGTCTTGTTAACTCTTAATTAAAGGGGTACTGTACCCAAGATGTTGTTGTTGGTTTCTATAATCCCCGAGTCGGAGAATAAGGTAACAACTTTTCCATTTTTTGAAAGTCTGTTGAGTACGAAGTATTGTTACGGATGGCAAATTTACCGGAATGCAAAAATACAAATTGTCGTTGTCGAGTAATTTTTGTACAGTTTTCAACCAAATGAATCAAATAAACATTATATTATATGCTTAGCAGTCCCATATACTCATTTAAGTTAGTGTATGGTCACTAGTCAATGAGTGGCTTGGGTTTTCTCCCCGTATAAGCATAATGTTTCAAACGATCGTGTGTGCAATTGTTTTATTAATCCAGTATCCCTCAATTATAATTTGATTACGTTTTGTACACGGAAATTCCAATTTTAAGAGACGCCATTTTATGGCTGGAGCCATAAAATCAATTTATATTAAATTATTAACTTTTAAATTATTAAATTTTAAGATAGCCTATTAACCTGAGCGTTTACAGAATACATCTTCGACTCAAATTACTTATATTTCTATATAGTATCGATAATAGATCGTTGTTATCACCGGGAATTTATTGAAAATGGCGTACAGTACCCCTTTAACATTGGTATATAAATGTTTGTTTCTTTAAATAATAGTATAATTCATTCGTCGTTCATCGCTCAGTTTGCGATGTGAAATATAAAGTACAAACATGTGGAATGTGAATATGTGGATATATGTGTAACATAATTACAAGGTACAGCATCCAACAGCCACCCATTTACGATTGATTGACATTGTTAAGTTTACATATAGCTGATGTCAATTGGAGATAAATGATAACTTGTGCACAAACAAATTCAATATGGGTATATTCACGAATTAACACTCTGTAAGCCGACAACATGGCAAACATCACAGCATCGAAAAATTATCATGTAAATTCCAGCATTTTTAGAGTAGTTCGGTACCTCCCGTTGATGATTTTTTGTGTCACCACCGCAAATCTACTTATTTATTTAAGAACAAATTCCCAGCCCTTATCTATATATATTCTTCCATTTTAGTTGATGATTTGTAAAGGCATTGTGCCAACCAGCCGCAATTCAATTCTGGCTACGTTTCCGCCATTCTAGCATGGCATGTACTGGGGTCTGTGTACCCGACTACTAGCGAGTCACCCCCATACCATTAACCCTTTACCCAACAGAAGGGCCCTGTGCCAATGCATTCTCTTATATATGCGAGTCGACCATAGGTCGCCTCGCATATATAAGAGAATGCATTGGCTTAACACATTAAAAATTATAAAATTGTTAAAGAATGTAAGAAAAAATGGTAAAAAGTGTTAAAAAAAGATTTTTTTTAGGCCAATGCATTCTCTTATATATGCGAGGCGACCTATGGTCGACTCGCATAAATAAGAGAATGCATTGGCACAGGGCATAACTGTAACTATCACAATGTGGTCAAGGAGCCGGTTCCAATGATATCCATATTTGTATGGTTCTATTGAGACAGACCGAAGATATTTTAGGCTGTTGAAGCTTTATTTGGCCGGTTTTGGCCGGTTTGTTGGGTAAAGTGTTAATGGCTAAACCAGGTCTGAGAATAAGTTGCCTGTCATTTGCAGAATGAGGTTCCCAGAGTGTGAATTTAGTGATGCTATCCTGCATAGTGGGCTAGAATAACTAAATTCACACTCTGGGGATCTCATGCTTAGGCCTCATCTTCTCAGCAAAGTTCCTTTATTTTCAAATTTCTATAGAAACTTCTTCAAACAGATTCTATTTCTTTTTTAGTTTAGTTTCTCTATATCCCCAAATTGGCAGATGACACATTGCATAATCAAGGTTCCCAAGGGGGAATTTGGTGACGATAGCCCACTATGCAGGATAGTGTCACTAAATTCACACTCTGGGGACCTCATTTTGCAAATGACAGGCACACTAAACTCAGGCTTTGGCTAAATCATTGGTAAACACATAAACACTTACATTTTATCATAATCATATATACATCTATGGTACAAATATTCGGCTGTGGTAACCTCTCGCCTTTCTCTAATAAATCAGGGACATCTTTTGCCCTGATAGATTCATACGGTCGCTGTCCGTAGGTGAACAACTCCCATATTGTAACACCTGAAAGAAGATCATAATAATTGTTTAATCAGGATAACCAGGTAAAAGATATGATTATTGGTTTGCGGAAAACTTTATTCACCTCAAATCAAGGGAGATTTCCATTTTTATGGATTATTTCTGATGATCGGACAGTTCAAATCTGGGAATTCAACTGGGAAATAGGCAATGCCGCAGAACTTCTATTTTGGAAAACCAACCTTCACTGTGTTCAGTGTATTGCATGTGCTTCTTTTGTGGACATGAAACATGATGTACTATGGACTAAACATGAGAAAATTTGTGATAAAGAAACAAAACTTTTTACACCAAGAATTAAAAGGATACTGTACTCAAATGTTGTTGTTGGTTTCTATAGTCTCGGAGTCATAGAATAAGGTTACATGTATTGTACGACTGTTCTTTATCAGAGCGATGTGGTGCCACGAGTTACATGTATTGAGGACCAACCAAGTATGGCTGTATGATCAGGTGGGTTGTACATGTGTACCTCGGGTGGCTATCGCTTTCCACAATAACTCAAGGATATGTTAATCAATAGAGAGGTCATGTCATATCGTGGAAAGCGATAGCCACCCATTATAACACAGTCATTACATATATACATAAATAGAATAAGGTAACCAGACTTCCATTATTTGAAAGTCTGTTGAGTATGAAGAAATGTTACAGATGGCAGATTAGCCGGAATGCGAAAATACCAATTGTAGTTGTCAATTAATTTTTGTACAGTTTTCAAGCAAATGTATCAAATAAATGTTATATTATATGCAAACAAGTCCCATATACTCATTTAAGTTATTGTATAGTCACTAGACAGTGAGTGGCTTGAGTTTACATATTTTTTTACACTATCATGTGTGCCGTTTGTTGCCCAATTCAATATCCGTCAATTAATTTGATTACGTCTTGTACACGGAATTCGTAATTTAATTTATGGCTCCAGCCATAAATTAAATTCATATCAAATTATTAACTTTGATTTTAAGATAACCTATTAACCTGAATGTTAACTTTACAGAATACATCTTTGACTCAAATTAATTATTTTTCTATATATTATCGATATTAGATTGTTGTTATTACCGGGAATTTATTGAATATGGCATAGAGTATCCCTTTAAACTGAATGTGAGAAAGTTTTAGCACAGTGAAAACCAATAAATTTTCATCTTGTCAATAAATTCATCAATTACTTTGATAGTAACACAGCATTATGGAAGCGTGTCATGTAACAGTTGAATGGTATTACAGTGTTAAGAAATTTAAGAAATGGATGTTCATTTACTTGCGTTCCATTAAGAAATAGATGTTGATTTACTTGCGTTCCATAGAGCATGGATGCAAATTTGTTGGAAATGGGCACCTAATGCTCTTACTCGGTCAAGTGGAACGCTTTTGTCAGACCAATTGTGACCCGCCATATCAAATCCAGTCGTAAGTCGGGATTTTTTTACCCTGTGCCAATGCATTCTCTTATATATGCGAGTCGACCATAGGTCGCCTCGCATATATAAGAGAATGCATTGGCCTAACAATTTTTATCATTTTTTTTAAATAAATGTTTCTTACAATTTTTAGGACATAAAATAAAAAACATCCATTACCCTCCAGGGAGCCCCACACATATATAGAAGCATATAGAAGAGTGTCGTCTGCTCATGTTTGTCTGGGGCTCTGTATGGGTGAAATTATAAAATTGTTAAAGAATACAAGAAAAAATTATTAAAATTGTAAAAAATTGTTAGGCCAATGCATTCTCTTATATATGCGAGGCAACCTATGGTCGACTCACATATATAAGAGAATGCATTGGCACAGGAACAAAAAATCCCGACTTACGACTGGATTTGATATGGCGGGTCACAATTGGTCTGATAAAAGCGTTCCACTTGACCGAGTAAGAGCATTAGGTGCCCATTTCCAACATTATTCTCATGACTGGATGCAAGTTGGGGGTCAGCGTGCGACGTCATGTGACGTAATTTGGACCAATCAATGGCCTGCATTCATGTTCCACAAGGCGAATGCATGTGTGAGTGTAAATATTGAAGTATGGATGCAAGTTGATTTGGCAATTTGTGTGGACGCGAAACCGTTCCACACATAAAAATATCAGACAAACTTGCATCCATACTCCGTGCAATGCAACAAACTCAATATCCATTCCTTACTATTTACACTCAACATGCAGATTAAAAGAGCAGTTATCGCCAATTTTCAATGATATTCTGGTTGTGCATTGCAAGTTGCTTCCATAGAATATGAAAACAAGTTGGGGCCTGCATGCGACGTCACATGATTTCATTCAACCAATGTCCTGCATTTGTATTCCACAGTGTGATTGCATGCATGTGTGTAAATATTTGAAACTCACCATAACTCCAAACATCACTTTTATGTGTGAAGATTCTGTGTTGTATACATTCTAAGGCTAACCATTTTATCGGCATCTGTAAAGATAAATCAGTGATTCTATCAAATAACCTGGCCTCAAAATATGGTGTCGGACATTTGCATGAGGTCCCCAGAAGGTGAATTTAGTGACGCTACCCCGCAAATCAGGCTAGCATCACTAAATACACCTTCTGGGGACCTCATTCTGCTTATGCTTCATCTTCTCTGGAAAGTATCTTTATTATCAAAGTTTTTTTAGTTTCTTTAGAAAGTTCATTTTCTTTTTAAACTTAAGTTTCTCGAGATCACCAAATTGGCAGACAACCAAGCCTTGAAATAGGGTGTCTGCCATTTGCAGAATGAGGTCCCCAGAGGGTGAATTTAGTGATGCTACCCCGCATAGCGGGCTAGCATCATCAAATTCACCCTCTGGGGACCTCATTCTGCTTACACCTCAGCAGAATGAGGTTCCCAGAGGGTGAATTTGGTGATGCTAGCCCGCTATGTGGGGTAGCATCACTAAATTCACCCTCTGGGGACCTCATTCTGCAAATAACAGACACCCTATTTCAAGGCTTGGAGGTGACTATGAGTGCACATCTCTAACTTAAATCTGAGTCTAGGTCTCCCAAAGCAGATGAGGCCTAAGCAGAATGAGGTCCCCAGAGGGTGAATTTGGTGATACTAGCCCACTGTGTGAGGTAGTATCACTCAATTCACCCTCTGTGGACCTCATTCTGCAAATGTCATATTTTCAGACCTGTTTGTGACCTGTTTAAAAACCTGTATAATACGAATTCGATCGAAACCCAAAACTAACCCAGCTCCTATGGTTATTATGGTGACAATATAGTTAAATGTTTAACCTTCGATCTCCTGACCTTGTCTCCTGCTGCATGGTATTCATCCTCGTTAAAATCTAACAGTTTTTAACCTTCGACCTACTGACCTTGCCCCCTGCTGCATGATATTCTTCCTAACAGTTTTTAACCTTTGACCTACTGACCTTGCCCCATGCTACATTCATTGTTATAATCTAACAGTTTTTAACCTTCGACCTACTATCATTGCCCTCTGCTGCATGGTATCGTCCTAACAGTTTTTAACCTTTGACGTACTGACCTTGCACCCTGTTGCGTGGTATTCATCCTCGTTATAATCTAACAGTTTTTAACCTTTGACCTACTGACAATACCACACTGCTTCGTGGTATTCGTCCTCATTATAGTCTAACAGCTTTTAACCTTTGACCTACTGATCTTGCCCCCATGCTGTGTGGTATTCATCCTCATTATAATCTAACAGCTTTTAACCTTCGACCTACTGACCTTGCCCCCTGCTGCATGGTATTCGTCTTCGTTATAATCTAACAGCTTGGCCAAACCAAAATCTGTTATCTTCACTTTGTGGGGAGATTGAACTGAAAAACAAATAATCTGAGATGAAGCACATAATAATATGTCTTCCTAGCAACAAGTTAAAGATGGTCTATCTCTTCCAGACAACAATAACAACAACAACATAATTTTTATAAAACCCGATTTCAAGACCACATGCAAATACCTTTTTATCCCACTGGGTTGAATTAATTACAGGTTTGCCTTAATGACTACCTTTTATTAACCCTTTACCCAACAGAACAGCCCTGTGCCAATGCATTCTCTTATATATGCGAGTCGACCATAGGTCGCCTCGCATATATAAGAGAATGCATTGGCTTAACACATATTAAAAATGATAAAATTGTCAAAGAATGTAGAAAAAAATTATAAAATTGTTAAAGAATGTAAGAAAAAATGGTAAAAAGTTTTTAGGCCAATGCATTCTCTTATATATGCGAGGCGACCTATGGTCGACTCGCATATATAAGAAAATGCATTGGCACAGGGCATAACTGTAACCATCACAATGTGGTCAATGAACCGGTTCCAATGATATCCATATTTGTATGGTGTTATTGAGACAGACCGAAGATATTTTAGACTGTTGAAGCTTTATTTGGGCGTTTTTGGCCGGTTTGTTGGGTAAAGGGTTAATCAATAAAGCAACAGGTAGTCAAAAACTTGTTTATGGACCTCCAGCTTTCTTGTAACTGGTGAAGCCCCTTTTTTGGTACCACCCAAGCACCAACCATGGAAACCTGGTCTACGATCCAATACGATCCCATATCTAGACCTGAAACACACTATGCATAGCATTAGCACAAAGGGTACCTCCTCCCAAAACTGAAGCAGAAATATAGGGTGGGAGGATGGGTGCGTAAAATAATTGTCGACCGATTCGGATGAGAGTTTACCTGACAGATTACCCTGTAATCTGACCCCAGACGAAATAGTTCCTCTCTCAATATTGACGTGCTTTGTTAAATTGCTTTAGCATATACCAGTCGCTTTAGGGCAACAAAGGCATTATCTCAGTTAGTTGACAATTGGTGAAACAAGAGGAATAGAAGATGGCAAATGGAGTGACTGATTTCCATATCGCTCAGTGTGTACTGACTTTATCAGATCTATTTACAATTATCATGAGTTTATACTGTTCCAAATGCAACCTGGTGGGATAAATGATCTGCTGCTAGCTATGTAGTCCAAGTCTTCTCGTACTAAAGCCGGCTAAGATATTGGGATGGAGGTGCCGGTCTTTAGTCCGAGTTCGTCCCGTATAGTCTCTTATGACACGACTTACGCCCACGATCTGTGGCGGGAATCTGTGTTGTATTTTACTCGATTTACCTAATAAATCAATACATGATGCTATATACATCGGAAAGAGAGACATCTTATGGTCATAATGGTGTATAATAATCTAACTTTCATGTTACATTACGCATAGAATATTCCGGTTGATTGTCACCAACATCGCTGTTTTTATATTTTGTTTACTTAACTGAAAGCCGAAGTCAGGTTCCGAAGAATTCTGGCATTGTCCGCTGGGTATTCTAGTTTCCGTTTCTATATATAGCGCGGGGTTTTCCGAACAAAATGGCGAAAACCGATCGCCCCAAAGTCCAGTTTCCTATGTGCTTTGAGAACAATTCCCGCACTAAAAACTTAATGACATAATGGAGGATCAGAACGGTAGTTTTGTTGACAATTTTCACAAGCAACTTGTCAAAATTGGAGCAAATTAGAACTCTTATGTCTGACTTGCCATGCGTGTGATGTGCATTTTGATTTGTGTGTTGATAAAATAATTGGAGAACCGAATCACACAGTTTCGAAATATAGTTCTTCCGTTTCAGTGGGACTTTTCAAACTTAAGGTTCAAAATGTATACAAATTTTGTTTGATTTTTTGTGTGCATAACAAGAGCAATATATTGCCCTGTTCGCTTAGTATATATCTTAATTTCGCGGAAGTCCACCAAATGTGGGTGAAATGTAGCACCATATAAGGCATATTATTTATTCTAATGCTCGTTGTGTTTACACTGTTTTAAACTTTATATCTCCAATGTTTAATTAATCTATTTATTTTTTATTTATTGACACACATAATTACGATTACAATGGAGAATTCATCGTAATTTGCGTTGTTAGTCCAAAATCTACGGAATATTTTCAACGGAAAATGCCGAACACAGTTCGCGAGGTCAACTGAGTTCGCATACTTTAAAAAAATTGTAAACATTGCGATAAATGTCTCTTTTCGCATTAAATTACCGCTTTCAATTCACAACTGATGTGGGTTTCAGATCAAATAGCATGTCTTCTGTTGAAAATATCCGTTTATTGTCGCAATTGTGATATTTTATTTCATATAATTGTGGTTTTATTTGAGCGGGTGACTAACGCTTAAGTCGTGTCATAGGAATGCATGGGCCTGGAACTCGGACTAAAGACCGGCACCTCCATCCCAATATCTTAGCCGGCTTTAGTACGAGAAGACTTGGACTACTAGCTATGCTTTGCGTCTCTGTTTTCTCTATATAAAACACAGACAAAACTGAAGATGGGGTCTATAAGGCCATCATAAAATAGTTATGAAGATCGTAATTTACGGTGAAATCTATAGATGGAATGCAATTTGGCTTAAATGAGGGTGTAAACAAGATAGAGTTATCCCTCTTGGTACTCTCCAAACGTTTTCATATTCTAAAAATAGCCACTAAAACTGTTCAATTGTTAAAAAAGTCATACAGCAGTCAATTGGGTCAGTGCTATAAAGTAAATATGATAATATGCAAAGCATATAGAACGACCCCGTCATAACAGTAAGAATTATATTTTATTGAATATGGGTGCTTTAAATAATCATTATGATATAGTTAAATCTTTATATATGAACACCATTGATATGAAGTGGGAAGTAGTAAACATAAACATCGTATTGGTTGCTGACATCAGTCATGTCTGGATTCTGGCCCGCAGCAACAAATGACGCTTTGACGTCATGATGCAGTAACTGCCTTCATTTAGTTAACAAATGAAACTGATCTAATATGAACCTATGTAGGACATATTCATAACAACTTACTGTTTATAAATAAATAAAAACTTCAGTTGTCCATTGCCACATATCGGAAGTTATGAAGTAGAAAATTCGTTTCATATCTGATTCCGCGATTTTATGAAACCAGTGCCGGAAGTCACGTGATTTTTTCACGAAAAAGTTGTGTCGCTCAAAATTTCTCCTTCACGGTATACTGTAATTTATGTGTGATCTCACAAGTACGCACACCCGCCTGTTACCTATACACGACCCGAGCTTGGCGCTGAGCGGGGTCATTATTATACAATGTTGTGTACAGAGTACACGCAGTGTCAAGTCCAATATGACTTTTCACCACAACCTGGATGAGTACAAGAAAAACACATACTGTACACAACATTGTATAATGACATTTTTATTATCCATCTGTATGTTTATCCAAATTTTGAGAATAAAACTTTTGTGGTTATTTTTGGTATTTGTCGGCATTTGATTCTCTATAAAAGCTTGTATTTGATAATCAGAAAGCATGATTTGGAATAGTAAACACGGAAGTGAAATAAAAACTCAATGTGGAAGTGAAATGTCTGCTAAATCCACCAGAGTATTGCGTGTGCATCACAATTTCACAGATTCATTTGGCAATAAAGTTACTTCATAGAAGGTCATATTGGACTTGATTGAATCCGATATGACTTTCGGGAATCCAATATGACTTTTTCCCAGATTATCATGTGACAGGTTTAGCCAAATCAGAAATAGTGTTAGTTAAGGGATGGATAATAAGATATTATATAGTGGCCAACATTATTATTATTATTATATGTCAGTGAAGTATCCAGGGATTTTTTGGGGACACCTGTTTTTGGGCAATGATATGCCGAAGGCATACCAGTATCCCAAAGAAATGAGCGAGGGAGGTTCGGGAGGGAGTATCTGTGATGGTGGTGGGGGGGGGATTTTTAAAAAATCCAATGCATTGAGAGCTAACCTAGAGCTCTTGGAGTCAGTATTTTGAATTTTGCTGAGAGTTCACTTTGATCAAGTTTCTGAAGTATAACTTTGGAATTTTTTTATATATGTACATGTATGGCTTGGAAATGCTTATAAGTTATTGTCAGATATCTTTTTGTTCAATGGATTATGCTTATACTGCTTGAAATGAGACCATTATCACTGTAATTCATATAGTAGGCTATTTTCTAAAATTCAAGTGAGAGACACATTCATAATATACTAGTAGTACAGAAATGTTACATGTAGTAATTACTAGTAGTACTAATCTCTATGTTAATTATTCATTTGGTATTATGAGATCCCACATGATAGCCAGGTTTATAAATACTTGATCAAATTGTCACTGTTCCTGTACTGTATTGTGTAATTTTACTTGAATTTGATTGAAATACTGAAGTCTGAAGGGTTAACCCTTTACCCAACAAACCGGCCAAAACCGGCCAAATAAAGCTTCAACAGCCTAACATATCTTCGGTCTGTCTCAATAGAACCATACAAATATGGATATCATTGGAACCGGCTCATTGACCACATTGTGATGGTTACAGTTATGCCCTGTGCCAATGCATTCTCTTATATATGCGAGTCGACCATAGGTCGCCTCGCATATATAAGAGAATGCATTGGCCTAAACAAAATCTTTTTTTAACACTTTTTACCATTTTTTCTTACATTCTTTAACAATTTTATAATTTTTAATGTGTTAAGCCAATGCATTCTCTTATATATGCGAGGCGACCTATGGTCGACTCGCATATATAAGAGAATGCATTGGCACAGGGCCCTTCTGTTGGGTAAAGGGTTAACTCAAACTATTTGAAGTTTTCACAGATGAAAGCTAGATAAAGCCAAACATACTTTACATCAGTATTATTCCAACTGTTAAACTTAAGTTAAATCTTTTTTGTAAACTTACATGTCTTATATCAATATATATAAATATATATCTTGTTATGATATTAATTGGGACCTGAATTGAAAAAAAAATTTAAAAATAGTTTTTTTTTTTGGGGCGCCGGGAGTTTGGGCGCCCAAACCGGTAAACGGTATGAAAAACGGCCTGGATATGTGCCTGTATGTACATATACTATAGACATAAAGTCCACTATCTTGAGGTAATTTCGGAATAGAAGTTGATGTCACCATGCATATATTATTCTGGCTGTTCTGAGGAGAGCTGTTTTCTGGAGTGGCCTATTGTTATTTCACATGGAAGATGGTAAAACATTCTCGAAACACACCTAAAACATTTTCTAAACATACCTAAAACATTTCTTGCTGCGAGATCTCTGTGTACTATGCCACGCTCTTCTAAATAGTTCATACCCTGAAAAAAACACACCATGAATATAAAAAAGCTAGTTTTTGTCCCCTTCTCGTCATCTACAGTAATGTAATCGACCTCTTAACCACAGCAGAATTATAGGTAACTTTTCAGGATTTAGTCGGAAATATGGCTTGTTGCCATTCATCGGAAAGCTCTCCCCGGAAAGCACATTGGAAAGCTTTCCCCGAGAGCTTTCCGATGAATGGCAACAAGCCATATTTCCGACTATATCCTGAAAAGTTACCCATAATTCTGCTGTGGTTAAGAGGTCGATTAATTCAGAGCATTACTGTATATCATGTTATAGAAGACTAACTGCAATGAAGGAACTGGCATGGTTACTGATAACCTACCAACACAGAACAAACAAAGCAGTGGCTTGGCTGAATTGATTGGCAATTGTTGGATTGTACGATGTGCAAATTTTGCACCAAGTTGTGACCCTCGAGCAAGGTCGCTCATACTGTGTCTGTTTCGCACCATCCATGTGTTGAAAAGAGTAACTGATTATGAGCAGTGAAAGGTCTTGTTAGTATGCTAGCCACATTGTGGCTGTACCTCACCCTGTCCCCGGGGAGCAATAGATGGTTACTGAGTGTTAAGGCTCATCAGGGTAATAATTGTCATTAGCATCTTAGAACAATTAATTATAATTGGTTAAGTGCTATATAACAAGGGGTACGCATCTAAGATGCTTTTGTCAAGTTTTTTGGCAGTCGAACCAAACTTCTGCCAATAAGGTGCACAACATCCGGGAAAAAAAGTTGGACGGTGGTATATTATTGCAATAGACCTATATACCAAATATCAATTGAATCCGTTAATATTTCATTGAGTTATCGCACTAACGGTGATAAAATTGTAATTAAAATAGACAAACTAAGACCCATAACTCCGGGAAAAAAATTCGGACAAACCAGGTTTTCGAACTCTTCCGAGATATTGTTGCAATAGACTCATATACCAAATATTGTTTAAATCGGTTAATATTTCATTGAGTTATCGTGCTAACGGTGATAACATTGCTAAAAATAGACAAACTAAGACCCATAACTCCGCGAAAAAAATTCGGATAAACCTGATTTTCGAAAGCGTCCGAGTTATTGTTGCAGGAGACTCATATACCAAATATTGTTTAAATCGGTTAATATTTCATCGAGTTATCGCGCTAACGGTGATAAAATTGCTAAAAATAGACAAACTAAGACCCATAACTCCGCGAAAAAAAATCGGACAAACTTGGTTTTCGAACTCGTCCGAGATATTGTTGCAAGAGACTCATATACCAAATATTGTTGAAATCGGTTAATATCTCATCGAGTTATCGCGCTAACGGTGATAAAATTGCTAAAAATAGACAAACTAAGACCCATAACTCCGCGAAAAAAATTCGGACAAATCTGGTTTTCGAACTTGTCTGAGATATTGTTGCAGAAGACTCATATACCAAATATTGTTGAAATCGGTTAATATTTCATCGAGTTATCGTGCTAACGGTGATACATTTGCTAAAAATAGACAAACTAAGACCCATAACTCCGGAAAAAAACTTCGGACAAAACTGGTTTTCAAACTCGTCCGAGATATTGTTGCAAGAGTCTCATATACCAAATATTGTTGAAATTGGTTAATATTTGCGTGAGTTATCGCGCTATCGGAAAACTTAACTAAAAACCATCTAAGATGGATAACTCTTGTAAAAAAGTTCGAACGTGACCCATTTTCTACAGGCAGTAAATAGTCATTGGGAGCAACTGCCATACCAAATATGTTTTGAATCCGTTCACAAATGTTAAAGTTATAAGGCATTATTTAGGTCCGCCCCACCGCCCGCCCGCCCGCCAACCGCCCCTCGCCAAACCATAAGTTTTTGAAAAACTCGACTAAAAACTGTCACTATTAATACTAACTTTCAGACTTTGAATTTGAACTATTTTGACATTTAATATTCTCTGTATCGGTGTATTTATCAAACTGTAAGATGAAAGAAACAGCCCTAGTTAAGGAGTCGATTTAGAGCATTGCTGTAGTGTTAAGCCTACCTTAGCTATTTGTGTGCACCAATTGAGGAGGAATTTGGATCCTATGTTATCTTTGTGTTTCTTGACGTAATCGAGGAGACATCCAAGTGGCATGAGCTGAGTTATTAACATCATCTGTGCCGTCATGCAGACAGCGAGAATCTTAACGCAGTAGATATCGTCGACGGAAGCCATGACGCGGGCCCTCCTCTAACAGTTCTTTGTTCTGATTGGGTGACGTCCCCTCCTGTAAAACCTTTATTGCTACTGGGATTTTTATTGCTTCTCCCGTAGGAATCCAGAATCCCTGAAATAATTAACGTAGGTTATCTTGTGGACACGAATAATAATCAGTAAATATTAAGTCAAAAAGGGGCATAACTCTGCCAGAAATCATCGGATCTCATAAAAATTCGAAAGGATCAATACTTTAATGATTTTTCTTGGATTAATTAGCCCTTTCTATACTAAATGCTCATTTCCCTAAGGAAATGTTCAGATAATAAATTCAACAAATGGCCATAGGACTCCTTCTGTAATTTAATTATCTGTTGTCAGCTTAGTTTCTCCGAAAACCCCTCCAGATGAAAAATAGACCATTCTAATGTATACTTTGATAACTGATGTGAGAATCCATTTAGTATAGAAAGGGTTAAACTATTGAGTTAATGCAAATAGCAGGTATAAAACTACATGGCAGTTTGCGCTCCAATATACACATTATACTATTCGCTAAGGAATTTTTACCGTTATCTAAATACTGTGAATGGCTTTAAATCGTTGGTATCAATTTTCATGGTTCAGCCATTTATGACTTGTTCGTGGGTTTGTAAATTCGTGGGTCCGCCAGTACTAACCGTCGCCTCCAAACCTCCAATAATAACAATCAAGTCCAACGATCAAACTAATAGAAGTGCAACCTCGGCGTAATATTTATTAGCATGTCGCGTGTTCAAGCTTTTACATAAACCTACATACCTAGGTGAATGTCACACTCTTCTCATAACATAATCCCCTAGGCTTTGGTCAATAGAGTTACATCTAATTCCCGCATGACATTCTCAAAATGGCGACCGCACTGTTTTAGAAGATAACATTTTTTCATGGGGTTTTTTATTTCGTGGTTATCAACAACCACGATAACCACGAAAATTGGACCACCACGAATAAATGTACTTTTACAGTAGGTTTATTATATAATAAACCTACCTGATCTACCTTCTATGAGTGTTATATGTCGTAGAAAGACGCATTGAAGTTTTTATTGAAGTTTTTATTGATCAAAGTTAAATGCATATATATATTGTAACAAAATTAGCAAACAAGATGATCTCGCACATGCTCTTTCGCTCCCCCAGGTTATCAATAATACATGCTCATACCTTATAGACCGTCCCGAATGCTCCCGATCCTATGATGCCACCCCTCCTGAGGTCATTCTCCGTGATTAGCTCTTACCTTATAAACAGTCCTGAATGCTCCCGATCCTATGATCCCACCCCTCCTGAGGTCATTCTCCGTGATCAGCTCTTACCTTATAGACCGTCCCGAATGCTCCCGATCCTATGATCCCACCCCTCCTGAGGTCATTCTCCGTGATTAGCTCTTACCGTATAGACCGTCCCGAATGCTCCCGATCCTATGATCCCACCCCTCCTGAGGTCATTCTCTGTGATTAGCTCTTACCTTATAGACCGTCCCGAATGCTCCCGATCCTATGATCCCACCCCTTCTGAGGTCATTCTCTGTGATCAGTCTAAGCTTAGATAGATCAGGCTTAGCATCTGTTGGTGTCAGAGGCTGTAAAATATAAAAAAAAAAAATTTGATCACATTATCACTGTAATTAAAGTGGAAGGGGGGGGGGGTCATCAATTGGGAGCAGAGAATAATCTTGCTCAAAGTAGCTACTCCCATAAATTTCATATCCCAATTGGCAGTATAGAAGTCAGTTAACCCTTTGAGTGCCAGGGACCGATCTCATCGGCCCTAAACCTACAAAATAAGTCTGTTAAAGAATAAATTATTAAAATTATAAAAAAAAAAAATTGGTAGGCCAATGCATTCTCTTATATATGCGAGGCGACCTATGGTCGACTCGCATATATAAGAGAATGCATTGGCACAGGGTATATGGGTTGATACAAAAATCGACCTGGCACTCAAAGGGTTAAAATATCATCACTTTAGATGGGGGAATAGTTATTTCAAATCTGTTTGTTATAAAAATTCACAATTTCAGTTAGTTGAGTATTCAAACAATTGAATGAGATGTTATTGGCCGATTATATATTTGCAGGTAACGAGTCGAAACGTTATGTGACATGCGCTTAGCATGGCATATAGTCAGCAATCTGCAACTGATGATGGTCATTGGGAGTAATTTTCAAATTTTTTTTAATTCTACTAATGGCATTAAATGAATTTTGTTTTTGTGGGGTACGTTCTAAAACTATTTTAAAATTCCAATAAACTGCTCCAGGATCCAGCTTCCACCTCAAAATTCATGTCATCAGAACGAGGAGCAGTTAAAATATCATCACTTTTAGATGGGGGAATAGTTATTTCAAATCTGTTTGTTATAAAAATTAACAATTTCAGTTAGTTGAGTATTCAAACGATTGAATGAGATGTTATTGGCCGATTATATATTTGCAGGTAACGAGACGAAAAGTTATGTGACATGTGCTTATAGTCAGCAATCTGCAACTGATTATGGTCATTGGGAGTAATTTTCAAAAATTTATAAATTCTACTAATGGCATTAAATGAATTTTGTTTTTGTGGGGTACGTTCTAAAACTATTTTAAAATTCCAATAAACCGCTCCAGGATCCAGCTTCCACCTCAAAATTCATGTCATCAGAACAAGGAGCAATTTGTCTGCGAGAAATTGGAACCTTGGTCATCATCACATATAGCCTCGAATCTTCTCAGTTTAATATGCCTAGCAGACAACCTCCCCTTTCTTTTGACATCCATATATTTATGCACCACCTTCATTATGTGGGGAAGTTATATGACGGATATGTTGTAAGCCATTATTTCTTTCACTCTACTTATGTTGACAAATGGAAAGGCCAGTGCTCCATTCTGACTTGTTATTGACATTCCGGAGGGCTAGGTGTGATTTTCGTTGACCCGGGCAGATGTGTTACCTTGTCAGGCACCCACTTACCTGTATTGTTTAACCTATAAAACAAACGATTGGCCGATTTTGCCTACGAAGAAATTGTGTGATAAAAGAAGTTCAAGGCCCCTTAACCCTTTCAGTGCCAGGTCCGATTTTTGTATCAACCCATATACCCTGTGCCAATGCATTCTCTTATATATGCGAGTCGACCATAGGTCGCCTCGCATATATAAGAGAATGCATTGGCATAACAATTTTTCATCATTTGTTATTATGTTTTACAATTTTTTACAATTTTAATATTTTTTTCTTATATTCTTTAACAGACTTATTTTGTAGGTTTAGTGCCAGGGAATCTTACGTTTTTCATGGGCATCAAAATTATTACTATGAATACTTGGTGATAGTTTTGAGTTATAACATGCCCCAAAGGTTTTATCCAGTTTATTTTTAAATTTGCTATAGCATACCCAAAAAAATTCAACCCAAAAAAATCTAAAAAAACCAAAAACAAAAATATATATATATTTTTTATTCTTTTATTTTTTTAGGGCCGATTTTACAGACCGTAAATTAGGGCCGATGAGATCGGCCCCTGGCACTGAAAGGGTTAAGTCAAGATCGAATTGAATGTAAACAAAATGAAACTGATGAGGAGGAACAAGAAATAATTGTGTCATTAAAATCACTTTCCGAATAGGAAAATTAAAGTTAGATTCTATATGAATTTGATACATGACAATCTGTAATTATGTCACAAATTTGAATTTTACAGTTTTCAGTATGTATGATTAAAGTGGTACTGTACACTAAATCCAGCCATTTATGAGACCATCTCCTTTTATACTCAACAGAATATATGCATCAAATGATTGAATTTCAGCCACGGATTAGTGCAAAATACATGAGAATGAGTTTATCACTCGAGTCATGAACTCATTTTTATTATAATTACCATGTTGTTTGCATCATTCATAGAGCACGCGAGTGTATTTTGCACCAATCCATGGCTCAAATTTCATTTGTTGGATGTATTCTGTTGAGTATAAATGTTGATGGTCCCGCAAATGGCAAGATTTAGTGTACAGTACCACTTTAATGACATATTTAATGCCTAATAATGATTTTTAAGAGTATTTTTTATTCTAATTTAGGTAATGTTTTTTACCTACATTTTAATGCAGTGTTAACAGAATTACATACCTCTGTTTCATCATATCCCGTCATCTTAGCTGTAAGTTTTGCTCGGTTCTCATTAGCTCTCGCTTTCTGCCTCCAACAACGAACAGCAAGCAGTATGAGGAAACCAAATAGAATGACCGCAAAAATGGAAGGAATGAGAATCGTCAAAAGTCTGTTCATTCGTTCCCTGTAAAAAAAATTAATATACCAATAACATGATTTTTTAGTGCGTCTCGGGCCGCTAATAGGACTGAGGGCTGTTAATCATTCCTGGAGGGCCATTAATAAACCAAGGCGCCAGACAACTCATGTTATTACTATTATTACCACTCCGTCCTTGTGTGATCACGTGATCAGTAACTTAACCGGAAGCGGGCTGCGGGCGTTAATGAAAACAAAGCTTTGATAATGCCCGCCGCCCGCTTCCGGTCAATTTTGCCTAAAAATTATGGAAACTTATCGTGCGTGTAAAATACTGTTAATCTACTAGACAATGCCCTCTAAAGTGGTAATAATATGTGTTAATCCAGGGTTTCTGCAATGGGTTGGAGAATGGTACCCCTATTGCCACTGGAAGTAATCTCAGTCCATAAAAAACTGCAAATATCTTCGAGTATTTACAGTAATGCCCTAAGTAATTGACCCCTTAACCACAGCAGAATTATGGGTAACTTTTTAGGATTTAGTCGGAAATATGACAACAAGCCATATTTCTGACTAAATCCTGAAAAGTTACCCATAATTCTGCTGTGGTTAAGGGGTCGATTACTTAGGGCATTACTGTAGGTACTGTAAACTTTGCGACAAATGGTCAAGTTAAATTCGTGGGTATATTAAAATAAGTGTGCTGATAAGTTTTTGTACCACCACCAACATTGGTAGAGGAAATTGTTAATGTTAAAATTATCAATTTATTTTGATATCTGACTTCACTACATTCATAGCAACATTCCTCATCATTCTTCATTGGCTAACAATATCTGGACCTTGTCTACATAATCATTAATGAGAACCAGTCATAAAAGAGTATTAATTGAGAACGTAATTGCGATGTATCCGGACAGAATCAACAATGTGGCTTTTAAGTTTTAGCAGTGCCTGCTCAGATATCTTTCAGAATACAGCAATAATAATTGTCAATGTGAGTAGCCCTGAAAAGCATTAGTTTCCTGTCAAATGATTCACTGGCGGTCAGCTTTAACCCTTTACCCAACAAACCGGCCAAAACCGGCCAAATAAAGCTTCAACAGCCTAAAATATCTTCGGTCTGTCTCAATAGAACCATACAAATATGGATATCATTGGAACCGGCTCCTTGACCACATTGTGATAGTTACAGTTATGCCCTGTACCAATGCATTCTCTTATATATGCGAGTCGACCATAGGTCGCCTTGCATATATAAGAGAATGCATTGGCCTAAAAAAATCTTTTTTTAACACTTTTTACCATTTTTTCTTACATTCTTTAACAATTTTATAATTTTTAATGTGTTAAGCCAATGCATTCTCTTATATATGCGAGGCGACCTATGGTCGACTCGCATATATAAGAGAATGCATTGGCACAGGGCCGTTCTGTTGGGTAAAGGGTTAACCCTTTGCATACTAAATGGATTATCTCACTCAGTGGACAAGCCTAGAGGGCGACGCGGGAGACACATTGAGTGACAATAAGATCACTTCTACGTTTTAAAGATACGGGCGGCATTGGTGGTGGGTATGCTGTTAAAATATTCACCTCCGTCAAAAACCGCCATAAACAAAGAATATTAAAATATTGACAGCCTTTGTTCTTATTATCTTATACCAATCAGAAATATGGCATAAACAGTATGTTATTGTCAAATGTTTTTCCTTTGTTATGTAAACAAAAGCAAAAAACGTTACAGAACCTGGCTTTTGTTTAGAACCGGATATGGCAAACATAAAGAGCGTTATTTGTTACTGTTTTCCTGATATGGAAATAATAAAGAGCGTTTATATCATTTGTGTGTGATTAACCAATAGAATTGCACAGTGTTATGTAAACAGAAGCAAAACTTATGTCAAAACTTCTGTAACATGAGCAGGCTCTTGTTTATGTACACCATCGTACTACGTCTTGACGACAATATACTATTTATGCTCTGATTATATTTGGCATATGAACAAAACTATATATATTTTAATATTCCTTCTGTTGATGGCGATTTGAACAAATATGAATATTTGTGCAACGAACGCCGCCCGTGCCTTTAAAGCGTATGCGTACCAGTAATGTAAAATCACGTACCATCATAAAGAAATATATGTACGTAGGAAGTTAAAAACTTTTAAGTATCATGATTGTCCCATACCGGTAGTTTCAGTAAAAGATGGGACCGTGGTACATAGTTGGGTTTTACAATTTAGAAATTCATAACGTATGCGTAGGCCGCGAGGCATCGAAAGGGTTAATTTTGAAATTTTGAGTTATGTACATATGCAATTTTTTTTACCCTGTGCCAATGCATTCTCTTATATATGCGAGTCGACCATAGGTCGCCTCGCATATATAAGAGAATGCATTGGCCTAACAATTTTTTACAATTTTAATAATTTTTTCTTGTATTCTTTAACAATTTTATAATTTCACCCATACAGAGCCCCAGACAAACATGAGCAGACGACACTCTTCTATATGCTTCTATATATGTGTGGGGCTCCCTGCAGGATAATGGATGTTTTTTATTTTATGTCCTAAAAATTGTTTTATTTAAAAAAAATGAAAAAAAATTGTTAGGCCAATGCATTCTCTTATATATGCGAGGCGACCTATGGTCGACTCGCATATATAAGAGAATGCATTGGCACAGGGTAAAAAAAAGGAGATGTAGTTTATACTCAACAGAATGTTAGTATAAGTGTAGGTCTGTAGTAATAAATACAAAATATCACTGGAATCGTCGTCAGTTCTGTACTCGGTTTAACTCTTTCACTGCCGATCGCGACTACAGTCGAATTACCCATACACTGCCGATAGCGACTTGAGTCGAAGTCGGGTAAATGCTGCCAGCATTATAATAATGTGATACATTGATGGAAAGAGCTCTGAGAGCTCTTTCCATCAATGTATCACATTATTATAATCAATATATTTGAAAAATGATCAAGGAAATAAGGGTTGATACAAAAATCGGACTTGGCACTGAAAGGGTTATTCCCCTTTCCAATTCACCTATCTATACTGTATTGTCAAAACTTTTGTTAAATGTTTATATATGTTACATGTATTAAAGGCGCTGATGGCCTTCATGGTGGGTATTGCTGCTAAAATAGTCACACCTGTTAAAACTTCCATAAACAGAAAGATTATTAAAATATAGACATATTTTGTGCTTATACGAATCATAAATATCGCGAAAATAGTATGCTACTGTCAAGTATGTACGCTGCGTTATGAAAACAAAATCCAGGTTCTGTAACATTTTTGGCATTAGTTTACATAACACAGATTACGAACTTGACATAACACACTATTTACGCGATATTTATGATTGGTATAAGAACAAAACTGTCTATATTTTAATATGCTGACTGTTTATGGTGGTTTTAACGAATGTGACTATTTTAACAGCAATACACACTGTGAAGGCTATCCATGCCTTTAACCCTTTACCCAACAAAACGGCCAAAAACGCCCAAATAAAGCTTCAACAGCCTAAAATATCTTCGGTCTGTCTCAATAACACCATACAAATATGGATATCATTGGAACCGGTTCATTGACCACATTGTGATGGTTACAGTTATGCCCTGTTCCAATGCATTCTCTTATATATGAGAGTCGACCATAGGTCACCTCGCATATATAAGAGAATGCAGTGGCCTAAACAAATTCTTTTTTAACACTTTTTACCATTTTTTCTTACATTCTTTAACAATTTTATAATTTTTTCTTACATTTTTTAACAATTTTTATAATATTTTTCTACATTCTTTGACAATTTTATCATTTATAATATGTGTTAAGCCAATGCATTCTCTTATATATGCGAGGCGACCTATGGTCGACTCGCATATATAAGAGAATGCATTGGCACAGGGCCGTTCTGTTGGGTAAAGGGTTAATTAGGAATGAAATATAATAATGGCCTGATTTATTGACGGTTTCCTTCACTTTAACCCTTTGAGTGCCAGGGGCCGATCTCATCGGCCCTAAACCTACAAAATAAGTCTGTTAAAGAATATAAGAATAAATTATTAAAATTGTGAAACAAAAAACAAAAAAAAACAATTTGTTAGGCCAATGCATTCTCTTATATATGCGAGGCGACCTATGGTCGACTCGCATATATAAGAGAATGCATTGGCACAGGGTATATGGGTTGATACAAAAATCAACCTGGCACTCAAAGGGTTAAAATATCATCACTCAAAGGGGTACTGTACACTAAATCCAGCCATTTATGGAACCATCCCTTTTTATACTCAACAGAATATATGAAACAAATGAATTAATTTGAGCCACGGATGAATGCATGGATGAGGAAAATACACTCCTGTGATCTATGAACGATGTAAAACAACATGGTAATTATAATGAAAATGAATTAATGACTCCAGTCATTAATTAATTTCCATTATAATTACCATGTTATTTGTATCGTTCATAGAGCACATGAGTGTATTTTGCACTAATCTATGGCTCAAATTCATCCATTTGTTGCATATATTATGTTGAGTATAAAAGGATATGGTCCCATAAATGGCTGGATTTAGTGTATAAGTACCCCTTTAACTTTAAATATATTAGTTGAATTGAGAATATGCCTCATATATGTCCAAGCCTTGAAATAGTGTGTCTGTCATTTGCAGAATGAGGTTCCCAGAGGGTGAATTAAGTGACACTACCCGACACAGCGGGTTAGCATCCCTAAATTCACTCTGGGGACTTTATTCTGCTTAGGTCTCATCTTTTGTGGAATCTCAATCTGATCCATAACAGTTTAGGGCTCAGTAGAATGAGGTTCCCAGAGTTTGAATTTGGTGTTGCTCGCCATGCAGGATAAAGTCACTAAATTCACCATCTGGGGACCTCATTCTGGAAATGACAGACACACTATTACACAAGCCTTGAAATAGTGTGTCTGTCATTTGCAGATTGAGGTTCCCAGATGGTGAATTTAGTGATGCTACCCCGCATAGTGGGCTAGCATCACCAAATTCACCCTCTGACAACCTCATTCTGCTGAGGTGTAAGCAGAATGAGATCCCCAGAGTGTGAATTTGGCGATGCTAGCCCGCTTTGCGAGGTAGCATCACTAAATTCACCCTCTGGGTACCTCATTCTGCAAATTACAGACACACTATTACAAGGCTTGCTATAGAGAGGGGTGGGAGGGGAATAAATATTAGATAAACGTACTCAGCCTCATCCTCCAGACGAGCGACAACAACTGGATGTTCATTCCCTGCGCAGACCATCATTCCAGCATTACCGTCATGTGACTCGAAATAATGTATATCGGGTATCAAGTGCGGCAATTCATCGGGACACTCCATCGTACAATTAAACTAAAAATAGAAACAAATTTGGTCCAATTAAAAACTCCTTTGTATGATTTAAATTATTACTCAAAAGACCCACATAATTTTTGAATCACCAGTTCACATTAATATACACAACATATTCCATATTATATACCAATTGAAAGATGAAGCTCCAAAACATTGTACTATCAACTGATCCGGTCGAATAAACTGGGAACATGTTGTTATTGTTAAGGGAAAAAATATATATATTTTGCAGCAAATATTTTCAAGTTGCCTATTCTCATGGTACAGTAATGCTCTAATTAATCGACCTCTTAACCACAGCAGAATTATGGTTAACTTTTCAGGATTTAGTCGGAAATATGGCTTGTTGCCATTCATCGGAAAGCTCTCGGCAAGAGCTTTCCGATGAATGGCAACAAGCCATATTTCCGACTAAATCCTGAAAAGTTACCCATAATTCTGCTGTGGTTAAGAGGTCGATTAATTAGAGCATTACTGTAAGCATGTGGTTCTGGACATGTCAAGTGAGGACCCCTGATCCTGAATTTTAATTTATTACAAACCAAATTTTGTTCCTCATCGCTGAATATTTTGTAGTTTTTGCAGAATGCGCAGTGTGACGCCTCGGGCCCATCGCACTCCAATCGACACTCCGTGTGGCAATCCTTGCATTCCTTTGTCCCGTTCTCCACGAACGACAGACTCGGGCATTCAGTCCGACATTTTCCACCATAATTAACTATCTTGCACCTATCACAGTTTCCTGGTCCGTCGGCATAGCAAGTCTCGCAAAGGGAGTGACATGGCCTGCAGAGCTGTAAAATGGTAAACATATGGTATATTGTCTGCTAGGGTTCAATAGGTTCGGATGAACCTACCCTGGAAAACAGAGTGCCCTCATCGTCTGACTTCCAGGTCATTGGCTCGGACAACTTCGGGGGTTCGTTAAGTTAATGAACCGAATTTGATAGAGCCAACAAACCCTTGAACCCTGGAAGTCAGGTGACGAGGGCACTTAACCCTTTACCCAACAGAACGGCCCTGTGCCAATGCATTCTCTTATATATGCGAGTCGACCATAGGTCGCCTCGCATATATAAGAGAATGCATTGGCTTAACACATTACAAATTATAAAATTGTTAAAGAATGTAAGAAAAAATGGTAAAAAGTGTTAAAAAAAGATTTTTTTTAGGCCAATGCATTCTCTTATATATGCGAGGCGACCTATGGTCGACTCGCATATATAAGAGAATGCATTGGCACAGGGCATAACTGTAACCATCACAATGTGGTCAATGAGCCGGTTCCAATGATACCCATATTTGTATGGTTCTATTGAGACAGACCGAAGATATTTTAGGCTGTTGAAGCTTTATTTGGCCAGTTTTGGCCGGTTTGTTGGGTAAAGGGTTAAGCATTCAGCAAAAGCATGATCTGCCAATACTAGATTATTTCACATTAAACTTGAGGTCCATATAATGTTTCAGTGAAATCTGCACATACGCCTGGGTGAAAATTTATTGATTCATTGATTTCTTGGTAAGACAACACAGGTGCAGTGTCTTAGCCATTAAGTGCCACATATAGAACCAAAGAACTAATAGAACAAATAGACAGAATGCGCTAGTCCAATCTACTCCGATATTTCAATAGAGGGCTCTATATTTCAATAGAGGGTTAAATAAGATCACAAAGGGATATAATACGCAGATTATATCTGGGGATGGTTAGGTTTTACCACTATTCTTTATTATCCGAGTCGTACTACAAGTGAGCCCATACATGGACAAAACATTAGTACATTATACTTGATCATGAACGAAGACAACACTGCCATGTATGTAAAATCCAAAACATCAGTGTATTAATTACATCTCTATTATACGTGCAGATATTACGCAAATATGCTCCAGATTAGCTCTCGATGGGTTCAATTTTTCCCTGGTGAGTCCCCCCCCCCCCCACCTCCCACCTGCGAAGTTGGCCAGTGTATAAAAATACAAACATTCCTGACATTTCACTGTACAGAAAAAATGGCAGCTGCTATACTGCCACTTCATCCACATAGTTATAGTTATGTATAGATAACTCTATTCTTATATCTACGGCCACTTCATCCACATAGTTATAGTTATGTATAGATAACTCTATTCTTATATCTACGGCCACTTCATCCACATAGTTATAGTTATGTATAGATAACTCTATTATTATATCTACGGCCACTTCATCCACATAGTTATAGTTATGTATAGATAACTCTATTCTTATATCAACGGCCACTTCAACCACATAGTTATAGTTATGTATAGATAACTCTATTCTTATATCTACGGCCACTTCATCCACATAGTTATAGTTATGTATAGATAACTCTATTCTTATATCTACGGCCACTTCATCCACATAGTTATAGTTATGTATAGATAACTCTATTCTTATATCTATGGCCACATCATCCACATAGTTCTAGGTAATTATAGATAACTATTCTTGCTGCCACTTTTCTTCACATCAGGCCATTAAAATAAAATATCTGTGTTCTCAAGTAGTAGTATAAGAAATCACGCCTGAAAATATGATGGCGAACATTTACAGAATTAGCTCCCCAGAGGGTGAATTTAGTGATGCTAGCCCGCTGTGCAGGGTAGTGTCATTAAAAAATTCACCCTATGTGAACGTCATTCTGAAAATGTCTGGCACCATATTAATGGCATCATTTTGCCCACCAGTAACAACCCTCCCCCAAAACGATTTAAAACTTCCTACTTATTACAATTTCACCCCCTCCACCCAGGGGCGCCGGAAGCATCCAAGGGCAGGGGGGGCAGAGCCTACAAAAAGTGCACTTTTCCGCAAAAAAGGGCATTTTCTCTGCAAACTCGGGAAAATAACCATAAATTAATTGTGGCAAAAATTCCTATTTTAAAGGTATTTGTCAGTTTTTATGGCCGTTTTGTGATAAAATTGACAACAAACTAATATTCCTTGTGAAATTGGTGGTATTTGGACCAAAAAAGTCACATTTTACTATAAAAACACGAGATTAAACACACAAAAAGCATTTTCTGTCTCCACAAAAAGGGCAAGTACTGCCCCCGCTCGCCCCCCTCTGCCCCCCCCCCCTCTTCCGGCACCCCTGCCTCCACCAAGATACACCCACTCCACCCCAGATACACCAGGTATGAGCCCTGTAATCTATACTAAACACTCACCGATTTGCCTTTAAGCGGATGATCAGCTGACCGGGGTATACTATACTCATAGTAACCGGGTGGGCATGTGATATCGCCTGGAGGAAGACACCTAATTCTGTCACCGTCTGTAGCATTCAGGAGTCCATACAGACAGCTACGACAGCCGCCGCCATCCTTCTCTAGATAGATTCCTGGTCCGGTACAACTGTAAATGTTAAACAATGTTAATTTGAGACTATAGATACTTCCCAGAAGATGAGGCCAAACCAGAATGCGGTCCCCAGATGGTGCATTAGTGATGCTACCCCGATTTGAGGGATAGCGTCATTAGATTCACCCTCTGTGGGTCTCATTCTGGCAGACACAATGCATAATCGAGGCTCCCAATGGGTGTACATCACAATATTCACCATTTGGGAACTTCAATCTGAGTCGATGTCTCCCATAACAGATGAGGCCATGCAGAATGAGGTCCCCAGAGGGTGAATTTTGTGATGTTAGTCCGCTATGCGGGATAGCATCACCAGATTCACCCTCTGGGGACCTCATTCTGCAAATGTCAGACACCATATTTCCAGGCTTGGTGAAGACATTCAGATCCATTTTCTTATATAAATAGAGGAAACCTACAGTAATGCCCTAAATAATCGACTCCTTAAACACAGCACAATTATGGGTAATTTTTCAGGATTTAGTCAGAAATATGGCTTGTTGCCATTCATCAGAAAGCTCTCACTGAGAGCTTTCCGATGAATGGCAATATGTCATATTTCTGACTAAATCCTGAAAAATTACCCATAATTCTGCTGTGGTTAAGGAGTCGATTATTTAGGGCATTACTGTATGGCTTTTGACTGAATATGAGAATTATCATGAGTGGGTGCAAGCAAATACATGTTCCACGGGTGGCTTGTTTATACCCACGAATGAGAGAATTCTCGTTTTCAACCAAAAGCTGATAGTTTCCTTTTATTACATGAGTTTTCGTTATTTTAAATTACCATTTTTTCTCTCAGCTGCTTGTAGATGAAAGCAAATGAGCTGATTGCCAAAAGACTACATTCGATGAAAGAAGCTGCGCTTGTGCATAACACGATAGTCCCCTTTCCCCTCCACATTAATGTTCGCCATAAGCATCTTAATATGCAAGTTTAATATAAGTACATGTAACAACACAGAGAATAAAGTTCAATTATCAGTCCCACTTTAAATATACAATCAACGTCAATTCGATGCATCTCTGGGCACATAGTCGGATGCCGAACAACATACTGTATAATTTTGCAAGGTTTATCAAGTATGTAGTCATCAGACACTTCTCAATACGCCCAGAGATGCATCGCAATACGCCCAGAGATGCATCGCAATACGCCCAGAGATGCATCGAAAACGACATTAATTGCGTATAATTACAACAAAGAAACTTTATTTTGGGCTATCTGGTTTGTATTTCACTGAAAAACATCAGGTCTCCCATAGTAAACATCATTGATAAACATGATCTTGGTCTCCCATAGTAAACATCAACATGATCTAGGTCTCCCATAGTAAACATCATTGATAAACATGATCTTGGTCTCCCATAGTAAACATCAACATGATCTTGGTCTCCCATAGTAAACATCAACATGATCTAGGTCTCCCATAGTAAACATCAACATGATCTAGGTCTCCCATAGTAAACATCATTGAGAAACATGATCTAGGTCTCCCATAGTAAACATCATTGATAAACATGATCTAGGTCTCCCATAGTAAACATCAACATGATCTTGGTCTCCCATAGTAAACATCAACATGATCTTGGTCTCCCATAGTAAACATCAACATGATCTTGGTCTCCCATAGTAAACATCAACATGATCTAGGTCTCCCATAGTAAACATCATTGAGAAACATGATCTAGGTCTCCCACAGTAAACATCATTGATAAACATGATCTAGGTCTCCCACAGTAAACATCATTGATAAACATGATCTAGGTCTCCCATAGTAAACATCATTGATAAACATGATCTAGGTCTCCCATAGTAAACATCATTGATAAACATGATCTAGGTCTCCCATAGTAAACATCATTGATAAACATGATCTAGGTCTCCCACAGTAAACATCATTGATAAACATGATCTAGGTCTCCCATAGTAAACACCATTGATAAACATGATCTAGGTCTCCCATAGTAAACATCATTGATAAACATGATCTAGGTCTCCCATAGTAAACATCATTGATAAACATGATCTAGGTCTCCCACAGTAAACATCATTGATAAACATGATCTAGGTCTCCCATAGTAAACATCATTGATAAACATGATCTAGGTCTCCCACAGTAAACATCATTGATAAACATGATCTAGGTCTCCCATAGTAAACATCATTGATAAACATGATCTAGGTCTCCCATAGTAAACATCATTGATAAACATGATCTAGGTCTCCCATAGTAAACATCATTGATAAACATGATCTAGGTCTCCCATAGTAAACATCATTGATAAACATGATCTAGGTCTCCCATAGTAAACACCATTGATAAACATGATCTAGGTCTCCCATAGTAAACACCATTGATAAACATGATCTAGGTCTCCCACAGTAAACATCATTGATAAACATGATCTAGGTATCACATAGTAAACATCATTGATAAACATCATCTTGGTCTCCCATAGTAAACATCATTGATAAACATGATCTAGGTCTCCCACAGTAAACATCATTGATAAACATGATCTAGGTCTCCCATAGTAAACATCATTGATAAACATGATCTAGGTCTCCCATAGTAAACATCATTGATAAACATGATCTAGGTCTCCCATAGTAAACATCATTGATAAACATGATCTAGGTCTCCCATAGTAAACACCATTGATAAACATGATCTAGGTCTCCCATAGTAAACATCATTGATAAACATGATCTAGGTCTCCCATAGTAAACATCATTGATAAACGTGATCTAGGTCTCCCATAGTAAACATCATTGATAAACATGATCTTGGTCTCCCATAGTAAACATCATTGATAAACATGATCTAGGTCTCCCATAGTAAACATCATTGATAAACATGATCTAGGTCTCCCATAGTAAACATCATTGATAAACATGATCTAGGTCTCCCATAGTAAACATCATTGATAAACATGATCTAGGTCTCCCATAGTAAACATCATTGATAAACATGATCTAGGTCTCCCATAGTAAACATCATTGATAAACATGATCTAGGTCTCCCATAGTAAACATCATTGATAAACATGATCTAGGTCTCCCATAGTAAACATCATTGATAAACATGATCTAGGTCTCCCATAGTAAACATCATTGATAAACATGATCTAGGTCTCCCATAGTAAACATCATTGATAAACATGATCTAGGTCTCCCATAGTAAACATCATTGATAAACATGATCTAGGTCTCCCATAGTAAACATCATTGATAAACATGATCTAGGTCTCCCATAGTAAACATCATTGATAAACATGATCTAGGTCTCCCATAGTAAACATCATTGATAAACATGATCTAGGTCTCCCATAGTAAACATCATTGATAAACATGATCTAGGTCTCCCATAGTAAACATCATTGATAAACATGATCTAGGTCTCCCATAGTAAACATCATTGATAAACATGATCTAGGTCTCCCATAGTAAACATCATTGATAAACATGATCTAGGTCTCCCATAGTAAACATCATTGATAAACATGATCTAGGTCTCCCATAGTAAACATCATTGATAAACATGATCTAGGTCTCCCATAGTAAACATCATTGATAAACATGATCTTGGTCTCCCATAGTAAACACCATTGATAAACATGATCTAGGTCTCCCATAGTAAACATCATTGATAAACATGATCTAGGTCTCCCATAGTAAACATCATTGATAAACATGATCTAGGTCTCCCATAGTAAACATCATTGATAAACATGATCTAGGTATCCCACAGTAAACATCATTGATAAACATGATCTAGGTCTCCCATAGTAAACATCATTGATAAACATGATCTAGGTATCCCACAGTAAACATCATTGATAAACATGATCTAGGTCTCCCATAGTAAACATCATTGATAAACATGATCTAGGTATCCCACAGTAAACATCATTGATAAACATGATCTTGGTCTCCCATAGTAAACATCATTGATAAACATGATCTAGGTCTCCCATAGTAAACATCATTGATAAACATGATCTAGGTCTCCCATAGTAAACATCATTGATAAACATGATCTAGGTCTCCCATAGTAAACATCATTGATAAACATGATCTAGGTCTCCCATAGTAAACATCATTGATAAACATGATCTAGGTCTCCCATAGTAAACATCATTGATAAACATGATCTAGGTCTCCCATAGTAAACATCATTGATAAACATGATCTAAGTCTCCCACAGTAAACATCATTGATAAACATGATCTAGGTCTCCCATAGTAAACATCATTGATAAACATAATCTAGGTCTCCCATAGTAAACATCATTGATAACCATGATCTAGGTCTCCCATAGTAAACATCATTGATAAACATGATCTAGGTCTCCCATAGTAAACATCATTGATAAACATGATCTAGGTCTCCCACAGTAAACATCATTGAGAAACATGATCTAGGTCTCCCATAGTAAACATCATTGATAAACATGATCTAGGTCTCCCATAGTAAACATCATTGATAAACATGATCTAGGTCTCCCATAGTAAACATCATTGATAAACATGATCTAGGTATCCCATAGTAAACATCATTGATAAACATGATCTAGGTCTCCCATAGTAAACATCATTGATAAACATGATCTAGGTATCCCATAGTAAACATCATTGATAAACATGATCTAGGTCTCCCATAGTAAACATCATTGATAAACATGATCTTGGTCTCCCATAGTAAACATCATTGATAAACATGATTTAGGTCTCCCATAGTAAACACCATTGATAAACATGATCTAGGTCTCCCATAGTAAACACCATTGATAAACATGATCTAGGTCTCCCATAGTAAACATCATTGATAAACATGATCTAGGTCTCCCATAGTAAACATCATTGATAAACATGATCTAGGTCTCCCATAGTAAACATCATTGATAAACATGATCTAGGTCTCCCATAGTAAACATCATTGATAAACATGATCTAGGTCTCCCATAGTAAACATCATTGATAAACATGATCTAGGTCTCCCATAGTAAACATCATTGATAAACATGATCTAGGTCTCCCATAGTAAACATCATTGATAAACATGATCTAGGTCTCCCATAGTAAACATCATTGATAAACATGATCTAGGTATCCCATAGTAAACATCATTGATAAACATGATCTTGGTCTCCCATAGTAAACATCATTGATAAACATGATCTAGGTCTCCCATAGTAAACATCATTGATAAACATGATCTAGGTCTCCCATAGTAAACACCATTGATAAACATGATTTAGGTCTCCCACAGTAAACATCATTGATAAACATGATTTAGGTCTCCCATAGTAAACACCATTGATAAACATGATCTAGGTCTCCCATAGTAAACATCATTGATAAACATGATCTAGGTCTCCCATAGTAAACATCATTGATAAACATGATCTAGGTCTCCCATAGTAAACATCATTGATAAACATGATCTAGGTCTCCCATAGTAAACATCATTGATAAACATGATCTTGGTCTCCCATAGTAAACATCATTGATAAACATGATCTAGGTCTCCCATAGTAGATGAGGCTAGCAGAAAGTGGCCCCCAGATGATGAATTTAGTGACAATGCTATCCTGCTGTGTGGGGTATTTTCACTAAATTCACTCTGGATACCTCATTCTGCACATATTCAGCACCATATTTTGAGGCTTGGACTCATGGCAGCCATAGTAAAATACCATTTCGAAAAGCATAAAAAATTAAGTTAATTGATTCTTGGGCAATTTGTTTGAAAATCAATGAGGGAGTGAGGGTTTTAATGAGGGAGTGAGGGTTTTATTTTAACTTTGTATTTGTTCTGCACATAGTTAGCATGAATTATGATACCTTCCCTTGTCTAGTAATAATACGAAAATGTAGACGGAACTTCATTATGCATATACACTGATTTAATCTCATATTAAAATTTACATTGTACTACCAGTATATGTCAATGTAGTCATCTACTTCATGTTCTACATGTATGCTGTGTTCACGCTGGACCGAAAAAAACTTTAGCCAAAAGTTTAGCCAAATGAAAATTTTATTAGCCAAATGAAAAAAACTTTAGCCAAATATTTTTTGGCCAAATTAAAAAAAAACTTTGGCCAAATTAAATCATCGTTTTCTGGTCGGTTCACAATTGATGACTAAAACGTAAAATCTAACAGACACAGGTAACATACACAATAATTTAAATAATTTTTATGAACTAGAAGTATTTTTATATATATCATTTATTAAAAAATTATTAATCTTTATGTGAAAGAGTGATTTGGGGGGGGGGGGGGGGGGGGGGGGGGGGTAACCCGGGATTGTCCTTCTTAATGTTATTATTTGTTTGTTTTATATCAATATTTTTTTTTAAATCATTAAATATTTATCCTTGCGAAAATATCTAAGTGACATCTGGAAACTAATAACTTAATAATGTTACGCCATTATCAAATTACAATCTGTCATAAAAGCATGCATATTATTTTGACTGTATCGGTATTGACGACAAATAGCCACAAAATATCTGTCGTGATTCACATTTGGCTGATTAAGCTATTGTCTTACACTTGGTGCTCATAAACCTCGACCGTCATAAATACAATGTCATCATAAACATGCATTGTGCGGGAGTCCCGTGAGTGACCAGACAGACAATGGGGGATTAGGGGATTAAATGTAAAATAATAACCTTTTGCTGTTTCGTGCAGAGTGACGTAATCTTTCTCCAGATTAAAACATCCTGTTACGAACAAATTTCTTATATAACAGCGTCAATGCACACTTTACAAAATATTGCGTTATTCACATTCTCATGATTCAACCACGGTCGGTTTAATGTCCATGCGTTTTTGAATGTCCGTCTTGTGAAAACTAAAGATAATTGCATATCACTGTGTGATCGCTTTGTACTGTCCGCGATCGGGTTTCCCTTTGTACAGTCGGAAATATATTCCCACTTTCGATATTTTCGGACTGGATCGTTCATATGACAGAATTGAAAACCCACTTGCCAAAATTTATGTTAGATTTGGAAATAAAAATATGTTTACTGTACACTAATTGTTAGAGCTTACCTTTTGCTGTTACGGAACGATATTTCATAAGTACGAAAATAATGAAATACTTTCGTCACCTAACTTCGTCTTGAATGTCGATCTATTGAGCGCTTTTATTAATTAGCTTTCTGACTCCATGCTTTCAGTCTCCATTTGGGGTAAAAAAAAGTTTAGCCAAAATTTTAGCCAAATGAAATTTTTATTAGCCAAATTCGAAAAATATTAGCCATTGGCTAATTTGGCTACCGACAGCGTGAACACTGCATGTATGTCACTATGTGCATACATTGATAGTTATACTCTTCACACATTACACAGAGATATGTTCAGAGTTCATGTATTTTGGAATTAATACTCAATACGCATGGACATGTTGGTAAAAACATACCAAAAAAAATGGAATTTTTTATCTTCCTTTTTTATCTTCCTTTTTTTTGGTCATAATATAAATAAAAAAAACTTGAAATAAAAACGTCCAGTGCAGGTCATTAATTTCAGGTGGTGCCTGAGAATCAAATACCTTTTTTGGGCCAAATCTAATGTATTTACTGCTTGTTTATTTGATCCCTTTTATACATGAATACATTGTATACTTAAGCAAGTACATTATAACATATCATATAAGGTAATCAAAATGGATGGGTGCACAAGTTATTTAACTTAGAGCATTGCTCCTCTCCTTTATCAATATTCAAACGCATAATAGTATATATATATGGTGTTATGTTTGGACTCAAATAAAGCTTAGTTGGGATTTAGTCAGATATAGTACATAAAAAGGGGGTCAAGATTGAGTGTGAGTGTCTAAGCTTGTGCGTGAACAGATATCAGGGATGGGATGTAGGTCCTATGGCGAGCTGAGCCGTGACTTTTGATAGCTATATTGGCAAATACAATCATGGAGATGTAGGCTTATAGGATTTTGAAATTATTCCATCAATGGAATCTACTTGACATTGCAATGAAAGTGTGCTTGATGCTAAACTAGCTGTCATTTAGAGTATTGGATAGGTTGCTTTGCCAGAAGAGGACATCTTCAACCCTATCAACAAAGAGGCCATTTAGCCACAGGCATTGAAAGGATATATAGGAGATATAGCACAGTAGCAATGTTATATTTTATGCCTCCGAAACATGCCGAGCATTGCCCTTTGAACATGCTTGGGACTATACAACACACCAGGCGCCTATTTTTAGAAGCAAATTTGATTTTTGAGACAGTGCAAATTTTTTTGGATTGGGTGGGATTTGAAGGGATAGTAAGCAGTTTTCTTCAAATAATGGGCACTGAAAGAAAAAATGTGATAAAACCTACACTAAATAATGGGCACTGAAAGAAAAAATGTGATAAAACCTACATTGACAGTGGACTGTTATGGAAATATAGTTTCCATGTTTATCAAAATTTAAATCACTGCAGATGCATAATTCGAATTAAATCTCCCAAATTACTATTTCTTTGGCTTTGTGTTGAGATGTGTAGTTATTGGTGGCTTGGTAAAAAGTCGTCAAAACAACTGTCTCGGACCAAATTGCGAATGAAGATGAATAACTCTAAAATCAAGTGGCTTTGGCATTAGATATATTGACAATCCAGCCATATTTCGTTGAACAGAAAAATTTGGGAAATTGTATACCATAGTTGACAGTGGTTAGCATTATTTTGTTCTACTTAATCTATTCTGATAGCTAAAGCATATTTTGAAGAAATGTTGTTGTTGTAATTTGATGATATGGGGACCGTCTGATTGAATTGAGCACCTTTAACTTGGGATGTATTTACTTACCCTTCGTCACAGTTCTCATGACACTTTGAACACACGCCACCATTATTATACGTGAAAATTGGGTGTTTATCCGGGCACTTGTCATGACAAACGGTGTAATTCTTTGATGGAACGTAGACTGACACATGCATGCAACTACTACACTCGTAACTTTTCTGAAAAGGAAAAATTATTTAAAATAACATTTGTGCAGTCACTTAAATTTCTACCACTGGACACACGCAAGCTTGCAGATAGTGTGTCATTTGCAGAATGAGGTCCCCATAGGGTAATTTTTGTGGCATTATCCCGCATTGTGGGCTAGCATCACCAAATTCACCCTCTGGGAATCTCATTCTGCTTAGGTCTCAAAATAATTACTTGTTCCCTTCTGGGAAGTTTCTATATCCCCTATATTGCAGACGATAAAATGCATAATCACGGTGACTAATGGGTGAACTTCAACTGATCCTAGGTCTCACATAGCATTGAGGCCTAAGCAGAGTGATGTCCCCAAAAGGTGAATTTGGTGATGATAGTCAACTGTGTGAAGAGTCACTAAATTCACCCATACAGAGCCCCAGACAAACATGAGCAGACGACACTCTTCTATATGCTTCTATATATGTGTGGGGCTCCCTGCAGGGTAATGGGTGTTTTTTATTTCATGTCCTAAAAATTGTAAGAAACATTTATTTAAAAAACATGATAAAAAGTTGTTAGGCCAATGCATTCTCTTATATATGCGAGGCGACCTATGGTCGACTCGCATATATAAGAGAATGCATTGGCACAGGGTAAAAAAATCCCGTCTTCTGACTGGATTTGATATGCAGACTTGGACACACACACATTGTTTGTCATATTGGCAGCGAACTCATTCTGTTAACCCTTTACCCAACAGAACGGCCCTGTGCCAATGCATTCTCTTATATATGCGAGTCGACCATAGGTCGCCTCGCATATATAAGAGAATGCATTGGCTTAGCACATTAAAAATTATAAAATTGTTAAAGAATGTAAGAAAAAATGGTAAAAAGTGTTAAAAAAAGATTTTTTTTAGGCCAATGCATTCTCTTATATATGCGAGGCGACCTATGGTCGACTCGCATATATAAGAGAATGCATTGGCACAGGGCTAACTGTAACTATCACAATGTGGTCAAGGAGCCGGTTTCAATGATATCCATATTTGTATGGTTATATTGAGACAGACCGAAGATATTTTAGGCTGTTGAAGCTTTACTTGGCCGGTTTTGGCCGGTTTGTTGGGTAAAGGGTTAAGCTTATCATTTGGATCTGATCTCTTTTGCATAAAATAGTATTTTAATTTTGGCGAATCAACCTTTAGATTTATGCCCTTAAATTACAATAATAACTTGATAATATATGTGTGCTGAATCAACCATTAGATCTATGTCCTTTACAATAATAGTTGATAATATATGTGTGCATTAATAATATTTTATACCCTTGAATGATCTGTCGACTTAATATGTTAAATTTTAAACCATTTAAAGGCACAGTTGGCTTTCATTATAATTTAGAAATAAGAGTTACCAAATTATGAAAATTTCCTTAAGAATATACTAATAGTATAGTATAATCTATATATATAAAACCCGTCGTTTGTCTGTCTGTGTGTGTGTGTATAACTTGGTCACGCTTTTGGCACGTTTATAACTTTTCAACCATGTGTGAAATATGTGGCCCAAATTTGTAACATGGCCTATATTGTGTCGTAGAAGATGACTCACCAAATTTCACGCCGATTGGTCAAAGCAGAACTGAGATCTAACATGTTCGCCAAATGCAGTATTTGCACTCAAATATAGACACTATTTCTTATGACGTTTGTCGAAATGACGTCATGTGACATCGCACGCAAACCCACACTTCCATGGATGCGCTCTACCAAAGCGTTGTTGGAAATAGTCGCTAAATTAATTTGTCAGTTCAGGTTGAGTGTGAACATAAGTAACGAATGTTGATTTTGTCGTGGAAGTGCATGCAGTGGGGTGTAGAGTCGAGACTTGAACGTTCTACCATCGTTGGGAATGGGTGCTAATATGGTATTTTAATTTGCCAGTTCGGTGTGAACATAAGTAAAGCATGCTGTATTTGATATGGAAGTTGTGCATTGAGTGTGGAATCGAAGGAGTACCAGTATACCCGGAAGATGGCGAATGGACACATGTAGTCTGACCTCCCGCCAGTGGGTACCGTTCAGTACATTTGCAGGAACTCAGTTAGAAAAACCACATTCCCAGGCCAGGCCATTTTCAGTGTAAACAATACTGCCGATGCTAATTAATGCTCTTTTAATTTTTCAGTTGGGTGCAAATCAGAAAAAAGAATGTTTAAAAGATCAAAATGTGCGCGAATCGCACACTGTTTTAAATCGTATAATGTGCGCAAAGCACACAAAGGGGCCGCAGGCCCCTCCCCCGCTAAATAAAGGCTCCCGAATGCATATATGTGGGTTGGGGAGAGGGGGCGGTAGAAAATACAGTTTTATTGAAATAAAGTGTTCCTACAAATGGGCCGCGCAGTGAAGGGGCCTGTGATCCTTAGGCTGCATGCTGAATACAGGCTCCAAAGGGGGTCCGTTTAAGAACAAATATTGCCGAAAGCGCCCTTCGTCGCTGAATAAAGGCTCCCGACTTGAGTATGTTTCAGTTGTATATAGTATTATTTAAAGTAATATGCTGATTTTGTTTCGTCCAATATGTGCATTATGATATAGAAATGAGAATTTGTTCATGACAGTGGACACTAGAAAGTAACAAAGAACATTTATATACCCGTCATTTTGTGACGGGCAACCCCCTAGTCTATATATATAAAACCCGTCGTGTGTGAGGGTGTATCTGTGTGTGTATAACTTGGTCACGCTTTTGGCGCGTTCATAACTTTTCAACCATGCATGCAATGTGGCCCAAATTTTGAACACGGCCAATATTCTGCCGTAGAAGATGACTCACCAACTTTCATGCCAATTGGTCAGAGAGATCATGAGATCATAGTCCCCAAATGCCACATTTGCACTCAAGTAGACACCATTTCTTATGACGTTTGTCAAAATGATGTCATGATTGTGACGTCGTATACAAACCCACACTTGCGTTGCTATTGCATTGACGAAATTTCCATATGGTCTACCAAAAGAGTTGTTGAAAATGGGCGCTATAAATTAATTGTCAGATCAGGTTGAGTGTGAATATAAGTAATGCGCGTTGTTTTTTTCGTGGAAGTGCACAGCGAACGTTCTATACCATCGTTGGAAATGGGTGCTAAATGTTCTTTTAATATGCCACTTCCATGTGAACATAAACTGTAATGGATTGTGTCTTTGTTATAAAAGTTGTTCATTGAGCGTGGAATCGAAGGAGTACATATACGGAAGACGGCAAATTGATATGTATAAAATAAGTTTTATACAATATAACAATTGGAGCGAAGTGCGAAAATGGGCCGCAGTGCATGGGCCACACTGTGGCCCAAAACGCTGATGAATAAAAGCTCCCGAAGGGACCCTGTTCAAGATCATAAGGCATGTGCGCGAAGCGCACAGGGGGGCTGCAGGCCACTCCGTCGCTGAATAAAGGCTCTGTTTCAGTTACTGTAATATATATAATAGTAATAAAGTAATATAAGTTGATTATGTTGAATTCCATATGTGCATGCATATATGTGGATGGTAGTAGAAAATACAGTTTTTCAGTCCTCCCGAACTATAGGCTCATAGCGTTCTGTAAAGGGGCCGCAGATCCCTCCGCCGCTGGATAAACGCTCCCAAATGGAGTCTGTTTCAGTTAGTATATACAGTAATAAAGTAATATGTTGATTGTGTTGCGTTCCAAATGTGCATGCATATATGTGGGGTAGGTGGGGTACAGAATACAGTTTTAGTTCAATAAAGTGTTCCCACGCACCTCCGGTGAAAGAGAAGCCTGACCAATCCATTGCTGATAGAAATGATAATGTGCCCATGACCACGGATACCAGAAAGTAACGAAGAACATTTCTATACCCGTCATTTTGACGGGCAATCCCCTAGTGATAGTATAAATGCGATATTATCCACAAAACACACTTTGCATTAGAGAAAATGCAGTTCAATTGTTGTTATGTTTTTCGCGAAAAGCATGTTGGTTTGTTTAATAGCGTCACGAAGGATTTCCAGAAATTGTCGGCTATTGTCACGAGTATCTTCTGTGGGTAATATCGCATTCATAATATCATTATACTAAACTATTAATTATTCTTGAGGAAATTCATAACTTGGTAACTTTTATTTCTAAATTATAACCTACAATAATGTCCTAAATAATTGACCCCTAAACCACAGCAGAATTATGGGAATTTTTTCAGGATTTAGTCGGAAATATGGCTTGCAGCCATTCATCGGAAAGCTCTCGGTGAGAGCTTTCCGATGAATGGCTACAAACCATATTTTCGACTAAATCATGCAAACATTTCCCATAATTCTGCTGTGGTTAAGGGGTCATATACTTTGGGCATTACTGTACAACCAAGGCCATCTGTGCCTATAACCATCCCCAATGACATACAGTAATGCTCTAATTAATCGACTCCTTAAACACAGCAGAATTATGGGTAACTTTTCAGGATTTAGTCGGAAATATGGCTTGTTGCCATTCATCGGAAAACTCTCGGGGAGAGCTTTCCGATGAATGGCAACAAGCCATATTTCCGACTAAATCCTGAAAAGTTACCCATAATTCTGCTGTGTTTAAGGAGTCGATTAATTAGAGCATTACTGTACATACCGGCTAACAACAAATTCACCAATACTCACTGGTCCTGAGCAAGAGACGGCACATTGAATGTGACACTTCTGACATGTGACTCTGTCTTCACTTAGGTAGAATAACGGCATATCAGAGCAAGACCCGAGACAAATATCCGTGTTGTTGATAACAGTCTTCTTGTTAACACAGGAGAAACAGTTAGTGTTTCCGGGACCCCAGCAACCAATGGGGGTACACTGTGGGTCACACAACATCCCATTCTTCTCTGTTAAAATTATCAATAAATTAATACATATATTGTGGACTTATGTCATTGAATAAAACCAATCTGTTAACACTTTCATGACGGGAGCTGTGCTGGTGCAGCATTAAAGATCCTGTGCCATTGCATTCTCTCATATATATGAGTCTCTCATAGGCAGCCTATGATATATAAGAGAATGAACCAGCTTAAAATGTCAAGGTAAGTATTGCTAGGCCAACATATTCTCTTATATATGCGAGGCTCTCTATGAAAGACTTGCATATATAAGAGAATGCATTGGCACAGGGTTTTCACCAAAAAATTAGGAAGCTCCAGTCATGGAAGGGTTAATATCCAAACATTAATATGAATTGTATGTGACACGTAGTGGAGCAACCACACATGATGTGCCTCAAATTTGCCTTTTTTTGGCAACATAACGCTAAGAATAATTTATGTAACATCATGCAATGGTCACGACGGAGACGACATGCCAAATTGACAAGACGTGTCGTGGATTGTAAAATCTTGTCTGGATTATCGTCATCACTCCTTCATTTTTCGTTTTCATTAAGCTGACCAACGAAATTAATAGACTTAAATCACATGTGAATTCTTTGTAAGTTGTGTCAAAGTAGTTACTTTCATTTTTATCGCGACACTTCATTTCCAATTCCGTTTTTTTTGTTGCAATTTCAACACGGTTGCTAACCGGAAGTCACGTGACAAAATCTATACCCGCAATCTTGAAAAATCACTGATGGATATAGAATATGACGTCATTCACCTGCCTTAGGTATAAGCACCCTTGGTGGTTGCTATTATCACTATTGGAAGAATGTAGCAATGAACTAAGATTGTCGAGAATTCCAACCACATCGACTGTACCCTTTCAGAGAACACGACGGTGGAACTATGCTCAAATGTAAATATTTACTAATTTATTCGTTTTATTGGACATAAACATTATAGCAATGATTGCACCAATGAAAAATTGTGTCGTGTAAAAGAGCACATTATATGATGAGTGTCGTGTAAAAGAGAACATTATATGACGAGTTTGTGGCACCTGCGGGTGAATATGAGCGCACAACTATAAATCACATCGGCTTGTAAATAACATGTAATAGAAATAGAATTGCCCCGTTTCATATTACAATATTCCAGCGATATGTAGTTTGGTCAGGGAAGTGATCTCTCTGTTCATAATGATTTTGATATACATGTTATTATACACCCATAATCGAACATAAATGCATGTACATGTATATATACATACATACAATTGAGCACACATGGCAACAGTATACATATGTACACATAATTGTATTTACTATATTTGTGCATTAGTATTTTGTATATAATATCTTCATTCATTGGAGGAATAAACAATTCAAAAAGTTATACAAGTATACATTGGAATGGACTATCTGGAGGGGTGCAATGGATAAAAAAAAGCAGATGACAGATAATACAGTGTAGAAGTAGTCCTATTTAATAGAGGGAAATGTTCACATAATAAGTTCAACAAATGGTTGTTTGTTGAACGTACTTATTATCTGAACATTTCCTATATATGGGATAACTACAGTAATGCTCTAAGTAATCGACCCTTTAAACACAGCAGAATTATGGGTAACTTTTCAGGATTTAGTCGGAAATATGGCTTATTGCCATTCATCGGAAAGCTCTCAGCTTTCAGATGAATGGCAACAAGCCATATTTCCGACTAAATCCTGAAAGTTACCCATAATTCTGCTGTGGTTAAGGGGTCGATTACTGTACTCATCAATGAGTATTTCGTATTGAAAGAGTTAATTACTCACCACATGTGTTCTGGTTCGTCTTGTACTCGACCTTCTGAATACTTTTGTCACTGAACATTTGGGTGAACATCTGTGGGTTGGCGAAACACAAGCTTGGGTTGCCAGCGATTCCAACGTCCCCATTTTTAATGTGTTTCAGCTTCTGTAGTCCAAGTGACGTAATGTTACTATTCACTATAACCAATGTTTTTCCCCTACAAAACATATGACATGTAATAATAAATGTTTTTTGGCAAATCAGGTATAGGCTTACTTCAAGGGTATAAGGGGCCTATTGTCCGATAGTACATAAGATAGTATAGTTATTGTTAGATGTGTTCCCGGATCTAGGATAAACTTCCTTTCCCCAGTGATTGTAATGATAGGTTTAACTGTATAAGTAAGCACAGTATGTGGGAGATATAAATGATATAAGATCACACAAGCATAATTAACGAGATCATATTCTTAATTGTTTATGACTGGTAGCAACCATTGTATATTCGAGGGAGGATCAAACCAATACACCCAATAGTAAACAATAGTATGGTACATGTCATAGACAAGGGTATCATGATATCTCAGACCTTATTTGGACACATGATACACCAATCATTGGAATAACTACCCGTGTCCAGAAATATAGAGACACTCCCACTTAGACCACCGAACAACTAACTCCCCCGTTCATCTATACGAATGCCGGCTGATACGGACCCTGGCTCTTACGGACCCTGGCTCTTACGGACCCTGGCTTTTACGGACCACCGGCTGATACGGACCCTGGCTTATACAGACCCTCGGCTTAGACGGACCCTGGCTCATACGGACCTCAATTAAAATATACAATTTTATTTTTTATGTTTATTTAAATAAAATCAAAATACTGACAACAAACATACTGAGATAACAAAAAATCTGATGATAACAAAAATGGAACAACGTTACATCAGACGAACATTATCTAAATTGGGGCGTACAGCTTGGCGGCTTCTTTCAGTAGTTTGCTGGCAGTTATCCTCATCGACGAGTAGTAGCTGTGTGCTCTCAAGTAGAATATTCAGGTTCAATGCAGAATTATGCCAGTCAAAAATAAATCAGTTGAATATATACCAGTTGTGTTTTTACTAACATGTTTTCATAACAAATCAAACTCAGTGGATTCATACTGATCACCATTCACTGACCATTCATCATCGCGTGTCTGTTTATAAAACAATATAAGGGATCACACACGAGTGTGTATACAAGGGACAATAAATCAGTTGAAACAAGTTGTGTTTTTACTAACATGTTTTCGTAACAAATCAAACTCAGTGGATTCATCCTGATCACCATTCACTGACCATTTATCACCGCGTGTCTGTTTATACAACGACATAAAGGGATCACACGCGCGTGTTTATACAACGATGAAGAGATTAATTAACGCGACTCAATAAATGTTTTTTCAAGCCAGAACATCACCGAAATTCTCAATTAATACAGATATATGTGTGAAAATACAATCATAATTATATATTAAATTCATAAATATAAGTTTGAAAAAATCAATTAAATTCATAAATATAAGTTTGAAAATCACCAAAAAAAATCACAAAAATTCTCAATTAATACAGATATATGTGTGAAATGACAATCATAAATATATATTAAATTCATAAATATAAGTTTGAAATTGCATATTTTA
Organism: Siphonodentalium dalli; assembly: GCA_032622095.1. Lineage (NCBI taxonomy): Eukaryota > Metazoa > Mollusca > Scaphopoda > Gadilida > Siphonodentaliidae > Siphonodentalium > Siphonodentalium dalli. The sequence goes on along the minus strand of CP136064.1, from coordinate 288,178,604 downwards.
ATTGAGGTCCGTATGAGCCGTGGTCCGTATAAGCCAGGGTCCGTATCAGCCGGTGGTCCGTAAAAGCCAGGGTCCGTAAGAGCCAGGGTCCGTGAGAGCCAGGGTCCATATAAGCCACTGTCTGTAATCAGTACGGCTGACTCATGTTTAGACGTTTCCGGTTTCGTCGGATCTCGAATTGTTGTTGTCGCGGTAGGCACACTTTTTTGCTTAATAAATACATTATGCGCGGATTTTTGGATTGACAATGTAGTCAGTTGTTGTTTCTGTATTATTTTGTTTCTATGTACACTGAAAGTCGCTCGCAAAATGATTTCATACGACGATACGATCGTGGTTTATGCCAAGTAAAAAGTGAAAAAAAAGAAAAAATCGAGAAAAATAAATCATCTAGGATTGTATTCACAATGTTTCAGCAAAGCAATTCAACAAATAAAACATCCATCGCGAACTAGGAACCTTCTCTGACACATACGAAGTTTCACTTGTCTTTACTATACATTTTTCGTGATATAGTGACTGTTTTCAACAGGTGGTGTTGTTAAAAATTGTACGGTTTAGATGTCAACGATTGTGATTGTGTGTACGGTTTATCTCAGAATCGTGTGGATAAATACTAACCTAATTTTCTTTTAAAATCGTTCTCTGGGAGATATACCACGTGATGTTGGATAAATAATAAATGTGACAAATCTAAATTTAATTGTTTTGTTCGTGCATGATTTGGAGTCCGGCAACAATAAAATTGCTTATCTACTACATAATTATATATGTATAATTATGTAGGCCTATCTCAAGGCTCGTCCACATACCTGTGTAAAGCGTGCGTGCGTATATAGTTGATGGGTCTATATGCATTACGCACGGCGTCAAGACCGTTCACAGACATGAATTAACTATCCGCTTGACTATTTATATAACATCGTCCTTATTTGTTCAATTTGTTTAATGGGTGAAAGAATAAAGTATTTGATTGTTTGACAAAATCACGACGCACTTGACGGACATCGTCTGTAGTTTAAACCTATTGTATTTGCTCTAAATAGTACGTTAATATAAAATACATGTAATACATATATAGGCTATTTTAAAGGGATCGGAGGACAAGTGCTAACCACTTAGATGATCCCTCCGTATATAGACCCATCGATCAGCCATTATATACGCACCCTTACGTATACACGCATGCATTACGCAGGTCTGTGGACGAGCCTTTACTGGGCGACCATGCAATAGTTGATTATTATGATTTTTATCTTCGGTTTGTTTACCAGTATAGTGTTCTCTCCATCCTTACGGTGACATACGGTCGTATCTGACCACTATAGGGGTCCAATACAAAGCCGAAAATGTTAAAATGCTGCATGTTTAAATTTACTATACACGTTTAAAAATATCTTGAACACTAAAACTATATATCAGACCATGCAATTGTTTTCAAATATGAATTGAACTCATTATTTAATTGTCTACGTTTTGTATTCTACTAGAAAAAATAGCCTATTGTATGGTCCTTGGTCCTGTCGTGGCTTTGCGGATTAAGAGAACACTATATCGTGCAGTTTATGTTTTATCTTTTTACAGTTTTGTTTCATGTTTTCGGATTTTTGGTCCACGCATGTTCTGTTTGTTTTCGTTTTGTTCACAGGTAAGAAAAATCTATTATTGATTATTTGTGGTTGCCACAAACGCGCACACAGAATAAATAAATACATAAATAGATAAGACATGGAAATGCTGATCAACCGTACACTAGCTGCATTCTAAACCGTACACAAAAATTCGTCGATAACCATCCAAAATATAATTTTTTCTACTATACGACACACCCGAATGGACAAATGGTTACGGATTATTGTTTGATAAACATTACGAATTGTATATGACCTGCTAGATTATAATTTTAAAAGGATAAAACACTTGTAAAACGGACTTGAAAGCGAATTTTTGCACAAAAATATACAAAATTCTCGATTCAATTGTGCTATAATCTAACATAGTATGACATTATATAACTCTGGTTAGTTTCCTGTGCACTGTTAACATATCCTGAACATATCCGACCAAGATTCCATTATGGTACGACAGTCTGAACATCTAAACTCAAGCATTTTAGTTGGTTGTATACCGTCAAGTTTCTGTCTTTGCGACCAAACCGGAAACGTCTAAACATGAGTCAGCCGTACTGATTCCAGACAGTGTATAAGCCGCATACCCATCTATACCTATTATACTTACTGGCAGAGACTTATTTAAAATAAAAGTATAAAACCTTCTGGTCTCTTCATTGTTCCTGTACACGGCCAACTCTACATTCACCACCGGACACGGGACACTAGTAGGCCTATAATCCAATCATGTACGTTCAGCCAGTAAAATGAACATACTTGATCCAATGGACTAGATGTATGTACGGCGGTCCACACTTACAACACCGACTTTAATTTTTATTAATCGCCATTTCCACACTAAAAATAGCTATTTTGTGAATAAATTACAGATACCACTGAAGACGTGGTGTATATATATTATTAGTCTATAAAGGTATAATAAAGTGACTTATTGCGATCTTAACCCTTTACCCAACAAAACGGCCAAAAACGCCCAAATAAAGCTTCAACAGCCTAAAATATCTTCGGTCTGTCTCAATAACACCATACAAATATGGATATCATTGGAACCGGTTCATTGACCACATTGTGATGGTTACAGTTGTGCCCTGTGCCAATGCATTCTCTTATATATGCGAGTCGACCATAGGTCGCCTTGCATATATAAGAGAATGCATTGGCCTAAAAAAACTTTTTACCATTTTTTCTTATAATATTTTCTACATTCTTTGACAATTTGATCATTTTTAATATGTGTTAAGCCAATGCATTCTCTTATATATGCGAGGCGACCTATGGTCGACTCGCATATATAAGAGAATGCATTGGCACAGGGCCGTTCTGTTGGGTAAAGGGTTAATTCACGGTAAATAGCTTAGCTGATCTGCAGTTTCCTTGATATAGAGTGCTCTCTCTTGGTTTTCGAGCGGATTTCTATTCTTAAAAAATAGGCCCTAAAACGGTCCCACGAATGTCATTAAACATATTAAATAAAATTTATATTAATTTAAAGAAGCTTTTCCGATTCGATTCATATCTATTATTGTATACCCTGGGATCTATATAAAACTTCCTGGGAACAGACCATCTTTAGCACTTTCTTAACTAGATGGATTGTCCCATTCAGATACAAAAGTATACATTTGAACGGGCTATTGTTCATTTGGAGGGGTGTTCAGGTAATAAAGCAGACGACATACAGATAACACAGGACACCTATTCTTGGTCAAGACTTGAAGTAGTGTGCCTGTCATTTGCAGAATGAGGACCCAAGAGGGTGAATTTAGTGATGCTACCCCGCAAAGCGTGCTAGCGTCACCAAATTCACCCTCTGGGGATCCCATTCTGCTTAGGCCTCATCTTCTGGGAAGTATCTATAGTCTGAAATTAACATTGTTTTAGTTACTGTTTCCCTTCTGTTCAGTTTCTATATCCTCTAATTTTCAGAAGATAAAATGTATAATCGAGGTGACTAATGTGTGAACATCACCAACTTCAATCTGATAATAGGTCTCCCATAGTTGAGGCCTAAGCAGAATTAGGTTCCCAAAGCGTGAACTTGGTGATGCTAGCCCTCAGTGCGGAATAGTGTCACTAAATTCACCCTCTGGGGACCTCATTCTGCAAATGACAGACACACTATTTCAAGGCTTGATCAGTAATGTAAGACATCCATTTAAAACCTCACTGATAAAGTTTAATGTTTAACCGACAGGGAGCCTCACACAGATAGAAGCATGCACTATGGAGTGTCTTCTGCTCCAGTCTATGTGGGGCTCTCTATGGGTTAGACACACTATTTCAAGGCACGTCGCTGCTTGTACTCACTTTTGTCCTATAGATTCCCTGCCATATATCGTCTCTAAGTTCGACAGGAAAGACAAATTTTTGAGAGGCAGATCTAGCTCCGTTTGGAACAGAAAGTAGCCGGTGATTTCTCGGATCGATTTTAGTATGTTCAGATCTTCTAACTTCAATCCTGACGTATTATAAAATGGATCTCTGAAAAAGAAAAATATCTTCAAACTTTAATAATGATATATTATAAAATGCATCAAGGGACCAGCCTAGTGGGCGACCAGGGACCAGCCTAGAGGGCGACCAAGGACCAGCCTAGTGGGCGACCAGGGACCAGCCTAGAGGGCGACCAGGGACCAGCCTAGTGGGCGACCAGGGACCCGCCTAGAGGGCGACCAGGGACCCGCCTAGTGGGCGACCAGGGACCAGCCTAGTGGGCGACCAGGGACCAGCCTAGAGGGTGACCAGGGACCAGCCTAGTGGGCGACCAGGGACCAGTCTAGAGGGCGACCAGGGACCAGCCTAGAGGGTGACCAGGGACCCACCTAGAGGGCGACCAGGGACCAGCCTAGAGGGCGACCAGGGACCAGCCTAGTGGTCGACCAGGGACCAGCCTAGTGGGCGACCAGGGACCAGCCTAGAGGGCAACCAGGGACCAGCCTAGTGGTCGACCAGGGACCAGCCTAGTGGGCGACCAGGGACCAGCCTAGAGGGCGACAAGGGACCAGCCTAGAGGGCGACCAGGTACCAGCCTAGAGGGCGACCAGGGACCAGTCTAGAGGGCGACCAGGGACCAGCCTAGAGGGTGACCAGGGACCAGCCTAGAGGGTGACCAGGGACCCGCCTAGAGGGCGACCAGGGACCGGCCTAGAGGGTGACCAGGGACCAGCCTAGAGGGTGATCAGGGACAAGCCTAGAGGGCGAGCAGGGACCAGCTTAGAGGGCGACCAGGGACCAGCCTAGAGGGCGACCAGGGACCAGCCTAGTGGGCGACCAGGGACCAGCCTAGTGGGCGACCAGCGACCCGCCTAGAGGGCAACCAGGGACCAGCCTAGAGGGCGACCAGGGACCAGCTTAGAGGGCGACCAGGGACCAGCCTAGAGGGCGACCAGGGACCAGCCTAGAGGGCGACCAGGGACCAGCCTAGAGGGCGACCAGGGACCAGCTTAGAGGGTGACCAGGGACCAGCCTAGAGGGCGACCAGGGACCAGCCTAGAGGGCGACCAAGGACCAGCCTAGAGGGTGACCAGGGACCAGCCTAGTGGGCGACCAGTAACCAGGGACTTGGGAGATATATTTTCCATAAATTGTGCCACTTCTCCATACCTTAATCGTTTTAAATTCGTGCAGTACTATTTTCGCTCAGTTTTAAATTCACGCACAGGTAAAGTTAAATTCGTAGGTGTATTAAAATAAGTAAACTGACAATTTGTTGTACTGTCACCAACATTGGTAGAGGAAATTGTTAGTGTTAAAATTCTCAATTTATTTTGATATCTGACTTCACTACATTCATAGCAACATGCTATATATGAAATGTTCCTGATCATTCTAAACTCAGGCTTGTTCGTAATGTAGACTTTCATTATTTGATCAGAATTTGCTCAACTCTTTTTTGTAAAAGCTGCAGACACTGCAACAGTAATGTTTACATCACAAATCTTAAAACAATCTTTTCACTGAAGAAATATCAATAGTAAAATAAGAACAAAGTCTATCTTTTTATCCATGTTCTTCTTTGTGACGATGATTGTACAAACTGTTATACAGTAATTCCCTAATTAATCGACTCCTTAACCACAGCAGAATTATGGGTAACTTTTCATGATTTAGTCGGAAATATGGCTTGTTGCCATTCATAGGAAAGTCTCCCCGAGAGCTTTCTGATGAATGTCAACAAGCCATATTTCCGACTAAATCCTGAAAAGTTACCCATAATTCTGCTGTGGTTAAGGAGTCGATTAATTAGGGCATTACTGTAATTTTTCACATTTGCCTACTTTGAGTGCCTGATGTTCCTATTGTAGCGGATGCAGATTTGCAGATGAGGCCATGTAGAATAAGGTCCCCAGTTGTTTTTACATACATTATGGAAGGTTGGACTGAATATAGACAATTATATTTACAAGTGGGCGTGCATTATAAACATTATTATTCATATGTAAATAAGGAACACAAAAGCAAATATCCATATCCACAACCATAGAGTGACAAGATGGTCATGCACTCTGAGTTAACCCTTTCAGTGCCAAGTCCGATTTTTGTATCAACCCATATTTCCTTGATCATTTTTCAAATTTATTGATTATAATAATGTGATACATGGATGGAAAGAGCTCTTAGAGCTCTTTCCATCAATGTATTACATTATTATAATCAATAAATTTGAAAAATGATCAAGGAAATATGGGTTGATACAAAAATCGGACTTGGCACGGAAAGGGTTAAATATGTCAACCCAACTATTTGAAATACACGCAGCCAAATGTTGATTTTCTCTAAAATTAGCTGCCTGTGTAGCGGATGCAGATTTGCCCCTACTGTAATGTTCAAACAAGTGGATGTCTTTATTAACTGCTCTATTCTAATAAACATTACAAGAGGGACAACTCTATCTGCTATGCTCCTCATTATAAAATCACCTAATTCTAAAACACCTGCCTGGTCCAATATAGAGGTAGTAATGGTTTTGCTGTTCTTTGGTTGTAATATTGTCCAGGTTAAAGCCACACCAGCTTCCAGGAGCCAAATACTAAAGTAAATCACATTTACTGGTATTTTGCTTCAAAACAAATACTAAAGTAAATCATATTTACTGGTATTTGGTTGCCTTTGCTGTTTTCTTAAAGTGGCATGCTGTATCCTACCAAGCATACCAGCTAACTCCATAATGGACCTGTGATGCATGTCTTGGCTATATTAATAAAGTATGCCTTTTTGACTGCTTGTTGTCATTTGAACTCTGCCGGGAATCGTACGATCAGACAGGAATCTGCTTCCTGTTACACTATAAAGGCAGGGGCGCCGGAAGAGGGGGGCAGAGGGGGCAGAGGGGGCAGAGGGGGCAGCTGACCCCCCTGTCCTTGACCAAGGGGGGGCAGGACTTGCCTTTTTCTGCTTTTTGTGTGTTTAATCTCGTGTTTTTATAGCAAAATATGACTTTTTTGGTCCAAATACCACCAATTTCACAAGGAATATTAATTTTTTGTCAATTTTATCACAAAACGGCCATAAAAACCGACAAATACCATTAAAATAGGGATTTTTGCCACAATGAATTTATGGTTATTTTCCCGAGTTTGCGGAGAAAATGCCCTTTTTTGCGGAAAAGTGCCCTTTTTGTAGACTCTGCCCCCCCTGCCCTTGGATGCTTCCGGCGCCCCTGTATAAAGGACTACACTACTCACCCATTGAATGAAGGTTTTAGGATCAATAGATTGCCTTGAATTTTTGTGCAATTCTTGAAGGATCCGATATTTCCACGTGAGAGAAAATCAGTGACACCCGTACACACTGCGAAAGAAACATAATCAAAATTAGACATGAAAACTGTCAATTTATGATGGACAAATTGTTTTTAAATATAAAGATAAGATAAGATACTAGTAAGATACGTTTTAATGGTCTTTAAGGCACATTTTGGTGTAGGACGACCTACATGTATAGATAAAAATAAACAGGAATACATGGTATATATGTGATGTACATGTAACAAGTAACCGATTAACAGAAATTGTATAGATGTATATAGAATGTCAAATTATTTGATTTATTACAGAACATAAGTCACCTGCGGAAGGATGTACCATATGGTACATTACCACTTCCGCAGTTGACCAATGCCCACCATGAGTATGGCATTAATTCAGGGTATAAGACTGTAAAGTAGTTGCCCGGCACTAACAGGTGACCAAGAAAACAGTCCTAAGACCATTTATTTCCATTATGGTCCCCATATATTATCATTTTACACAAACCAGTAAAAAAACTTTAACATAGTCAACATGAGACATGAAAATGATGAGTTTATTATGGACTAATTTAAAAAATATTATTATTTTCCACAAACCAGCTTAAAATGGTAACATGGTCAAAATGAGACATGAAAATTGTGAATTTATTATCAGATAAAATTTGATAAATATTATTACTTTACACAACAAGACAGTCAATGGCTGTGGAGTTGCTCACCAGACAATTCAGACTGAGATGACTGGGACTTTGAAGTCTAATGCAGTCTGTACAATTAAAAATAACTTTAACCCTTTGAGTGCCAGGTCCGATTTTTGTATCGACCCATATACCCTGTGCCAATGCAATCTCTTATATATGCGAGTCAACCATATGTCGCCTCGCATATATAAGAGAATGTATTGGCCTAACAATTTTTTTTTTACAATTTTTTACAAATTTAATAATTTATTCTTATATTCTTTAACAGACTTATTTTGTAGGTTTAGGGCCGATGAGATCGGCCCCTGGCACTCAAAGGGTTAAAACAATGTTATCAACTTCTCACTCTCACCTAGGATAAGCTGAAAATTTCACAAGAACTACATTTTCTTTTCATTGGACCCAATATGATTACATAATTATTTAACCATGTCAATTGATACCATGTTCCTCGATTATTATTAATATTATACTAGTAATTACTATAAACCTCATTACATAAACGAAAAGGGTTAACACCAAAATAAACCGATAAGATATCATAATTACTGTACAATCCTAGGAATCTATATATACACCAAACTAACTTTAATAAACTCCCCCCCCCCCCTAAACCCAGCTGTTACAAATCACTTATTTTGTTTTATATAGTCATGACACGGTGAAAAATTAACTTTATCCGAGAAAAAATTGTTTGAGTCAGGGTTTGGGGTGGAGGGGAAGATAACCAGGCCTGGTTGTCTCCCCCCCCCCACCCAGCAGCTTCATATGACAAGTTGGTTGAGAACAGAATTAGAAAAGAAAAAACAAGTACATCCAACGAAGGACTTTCAAATAAAAGAAAATTAAGTGCCGAAAAGGATAAACATGGCAACCGTTTAGGAAGTCATGAATCAAGCGCTAGCAACTGATGACGCTTCCGGTGTCAATTCTATATTTCCAAAATGTGGGAGCTCTTTGTTAAAGTTCAAAATTATCTATTTTGGCTATTCAACTTTACTTTGGTATGTACGTTCCAAATCTTTTCCAAATTTCTGTAAACCGCTCCTGGATCATGCCTCACAAATCTTATATCATGATGGACGGGGAAACCTGTATCTGTACAAATTGGGCAACAGAACCTTAAACCACCCCCAGATCTTTAATATGCTTTACAGCTACGTTCCTTTTCCATCATGATATACACACACCCGTTTTATGCACGTATCACGTGAAAAAATATATTTATAGCGACAGAATTATCAGTCATTTTACTATTCTATATCCTTTGTTGACTTATAGATAGCCGAGGGTTCGCCCTCGGTTACCAGTCGATCTTCCATACTAGTTTTTTCCTGCTAGTCCGTGGGGTCGGTGTGGTGCAGTCCACCCAGTTTGTAGATTACTAGGCCTTGACATCACCTTTGCCATTTGGCATAAACCATAAAACATCTACCATCATTATGTTGATTATAGTGACTAATTTGACAAACTTAGAGTCAGTCTTTATGAAAACAAGATGTGAGCCTTGTTTCTCACCTTTAGGACAGATTCCTTCTGGACATGGCTTACATGTCTTCCCTGAATCACTCTGTTGTCCCGGCGGACATTTCTGTACACAGAAGTTTGGATTCTGCAACTTCAAGAGGTAATCTGAAAAAGTCAAATTATCCATTTGATAATGGAATATTCGCTGATGCATGTGGCCCGGGAAAGGGGGCGATTGGGAAATTTTTTTAAAGTTTGAAATTTCATACCTGACATACAGTAATGCCCTATATAATCGACTCCTTAACAGCAGAATTATGAGTAACTTTTCAGTATTCAGTCGGAAATATGGCTTGTTGCCATTCAACGGAAAGCTCTCATTGAGAGCTTTCCGATGAAGGCCAACAAGCCATATTTCCGACTAAATCCTGAAAAGTTACCCATAATTCTGCTGTGGTTAAGGAGTCGATTATATAGGGCATTACTGTAACTGAATAACCAGTGATCGATGCAGTGGGCAGACAAGGACAGGCCTGAGAACACAGTGCCGAACATATGCAGAATGAGGTACCCAGAGGGTGAATTTAGTGACGCCACCTCACACAGCAGGCTAGCATCACCAAACTCATCATCTGGGACCACATTCGGCATGGCCTCATCTGCTATGGGAGACATAGAGTCAGATTTATGATTCTCTATATCCCCATATTGCATAATTGAGGTTCCCAATGGGTGCACATCACAATATTCACCATCTGGGAACTTGAATTTAAAGATGCTAGCTAGGTGTGTGGGACAGCGTTACTAAACTAACCCTCTGGGAACCTCATTCTGCATGGCCTTATCTGCTATGGGAGATCTAGAATCATATTATGATTCACTTATCCCCAAATTGGCAGACGACACATTGCATAATCAAGGTTCCCAATAGGTGCAGATCACAATATTCACCAACTGTGTGGGGTAGCATCACAAAATTCACCCTTTGGGGACCTCATTCTGCAAATGTCCGGCACCATATTCTCAGGCCTGATCACAAACATAGGTAACGTTGGTAGTACAAACTGGGGTAGCTAGCATTGGGTTTTGCTTTATTCTCATCTGGCCAATCTTTGATACACATGGGACCATGTATAAGCATAGGTAACGTTGGTAATACAAACTGGGGTAGCTAGCATTGGGTTTTGCTTTATTCTCACCTGGCCAATCTTTGATACAGATGGGACCATATATAAGCATAAGTTAAAGTTGGTAGTACAACAGGGGTTAGCTAGCATTGGGTTTTGCTTTATTCTCACCTGGCCAATCTTTGATACATATGGGACCATGTATAAGCATAGGTAAAGTTGGTAATACAAACTTGGGTTGGTTAGAGTTGGGATTTGCTTTATTGTCAGGCCAATCCTTGATACACATGGGACCGTAAGCAATGTTGGTAGTACAAACTGGGATTAGCTAGCATTGGGTTTTGCTTTATTGTCATCTCGGCAATCCTTCATACACATGGGACCGTATACAAGCATAGGTAACGTTGGTAGTACAAACTGGGGTTAGGTAGCATTGGGTTTTGCTTTATTCTCACCTGGCCAATCTTTAATACAGATGGGACCATATATAAGCATAAGTAACGTTGGTAATACAAACTGAGGTTAGCTAGCATTGGGTTTTGCTTTATTCTCACCTGGCCAATCTTTGATACACATGGGACCATGTATAAGCATAGGTAATGTTGGTAATACAAACTGGGGTTAGGTAGCATTGGGTTTTGCTTTATTCTCACCTGGCCAATCCTTGATACACATGGGACCGTAAACAAAGTTGGTAGTACAAACTGGGATTAGCTAGCATTGGGTTTTGCTTTAATATTGTCATCTCGGCAATCCTTCATACACATGGGACCGTATACAAGCATAAATAACATTGGTAATACAAACCAGGGTTAGGTAGCATTGGGTTTTGCTTTATTCTTACCTGGCCAATCTTTAATACAGATGGGACCATATATAAGCATAAGTAACGTTGGTAATACAAACTGAGGTTAGCTAGCATTGGGTTTTGCTTTATTCTCACCTGGGCAATCCTTGATACACATGGGACCGTAAGCATAGGTAGCATTGGGATTTGTTTTAAACTGCATGGTTAACTCGTCATAAATCTGAAATCGCGGACAATGCTCCAAACACTGACCATAGTTATCAAAATGTTTACATGCCTGAAACGAGAATGATACAATAATGCAAACGTGTCTTCACAAAGAGTTTATAGACTCCCAAGTCGCCCTCTAGGCTGGTACCTGGTTTATACACATGTGTGCTGTTATTGGACAAGATATAGAGAATACCTACAGATTTGTTTGAATACCAAAATATCTGATGAGTGTGTGGAAAGAAATATTGAATTTTCATGAGCGACTGTAAGCCTTGAGTGAAAATTCAATATTTCTTTAAAGTGATGTGAAACACTCCGATAGGATGCTCAAATAGAAATTGAGAACAATCTTGTTCAAAGTAGTAATTTTTACAAATATTATATCCAAATTGACAACACACACCATGATTCTTAAATATCAATTACATGCAATGACTCTTGATGCGAAATCATTTGTGTTAGTTTATCGACGATAGTTGCGTCCCGAATCGAGATGTAAATATTTACAATTGAGCGTAGTTCAGACGATGTTTTCTATGGAGTGGTATGGTCGATTTCCTTGAAATGTTTGGCAATGTTAGTAGAATGATACATTTATCCAGTTGGCATAGCGCCCGAATACTAACTTATCAGTTTCACGCACCCAAACAAGTACATAATATGTCTTTAAAGACATGAATGAGATGTTTCAGATAATTAAACAAAAAACTGTAGGTATTCTTTTTATTATATGCGCCTTATTAATGCTCAAAGTTGATAAATTAAGCTGCATTTTCATTTTTAATAGTACAACAAATTGAACAATTATATAATTAATAGTTGACCCAAATTTCTGACACCGATCAGCTGATAGGTAGCGTCAGCAAACTATAGTGAAATAACAAAAGCTACAGTGAAATAACAGAATAGTATTTCACTGTGGCTTCTAAGAGATATGACTATCTACGTTACGGTAATTTTCATCTATTTTATAGGAAAGCATATAATAGAATGAATTATTTGAACCAAAAAATTATCTATACATAATTTGGTAAGAGGTATCTCAAAACATAACTATGCGGCGAACAAATTTGTCAATAGAGCGCTCAAAGTACATGTTTTGTTTCTTATATTTTTCGATAAATTTTGCTTCTTTGGCGCCGATTAAAATTTTCAGCGGTCTCGTAAAAATGCACAGAAAATCTAGAGCGGTCTTCGCTCTGAAACATTTATCATTTTATGGTACCACAATGTACTTAATTCTGATGATTAAAACGGTGAGAAAGCAGTGCATGAAATTTTTAATAGTTTCATGATAACGCAATATACCTTTTCCGGACATTCTGTATCCAATTCCAGAATGCTGATAAATGCAAATGGTACCGGTTTTATGCAGGGCACATATATGTGACCCGCCATATCAAATCCAGTCGTAAGTCGGGATTTTTTTACCCTGTGCCAATGCATTGGCCTAACAATTTTTTACAATTTTAATAATTTTTTCTTGTATTCTTTAACAATTTTATAATTTCACCCATACAGAGCCCCAGACAAACATGAGCAGACGACACTCTTCTATATATGTGTGGGGCTCCCTGCAGGGTAATGGATGTTTTTTATTTTATGTCCTAAAAATTGTAAGAAACATTTATTTAAAAAAAATGATAAAAAATTGTTAGGCCAATGCATTCTCTTATATATTTGAGGCGACCTATGGTCGACTCGCATATATAAGAGAATGCATTGGCACAGGGTAAAAAAAATCCCGACTTACGACTGGATTTGATATGGCGGGTCACATATATTGTGTTTGAAGTTGTATTTTTTTATGACTTCAATGCATCTTTCTGTGACATATAATGTCTTTCTGTGACATATAATGCTCATAGAAAGGTAGTGTCTTATTTATAGGAGAATTCTTGGGTTAAAATAGTTAAAATAACACAGAAAATGGCATGATGTGGGATTTGTGCACGTTTATAAAAACATGAAAACAATTGTAACACGTACGAAAAACAGAAAATTTTAATGCACATTGTTCTATATTATCCAAAGTGATTTTTTGTGATTACACACAAGATATCATATCTTTTGTCTCAAAACCCTTCATATAATAGCATTTTTACACCAGCTACATGTATATAAACACCCGTTGTGTACTATATTCCAAAACCGCATGAGAACATGTGAAACGGGGTGTCAAAACTTTAAACTCGATTTCCCACAAAAATGAAAATATGGGAGATAGAACACTTTAGTTCTGTCACGACGCAATGTTGATTTTGTGATGAAATTAACACATTTTCTAACACTTTCTGCCATCAATTTTGATGGACAATCCCCTTGTGCTTACATAACATTCGGTATTATCAGGGCCTGTACAGCCGCCCGCACACTGGATGTTACAACATTTATTAGCAACCGTCCCATAGCAGCGACCCGAGCAGGATAAATCACAGACGTTCTTGGATACTAGAAAAGAAAATGATACATACATTTATTATGGTTTACAGTGAAATAGCTCTTAACAGCCGGAAAATAAATGGCGTATCAATCGCTTATCCCAGCGAGCAAATACGATTTGTTATTTCTTATTGCTTTTCGTATTTACCCATAGCGTAACTACCACTATGTCACGCACTTTAATCACAGTCACGCACTTTAACTAATAGAATACGCCATGACCGGATCATTTCAGAGCGAAATGTTTTTATTACTAGTAATGTTATTTAACCCTTTACATTCAGTTAATTAACCCTTTCATGACGGGAGCTGCGCTAGTGCAGCATTAAAGATCCAGTGTCAGTGCATTCTCTTATATATGCCGTCTCCCATAGGGAGTCATGGGAGACTCGCATATATAAGAGAATGCACTGGCACAGGGTTTACGCAAATGTCAGGAAGCTCCAGTCATGGAAGGGTTAGACTACCCTTATGGAGCCCCTTCTTATTTACAATTTATCAATAGGGGTCATAAGCCACCATCACAACATGTGGACACAGGGTTTATCGGACATAGAATTGCCGAAATCTGCATTATGACTATAAAGACATAAACAGTGTAAGTGATGGCACTAGCTACATATCCCATATTTATATTTTGATAATATACTTACATTTTTGGCAATATTGCGGACCTTCGCCCCAGCATAGTTTTTTTTGAGGAATTGTGACATTGGCCACCTGCGTAGCTCTGGATCGTTCAATACAGGTTTTGTGACATTGGCCACCTGCAAATGATATGAAAACAGCTTTTATTAGATGTGGTGAGCTCGTTAACCCTTTCTATGCTAAATGGATTATCCCTGTCAATTAAAAAGTGTACAACAGAATGGTCTATTATTGTTTTGCAGGGATGTACAGGTAATATAAGCAGAAGACAGATAAATAAAAGTACAGAAGGAGTCCTATTTATTGAGGGAAATGTTTAATAATAAGTTCAACAAACGACTTATGTTGAAATTATTATCTGAAAATTTCCTATTTTACTACTTGTAAATGATGCTTTAGTATAGAACGTGTTAATTAGCGCTTAGGCAAATTTCAGAACCTCCAATGTTTTGAGCAAAATTTAAACAAATTGCTGCCAACATGTCTTAGTCTCGCATTGTGACAGTCTGCAGACAGTAAATATTCCTAGTTGAATGTCAAGGACTACAGTAACACCCTAAGTAATCGACCCCTTAACCACAGCAGAATTATGGGTAACTTTTCAGGATTTAGTTGGAAATATGGCTTGTTGCCATTCATCGGAAAGCTCTCAAGGAGAGCTTTCCGATGAATGGGAACAAGCCATATTTCCGACTAAATCCTGAAAAGTTACCCATAATTCTGCTGTGGTTAAGGAGTTGATTACTTAGAGCATTACTGTATGACTGTGGACAATGCGACCGCCTTTTAGTGGGTCTGTTCTTTGGGACCGAATTGTCATAGGATTTTAATATAATTAGCGAATTTGGAATAAAATCTAATATTTCCCGCTTTTGGTTATGACCTTGGATGTTGCGAACTGAACATTGATATACATCACTATTGAATATTGAGAACTAGCCCGCCAATGTGTACGTTAACCATCATTACTTGTCGTGCTTTATCGTGTTTATAATATGTATACCCTGTGAGTTGACTCTCATGTAAATTACTATCCTGCTAGGCATTCCTTCTATCAGCTTATCTGGCTTCATACTGTTTTATTAAACCAGTCTCTAGCCCATTATTCTCCTCCATTATTTTCTTCATTCCTCACCAATCAGCATCACATAAATAATATGTTATAATATTATATTTATCTTTTTATGTTTTCTATTCTTACCACAATTTCGGTGAAGTAATATTGTATTATTGTATCACCAATGCTTCATGATCATTTTCTTCTCATTTTCCAAATTTATATCTGTGTTGCAATATCACATGCATGTGGCTATATATTCCTGTCACATGTGCGGGGTGGTTGTTATATCGCACACGTGTGGTCGGATGTCCATATCACATACGTGCAATCACTGCTACATCGCATGCGTGTGGCCATGTGCTATGTTACATGCATACGGTTGATAGTTGCATCTCACATGCATACCGATTTAATATCATATATTCACATATTTATAATTATTTCATGTCTATTTATATTTTACTTGGAAATTCGGTATCGAAATGGAAATGAACTTGATTGTACATCGGCAATAATGTAATTATTTGTTTGTATAGGTCAAAACCTAATAAATCATGTTACTTGGTAAGAGGCGTGGTCTGAATTCCCCTAGAGAAACACCAACCAAAGCCTGCCATGAATTACATGTAAAGCTCTAAATAATCGACTCCTTAACCACAGCAGAATTATGGGTAACTTTTCCGGATTTAGTCAGAAATATGGCTTGTTGCCATTCATCGGAAAGCTCTCAGTGACTAAATTCTGAAAAGTTACCCATAATTCTGCTGTGGTTAAGGAGTCGATTATTTAGGACATTACTTTACATCTCCATATACTCTGAAATGGCCCTTGCCAATGTCATAGCAATTTACAAGCAATCGTATTCTTGGGAGATATGGGCCAATGATTGAGGTTATCACCCCCCTTTTGTTTTTTGTACACTGATTCCTGGTGTTTTGGAGTCATATGCTAGATTCTGTGGTCTCATATGCTAGATTCTGTGGTCTCATATGCTAGATTCTGTGGTCTCATATGCTAGATTCTGTGGTCTCATATGCTAGATTCTAACTGCATGACTGGATCCTGTTTTTACAAAATTCAAATAATTCATTTGACTTCATATATGCTTTCCTAATCAAGTGAATACATATTATTACCACTTTAGACACTGCTTTAGAGGGAGTTCTCTAGTTGATTAACAGCATTTTACCCGCATGGTAAGATTCCATAATTTTGAGGCGAAGTTGAACTTGCATCATAATCTCGAATCTTTTATCGAACTCGTTGCGGATGGCGCATAGTTACATTTCGCTCGAGCTACGCTCTTGCGAAATATATCCTTGCGCCATCCGCAACTCATTCGATAAAAGATTCTCGATTAAGATGCACGTTGTGTTCTGTCTATTTATTACACTCCTATGCCCGATTTCCATTGAAAATGCTGCTAATTAAAACTGGTAATGTCACTAGTGAATTATGTCATTTCCAGTGACGTCGTTGACGTTACGTCGCTTACTGATCTAGACTGAATTTTCGATGGTTGATCTTTCTCCACATTGGGACTTTCATGCATTAATTCTGTGTGTTTTTAATCATATACTATGGCGAACTATATTGATGCAAAAGTGTAATAAATAGAGTAATCAATTAGTTCCGAGAATTATGGGTTCAATAATTCACTCGCGGCGAGAGACGTTTGGCTAAGAAACTTGTGCGATTTCGCGCACTCATTTCTTACCGACATCTCTCGCCTCTCGTGAATTAACGTAATTATCGGAACCAATTGATTACTCTCTACATAACGCCCTCAAAATTCATGTAATTGGTATAATACTAATTGATTAGCTCACCAAAAAGATCCCTAAATTTTTAAACTACATTCCATGTCTTTTTAAAAGCCAGATTCCGGATTCCAAGGGCCAGGGGGTGGTACCCTACTACCCTCATAATTAGGGGCAACTCACTTTTTTTGAGGTGCTTTCATCACCCCTGGTTAAGTGGTCCTGCTAATTTGCCATAATGGTGGTGGCTCCTGCTGTACACACATAATTCTATGATGTTGGTAGAGCAAACAGATGATGTCAAGAAATTGTATTGTTCTTTTTTCTTAAGTTGACATTATGGGTGTTTAGAACTTTTGCTAATAGGAGCGATTTGAGAAAAAGCTAGTGCTGCATGAAACATTTTTTGAGTATATATATTTTTAACTATTTTAATCATGGCTGCTCAGGAATATCCATTTTAATTATGGTCAGTTTGTAACAACCAAAAGAGTCATTATTTAAATATTTTACAATACAATATGTTTTTTAATGTTTTATAAACATAATGGCTTTACCTCCATTCATTCAGATTAGCCAAATGCCATGTAAATGACAACTTTAGAAAAAATAACAGCATCAGTTTGCCCTACCAGCATCATAGCAATTCAGCAGGACCCACCAACGTCAAATCAAATTAGTAGGACAACTTAACCAAGCCTACCAGGGGGTGTAAATATAACCCATAGGTATCCCCAAACAAACAGAAGAATGCACTGTTGATTGTTGTCTGCTAACCTCTGTGGGGCTCGCTATATGTTAAATCATGCATACCAGGGGGTGTACATATCCCATAGGGATCCCCAAACAAACAGAAGAATGTACTGTTGATTGTCCTCTGATCATCGCTCTGTGGGGCTCACTATGGGCTACACCATGCTTACCAGGGGGTGTACATGTACTCAGTACTCACATTTCCTCTGGGCACTTTTCTTTTCCAAGAATGTTACGCGATTTGGACCAAGTATATCAGTCCAATCAATATCGTTTTCATGACACAGTAGTAAATTGTCTTGAAAATATACTTCTCCTTTCTGAATCTCTGGAAAATAACGGAAAAAATTATTATAATGATAGGGATCGGCCTCATCTCCCATAGGGATCGGCCTCATCTCCCATAGGGATCGGCCTCATCTCCCATAGGGATCGGCCTCATCTCCCATAGGGATCGGCCTCATCTCCCATAGGGATCGGCCTCATCTCCCATAGGGATCGGCCTCATCTCCCATAGGGATCGGCCTCATCTCCCATAGGGATCGGCCTCATCTCCCATAGGGATCGGCCTCATCTCCCATAGGGATCGACCTCATCTCCCATAGGGATCGGCCTCATCTCCCATAGGGATCGACCTCATCTCCCATAGGGATCGGCCTCATCTACCATAGGGATCGGCCTCATCTCCCATAGGGATCGGCCTCATCTCCCATAGGGATCGGCCTCATCTCCCATAGGGATCGGCCTCGATTATATAAAGATCCCGTGCCAGTGAATTCTCCCATAGGGATCGGCCTCATCTCCCATAGGGATCGGCCTCATCTCCCATAGGGATCGGCCTCATCTCCCATAGGGATCGGCCTCATCTCCCATAGGGATCAGCCTCATCTCCCATAGGAATCGGCCTCATCTCCCATAGGGATCGGCCTCATCTCCCATAGGGATCGGCCTCGATTATATAAAGATCCCGTGCCAGTGTATTCTCCCATAGGGATCGGCCTCGAATATATAAGAGAAAGCACTGGTTACAAGGTCAAGGTAAATATTATTAGGCCAATGTATTCTATTATATATGCGAGGTTCCCTATGGGAGACTCGCAAATATAAGAGAATGCATTGGCACAGTATTTTCGCAAAAATTAGGAAGCTCAAGTCATGGAAGGGTTAATTGTCTGGTTTTAGTTACAAGTTAGAAACCATATGGGTCAGTAGGTAAGCTTAAAATGTTATTATTGTTTTTTTTTTAATTAAAGGGAACTGTACTCAAATGTTGTTGTGGGTTTCTATAGTGTCTGAGTCGTAGAATAAGGTGACGAGATTTCCATTATTTGAAAGCCTGTTGAGTACGAAGTAATGTTACGGATGGCAGATTAGCCGGAATGCGAAAATACCAATTGTCATTGTCGAGTAATTTTTAGACAGTTTTCAAGCAAATGTATCAAATAATCTTGACCTGGTGCAGTATTAATCTACTGATTTGAATTGATCAGCTATTTTGTTTTGGGATTGCTATTCGTTTTAAAGATTTGGGCGGCGTTCGCAGTGGGTATGCTGTTAAAATATTCACCTCCGTCAAAAACCGCCATAAACAGAAATAATAGTAAAATATAGACAGACCTTGTTCTTATACCAATTTGATATATGGCATAAACAGTATGTTATTGTCAAATGTTTTTCCTGTGTTATGTAAACAAAAGCAAAAAAAGTTACGGAATCTGGCTTTTGTTTAGATCCGGATATGGTAAACATAAAGTGCATTATTTGTTACTGTTTTCCTGATATGGAAATAATAAAGAGCGTTATTGACTATTTGTTTAATTTAACTAAGATGTACCTCGTAGGGACATAAGTGATGATGGTGGGGTTTTCCCATGATGGTGTTGTTATTTAACTAACACGTACCTCGTAGGGACATAAGTGGCCATGATGGTGACGATATTTAAATAAGACGTACCTCGTAGAGACATAAGCGACCATGATGGGCTTGATATTTAACGTACCTCGTAGGGACATAAGTGACCATGATGGTGACGATATTTAAATAAGACGTACCTCGTAGAGACATAAGCGACCATGATGGGCTTGATATTTAACGTACCTCGTAGGGACATAAGTGACCATGATGGTGACGATATTTAACTAAGACGTACCTCGTAGGGACTGTAAATGGATTTCATGTATCCCGTGAACCTTGGAATTCTCCAGAGCACTTAGCGCGACGAACAACGCATATTTAGTCTGGTGTTTGTACGTATGTAGATAGCGCCCTCGGATTAACACCAGATTATCCAGGGGTATATACTTAGCATACACCCCCACTATCAGCACGTAGCCGTTCACTTCACGTATATTCTTAAGAAACGACAAGTCATACTCCACGTTGATGTCATCAAGCCATAAAATCTCCAGATTTTCGTGAACATAACTACAATTTGTGTAGACTTTTTTATATCTTTCGTATCTGTCTTGGGGTGATCCGCTTGTAGAACGGCCACCGCTTGATTCACCACGACATGACACTGGAAAAGATAGAATACATCATAGCATTAGTGTTTTAACCCTTTACCCAACTGTGCCAATGCATTCTCTTATATATAGGTCGCCTCGCATATATAAGAGAATGCATTGGCTTAACACATTAAAAATTATAAAATTGTTAAAGAATGTAAGAAAAAATGGTAAAAAGTGTTGAAAAAAGATTTTTTTTTAGGCCAATGCATTCTCTTATATATGCGAGGCGACCTATGGTCGACTCGCATATATAAGAGAATGCATTGGCACAGGGCATAACTGTAACTATCACAATGTGGTCAAGGAGCCGGTTCCAATGATATCCATATTTGTATGGTTCTATTGAGACAGACCGAAGATATTTTAGGCTGTTGAAGCTTTATTTGGCCGGTTTTGGCCGGTTTGTTGGGTAAAGGGTTAAAAAGCAGCAATTGGGATGAGGAGGTGGAAGTGCATGGGTGGAAGGGGTGTATCTTGGTTGACAGGGTGTATCATGGTGGATGGGGATATCTGGGATGGCGGGGGTTGTATCTGCATGGGGTGGAAGGGGTGTATCTGGGGAGGGGTGAATGTGGGGTGGAGTACAGCCACCCCACATACACCCTGGGGTGGAGGCACAGGTGTGTATCTGAGGTGGAGGGGTGTATCTTGGGTGGAGGGGTTGTGTATGCATGGGATGGAAAGGGTGTATCTGGGTTGGAGGATTGTATATGGGTGGAGGGGTGTATATGGGATGGAGGCTCGGTGTGTATCTGGGTCGGATTGTGTGTATCTGAGGTGAAAGGGTGTATACGGGGTGGAGGGGTGAACATGGCATTACTGTAGCTACGTTTCTTACCTATCTTACTTATCTATAGGTTTAAAGAACTACTTAATATTCTACCCACCCCCAGATCACATTATATCAAATATATACCATATTAGATATAATTTGAAAAAGGAAGCCCCAAAACATTGTATTATCAACTTATTTGGTGTAATAAACTGTGAAAATGTTGTTTTTGTTGAGGTACCTATGTCACGGCAGTGTTTCTATGCTTAAGTTTCATTAGGACTGTACTGCAAAGTGTACCATTGTCAATGGAAGAAGAAGTACTCTATATCGTAGTTTGAATATTGTTGCCTTCTGTGAGTGAAACGGGGGAATTGTTTCTATGAGTTCAGAGCTATTTTCTATTATTCTATGGGCACCTCCTGAGACACAAACGTTCCAAATGGTGATGAATTATAGTAATTTTATCATATTTTATTTATGTCATAGATTGTTATTAAAACCGTTTATCAAGGCGCTATACAAATTCGAAAATTAAATAGGCCTTTAAGTATTATGGGGGGTCAATATTTGTTCTGGTTACCTTTTTTACACATCTAGATGAAGACATGATGACAAAGTTGTATAAAGGGTTGGTTCGACCAAGTTAGTGTACTCACAGCCGGCATGGAAACCATATTTGATCAAACACATCACCCAACTTGAGAAAGTCCAACGCAGAGCAACAAAACTAGTTCCTACTTTAAAACATTTACCATATGAAGACAGACTTGAAAAACTAAAGATTCCCACCCTGCAATACAGACGACATAGGGGAGATATGATAGAATGCTATAAAATATTCAATACATACGACCCGGAAGTAGCAAATATATACTGACACGGAACTCCGAATCCAAAACCAGAGGCCACAACTTCAAGCTGTTTCTAGAAGGGGCAACCAGAGACACAAGAAACATACTTTTAGTCAGAGAGTTGTGGAGCCCTGGAACCAACTAGCAGAAGAGGTAGTCAACGCCGATACATTAAATAATTTCAAAAATCGACTCGACGATTATTGGGAAGAACAGGAGGTGAGACTTGATTTCAAAGCCAAATTGGGGTTGACAAGTTCTCAGACGAGTCGGGCGTTGGATAGACTCAAAAATATAGGGCCTGAATTTGGTGAATTCGGGGAACCAGACATAGAAGACGTGGCACAAGCCAGCGTCCACTAACAGCTAGCATAAGGTATCATAAGGTAAGGTGACGCAGCCAGGGGAATGACTAGATTGTGTTCGTTGGGGGGGGGGGGGGGTGTCCACTTTCAAATTATTTATCGACCTGTTTTGATCCCGGAGACTTGATAACAACATGTGGACCCAGCATTCACTGCCCATGATTCCATTGCAATGAGCAAGATCATAAAACAATTTAATTTAGAGTTATACATCTTAGTATATATTCCGTCAGTAAAACAAGCTGTCTGTCAAACAAACACCAACCCTGACCAACCTTCTTTATTTCGCTATCGATGAGAATTGCAGTCTGATAAATATCCAGACTCCGTCTCATTACTTTCATCTAAGATGATTGAAATGAAACACCGTCTAATTTTATTTAGACTGTGAAAATTGGTGAAACACATTGACATTGTTACGTGAAGATAAGATAAGAAAAGATACGTTTTAATGGTCTTTAAGACACACATTGGTGTAGGACAACCTACATGTATTGATAAAAATAAACAGGAATACATGGAATATATGCGATATACATGTAACAAGTAACAGATTAACACGAATTGTAAAGATATATAAATATCAAATTATTTGATTTATTACTGGACAATGGTCAACTGCGGAATGGTGTGATGTACCAAGTGGTACATAACCACTACCACAGTTGACCAATGCCCAGCATGAGTATGGCGTTTATATAGGGTATGAGCCTGTAAAGGAGTCGTCCGGCACTATAACAGGTGACCAAAAACCATCGGGGATAGCATAAGAAAACAGTCCTAAGACCATTTATTTTCATTATGGTCCCCAATGGATTCAGGCCACACGAGAGACCGGAACACACCCATATGCTTCCTACCATCACAAACTACTGGTTTTAAAATATAATTATGTTTTATTTAACCAATGAAATGCCAATGGTCTGTTGAAATTAAAGTCACGATAGTCGATAGGTGACAGTGAGCTAAACGGCACATATTTTCCACTAGAGTTAAAAAATACTGGAGAGATATATCGATTTTGAAATGCGGAAGACTCAGGGACCTGTCCACAGGGGGTTGATTTGTCAACCCACTTGCACCCCCAAAGATGGAAATTGTACACCACATATAGGTTAAAAATTATTCTCATTGTTTAATTTTCCAACAAATAGTTAATGAAAAAAAATAGTTTTTTAGACCAACAATAGCATATTTTTCAATTTTTGGACAAAAGTTTGCAGGGAGCCCCACACATATATAGAAGCATGTGTAATGAGTGTCGTATGCTCATGTTTGTCTGGGGCTCTGTATGGGTGAAATTATAAAATTGTTAAAGAATATAAGAAAAAAATATATAAATTGTTATAGAATGTAAGAAAAAATAATAACAAATGATAAAATTTTGTTGGGCCAATGCATTCTCTTATATATGTGAGGCGACCTATGGTCGACTCGCATATATAAGAGAATGCATTGGCACAGGGTATTTACCAGAGAAGGCGTTTGTTAAAGGCCCACTCAATTTTCGCCAAACTTAATCAGCAGGGGGTGCAAATGGTATTCCTCAAACATATATAGGAGTTTATTCTGGTTCGAAGGGTGGGGGTGGGTGCAGTCGAAACGCTGCAGAAATATGTCTTGCAGCTTGTGCATTTTCACGTTATACTCCGAAATTTGTTTTCCTCAGCCGATAACGCATAAAATTAATTGAATGCAGTAACCATAACGAGACAGGAATCTCAAATAAATTAAAGTAATTTTCCTTCACAAATTCCCATTAGAAATAAAACGGTTTAACCCAGGTATATAATTTGGAATTTAAACTTAAGCAGTGAATGGTTTATTATGCAGCCAAGTAACCCGATTCTTGTTTTGATTAAGTTTATGAGTTATAACCAAAAAGTTTGAAGACATATTCTATTCTGCGTGATTCTATCACTTTCGGTTCAAATTATGACCTGAAATGATCATCATTTGGACATATCCCAATCATAGGAGTGTTTAAATTCATGCAGACGTTGGAAAAATCAAGTTGGAAATTTTGAGGTACTATATTTATGGGGGGGGGGGGGGAGGGTCGAAATGGAACTCCTCAACTTGCAACTAAGCAGAATGAGGTCCCCAGAGGGTGAAATTAGTGATGCTAGCCCGATATGCGTGATAGCTTCACTAAATTCACCCTCTGGGGACCTCATTCTGGAGATGTCAGATACACTAAACTCAGGCTTGGACATCCCTATAACGGACACCCTCTCGCGACATCCCTATAACGGACACCCTCTCGCGACATCCCTATAACGGACACCCTCTCGCGACACCCCTATAACGGACACCCTCTCGCGACATCCCTATAACGGACACCCTCTCGCGACATCCCTATAACGGACACCCTCTCGCGACACCCCTATAACGGACACCCTCTCGCGACACCCTTATAACGGACACCCTCTCGCGACACCCCTATAACGGACACCCTCTCGCGACATCCCTATAACGGACACCTTCTCGCGACATCCCTATAACGGACACCCTTTCGCGACATCCCTATAACGGACACCCTCTCGCGACATTCCTAGATATCGGGCACCCTCTCGCGACATCCCTATAACGGACACCCTCTCGCGACATCATGCCTTTCAGACTTGGTGGAAAAGACGCCTGCTGATGATAGCTGTAGATTTCCGGTCGTGAATTAGCTGTTGAGCCACCAGCCACCGAGCGCCGACGGACCATTTTACATGCGTGTTGTGGCATCAAGACCAACGTTTATCTCTGTGAATTGAATCTCTTCAGCGAGACGAGCTAAACGCTGTTATAGACCTCTCGTGTGAATTCCACTTAGATGTCGGTATTTTATTAACAGGCCGACGGTTATATAATCAACTCCACGGCGTCTAATCAGCCGAATTGCTCAGAAAATTAACTTCGATGGCAAAACCAAATTAGATCAACAGGTATGAGTAGGAACTACTATATTAATGTTTAACCCTCCCCGCCGCCCCCAATCTATCAATGAGCAGCCGATAGCAGGTATCGGAACTAATATATTAATGTTTAACCCTCCCTCGGCGCCCCCACTCTATACACGAGCAACCGGTAACAGAGGGACAATACTTAAGTGTTGTCCCATCCCAGACCGAATTAAATAACAGGTATATATTAGCACGAACTATCATACCAATGGTTACCCCCACCCCATCCCGGCGCCCCAATCAACACCCAACTAATATATACACGAGCAGCCGATAACAGGAATAATACTGAATTGTTGTCCCATCCCAGACCGAATTAAATAACAGGCATATTAGCACGACCTATCATGCCAATGGTTACACCCCCCCCCCCCACCGACGCAATACACCAATTTATATACATGTACGAGCAGCCGACATCAGAGAGACCATACTGAAGTCGTGTCCCATCCGAGATCGAATTAGATTAACAATAATATGAGCACGAACTATTCTACTAATTGTTTAACCCCCACCCCGGCGCCCACAATATTTAAACGAACGGCCGACATCGGAGAGACCATCATGCGGCATACTGAAGTGTTGTCCCATCCCAGACTAAATTAGATTAGCTGAGAACAAAAATAAGTTTTCCCATCCCAGATCACACCAGAACCAGACCACACCATAACCAGACCACACCAGAACCAGACCACACCAGAACAGCATGTTTTTACTCTTTTACTCACGTCTATGAGCATACGGCATCAAGTCAAAGGGAAACTCAGTGTTTCCACTTTCCACCGATCCCGAACAAGCAACTCACCTTAGACAACAATCACAGGGATCCCGAACAATCCCACTGCGATTTCGCCAACATTTCGGAACCCCAGGTGGAATCCCCAGTGAGAAAAAAAAACGAATTTCCGACTCAAATCTTGATTTCAATTGGGACTATCAATTCCCGGCACTATATATTTCCCTGAGAAAAAAATGGAATCCCGTTTTATATATAATAAAGGGGTACGGTACACTAAATCTGATATGGTGATATTTTATATAATAAAGGGGTACTGTACACTAAATCTGATATGGTGATATTTTATATAATAAAGGGGTACTGTACACTAAATCTGATATGGTGATATTTTATATAATAAAGGGGTACTGTACACTAAATCTGATAAGGTGATATTTTATATAATAAAGGGGTACTGTACACTAAATCTGATATGGTGATATTTTATATAATAAAGGGGTACTGTACACTAAATCTGATATGGTAATATTTTATATAATAGAGTATGTGGGCTGGGTCCAAGAAAGTAGTGTTTTCGATACATACGTTATCGATGCCTGTACGTTACCATGGAAACAAAATCTTCATTTTTTTATTTTCGCAAAACATTCACTAACCATCAATCATATTGACCAGTGTTTCACATTGATGATGTTAGCCAGGTTTGCAAACAAGCAATGAAGTAATACAGCAGATCTCCACATATTAACGTAATCGATAAATGTATGGGTACCGTATATACTGACGTCTGACTGTGTCTGAGAGGGTGTGTTTGTAAGAATGATATAGAGGTAAACCATTATAAGCCGTTGTGGTGTCTCCAATTAATGAATGTTTCTTTTATCCAAGAAGATTATATCACATGGGAATTAATTCAGGGTAGTTATGCTATTTTTCTTTGGTTTCTCTCTTGGTCTTATTCTTTTTATAAGGTGCCGATTATACGATATGCCATGACTGTATCGGCATTCATAACGTCACCGACAATTACTGCAGTTATAAATCCCTTGAACTGCACGGGACAGGCTAGAGAGAATAATGGAAAATTAAAATTAATTATTCCATCCGACAGTCGGTTAGTTCCTACAGATTTCTCTCGGTGCATGATTATATGATCAATTTTGGACATTCAACCAAACAACATTGAATCGTACCTCGACGTAAACCAGTATCATCGCATTTGGGTGCAAGTTATAACAACTTAGGTCGTTCCTCTCCCCATACAATAACACATTATTATAACAACACGATAGTATATAATAAGTTTAAATTGTTTTGTGTTATTCGAACGAGATTCGATGTGCGGGTTCATTTGATTGGATTTGTGAATATGGACATTATAGAGATGCGTTAGTTAGTAAAATGATGGCGATCGTAACGGTGATCCAGGTGGACAATCTGTTAATTGGTAAATCGGTTTGTAGCAACTATATTATTTATGAACTTCTGCAAATATTATTTAGTTTTTCTTATTGCTAAAGTTTGGTGTAGCTATTAGCAGGTCAGTGGTAGTATACACAGTGATCCCTTTTGTTCCAAGTCTGTTGAAAAGCCGTACGAGTTGTGTCTGCTAGCATGGTATAGGAGACATGCGAAAAATAGTGGTGGGCGTCTTCGATTCATGGTTTACGTCTAAGGAAACTTCTGGAACATCTCAGGCGTAACCAGGTGTCCGATTGCGTGAGAGGGGATTGTGCGTACCCCGCCCAACGCACCCAAATTCGGTTGGGACACCCAATGTAGATATATGCATGGACACAAATCAAGTGGACGCGTTCGTGAGAGGGGTGTGTAGATGTGGCAAACACGCACGCGAATTCCACAGGGGGGACGCCCCTGTGGATATGTGAAACCAATTCAGGTACACACAACATGAAGTACGAAGAAAATTAAGTACAGTTATGACGTAATTGAGAACATCCTGTTGTAAACGGTTGGATTCCTGCGGGCTGGCGGTTTATCGTCTGCTTCAGGAATTATATAAACAAGAAGTTACTCAAATAAGCACTATTTAATAGGTTCATTATTGTATAGGTGTACAGAAGTATGCAGGTTGTACCTCAAAGACAGAGCGTGAATCCTCAAACAATTTGTACAGGAGAATGCAGCTTGTACCTCAAAGGCAGAGCGTGATTCCTCAAACAATATTGTCTGCGTTCTGACGGAAGCCATTTGGTAGCGAGTTTACTCATATATATATATATTCAAGTAGCGTTTTTGCTGTAAACACCATTCCATGTGTTTTGCTCCATGAGGAAATTTTGAAGAAAAATATCGTGTTGACACATGCGGTCCGATATTTTTACCATAGGTCGCCTCGCATATATAAGAGAATGCGTTGGCCTAACAATTTTTTACAATTTTAATAATTTGTTCTTTTATTCTTTAACAATTTTATAATTTCACCCATACAGAGCCCCAGACAAACATGAGCAGACGACACTCTTCTATGTGCTGCTATATATGTGTGGGGCTCCCTGCAGGGTAATGGATGTTTTTTTATTTTATGTCCTAAAAATTGTAAGAAACATTTATTTAAAAAACATGATAAAAAATTGTTAAGCCAATGCATTCTCTTATATATGCGAGGCGACCTATGGTCGACTCGCATATATAAGAGAATGCATTGGCACAGGGTAAAAAAATATTTTTCCGATATTGAACAGTATTGGTCCGTTATTCAACTGCCTTAAAATTCCGACTGTACACCTCCAGGAACCTCCCGGAACAAGCCATAATTGCCAAGTTCACGAAATGCATTTTCCAAATTCCAGCTGGTAGCTCAATTTTTCTAACGGTTGAACAAAATGAACATAAAGCACCAAAAATCCCATTTTTTGATACTATCCAACAGATGGCCACTTCAGCACAAATACTGTTTTGTTTTACTTACAGAAAAAAGGCTATATTCGACTTTTTTTCTAAAATAACACTAAATACAGGCTGGAAAATCAAACTATATATATTAATAACAATTTCAACCTAGTAGTGTCCTGAACATTCCAAATGATGTTATGTCAGGCACGACATTTCTGAGTGTTAATCTTGACAAAATATGAACTATTTAATAGGCTAATTATTATTGGTATTCAGAAGTATGCAGCTTGAACACATTATGCACGGAGGATCGAGTACCTCAAAGAGAGAGCGTGATTCCTCAAACAATATTGCCCGCGTTCTGACGGAAGCCATTTGGCAGCATGTTTACTCATATGTATTCAAGGTGTGTTGTTGCTGTAAACATTCCATGTTCGGTACATTTCCGTTCATGATGAGGTACTTCGATTCCTTTGAGGGTGCCACCCCGTCCCCAATGTCTGCATGGTAGGTGGCATTTGGAAGATACATGTATATGTTCAGAATTCGCGAACCAATAAGAAGGCCGAAATGCCACTTATGTAGAAATAAATTATTCAATCCTTGATTATTTATTTACATAATGCATGATCAATGCAGCTTTCCACACATATTCATTGATGGGAGGTGCTTACGGTTGCTAGGAGACCCGCGATCAGATGCTCGATCATCATCATCGACCAGAAACAACATAATTACACTCATCATCGTCGTCGTCATCATCATCATCAGCGTAGTCGTCACTACAGGATCACAATCATCGTCATCACCATCAGCATCATCATCATTATCATCATCATTTACATCTTCGTCAGCATCATTTTAGCCGCTGAGCAACAGACAAAGTAATGTTCCCAAGTTATTGCACATGCGGATCAGGTAACCCGGTCTCTGCAAAGTATGCATTCCTATAAGATCACAAAATGCTACCATGACGACCGATGCGACTGAATGATATGTGCACTTTGAACGTGTCGACAGTGTGTGGGTTCCAGGGGCGTGTCGACAGGATGTGGGTTCCAGGGGCGTGTCGACAGGGTGTGGGTTCTAATAATGTTTATTCTCTGATCAAATACAGATATTGAGAAGTACAAGGAGAAAATATATACACAAAAATGAGAATGTAACAGCATTATGTATAATATATACAGGAACTTCTTGGTGTAAATATAATCAACATCATCGTCGTCATCATCATCACCATCATCATCATTTATCATCATCATCATCATCATAAATCATAATCATTATCATCATAGTCATCATCATCATATCGTAGCAAATCATCATTATAATATCATCATCATCCTAATCATCATCACCGTCGTCGTCCTCTGAGACTATTATTACAACAACAACAACAAACTGCGTATTATTCATACGTGTTTAACTTAAGGTTTATCAGTCGGATGAAGGAGCATAAACTACGCAGACTAGCCATATCTTTCAGCATACCCAGGAGCGTGTCGACAGGGTGTGACCCCACTCCCCACGTAAGTTTATCAGAATAACGCAGAATGAAATGTAACCGACAAAAGTCTTTAATACAAAATTGTGAGACAGCTTAAATCATTACGATGTAATAGTAGTCATGTATACCAGCGTAGCGAGGGGAGAGAACTCATCATCGTCGTCCTCATCATCATCAGCGTAGTCGTAACTATATAGCATCATAATCATCATCATCATCATCATCATCAACATCATCATCAGCAGCATCATATATTTAGCCACCCATCACGGTGTAGCTCCGCAGTCGGTAAGATTAACGGATATTAGGCGTCACAGCGGGTCACGGTACTGACATCAGGGACGTGTCGACATGGTGTGGGTGTCTCCCCGGCCAATGACATGGTGTGGGTGTCTCCCCGGCCAATGACATGGTGTGGGTGTCACCCCGGGCAATCAGGGACGAGTCGGCAGGGTGTGGGTGTCTCCCCGGGCAACCAGGGACGAGTCTGCAGGGTGTGGGTGTCTCCCCTGCCAATACATCGTGTGGGTGTCTCCCCGGCCAATCATGGACGTGTCGACAGGGTGTGTGTGTCTCCCCGGCCAACGACATGGTGTGGGTGTCCGGGCAATCAGGGACGAGTCGACAGGGGGGTGGGTATCTCCCCGACCAACGACATGGTGTGGGTGTCACCCCGGGCAATCAGGGACGAGTCGACAGGGTGTGGGTGTCTCCCCGGGCAATCAGGGACGAGTCGGCAGGGTGTGGGTGTCTCCCCTGCCAAGACATCGTGTGGGGGTCTCCCCGGCCAAACAGGGACGTGTCGACAGGGTGTGGGTGTCTCCCCGGCCAACGACATGGTGTGGGTGTCCGGGCAATCAGGGACGAGTCGACATGGGTGTGGGTATCTCCCCGGCCAACGACATGGTGTGAGTGTCCGGGCAATCAGGGACGAGTCGACAGGGGTGTGGGTATCTCCCCGACCAACGACATGGTGCGGGTGTCTCCCCGGCCAACGACATGGTGTGGGTGTCCGGGCAATCAGGGACGATTCGACAGGGGTGTGGGTATCTCCCCGACCAACGATATGGTGCGGGTGTCTCCACGGCCAACGACATGGTGTGGGTGTCCGGGCAACCAGGGACGAGTCGACATGGGTGTGGGTATCTCCCCAACCAACGACATGGTGCGGGTGTCTCCCCGGCCAACGACATGGTGTGTGTGTCCCCGGCCAATCAGGGACGGTCGTGTGGACATGGTGTGGGTGTCTCCCCGACCAACGATATGGTGTGGGTGTCTTCCCGGCCAACGACATGGTGTGGGTGTCCGGCCAATCAGGGACGAGTCGACAGGGGTGTGGGTATCTCCCCGACCCTGCAATCAGGGACGAGTCGGCAGGGTGTGGGTGTCTCCCCGGGCAATCAGGGACGAGTCGGCAGGGTGTGGGTGTCTCCCCTGCCAAGACATCGTGTGGGTGTCTCCTCGGCCAACGACATGGTGTGGGTGTCCGGGCAATCAGGGACGAGTCGACAGGGGTGTGGGTATCTCCCCGACCAACGGCATGGTGCGGGTGTCTCCCCGACCAGCCACATGGTGTGGGTGTTCGGGCAATCAGGGACGAGTCGACAGGGGTGTGTGTGTCTCCCCGACCAACGACATGGTGTGGGTGTCTCCCCGACAAACGACATGGTGTGGGTGTCTCCCCGGCCAATCAGGGACGGTCGTGTCGACATGGTGTGGGTTTCCGGGCAATCAGGGACGAATCGACAGGGGTGTGGGTGTCTCCCCGGCCAACGAAATGGTGTGGGTGTCTCCCCTGCCAACGACATGGTGTGGGTGTCTTCCCGGCCAACGACATGGTGTGGGTGTCTCCCCGGCCAACCAGGGACGTGTCGACAGGGTGTGGGTGTCTCCCGGCTAATAACCGACAAAAGTCTTTAATACTAAAATGTGATAAAGCTTACATCATGTACATTGTGGCAGTGGTCATACCAGCGTAGAACTCTGCCTTTAAGTTTGAGTCCGAGGAGCGCGAGAAGTTTGCATCTTTGTTTTCGAGTATCTTACTATGCGCCCTTTCCGTCGGCGTGGATACTTCGCGAGAGGCACGAGTCTTTGTGAGAGCTAGAATTAATTTTCACGGAACACACAGGGCGGGAAAACTAACGAGATTATAATAATCTCCGGGGATTTACGGTATTTTGTTAGAACTGATTGATTACGTTTGCAGCTGACGTTCATTGGATGCAAATAAGACGTCTGAGGATTATTCTCGAACACCCCCTCAATAAGGCAAGGGTATGAGCACCGGAAAATCATGCAGGGACATGGCTAGAGGGTCTTCGTTGGTGGGATTGAAATTTACAATAGCACACTCTCACTTGAAACAGACCAATCTCCCATGTTTGCGGATACTATTTGCACCCCACACCTCCTGGTTGGGTTGGAATTACAGACCAAACTCCTATGTTCGTGAATACCATTTGCACGCCCTGTTGGTTTGAAAATATACGACTGGTACCTCAAACTTTCCAGCTATTGGTACTTTTCAACATGACACCACTCTAATGTTGAAATTTTCCAACCGATAGCAATTTCAGACCAAGTAATTTGACAAAATACCGAAATATATAATTTTGAAGAAATGTAGTTGTTGTATTTTGGATTGAGTACCTTTAAAAAACATTTAATATTTTGAGACAAAAAATCGAGTATTTTCCTACTTCGTGTCAATGGTTTGTACTGAAATGACCATTGCAACTTACAAGGGGATGTGAATCACACGTATGTACCACTTAACATCACCCTCATCCCGCGCACTACAAACTTAGTTAAAATTAACTGTAATGATAAGCTTAATAACTGGTGTATGTTTATGCAAGTTGCAGATAAAACTCTTATAGTTCGGCATAATATAAAAATGACATCGACCCCATCCATCGAAACCAATGGATGCAGACGACCAGGAGGATATGATGTATCGACGTAAAACGTACTATCACTTTGTCATACTTATTATCATTTTGATCTAATAGGCTGTCGCTCCGTGGGTGTGTGGTCGGATGAGATTGGCCGTTCGGGAATTAATAGCCTATTATCGCGCCATTCGTCAATAACTCATTAGCTTTCACTCAAAGGGAAATAACTCATACACAGGTCAGTATCGACACAGAGGGAGGGAAATAACCGCCACCAAGATCAGTATCGACGCCGGACAAGGGAAATAACCCACATCAAGATCAGTATCGACGCCGAACAAGGGCGATAACCCACATCAAGATCAGTATCGACGCCCAACAAGGGCGATAACCCACATCAAGATCAGTATCGACGACGAACAAGGGCGATAACCCACATCAAGATAAGTATCGACGCCGAACAAGGGCGATAACCCACATCAAGATCAGTATCGACGCCGTACAAGGGCGACAACCCACATCAAGATCAGTATCGACGCCGAACAAGGGCGACAACCCACATCAAGATCAGTATCGACGCCGAACAAGGGCGATAACCCACATCAAGATCAGTACCGACGCCGTACAAGGGCGATAACCCACATCAAGATCAGTATCGATGCCGTACATGGGCGATAACCCACATCAAGGTCAGTATCGACGACGTACAATGGCGATAACCCACACCAAGATCAGTATCGACGCCGTATAAGGGCGATAACCCACATCAAGATCAGTATCGACGCCGAGCAAGGGCGATAACCCACAACAAGATCAGTATCGACAACCCACACCAAGATCAGTATCGACGACGGACAAGGGCGATAACCGCTACCAAGATCAGTATCGACGCCGAACAAGGTCGATAACTCATGTAAATTGTATGTCTTATTATTATGTAATGCATACGGCTCACCTGAGTGTTTATATGCCAATAACTATCATCATCATCATCATCATCCCAAGATCAGTGTCAACACCGAACAAGGGAAATAACCCATACCAAGACCAGTATCGACGGCGAGTAATTATAGGGGAAATGTAATACATGTTGTTGTGAGCTTGTCGAGAATGAAACACGACTATCTGTTCCATTCAACCATCTTAATTCTGTGACAAAACAATCACCGGAAATGAAGGAGTGACCTTCACCCATACATGATGTAAATCACTAATCACAAACGACGTTGAGCTAGCGTACATACCCACACAAAGATCATTATCGAGGCAGGGCACGGTAAATAATGATTACATTGTAATAGTCTGAATACGGCGTATATACGGTTCTAAAACACCCGGAAAAGATTATCTCAATTTATCAAATGTTTCTATAGCCCCTATGTTAAAATGGCCAAGCAGCCCGCGCTAAATTTGCGAGATCTGGATGCATGTCACCGTCCAGTAATATTCGAGCTACAAATTTTGCACTTCGTGCGCAGTGAGTGATTTCCAGTGGGCGTCATAATTAAAATGCACAGTCCTAGCTGTGGCGGGACGCGGTGAACGCCAACGACCGAAGGACAACTTATGGCATAATTTCGTCACCACGCAATTCTATATTAACTTCCGACTTCATTTGAGATCTGCTGGTAAATCAATGGCCATTGCCAATTAACGAAAATATGCTAACACCGAGTCGCTGGTGATATGGTCTGAGAATCACGCTATCACCCAATAAACTCCCCCGCTCACGACGACCAGTGACCGTTCTGTGACAAAATGCGCAGACACGCAGAAACTCGATGGCAGCTGACACAGCCAATTTGTTGTCACGCTATTTATCTTATGGCTTCCCCCGCGGGGGGGGGGGGGGGGGTGAAAAAAAAAATTCCGGCACGTATGCCGGGGTGGGTGGGTGGTCAAAGCCACCAACAAGCAATTTTTTAGTTTTAGTTTTAGTTTTTTAGTGTTTTGGCAATGAGTTGGGCTTCAAACCCACTTTGAATGAGAGAAATAATGTAAATATAACTGTAAACTGACAGCAGACAGTTATCGTGTTGTATTTTGTTGCAAATTTTGAAATCCAAGATGGCCGCTGGCAGCCATGTTTTTTTGGCCGAATGACCTCAAAATGACTCATTCCTATTTACATGTCCATGTTAACATCCATGATAAATAGTATGCACAGAAATTCATATACATATATGTTTTAGTGTTAAAAGGGGGGGGGTGGGTGTCAAAAAATGGTCGGAAAAAACTGCCGAAAACGGAAAAAAATTTGGCGGTGGGGGTGGGTGGGTACAAAAAATGATCGAAAGGGAAAAAATGCCATACGTGCCTGAAATTTTTTTCCGACCCCCCCCCCCCCCCCTGTCCCCCGTGTCTTTTGTGTCGGTTTCTGTCTCGGATCGGATAATAATACACCAAGTTTAAGCAAGTGCGGCAACCCCAATGGCACAGAGCTTTTGTTTTGTCCTATTTGAGAGTACCACCCACTCTCAATCCTGCATACCATTTAAAGACATATTATGGACTTGTTCGGGTGCGTGAAACTGATAAATTAGTACTCAGGCGCTATGCCAATTGGGGGAATGTAGCATTCTACTAACATAGCCCAAAATCTCGAAAGAAACCGACCATAGGTTAGAAGGAACTAAATGTTTTCCATAGGCCTCAGTGTTTGGCCCCACCCACTAAATTTGCTACATACGAATTGCACGAAATCGTAAATTTCGTGAAACCCAACCCTTCGCGCATCTTTTGCCATGTATGAGTACTATCCGAGCCACGCTTTTTTCAATTTATTAACACACGTTTTCCACACTACCCCACTTTTTGAACCAAATTTGAACTGCTGACGAAAGCAAATACCCAGCCTTATTCTCCCGTCAATGTTTGGACACGAACGCATTTCAGACTAGGAAAAACCCACATTTATACATGCCATAGGTATTATATTTATTTAATTTGTAAATATAATTGAAATATTATACGCCAATCGCGTGCCAGAATTTTTTTTAACTCGTATTCGAAATTGGGTGTAAAAACGAAAGGGACGTAATTTTACTTATGTAGTTCCTTCTAACCCATACAACTCCACAGAAAACATCGTCTGAACTGCGCTCAATTGTAAATATTTACATCTCGATTCGGGACGCAACAATCGGCGATAAACTAACGCAAATGATTTTCCCATCGATACTCATTGAATTTAAAGGTACTCAATCCGATCAGAGGGTCCCCATCTCAACATATTCCAACAACAACAATCCGATCAGAGGGTCCTATATTACTATTTCTTTGGCTTTTGGGGTAAAAAATATTTGATTCGAGTCGAGGAACCCATCAAACAAAGCTCAGAGTTATTAGATATTGATATTTGAAATTTGTTATTTTCTCGAGATGAGTACTAATAATTGCCTTCAACTTCGTAATATGCTCGAGATGTGTACACCAAAACACTATTCAAACAGACAATGATGGATAACTCTAAAATCAAGTGGTGATAATAACGCAATTTTGACTGTGTTCTGGGACAGAAAGTATCGATAATGAAAAATAATAGATTTCTAATATCGATATCTAAAAAATCTGAGCTTTGATGCATGTGTGGCTTCCTCGACTCGAATCAAATATTTTTGACCCCCGAAGCCATTGAAATAGTAATTGAGAGGAGTTTTATCGGATTGAGTACCTTTAATATATATATATGCTTGACGGTGTGTGTTGTCAATTTGGATTAACCCTTTACCCAACAGAACGGCCCTGTGCCAATGCATTCTCTTATATATGCGAGTCGACCATAGGTCGCCTCGCATATATAGGAGAATGCATTGGCTTAACACATATTAAAAATGATAAAATTGTTAAAGAATGTAGAAAAATATTATAAAAATTGTTTAAAAATGTAAGAAAAAATTATAAAATTGTTAAAGAATGTAAGAAAAACTGGTAAAAAGTGGTAAAAAATGAATTTGTTTTAGGCCAATGAATTTTCTTATATATGCGAGGCGACCTATTGTCGACTCGCATATATAAGAGAATGCATTGGCACAGGGCATAACTGTAACCATCACTATGTGGTCAATGAACCGGTTCCAATGATATCCATATTTGTATGGTGTTATTGAGACAGACCGAAGATATTTTAGGCTGTTGAAGCTTTATTTGGGAGTTTTTGGCCGGTTTGTTGGGTAAAGGGTTAATATGCTTTGAGCAAGATTATTGTTCATTTCTATTTGATCACCCAACCGGAGTGTTTCACGTCACTTTAACAGTGAGTGAATACTGAATGCTAATTAACCCTGTCCGAGCGTTCGTCAGTTTAAACATGACATTATACGATCGTGTTATAGGTCTATTCGATCGTGTTATAGGTCTATTCGATAGTGTTATAGGTCTATTCGATCGTGTTATAGGTCGTTGGTGTTGTCGCGTATAGTAGTTACCTATATTTGCCGCTAATCTGGTCGTTACTAACATCTCCCATTCTCAAATGTCGTGCCCTTGGTCACAGATATAGAGGTATAATCTCGAATATATAGCCACGATTCAGACGTGGGATGTGACTGCTCCATCATACTATCTCACACCCGCCCGTCCAGATAGGCGAGCCGAGGGTGCCACCATACACCCCCTGTTAACTGGTATATGCAATGTTAAGTGGTATGCAGCATAGCCCCTGGTAACTGGTATAGGTAATGTTAAGTGGTAGGCAGCATAGCCCCTGGTAACTGGTATAGGTACTGTTAAGTGGTAGGCAGCATGCACCCCCTGTTAACTGGTATATAGGCAATGTTAAGTGGTAGGCAGCATTGCCTCTGGTAACTGGTATAGCCAATGTTAAGTGGTAGGCAGCATACACCCCTTGTTAACTGGTATAGGCAATGTTAAGTGGTAGTCAGCATGCACCCCCTTGTTAACTGGTATATAGGCAATGTTAAGTGGTAGTCAGCATGCACCCCCTGTTAACTGGTATATAGGCAATGTTAAGTGGTAGTCAGCATGCACCCCCTGTTAACTGGTATATAGGCAATGTTAAGTGGTAGTCAGCATGCACCCCCTTGTTAACTGGTATATAGGCAATGTTAAGTGGTAGTCAGCATGCACCCCCTGTTAACTGGCATATAGGCAATGTTAAGTGGTAGTCAGCATGCACCCCCTTGTTAACTGGTATATAGGCAATGTTAAGTGGTAGTCAGCATGCACCCCCTGTTAACTGGTATATAGGCAATGTTAAGTGGTAGTCAGCATGCACCCCCTTGTTAACTGGTATATAGGCAATGTTAAGTGGTAGTCAGCATGCACCCCCTTGTTAACTGGTATATAGGCAATGTTAAGTGGTAGTCAGCATGCACCCCCTGTTAACTGGTATATAGGCAATGTTAAGTGGTAGTCAGCATGCACCCCCTTGTTAACTGGTATATAGGCAATGTTAAGTGGTAGTCAGCATGCACCCCCTGTTAACTGGTATATAGGCAATGTTAAGTGGTAGTCAGCATGCACCCCCTGTTAACTGGTATAGGCAATGTCAAGTTGTAACTGCTGATTGTGATTCAAGTAGTTTTAAGTGGTACGTAGCATACACACCCAGGGATGCTAGTTGGTGAATGGAATTCATACGCGGCGACATAATACCAAAGTTAACAGGTTAAGACACTAGAACAAGGATTTATTTAGGTGATAGTCCAGAAACTCGAATAGCTGATATGAAGCATTTGTGTTGCCGCATACTGCTCGGCACTTTGCCGCTAATCTGACAGGTATTGATCGGTCCCCTTCTCATATGTCGTGTCCTCGGTTACGGATATAGGGGAATGAACTTCCGAAACTATGATCGAAGACGACCAATATTGATCAAACAAATCACATTTATATATCGGCGCCTGGAATTGAATATCGTTGTTA
Source organism: Siphonodentalium dalli (assembly GCA_032622095.1). Lineage (NCBI taxonomy): Eukaryota > Metazoa > Mollusca > Scaphopoda > Gadilida > Siphonodentaliidae > Siphonodentalium > Siphonodentalium dalli. The sequence continues at coordinate 288,138,901 of CP136064.1, read as the reverse complement.
CGTCGATATATCGGCCATGTTATATATATAACCATGATTCCGAGCAGGATCTCGAGTAGACCAGGTCTCCTCTGTCGACAACATCTTGGGATATCGGTTGGGATGATGCTGTTTTTGGACCGAAAATGGTTGATTCCACTAGAAAATCACTACACTGCGTCCAGAAACAACAGACAACTATAGATGTGTGTGTTTGTTTAATTACTTATTGATGGATGTAATCAGTTAACAGTCATTGTGATCGACCTTCTCCCATGGTGTATGGCGCATGAAGATAATTTCTCTCTCTCTCTCTCTCTCTCTCTCTCTCTCTCTCTCTCTCTCTCTCCTCTCCTCTCTCTCCTCTTTCCCCTCTCTCTCTCTCTCTTCTCTCTTCTCTCTCTCTTTTTTTCCATCCCTAACTCATGCAAAGTCAGTAATATAGCATATAGCTCCATTTTTCCTAAAAAAAATTTATTTCCTACTCTTACCGTCTGATCTATACCCTCGTACCCTCGGGCTTGTTGTCTGACAAAGATATACGAATTGAATCCGCATAATTCCTTTGCGTTGATAAAACAATCCACGCTCTTCGGGAGTCAAACCAGATATTCCAATGTCGGACAGCTTAATTTAACAATCAAGCTGTAATGTATTCGTTTTATAATACCCATAATATATGAGCAGGGGGATGCTCGTATCCAGGGAAGATAAAGAAGATAATAAAATTTAAAAATACCAAATTAATAAAAAATTATTAAAAATTAAAAAAAAATGTTAAAATGTTAAATGTTTAAAAAAAATTTAAAAATTAAAAACATTTTAAATTTAAAAATTTAAAAAATAAAAAATAAAATATAAAATTAACTCTAAATTTATTTGATTACACGACTCAAATATGCCCTTGTATACTATCTAAAATACTAGGATTATACTTATATTTTATTTATTACTATAAACACAATTGAAAACTGCCGCAAGGTAGACTGCTCTGGACATCATTGGTGAAATTTTCCACTACCGACGTCCAAGACAGGGGTACCTCTAATGTAGGCCCTGGATACGAGCATCCCCCTGCTCATATATTATGGGTATTATAAAACATAATTCCTTTGCGTAGATAAAACAATCCACGCTCTTCGGGAGTCAAACCAGATATTCCAATCTCTCTCTCTCTCTCTCTCTCTCTCGCTGTCTCTCTCTCTCTCTCTCTCTCTCTCTCTCTGTCTCTCTCCTCTCTCTCTCTCTCTCTCTCTCTCTCTCTCTCTCTCTCTCAAACCAGATATTCCAATGTCGGAGAGCTTAATTTAACAATCAAGCTGTAATGTATTCTGCACCAATCCAAATTAGCAACAGGGAATCACAGAGCGTAGAAGGGTGTCGACAAGCCTTGAAATAGTGTGCCTGTCATTTGCAGAATGAGGTCCCCAGAGGGTGAATTTAGTGATGCTACCCCGCATAGCGGGTTAGCATCACCAAATTCACCCTCATTCTGCTGAGTTGTAAGCAGAATGAGGTCCCCAGAGGGTGAATTTGGTGATGCTAGCCCGCTCTGCGGGGTAGCATCACTAAATTCACCCTCTGGGAACCTCATTCTGCAAATGACAGACACACTATTTCAAGGCTTGGGTGTCGATATACAGGCGATGAACAACTTCTTGGTAAACAAAAATATGTTGTTCAGATATATAGGAGCATAATAATACGGGCAATCGGCAAAACTATTATGTCCGGCAGCTTACTTTAACAATCAAGCTAATGTGCTATGCACAGTCCAAATTAGCAATATGGAATCCCAGAGCGTGGAAGGGTGTCGATGTACAGGCGATAAAAAACTTTTCTTGGCAAACACAAATATGTTGTTCAGATAGTTCACATAATACGCCGGGCAATCGGTTGTTTTGCTGGTTATTGCTGTTCATTATGGCAGTGTTTTATGCACGGACACGGATGTGTGATTGTTTGTGCTGGCTTCATTTTCACTGGTAACAAAGGCAAACACGATTGCTCCTAAATCGCCTCCTGTAATTCCCCATCCCCAAATCGATCACATTATCGTGTCTGGAATTCGGCGCTTATAGTTTTATAAGTTAACCTATATTCGTGGTTCATGTCAGGCACCGTGAGAGAAACAAAACAAGTTAACTAGTTCTGGATTATTATTATAATATATGGACATATATTACATTGACATATAAATATATATGCATCCACTCTCCATGTGACGTCTCGGTCAGACCCCAAAATGGTTGTCATAATATAGAAGAAATTCACCATCTCCGAATCGATCACATCTTGTCTGGAATTCGGCGTTTATAGTTTGATAATTTAACCTATATCCGTGGTTCATTGCAGACACAAGGCTATAGTGTCAACTTAGTCAACTGGTTCCGATTATAAATCATATAGACAACGAAAGTCACTACACATAGCATTATGTTCTGCCATTTTAAGACAGTTATACCTTAATTGTATACTCAAATTCAAGCAGTACTATTTAAAACTGAGAGAAAAATAGTACGAATTTCAAATTTACCGAATCCACTGGGATCATTGTAATGAGTTATATACATGTAAATGACGAAAGATATACGTATACGTATGTGTTTGATTGAATTGTCAATACTAATTGCGTCGATAATTCAATCTCAATATTTTTTTGTGAAACGACCAATCATGGTAAAATCTTCGATGGAAATGTGAAAGACATCACCACTAAGAACAAGAGAAAAAGATAAACTTTGTTCTTATATATAATATTTATAGTGCTCCAATCACACACTTTCGCGTGTTATGTAAACAAAACCGTTACAGTGATTTGTTAACAAACATCGCTATTTTTCATTGCTTACGACAAGTTCTGATCAAACTTTTGTATCTCTTTAGACTAACTATATAGACTGTTATCGTTAATTCCACTGTAACAGTAATGTTTACATAACATGGCTTTGACATGCGAAATTAATAGTGATAATAATAAATAACGTTTTCATGTACTTGTTGATGACAGCTCTGTTACAGACTTTTGTTGTTTAATATATATAGTTGCATATATAGTTTATTGGTCACCTCCATCAAATTTTGAGAGCATATATACAATGACAAGTGCACATATACAAGTATGCATGACAATATGTGAACACAAAACAACTTGTGTGCACAGAACATTATGTAATACAAGAGAAATTTCGGCATTAACAGTCAAAAACTCCAGTTAAAAACAGATTGTGTACAATGTGTGATCAGGCAGTGTTGAAACTGAAAAGCAATTTGTTATTGAGTGTAGTGCATACTCCGATCTCAGGCACATATTATGCCCGATCTCAGGCACATATTATATACTCCGATCTCAAGCACATATTACATCGATATATTGACGATTATGAGTGTGAAGTTTCGAAAATGAGAGATAGTGAAAAATTTGAAAAGATTATGAGAAATGATGATGTAAAGATTATAAATGCAGTATGCGACATGATCCGGTTGTTCATTCTCAGAAAGGGGGTCTTTGAAAACTTAGTAAATTTGCAGAGAAAAACCTGACACAGTGATCGAATGATGATGCTTCTCATATAACATTTATTAAACGCAATGTATATATCATTTTGTGTTTTACATGTTTTAATCATTATGTAACTTGCAACTGCCTACATATTTGGTGTATTGCAATATATATTCTATAAACCAACTTCGAAGGCCTTGAGTCCCCGTGATGTACATTGGCACAAGCAAGCTCCATGCAGAGTTCAGTCCCCTACGCAGGACTTACCGCTGCCCGCACCTACACGTAATGTGAAGAAATATCACATTTATTTATCTGAGACTTTTGTAGGTTACAATTCATTTTTGCATTATTCTGAGAAACTGAACTGTCCATATCATTTGAAAATTGTCTATAGACCAAAACAGAATGAATTGTAACTGACAAAACACTTCAAATAAAATGTTAGATTTAATTAAGAAAATACACATGCCGGCAGCGTTCAGACATAGCGTAGCGAGGGGACTGAACTCTGTTTTGCAGATTGGGGGGGGGGGTAACCAGCTACATATACGGCTCGATGAGTTCGAACGAACCAGACCTGGTAAGAACAATACAAACGGCCGCATATATGCACTGTCTACAATATGCACGTCCTCACAACATACACGACACTGTGTTAGCAAAATAACATTTAATGTCGGCCATATTCGAAAAGGTGGCAAGACATCTTATTCGATTTACAGAAGAGACAAAACAATTATAACAAGTTCGAAACAGTTGGATTTTACTATTATGCCGCTTAAGCTTAGTACATCGGGTCCGTTCAGACCACATTTTTTGTGTGCATTATCACTAAGTGACGTCACCAGAATGTGGAGGTAAAAATGGTCCAGTTGTACGAGGCATATATAGGTAAATGAGTAGGGAATGTTTGAAATATTACTGATGTGACCCGAATATCGTCGATTCTCGAACTGGAGAAGCAGTAGGCGTCCAGAATATTTGGTACTAAACTATTGGCGTTAATCCATTGATACAATACTTGCATATGTCGCACACATGTCGCACGTGAACTACCGGTCATATCTAATGCAAGGGATATAAAAGTTAACGATTCATAATGTTCGTCATCAAGACGTCTGAACGTTCTGTTGTGTGATGCGTCCGTCACCAGGTCATATGATGTGCTGCGTGCGCTGGTATCGCCCAATCCACTGCGCTATCAACTTAGGAACCAGTCTTAGAGAAACACATCGTTATATATACGCCCATGTTAATATGCACATGTACCTTCATGAACGAATAACACTCCCGTATGGAGCCTCACACGGACCCAAGCAGACGACAGTTATCAGTGCATTGTTTTCTGTCTGGGGCCCCGTAAAGGGACAAATTGGGCAAATAAGTACCGAAACAGCCATCGGATACATCAATTCTACGGTATTGTTTCTGCCAGCTTTGCATTCGCATGGGCGAAATGTCATACTGCGCAAATTTAAATACGAGTAAGGTAGAACATTATAAGAATAACTACATTGACATTGTACTCTCCATTCCCTTCCAGTTACACCATGGGAATGTTCTACATGTACATTACTGTATACACCCGCCAGTAAGCCCATCCCTGAGGATAAGCCCAGCTTATATTTTTCTTCCAAAAAATGTCATTGGGTGGTCCTAGAAGATCAGCCCACCCCCATTTTTAGACCTTGGAGGGTGAGTATACATTGACGTCATGTTAACTTTGAATGAAGATGACAAACTTTCATGTACAACAATAGCATTACTCCAGCTAATTTCCATTGTAAACTCATTAACCCTTTACCCAACAGAACGGCCCTGTGCCAATGCATTCTCTTATATATGCGAGTCGACCATAGGTCGCCTCGCATATATAAGAGAATGCATTGGCTTAACACATTAATAATTATAAAATTGTTAAAGAATGTAAGAAAAAATGGTAAAAAGTATTAAAAAAAGATTTTTTTTAGGCCAATGCATTCTCTTATATATGCGAGGCGACCTATGGTCGACTCGCATATATAAGAGAATGCATTGGCACAGGGCATAACTGTAACTATCACAATGTGGTCAAGGAGCCGGTTCCAATGATATCCATATTTGTATGGTTCTATTGAGACAGACCAAAGATATTTTAGTCTGTTGAAGCTTTATTTGGCCGGTTTTGGCCGGTTTGTTGGGTAAAGGGTTAAAATAAATAATATGATCTTTGAATATTTATCTAATATAATCAATTTGATTTTCATTAATTCCAATACAATACATCATGATTTATATAAAACACGAAATTAGATTAGCAGTATGAATGCAAACTGAGAGTTTGCGTGTGCGCATCCTCGAAGGCAAGCCGAGTCTCGAGTTTTTGTGTCAAAATATTCAACTTGCCCCCCGGGGGGAGGGGGGGGGGGGGGCTTACTGATAGGTGTACACGGTAATTCTCTCTTCTGTGAAAAATTTCTGTCCTTACTCTTTGTTGCAAACCATCGAGGACGAGGACCAAATGAGGATATCCTATAAAAGATATTGCAGCCGCGGAGTAAGATATCTCCATAGTGCGTAACACCATATTCACGTGGTTGTCAATTACTTTGGGTACGCAAATTCTTGAATATTGATTTATATATGCGTTCCAACTTGAACATATGCGCATTGTCCTGCATGCCAAAGACAATGCCAAATTTGTAAGTTATATAAAAACATGGTATCTGGTATCTGTTCTTGCCTTCATGCCTATAACTCGGTCGTCTCTGTGTGAACTGATATCCTATATAACTGATAATAATTTATTTCATTAGCTGTCTGGTCATGTTCTGACGGTTGTCAAATTGGAAGACAAATATAACAATCCACGACACGTCAATACAACGGGCAATAAATCGCAATTAAAATCCGGTCGTTCCTGTTGTGGCAATTTATATTAGCTCAAAAAGATAAATAATTCGTTGAGTCTGCTAACAGATCGATGTGTAACTTTTGAAGCCATGAAGGTGAATTCATGCGGAAATTATATTTACAAAACCTGTTCTGCAGGGACGCAGCGACAGGAGGTTTGATGGTGTGTATAACACCCCCACCCACAACTTAGACCAACATTTTAAACAGTTGGAAACTTCATGCTTGACACAACATTAATTGGAATTTCAGGCCAACAACAGTTACTGTCGTCTATGTATAATTATACCCCCCCCCCCCACGTAACACCCCTCCAAACGAATACAAAAACATTCCTATGTAAAATTATACCCCCGTAACAAGTTACGATTAATATATTCCATCTTTTGAATGACCAGTGAACAATTAATGTCATTGCTCAGCTAAGTGAAGTGTCTGTCCATAATAGGGGCCTCGGTGGCTCAGTCGGATAGGGGTACAACTCCAAGCCGCTTCGCCCACCAGCGCTGACGATGAGGCTTCAAATCCAGATGTTTCCATCATGGACTTTTAACTCGAAATCGTTATCTGGTTACTCGCCGATGGGACCCCCATGCACACACGGGGACCTGTCCCACCCACTGAAACCCTCCCCACACACAGACCCCCCCCCCCCCAGAAACGTCCGTTTTTCTTGATTAAATTCTGGTATAGAAACATGTATAAATGAAAATGTTTCGAGTCTTAGAGTGCCAAATTTACAATAATCTTGCAATATAGTTTACTACCCATGTCAGCGCATATACATATATATTTTCAACTAATTTGGGAAATTTACACTGTAGATGGCATCTATATATCTATACTAATCAAACTCAATTGTGAGTGTTTTTGTCTGGGCTATTGGCGACTAAACGGCTGGACTCTCGGACATGACAATTTGTACAAAATGGTAACTTGACCCGGGTCATCTTATTTGGTAAGTCCCACTGACATCAGATGTCTTCAAATGGCAGTAATTGGCTTTAATAAACAAGTTTCTGCAATTAAGCGAACATAACACTCTTTATCCATGTCATATCAGGAATAGGAGGGAGAACGCTCTTTATCCATATATCAGCAATAGGAGAGCGAACAGAACGCTCTATATCCATACCATATCAGGAATAAGAGCTAGCAGAGCGCTCTTTATCCATACCATATCAGGAATAGAAGCGAACAGAACGCTCTTTATCCATATCATATCAGGAATAGGAGAGATCAGAACGCTCTTTATCCATATCATATCAGGAATAGGGGAGCAGTGCTCTTTATCCATGACATATCAGGAATAGGAGAAAGCAGAACGCTCTTTATCCATATCATATCAGGAATAGGAGAAAGCAGAACGCTCTTTATCCATATCATATCAGGAATAGGAGAAAGCAGAACGCTCTTTATCCATATCATATCAGGAATAGGAGGGAGCAGAACGCTCTTTATCCATATCATATCATATCAGGAATAGGAGAAAGCAGAACGCTATTTATCCACATAATATCAGGAACAGGAGAGAGCAGAAGGCTCTTTATCCATACCATATCAGGAATAGGGGAGCAGTGCTCTTTGTCCATGCAATATCAGGACTAGGAGCGAACATGAACGAACAGAACGCTCTTTATCCATACCATATCAGGAATAGGGGCGAACAGAACGCTCTTATCCATATCAGGAATAGGGGCGAACAGAACGCTCTTATCCATATCAAGAATAGGGGAGCAGTGCTCTTTATCCATGCCATATCAGGAATATGGGAGGGCAGAACGCTCTCTATCCATGCCATATCGGGAATAGGATAGAGAGCAGAACGCCCTTTATCCATCTCATATCATATCAGGAATAGGAGAAAGCAGAACGCTCTTTATCCATATACTATCAGGAACAGGAGAGAGCAGAACGCTCTTTATCCATACCATATCAGGAATAGGAGAAAGCAGAACGCTCTTTATCCATATCATATCAGGAATAGGAGAAAGCAGAACGCTCTTTATCCATATCATATCAGGAATAGGAGGGAGCAGAACGCTGTTTATCCATATCATATCATATCAGGAATAGGAGAAAGCAGAACGCTATTTATCCACATAATATCAGGAACAGGAGAGAGCAGAAGGCTCTTTATCCATACCATATCAGGAATAGGGGAGCAGTGCTCTTTGTCCATGCAATATCAGGAATAGGAGCGAACATGAACGAACAGAACGCTCTTTATCCATACCATATCAGGAATAGGGGCGAACATAACGCTCTTATCCATATCAGGAATAGGGGCGAACAGAACGCTCTTATCCATATCAAGAATAGGGGAGAAGTGCTCTTTATCCATGCCATATCAGGAATATGGGAGGGCAGAACGCTCTCTATCCATGCCATATCGGGAATAGGATAGAGAGCAGAACGCCCTTTATCCATATCATACCATATCAGGAATAGGAGAAAGCAGAACGCTCTTTATCCATATACTATCAGGAACAGGAGAGAGCAGAACGCTCTTTATCCATACCATATCAGGAATAGGAGAAAGCAGAACGCTCTTTATCCATATCATATCAGGAATAGGGGAGCAGTGCTCTTTATGCATGCCATATCAGGAATATGAGCAAGCAGAACGCTCTTTATCCATATAATATCAGGAATAGGAGCGAACAGAACGCTCTGTATCCATATCATATCAGGAATAGGAGCGATCAGAACGCTCTTTATCCATACCATATCAGGAATAGGAGAAAGCTCTTTATCCATATAATATCATGAATAGGGGAGCAGTGCTCTTTATCCATGCCATATCAGGAATAGGAGCGAACATAACGCTCTTTATCCATATCATATCATATCAGGAATAGGATAGAGAGCAGAAAGCTCTTTATCCATATCATATCATATCAGGAATAGGAGAAAGCAGAACGCTCTTTATCCATACCATATCAGGAATAGGAGCGAGCAGAACGCTCTTTATCCGTATAATATCAGGAATGGGAACGAGCAGAACACTCTTTATCCATATCATATCATATCAGGAATAGGAGGGAGCAGAACGCTCTTTATCCATATCATATCAGGAATTGGAGGGAGCAGACCGCTCTTTATCCATACCATATCAGGAATAGGGGCGAACAGAACGCTCTTTATCCATACCATATCATATCAGGAATTGGAGGGAGCAGACCGCTCTTTATCCATACCATATCATATCAGGAATAGGGGCGAACAGAACGCTCTTTATCCATGCCATATCATATCAGGAATAGGGGCGAACAGAACGCTCTTTATCCATGCCATATCAGGACTAGGGGAGCAGTGCTCTTTATCCATGCCATATCAGGAATATGAGAGGGCAGAACGCTCTTTATCCATGCCATATCAGGAATATGAGAGGGCAGAACGCTCTTTATCCATGCCATATCAGGAATAGGATAGAGAGCAGAACGCCCTTTATCCATATCATATCAGAACACTGGGACCTTCACATATCAGAACGCTCTTTGTCCATATCATATCAGGAATAGGAGAAAGCAGAACGCTCTTTATCCATATCATATCAGGAACATGAGAGAGCAGTGCTCTTTATCCATGCTATATCAGGAATATCCATCAACATAAAATGTTCTGTATAGTTAAATGAACATGACTGTTTTACACTACCATGCGTGCCACAATATAGTTTACACGTGATTGAAGAAACAATTATGACCGTGGTTAACAGAGGAGATGATGTCTTTATCCCGCGGATACAAAAACATCCCAACAGACCTAACCTTCCAGTTCAAGCGCATTCAATTTCCAGTTAGACTCAGATTTGCAATGACTATCATTAAGGCTCAGGGGCAATCCCTCCAGATCTCTGGGCTCAATTTATAGTCGTGTATCTCCCATGGCCAGCTCTATATACGTTGGGTGCTCAAGGGCTGGTTCACTGCAAAACCTCTTCATCCACACAGCAGAAGGGAAGATCACATGTGGTGTACAGAGAAGTTCTTTAAAATTAAGTCCAATTGAGTAAATATATGTCAGAATACTTCAAGTTGTCTCTAATCTTCTTCAGTCGAGCAACGCCGGATACCCCAGCTAGTATAAACAATAAAACAGAAATCTGAAAACCAGGAAGTGGCGGTTTTAAAGAAGATGTAGTGGGAAATTAACAAGATTATCTTGCGAGATATAGAAGTGTGTCCTATCCATGCATATGTAGATATTCTATGCTCGATAATTTGGGGTAATAATGTTGAAGGGAGCAGCTATTTATAATATAAAACAAAAATCTGAAAACCAGGAAGTGTGAGTTTGAATGAAGATCGAGAGCCAAATTAACAAGATTATCTTGCGAGATAAGATATATAATTGTTCTACCCATATTTAGATATAGTTTCGACAATTTTGGGAAATTACCTTTGTGGGGTTGTGGGGGGGGGGGGCAGCTATATAAACTATAAAACAACAATCTGAAAATCAGGAAGTGTGGGTTTGAAAGATGCATGTATAGTGGCCAAGTTAATGTATAGTTAACAAGATTATTTTGCGAGATATAGACCTTTTTCCTACCCATCTGTAGATATATTCTCGACAATTTAGGATAATTACATTGTATTATAGGGAGCAGCTATTTATATTATCAAACAAAAATCTGAAAACCAGCAACTTCAGTCGGTTTGAAAGAAGATGGAGAGCCAAACTAAAAAGATTATCTTGCGAGATATAGAATTGTTCTACCCACATGGTCCCACATATAGATATATTTTAGACAATTTGGGGGAAATACACTGTAGGGGGACAGCTATATAAACTATAAAACACCAATCTGAAAACAAGGAAGTATCGGGTTGAAGTGCATATTTGTTCTAAAACGATAATTTTTCTGAAAACCAACAGACGCCTTCACTATAAATATAAGCCCCATATATAGCTGTTTTAAACATATTTACGTAGTATAATTTTCATCAGTCTTATTAAAACTAGACATAATTTTCATCACGTTGACTGTAAGGAAACTTTGGTCTAGTTATAACTATAGACTGAATTTTCGTTTGAAATGGTATGTAAAGTTCCCGAATGTTTGTACGCCGGAATGACTTATTTAATGACATATAATGTACTTAGAATTCACTATTTCAAACTGATTTTCTAACACTTCGCAACATAGAGATGAAATTACTGGATACATGCGCTGCTGAAATCTAACTTCATCTTTATTGTATGATAGTAAAGTTACATACAATTACCAAATTACATTTAACTAGTGTTCAAGGAACTATAAATGTATTATCAGGAAATAATGAACGAATGGATATCAACATGTAGACGCCAGGGCGCCAGGAGACGGATGTTTTTTAATTCCATAATTTATTTTATTACATTATCCTACCCTTATTCCATTCACTAAACCCATTCTATAAATTGTGATATTACACGTTCGTTTACATGTGTAGTAACAGTAAATGGTGACCTTTGACTTCCGGTTTGTCGTCTGTTTACATTCCTTACGCTACATCTAAAAATACTATGGCTTCTAATATTTTTCCAACAAGCTGTAATGCATGAAGAGTTTGAAAAGTTATGTCATTAAATATACGCCATTAAATACGCCAAAGAGTCTTTATTTATCTGGGACTATTTTTTCTACGCGGGAAAATGACGCATATAGTTACGTTAAACGTCATCGCATGCCTTATAGAAGCCGATGTTAGTTTTCGCATTTGTTGATCTAAGTATGTTTTGTCGAGGTTTTGGATCATGCAATATAAATAATATCGACTCGTTGTCGATCTTCTATATCTGGTACATATGATCCACACTGTCAGTTAACTGGTGTCCATGATTCAGGGGGGTAGGAGGGTCTATGGGGGGTGACTCGCTCCTTTATGGAGCCCCATGCAGAGAGAGAGAGAGAGAGGGGAGAAGAGAGAGAAGAGAGAGAGAGGGGAGAGAAGAGAGAGAGAGAAGAGAGAGAAGAGAGAAGAGAGAGAGAAGATAGAAGAGAGAGAGAGAGATATAAGAGAGAGAGAGAGAAGAGAGAGAGAGAGAGAAGAGAGATAAGAGAGAGAGAGAGAGAGAGAGAGAGAGAGAGAGAGAGAGAGAGAGAGAGAGAGAGAGAGAGAGAGAGAGAGAGAGAACGATTATTACCGTCTGCTTGTGTCAATGTGAGGCTCTATATGGAGTGTTTTTATAAATTTTGAAATTTTGCGAAAACCCTGTGCCAATGCATTCTCTTATATAGGGAGCCTCGCATATATAATAGAATGCACCGTCTTACATGGTCAAGGTAAATACTTTTAAGCCAATATATTCTCTTATATTATACAAGGTTCCCTGTGGGATATAACAGAATTACATATACATATACGGAATCATACAATCAGTTTTTTAAATTTGCACTGTCGCACAAAAGCAGTACGGATGAAGAGCGTTCTCAATTATCATCGTTTTACTCAGTTTTCAAAGCAAAACTGAGCGACGCTTTTGTTGGTTTCCAGTAAGTAATGCTTTATTCCCAGCCAATGGGTAATTTGGTACGATGATGTGATAGCGATTGCAAGCATTTGCTTGGTATATAAGCGGAACATTAACTTTTTGGAACATTTTGAAAATTTGGTGTCAAATCGGACAGAGCGTTTTGTTTTCTTTAAATGTGAGAATTATACACTCAGACTTATTGCGTAGCGTAATCCTATAGCCCCGAGGCAGTGAAATAAAGGTTCTCCATCATACACTCAGACTTATTGCGTAGCGTATTCATGTAGCCACGAGGCAGTGAAATAAAGGTTCTCCGTTCGTTACTAACTAATTTACAATGCTGTCAGGGCTAACTTCCTATGTTGTTGTGCAACAGGAAGCCTCTTGGCTTGTAAGGCGTGTATTTCCGAAAATTATATCGCTCATTGTGTTTACACACTGTGTCGTCGATGTGTGATCAATTCGATTACATCTATTGTAATATAACCCCCGGTTTCAAATTGCGACCAACTAAGTAAACATTTTAGAAGGGACCTTTTCAGAAACCCATGTAAGTATTAACCCTTTCATGACTGGAGCTTCCTGAAATTTTGCGAAAACCCTGTGCCAATGCATTATCTTATATATGCGAGTATCCCATATGAAGCCTCGCATATATAAGAGAATACATTGGCCTAACAATATTTACATTGACTTTGTAAGCTAGTACATTCCCTTATATATGTGAGCCTCCCGATGGGAGACTCGCATATATAATATAATGCACTGGCACATGATCATTAATGCTGCATCTGCGCAGCTCCAGTCGTAAAAGGGTTTCAATAACAGAGTGTCGACCGAGTTCTCCATATTCGATTTAAAGCAATCGTCTGTTGTTGTTTTAGACAAAAATTATAATAGTTCTTTGGAATTATTTAGAGAGTGTCAGGTTATCATGTTATTCGAGATATCGGTTGGAAAATTCCAAATCAAAAGAGGTGACAACGGAATTTCCTCAGACTGGACTACAATTCTGTCTGGTTCACGAGAGGGGGGGGGGGCTATATGGTGCACTTGGAAATTCCCAAAACAGACACACACTAGCCACGCTTCTGAGTTATATATATTCAATTTAAAGGAGTATAGTCCTAGTTTTTGGCCCACTTTTTCTGCTTGTCGAGGTCACGTGTCGTCTTCGTGAGTAAATACATTTTGTTTCGGTGGTTGTGCGTTCACCCTCCTTTGAGATTTATTTGGCTTGTTTCTCCAACAGTCATTCAGGTTTGATTTAAAATAATTTAAGGAGTGCGCTAAAACACATTCATTTGTTAGTTTGTTCCATGGCAGTTATTGGTGTATATCTAGAATAACAATTGTTGCTGCCTTTCCTTGTGTTGTAATGTTTCTTTTGTATCTTCTTATATTGTGTCCTCTTGTATGGGAGTCCTCTATTATTTGTAGTGATGGTAATGACACCATATATATAATGTAATTTGTCGCCAACGCCCGTTTGTCCAAAAATACGCGTTACACCAGGTTACATGGGATAGAATCATCTCCCAGTAAACTGAGAGAAACATTTAGAAAATACATTAAAGTATTAAAGGAGAAATCATTTGTTTGTTGTTTTAGACCAGAAGTGGAATATGTTCTACGTTCGGATTTGTTTGTTTTTTTGTTTTTTTTTGGAGTGAAATGGCAATCAGTTAGACAATTGCCAAATACGACGGGGGTATGTCTTTAAATGTGTAATCTATAATGCATCGTATTGAGATTCGAATGTATCAACTAAAATGCAAGTTTAGGACAAGCAGTTCCAACTGAAATCTTATCGTTATACGATGTTGGTCTGAAATGTTGTAAAGGTTTATTGTTAATAAAGGTCACATTGTTGTTCAACAGCATTTTTCAGCGAAACAAAGCAAGAACGTGTGTTAGATAATATGTGGTGCTGTTGTTGTTGTAAGTGGAGGTCTGGAACCCTGTTACCATGAATAGATCTTTAACAATATAAGCGTAAGGTCACTATTCGATTTAACAATATAAGTGTAAGGTCACTATTCGATTTAACAATATAAGTGTAAGGTCACTATTCGATTTAACAATATAAGTGTAAGGTCACTATTCGATTCAACAATATAAGTTTAAGGTCACTATTCGATTCAACAATATAAGTTTAAGTTCACTATTCGATTTAACAATATAAGTATAAGAACACTATTCGATTTAACAATATAAGTTTAAGGTCACTATTCGATTTAACAATATAAGTGTAAGGTCAATATTCGATTTAACAATATAAGTTTAAGGTCAATATTCTATTTAACAATATAAGTGTAAGGTCAATATTCTATTTAACAATATAAGTGTAAGGTCAATATTCTATTTAACAATATAAGAGTAAGGTCAATATTCTATTTAACAATATAAGTGTAAGGTCATTATTCGACGTAACAATATAAGTGTAAGGTCAATATTCTATTTAACAATATAAGTGTAAGGTCGTGTCCTGGCAGGATTGTTATGATGATCCACTAAACTCCATCGCTCACAAAGACACGTTTCAACACTTCAACAATAAATTCTCACATAGGGTAACTATTAGTGCAGACCACATATATAGGATTTCATCGGAAGTATAGCGGACCTCTGAGGTACTCCTATAGGATCGCTTTGTCAACACGCAGACGGTAAATACGGAATTTTAAATAAGAGAACAAACACACAAAGACAAAGTGGCCGACAATATGCTGGCATTTTGCATTTGTTGATCGACCAAACAACAGTCATTTCCGAACGGCAACGAAACACGTGTTCAAACATCCCCGGAGTCGGCTGCCGCGATCAATTTCTCGCCAACTCTTGGACCTCGCGAGAGCCTTTGGTCCGAGGTACGATTGAGTTATTCGTATGTATAGTGCTTTTTCAAGAGTTCTTTCTTGGACAAATTATTGGTTACTCCTTCAAGAGAAGTTGTAGCATGGAGTTGGATGTGCCTGCATGTAACTTTAGTAAACAAATTTTCAACTGTTGTTCACAGAACAAGTGCAATTAACTTTTAAACGGATATACTGAAACGGCCATCGGTTGGAAAATTTCCAACCACATCCACATGCGTGTTGGTTAGAAATTTCCAACCAGTTTAAAAGTATGAGCTCTCTGTTGAACATTTCCAATTAACGACGGTGTCGCCCCTGAATCCTGAATACCAGTCAACAGAGATGGGTGAATCCTGAATACCAGTCAAGTTCAATGAGTCAACAGAGATGGGTGAATCCTGAATACCAGTCAACAGAGGTGGGTGAATACTGCGTACCGGTTAAGAAAATATCGAATACCGGAACATACTTAGTAATTTTACACTAATATATCATAGTTTTCACACATTCGCTGCAATATTATCCATAACTTCAACACACAAAGAGGTATTACACTGAATTACATCAACATATCAAGAGGTATTACACTGAATTACATCAACATATCAAGAGGTATTACACTGAATTACATCAACATATCAAGAGGTATTACACTGAATTACATCAAAATATCAAGAGGTATTACACTGAATTACATCAAAATATGTCATTTCGACTGGGAAATAATCAGCGTTCGATTATTTTTCCTACAAAAGCCAGCATTTTTGTTGAATCACGAATACAGGTTAAATAGGGCATGTGATTCCAGAGAACCAGTTAACAAAGGGGCAGGAGAGAACCAGTTAACAGAGGGGCAGGAGAGAACCAGTTAACAGAGGGGCAGGAATCCCACGTATACCGCATGCAAATGGCCTGAATCCCAAAAGAGGTGGGACGTTTTTTTTTTAATTACTACAATAACTTGTTTTCTATTTCAAATATTTCTCAGCTCTAACATAGCTCTAACATAGCTCTAACATAGCTCTAACATAGCTCTAACATAGCTCTAACACAGCTCTAACATAGCTCTAACATAGCTCTAACATAGCTCTAACATAGCTCTAACATAGCTCTAACACAGCTCTAACACAGCTCTAACATAGCTCTAACATAGCTCTAACATAGCTCTAACATAGCTCTACTGTGTGGGTGGAAGGAGCTTGGTAACTGACATTCGTTCTGTCGTGGTCTGTTTTTGTAATTAAAATGGTCATTTTTTTGTAAAAAAGAAAAAGAAAAAAGAAGGTAATATTAAGCGTTTTGTGTGTGCAAACCAAGGGGCATAACTCTTGACAAAATGTACGACGAAGCTATATAAAGTACGGACATTTGATGACGCCTACTATATCTGTCGAAATTAAAACATGCTTAATGGGACCTATGCCAAAGATAATGGCTCAGCATATATTTGATGTACAGTACCCCCCTCCCAGATTTGCCAAATTAGCTAGGAATTGTGTATTGCTACCTTATAGTTGGTGGGTGTTGGTAAGACATACCCACCCTAGCCAATATATATAGTTTAGGGACATCTCAATGTGCCATTCCGATCAATAGATGGTCCTTTCGATATTTCGATATGAAATGAGAATTTGCTCACGCTCTGAAGCAAGCGCATTTGAAGAAATGAACACTCATATGCTGAATCCGTGCATCCATGCTACTTATAACTTTTTAAGTGGCCTTTTATTCCCCATTGGCACTTATTTCGGCAACAGTTTATTGCGTTCATAAATTCTTAGGCTTGGTATCTTTCTGAACTCGAGCCAATTTATCTCTACTTGTACCAATCAACCATGGTGGTCGAAGCTACACCTTCAATTATTCTACAATCGCGTTGAGTGTTCGGCGTACAGTTGGAAACAGGCCTGATGATATGGTGCCGGATATTTGCAGAATGAGATCCCCAGAGGGTGAATTTAGTGACGCCATCCCGCATAGCGGGCTAGCATCACAAAATTCACCCTCTGTGGGCCTCATTCTGCATGGCCTCATCTTCTATGGGAGACCTAGACTCATAATGAAGTTCCTAATTGGTGAATATTGTGATGTACACCCACTGGGAACCTCGATTATACAATGTGTCGTCTGCTAATTTGGGGATACAGAGAAACTAAACTAAAATAGAAATAGAATCTATATGAAGAAGTTTCTATAGAAATTTGATAATAAAGAAACTTTCCAGAGAAGATGAGGCCTAAGCAGAATGATGTAATCAGAGAGTGAACGAGCGCAAGAACGGAGGTACAGACAACAACGGCACATCGCATGCAATCAACGGACCGGAACGAGCGCAAGATCGGTGTCTTAGATTTTCGGTCAACTCCAGGAAGTCACGAGCAATAAATTCCCCAAATGAGTGATCTTGTCTGACATCATCAGACCAATAATGATATACGAACCGGAACCGTTCGGCGGCTGATGGTCAATTACGACACATGTTACCTTTTGAAATTGACCGACTAGCGCGATAGCTTGTATTTTTGCGGAATATCTCTATCAGCTATCGGTGTCTTAGATTTTCGGTCAACTCCAGGAAGTCACGAGCAATAAATTCCCCAAATGAGTGATCTTGTCTGACATCATCAGACCAATAATGGCACGAACCGGAACCGTTCGGCGGCTGATGGTCAATTACGACACTTGCTACCCTTCTTTGCAATTGACCGACTAGCGCGATAGCTTGTATGTACGACGATGAGTCGGATGCCCACGGCTGTGTGACACCCCACACCGGTAATTATATTCCGTGCATACGGCGGGGGCCGCGAGCCATCCCGAAATAACGGTGCGCCATCCCGAAAATAACGGTGTTTGTCGTCATGATTTCCCCGACATGCTTAATGGATCGACCACGCGTGTCTGGCGACCAGAAAAGACATTCAGAATTCTCAAGATAGATTGACAGCCGAAGGACAGGTATAAGGCAAAAACAAAAACAACTCTTAGTTTTCGATACCCTGCCTGGCTGAGATTTTTTTGCCTGCCTCAATTGTTTTTCAATTTTCTCCAGAAGGCTAGTCTATAGTTACCTGTTAGAGTGTCAATGTGAATAATTATCGTTTTCCCAATCCCAAAAGCAAATATAAGTTGGTTATTAAGCTCAACGTTGGTAGAGATCTTATTGCAGAGTGAATGAATTCAAGGGACAACATTTTTGTATCCAATGCTTGGCTCATTTTCAATATATATGGATCTACCATATTCCATGGGACCGTTACTACACTAGTATTATATGACTTACAGCTGAAAGGTTTTTTTTTAAATTGCACAAAAAAACCCTGCCTGCCAATTTTCCCAATGTTATCGAAGATTGAAGTTTTTTGTTTTGGCCTAACACGTGTGTAACATCAACTATGCTTATGTTGTTATATTATTCAAGGGTTGCTAGGAATGCCAATGAAGCGAGAATCAGCCCCAAACCACTGGTGTGCACACACGCGATGCCTTTTCTTGGGTATACATTGTGGAGTATATCACACTAAGGACACTAAGATAGTCAACTAATTATCATGAAGAGTAATCGGTAGCATAACCGCGGAATAATTAATTTGAAACGATGCTCATATTTTAGGCAGTAAAGGGTCTGAATTGTATGAAGATAAAGTAATAAATCACCGCAAGTATACCGGCATTAACACAATTAACAGATGGAAATTAAATGTACCGTAACCTGATGTTGGGTCTTAATAATTTAGAAAATAAATGAGTGAGTATGCAAAGAGCCGAATAAAATTTACAGCCAAAGGGTTTAATTTGGAAATTTAAATAGTATATGTGTATTTTACAGGAGAAGAAGTATGTGTGTAGTCATATTATGTACTGATTCGTGTGCGTGAAACTAATACGTTAGTATTCAGGCACTATGTCAATGGAGGAATATAGCATTGTAGTAACATCGCTGAAAATTTCAAACAAATCGACCGTACCACTCCATAGAAAACATCGTCTGGACTACGTGCAATTGTAAATATTTAATTCTCGATTCGGGACGCAACTATCTGCGATAAGCTAACGAAAACTATTTCGCCATCGACAGTCACAGTCACTGTATTTAATTAATATATAAGAAAGACAATGTGTGTTGTCAATTTGCATATACTATTTGTAAAAATTACTACTTTGAGCAAGATTATTCTCCATTTCTATTTGATCAACCCACCGGAGTGTTTCACATCACTTTAAGAACGGTGTGTGTGTGTGTGTGTGCGTGTGACAATCAGAGATGATGTGCAGCATGGACAACGATGCAAATTGATTGACCGCCGACGTACACGTATAATGTATGTGTAACATCGTGTTGGCATTTAAAGTTACACATACTGTCTGGACATTCATTTAACATGATCATTCACATTACCATACATGGAGGGAGGTCCAACTCAGAACTCATTGCCAGGGTGGAAGAAAGCCCAAACTCAGAACTTTAAATTTAAATTCGCGAAGTTAGTTCATGATTAACACCTTACGCATAATGAACTTCTGCTGATAGGACTTACAATTAGGGTATTGCGTCACCCATTAAGTGACGGTCACTAGCCTGATTTTAGTGTGTCTGTCATTTGCAGAATGAGGTCCACAGAGGGTGAATTTAGTGACGCTACCCCGCAAAGCGAGCTAGCATCACTAAATTCACCCTCTGGGGACCTCATTCTGCTTATGCCTCATCTTCTCTGGAAAGTTTCTTTATTATCAAATTTCTATAGAAACTTTAGTTTAGTTTCTCTATATATCCCCAAATTGGCAGACGACATATTGCATAATCGAGGTTCCCAATGGGTGTACATCACAATATTCACCATTTGGGAACTTCATTCTGAGTCTATGTCTTCCATAGCAGATGATGCCATGCAGAATGAGGTCCCCATAAGGGTGAATTTAGTATTTGGTCAATATGTTGGACTAAAAATGCTATCATTTGGACAATTTATAACGGGTGGCGTCAGGTTGGAAATTTCCAACAGTTGGGAAGCTTGAGGCATCAGGTAGAAAGGTGCAGCCCTTGGAAAATGGAATATGGGAACCTAGGAGTTTGGTCTGGTTGAACGGGGGGGGGGGGGGTGCAATTGGAAATTGCAAGGTAGACACCTCTAAAGGGGACCCTCTATATAGCCACGTCCCTGCTTCTAGTCGTGACCCTGACCATATATACGATTTGAATCTCGCTATACGGGACACATTTACCTTGATGTTGGTATCGCTAATGTATCATTTCTCCCATCCATCATTCGTGTACGTGCCACTGACGGCCGTTACCCCACTAATTGTAAGTCAATAAAAATAACGAGCGCTTTCTCTTGTCGGGGTAAAACAATTAGATTATGCCTAGGGGTGTCTTCCGGTCGCTACCCGACGACGCTAACAGGTGCACGATGAGTAACACGGGCGATGGGGTCAAAAATGGTGCAGTCGGCAGGTGCGCGATGTAAATGGGGGCGAGGAGATCAACGAGGGTGATAATAAATAGTGTAATCTTCATGCGTGTGGCGGGAAAGGGAGCGATGGGGGACGAGTGTTCAATCAGCAGGTGCGCGATGGAAATTGGGGCGAGTGGAGGGTTCAACGAGGGTGAAATACACTAGGGGTAAACACGGATGATTACACTGCATCGACGGTTAATTGAAATCCACAATGAGAAGGGATCCACAATGAGAAGCATGCAGCATCTGCAATAGTAATCGGGGTATACGTGTAACCACAACGCAGGTGAGCTACTCAAATGTGGGATTGGGGGTCGACAGGGGTGATAATATACGGCACCGGCAGGTGTATGCGTGATGAGAATGGGAGTGGTGGGAGTTAACAAGGGTGGAATACACTACGAGATCGATTACTGAATCAGCAGCTAGGTTCACGGTGATTAAGGAAACGAGAGATCAACAAGGGTGATATGCACTCATTGCACTGCATCTGCGATAGCAATATACACTGTTAAAAATGTCCGTTCTCAAACGGTTCCGGAACATTTCTACCGGCACTATGTACCGTAAGGGTTACGGAACATTGTACCATTTCATTATGACCATAATTACGGCAGAACATTTTCAGAACTTTGCAACGTTTGAGAATGGACATTTTCTAACAGTGCATATTAGTTTAAATATTTACTGCCTATAGAATGTTTGTTTTCCCCCAAAATAAGCAAATATGTTCCTTATATATCATCCTTAGCTGGGTCCGGAATTTCTTGCCATATATGGCAATGCTACTCCCGAACTATTACATGTAGCACTAAAACCACGGAATCGGACCTGGTGGATCCAATATGGCCGCGAGTAATAGTGACAGGGCGTATACTGCATTGGGAGGTGCATGCACGGTAACATTGGAATGAGGGGTGAAATACGCTGTGTCTATATATATGATAGCAATCTAGGTAAATACTACGAACGCCTGTGAATGATCGAGATGATTTGGCATGGAAATTGCAAAACGAAGCATAATGTACGTAAGCCAGACTGTATCAGATCAACAAAGATGGCAGATGCTGAGTATATCATTGTGTTTGGCTTGTTGATGCTATCTTCGTTCCACTTACAAGGCCATAACGTGAAGGTCGTACATTTCGTTGAGAAATCGTGTATACACTATACAAATCACCAATTCTCGACGAGTAACTAACAAACATGACGGGATAAATGGATCGTTTACTCTCCTATATATTATCTAACAAGATCGTCGTTATATATATATATTTACACACTAAGTGTTGTCATCACTAAATCCAGCATTCTGATTGGTCGGCGCCCACGTGGCTAGTTGCAGTTATTTCTCGGTGAATGCGCAACGCCTAATAAAACCAAGCTAATGACACCATCGATACGTCATTAGGTTTGGAAAGACGAACGCGTAGTGCTTTGGGCGCATTTTGACTCGCGCAGGATTGACTTAATACATCATCGGGTTTCAACATGAAGAGAAATTGTTCCTATTAACTTTTGCCAAGGGTGCTATTGGGTATTTTGGGCTGATCTTGTCACGATACACTTTTCGATTTAAATATATTTACAAAAGTGGCTTTTTCGCTAAATGTATATAAATATAAGGATTAACTGTCATGTGGACTATTTTTATGGAGATGTAACGGTGAGGTAAGTGGACATAACTTGTATGTAAAACCCTTCGGGTTTTACACAAGTTATGTCCACTTACCTCACCGTTACATCTCCATAAAAACAGTCCACATGACAGTTAATCCTTATATAGGGTGTGGCAAAATAGGCCGGCGGCATCCAAATTCCAACTTGAATTAGTTTATGCTAGTAAAGTCACATGCCAAATTTCATTCCATTCAGTTCAGACTTACTAAAGTTAAGTTATCATCCGGAAATGAAATAGCGTGCGAATTCCAACAAAAAAGGATCATAATTCTGGTGAAAATTAGCGGGCGGGACCCAAATCCGAACTTGGCCTTTATTTTTGGCTGTTAAACTCGCGTACCAATTTTCAATGCATTCAGTTCCGATTTATTAACGTTATCATCCGAAACAAAACAAAAAGCGAACGGACGGACCAATAACATAATACGTTCCGTTTTTTTAAACCGAACCGGCGTATATAAATATCCTGCATGCAGCATTATTGTTGTTGCCCTGGTACATTGTTTATTATATCGACACTTTGAATCGGATTCAAAGGAGAGCAATTCCTACTATAGTGCTGAGGACGACAACTGATGGTAGAAAGTATAACCTTTTAATATTCAATTGGTACTTCTGCTGCGTTTATACCCAACGCACCAAAGCATGTGGCGACAATGCCCCCTATATATATATATATGCAGTATTGCATAGAACACAAACTCGGGCCTATCGTGCACGAATCGAACCAGCTTCGCCAGAACTGGTCGGCTTAGTTGCGCGTTTCACCGTATATATACCATTTGAACATCATCTATAGACACAGTCATATATACTCATCTTGCCAATTGGTCCTATAATACATATATAATAGGTCCATGTCGTAGCCATGATGTTTAACAAGCCTTGTAAAATGCATGCCATTTCTGGAGAGCAAAATGGCATCGGTCGTACATTGCAAATATATCTGTAAAAACCTTTGAGTCGATACACCCTCACAAATGTAACCACGCCCATTTTTATACATACGAGTGACGTCAGCTGTATCGGTAAATCCAACGAATCAGATCATGTGCTGTAGAATGTGCTATATATATCTATGCATTATTCAGCCGACAGGCCAAATTATCTGATGCTGGACAAGAGTGCCCACCGGGTCTGCATATGTTCTTCCGTAAATATGTCATTCGAAGACTTACCTGTAAAGAGAAAGAGAGGATAAGGGTTAATAATTGAATTGGTTTGGTTTATTGGCTGAAATGGCTGAAATGAAGCGGTACACTATTCCGTAACCTTTACGTTATACATATATATATATAGATTGTGCCCGCAGCAATTGTTCTGGATCTTTGTTCCGTTTCAAAAAGGACATTTTCTAACAGTGTATATGATGCAATCTGATTATAATTCCATGCATGCATGATGCCTTGTGGTAGCGGCTCATTTCGAACATTATTTATAGTAGTTACGTTTAAAGCCAACTATAAGTAACAAATAATAGTTAGGATAGTAATTGTAGGTATATGTCGGCTACATGTTAACAGTATGTCAGCTACATGTTATACAGTAATTGTACGTATGTCGGCTACATGTTATACAGTACTTTTCCGTGAAGCTCCAACAAATAATGTGTTCAGATAGAACTTGGTTCGTTTTGTGAGTTTGAGAAGGTGACACAGAAATGAGCTGGTTGGGCGACATGACATAATTAGGGGTGAGCCTGTCCCAGTGGGACGAAGGATACCTCGGGCAATGCAGTAACATTTTAGCTACATTGAGGGTAGACATATTAAAGGCCAACTTAATTTTCGAATCCCCAGATCACATGATATCCACATGTTCCATACTGAAAGAGCATAGTTCCAAAACATTGTATTGGCCGGTCGCACAAACTGTGGACATATGTTGTTTTTGTCAAGGTACCGACGTTTGTTCTGCGCTTAACTTCGATCTGGTCTGTAATGGCAGTCTATTACTCCCAATGAAGGGGCATCACCCAATCTCTTAGGAGTGAATTATTATGCATTCTGGGTAGATAAAGGGGAAAGTCATGGGGTGAAGCTGAGAATCTCTATCACTTGGCGGACACTCCTATATAGGCCACAGCCGTATTCTGGTTGGAATATATATATATATAATTGATTGCTCTTCCAGCACCCCTAGAATAAAGTATTCCACCAAGAGAATGATAACCCTAGACTGGAAGTTAACAAGAACGGCATCTGACATACACCTGTGCCAATGCATTCTCTTAGATATGCGAGTCGACCATAGGTCGCCTCGCATATATAAGAGAATGCATTGGCCTAACAATTTTTTATCATTTTTTTTTAAATAAATGTTTCTTACAATTTTTAGGACATAAAATAAAAAACATCCATTACCCTGCAGGGAGCCCCACACATATATAGAAGCATATAGAAGAGTGTCGTCTGCTCATGTTTGTCTGGGGCTCTGTATGGGTGAAATTATAAAATTGTTAAAGAATACAAGAAAAAATTATTAAAATTGTAAAAAATTGTTAGGCCAATGCATTCTCTTATATATGCGAGGCGACCTATGGTCGACTCGCATATATAAGAGAATGCATTGGCACAGGGTAAAAAATGGAATGATAACCCTAGACTGGAAGTTAACAAGAACGGCATCTGACATCCACCTATGGAAGTTCTACATAAGTCAAAACACGCTCAAACTTATATCACTGAGATCCGATAGCCACGGACGAACCATCAGCCTGTCCATCACCCCCTTCCCCCGGTGTCACCCCTGAATGTAGACTACATGTATATCCAGTACATGAATATCCCCATAAGGAGCCTCGCATATATAAGAGAATGCACTGGGTTACAAGGTCAAATTAATAATACATATATATACTGTTAGGCCAATGCATTGTTATGTGGCACAGAGTTTCGTAAAATTTCAGGAAGCTCCATCCATGCAAGGGTTAATATTCGCCAATTGAAAAGACATATATATTTCTTCTCAGTTGGTGAATATTAAAGGAGTACTGCGTGTACACCACATCAGTCCATTTATGGGACCATTTCCTATTATACTCAACAGAATATATGCAGCAAATGAAAGAATTTGAGCCACGAATGGAGTCATTTATTCATTATAATTACCATGTTGTTTACATCGATCATAGAGCACATGAGTGTATTTTGCACTCACCCATGGCTCAAATTCATTCATTTGTTGCATATATTATGTTGGGTATAATAGGAGATGGTTCCCCAAATGGCCGGATTTAGTGAACAGTACCCCTTTAAATAACCGCATGGGAGTCCAATCCGTGAACATCCGGGTGCATCAGATACCCGGCTCCTCTCAAAAATAACAAATGCTTCCTATACGGCGCATGAATACGGATATCTATTCGGTTACATCATCTCAACAGGAGAGTCGAATTTCACCGAGTAAATCTCATGATAAATAGATAAGATTGTAAGTGGGTGCTGCATTGTGCGATGCATTGTGCAGACGACAGCTTGAGTGGGTGCTGTATTGTGGGGTGCATCGTGCAGAAGACAGCTCAAACAATGGCTCTCTTGTGTGCGGCGAACACGCGCTAGATTCAGTCATTATACCCTCATAATGTCCGCGTTTCGTTGCGAATTCGCTGAGTTATACAATATGAATAGTGTAGTCATATCAGTTCAATCATGATATACCAGAGTCCTTGCTTCGAGCTGTGATTGATGGCTCAAATATTTGCAATACACACAGGTATATAGCCTACCAGGGACTTATAATGTTCTGAGGCTGTTTCCATGAAAGTCCCCCGTTGCGACGGGACAGTTCGAAAGATGAACACGTATATGACCGAAGTTTATCTGCATGATGTCTTTCCCTCCCCATAACGACCCGAAAGTTCAAAAGTTGAAAATTCGAGGGTCTAAAAAAGTAGAATATTCGGAAACCGCGCTGTTGCAACAGCTTGGTTGGTATAGCGTTAATTCGTATAGGTATACATCCATTATACATCGGGTGACAGAATGTTAACTTGCGGTTCCACCTCAGTCGATGCCATGCCATTTATACTTGTAACACAACGATAGAGATAAGTCTGGGAGTCGCACCGAAAGTTGGCAGCACCCGGAATCCCATCCCGGTCACCCATTCAAGGACTATAACCGAGCTCGACGTTGCTATACGTCGGTGATCACACAAAGCATCTAACGAACGTCTGTGGTCAAGATATCTTGTACTCTCGTGCAGAGAAGTCATGAGCTTTCTGTATTTACACCGGGACCGCTACACTACTCCCCCGTTCTTATTTGGATTCACATATTCTCAACCGAGTCATCCGGCACCCAGAGCGGTCACATCATGGCACGTACATGTACAGTCTCTGAGGGCCGGGTGAGTCCCCAGTGTAACAGAACAAGCGAGAGTACGTTAGCACTGCGATATAGCACTATCACGCACAAGGATGGTATTTCGCGGACCGATACATCTATTTTTACATATCGTCGGAACTATATTTAGTCACCTATTACCTTATTTTGACCACCAAAAGTTTGCAATAATGGTAATTCTTTCGGTATTGATAAGAACAATATAGACTGAGCCAGACATAGACAATTTTAATCCCACTGAAAACATAAGAACTAAGAACACGTAAGAAATCCTTACTAAATGTCCGTATGGCAGTGATATCTCAGCGGAGCGATGGGAGATAACTCTGCCTGGAGTTTGGCTCTCATGTTATCGACGCTATCCATACATGTAGAATATATAAGATTATTGTAAATTTGAGAAAATACGTGTTCAATAATAATTTTATCGCCGATAACACAGACTGATCACATAATACCAGAATCGTGTTCAAACCGATCGATAAATAATGAGTTTCCTAAATAAATGCCACATTTGCCTTGTACTAGTTTGTCTACCTATAGCATAGTATTATATCTCATATTTCTTTGGTGTGTGAATGCCACATTTAATGGAGACAAATGCACTGATAACCGCAGTAACCGCAAATGGCTCAGTATAACACGATGCTATTATTGTAATAATTTGATAGCAGACAGAATTTTAATCCGTAATAGAACAGCGGTGTTTGTCGGTAAGATTGGTGCGGGGGTCGCACCAAAAGTTGGCAGCACCCGGAATCCCAAGCCGGTAACCCATCCATGGACTACACAAGCTCGACGTTGCTTAGCTTCGGTTATCAAACAAAGAGGTTAACGACTGGGACAAAGAGATCTAGACCTCTCGTGTATAGAAGTCACCGGCCTTCTATACTTACACCGCGACATACTTCGGCGAGTGAAGCGTTAACTCTCGGTCGTTCATAACGCTGAGTTACGAGTGAAGCGTTAACTCTCGGTCGTTCCTAACGCAGAGTTAAAGCGTTAACTAACCGCAGGTCGTGTATCAATAATACCGCGGTAGTTAAAGCGTTAACTCTCTCTGCATTATCTAGACATACACGCGGTGTGTAAAGCGTTAACTCTCGCAGAGTCTCTCTGCATTAATGCAGCATTATCTAAGCATACAGCGGTAGGTAAAGCGTTAACTTTCGGTGCATTATCAAATCATACACGCGGTAGTTTAAAGCGTTAACTGGAGATATCACATCAATCAAACCGCGGTCGGCGAAGCGTTAACTGACGGTGCCACCTCAATTACACCTCGGCGTTTGTTGCTGAATATCACAAACAAATGTATTAGAGACATGCAATATATGAATTGTGAGATAGGCTCTTTGTCAGTCAGTATTTATCTCCCCTGAGAGAATTGAATCAGACAGAGGATAATGTATATTTGGGGGAGATTCCTCGGAACGGAATGGATCCCAGGACAAACCTACGCGCAGATATACGGCGATCTGATGCGCAGATTCAATAAAATGAAGACTGATCAAGCACGAGTGGCAGAGGCCCTAATTGGTTTGGCAGTCCATTAGCGCGGACACTGGCATTAGTGTTCAACGATAAGCTGATCTTGTATTAAAGTCATACACAGTGGTTTGGCAGATTATTAGCGCGGACAATTATTGTTGCGCCAGTGGGTCCTGTTAGGATTCAACCCCCAGTGAGGGTTGCCACTCACTGCGACCAGTTTCACTAACTGCGTTGTGTGAATCGTTTACAGGAAGTAATTATTTTCCTTTGACCTCAACATATAATGTCCTGCAGCCCCGACTGTCCACGAATTGTAATAATGAGTATACATGTTCATCAGGATTGGCATCTGCGCAAATTTTCTGCATGAAATAAATATCGTCGGGTATGGAAGGTACCTTTTAATGTCGGATTTTTAATCTAGAGTCAGAAAAGATGAAAAACATATTGATATTTTTACCTCACACGAACAAAAATCTAACTAGGGACCACGTGCTTTACAATGTGCCAATGTTTTGTTTGGCGTCTGAAATTGCAAGAAGAGCACTAGTGATTGCATGTATTTTATGTTTAAATATCAAAACTACTATTAACCAACCAGAGCCCAGCATTTTTGTAATTCTCCGACACCCTTTGGCCAAATATCCGTGGTAGGGCTTTGCTTTCACAAGAGCCCGCATGCAAACGCCCTCATTGGGGAAAACATTAATACAATAGTGGGGTATTTGGCTACTTATTAATACAATAGTGGGGTATTTGGCTACTTATTAATACAATAGTGGGGTATTTGGCTACTTTTTCCAATAGATGAAAAGCTTGAGGTATCACTGCATCGGCTGAAAAATTATACCACAAGATGAGTGAAAATAATATATTTACATACTAAATGTGATTATCACTAAATCCAGCATTCCGATTGGTCGGCGCCCACGTGACTAGTTGCAATTATTTCTCGGTGAACGCGCAACAGGTCATAACTGCAGCCCCAACAAGTAATGTTTTGGGCGCATTTGGACTCGCGCAGGATTGACTTAATAAATCATCATGTTTCAATATAAAGAGCCTCGTTGTTCCTGTTAACTTTCCCAAGGGCGCTATGGGATATTTTTTGCTGGTTTTGTCGCGATACACTTATCGATTTAAATACATTTACAAAAGTGGCTTTTTCGCTAAATGTATATAAATATAAGGATTAACTGTCATGTGGACTGTTTTTATGGAGATGTAACCGTGGGGTAAGTGGTCATAACTTGTGTAACATACAAGTTATGGCCACTTACATCACGGTTACATCTCCATAAAACAGTCCACATGACAGTTAATCCTTATATATACCAGAGTTCAGAACGGTTGAACATTTTCAGCCGTTAAGAATGGTTGGAAGTGTTCGGCATGCAGTCAGCCGTTAAGAATGCATGGAAGTGTTCGGCATGCAGTCAGCCGTTAAGAATGGTTGGAAGTGTTCGGCATGCAGTTAAGAATGGTTGGAAGTGTTCGCCATGCAGTTGGAAATCTTTGAAACATAGAGTGACTCCAGTGGTCACTCCACTCTACACATAGTTTAAATTTTTCCTATGTAAAACAATATCATGATTAAGAGAACTGATCATTGTAAATATATGTGCTAATTGTTTGTTTTCCCTTTGTTCTCACCCAACTGTAATCCATCAGTTCATTAATCTTCTCATCATGCTCTGTATCTCTTCCTCTTACTTAATCTTGTCTTTCAGTTCTCACTGACATGCACTATATGTAATCTGTTCTTTTCTGAGGAGCATTTGATACTTGTTGTCAAATCATCTTCCTCCCTTCTAGTCTTCTATTCATACATGTGTCATGATTATAATTATATCTTTTTGGGAAGAAATAAATATTGTTTAAACCAAAGCTTTGGAAATTCCAACCCATGCGCTGACGCAGGTGGGTGCGAATTTAATTTCCAGGACATGGAAATTTAGGATTGGTCCCTGGGCATGGATGCAGTCTCTACGGTTGACAAATTTCCAATTGATTTTCATTCCCGTCCACTAAATTTTGCCGAAAGTAAGAAAATATTCTACTATTAACCCTTTACCCAACAGAACGGCCCTGTGCCAATGCATTCTCTTATATATGCGAGTCGACCATAGGTCGCCTCGCATATATAAGAGAATGCATTGGCTTAACACATTAAAAATTATAAAATTGTTAAAGAATGTAAGAAAAATGGTAAAAAGTTTTTTTTTAGGCCAATGCATTCTCTTATATATGCGAGGCGACCTATGGTCGACTCGCATATATAAGAGAGTGCATTGGCACAGGGCATAACTGTAACTATCACAATGTGGTCAAGGAGCCGGTTCCAATGATATCCATATTTGTATGGTTCTATTGAGACAGACCGAAGATATTTTAGGCTGTTGAAGCTTTATTTGGCCGGTTTTGGCCGTTTTGTTGGGTAAAGGGTTAAGAAATAAAACAACATATTATTTCTCACTAAATAAGGAATAACTAACAAATTTACGAACCATTTCAACGTCTTTTCAGTCAAAAAATTGGAAAGAATGTTGTGGAGGGCATGAAGTTTCCACCTGTTGAAAACTTTGGCCAAAATTGAGGGTGGTTGGAAGAACACAATCCCCATCCACTCTGTCGCGACGTCCCTGGCCACGGCTCATTGTGCTTCAAATATAAACGGACGGCGGAACGGGGCAAGGGCAACAGAATGTAATATAATATAATGGATTAATTTATCCCCAATATACACATCATCAGCCCAATTTGAACCCCAACCTGATACCGTTTCGAGCGCCATATACAAAATCAACCTGACCTCGTCTCGAGCGCCATATACAAAATCAACATAACCTCGTCTCGAGCGCCATAATACAAAATCAACCTGACTCCGTCTCGAAGACTCGAACGCCATGCACACACAAGATCGCAAACTTAGCATTTACAGATCGCATATTTCACGGATCGACAACGAGGTCACGTGATCTTACACGGCGGCCAGACGACAAGTCGTGACCCCCTGGTTATCTATATTCCACGGAACTGGATGCGGACGGTATAGACCTTATCAATGATCGAGCTCTGGACAACAAATCGACATTCTTCGAATAACAATTATATTTGCCAACACTATAAGATATTGGTTCCACATGCAGCGACGCCCGCATTTGGGGGGGGGGGGGTCTCACCGCGGAGTACATCCAATGTGGCGCCATGGCATTTGTTTCGAAATTCAAATTTAGCAATAAGAAAGTCAATGGATAATGGATTCATTTAAAATCTCTAACTCGAGAACTACAGTGCAATTATTACTTGATTTTCTCAGCCAATATGGTGTTTTTATTCCAGAACGACAACTCTTGGTTTCCCAAGACAGACACGTTTTTGCCTTCCTTAATTAAATATATAAATAAATAATGAGTTAGATAACACCATCCTCAGAAATCACCAAAAAAAGTTTTTAAAATTTCAATATCGACCCAAAAACAATTAACAAAAAATACTATTTTAACATCGAATTCCCTTACTTCCAATGTTATCCATGCATAGAATCATTAGAATGTCACAATCTAGTGATCAATCATGGGCTGGTTTCTAATTTTCGTGGAAATGAGGTTTAACAATGGTTATTATTCGATGTATATAAAAAAAATTATGAATGAAATGCTAGATAACAATATCAACATTTTGTTTCTTATTTGTTTTTTATTTTCTTTAAAATGGATTATCTATTTAAATAACAAATTTGAAATAGTTGCGTGGGTACGAAATAATAAATATGAATTGAAGACCTGTCCGGAAACGCTTCTATCATTTAATATTGATTTTATTTTGAATATTTTATAATGAAATGAGATGATTAATTGGGACATTTTTATTGTTCTATTTTTAGAACAGACCATTCAGGTGTTTCCATATAGCGATATAGATCATTAGGCTGTTCCTATAGACACGTACCGACAGGTTGATTGATTGTATTGTTTTATTCCATAGTTATAAGCGATAATGAGTCTAATTAACGTTATAAGCGATAATGAGTCTAATTAACGCTTATTTGTGACAAAATTACACAATATAATTTCTGGTCGCTATTATCAGTAACCACTATGGTTCGTTAACTAAACAACCACACCTTTTTAGACCAGAAAATATTCCGAAATATAATCAATATCAATCGATAGAAGCATTTCCGGACAGGAGTCTTCGATTCATATCTAATATTTTATACCCCGGTAACTATAATGACGTAATTTGGCGGAAGACAACAGTGACTGTCGGTGCGAGAAATAAAAATACGAATATTAACACAGAATTTATACCGATGCAATTCGCTGGCATCAAATCTTTTGATTGCCAGTTTGGGACGAACAGAGTCGGAGAATTGATTACCTCAGCGCCATTTTAATTCACTTTCCAAGTCACGCGACGAGAATTAAAAATCGCGGTGTTTACATGCACGTGCGTCCTCGTGTGGGAATGGACCCTAACTGAATTGCACGCCCTCAGGGAGCAACTTTAATGGTCTCATCACATTCCCAGTCACGTAACAGAAATTAGTAACAGATTCCACGAATCCGTCGACAAATCACTGTATGATGACGGAGTGCGTGATTCCGGCGAAAGGATTCTGTGGAATACGTGATGTTATTGCATCATTTCATGAATGGATACCGCGCGGGTTGTGTTTCTCATCAGCGTGGTATAAGTTACGACCGGTTCGCGGAGGATTCGCCGATCTTTGAGTGTGATTTGTACTCACAGCAGGCCGTGCATTTCAAACGCTGCGTTCGCTAACATAACATTTTCATTATTCAATAAACATGTGAGAATTCTGTGAATGATCTTCATGTTGGTCTATATTACGACTGCATGCTGCTACAGTACCACTGTGTGTATATATCTAACGTACAATTATCACAACACATGTATCCTCACGCCGCTTTGAGAAAACGACAATCTACAGTGCATAATTGTTTGGGCAAATTTGTGTGCGAACTGTTTATGTAACAAGTGTGAACATTTGGGGATATATAAGGATTAACTGTCATGTGGACTGTTTTTATGGAGATGTAACGGTGAGGTAAGTGGGCATAACTTGTGTAAAACCCGAAGGGTTTTACATACAAGTTATGTCCACTTACCTCACCGTTACATCTCCATAAAAATAGTCCACATGACAGTTAATCCTTATATTTATATACATTTAGCGAAAAAGCCACTTTTGTAAATATATTTAAATCGAAAAGTGTATCGTGACAAGATCAGCCCAAAATACCCAATAGCACCCTTGGCAAAAGTTAATAGGAACAATTTCTCTTCATGTTGAAACCCGATGATGTATTAAGTCAATCCTGCGCGAGTCAAAATGCGCCCAAAGCATTACGCGTTCGTCTTTCCAAACCTAATGACGTATCGATGGTGTTATTAGCTTGGTGTTATGAGGCGTTACGCATTCACCGAGAAATAACTGCAACTAGCCACGTGGGCGCCGACCAATCAGAATGCTGGATTTAGTGATGACAACACTTAGTGTGTAAATATATAAAAGTTATAATTTGGAAAGACTGGATACTTATTTGAAGAACGATTTGAAGTCACATTGAGTCGAGCATCTCACAGACTGAGATCGCTAACATAACATTTTCATTATCCAATAACATGTGAGAATTATGTGAGTGGGCCACATTGTTTCTTTGGTATATTAAAACTGAATGCTCCCACAATATGATGGTATATGTTTTAGACTTGTATCAAACTTGTAATTATAATAACATATATGTATGCTCACTGTGACACACAGAACAGCAACAACAAACAGCATGACCAGTGACCACATGCATGTACGTGTACACATGTTGGCACTATTCCAAATACCTTTGAACATTTGAAAATACCTTTGAAAAAATTGTGGGCGCATTATTTATATAATGTGTGAACATTTAGGTCTATATTAAAGTTATCTTCTGGATAATTATATCGTTACTTGAAGAACGATTTGAACTCATGTTGAGTCGAGCATCTCAAAACACGAGGTCCTCGCTAACATAAAATACGCATTATCCAATTAACGTTTGAGAATTCTGTGAATGGGCCACATTTTTTCGCTCACAATATGTGTGTTTGACTTGTATCAAACATATAATTATGAAAATCATATGTATACCTACTGTGACACACCGTACTGAGACAACGACCAGCATAACCACATGGATGTACGTATATATGGGGGTACTATATATATGGGGGTCACTATTCCAAATACTTTGAACATGGCATGGGCAAATTTGTGGGTTCACTGTTTATACATGTATAAAAGTTATATTCTGGATATATATACAGATTTCAGTGAATGTTACACATTCTTTTTCTGTGAATTGAAGATGTATGCAACAATAACCAAAGCATATGGCGCTGTGGTCGTTAATGATTGTAGTGGGTGTGTGCGTTATTGTGGGATACGGCGATGTGGTCGTTAATGATTGTAGTGGGTGTGTGCGTTATTGGGGGATACGGCGCTGTGGTCGTTAACGATTGTAGTGGGTGTGTGCGTTATTGGGGGATACGGCGCTGTGGTCGTTAATGATTGTAGTGGGTGTTTGCGTTATTGGGTGTGTGCGTTATTGTGTGTGTGCGTTATTGGGGGATACGTCGCTGGGGTACATGTGAACTGAGCGGTTCTCACTAAATGTGCTACCAACGACCACAGCGCCGTATCCCCAAAAATAAATGTATATATAGCTTTTTGATGATTTATTTAA
This sequence comes from Siphonodentalium dalli, assembly GCA_032622095.1. Classification (NCBI taxonomy): domain Eukaryota; kingdom Metazoa; phylum Mollusca; class Scaphopoda; order Gadilida; family Siphonodentaliidae; genus Siphonodentalium; species Siphonodentalium dalli. The sequence goes on along the minus strand of CP136064.1, from coordinate 288,103,471 downwards.
ATAAAACGCTGAATGTATTCTTATTTATTATCACAAAATCTGCCGAGTATTTGGACTAGCTCACCGACCCTCGCAGCACATTCAGCCTAATATAAGATTTACAAGCACATAGCAACGACCATGTCTTCGATATAACTGGCTTCAGATTCAAAGTCTTTGAAAAGCACGCCCAAATAATCTGCTGACAGCTTTTAGTGATTAGATCAAAAATTTTGACTCCATGTTCATGTTACGGTCTGTGATATTGGGGTATGAAACGGGTGACCCAATTGGCAGTTGACAAATCACCGAACAGGATTCAGTGTAATACAGACGGGCTATGTAAATATTATCCAATAAACATGTGTTTATGTGAATGAGACAAATTTGTGTGAACATTTAGGCGATAGAAAAATTATATTTTGGAAATAGGCCAACTGGAGAATTGCTTTTCCAAAGATGTGTATTAAGGCAGTAGAGCATGTCAAAAGCTGAGTTCACTAACACAACATTTTCATTACCCAATAAATGTGTGAGCATTGTGTGAATGAGTGACATTGTTCGTTACTGCATGTCGCAGTATCATCTTCTTTGTGAGACTGCGTGAATGAACTTATAATTATCTAATTATATGTTACCTCACATCGAGTTGTCAAGACGCCAACCATGCAACTGAACATTTGCAGAGTGAGGTTACCAGAGGGTGAATTTAGTTATGCTATCCCACACAGCGGATTAGCATAACTAAATTCACCCTCTGGGGACCTCATCCTGCCTGGGCCTCATCTTCTCTGGAAAGTTTCTTTATTGTCAAATTTCTATAGAAACTTCTTCACAGAGATTCTATTTCTCTTTTAGTTTAGTTTCGCTATAACCACAAATTGGCAGACGACGCATTGCACAGTCGAGGTTGCCAATGGGTGTACATCACAATATTCACAATTTGGGAACTTCAATCTGGGTCTGTCTCCATAGCAGATGAGACCGTGTAGATCGAATGATGTCCCCAGAGGGCGAATTTAGTGATGCTAGCCTTCTATGCACCAAATTCACCCTCTGGGGACCTCATTCTACAAGTAACATGTACTATAGACTCAGGCATGATTCTCACCCTCACAACTTTTCCAAGGGGCAAATGGCACCAACTATGAGAATATGCATTGATGGCTACATGTATATAAAAGTTATATTTTGGAAGTACCCCTATCGTTATCCCTATACACATGAATGAATTGGAATCAAGCAACTACTCGTCACTTATCAAAATGTTAACCATAGTTGTGAGCTACACATGTATTAATTCATGCCCATTGTGTCGAGTGGTTGTTTGGTGCTTATCAAGTTATCCTGTCACCACAATATAACCATACACGGATAAACGATGCTGGCATGGCTGTACCGCCATGAGCTATCTGGAAATAACACGTAGAGAATTGGAATGACAACGGAGTGCTGCGGAGAGAAGTTTACGAGTCGGAGCGACTAATTACAGTTATTGGACACCAAAGCATCAAGCAGAGTTGCTCAACACGTCATTATTGTCTGTGTGAAATATAACGAAATGATCGATCATTGGCCGGTGGGAATTCTCGGATTCAGAAGTGGTGGGAGAAGTGGTATCTGAATGACTGTTTTCTCATTCAGTTCTCGCTGGGTTTCGGCGGCATATACATATGTAATATACTATTGACCCTGTCGTACTCACAATAACATGTTATTTGCTGGTAGAAAGAACACTAACACTAAAACTAACCCCAACCCTTAAACTAACCCTAATACAAACCCTAACACTAATCATAACCCTAACCCAAACTCTAACCCAAACCCTAATCATAAGCCAAACCCTAGCCATAACCCAAACACTAACCATAACCCGAACACCAGGGGTAGGGATGTGGTGACATGGGGTTTGGTGTGCCCCATGGGTGATGGAATCACGTAAGGGCAGAGGACCTTCAAACTGGACCTTTTCCAAATGTAATGTATAGACGTCATTTGAAGACAAGGTAGTTGGAGCCCATGTATGCCCCTAGCCCGTTCTGCCGCCTTGTGCTTCACAAATGATAGACCGCCAATATTCGCTCAGGTTTCGCGTTGCCACTATCCACATTTGGCAACTGCAAAATTGTAAAAAAAAAAAAATATATATATATATATTTTCATTTGGCAAAACTTTGGCAGGAGACTTTTCGATTCCTCAAGAAAGTTGTTAAAGATATTGGTTTCTCAATACCATTCGTTTCAGGGAAGTCTCACAAATAACCGTTGGCCTATGTTAGGAGAACTTAATATATCAATCAAGATGTAGATGTAGTCAATGGGGTTCCAAACTTAATCATGCATTAAATAGTGATAAATAGTAAAAAATAGCAATAATTAGTCCAAGTTTAACAGACGAGTCTCCAAGTCGTCAGGCACATTACCCGGTAGTATGCACATCATTTATCCGTGATTTAAATAGTCCAGCAGAAATGGTGTCTATGTATGGAAGAGGTTATTTCAGAGCGAAGCGGAAATCGCCTATAGATCACGCCATGAATCCCTACTCTGGCTAATGCCATAGAGATCATATTCCACCAGTACAAAACCTTGGAACTTTTTGAAGTTTTGACAGGGAACCTTATAAAGTCGAAAACTAATGCGGAGAATATATTTCTTGTTTCGATGAAGCAGCATTTGTACAATTTTATTGATCCGTGATTGATTAGTTGTTCTGTGTTTGATTTGTTGTTCTGTTCTGTGATAAAACAATGGACAATAATTATTAATAATTGACTGCTTCAAGATCGATATCACTGCTTGCATCAACATAAGAATGAACTAAATATCAAGCGACGAAGAGAATAAAAGTCGTCAAACGGTGATAGTTGACACACGAGACTTCGAGTATTCGAGCGAGAAAGAGTCGGTTGTTTAGCTAATCTAAATCCGAACTTGGATGTCAAAATATTACTGTATATATATGGGTCTATAGACATATCTTATACCAAAAATTCCGACATATTCATCGCCGTACAAAAGTTCATCGACGATACAAAACGATTTAACTGACATATATAATATGGCTATGAACTGAAAGGAGTGAACCAAAAGCCTAAACAAAAGTGTGCTCTCGTATACTCATGCATGCCAGAGATGTGATTGTGTGTGGGCGGACATACAACAATTGGGATGGGTTGCGTGTGCTCGTGGAACAGGCAATTCATCATTGATACGCAATCAATCCATGATGCAATATATATACCAAGGAAATGACCACCTATAAGCCGTTGGCTTACTGCCAAATCTTCTTCTCTGATGTTGAATTGTTAATGTCTTTATATTATGTCTTATATGTGCTAGTTCTTCAGGATAAATAGAGGATCTCACATGAGTTTCTATTTTATACGGAATGTATCAACTGAGTTCACTAAATTCGATTTGAGCCGAGGTTTACCGAGGCTCAAATAGAATTTAGTGGACGAGGTTGATAAATTACGTATAAAATAGGACGAGTGTGAGATACCTTTTATCACATGATCAAATAAACCCGAAGCAACGCGAAATATTCATCGAAAACAACAATCATAAACTATAGCGATCCCAAGTTATTTGAAGAACACCGTGACGTCATCGCACGCGCTGATATTAAACGTGTCTATTACCGATAATTATGAAACTGCTTTTATGGCCAAATTATGTGATAAAATATTGTTTACACTAAACATACACTATATAGTACAGAGACCGATTTGGTAACTTCTAAAATAATATTTTCATTTGGCAAAAAGAATTTTCTGGCCAGCGAAGACCTCTGCATTGGCATAATGCGTCACTAGTCTTACCAACGCCCCCGGTACGAGCCCCGCTGTGATCTCCAGGATACAGAACAATTAGAAGTGGAAGGAATCAGCCGGCAGTGATGTCTTTCGGCGTGATGTCAACGACAATTTGTTCCATTGTAGCAATAAAAAGATTCGCGGTTCGTTAGACATATTAATCTAGTGCGTGTCTAATGTTAAGTACTGGCGGGAGTTATTTTAAGAGGCTTAGGCCTCATCAATGTAATTATATGGTTTACCATGGCTAGAAACATACGTCACATACGTCAAGTCTCTAACCCAAAGCTGTTTTTATTTTAAGTTAAATAAACGTTTGTCTGACGCCATGGAAATTCAAAATGCACATTCAAAATCAGTAATCGTTAAACTCAAAATATTAACTGACATTTACAAGGAAAATAAGTATCGATTGCGTCCCGATTTTGAATATCACACAGATATCAACATTAATGTTTGTAAAATGCACAACACCTATTTCACTCGTAAGTACGATAACTCCTGCAACAAATATCTGCATGAGTTCCAAATAGCAACAATCCGGACATCGCAGCGACGGTTTGGAGATTGAATTAGTTACGTAGGTTCCCGAACGTCTGAAGCGACGGTTTAGAGATTACATTAGTGACGTATGTTCCTGAACGTCTGAAGCGACGGTTTAGAGATTACATTAGTGACGTATGTTCCTGAACGTCTGAAACGACGGTTTAGAGATTACATTAGTGACGTATGTTCCTGAACGTCTGAAGTGACGGTTTAGATAATACATTAGTGACGTAGGTTCCTGGACGTCTGAAACGACGGTTTAGATATTACACTGGTGACGTAGGTTCCTGAACGTCTGAAGCAACGGATTAGATATTACATTAGTGACGTAGGTTCCTGAACGTCTGAAGCGACGGTTTAGATATTACATTAGTGACTATGTTCCTGAACGTCTTAAGCGACGGTTTAGATATTACATTAGTGACGTAGGTTCCTGGATGTCTGAAGCGACGGTTTAGCTATTACATTAGTGACGTAGGTTCCTGAACGTCTGAAGCGACGGTTTAGATATTACATTAGTGACGTAGGTTCCTGAACGTCTGAAGCTACCGATTAGATATTGCATTAGTGACGTATATATAGATTCCTGAACGTCGGACGCGACGGTTTAGAGATTACATCAGTGACGTATGTTCCTGATCGTCTGAAGCGACAGTTTACAGATTATTTAATGGGAGTGACTTCATCAGAGTGATTGTTTGCAGGCAAGGGCAAATAATATCTAAGTCGAGTAGTTTGGCAATACTGTGCGATTTCGGGGTATAATTATGTAAATTAACCTTAACTGACCATTTAATTCCGGTTAGAACGGAGCCTGTGTCACCATACCCGAAATCAGAAATTTAGCTTATTGTTGTGATCGTGAGCACTGGATTTAGTGAAATAGCATTCGAGTACTAGGCGACGGGAGTAGGTCTAAGAAAACAATCACTCTGAAACAGACTGGTCGTTATTTATATCCGTTTTGTATATCATTGCTTACTAACTAATATGTTGCCTTCTGTTACATGCACGTCGTTATGGAAATATAACATCAGTGATTGACTGTTGGATTCTTCACACAAAAGCATCTGGTGTTGCACACATTTCACGTTAAAGTGGTTTCCAATATAATGGTGTAATGATATAAAATAAATAGCCACATTTCCTACACCGGTTCATAAAAAATACTTGGTGAAAATAGTTATTCCAGTAACTACGACAATAGCTCTTATTGGTCCCCGAGTCATAATTATTATTTTATAACCCCCAATCTGAACAGAAAGTTCGCATAAAAGATACATGATGTTCTGTGATGTTTAAAAAACAAATTTCCCCATTACATAAGCAGCTGAAATCTGTGTAATTTCACTTGAGAAAATAAGGATATAAATCTTTAATCAGCTCACGACACAAATCAAATCAATGCACTACTTTATTGCAGCCTTCGCACATTTCACCTTCTGAAGTTTAATGGCTGTTTAATGGCCTGTCCCTTACTGTCCCTTACTGTCCCATGCTGTCATCGCATTGCTATCCGGAATCATGTCATGAATCTTTACTCTGGCTACGCCCGCCGCCAGAGATGCCTGACATGATATATGTATACGTCCAATAAAGTCAGGTCACCTGACATGATCTATGTATACGTCCAATAAAGTCAGGTCACCTGACATGATCTATGTATACGTCCAATAAAGTCAGGTCACCTGACATGATCTATGTATACGTCCAATAAAGTCAGGTCACCAGACTCTATATCGTGGGAACCCGCCGCCAGAGATGCCTGACATGATCTATGTATACGTCCAATAAAGTCAAGCCAACAGAATCAGAAAAATCAAAAAAACTTGAGACAGTTTTGTTTTCTTATTACACTTTTATTTGCAATAAACGATTACAAATGGGCAAGTGAACTGATTCGTCTACGTAGTCATAATGTGTGCAAATTTATACCAAAGTGGGGACACCAGACACTATCATAGATAAATCAGAAACACAAATAAAAACACTTGAGATAGTAATGTGTTGTTATATAATACTTTAAAATGTATAATATTGTAATAAATGCATGCTTTCAAATGAACATGTGCCTGTCCCTTACTGTCCCTTACTGTCCCATGCTGTCATCGCATTGCTATCCGGAATCATGTCATGAATCTTTACTCTGGCTACGCCCGCCGCCAGAGATGCCTGACATGATATATGTATACGTCCAATAAAGTCAGGTCACCTGACATGATCTATGTATACGTCCAATAAAGTCAGGTCACCAGACATGATCTATGTATACGTCCAATAACGTCAGGTCACCTGACATGATCTATGTATACGTCCAATAACGTCAGGTCACCTGACATGATCTATGTATAGCGTCCAATAAAGTCAGGTCACCAGACATGATCTATGTATACGTCCAATAAAGTCAGGTCACCTGACATGATCTATGTATACGTCCAATAAAGTCAGGTCACCTGACATGATCTATGTATACGTCCAATAAAGTCAGGTCACCAGACATGATCTATGTATACGTCCAATAAAGTCAGGTCACCAGACTCTATATCGTGGGAACCCGCGGCCAGAGATTCCCGACATGATCAATGTATACGTCCAATAAAGTCAGGTCACCTGACATGATCTATGTATACGTCCAATAAAGTCAGGTCACCAGACATGATCAATGTATACGTCCAATAAAGTCAGGTCACCTGACATGATCTATGTATACGTCCAATAAAGTCTGGTCACCTGATATGATCTATGTATACGTCCAATAAAGTCAGGTCACCTGACATGATCTATGTATACGTCCAATAAAGTCAGGTCACCTGACATGATCTATGTATACGTCCAATAAAGTCAGGTCACCTGACATGATCTATGTATACGTCCAATAAAGTCAGGTCACCTGACATGATCTATGTATACGTCCAATAAGGTCAAGTCACCAGACTCTATCATGGGAACCCGCGGCCAGAGATTCCTGACATGATCGATGCATACGTCCAATAAAGTCAGGTCACCATACTCTATCGTGGGAACCCGCCGATACGTCCAATAAAGTCAGGTCACCAGACAGACTCTATCATGGGAACCCGCGGTCAGAGATTCCTGACATGATCGATGTGTACGTCCAATAAAGTCAGGTCACCAGACTCTATTGTGGGAAAATCAGAAAAACTTGAGACACTTTTGTTTTCTTATTACACTTTTATTTTATTTACTTATATTACATATGGGCTAGTGAACTGATTTGTCTACATAGTCATAATGTGTGCAAACGTATACCAAAGTGGGGACACCAGACACTATCATAGATAAATCAGAAACACAAATAAAAACACTTGAGATAGTAATGTGTTGTTATATAATACTTTAAAATGTATAATATTGTAATAAATGCATGCTTTCAAATGAACATGTGCACAATAAATCCATCATAACTCAGCAGTCATGTCGAAAATCGCCGAATGGTACGTTATATATAAGAACCTACATACGTTTATTTTAAAGGCCGACTTTTCCTAAATTCAGCCATTGATGGTGCCATCTACTGCTCTACTCAACAGGGGGTGGCACACAGCGAGACCCATCGACGAAACCAACTATCAAAACTGGTGTCGCCTTGTTAATAAATATCCCTGAATTATGGTCGATGTAGTTTCCAGTCCGCTAGTCCGGATAAAGGAACGGTATAGTCACCTTTCTTTTGGTTAATTCGAGCATGAAAACCGAATGAAAAATAATCGAATTCCAAATAAAGCTGACACGAGTGGTATGTTAACAATTAACGCTGTTCGATTAGTTTCTTAGTGATTACTTACGGCATTAATAACAATATTTAGTGTGTTAAAGGGCGCCGGGAGGCGGGAAACGACATGTAGGAGGCGTGGTGGGCCACAGTCCATTTCTATCGACTGTCGCCTGAATATTATGTTAATGGTATGTAATGTACTGCATTCAGGGGCGGTGGGGAACGACATGTACGTCGGGGGGAGGCGTGGAGGGCCACATTCCATTACTATCGACTGTCGCCTAATTGTTATGTGAATGGTATGCAATGAAGTGTATTCAGGGGCGGTGGGGAACGACATTCAGGGGGCATGTATACCACGGTCCATTGCTATCGATTAGCGGGGGGTGCAGGGCCATAACCCCTTGCCCTCGACTGGCGCCTGTATGTACACCGTTCGATTGGTGTCTTGGTGCCTATATACATGTACGTATACGACATGCATGATAGTGGAATGTATTCAGGCGCGGCAGCGTACCTGGGGACTTGTTCAGGTGCTAACCAGGAGTTTCTATGAAGGTTTATGCGAGTCATTTCCATGCGGAATTAAAGATGTTTTACCTCTTCCTGTCTTCCAGGCCACAATTACAACAACAATTATGTTCTAAAAATAGACCATAAAATTATCACATGAATGTTATATGAAATTCATATAAAATTTATGTTAATTAATTAATAGAATCTTTCGCATATATAAGAGAATACACTGGCTGACAAGCTAGGTCAATGTAAATATTGTTAGGCCAATGTATTTTCCCAATATTTGAGAGACTCCCGTATATAAGAGAGTGCACTGGCACAGGGTTTTCGCAAAATTTCAGGAAGGTCCCGTAATAGAAGGGTTAACACTATCCGTCCATGTAGACTGTATGTCCTTCGCCAATAAAATGACGTCATGGGGTTGCCAAGTAACTGAAACGAAGATAACCCACAAACACCCCAAACTATTTTATTGAATGGTACAGTATGTAAAAAGTGTGCGATGAGCAAAACACATACACCGTTATAATAACAACGATAACCCACAAACACCCCAAACTATTTTGTTGAATGGTACAGTATTTAAAGAGTGTATGATAAACAAAACACACACGCCGTTATTATAAAGTCGATAACCCACAAACAACCCAAACTATTTTGTTGAATGATACAGTATGTAAAGAGTGTATGATAAGCAAAACACACACGCCGTTATTATAACGACGATAACCCACAAACATCCCAAACTATTTTGTTGAATGGTACAGTATATAAAGGGCGATTAGCAAAAAAAACATACACCGTTATAATAACGACGAAAACCTACAGACATCCCAAACTATTTTGTTGAATTATACAATATGTAAAGAGTATACGATAAGCAAAACACACACACGCCGTGACGACCACGTACATCACACGACACGTTATATACATCGCGTATATATTACATAGGGCGTTTAGCTTGCAACTTTTAAAGATCACTTTAGTTCATTCTAACACGAGGTGCATGCTTCCCGGGGGAGGGAGTGCTATTGTTTGCTATTAATTACACAACAAGACTCCGGGAGCCATTAACTCAATGTCGATTTAATTCGCTCACTATCTATACACCGCTGTATTTGCGGCATCAAAATACCACAACACTCACGCTGTAATTAGCACTAATCTGCAAGCCAGCCGGGCCTAACCCCAGAACAAGTTTGTTAATAACTTCCTTCTTTGAAGTCAGCTGTGTTTATGGTTAGTGGGATTCTGGAGAATAGATACATAAACCACCGACTCTGTGTTACGTATCGTGCCTGCATGTTGTCATCGAAACCCGCACGTGTTCCCTAAATCGATTCGAACAATAGAAACATAAACCACCGGCTCAACGGAACGAAACGAAACATGCGTGCGCTCCTTAAATCGATTTGATGAATAGAAACATAAACCACCGGCTCAACAAAACGAAACGAAACATGTGCGTGCTCTCCAAATTATATCTGGCCACCATAAAACAAAAAAACACCAGCTCAACGATATGAAAAAAAAGAAAAGAAAAGAAACATACACCACCGGCTCAAAATAAAAACGAAACCGGCGCGTGCTCCTCTAATCAATCTCAACAATAAGTGAAATCACTTTGTGGCGACAATACAATATATATAAGATGACCGATTCTCAGTCCCATTGGGTCCGATTCCTAAAGTATACCCAATCCATCGACATTGGTAAAATTTCTGGAGTAATGACTATACGACTGTAGTCCCGCATGTTGACGTGTCATGTGACAGACCCCCCCCCCTGATATGGAAATAAGCAGCACGCCTCTACCGAAATATTTTGTCGAGGTGTGCATGCGGGGTACGCTAGCCAGATTGCCCAGGTGTGTGGGGTACGCGAGCCAGATTGCCCAGGTATGCGGGGTACGCGAGCCAGATTGCTCAGGTGTGCGGGGTACGCGAGTACGCGAGCCAGATTGCTCAGGTGTGCGGGGTAAGCGAGCCAGATAGCCCAGGTGTGCAGGGTACACGAGCCAGATTGCTCAGGTGTGTGGGGTACACGAGCCAGATTGCTCAGGTGTGCGGGGTACACGAGCCAGATTGCTCAGGTGTGCGGGGTACGCGAGCCAGATTGTCCAGGTGTGGGGTACGCGAGACCGATTGCCCAGGTGTGCAGGGTAAGCGAGCCAGATAGCCCAGGTGTGCAGGGTACACGAGCCAGATTGCTCAGGTGTGCGGGGTATATACGCGAGCCAGATTGCTCATGTGTGCAGGGTAAGCGAGCCAGATTGCCCAGGTGTGCGGGGTACACGAGCCAGATTGCTCAAGTGTGCAGGGTAAGCGAGCCAGATAGCCCATGCAGGTGTGCAGGGTACACGAGCCAGATTGCTAAACCAATAGTGATGGAAACAATGAACCCACAGCGTCCCTTACTGTTTTAAATATATCTGTTGTGGCATGTAGGCGATCAGCTGGTGATAGTCCCTCATGTGATAGTCCCTCATGTGATAGTCCCTCATGTGATAGTCCCTCATGTGATAGTCCCTCATGTGATAGTCCCTCGTGTGATACTATCCGACGTAACATGTAAATCAGCTAATTGTAAACTCCCCTAGTTTTACCCCGATCGCAGACCGCGACAATGGGTCAATGTAATACAGGCGATATAATCCATTCACGGTTCGAAATATCCGAATCGGGACCAGGATGTAGACATTACATGAGATAGAAGAGACGAAGTCAATTTACGAGCGAAGGAAAGACCGCGCAGAGAGTTAATTAACCGGGAAATCAATACAGTGCGTGTAGGTCGAAACCACCGAACCCCGGGAAACAACTGACAAACTTACCCATATACACGAATTGGGATATCCTCCCATTGCGTAGATCACGAATACGACCTATCGGGACTCGAACCAGCTTCACTAGCGCTGAGCCGCTGACCTCTTTATATGTTGGTCTGATGCGTCACGCACCTTACCAACTGAGCCACAGAGTTTCTATCTTAAAGTTATGTGAAACACTCCGGTGGGGTGATCAAATAGAAATGGACAATAATCTTGTTGAAAGCAGATATTTTTTAGAAATATTATATCCAAATTGACAACATGCACCTTAATTATTATATATTAATTAACTGCAGTGACTGTCGTTTACGAAATTGATTTCGTTAGTTTATCGCCTATAGATACGTCCCGAATCGATGAGTAAATATTTACAATTGAGCGTTGTTCAGACGATATTTCCAATGGAGTGGTATGGTCGATTTGCTTCAGATTTTCGGCGATGTTGGTAGAATGTTACTTTCCTCCAGTTGGCATAGCACCTGAATACTAACTTATCAGTTTCACGCACCCACAACAAGTGCATAATATGTCTTTAATCCACATGGCGTCCCAACCACACACTGCGCTAAGTGCCGGTGTTTTATCAATTAGGAATGATTTTCCCACAAGAACCATTACGTAGTAACTAATTTATCACTTTATTTATCGAACACTTTCTCTCTGCAAATGTCCCAATAAACCGAATTACTACCGCGGAATGATCCTGTTACATAAAGGTCGGGGCCTGTATGTCGATATAACCCGATATAACCACACAGATAAATATCATGTCTCCGAGAAATGCCGCTCAGATACGCGCCATGCTAAGGTTTGTCCGAATGCCACTTCGGCTGGGAAAGAATCAAAGCTTTAATGTTTGTTCTCGCATGTGTACATCTGGATATAGTGTGTCTGACATTAATTTTGAAAAAATGAGGTCTCCACAGGGTGAATTTAGTGACGCTATCCAACACAGCGGGCTAGCGTCACCGAATTCACCTTCTGTGAATCTCATTCTGCTTAGACCTCAACTGATATGAGAGACACAAAATCAGATTGAAGTTCCCCAGTTGAAGTTGGTGTTGTTCACCCACTATTCACCTCGATTATGAAATTTATCTTTTGCAATATAGAAAAAAGTAACTATAAAAACAATGTTAATTTGAGGCTACAGGTACTTTCCAGATGATGAGACATAAGAAGAATGAGGACACCAGAGGGTGAATTTAGTGACGCTTACCCGCACGTCATAAATAATTTAATAATGGTTGTGTTGATTGCTTCAAACAGATCATAATTTATAATGGCAATTCCATGAAGTTTTAAAAGTCACCATGCAGCGCAGCTACAGCAAAGCCCTAAATAATCCACTCCTTAGACCCTGTGCCAATGCATTCTCTTATATATGCGAGTCGACCATAGGTCGCCTCGCATATATAAGAGAATGCATCGGCCAATCATTTTTATCAACTTTCGCGAGCTCATTCGGTTTAACATTAGTGTGTGGAGAGGTGAATTACATTAATGCCCTGCATAATCGACTCCTTAACTGTAGCAGAATTATGGGTAATTTTTCAGGATTTAGTCGGAAATATGGCTTGTTGACATTCATCGGAAAGCTCTCAGTGAGAGCTCTCCGATGAATGGAAATATGGCTTGTTGACATTCATCGGAAAGCTCTCAGTGAGAGCTCTCCGATGAATGACAACAAGCCATATTTCCGACTACATCCTAAATCGATTATTTAGGGCATTACTGTATTGTTAAAATAATTTGAAATATATCGGTTCTTTAGTGTTTCATTCAGATAATGGCCTTTCTTTAGTGTTTCATTCAGATAATGGCCTTTCTTTAGTGCTTCATTCAGATAATGGCCTTTCTTCGATAGGTTCAGATTAGTCAAACACCGAGACAACGACAACATAAGAAAAATAACGATATATTTCTTAACAGTATCAGTTTCCCTACGAACATCATAGCATTTCAGCAGGTCCCAACAGCACCATAGCTAATGAGCAGAACCACTTCCCTACCAACGTCATTGCATTTCAGCAGGACCGACCAGCACCATAGCTAATGAGCAGAACTACTTGACCAAGGGTGCTACCGTGGGCAATGGACTTTCCACAGCTGTCAATCAAATAATTAGTAGCGGATATTTTCGACCAATCAGTGACTGAGTTGGCCAATGGCTGCATTGAACATTCTGCTGTTATCTTTCTTCACCCTAATTTTGATATCGGTGCATACATGCATTCAGTGTTAAATTGGCTTTTTTCAAACAACTTTCTTGTTGTCAAATCATAATATACTGAGATTTATATTTGCGCCATGATGTTATAAATGTATCCGTGATTATAACAATGTTTTTCATTTAGCATGACACTTGTCATAATTTTCACATTGAATGGCCCAGCAACAATTGTTAAAAGAAATATCTCCACGTGACCAAAGTTCTTACACTGTTAAGTTTGCAGGGCGTTGTTTTAAAGGCATTTTCTCATAGTAAACACTATGGTACCAGAATATGAACGGCAATATGCATATCAAATTCATAATACAAAGCTAACGACATGAGAAGTAAAATTTAAATAGTTCCACATGTTCGGTGCAACTAACACACTGCCTTAACCCTTTCAATGCCAGGGGCCGATCTCATCGGCCCTAATTTACGGTCTGTAAAATCGGCCGTAAAAAAATAATTAAAAAAATGGGTATGCTTAAACATGCTATAGCGAATTTAAAAACAAACTGGTTAAAACCTTAGGGGCATGTTATAACTCAAAACTATCGCCAAGTATTCATAGTAATAATTTTGATGCCCATGAAAAACGTAAGATTCCCTGGCACTAAACCTACAAAATAAGTCTGGCACTGAAAGAGAGTAGAATATAAGAAAAAATTATTAAAATTGTAAAAAATTGTAAAAGATAATAACAAATGATGAAAATTTGTTAGGCCAATGCATTCTCTTATATATGCGAGGCGACCTATGGTCGACTCGCATATATAAGATAATGCATTGGCACAGGGTATATGGGTTGATACAAAAATCGGACTTGGCACTTAAAGGGTTAACATACTTGTTTGATTGATTCTTGCGAGATAATTGCATGATATTTACAGGTGCATTTTATAAGGATTTATACATTCGGTTACTTCCCATGTAGTTAGTTATCTGTGGTACAGGTGCATTTTATAAGGATTTCTACATTCGGTTACTTCCCATGTAGTTAGTTATCTGTGGTACAGGTGCATTTTATAAGGATTTCTACATTCGGTTACTTCCCATGTAGTTAGTTATCTGTGGTACAGGTGCATTTTATAAGGATTTCTACATTCGGTTACTTCCCATGTAGTTAGTTATCTGTGGTACAGGTGCATTTTATAAGGATTTCTACATTCGGTTACTTCCCATGTAGTTAGTTATCTGTGGTACAGGTGCATTTTATAAGGATTTCTACATTCGGTTACTTCCCATGTAGTTAGTTATCTGTGGTACAGGTGCATTTTATAAGGATTTCTACATTCGGTTACTTCCCATGTAGTTAGTTATCTGTGGTACAGGTGCATTTTATAAGGATTTCTACATTCGGTTACTTCCCATGTAGTTAGTTATCTGTGGTACAGGTGCATTTTATAAGGATTTATACATTCGGTTACTTCCCATGTAGTTAGTTATCTGTGGTACAGGTGCATTTTATAAGGATTTCTACATTCGGTTACTTCCCATGTAGTTAGTTATCTGTGGTACAGGTGCATTTTATAAGGATTTCTACATTCGGTTACTTCCCATGTAGTTAGTTATCTGTGGTACAGGTGCATTTTATAAGGATTTCTACATTCGGTTACTTCCCATGTAGTTAGTTATCTGTGGTACAGGTGCATTTTATAAGGATTTCTACATTCGGTTACTTCCCATGTATTTAGTTATCTGTGGTACAGGTGCATTTTATAAGGATTTCTACATTCGGTTACTTCCCATGTAGTTAGTTATCTGTGGTACAGGTGCATTTTATAAGGATTTCTACATTCGGTTACTTCCCATGTAGTTAGTTATCTGTGGTACAGGTGCATTTTATAAGGATTTCTACATTCGGTTACTTCCCATGTAGTTAGTTATCTGTGGTACAGGTGCATTTTATAAGGATTTCTACATTCGGTTACTTCCCATGTAGTTAGTTATCTGTGGTACAGGTGCATTTTATAAGGATTTCTACATTCGGTTACTTCCCATGTAGTTAGTTATCTGTGGTACAGGTGCATTTTATAAGGATTTCTACATTCGGTTACTTCCCATGTAGTTAGTTATCTGTGGTACAGGTGCATTTTATAAGGATTTCTACATTCGGTTACTTCCCATGTAGTTAGTTATCTGTGGTACAGGTGCATTATATAAGGATTTCTACATTCGGTTACTTCCCATGTAGTTAGTTATCTGTGGTACAGGTGCATTATATAAGGATTTCTACATTCGGTTACTTCCCATGTAGTTAGTTATCTGTGGTACAGGTGCATTATATAAGGATTTCTACATTCGGTTACTTCCCACGTAGTTAGTTATCTGTGGTACAGGTGCATTTTATAAGGATTTCTACATTCGGTTACTTCCCACGTAGTTAGTTATCTGTGGTACAGGTGCATTTTATAAGGATTTCTACATTCGGTTACTTCCCATGTAGTTATCTGTGGTACAGGTGCATTTTATAAGGATTTCTACATTCGGTTACTTCCCATGTAGTTAGTTATCTGTGGTACAGGTGCATTTTATAAGGATTTCTACATTCGGTTACTTCCCATGTAGTTAGTTATCTGTGGTACAGGTGCATTTTATAAGGATTTCTACATTCGGTTACTTCCCATGTAGTTAGTTATCTGTGGTACAGGTGCATTTTATAAGGATTTCTACATTCGGTTACTTCCCATGTAGTTAGTTATCTGTGGTACAGGTGCATTTTATAAGGATTTCTACATTCGGTTACTTCCCATGTAGTTAGTTATCTGTGGTACAGGTGCATTTTATAAGGATTTCTACATTCGGTTACTTCCCATGTAGTTAGTTATCTGTGGTACAGGTGCATTTTATAAGGATTTCTACATTCGGTTACTTCCCATGTAGTTAGTTATCTGTGGTACAGGTGCATTTTATAAGGATTTCTACATTCGGTTACTTCCCATGTAGTTAGTTATCTGTGGTACAGGTGCATTTTATAAGGATTTCTACATTCGGTTACTTCCCATGTAGTTAGTTATCTGTGGTACAGCTGCATTTTGTAAGGATTTCTACATTCGGTTACTTCCCATGTAGTTAGTTATCTGTGGTACAGGTGCATTTTGTAAGGATTTCTACATTCGATTACTTCCCATGTAGTTAGTTATCTGTGGTACGGGTGCATTTTGTAAGGATTTCTACATTCGGTTACTTCCCATGTAGTTAGTTATCTGTGGTGCAGGTGCATTTTATAAGGATTTCTACATTCGATTACTTCCCATGTAGTTAGTTATCTGTGGTACGGGTGCATTTTGTAAGGATTTCTACATTCGGTTACTTCCCATGTAGTTATCTGTGGTACAGGTGCATTTTGTAAGGATTTCTACATTCGATTTCAGGCATTGTAGCTTTCCATGCCGAAATACCTGCAACAGAATACCTATAACAGAATACCTATAACAGAATGCATATGACAGAATGCCTGTAACAGAATGCCTATAACAGAATGCATGTAACAGAATGCATGGCAAATTCGCGACCAACTAATCTCACGCATTCTACGTATAATCGTGCATAATATTGATAGTTAGTTCCTTTTTACCTGATATATGTTAACACTAAAGATACTTTGCGCAGCAAATTGCGCTGAGAGTAACAAACAGCTATAATAAATTTCTGACATAGCTTAATATATTTGAGAGAATATAGATCTGTTTTGGCTCCTAGCTCGCAACGTACAACGAGGTCATCAACGTTTCTCAATACGTGACATCATTGTTGATTCAACCGACGTGACCCCTGACCCAGGATTCACCACAATAATGCAAAGTACCTCTCTGATATGACAAGTACAATCCTCCCATCTCCGAACATCGTTCTTGTTGCCACGGAAACCCGAAACGAGGCGACTCTGTGTATACAAGACTATGACGACGTGATCAAATACTAATTATACAGCTCATTTGCATATTGGACGAGGGATAACGTAAGTCGCGTTTGAGAATAATTTCACATTGAATTCGATGATTAGTGACAAGATTGATGCTGTGATATACGTTCAACGTCGACGATCTGAATTCGGTTAATTCCGAGTGTATTTATTGCGTTGTTCCATAAACATTGTTATGTGCTTCAGAGTCAACAAAGTAAACAATACGTCATATTGCGGCTGAAGGGGTCACTCTCACCAAAAAAAGTGCTGATGGGTACACAGGGTTTGAACATGTGCTGAAGGGTACACAGGATTTGTGATCGGCACGAACACCATTACTTAAATTGTGTTTATGAAAGTCTGGCGCCCATTAGAAGTTTGTTTTCAGTACATTTTGATATTCATTGGAACGTAAACAATTATTCTCTGACAGAAATCATGGCAGATACGAAAACTGAATGCCTTTAGAACGACATTTCAAACCCTGTGTACCCTTCAGCACTTTTTTTGGTGAGAGTGACCCCTTCAGCCATATTGCGTGCTGTGATGAACAAACCTGAGTTTATAGTGTGCCTGTCTTTTGTAGAATGAGGTGCCCAGAGGGTGAATGTAGTGCCGCTATCCCGCATAGCGGGCTAGCGTCAACAAATCCACCCTCTCAGGCTGGGGACCTCGTTCTGCCAAGTTAGGCTTCATTTTCTCTGGAAAGTTTCTTTATTATAAAATTTCTATAGAAACTTCTTCATATAGATTCTATTTATTTTTTAGTTTAGTTTCTCTTTATCCCCAGACGACACATTGCATAATCGAGGTTCCCAATGGGTGTACATCACAATATTCACCATTTGGGAACTTCAATCTGAGTCCATGTCTCCCACAGAATGAGGTCCCCAGAGGGTGAATTTGGTGATGCTAGCCCACTCTGGGGACCTCATTCTGCATATGACAGGACACTGAACTCAGGCTTGTTGATGAACTAAGCGTAAAGCGTGCGGCGAAGCAATCTCTAGCAGATCGCACCAGTCATACTTCCTTTCTGACTCTCTATATATATACAGGCTGGGTACTAGTCTGTGGTTTTCTATATTTAGCGCAGGCTTTTCCAGCCAAAATGGCGAAACAGATCGCCCCAAAGTCAAATATGTGTTTCAGAGAATTTATTGAAGCTTGTCCTGCTTTCATTTCGATCTCTGATTCTGGAAAATACATAATCTGGTTGAGTATTGGAGTTATTTACACAAAATTTCCACCAAGCTGCAGTGTTCCTGCTGTTCTATATTTAAACATACGTATGAAACGTTCCATACCCTCCCCATCAGATGACGTGAATGACGTTCCCCTCAACCACGAAACCGGAACGATAAAATAAAAGCATCAACACACATGACAAAACAAGTGCTGTATATGTGCCTGAATAAACCTTGTAAGTCTTTTTTTAATTTACGGTACGAAACTTGTACGATACTTGTGCTGTGTCTCTCGTTTTATCTATCCGCACTAGCACTCGTGTCGTATCAACAAACCCATTAACACACTCGTGTCATTCTGTGTATGTAGGAAATCCTACTAGCGGTGTCAAATAATGAGTAATATTTACCCCCCCCCCCCCCAGTGACACCATACGCCATTAACCCTTTACCCAACAAAACGGCCAAAACCGGCCAAATAAAGCTTCAACAGCCTAAAATATCTTCGGTCTGTCTCAATAGAACCATACAAATATGGATATCATTGGAACCGGATCCTTGACCACATTCTGATAGTTACAGTTATGCCCTGTGCCAATGCATTCTCTTATATATGCGAGTCGACCATAGGTCGCCTCGCATATATAAGAGAATGCATTGGCCTAAAAAAATCTTTTTTTAACACTTTTTACCATTTTTTCTTAAATTCTTTAACAATTTTATAATTTTTAATGTGTTAAGCCAATGCATTCTCTTATATATGCGAGGCGACCTATGGTCGACTCGCATATATAAGAGAATGCATTGGCACAGGGCCGTAAAGGGTAAAGGGTTAATGACGCCATACGCTACTACAATTCGCCCATGTCGAGTGACGAGACATAACACTTGTTGGTCATGCTTTAGTTTTTTTTTACCCACGAGGAGGGAGCTATGACGGCCGGGGTGACGTCGACGTCCCTGTCGTTTCCGCTTCTGATGACGAGAAGGGAGCTATTTGTTAGATTACTTCAGGGACTATTGATATACCATTTCTAATTAGATTCCCCATCGCGCGGAGTGATAACATCACGAGTTAGAAGGCTAAGTAGTCCCGAGTGTATCAATGCGAATTACAGCAATATTTGCGGATATAATTAGACCATTCTTCTCACGAATGTTTCGTCGCATCTAACTAATAGTCGATGTATTAAAGGTAGACTACATTTTTGTTAAATCTCTTTGTATGCGGACACGCATTACAGCAATATTTCCGTCCATCCAATTAGAGGTAATTGTCTGCAAGTGTTTCGTCGTATATAACGGGGGCGTCACCGCACTATGCCCACTGATGATCTTTATGCTTGATTCACGGTGATTTTATTTTCTAGATCTACGGTGAACTTGAGTGGATCGGATTAATATTAATCAACAGAAATCCTGAATAATGAGCATATAGAGAAACGTCGCAAAACGTGTGGGTGTGTGTGTGTGTGGGTGTGTGTGGGTGGGTGGTTGTGGGTGGGAGGGTGTGTGTGGGTGTGTGTGTGCGTTATTTAGGGGGATACGGAGCTGTGGTCGTTGTGGAATATTGCGACACATCAACTACATGTACATTCATACTTATATACTTATAAAGAAAACCATAATAAGAAATGGTAACGCCCTCAAGATCATATTATTAGCCATAAATATAAATTATAACATAAAATATATTGGTTACATGAATGCACCGCCTCAGAATTCCGTTAAAACAACTAATCCTTCAAATTATATTACAAAACACTACGGCTTATTACTGCAGGTTTCTCATTATCCTCACCAGAAAGCTTCTAAATGCGGACCAAAAATCGGAGGCATTGTGTTCCCGACAAGAGTGCATGGCCCAGCCATTGTTCATACCTAAACATCGAAAGCAATTAACGCGGTCATAATAGTTACATACTGCAACTATAAGACATCCAGCGTTTACACACCCCACGAAAACCCGAAATGTGTTGTCATACGAGATATCACATCGCTATAGCTCAATTTGACACGGCCAGATTAGCCTTCCTACAATATCCTAAACCAATCAAGCTTCTCAAATCATCGGCATAATCAACAGAACTTTCACGAACTTGGACATCGACACTTTCTAATCGCTCTACATAAGCATGGTCAGACCTATCATCGAATACTGTAACTCTGCATGGAGCCCACATCACAAATAGCAAAGCATTGTGGTAAACAAATACAAAGAAAAGCAACGAAACTAGAAGTTCGTCAAATCAAAACTCTATGCTACCGAGACCGAATGATAAGACTCAATCTGATGTCTTTAAACTATGGAATATTTAGAGGAGATCTAATCGAGGTATATAAACTGTTGAACGGTCATTATAATATCAATGCCTGTGACGTATTAGAAAAGCTACAGATGCCCATTGTTAACAAGGCCATAGGAAAATATTTCTTCACGCAGAGGGTGGTGAATAGCTGGAACTCTCTGATGGTATGATTGATAGAACAAGCCACTATTATGATGATCGTGTCGTTATTTGTTTAAAATACGTATAAATTGACATATACGCACCCTTTCCCTCATTAAAATCAACATATTTCGACCATTTTAGGGGACCTCGTGAATTCGGGACCTCCGCAAATAGGGGCCTACTGCGAATTGTTACAACCGGAAAAAAAACATTATCTATAAATAAAACGCACAGCGAACCATAGCTATCTACAATCTCTATGACAGTATACACCCGAGGGCGTTACATAGCGGTTTGATTATTTATTCCCATAAAAAGGCTGAGTGTATTCATATTTATTTTCACAATATCTGCCAAGAATTTGAGACAAGCCCACGCAACACATTAAGTCATCAGCCCAATATAATATTTCCAAGCAATTGGCAACGATAACGTGATCGATATAAATAACTGGATTCAGATGCAATTCGGTTGAACTATGAAAATCACGTCCAATTATTCTGCTGACCGCTTTTAGTGATTAGATCAGATTACGTCAACAATTTGTGACACCGTGCATGTTGGTCTTACGGTCTGTGTGTTATTGTGGTATGAAACGGGTGACCAATTGGCAGTTGACCAATCACCGACCATGTTTTAGTGCTTATAAAGAATTTTAGTTTTAAAGTGATGCGAAACATTCGGTATTAGAAATTGAAAATAATCTTGCTCATTCATTTATTTTTATGAATACTATTCCAAATTTACAACACACACCATCAGTCTTATATATTTATTAAATGCAGTGAGTATCGATGGCGAAATCGCTTGCGTTAGTTTATCGGCAATTGTTGCGTCCCGAATCGAGATGTAAATATTTACAATTGAGCTTAGTTCGGGTGGTGTTTTATATGGAGTTGTATGGTCGATTTCTTTGAGATTTTGGGCGATGTTAGAGGAATGCTACATTCCCCCATGCATGCAGTTGTCATAGCACCTGGGTACTAATTTATCACTTTCATTCACCCGAACAAGTCCCTAATATGTCTTTAAATGAAAAGTCCATATTTATATACCGCATGAGCGTGGCACTTTAAAGATTTAAGTATAAGCCTAGTTTGTAGTAGTATACGTGTATATACGCCACCATGCATCACTTGAGTTAGGAATCTTGCAACGAGGGCAGCTTTATGTAGAGAGCTCCCTTGTCGTGTATATATCGATGATGCATGATGGGATTGAACCACCTGGCTGGTTATGAGGAGTTTATCGGATTACCGGGTCTTAGATCTCTACAGTAAATCACTATTGGAAATTTATGCCACGTATCGATTCCACACGGAGACACTCCATAACGCCACGGGCATGCATCGAACACAAGCGTAGTTCAAAGGAACGTATCCGGGTGTATATGAATCTAACAACGCGGCTAGTTCAAAGGAACGCGCTCGGGACATGCGCACGAGAGCAAAAACGCGGATGCGGGAAAAGTAAATTGCAATCGAGAAAACATTTACCCCTTGATAAAATACGCGAATTAATTACGATCTGATTGTAGCAAAAACGCTAATTTTATCAGCTGATAAATTATTAATGAATTGTAAATAGCGAGTTCGATAAAACTGCAAACATACACACATTCCTCGCCGTATGCCAAGCGTTACTCGCGAATAGGATCTTCGCTTAATGTTACGAGAATGTTACGAGATGCTAAACTATATTGCGCTAATGTGTGATAACAGTCATATTTCGTTATGTTATGCATAGTAAAGTGTTGCTGTCGTCGCTTTAGATAGACCGGAGAGATTTGGCGAAGCGACAACCGATGGACCGACGCGTAGCCTATATAGTTGTTCAATCTCTTTGAAAAGCCGACGATAATCCTAACGGATCTATAGATGTGTCCATTAGATTTCATTTCTACAACGACGCGGCATTCCCAATATGACGTAGTAAACCATTTCCAAATATGGAGTGCATTCCTGGCGTAGTAAATGTTTGTGAGAATCGTAGTATTTAGAAATAGTTATAAATACAACACGACGCGAAAGAATAATCAGTCACGAATATCGTTAATTGACTGATAAAAACTCGAAGATGATGTCTCCTATATAGGCTATATATATTGCGATGAGTAAAATGAGTTATGGATATATCGCCTGTATTCAGTTTTCGAACAATAGTTGAGTTTGACAATTTTGTCAACACGTCATTGACCTCTGATTTGTGATTTGTTATGCCACAAACCAATGAAATCACGCGCGTGCTTCGCCACTCTCAAAGAAATGGAGGGAATCCCATCAATTCAGTAACTGATTTTGAATGAGATATCCAGAGGACGTAAATATTGTAAATTTTCGTCCGCTTTTAAAAGAGACTGATAGTTGCTGTGGCATATTTAGTGGCCTTTTAAGTTTGTGGTATATCTCTTCTGTGAATTTTCGTTATAACTTGAGGAGCATAAACACGAACTTTGAATTAGATAGACCAATCAACAGGAGCTTTTATCATATGGAATAATGTTCTCCCAATTTGTTTTCACAAGCTGCGACAGAAAATGAGATAATCTTAAGAACATTACACTGTTCAAGAGTATAAGGTGTAAATCTTTTAAAAACAATTTTAAAGGTACTCAATCCGATTACTATCTATTTGGCTTGGGGGTTAACCCTTTACCCAACAGAAGGGCCCTGTGCCAATGCATTCTCTTATATATGCGAGTCGACCATAGGTCGCCTCGCATATATAAGAGAATGCATTGGCTTAACACATTAAAAATTATAAAATTGTTAAAGAATGTAAGAAAAAATGGTAAAAAGTGTTAAAAAAAGATTTTTTTTAGGCCAATGCATTCTCTTATATATGCGAGGCGACCTATGGTCGACTCGCATATATAAGAGAATGCATTGGCACAGGGCATAACTGTAACTATCACAATGTGGTCAAGGACCCGGTTCCAATGATATCCATATTTGTATGGTTCTATTGAGACAGACCGAAGATATTTTAGGCTGTTGCAGCTTTATTTGGCCGGTTTTGGCCGGTTTGTTGGGTAAAGGGTTAAAACATATTTGATTCGAGTCGAGAAACCTACCCATCAAAGCTCACAGTGATCAGATATAAAACAAATTATTTCAATTGTGTGGCCCAGAAACACGCCGTCAAATGGATGGTCTCGGTCAAAATTGCGGATGAAGATAATAATGCAATATTTTGATAAATAACACATTTTGGGAAATTTGATACCATAATTAATAGTGGTTAACATTATCTTTGTTGCAATTAATCGATTCTGATAACTAAAGCGTATTTTGAAGAAATTTTGTTGTTGTGGTATCTTGCTGATAAGGGGACCGTCAGATCGGATCGAGTACCTTTAAATCGTTTATGTGATGAAATGTATGAATGAACAGTCAAAACCTTGTTTTAATGATCGTCGGAAATGTTGGCTCTGGTCGGACATTGATAAGTCGGATTGAGTACCTTCAAGTGAAATATGTTTTTTTTTCTGCCATAATTATGGAAGCGTGCCTTCAAAAGTTTCCCTGTATGGGAGACTCGCATCTATAAGAAAGTGCACTGCATGGCTGATAAGGTAAAGGTAAATATTTTTAGGCCAATGTCTTCTCTTAAATATACATTGTCACATGGTTTTCACAATGTCTTCTCTTATATATCCATTGTCACTCACATGGTTTTCACAATATTTCAGGAAGCTCTAGTCATGGAAGGGTTAAATCGCTAATTTATCGACAATATTTTCTTTAATTACTACAATGTTATCGGTGTTTAGGACTACAATGTTATCGGTGTTTAGGACTACAATGTTATCGGTGTTTAGGACTACAATGTTATCGGTGTTTAGGACTATCATTACTACAATCTTATCGGTGTTTAGGACTATAATACTACAATGTTATCGGTGTTTAGGACTATCATTACTACAATGTTATCGGTGTTTAGGACTATAATACTACAATGTTATCGGTGTTTAGGACTATATCGAGATGCAGATCACATATACATGTCACGTGATCATATATGCATGTCACGTGATCATATCTGCATGTCACGATGATATGTCGTTCGCAAAGACGCAACAAGACCGATTTGAATACACGCAAGGGTGTTCCTGTATGCTATACGCCATACTATGTGTCTGCAGTACGACCAAACAACATGCTATGCTGCATGCGAAGCCTAAAGTCATCCCATCCGATGTCAGGACAACAGGACCGCTTAACCAGGGGTGATTTCCACAGCAGTCTTGTTAAAACTAGACCATGTTTCATTTTAACAAACTTATGTATACGGTCTAGGGACTCCCATGGAGTAAATTGTTTCAAACGGGAGGAATCGCGCCAATGAAATTACTTGCGCATCGAAGAATGGGTTGCTCCACCAATCAAGAGCTTCCTACACAAACAATAATAATTCACAATTTGTCACCTATTCACAATTCCTGTCCAATGTTGCTAAAAAATAGACGACTCCGAACCTATAAGTTCTTTTATTCCATATGTGGCTATTAATGGCGAAGACACTACGCTTTTGTTGTCTTATACCAAGAAATCAACGAACCAACCTTCGAGCATTCAACAACAGACAATTAGGCGCGAGTTGTGCAGACGCTCGAATTATGCCGGTTGATTGGTTAATAATTAAACTCAAGCGCAACCTTATGAAATTGTTGCAATTGACATTCTCCTGGAGAAATGAGGGGATGTGTCTTAATCAGTTCTAATGAAACTTACGAAAACAAAAGTGTTCAACATGAATAATCCTGAATGTTCCTTTAATGAGGTCAATTGACAATCTCCGCAGCAAAATTTACAGAGTTGCAAATACTTCTGGGTGTGATTTTGTGCGGTATTGAAAGCAATACAAATTTATCTGGCCGGTCGGCTTGTAATCGAGATGTAAATATTTACATTTGAGCGTAGTTCAGACGAGGTTTTCTACGGAGTGGTATGGTAGATTTCTTTGAAATTTTCGGCAATGTTAGTAGAATGCTACATTCTCCAGGTTGGCATAGCGCCTGAGTACTATGTGATCAATTTCACGCACCCGAACAAGTCCATAATATGTCTTTAATAATGCTGCTGAATCATGTAGAATATTATTTGTTTTGATATTTTTTTTAGACTTATCTCTGCTTATCCAAATCTGCCTGTTGAATCTAAATAGGTTTGTGTCATTTTAAATAAGTATTCATTTTTGTCATCATCTAGATCGGATAGGCCGAAAAGCAGATCTTTAATATTTGCAATTGGCTCTATTTAACTTCTGAAATAAACCATGTCGGTCTTTTTGATATAGGGGGCATTCGAAAAAGTAATGTACAGCATCTTCACAGGGGTGGCCACATTGACAGTTCATAGATACTGAAATATGATTTTTAAATTTGTAAAAATTAAGATCACTGCAGCTATTTCGATGCAATGAATAATATTGGCTTTTCGGCGGCCAGAATAGTAAAATGGTGGAGGTGGAATTGCTTTCATGGGTGCGAACTTTTACAAGCCTGCAAATAGCGTGTCTGTCATTTGCAGAATGAGGTCCCCAGAGGGTGAATTTAGTGACGCTATCCCGCATAGCGGGCTAGCATCACTAAATTCACCCTCTGGGGACCTCATTCTGCATAGGCCCTCAACTGATATGGCAGACCTAGGATCAGATTGAAGTTCCCCAGTTGAAGTTGGTGATGTTCACCCATTGGGCACCTCAATTATGAATTTTATCTTCTGCAAATTAGGGGATATAGAAAATTCCCAGAAGGGAAAACTAAAAAACAATGTTAATTTGATACTGTAGATACTTCCCAGAAGATGAGGCCTAAGCAGAATGAGGTCCCCAGAGGCTGAATTTGGTGATGCTAGCCCGCTATGCGGGATAGCATCACTAAATTCACCCTCTGGGGACCTCATTCTGCAAATGACAGACACAATATTTGCAGGTGCGGACTTTTATATACTTTTCAAGGACATTGTTTTTTTGTATGTTTTTTTTTTAAACGAAAGAGCATTTCAAGAGATAGCCATTTCAGGAAAGAAGGTACCTTCAAAATGTGCTGTGATATGTTTGAATGTGCGAATTGGCATCTTATTGCGGAATGCATAGTTTCCATGCACTCTCGTTAACAAAAGCTGGAACTATATCCGTGAGTAAACTGGGGACCTCATTTGAGTCTGATATAATTTTATGCCATATGCGTATTTTGTGATATTTTCGTCTATTTTCTGGTGGGTGTCACCCAATTCAGTAAGGAAACTGGTCTCTTCACCTCCTCCTTAATAATACTAAAATGTTCAGACTTTGGACCATGGATCAGCTATTTAGAATAACTTTGATCTTTCCATTACAAGCTCACTACTGCCCTTAAGTTACCTCATCGCGTTATTGGAATTGACGGGGAAGTCGTATGATATTGCCCAGGTACATCTAAGAAATACTCGGAAAATAAACTTTCCAGTGATATCTCATCAAGTTGGCTGAGATAATATCCTGGGTTAAATATGACTTGACGAATATAGTGACAGTCATGAATAATGAATCGTGAATCGTCTAAATTGGATAGATCATCTCATGCCTTCATAATTAAGAATGGCGACGTTAGCCTTGACTGTGAGTTATTATTGTTAATAGCTTCCAATCAAGACTAACGCCACCTTTCTTAATTATTTATTTATTTACCTCCAGTACAGAAGAATATGCATATACAAGCTTATTATGCGTATGGCCACACATATTGTATTGCCGAAAATGCATGGTATGTACATCGTTTTAAAAAATATACATGTTTTAACAATTGCAAGGAACAGAAATTAGAGAGACAGTTCAGATGTCGAAAAACCGGCGATTATCCTAAATGTGTTGATAAATCAAATGGCGCCACGAATGAAGCACCAGTCGCATCCATATGGGCTAGCAGCACCCACGAATGAAGCGCCACTCGCATCCATATGGGCTAGCAGCACCCACGAATGAAGCGCCACTCGCATCCATATGGGCTAGCAGCACCCACGAATGAAGCGCCACTCGCATCCATATGGGCTAGCAGCTCCCACGAATGAAGCGCCACTCGCATCCATATGGGCTAGCAGCACCCACGAATGAAGCGCCACTCGCATCCATATGGGCTAGCAGCACCCACGAATGAAGCGCCACTCGCATCCATATGGGCTAGCAGCACCCACGAATGAAGCGCCACTCACATCCATATGGGCTAGCAGCACCCACGAATGAAGCGCCACTCGCATCCATATGGGCTAGCAGCACCCACTAATGAAGCGCCACTCGCATCATTATGGGCTAGCAGCACCCACGAATGAAGCGCCACTCGCATCCATATGGGCTAGCTGCACCCACGAATGAAGCGCCACTCGCATCCATATGGGCTAGCAGCACCCACGAATGAAGCGCCACTCGCATCCATATGGGCTAGCAGCACACATGAATGAAGCGCCACTCGCATCCATATGGGCTAGCAACACCCATAAGTTATCTTGGGCGTATTAATTGTGTGCACGTAAAGAAGAATGATGCAGAAGAAAGAATCAAGTGGCTCCATAAAATGGTAATTATCGAATGTATTGCATAAAATAGGTATCCATTCACTGAAACCAGAACACGAGAATAATTCTACGAAGCTTATTTATCCTCAGAAAAGACGTTTTAACTATTTTGTCTACGGATTACAATCATTGGTATTAACTACAGGGGCATGCATGTAACGCGCTCCGCTGCCCACCCCGCCCCTTTTGCACTGCCCATTTACGCCGCCTCTATATACGCGCCTGCTTCACGTTAATGGTATTATTAAAGATTATAGTACCATTAACGTGAATCAGGTGCGTATATATATAGGGACGGCGTATATATGGGCAGCGCAAAGAGGAGGCGGGCAGCGGAGCGTGTTACATGCCCATGTGGTGTTAACGCATGTGGGCATGCGCGTCAATCAAAATAGTAAACAGTGCCTTGTTTGGAAACATGAATATTATTGAGCTGTCGTGAGCTGGGGATACCCCGTTTATCTCTGAAATCAATTTAAGTACCAGTGTCTCTATAGACTGAGTGTTGACTGTAATGAAATTTGGTCTAGTTTTCACGAGACTGGTTACCACAGCGGATGTCCCATGCACTTCGATTATCCTGCACGGCATTATAAATGACAAGAGCAGCGTAAATCATAAATCATAAAACTCTCGTTTTATTTTCGAACCAAACTACAAAGTGATCGCTTGCGGGTCACACACAAAACATAAAGCGACGAATGTTTTATAGCAATATATACTTCGGGGGACCAAAGAATATAAAACGAGCAGATATCGCTACTTACACTGTTAAAACTATGGCAAAAATAACCAATACAAGAACATTAGTTGGTTCTCTTGAAGACAACACAATTGACCGAATGTAGAAAATATGATGTTGTTGGTCTAAAAACAATAAATTATCCGCAAACTACTGGTTGGAAAATCAAACAATGAGAACAATTTCAATTTAATTTTGGCATGGAAAACTTCCAACTGCATGATGTTTGTCCGGCATGTAATTTCCAACTGTTTTATCCAGCATATTGATAAAGTTGAGACACCCCTTGTTACCACGTCCCTGCCTCATACCACAAGCATTACACTGTAGTTATCCTGCCTGCCAGTATAAATTGACAAGAGCTGCGTAAATCATGATTGTGAGACAAACTAGGCAATCTATAAAACTCGAACTGTTCTCACGATTTTATTTTGGAGCCAAACTACAAAGTGATGGCTTGCGGGTTACACACAAAACATAAAGCAACGAGTGTTTTATGGCGATTGCTGCAGGGACTCCAAGAACGTAAAACGAGCAGAAGTCACCACTTACAACACAAACAATGAACGTAAAACGAGCAGAAGTCACCACTTACAACACAAACAATGAACGTAAAACCAGCAGAAGTCACCACTTACAACACAAACAATGAACGTAAAACGAGCAGAAGTCACCACTTACAACACAAACAAATGCGTTTGATTTGTGTCTGACACAAACAGGTTCACGCTGCCTCAGATAAGAAAGAAAGTCGTCTGCAAAAACTACCGTAAATCAAACGATACAAAATGGCGACTCACGTGCACGCAATGCATGCTGGTATGTCTGGCTACAAATTAAATCGTTGCAATAAAACAATCACAGAGCCGTTTATCAATGTCCGACCAGGGCCAACATTTCCGACGATCATTAAAACAACGTTTTGACTGTTCATTCATACATTTAATCAAAGAAATTATTTAAAGGTACTCAATCCGATCAGACGGTCCCCATATCATCAAGTAACAACAACAACAACAACAACAACAAAATATCTTCAAAATACGCCTTTGTTAATTCGGATTATGCATTTTTAATTAGGTCCTCTCTGCAGTAAATTTTGGCGATCCTCCCGTGATTTACAAATATTGACAATCTCAGATGAAATTTTAAAAGCAGAAGGATGTGACTGACAGCAACCACAAACACATCGCATATCATCCTGTATATATGTGTTATGTTCGTCATCTACATTGTATTTGTTAACTTGTTAATGGCACAGGGGCGGTTGTAAGTTGTCAAAACTTGTGCCCTGATCCTAAAAATAATTAAGCAAAAAAAAAAAAAATGTTACTGCGAAAACTACATTAAATTAATAACATACATTCCCGTATGGAACCTCACACGGACCCAAGCAGGCGACAGTTATCAGTTAATTACATAGCACTCCCGTATGCATCCTCACACGGACCCAAGCAGACGAAAAGTTCAAATTATTGGAAAATATTTTAACTATACTACATGATTAGCGATTTTTGTTGACAGATCACTGTAAACGTTTTGTTGGTAATAGTTTCAACACGCCAAGTTTCGTTGTTAACTTATTAGAAAACTATAATAATGAATATAAAGTTTATAAATTTCTCCAAGTTCATCTTGATGGTAATGTTTTTTTTTTTCTTCAGCTTTTTATATATTTGTTTTGCACATTTACCCACTGCGAGTGCCTTCGGTCCCTTTAAAGTGATGTGAAACACTCCGGCAGGGTGATCAAATAGAAATGGCCGGAGAATATCTTGCTCAAAGTAGTTATTTGTACAATTATCATATCTAAATTGACAACACACACCGCCATTCTTATACATTAATTAAATGCAGTGATTCTTGGTTTCGAAATCGTTTTCGTTAGTTTGTCACCAACAGTTGCGTCCCGTGACTCCCGAATCGATAAGTAAATATTTACAATTGAGCGTAGTTCGGACGATGTTTTATATGGAGTGGTATATACGGTCGATTTGCTTAAAATTTTCGGCGATGTAGTATAGAATGCTACGTTCCTCCAGTTGGCATAGCTCCTGAATTCTAACTGATCAGTTTCGCGCACCCGAACATGTCCATACCATGTCTTTAAGCATAACCGCAGGTGGGAACTATTCGACATATGTGAGGATTTCCCGACTACCTCTGTACTCTTCATAGGGACACAATAACTGGCAGGCGAGCTCTAAAAATAATAGTATTCGCATTTAATCGCTCAGATAAAATATCATAAAAGTATCCACGTCAGCGGGTTTAGTGCCAGCGTTCTTTGTTTAAACTATGATATAAGAGTGGGTTATGGGGCCGTAGCTCGAGGGATCGCGATTATAGTCGGTAACAAGACAGACATGCATGATTGAATGCAAGACGAAATCTAACACACCCCGAGGGATCCCACAATTAAATCTGGATGATTTCCAATGGGAAGAGAGGCTCATTCCAGAGCTGGGGACGAACGTTATAATTTGCTCTAAAATGGCGCCAACGTATCACGGCTGGCAATTTCAAAATTCGCCTTTTCTATAGTTTCTAAATAAATCATCAAGCTATTAGACCAATGAGATATTCCAACAACTCGCCTCGGCTACTGCAAAAACCGGACCTATTTGTTAAAGTGATGTGAAACACTCCGGTAGGTGATCAAATGTAAATGGAGAGTAATCTTGTTCAAAGTAGTAATTTTTACACATATTATATCCAAATAGACAACACACGCCGTCCCTCTTATATATTAATTAAATGCAGTGACTCTCGATGGCGAAATTGTTTTGGTTAGTTTATCGCCGATAGATGCGTCCCGAATCGAGTAGTTAATATTTACAATTGAGCGTAGTTCAGACGAGGTTTTCTATGGAGTGGTACGGTCGATTTGCCTCCAGATTTTCGGCGATGTTAATAAAATACTACATTCCTCCAGTTGGCATAGAGTCTGGTTACTAACTGACGAGTTTCATGCACCCGAACAAGTACATAATGTCTTTAAGAATTTCGGAAAACTACAAATTACGAGCAACATCTCTTTTCACAAAACATGTAGTCACTATACTAATAACTTCTATGTCGTAAAGCAAACTGGACAGAGATGACATGTTGGCTCTGCCTACATAAATTGTACGTTGAGAAAATGTGTGCCATGTCACCTAACGCTGTTAGTCTCCGCGAGTGAATAAGATAATTTGATAGAGAAAATCAATTGATATAAATTTACATTTTCAAACAATTGATCTTGCCACAAACATATCATTTTATTCGCCGAAGCCTTATAAGAAACAACATTAAATTATGGTTTCGGAAATTGAACGTGGAAGGTTCTGTTAACCTTTATACATAACAGCGTGTGTCTGCGTGTGTTACTGGGCTATAATGGAAACACAGCTGTAGAGTAGTAGTGCACTGTAGTTGTACGGTTTCTCGCTATAACATGGAAAGTGCTGTTCATTATTTAAAAATAAAAGGTCAAATAAACCTGCACTAATAACAATGAATTAGTACATAACGTGATACATCGGACCGGAGGGAGGGAACGTAAAGTAGTCGTACGTTATATCGCTATATAAGATCGAACGTACCTGGATTACGTGTGAAAACGAA
The DNA here is from genome assembly GCA_032622095.1 of Siphonodentalium dalli. Lineage (NCBI taxonomy): Eukaryota > Metazoa > Mollusca > Scaphopoda > Gadilida > Siphonodentaliidae > Siphonodentalium > Siphonodentalium dalli. Next base: position 288,070,374 of record CP136064.1, on the reverse strand, counting down.
AACTAGTCTAAACCTATATATCTATATACACTTCAATAAATGGACCTATCCGTAGGTACCGCCCACCTATAGGCTACATGGTCACTGTTATTAAGTACCACAAGCCATTTCAATCTCGCTACATATTCATTACTAAAATGGCTTCCGATGAAAACGGACTTTGTTTTTAAACGCCATGTTACATGTAACACAATAATATGGCCTCTTTCTGAGATTAACGATTTTCAAGACGCCTAGGTGTGTGTATGCATCTTGAAAAAGTTACTGTCATTAGATATAAACAAAAATAAAACCAGATTTGAGCAAAAAACCAAGAGTGATTTTTGGCCATTTCCGATAACCAACAACGATCGATGTTTACGTTGAATCAAACAGTGTAACATGCAGAAGCCATTATAACTTCAATATCGAATAGAATATCTACATTGTAATATCGAAGCAATGCTATAAAATAGTTCACACATTGATGTAATAAGCCAAGTACGTGTGGTAATTAATCTATATTCCCTCCTTTGTCGAACAGTATACCCTCATGCAGGCATCAACATATGTCAGAAATAAATATATCGATATCAGTTCCCCGTACCTCTAGCATCATTAGAGGTGTCGACAACTTTGCGACCGGATGCATCATGCAAAGGATGATCAAATAGTGGTCTTTTTAAATTCCATATCCTATTTGGCCGTCAATAAAGTACATTAAAGAAAACGCCGACTATCATGGAGTCAGTTTCTTGTTGTCATGTGGCAACAATGGCACAAAGTGAACTCGTTCGGCGAAGGTTGCGTGTATACACCACGAAACACGTGATATGTGTGACATTTCTTTTCATTCTCTTGATTCCCATTTAAATGTACATTGTCGCAAAAATATCGAGGAAACTTTAGATTCTCAAATGGATGCATTAAAACGTTCCCAGAAGAACCTACAGGTTAGTGTGAATAGCAGACGTTTGAAGTCACTATTATCACGTTGTTATATAAATATATAACAAAAACACAACACATAAAAAATACTCGCGGCGCAATTAATATGCATAACACATCATCGACCGGGGACTGCTATTTCCACTTTTTTGGTATAAACTTTTTATCGTAACTTTAAATAACATTAATATCCCAGTATGGACGATTGCATTGTTTAATCCAGCGTAAACACTTGTTTTTGTTACTTTTTGGTTTATTTGTATAAATATCGTTCGTCAACCGGATCTGTTCCCCATGCACATTTCAACACATTTGTAGATATAACAAATATGTTGCTCTCGTGTTTGTAAATCCCCTGCTACATGCTTATAATGGTTGTTAGGGAGTCGCTTGTGGTGTCTTCCATATCGCTAGACAGACACACGTCGCATCGACGATTAAGTGCCACCGCACACGCTGCGATTAAAATCGTAAGTGGGGAAAATCGCAGGAGGAAGCATCCAATGCGCATGCCCACGACAATATCGTAGCCAAATCGTAGCAATCAAGCACTGTTTGATTTTACCAGGAAAATCGTGGCGTGACTTTGGCAACGCGCGCGATCGTAGCTGTCACATGACCACTGTCGCACTGGTCATGTTGTAAATACCACGAAAATCGTAGCTGCAAAGATCGCAGCACCGTAGCGTCTGCGGGCAAGCTACGATTTCTCCACCTACGATTTTCCCCACTTACGATTTTAATCGTAGCGTCTGCGGTGGCACTAAGCTATCGGCTCATTGGCTATACTTGAAAATGGGGAGGTACGTACGGATAGGTCCATTAGAAAGTTTTAATCAGAAATCCTCCCTTTGTTTTAAATGAAGCACACATTCAACACTAATTGAACGCATATAACGGTATTGAAGTTTCTTGTTACATATAACGGTATTGAAGTTTCTTGTTACATATAACGATAATGTATTATATTGAGATGAAGGGTGCGCGCTGCTAAGTGAAGTATAGTTATACGATTTCTAGATATAACATGGAAAGTACTGTGCATTATATGAAAACCAAATCCTGCACTAATAAGACTTCAATATTTTTGCTACATGGACGGGAGGGAGGGCACGTAAATTAGTCGTACGAGTTATCGCTATATAAGATCGAAAGTACCTGGATTACGTGTGAAAACGAAAACTAGTCTAAACCTACATAGACTTCATTGAATTGTAACCCTTTGAGCAGAAATGTAATTGTAAAATTCCTCGCTATATAACACGAAAAGTGGTGCGCATTATGTAGCCATCTTCTATTCAATGCATTAGATACACAACAAATCTGGGGGGGGGGGGGGGTCGAGCACTTTTTTTCCATCCTTTACATTATCGGGGTGGATATAGGTCAAATAAGATAAATTTAGTCTTATCAGGGATTCGTCGAGGTAACAGAATGGTAATCAAGCCATCCTATAGGTAGTAAGACTGTGCAAACGAAAATAATGTGTGGCCGATAAATAGAGTATATCTAATGCGCTTTAGCGAGGATCGAATCGAAATGCGACGAATTTGAGATCCTGTTGATCACACATAATCAAACTTTAGCAAGGAAAAACGAACACGAAACAAATTAATATTGATTTCCTTATCACAACCACATATGAAGTAAAGACACCTTCAAGAAAAAAGTATAGTTCCATTTTAAATGTCTTTGACCACCCTTATCATTCATGTATATCTCAGAGTCAACACTAAATTATCATAATTATATTCTAATTAACATAATAATAACATTATCGACATCACTGCGTTAAGCTCTGACGTTACTGTGTGTGCCGATAATACACGTGTGTCATACCAAAACAATATGAGGCCGGGTTTAGGGGTTAATTGTGTGATAAACCAAGTTTATACAGTATACCTATATGTTGTTAGTTTGACATAAACTTGACCAAAAGGTGTTCAAATGTCCTTCACGCATATATTAAACGGTTCAATGGCTGTTTGAACCACAATTCACTTACTTATTCTGTCACCTTTCCTCTTCTATTATACATATAGCGTGTCATATTACCACTGTTAACCCTTCGCGCCAAATCAACTTACCTGAAATATAGAAAGTAATTGTAGCTATAGAGTAGATATTCATGACATGATGCGGTGTTTGAGGATTAGGAATATGATGAACGATGACTATAGATGGATTCTCAAATTGTAAAGCAAGAAGTAGTAGCATGCCTCAAAAACTGGCAACATATTGACTGTAAAAGTAACTTCTTAAAGAAATGAACAATAAAACATGTCATGCTATTATACTTAGTTCATAATGATTGAACTGGTATCATAATGATTGAACTGGTATCATAATGATTGAACTGGTATCATAATGATTGAACTGGTATCATAATGATTGAACTGGTATCATAATGATTGAACTGGTATCATAATGATTGAACTGGTATCATAATGGTTGAACTGGTATCATAATGATTGAACTGGTATCATAATCATTTAACTGGTATCATCATCATTGAACTGGTGACAAAAAGATACTCTGCGGAAAAGCAAATCGATATGAAAAGTTTTCAACTCAGCAAATGTTTACCTAATAGATAGGCAACTTGAAATTTGAGACTACTAAATTGGGCATAATTTTTTTTTTTTTTAGAACTAGCAAACTTGATATTTTTTAACCAAAGTGGATATATCATTGATGGTTATTTCATTTTTGCTATATATTGGCGTTTATCCAGTATTTCCATAAAATAAGTATCCATATATAGCCCTTAAAGGGGTACTGTACGCCAAATGTTGTTGTTGGTTTCTATAGTCTCCGAGTCAGAGAATAAGGTAACAATTTTTTCATTATTTGAAAGTCTGTTGAGTACGAAGTAGTGTTACGGATGACAAATTTACCGGAATGCAAAAATACAAATTGTCGTTGTCGAGTAATTTTTGTACAGTTTTCAACCAAATGAATCAAATAAAAGTTATATTATAGGCATACTAGTCCAATATAATCATTTAAGTTATTGTATCGTCGCTAGTCAGTGAGTGACTTGAGTGTTCTCCCCGTATCATTATAATATTTTAAGCAATCGTGTGTGCGATCGGTTTAACATCCAGTATCCCTCAATTACTTTATTTTGATTACGGAAATTCGTAATTTAATTGACGCCATTTTATGGCTCCAGTCATAAATTCAATTTATATCAAATTATTAACTTTTATATTATTAAATTTTAAGATAGCATATTAACCTGAGCGTTTACAGAATACATCTTCGACTCAAATTACTTATGTTTCTATATATTATCGATATTAGATCGTTGTTGTCACCGGAAATTTAATGCAAATGGCGCACAGTACCCCTTTAAGTATGTCATGTTTACACTGGTTAATATGTGGAAATATATCCATGAGGAGGGCAGTCTCTTTGAAAAGCCAACGAAAATGTTATCATATTTATGTCTTTATATATTTCGTTCAGTTTTTATTTATGTATTGATGGAAATCCCTCCATTTCATTGGTTATGGCTGAGAACATGCGGGGTTGCATTGGTCTGTGGCGTACCAGATCAATACGTATACCACGCTAGCGAAGCACATCAAATTGTATCATTCTCATAGGATTTTCGTCGACTTTATAAAGAGACTGGGGTGAAGGTTATTAATAATTATGTGATGAAGCTAGATCATGTCAGACGGTCATGAATATTTAACTGGTTTACACCAATAGCGAGCCTCACACAGAATTAAGAATGTATCCCTGAGTGTCGTCTGCTAGTGCGTGTCTGTGGGGGCACCATGTGGGTGTCATCAGATCATAAGCCACGAATCTCTATACTCTGGTTTCGCCTGTAGAGATCATATGCCAACAGTATAAAACCTCGGATCTTTTTGATGTTCTGCGTCGCATACAATCATGAAATTTCCCCCGGGTAATCAATTGAATGTTTATCGTGAAATAGGCTCATAATAGTCGCATGTTATCATGTAATCGCGAGTTAGGACCTTCACATGCAGTGAAATACAGTAACAAGGAGCATTGCACCTCATAATAGTCCCATATGTTAGTAGTTATCCCTTATGGAGCCCCACACATGCAGTGAAATGTGAAATACAGTAATAAGGAGAATTATACCTGCACTGTTTGTTCAATGTTATAAACGTCCCCGTCAGAAATAGTCATAATTTCAAAAAGTTCCCAGGTTTTTAACTGGTACTGGCGAGAGAGTTAGAGTACAGCTTCATGACACGAACTATACCGTGATCGGTACACGGATACATATCTGCCCCCCCCCCCCCCCCCGGTGTTCACTTGGTGGGAACTTGTGAATCTCCACCAGGCAGCATGCCATCGGTGCTGTGACAGAGTTAATATCGGTAAGGTAGACAACTCTGGTAAAGATGTCTTGTTTATATTTGGCGTTCATGTGAAACATGGACACCAATCTCGATCTGTGTATTACTAACACATACTGATCCCGCGTACCACCGTAACGTAGATTGGTGTTCATGTGAAACCGAACTCGATCTGTGTATTACTAACACGTACTGATCCCGCGTACCACCGTAACGTAGATTGGTGTTCATGTGAAACCGAACTCGATCTGTGTATTACTAACACATACTGATCCCGCGTACCACCGTAACGTAGATTGGTGTTCATGTGAAACCGAACTCGATCTGTGTATTAATAACACATACTGATCCCGCGTACCACCGTAACGTAGATTGGTGTTCATGTGAAACCGAACTCGATCTGTGCATTACTAACACATACTGATCCCGCGTACCACCGTAACGTAGATTGGTGTTCATGTGAAACCGAACTCGATCTGTGTATTAATAACACGTACTGATCCCGCGTACCACCGTAACGTAGATTGGTGTTCATGTGAAACCGAACTCGATCTGTGTATTAATAACACATACTGATCCCGCGTACCACCGTAACGTAGATTGGTGTTCATGTGAAACCGAACTCGATCTGTGTATTAATAACACATACTGATCCCGCGTACCACCGTAACGTAGATTGGTGTTCATGTGAAACCGAACTCGATCTGTGTATTAATAACACATACTGATCCCGCGTACCACCGTCGCGTAGATTGGTGTGCAAGTGGGAATTCCAACGTTCTGTGAAACTGAGGCGTTCAATTAACCCCCGATATGGTTTCTGGTTAATAGTCCGTATTGTAATATGATACCGGAGGTTCTAAATTATAAATTCAGACTAATTCCCCATCCATGCACTATACCTTGTATCAAAACCTATATTGCGTCAAGAAATAGAAAAATCATTCCATAAATCAATTACACCACATAATGTGATAAAATACAACACAAGCTATATAAAGGTGGGATACTTCGTGGATGCAAAACACAGATGGTATACATCGTGGAAGCTATACACAGGTGGGATACATCGTGGAAGCTATACGCAGGTGGTATATATACTTCGTGGATGCTATACACTGGTGGGATACATCGTGGAAGCTATACGCAGGTGGTATATATACTTCGTGGAAGCTATACGCAGGTGGTATACACCGTGGAAGCTATACGCAGGTGGTATACACCGTGGAAGCTATACGCAGGTGGTATACACCGTGGAAGCTATACGCAGGTGGTATACATCGTGGAAGCTATACGCAGGTGGTATACACCGTGGATGCTATACACAAGTGGAACACTTGTGGAAGAGAAAAGTCGGATATGACACAGAATTATCCATAGCAGACTCACAATAATAGTCTAGACGAGTATAACGCTGAAGCCAACTTCTAGTCATTAGATCCAACAAAAATACTCTGCATCATTTGCAGATCATGCTGTATCCAGAGAAAAATAATGTATTTGTTTGTCCCGGAGTTATCGGCACCGAGTTTTGGTTATCGTGTTGGAATTTTGAGATGTTAACCCTTAGATGCTAAATAGACTGTTGCATTACATTATAACAGTATGTAACGCAATGGCCCTTTCTTCGTGTGTTCTGATGTTAAAAATATACTTGTATATTAAGCAGACGTGCAACAGATACCTCGCTTCTATGCTCAGGCACTATATAAGAAGTAAATCGTCATATCAAAATACTTTGTAGGGATATTCAATGTTAACCCTTTCTATACTAAAGCATCATTGACGAGTAGTTATCCCATAGGAAATGTTCTAATAACAATTGTAACCCTTGCTACACTAAAGCATCATTGCTGAGCAGTTATCCCATATGAAATGTTCATATATATAATAAGTTTAACCCTTTCTATACTAAAGCATCACTGATGAGTATTACCTTAGTAACATTTTCTACACTAAAGCATCATTGCTGAGCAGTTATACCATATGAAATGTTCAGATAATAAATTTAACCCTTTCTATACTAAAGCATCATTGTGGAGTAGTTACCCATATGAAATGTTCAGAAAATAAATTTAACCCTCTCTATACTAACGCATCATTGATGAGTAGTTATCCCAAAGGAAATGTTCCGATAATAAGTTTAACCCTTTCTATAATAAAGCATCATTGATGAGTAGTTATCCCATAGGAAATGTTCCGATAATAAGTTTAACCCTTTATATACTAAGGGCGACTAAGGCATCATTGATGAGTCGTTATCCCATAGGAAATGTTCAGATAATAAGTTTAACCCTTTCTATACTAAAGGATCATTGATGAGTCGTTATCCAATAGGAAATGTTCAGATAATAAGTTTAACCCTTTCTATACTAAGGCATCATTGATGAGTAGTTATCCCATAGGAAATGTTCAGATAATAAGTTTAACACTTTCTATACTAAAGCATCATTGATGAGTAGTTATCCCATAGGAAATGTTCCGATAATAAGTTTAACCCTTTCTATACTAAAGCATCATTGATGAGTAGTTATCCTAAAGGAACTGTTCCGATAATAAGTTTAACCCTTTATATACTAAGGGCGACTAAGGCATCATTGATGAGTAGTTATCCTATAGGAAATGTTCAGATAATAAGTTTAACCCTTTATATACTAAAGCATCATTGATGAGTTGTTATCCAATAGGAAATGTTCAGATAATAAGTTTAACCCTTTATATACTAAAGCATCATTGATGAGTTGTTATCCAATAGGAAATGTTCAGATATTAAGTTTAACCCTTTCTTTACTAAAGCATCATTGATGAGTTGTTATCCAATAGGAAATGTTCAGATAATAAGTTTAACCCTTTCTTTACTAAAGCATCATTGATGAGTTGTTATCCTATAGGAAATGTTCAGATAATAAGTTTAATCCGTTCTATACTAAGCATCATTGATGAGTCGTTATCCCATAATATATGTTAAGATAATAAGTTTAACCCTTTCTATACTAAGACATCATTGATGAGTCGTTATCCCTAGTAAATGTTCAGATAATAAGTTTAACCCTTTCTATACTAAGGCATCATTGATGAGTCGTTATCCCATAAGATATGTTAAGATAATAAGTTTAACCCTTTCTATACTAAGTCATCATTGATGAGTAGTTATCCCATAGGAAATGTTCAGATAATAAGTTTAACCCTTTCTATACTAAGTCATCATTGACGAGTAGTTATCACATATGAAATGTTCAGATAATAAGTTTAACCCATTATTTACTGAGCATCATTGATGAGTCGTTATCACATAGGAAATGTTCACATAATAATAGGTCTTTGTTGAACTTATTATCAAAACATTTCCCTCAATAAATAGGACTTCTGTACTTTTAGTTAGTGTCGTCTGCTTATATTACCTCTATATCCCTGCAAATTAATAATATACCATTCCGATAAACACTTTTAGCTGACTGGGAGAATTCATATAGTAAAGAAAGTTTTAAAGGCATACGTAGTCCGGTTATTTTCAAGTGGAATAAAATTTGACAACTGGTATAGAGTCACGTGACTTCAATTCAATTGAGAGTGTAAAAGCCCATAACATGTATAACGTCCATATATATATAAATTATATGTATTTGCAATTTCACATACCATGAGATTGGCAATGATATAACGTAGATCACAGCAGGCTAGTGTAGATGACAGCAGGTTAGTCCTCACTTCCAGGCAGTATCCTTGAAAAACCGACGGAGATCTGAACATATGTAAATCTGTTGTAAGATTTGCGTCGGCTTTTCAAAGATACTGACTTCAATAATGCAATGTATCTTTTATAACCAGTCTCGCGGTGCGTTATGTTGCCTCTTTGATAAGCCGCCGGAATTCAACAGATTTGAATTTTTTTGATCTGTTAGGATTTCCGTTGGCTTTTCAAAGAGAATGTGTCGTATGTGCCTTATGTGCCTTATGCATACGACCGTCATCATATGTCGACTGTTGGTACACATAGTGTACGTCAGAGTCAGACGAATATTCCACAGGACAGTGCCTCCATATAAACAGACAGCCGTCTCCGCAGGCGCCCATAGAACGCAACAATAACAAGAAAACCATAGTCAGAAATGGTAACGCGCTCAAGATCATATATTATATACTCATGATTGTAATTATAGAATATAAAATATATTGGTTTCACGAATGACCAACTCATAGAATTAATCGCCTTGCACTTCTTGGCATCCGAATAACAATTGAAATTGAAATTCCCAAACTACACCTTTTACCGGACTCGGCATCCGGGTCGCAGTTCGACTTTTATTCCGTCCAAAAATTCCCATTCTATAAATAAAACGCTCAGGCGCCCACTATATACCAAGAAACAGCGGAACATTATACACGCGGAGCGCGGAACAAGAGGTGAATGCGTACCTTATTTTTCACAATTCGGTGTATTTGTAATCATTGGAACAAAAGAGACGTTCTTCCTACGGAGTCACTCGCTATGACAGGACACGAAGTGTAATGTCGTCGCATGCGTGCAGTGCGTGCGTGATGCACACGACTAACAGAAGAGCCATTTATTTCATGCCACAAATATTAATATTTCATTGACTATAGGCATTTAATGTTTTATTACTCACTCGGGAGGTGACTCTATTGACCCAACGTAAAATCAAGGCCTAAGGAGGTAACTCTGTCAATCTAGGATTATAGTAATGGAAGAGTAGCCACGGTCTAATTACAATGTTTAATCGATCTAACTCCATTAAACAAATAACACAACAATAACACATGTTTGAGTTATTAGCTATATTAACAGTCACATATTTCAGTCCAGCTTTTGTGAAACCCGACGCAATTAAGTCTACTTTTGTAACCAGCTTTTAAGATACATTTTTGCATTATGTAGTTGACCGTTTTGGGTATATTTTATATACTGAAAATTATTAAATCAGATGTTGGCTTCGGTGAATAATTCCCCATTTTCGTATTGATTGTTTTGAGAAGGGAGTGACATTCACCTAGCTTGTGTAGGCGTATGTAATAAATTCCTGTTGTTAACATTCTCGATAGTCAGCAACAAACGCTTGGACATGAGACGTCACGTCACGTTAACCTACAGTACGGATGCACAATTTCCGACCGTCTGGCTGAGGTGGTCGCACTTCTATAATTTGGACTTGATTGTTATTATGGGTATTTGGTGTTGACAGTTAGTACCGGCGGACCCACGAATTTACGAATCTATGAAAAAGTCATAAATGGCTGAACCACGAAAAATTATACCAACGGATTTAAAGCCGTTCACAGTATCTGAACATTTCCTATGGGGTAACTACTCATCAATGATGCTTCAGCACAGACACTACTCGTATATATCAGTACCACAACAACTTCATGTTAACCGTACATGTACATGTATAGATATGTTTTATTATCTGACCTATCGGCACAGTTGTCCAGATTTGTAACAACCGAGATTATTTAGTAAAGCTGGCGTCTGGGCGTGTGTGGCGACGCGACAGACGGTTCATTCGGAAAAAGTTTACAGTTCCCAAACCTATAAACGAAACAGTCGCCGGATCTCAGGAGATCAACTCACCTCCCGTCACAGAAAGCGTGAGGATACCAATGCGACAATGCCGTCGTCCGAGACGGTTGATCGAGGAAATTTGAGGAAAGAGATGTTTAGTGACATTGTTTTATGTTAGTTTTCAACTTTCCGAGGGAAGAGATGATGTGTTGTGGTCGTATATTCTGTAACGACCTATAATCGTTCCTGTTATCAGGAACCAGAACTTTCATTGTGTATTTCGTCTTGTTCTTGGTAATAATAAAACAAATAGTAACAAGATTCCCGAGTATATATGGGACTCCTGGCAGCGCGATGGCGCACGTTACGCGTGTTGTCCATGACACCATTTGTCACATAATTACCTATACATCGACTAGAACCCCCACTAGATTCACACCGCTTGATTCAAGTACCAATAACAATATTCATAACAGCTAAAACATGGAACATAGACCTGAATAACAGACGCTCGGCCCTACAAGGACCTCACGTCCAACCGCAAGCACCGATTATCATACAATGAAGCACCACCTCCAAATATGGTTGTGGGGCACTACAATAACAGAGGAGCCAACCATGAGGTGTATTACCAAAGTACCTCATTTAATGTGCACCCCAAATAGTATATAAGGCAGCACGATTCACTGACAAAGTATGAGGACTCAGTTCATCTCGAGTGTATATATCTACATAGACCATCACCTCTCTTATTCAGGTCGCCGGTCCGCCACATTGCATTCATTACTTGTGTATTATCAGTTGATTAAAATCATATATCTATCTATGTGTTGCTTTACATAACACATTCTCCATTCAAAATGTGTCCTCCAATCAGTGGCCGATGCTGGTGAATCGAAAACTAGAGTTATTATAGTTCTCGGCCAATCAGAATGCGTGTTTCAGCGACAAATATTCAAATTGAATTACGATCTCCCCTAACGTATGGTCAACTATAACCACATTGCACTAAAGTAAACCAGGACAGCATGTTTATCTGGAACACATCAGTACGCTGCCACTATAATATTATGTGCTGACAAAGAACGACGCCCATGCAGCATTCTCTGCAACATCGACCTGATTTTTATTTCGGTTCAGTGGAACTAAAACTAGCAGCCGGAAGCGAACAATGAACGAATGGACGACTAACATGCGACTAGATGGGCTGACTATAATCATAATAAATTAATCACGTTTATATGAAATGTAGTCCAGAAAACATGACACAGTGTTGTGTGATATTAGGCTTGACCCACCAAAACTGACCTACACTATAATAAAACAGGACTGTATGGTGTGATATTAGGCTTGACCCATCCAAAACTGACCTACACTATAATAAAACGGGACTGTATGGTGTGATATTAGGCTTGACCCAACCAAAACTGATCTATACACTATAATAAAACAGGACTGTATGGTGTGATATTAGGCTTGACCCAACCAAAACTGATCTATACACTATAATAAAACAGGACTGTATGGTGTGATATTAGGCTTGACCCATCAAAAACTGACCTATACACTATAATAAAACAGGACTGTATGGTGTGATATTAGGCTTGACCCATCCAAAACTGACCTACACTATAATAAAACAGGACTGTATGGTGTGATATTAGGCTTGACCAATCCAAAACTGACCTATACACTATAATAAAACAGGACTGTATGGTGTGTTGCGATGCAAACAATGTCACCATAAACTGCAGTTCTGTTTACAATCAGACTCTTTAACAAGGTCCGCGTTACAGAATGACACTTGGCATGTCAGATTATTCAAATTCAAATCCGCTGCCCCGGGTGACTCCCTGCTCATAGTCAACATATGCACAAAACAGGGCTCCAATATATCATAGTCAACATGTCAATAATGCACCATAAAGAGGACAACATGTTTTATTTGGCACACGAAAGGAACACGTGAGAACAGTGTCGCTGTGCGCAGCTTAGTGCTCGTGCAGCATTGTCCGCATAATACAACATCGGCCTGTACTAAATGGTAAAGACAATACCAAATTATATTTCAGTTCAGTGAAACTAAAAATTAACGAATAGAGGACAGAAAGTCGAACCAAAACATTCCATGTGCAATATAGTCCCGCTTCAGAACATTCCCGGTGGTGCATGGTATCAATTTCGACCAATTGCAGACTTTCAAACAATAATTACCTATAAAACAGGAATGAATGTTTATATGGGACACACGAGTAAAATGACATTATGTGCTGATTCAGGATGACGCCCACCATGCTCTGGCACTCTAATAGCTGAGGCTATCATAGACATAAACTTTGTTTCACCCGATCCTACCTACCCTAAATGAAAATGTGAATGACACTGTATAGCTCAACTTGGAAATGTGGTCATGCCACACGTTACAGTCATTGGAGCGATAAGGAGTGCGGAATCGAACATATTAGTTATACAAGAAGTTAACCCGAAAAATTAAAAGATCTATTTAATGAAAAAAATTTGGCTGTAGGCAAGCAGAAGTATTTAGTCACGTAACGATTCAAATCCAAGATGGTTGCCGGCAGCCATGTTTTTGATCGAAAATAGTTCTAATTCGAAAGGTCCCACCTAGATGTGATCCTAAACATGTCTGTAAATTTTCAAAACTATTCTCCAATAAATGCGAGCTGCAGGGTGTGCCGATGCATTCAAATTTTAAATCCAAGATGGCTGCTGGTGGCCATGTTTTTTTTAACGAAGTTCGTAAAAATTCGATGGCTCCCATCTAGATGTCATCCCGAACATCCCGAGCAGATCGGATAATGGAGTGGACTGTAGGGTGTGCCGAAGGAATTTAGTCATGTAAAGAGTAATGGCCGCTAGCCACATATTAACCTAGGTGTCTTGTTACCTAGACAAATATTATCCTAGGATACAGGTTACCTGAAAACAATAATCACTTCGGTTTCTCCAGGTAAGTGCACTTCCGATACCAATGGCTAAATGGATAAATATATCCAGTGCCCTCTTTTTAAAAATAAAAATACAATAAATTACCTTCCTACCTTCCTATCTACTCACTCTTGAAACATAGGGTAGGGAAACGAAGATATTATTAATTGTGGCCTGACACAGTGTGACAAGTTCCTATGCACGGACCACTCGCAGACTGAACATGTCAAACGCCGCAGGGTGATGTTTAACAGAATATAGACCGACAGTATATGCAGGTTATACATGGTGCCAACCGACAAAACATTTATAATGTTTGGAAGATTAAAGCGGGGGGGGGGTGGATTCGAGCTCTCGTAGAGCCGCTAACATCTCTCACGTTATCAACGCTGTCCAAATTCAAGAATTTACAAGATTCTTGTAAATTGGAGAAAATACGTGTTCAAATATGATTTTGTCGTCGACAACACAGACTGATCAAATAATACCAGAATCGTATTCAAACCATAAATAATGAGTTTCCCAAATAATTGTCAGATTTGCATGGGACTATGTTGTTTATTTATACCGTAGTGTTATATCTCCTATTGCATTGCCATGTAAATGACATGTTCCACAAAGACAACTGATACACCGCATTATTTTACACGATACAAGTTTCATGTTTCGCGCATTAATTCGGTGTTATTATCAGATTATTATTAATGTTTTTTTATTGGAATAAACAGACATCAATGAAGGAATGTAAATATAAACAGAGGTATACTCATTATTATACATCACGTGACATTCTTCAAATTCGCTCACATCTCGCTCACTTCATTTACACGTCTTTCGTACAACATATGCACTCCCAGTGTCTGACATGTAAATTGGGATAAATCGAATATATGTTCATTTTTAAATAGTAATTCAGATGCTCTGATATTAGATTAATTTAACCCTTTACCCAACAGAACGGCCCTGTGCCAATGCATTCTCTTATATATGCGAGTCGACCATAGGTCGCCTCGCATATATAAGAGAATGCATTGGCTTAACACATATTAAAAATGATAAAATTGTCAAAGAATGTAGAAAAAATGGTAAAAAGTGTTAAAAAAAGAATTGTTTTAGGCCAATGCATTCTCTTATATATGCGAGGCGACCTATGGTCGACTCGCATATATAAGAGACTGCATTGGCACAGGGCATAACTGTAACTATCACAATGTGGTCAATGAACCGGTTCCAATGATATCCATATTTGTATGGTGTTATTGAGACAGACCGAAGATATTTTAGGCTGTTGAAGCTTTATTTGGGCGTTTTTGGCCATTTTGTTGGGTAAAGGGTTAATAGCAAGAGCATCGCCAAGACGTGGCAAAATACGCCGATGGTAATTCTTTAAGATGGCCATAACTCTTGTGCAAATTCGAAATTGACAATTATTTTGGGCTAGTAAACTCACATACAAAATGTCATTCCATTCAGTTTAGTCTTACTAAAGTTATCATCCGGAAACGAAACTGGAGAGCAATAAAAGGGCCCAAACTGGTGATAATTGACGATATCAACTTGACCTGTATTTTGTGCTATATAGTAAACCCACATTTCATTCCATTCGGTTGAAACAATCTAAAGGTATCATCTGGAAACCAAAAGCGAACGGACGGACCCACAGACAGACGAACGGACGGACCCACAGACAGACCAATAACATACACGTCCCGTATAAAACTGGAAGATGTTTGGTTAACAAACTATATTGACCAATACAAGAGCTAGATCAATATATAATGGCAAGCTGTAATTGGTGAACAAAAAATATGTGACCCGCCATATCAAATCCAGTCGTAAGTCGGGATTTTTTTACCCTGTGCCAATGCATTCTCTTATATATGCGAGTCAACCATAGCTCCAATTTTTTATCATTTTTTTTAAATAAATGTTTCTTACAATTTTTAGGACATAAAATGAAAAACATCCATTACCCTGCAGGGAGCCCCACCGATATATAGAAGCATATAGAAGAGTGTCGTCTGCTCATGTTTGTCTGGGGCTCTGTATGGGTGAAATTATAAAATTGTTAAAGAATACAAGACAAAATTATTAAAATTGTAAAAAATTGTTAGGCCAATGCATTCTCTTATATATGCGAGGCGACATATGGTCGACTCGCATATATAAGAGAATGCATTGGCACAGGGTAAACAAATCCCGACTTACGACTGGATTTGATAAGGCTGGTCACATATGTTCACTTCTGCATTAGTCCAGGCACATAAGGTTTCACTAGTGTAAAAAATCGGGGAAAACTGATTTTTTCAGGGATCAATAAGAACATGTTTATGAACAACGTGGCAAAAGTCCCCTAAAATCCGAGTTGAGCTTTTTGAGATATCTTGATTTTTCGGAATGGTTCAAATTCTGAAGCATCTCCATCAGGCCATATGGGAATGCAGTCATGTGTAGATCAATTAATTCCAAATTCATAATACATTGACATACATACAAACAATGCTTAGCCGTGAACCATATAAGTTGAATTGAAGTCCCAAAATGGCCGCCAAAATGGCCAAAATAGAATGAAATTTACATTTTATGCATAATTGAATAGCTAGTCCCATAAGAGTGACAACACGCTCGAAATATGTGAGGAAGAATGATTGCAGAGAATAAAAGAAACATTTTATCGGGTATGTGCGAATTATCTCTAATATATATCGCGAGAGATATAGCGAAAAGCAAGGTCTCATAAAATGGTTAAATCTGGACTTTTTGACCGCAAAGAAACGGGAGAATAAGGCAAATTTTTCTGCACTATTTATCTTGAATCGTGTGATATATATGTACACTACACTGTAAAATGAAATTTAATAGCGAAGAATTGATTCTGTGACCTTTCATAGAAGCCGAAATATATGTGCTCATAGCAGTATCACTAATGTGACCGGTCATCGTTTCTTTTGATATATACACCATCAAACCTTTCGAAATACACTGCTATAGAGCAGTATGAGAGATATTCATAGAGTAATGGGTGAATTGTGTAGATTATATTCTCCGTGTCTTAAAATATTAGTAATTTTTGCCTAAGAATAAGTAATAAAACACGAATATTTCGCTGTTATCACAAGAATGCATGGTGGTATACTATGAAAGCAATTTATCAAAACACAAAGGAGTGCCATATACTTTCTTTAAAAAAATCTAAACTTGAACAAAATTGCCCACATACTCTGTGACAGAGACTGTCTTTATACCTGGAAATAATATTTGGTTATATTCACCAAGGTCACATATACGCGAAGGGTACTATGTTTTCTGCAACCGCATTACCATGTGTATCCCTTCTCCCTAATGTTACACATATCTGCTGAACTAACAACCATAACTAGCAACATTGAGTCAATGTTCAACGCTGAAATAACAGCTTAAAACGATGATCACCTGATATTTTGCACAAGTTCATGGGTGGTTTTGGCAAGATATTTTCAAACAACAAAATACGGAAAACTAATATTGTACATTGCGTAATAGCATATTCCAGTTGCAAGTTGCCGACTGAAGTAAGTTGAACAAATTGTTTACTAAGAGACCGGTTTGGAAGCAGCACGAAAATTAGTCGTATATCAAATGTACGATGTGCTGTCTATTTGATCTGGTGTGATGCAGTGCTAATCTTTTGAAGAGGTGGCGGTTTCTTTGCAATATAATCAGAATTGCAACATACGTGTGTGGTTTATTATCATGTACAGTGATGAACAATCCGGAAATGTAACTACTATTTATACCGCAAGGATATGCACTTAAGTTTCTGCGTTCCATTCAATAATTTATCATCACGCCGAACGAAACTACCATACACTGTGTGGCGAAACATTACTTCGTATGTTGCATGCCCGAAATTATTATTTTTGGCCCCGACTGTAAACAGAAAACCCGAAATTTTAAAGACGTAATTCATTGGGTTTGACCTGCGTTGCAATGGCCGATAAATCATCCACATGGGCCTGTTTTAATGAACTGTGTACCTTTAAAGATATTTAACAACAGACTTGTATATTGTTAATACGTATTTTACCTACTAGGTGGTTATATAATAATTTGCCATCATTTCGGCTTAGCTTGGTGGTTGCGGCCATTTTGACAGCCATTTCATGACCGCGTTTGTAGTATTCTGATCGTGTCACTATATTCGCTCTCGTACTCATATTTCACATATACTGGTATAACTTAGTAATGCATATGACTAGCTTAGACAAAATAGAATATCAAAATACGACCAGATCGTTGACAACCAGTTTCGGGGGTAGGGTTATGTTTTTACAAGTTTTGACAACTTATGATGTGCGTACTCGCTAGTTCTGCCTATTATAGCGACGGGGTGGTGTCTGTGCAGTTTTTAAAATAGATAGCTTGCGCCTATGTTTTGAGAAGCCTGAGAAATCCGACCAACGAAGACCGGCTAGCCACACCACTGCTTCCAACGAATTACAACGAAGACCGGCTAGCCACACCACTGCTTCCAACGAATTACAACGAAGACAGGCTAGCCACACCACTGCTTCCAACGAATTACAACGAAGACAGGCTAGCCACACCACTGCTTCCAACGAATTACAACGAAGACAGGCTAGCCACACCACTGCTTCCAACCAATTACAACGAAGACAGGCTAGCCACACCACTGCTTCCAACGAATTACAACGAAGACAGGCTAGCCACACCACTGCTTCCAACGAATTACAACGAAGACCGGCTAGCCACACCACTGCTTCCAACGAATTACAACGAAGACCGGCTAGCCACACCACTGCTTCCAACGAATTACAACGAAGACAGGCTAGCCACACCACTGCTTCCAACGAATTACAACGAAGACAGGCTAGCCACACCACTGCTTCCAACGAATTACAACGAAGACAGGCTAGCCACACCACTGCTTCCAACGAATTACAACGAAGACCGGCTAGCCACACCACTGCTTCCAACGAATTACAACGAAGACAGGCTAGCCACACCACTGCTTCCAACGAATTACAACGAAGACAGGCTAGCCACACCACTGCTTCCAACGAATTACAACGAAGACCGGCTAGCCACACCACTGCTTCCAACGAATTACAACGAAGACAGGCTAGCCACACCACTGCTTCCAACGAATTACAACGAAGACAGGCTAGCCACACCACTGCTTCCAACGAATTACAACGAAGACAGGCTAGCCACACCACTGCTTCCAACGAATTACAACAAAGACAGGCTAGCCACACCACTACTTCCAACGAATTACAACGAAGACAGGCTAGCCACACCACTGCTTCCAACGAATTACAACGAAGACCGGCTAGCCACACCACTGCTTCCAACGAATTACAACGACGACCGGCTAGCCACACCACTGCTTCCAACGAATTACAACGAAGACAGGCTAGCCACACCACTGCTTCCAACGAATTACAACGAAGACAGGCTAGCCACACCACTGCTTCCAACGAATTACAACGAAGACAGGCTAGCCACACCACTGCTTCCAACGAATTACAACGAAGACAGGCTAGCCACACCACTGCTTCCTACGAATTACAACGAAGACAGGCTAGCCACACCACTGCTTCCAACGAATTACAACGAAGACCGGCTAGCGACACCACTGCTTCCAACGAATTACAACGAAGACAGGCTAGCCACACCACTGCTTCCAACGAATTACAACGAAGACCGGCTAGCCACACCACTGCTTCCAACGAATTACAACGAAGACAGGCTAGCCACACCACTGCTTCCAGTTATGTTACCTGGGCAACGAAGACCGGCTAGCCACACCACTGCTTCCAACGAATTACAACGAAGACAGGCTAGCCACACCACTGCTTCCAACGAATTACAACGAAGACAGACTAGCCACACCACTGCTTCCAACGAATTACAACGAAGACCGGATAGCCACACCACTGCTTCCAACGAATTACAACGAAGACAGGCTAGCCACACCACTGCTTCCAACGAATTACAACGAAGACAGGCTAGCCACACCACTGCTTCCAACGAATTACAACGAAGACAGGCTAGCCACACCACTGCTTCCAACGAATTACAACGAAGACAGGCTAGCCACACCACTGCTTCCAACGAATTACAACGAAGACCGGCTAGCCACACCACTGCTTCCAGTTATGTTACCTGGGCAACGAAGACCGGCTAGCCACACCACTGCTTCCAACGAATTACAACGAAGACAGGCTAGCCACACCACTGCTTCCAACGAATTACAACGAAGACAGGCTAGCCACACCACTGCTTCCAACGAATTACAACGAAGACAGGCTAGCCACACCACTGCTTCCAACGAATTACAACGAAGACCGGCTAGCCACACCACTGCTTCCAACGAATTACAACGAAGACAGGCTAGCCACACCACTGCTTCCAACGAATTACAACGAAGACAGGCTAGCCACACCACTGCTTCCAACGAATTACAACGAAGACAGGCTAGCCACACCACTGCTTCCAACGAATTACAACGAAGACCGGCTAGCCACACCACTGCTTCCAACGAATTACAACGAAGACAGGCTAGCCACACCACTGCTTCCAACGAATTACAACGAAGACAGGCTAGCCACACCACTGCTTCCAACGAATTACAACGAAGACCGGCTAGCCACACCACTGCTTCCAACGAATTACAACGAAGACAGGCTAGCCACACCACTGCTTCCAACGAATTACAACGAAGACAGGCTAGCCACACCACTGCTTCCAACGAATTACAACGAAGACAGGCTAGCCACACCACTGCTTCCAACGAATTACAACGAAGACAGGCTAGCCACACCACTGCTTCCAACGAATTACAACGAAGACCGGCTAGCCACACCACTGCTTCCAACGAATTACAACGAAGACCGGCTAGCCACACCACTGCTTCCAACGAATTACAACGAAGACAGGCTAGCCACACCACTGCTTCCAACGAATTACAACGAAGACAGGCTAGCCACACCACTGCTTCCAGTTATGTTACCTGGGCAACGAAGACCGGCTAGCCACACCACTGCTTCCAACGAATTACAACGAAGACAGGCTAGCCACACCACTGCTTCCAACGAATTACAACGAAGACAGACTAGCCACACCACTGCTTCCAACGAATTACAACGAAGACCGGATAGCCACACCACTGCTTCCAACGAATTACAACGAAGACAGGCTAGCCACACCACTGCTTCCAACGAATTACAACGAAGACAGGCTAGCCACACCACTGCTTCCAACGAATTACAACGAAGACAGGCTAGCCACACCACTGCTTCCAACGAATTACAACGAAGACAGGCTAGCCACACCACTGCTTCCAACGAATTACAACGAAGACCGGCTAGCCACACCACTGCTTCCAGTTATGTTACCTGGGCAACGAAGACCGGCTAGCCACACCACTGCTTCCAACGAATTACAACGAAGACAGGCTAGCCACACCACTGCTTCCAACGAATTACAACGAAGACAGGCTAGCCACACCACTGCTTCCAACGAATTACAACGAAGACAGGCTAGCCACACCACTGCTTCCAACGAATTACAACGAAGACCGGCTAGCCACACCACTGCTTCCAACGAATTACAACGAAGACAGGCTAGCCACACCACTGCTTCCAACGAATTACAACGAAGACAGGCTAGCCACACCACTGCTTCCAACGAATTACAACGAAGACAGGCTAGCCACACCACTGCTTCCAACGAATTACAACGAAGACCGGCTAGCCACACCACTGCTTCCAACGAATTACAACGAAGACAGGCTAGCCACACCACTGCTTCCAACGAATTACAACGAAGACAGGCTAGCCACACCACTGCTTCCAACGAATTACAACGAAGACCGGCTAGCCACACCACTGCTTCCAACGAATTACAACGAAGACAGGCTAGCCACACCACTGCTTCCAACGAATTACAACGAAGACAGGCTAGCCACACCACTGCTTCCAACGAATTACAACGAAGACAGGCTAGCCACACCACTGCTTCCAACGAATTACAACGAAGACAGGCTAGCCACACCACTGCTTCCAACGAATTACAACGAAGACCGGCTAGCCACACCACTGCTTCCAACGAATTACAACGAAGACAGGCTAGCCACACCACTGCTTCCAACGAATTACAACGAAGACAGGCTAGCCACACCACTGCTTCCAACGAATTACAACGAAGACAGGCTAGCCACACCACTGCTTCCAACGAATTACAACGAAGACAGGCTAGCCACACCACTGCTTCCAACGAATTACAACGAAGACAGGCTAGCCACACCACTGCTTCCAACGAATTACAACGAAGACCGGCTAGCCACACCACTGCTTCCAACGAATTACAACGAAGACAGGCTAGCCACACCACTGCTTCCAACGAATTACAACGAAGACAGGCTAGCCACACCACTGCTTCCAACGAATTACAACGAAGACCGGCTAGCCACACCACTGCTTCCAACGAATTACAACGAAGACAGGCTAGCCACACCACTGCTTCCAACGAATTACAACGAAGAC
Organism: Siphonodentalium dalli; assembly: GCA_032622095.1. Classification (NCBI taxonomy): domain Eukaryota; kingdom Metazoa; phylum Mollusca; class Scaphopoda; order Gadilida; family Siphonodentaliidae; genus Siphonodentalium; species Siphonodentalium dalli. Next base: position 288,048,082 of record CP136064.1, on the reverse strand, counting down.
AGGCTAGCCACACCACTGCTTCCAACGAATTACAACGAAGACAGGCTAGTCACACCACTGCTTCCAACGAATTACAACGAAGACCGGCTAGCCACACCACTGCTTCCAACGAATTACAACGAAGACAGGCTAGCCACACCACTGCTTCCAACGAATTACAACGAAGACAGGCTAGCCACACCACTGCTTCCAACGAATTACAACGAAGACAGGCTAGCCACACCACTGCTTCCAACGAATTACAACGAAGACAGGCTAGCCACACCACTGCTTCCAGTTATGTTACCTGGGCAACGAAGACCGGCTAACCACACCACTGCTTCCATGCAGTCATGTTTAGATCCAGCAGCGGAAAAGCTAAATCACGTAAGAAATATATTAAATTATTAGCTATCCAATTGGCAGCAACATTTATCTTTTTCTTACAATATTTAAATTTGTTTCAGCCACCTGCTGCGAGCCTCAAGTGTAATCACACATAACCGCACGTACTCTACCATAACGGACTATAAATAACCCATCAGATATACACACAATCACTTCAGTTGTAACCTACTTATTATTACTATACGAGTTTAAATCTCTGTTTACTTTTACCTGCGTTAGCAGATGTACGATATAAATACCATATCACTCCGATGGTGTCCTAAAAGCAACAATAAACGTGTGGCCCCCGGGTCGTGTTACCTGTGTTATCAGATGGTCGATATGAGTAACACATCAGACCGCCGACGGTAAAAGTCCGACCCTTGGGACAGTCATCTGTGGTCCATCGATGACTCCCGCGCAATGGTCACATGATATAATCGCGCGCATCAAGAAAGAATTCGGGTGTGTATGTGTGGAATGCGCTTGTGAAATGCACGTGTGTTGTATGTTACACTTAACCCTTTACCCAACAAACCGGCCAAAACCGGCCAAATAAAGCTTCAACAGCCTAAAATATCTTCGGTCTGTCTCAATAAAACCATACAAATATGGATATCATTGGAACCGGCTCCTTGACCACATTGTGATAGTTATAGTTATGCCCTGTGCCAATGCATTCTCTTATATATGCGAGTCGACCATAGGTCGCCTCGCATATATAAGAGAATGAATTGGCCTAAAAAAAATTTTTTTTTAACACTTTTTACCATTTTTTCTTACATTCTTTAACAATTTTATAATTTTTAATGTGTTAAGCCAATGCATTCTCTTATATATGCGAGGCGACCTATGGTCGACTCGCATATATAAGAGAATGCATTGGCACAGGGCCCTTCTGTTGGGTAAAGGGTTAAGACACTCAGATCTCTTCTCGACAGCACTTTCAGCAACAACAACAACAAGCACGTTTAAACTATTATCACCAACAACCAACAACAACAACAACAACAACAACAACAACAACCACAAGACACCAACTATTATCACCAACAACCAAAAGACACATCTGGTGTAGGCTATCTCGTCCGGTTCAGTTATTCACTGATTTCTTAGCTTAGAGCTATGATCTACATGTATGTCGAACGAGGTATATAGTATCCAATGGCTGCTCAACTGCTAATAATGTGAGTATATCCCGAAAAAATTGATACTTATTCGAGAAACCAAAAGAACGAAAAATACCTTGTGAGTATGTTGCGACCACACACACATAGGGAGAGGGGGAGAGAGAGAGGGAGAGAGAGGGGGACTAAATATGACTAATTTAGTATTTGGTATTAAACTAAGTCTTATAACAATCAGACTATTGAACAAGCTACGCGAGCTATATGGTCTATAATGATAAATGTCAGAGAATCCCATTACGCCATGCAGTGTCAACCAATCAAAAACATTCTATGGTAGAGCGATTCACGAAGCCAATCAGGCATTATCGAAATTCATAAAGCGACTGCGATTCCAGTAAATCTCGGCACCAAATGGCGTAATGAACATGCTGCCACGTTTACTGATTCAACAGTGTTTACAAATATAGAGATTATGACAAACTAATTAAACACCAAAACAAGCGTACACGAAGAGTCCAGAATTGACCAATAATACTTAGCAAAGTGTTTCCAAAAAATTCATAATTAAGTGTTCTTCGCGAAAACGAAACCAACCGGAATGAGATATCTGTCAATCGTAAATGCGAAATGTGCGTGGTGACGTCATACTGGATGGATTGCCCAGAGAAGCTATTTATAGCGGCTGTGATCGGAATGGGTTCAATTCGCTTTGTCATCAAGTCGCGGCCATATTGGATCCATCCAGCCCCGTTCCGTTTTTTGTAGTGCTACGGGCCAAAGTTCTGGAGTAGCATTCCATTATATGGAGCTTTTGAATATTCATGAATTCCATATATGGAATGCAACTCCAGAACTTTATCCTGTAGCATTAAAACGAAACAGGGCTGAATGGATCCAATATGGCCACCCGCACCTTGTTCAATAGACTGATTTTAGATGTTTTAGAGTGCATTGAACTGTTCGTCCTGTTATAAGCGAATTATCCGAATAGACCCGCTGCTTGTCTGTTCTGAACCACCATTTTAGTAGTCATAATGTGTTTCTTTAAACTTAGATTTGAAACAATATATGTACATGGCAGTGGAAAAATCTTCGGTTGGGGTTCAGTTTAGTAGTCATAATTTGTCTCTTTAAACATATATTTGAAACAATATATGTGCATGGCAGTGGAAAAATCTTCGGTTGGGGTTGAGAAACCCGGATGTACCCGGACCTTAAAATCTTTGAATTTTATTTCATTTAGCGACACCCCCCCCCCACTGCGCTGCGCTGCAAAAAAACTCGCACGTGCCAATAGCTCGTCCCATTGTATACGTTCAACAACGCTAACACTATTTACGATCAGGTTGGCACCATGTGTTCAGTCAACTTCAATGGTCGCTTAACTGCTAATTTGAGGATATATATACGAACAAACAGAACAATCGTTAACACTATAAGACAGCAGTCAGCTACTATAGACCTGTTCGTGTTTATAATGCACCGTCCCGGCTTGCAGTCCGCACAAGAGCCATTAAATCGTCGCATTGCTCTTCTTTGCCAACACGATTGAAGACATTTGGCAGCGGGCCTATGAAGTCATTGAGGTCCAAACAATGTAAGATTGTGTATGTTCTGAAAGAAACTCCCCGGGAGCTACATTGATATATTAATTGAATGACGATGATTTAACTCCCCGGGAGCTACATTGATATATTAATTGAATGACGATGATTTAAGACCCCGGCATAACCTCAAACCAGCATTCTTGCCCTTGGTGCATTCGGCACATTTAGATTGAAGAACGTTAAACCTTGGTCATGAAATCGCTAACCGTCCGATCGTATTCCACCTACAATATGTTGCTTCATGTTTAACGATGTCCTGGTTGCCGATGCGGTTATATAGGTCGTGGATACCATCACAACAGTCTGGGATAGACGAGGTTAGTCAGGCCGTGGATACCATCACAACAGTCTGGGGTAGACGAGGTTAGCGCGTGTTCTAACCCCGACATGGGTGATAATCGGGACCGCTTTTCTAGCATCTCAGTGTGCCATTCCGACCGATACGTGGCCATTCCGATCGATACGTGGCCATTCTGATCGAGAATCGGGACCGCTTTTCTAGCTTGATCTGAGTTGATGGACATCTCATTGTGCCATTCCGACCGATACGTGGCCATTCCGATCGATACGTGGCCATTCTGATCGAGAATCGGGACCGCTTTTCTAGCTTGATCTGAGTTGAGGGACATCTCATTGTGCCATTCCGATCGATACGTGGCCATTCTGATCGATACATGGCCATTCTGATCGAGAATCGGGACCGCTTTTCTAGCTTGATCTGAGTTGAGGGACATCTCAGTGTGCCATTCCGATCGATACGTGGCCATTCCGACCGATACGTGGCCATTCTGATCGATACATGGCCATTCTGATCGAGAATCGGGACCGCTTTTCTAGCTTGATCTGAGTTGAGGGACATTTCAGTGTGCCATTCTGATCGAAACATGGCCATTCTGATTGATACATGGCCATTCTGATCGAGAATCGGGACCGCTTTTCTAGCTTGTTCTGAGTTGAGGGACATCTCAGTGTGCCATTCCGATCGATACGTGGCCATTCTGATCGAAACATGGCCATTCTGATCGATACGTGGCCATTCTGACAGAGAATCGGGACCGCTTTTCTAGCTTGATCTGAGTTGAGGGACATCTCAGTGTGCCATTCCGATCGATACATGGCCATTCTGATCGATACGTGGCCATTCTGACAGAGAATCGGGACCGCGTTTCTAGCTTGATCTGAGTTGAGGGACATCTCAATGGGCCATTCCGATCGATGCGTGGCCATTTCGATAAGAAGTGAACAAAATATCACTCTCACTGAACACATTTGAAGCAATGAAAGCTCATACCGAGTCCGTGCCTCCATAAATATGATATAATATGTTGATAAACTCTTCCTAAACTCCGCGAACTAAATATGAATGGTACATTCCAAAACAGACTGTAGCCGACACCAACGGTTGCCTTGCGTACAATATGCAAAGTTATTAAATTCTCTACACACAAACACCTGATGCACATGTATATTATCCATCCGATAACCACTCACCCAACTCACATGCTCGTATACGTCGGACATGCTGGGTTTCCCAGTTGTCCAAATATTGTATAACTTTGTATACCATCATTGGTTTTTTGAGAATAAATTTTTGACTTTTACTTGCATGGGTCATATTGTGAAACAGAGGATCTATACCAACATATATTTAGGTTGGATTTGTTCTGACAGTTTCAACCAATATTTAGTGTGAAATGTGCATGTTGACAGAGACAACAAGTCCAGATGTCAATCATCTGGAAATTTCCGAACTTATATGTGTGTTATGGCTTGGAAATATCCAACAGTAGGAAATTTCTAATTCAATCTGCTTCAAGGGGGTGAAGTTGTAAAGCCCAAAGTGCACACGACCAACAGTGAAGACCCTTCTAACCTAATCCTTGGCGGTCGTTGGCACTCGCGAGTCAGACGACACTTCTTAACTTACATCGGGTCCAATAGCGCATAATATTGGAAGGATCGGGTGGTCAATCAGCTTAGAGATCTCGCTGAGAATGGTTGACAGAAGTTCAGCACGTGATATCGGATCCCAGAATACGATCTCGTCGAATCTCGAATGCCCCCAAGAATGAGCCTCATTTAGAATCTAAGCAGACGGCCATGCGTGCGCTAAACAGGCGGGCGCGTACATTACACGATCCCACAAAAGATCCCAAAGCAGCTATTAGGACAGGCTGATACTGGAAAACCAACAATTGATAGTTAATACGTCTTGGGAGTGAATCAATGGTGGCCGCAACATTCTTTGTGTCACCAGAAGGTAATTATGGCACACAGGGAAACAGATAATAGCTCTCGTTTAATGCTATAGGAATTAGGGAGCTAAGTGAATTCCAGAGATGGGGAGCGAGTGCACCCGCACCGAGTAATGCTACAGGTGAAGGTAATTGAAGGATGTCCTTCACCTCATACACGTGACAGGTTATTAAAGGATGAAATCTTGTCTATTTGTACTTTCATATCTAACTATTTTAAACTGGTCAGTTAATGGGGAATGTATTTTTGATAGTGTGAGATTTATTGAACTATAGCTGCGCGGTACTTCTGGATTTTTCCTGGTAAAATTTTGCTGCAGATAGCCCTGTCGTACACCTGGGCAGATATTTGAAAAAACTGTACACATGACCTATGATATTTTCAGGATAACCCTGGATAATCTGGTGTCAATCTATAGCTGGGTGAACATCACTTGAGTAGCATACCGGCTTCAATTCAGTGAATTTGGCTAAACTTTAACACTGCCGTCTATGGGAAACCATTAAGTGTATGTATTCCTACAAAGAAGGTGCCACGTCCGCAGTCGATACACTATAAGAGGTTGACAATACCATTGGTCGAGACATGGAACACACGCAGAGACAAAACTGATCAAACATTTGCATATCAAGAAACATATGACTCTCGCGCTCTTCCAGCGTACTTCTGTGATATCCTTGTTCGGTATGCACCGCGCCAATCACTTCGCTCAGAGGACAAACTTCTTTTGACACCACCTGGTGCTAATTTGATCATATAGCTCGGTTTGATATCTCGCTTATCATACATCGAGCGAGATATCAAGCCGAGTACATCTCTTTGTCGTAGAATATTCGATGTGTTGATAATGAGATTATCGATCATAAATAGATAATTAGCATGGCATACTGAACTCCACATGAAATGTTAATTCAAAGGGTAATTTAAGGAGAGAAAAACATATACGTTCTCAGTATCTATATTAAATTGAAATAATGCGAACTCATCTTTTACTAACATAAGGATGTTTATACGACATAATATATATACTATATATAATATAGGTTACCCGGTGTTGCCCAGGCATTTGGTGGGAATAGAGAACACTCTTGATCAAAGTGTTACACGTATTCGCATTGTACGTGTCCCCTCCAAATGACAGCCATGTGGCGTATTTAAACCACACGATTAGATTCCTCGTATCACGGAGAAGAATATGTATCAAATCGGCGCTAAAAATATGTTTTATCTATGTTGGTGTCCCTTTCTCTTCAAGGCACCCCTGACTCGAACGACCCTACTTTTGACATCGTTAAACCACCCAATTACTCATTATATCATGGAGAATTTTAGAGATGATTATGTATAACTTTGGTGACAATGGGCGACTAAACAAATTCTTATGACACAATTAGATTCCTCGTATCGTGGAGAATAATGTGTATAAATTTGGTGGAAATCGGTGCTAAAATATTTACAGAAATCACAGAAATCGTGTAACCAATCTAGTTAAACTGTATATTTATATATGTATTATAACTCATGTAAATATCTACTCTCCCACGAGGAGGCAATACAGATATATATTAGACTCCTGATATCATGGATATGATTAAGTATACGTTTGGTGGTAATCGCCGACTAAAATTTTTAATTTAGTGCCCCCACCCCCATCTCTCCCCATAATCCAAACGGCACCAATTTGGCATTTTTAAATCACACGATTAGAATCAGTGAATAATGGAGAAGAATGTGTATCAATTTAGTGGAAATCGGCGCTAAAAATATTGATATCAATTTTGCGCCCCTCTCCCTTTCCGCGCACCCCTTACTATTGACTCACTAAATGCATCCTCTGGGGACATCATTCTGCGAACGTCCACCGGCACCTTATATTCAGACATGCGAGCATAGTACCACATATATGTGGAACTCGATAAATTCCAAAATAAAAAAATGTAAATTTAATTACACATTCAAAAAGTTATTGTCTATGGAACTATAATAGGTAAATATTCTCAAATGGTTATCTGTGCAAACAAATTATGCTACATTTGCAGTCGGTAAATATCCACTTGACTCAATAATCTGAGCAAGGTTAACTTTTTAACTCATATTAATATTCACTCCAGTTATCAACCTGATCATCATAGAAAGCCCTGTGCCACATGCACGGTGCTGTCCGCGAATGTGACACAGGCATGTCGCAACAACCTCACTAGTTTTGTTACAATATCTTACACTTGTCCAAAATCTCTATTAAAACAAACACATAAACTATTAAAGTAGGCACCAACCGGCCATCCACATACCAAATTGTAAATACGCCATCATATGTTCATATAAGGACTAACTGTCATGTGGACTGTTTTTATGGAGATGTAACCGTGAGGTAAGTGGTCATAACTCGTGTAAAACCCGAAGGGTTTTACATACCAGTTATGACCACTTACCTCACGGTTACATCTCCATAAAAACAGTCCACATGACAGTTAATCCTTATATTTATATACATTTAGCGAAAAGGCCACTTTTGTAAATGTATATAAATCGAAAAGTGTATCGTGACAAAACCAGCCCAAAATGTCCCACATCACCCTTGGCAAACGTTAACAGGAACAATTGAAACCCGATGATTTATTAAGTCAATCCTGCGCGAATCCAAATGCGCCCAAAACATTACGCGTTCGTCTTTCCAAACCCAAATGACGTATCGATGTTGTTATGAGATTGCAGTTATTAGCTGTTGCGCATTCACCGAGAAATAATTGCAACTAGCCACGTGGGCGCCGACCAATCAGAATGCTGGATTTAGTGATGACAACACTTAGTATGTAAATATATAAGGATTAACTGTCATGTGGACTGTTTTTTATGGAGATGTAACCGTGAGGTAAGTGGTCATAACTTGTGTAAAACCCAAGTTATGACCACTTACCTCACGGTTACATCTCCATAAAAACAGTCCACATGACAGTTAATCCTTATATTTATATACATTTAGCGAAAAAGCCACTTCTGTAAATGTATTTAAATCGAATAGTGTATCGTGACAAAACCAGCCCAAAATATCCCATAGCACCCGTGGCAAAAGTTAACAGGAACAATTTCTCTTTATATTGAAACCCGATGATTTATTAAGTCAATCCTGCGCGAGTCCAAATGCGCTCAAACCATTACGCGTTCGTCTTTCCAAAACCATGACGCGTCGATGTAATTATGAGGCTGCAGTTATGAGCTGTTGCGCGTTCACCGAGAAATAATTGCAACTAGCCACGTGGGCGCCGACCAATCAGAATGCTGGATTTAGTGATAATCACACTTAGTATGTAAATATATTGCACTTATCATTCATGGGCAGCAGGAAGACGGCCAGCTAGGTCATGCTGCTCCTGTGCAATAATATATTTTTGTTTAATATTTTGTTAATGTATTGTATATTATTGTGCAAATAAAGATATATCTATCTATATTACAGAGATGTGTGACGTCATGTCGGGCTGGAGTTCATCTCTTTGTCACAAACTATCGATAATATACAGATAATTAAACATCGAATTATTTGAAGATGAACTAACAGTATTCTTCGTAATTCTGTTCTTCGTGTGTTCACCAACCGCAACTAATATGGTTGTAGGTCTCGTATAACCTATTGTTACTGTATTGTCGTTCCATATGAAGGATCTATGAAGAACCTATTGTTACTGTATTGTCGTTCCATATGAAGGACCTATGAAGAACCTATTGTTACTGTATTGTCGTTCCATATGAAGGACCTATGAAGAACCTATTGTTACTGTATTGTCGTTCCATATGAAGGACCTATGAAGAACCTATTGTTACTATATTGCCGTTCCAAATGAAGGACCTATGAAGAACCTATTGTTATACTGTATTGCCGTTCCATATGAAGGACATATGAAGAACCTATTGTTACTGTATTGTCGTTCCATATGAAGGACCTATGAAGGACCTATTGTTACTGTATTGTCGTTCCATATGAAGGACCTATGAAGAACCTATTGTTACTGTATTGTCGTTCCATATGAAGGACCTATGAAGAACCTATTGTTACTGTATTGTCGTTCCATATGAAGGACCTATGAAGGACCTATTGTTACTGTATTGTCGTTCCATATGAAGGACCTATGAAGAACCTATTGTTACTGTATTGTCGTTCCATATGAAGGACCTATGAAGAACCTATTGTTACTGTATTGTCGTTCCATATGAAGGACCTATGAAGAACCTATTGTTACTGTATTGCCGTTCCAAATGAAGGACCTATGAAGAACCTATTGTTACTGTATTGTCGTTCCATATGAAGGACCTATGAAGAACCTATTGTTACTGTATTGTCGTTCCATATGAAGGACCTATGAAGAACCTATTGTTACTGTATTGTCGTTCCATATGAAGGACCTATGAAGAACCTATTGTTACTATATTGCCGTTCCAAATGAAGGACCTATGAAGAACCTATTGTTACTATATTGCCGTTCCAAATGAAGGACCTATGAAGAACCTATTGTTATACTGTATTGCCGTTCCATATGAAGGACATATGAAGAACCTATTGTTACTGTATTGTCGTTCCATATGAAGGACCTATGAAGGACCTATTGTTACTGTATTGTCGTTCCATATGAAGGACCTATGAAGAACCTATTGTTACTGTATTGTCGTTCCATATGAAGGACCTATGAAGAACCTATTGTTACTGTATTGTCGTTCCATATGAAGGACCTATGAAGAACCTATTGTTACTGTATTGCCGTTCCAAATGAAGGACCTATGAAGAACCTATTGTTATACTGTATTGCCGTTCCATATGAAGGACATATGAAGAACCTATTGTTACTGTATTGTCGTTCCATATGAAGGATCTATGAAGAACCTATTGTTACTGTATTGTCGTTCCATATGAAGGACCTATGAAGAACCTATTGTTACTGTATTGTCGTTCCATATGAAGGACCTATGAAGAACCTATTGTTACTGTATTGTGGTTCCATATGAAGGACCTATGAAGAACCTATTGTTACTATATTGCCGTTCCAAATGAAGGACCTATGAAGAACCTATTGTTATACTGTATTGCCGTTCCATATGAAGGACATATGAAGAACCTATTGTTACTGTATTGTCGTTCCATATGAAGGATATATGAAGAACCTATTGTTACTGTATTGTCGTTCCATATGAAGGATATATGAAGAACCTATTGTTACTGTATTGTCGTTCCATATGAAGGACATATGAAGAACCTATTGTTACTGTATTGTCGTTCCATATGAAGGACCTATGAAGAACCTATTGTTACTGTATTGTCGTTCCATATGAAGGACCTATGAAGAACCTATTGTTACTATATTGCCGTTCCAAATGAAGGACCTATGAAGAACCTATTGTTACTGTATTGTCGTTCCATATGAAGGACATATGAAGAACCTATTGTTACTGTATTGTCGTTCCATATGAAGGACCTATGGAGGACCTATTGTTACTGTATTGTCGTTCCATATGAAGGACCTATGAAGAACCTATTGTTACTGTATTGTCGTTCCATATGAAGGACCTATGAAGAACCTATTGTTACTGTATTGCCGTTCCAAATGAAGGACCTATGAAGAACCTATTGTTATACTGTATTGCCGTTCCATATGAAGAACCTATTGTTACTGTATTGTCGTTCCATATGAAGGATCTATGAAGAACCTATTGTTACTGTATTGTCGTTCCATATGAAGGACCTATGAAGAACCTATTGTTACTGTATTGTCGTTCCATATGAAGGACCTATGAAGAACCTATTGTTACTGTATTGTGGTTCCATATGAAGGACCTATGAAGAACCTATTGTTACTATATTGCCGTTCCAAATGAAGGACCTATGAAGAACCTATTGTTATACTGTATTGCCGTTCCATATGAAGGACATATGAAGAACCTATTGTTACTGTATTGTCGTTCCATATGAAGGACCTATGAAGGACCTATTGTTACTGTATTGTCGTTCCATATGAAGGACCTATGAAGAACCTATTGTTACTGTATTGTCGTTCCATATGAAGGACCTATGAAGAACCTATTGTTACTGTATTGTCGTTCCATATGAAGGACCTATGAAGAACCTATTGTTACTGTATTGCCGTTCCAAATGAAGGACCTATGAAGAACCTATTGTTATACTGTATTGCCGTTCCATATGAAGGACATATGAAGAACCTATTGTTACTGTATTGTCGTTCCATATGAAGGACCTATGAAGGACCTATTGTTACTGTATTGTCGTTCCATATGAAGGACCTATGAAGAACCTATTGTTACTGTATTGTCGTTCCATGTGAAGGACCTATGAAGAACCTATTGTTACTGTATTGTCGTTCCATATGAAGGACCTATGAAGAACCTATTGTTACTGTATTGTCGTTCCATATGAAGGACCTTTGAAGAACCTATTGTTACTGTATTGCCGTTCCAAATGAAGGACATATGAAGAACCTATTGTTATACTGTATTGCCGTTCCATATGAAGGACCTATGAAGAACCTATTGTTATTGTATTGTCGTTCCATTTGAAGGACCTATGAAGAATCAGTCGGTTACAATTATTTCTTAAAGTGATGTGAAACACTCCGGTTGGGTGATCAAATAGAAATGGAGAATAATCTTGCTCAAAGTAGTTATATTTATGAATATTAATCCAAATTTGCAACACATTTGTTTGCGTTAATTCATCGCCGATTGTTGCGTCCCGATTCGAGATGTAAATATTTACAATTGAGCGTAGTTCAGACGGTGTTTTCTATGGAGTTGTATGGTCGATTTCTTTAGAGATTTTGGGTGATGTTAGTAGAATGCTACATTCCCCCATGTTGGTATAGCACTTGAATACTAACTTATCAGTTTCACGCATCCGAACAAGTTCATAATATGTCTTTAAAGTGTATATCAGCGCAAGTATATACTCGACACAAATCGATCGATAACTGAAAACACCCTCAGATTACAAGGTCAATCATGTAAATTATGTAAAGAAATAAAGCAAATACACAATAGGAGATATATCGAGAAACGGACCACAAACAGCGCAGCGAGATATCACACCTGAGTTCATCTCTTTGTCCTATAATATCGATTATATATAGATAATTACGCATGGCATTCTTTGAAGATGTATTCCACGTGTAAATGAATTAAGTGCATGCTAAGCATTTCCTGAGTGCAACGTTTGTGGTGCATACTGACGTGTGGGTATGGATGTGGCTGGAAAATTATGCCATGAATCTCTACAGACCAACTTTTATTTCAAATTGCGAATTGTTGGTGACTAGATGGTTTTCATTTGTGGGGTGGGGGGGGGGGGTCACATTCCCGGCAGTAAACTATCAAATGTTCTAAATTCTTGTTGGACTAGTGGCATTCTCACACATTTCACGTTTGTATTCCACTGATAACTACATGTTAAAAAGAAGCAATACACCCCGATTTGCGCTCAATCTGAAATTGCAACATGCAGGGACCAGCTATAGTTCATGCCGAAATTTATTGATGGATGCATGTTTTATGTCACAAAAATATGCTCATATAGCTGTGCACAACATGTTCCGAAGTGCATGGGTTAATAATAATAAAATAATAAAACCTGGAGCCTGCTATATAGTTTATCATGTCACAAATTCACAATATACCACTATATGTGGGTACATGTTAATAACACTGTCGAATTATACTGGGTAAACTACCTCGTGTTTGCGAAACTGTGACAGTTTCAACATCGAGTAAATATCGGGCAATAACTAAATAGAGAGGGCATTTTAAACCTCTACCCATGCATGTTAGTACATTCGCGTTTAGTGTGGGTTCGCACGTAGGACATGCGCGTAAAGTTTACACACACGTACATACATGCACGTTGTATGTAGGTATGCTGCCACTTCCAATAAGATACACGCTATATATAGGGAAGGCGATTAAGGACATGCGCGGTATATATGGAGGTATATACGCTGTTATTGATAAGATGCACATTATAGGGAAGGACATTAAAGGCACGGATGGCCTTTGATATTGGTTACAATTTAGAAATTACAGTTACAAAATTAGGAAACTTTCCTCACGAATATACTAGTATACTAGTAGTAGTAGTATACTATAATGATAGTATGAATGCCATATTATCCACAAAACACACTTTGTGTGAGCCGAGCGTTTGTTTGTATAACCCTTTAGCCAACAAACCGGCCAAAACCGGCCAAATAAAGCTTCAACAGCCTAAAATATCTTTGGTCTGTCTCAATAGAACCATACAAATATGGATATCATTGGAATCGGCTCCTTGACCACATTGTGATAGTTACAGTTATGCCCTGTGCCAATGCATTCTCTTATATATGCGAGTCGACCATAGGTCGCCTCGCATATATAAGAGAATGCATTGGCCTAAAAAAAATCTTTTTTTAACACTTTTTACCATTTTTTCTTACATTCTTTAACAATTTTATAATTTTTAATGTGTTAAGCCAATGCATTCTCTTATATATGCGAGGCGACCTATGGTCGACTCGCATATATAAGAGAATGCATTGGCTTAACACATTAAGCCAATATTAAGCCTTCTGTTGGGTAAAGGGTTAAAGCACGTAAAGGGCGAGCGAAAATAAAAACACTAAACATCGTGGCGATTTTTTAAAGAGAGTGATTCACGGTGACAAATTCAACACCGAAATATTGAGTTGTGAGGATTAGCGAGCGCTATACCGGTATGCTGTAAACAACTTGGTGGCAATTTTAACCGAAGTTCCTTGTTGGGGTCTCCTGTGTTACGTCTAAAATTAAGTGCGGCTGTCATTTACAACTAAAAACACACCATGCACCATGCATTTTACCAACTGAGCCACCTCGGGTGCCCTCATACCACCTTTATTAAAGCCCAATCACGTGCCGAAATTAGATATTCAAAATTACAAACTTTCAATTAGTTGCACATTAGTAGTTAATAGTATCAGTAAGTGATTATAACATTTTGAGCAACTCTTCGGGTAACTATGGGTTACCTAAGTACAAACCAAACGTAAAATAGGTTACGTACAATTTTGACATCTGCATTGGATATATAGCTGGACAACTTAACAAGCGCAAGCATTTGTCCCTGAGCAGACGAGTTCTCGTCACTGGAGTGTTATCACTAATAGAAATAATAACAAATTCAATATATTCAATTTCCATCTTCTTCTTGGATATGATTTGTTTTTACATGGTATTTTTCACATTTAAGGACTGCGAGCGCCTTACGTCCCTTTAAGTTTGTGTGTTTGTCATTTACAAAATAAAAAACACCATGCACACACGTACATTCACCATGTATTTTACCAACAACCACCGTGGGGGCCATCAGAACCACCTTAAGTGCGGCATTCATTTACAAAATAAAAACACACCATGCACACACGTACATTCACCATGTATTTTACCAACAACCACCGTGGGGACCGGGCCATCAGAACCACCTTAAGTGCGGCATTCGTTTACAAACTAAAAACACACCATGCACAGACGTACATTCACCATGTATTTTACCAACAACCACCGTGGGGGCCGGGCCATCAGAACCACATTAAGTGCGGCATTCATTTACAAACTAACGAGAGGCCGATCACGATCGGCAGATGTTTAACCCATCCCTTGGCGATAGTAAATTGTTATAATCAGAATCATAATCTTTTAATGTTGAATTATAGAGTATACTGTTATGATATGAAGTAGTATATGGCAAATGTACATAATAACCAGTAATAACACAAATTATTGGAATGTATGAGTCAATATAGAAGGGTTAATATAACGTCTAAACTCTAGAGCCTGTCACCACTATCATAGTATAAGCAGTTATATTCATGTTGTTGCAAATTGCCATGTGAGATATCAAAATAATATAATTATTTATTTAATGGAAAAGGTTAAAAGACATGGAATGGGTAAAAGGGGTTAAATCACCTATCTCTGCCCTGTTTGATCCAATGTAGTCCCATCATCCAAGGACTTAGAGAGCTCCATTGGTCTAGTTAAATAAATTCACATTAAGTTGTGGTTAATAAGATAGCTAAATCAATTTATCCAATAATTCACTAATTTGTGTCTCTTATACAGAGGGAACATATGAGGGCTATAAATAACTCTCAATAAACCATGTCTTTTTATCTCTCTCACAGAGAAGCTGTGAGGCTGAGGTATTCATTAATTGTAAGTTACTTGGGTTATAATTGGATAATTCTTAGTTGAAAAAGGGCCATATCTCTGGTATAACAAATTGGATCTAACCCATATTCAAACTCGTTCTGTATTTTGAGTTGAGAAACTCATATACCAAATTTGGCTCCTATCAGATGAAAAATGGTTGCTTTATCGAAGTATGTGTGAACTATATGTCAAAGGACCATAACTCCATTAAAAAACATCCGATCAGATAAAAAATGTTTGAGTTATGGCAGAATGCGTGAATTCTAAGTCGAAAAAGTTCCATAACTCTGTAAAAAAAAGTCGGATCAAACCCATATTCGAACTCGATCTGTATTTTGGGCTGAAAACCCCATATACAAAATTTGGTTTTGATAAGGTAGAAAATGTTTGAGTTATCGCATTACACGTAAAGTGTCTACGGACGGAAAGACGGACGGACAGACGGACAGACAGACGGACGGACGGACGGACGAACGACGAGTGGTCAATCCGGACAATGACACTATGTTTACCATACCTGGTATGGGTAAACATAAAAACACACCATGCACAGACGTACATTCACCATGTATTTTACCAACAACCACCGTGGGGGCCATCAGAACCACCTTAAGTGCGGCATTCATTTACAAACTAAAAACACACCATGCGTAGACGTACATTCACCATGTATTTTACCAACTAAGCCACTGCGGGCGCCATCATAACCACCTTAAGTGCGGCTGTCATTTACAATAAGTGAGAAGGAGATTAAGTCATTTGATGCACAATCACGCGGAGACCAACTAAAACACATCAACAAATACAGACTAACACACCGTGACAACAGTGGAATTGAATATCCTCAGAATTAATTAATAAGATATATGATATACATACTTAAGTGACCCACTGACACCGTTTATTGTAGATATGAGCTAGATGGAATGTTAAGGTGTTTTTTTTATAACCAAGTAACATACTTTCACAGAAGATACAGTTCACATGTGTTTCTCACATAAGTCTGGTGGTGTCATTTACAACATGTATACGTCTGGTGGTATCACTTTACTTTAAACATATTTTATTGTGAATTAATCAATTTACAAAGGGATTGGGGTACAAGTTACAGAAACTTACAGGAGACCCCTCTCCCGATACAAAGTTGAAATTACAGTATTTGTTTACAAGATGACAGAGTTTTTACAATTGTGGTGCAATACATATCAGAAAGTAAAGAAGATAAAAGTTATAATGGTAAGAGTTTGGACTGAGTGTCAATTGTCAACCGTCTCTCCGGATACATATGAAAAGAGGACGGACCAGGGCGTCTAATCGTTATACTTATGTTGTTGTATATATCTGAAGGTATATTTTCGGGCGATTAATCCTGATTAAAGCGTGTTGTCGCGGCTATGTATGACTGAGCAATGCGAAATAATTTTGTGTTTCTTTGAAAGGTTTCATGAGGAATTCCCCATATAGGAGTTGGTTCCAATTTGATATTAGGAAATTATGTTTCTCCAGATTACAGTAAAGTACATGTCTATGTTCGTCATATAATGGACAGAACTGAAAGGAAGAAGTGCATGCTACTTTCGTGTCCGTATCCACACCGATAATTTGGACTGTCGGCAATATAGTTTTCGTACATGTCTAGTCGAAGATCGCGGCATGAGTTACGTATCACTTACACCATATACGTCTGGTGGTATCACTTACAACATACGTCTGCCTGGTGGTAACACTTACAACATATATATCTGGTGGTGTCACAAATTTTGTGAGCAAATGTTTTTGCCGATGTTGTATTCAAACGGGTTCTGAAGGTGCCATTACACGATTAAGCTTGCTGAATTAAGCAAGCTCAATAGGCGGGTTGCATCATGTAATACCATGTCATTGCATATTGCTCAGCATTATTAATCACACAATGAGCGAGCTGTCGGGAAAGGGACCGAGTCCGTTTTTTTTTTGCATACAGCAAGGAACCCATGTTAATGTCAAGTGGCAGTTAAATAACAGAATTCCTCTTGATACCTGATAAAAACCACATGTGTAGTTCACAATATTGGAACTGAGTTAGTAAATATTATGTTATTTATTTAGTGTATATATCACATAGACCCCCCCCCCCCCACCCCCCCCCCCCCAAACACGAATCATGCATGGTATATATACCCGCACAGACTTGAGTTCCTTGTGGTTTATTGTGGTTTATTTTATTGCGGTTTACCGTCATTTCAGCTGCTGTGAGGTTTAAGAGTCGCGGAAAACCCACACAGAGAGTTAATGTCACTGGGAAATCATAACAATATGCGCATAGAAACCACTTAACATTGGAAAGGAATCGTCAAACCTGCGCAGATAAACGAATCAGCCAAATCGCGCTAACCGGGTTTAGAACCAACCTCAGAATCGTTGTATAGACAATGGATTCGGCTTGTGATGTCGGGCGGTATAGAAGTGGCACTCTGTCATTCCAAATTATTGGCCCGAGGAAAGACTATCGCCTTATATTTGCAAGGAACTTGTTCCCCGCTAAATTAACTACAACTACTATGTTAGTAAAGATTAATCCCGACCAAAAAAAAAAATTCGATTCATCAATGCTCGAATCATTGACAGACCTCTACAAGCCACGTTAACAAGAAAACGTAAACAAACTCAAGGTGGCAATATTCGCATATAAATAGATAAACCTGTTCCATGTTAATTGTGAAAGGGGGACAATGATTCTGGCGGACTGGTACTTTATTAAATAAGAGCGATGGGATGGAAGATTGGGACGAAATAATTATGTTCACTGCATGGGGGCTCATATGTTCCACGCGAAATCCTTCGTTGGTGATGTTTGGTGTGGTTAATTCGTAAACTTCGTTTCCGATGTTTTCCGTTGTTTTCCTGTGTTGTCTTTCCTTAAGCGCCTTAACTGGTATTGTAGAGCTTCTTTTCGGCGTTACTTCCCCCACACACTTTGTTCTATATCTGATTGCATTGTTTGTCAATACTTTCTTGTTATTCGCGGATATTACAGTTACAGTAATTCCCTACATAATCGATTCCTTAACCACAGCAGAATTATGGGTAATTTTTCAGGATTTAGTCGGAAATATGGCTCAGTGAGAGCTTTCCGATGAATAGCAACAAGCCATATTTCCGACTAAATCCTGAAAAATTACCCATAATTTTGCTGTGGTTAAGGAGTCGATTATTTAGGGCATTACTGTACTTTGTCCGGCTGATTTTATTTCCGTCTCCACCCCCCCCCCCCCAAGAAACTTTTTTATTGTTTCACCCTTTCAGTGCCAGGTCCGATTTTTGTATCAACCCATATACCCTGTGCCAATGCATTCTCTTATCGTATCTCTCCCCCCACCCGAGGCGAGTTCAGTGTTCTATCATACCCCCCCCCCCATGAGGCGAGTTCAGTGTTCTATCATATCTCCCCCGAGGCAAGTTCAGTGTTCTATCATATCCCCCAGGCGAGTTCGGTGTTCTATCATACACCCCCCCCCCAGGCGAGTTCAGTGTTCTATCATATCTCCCCCCGAGGCGAGTTCAGTGTTCTATCATATCTCCCCCCCCCCCCCGAGGCGAGTTCAGTGTTCTATCATATCTCCCCCCCCCCCCCGAGGCGAGTTCAGTGTTCTATCATATCTCCCCCGAGGCGAGTTTAGTGTTCTATCATATCTCCCCCCGAGGCGAGTTCAGTGTTCTATCATATCCCCCCCCCCCGAGGCGAGTTCAGTGTTCTATCATACCCCCCCCCCCCGAGGTGAGTTCAGTGTTCTATCATACCCCCCCCCCCCGAGGCGAGTTCAGTGTTCTATCATACCCCCCCCCCCCGAGGCGAGTTCAGTGTTCTATCATATCTCCCCCACCGAGGCGAGTTCAGTGTTCTATCATATCTCCCCCCCCCCACCGAGGCGAGTTCAGTGTTCTATCATACCCCCGAGGCGAGTTCAGTGTTCTATCATACCCCCCCCCCCCCCCGAGGCGAGTTCAGTGTTCTATCATATCTCCCCCCCCCCGAGGCGAGTTCAGTGTTCTATCATATCTCCCCCCCCCACCGAGGCGAGTTCAGTGTTCTATCATACCCCCGAGGCGAGTTCAGTGTTCTATCATACCCCCCCCCCCCCCCCCCGAGGCGAGTTCAGTGTTCTATCATATCTCCCCCCCCCCGAGGCGAGTTCAGTGTTCTATCATATCTCCCCCCCCCCCCGAGGCGAGTTCAGCTTCCTATCATATTTCCCCCCCCCCGATGCGAGTTCAGTGTTCTATCGTGTCTACACCCCCCCCCCCCCCCCCGAGGCGAGTTCAGCTTCCTATCATATCCCCCCCCCCCCGAGGCGAGTTCAGTGTACTATCATACCCCCCCCCCCCCCCCCCCGAGGCGAGTTCAGTGTTCTATCATATCCCCCCCCCCCCAGGCGAGTTCAGTGTCCTATCATATGTCCCCCCCCCCCGAGGCGAATTCAGTTTTCTATCATACCCCCTCCCCCCCCCCCGAGGCGAGTTCAGCATTCTATCATATCTCTCCCCCCACCCGAGGCGAGTTCAGTGTTCTATCATATCCCCCCCCCCCCCCCGAGGCGAGTTCAGTGTTCTATCATACCCCCCCCCCAGGCGAGTTCAGCATTCTATCATATCTCTCCCCCCCCCCCCCGAGGCGAGTTCAGTTTTCTATCATACCCCCCCCCCCCCCCCCCCCCCCTCCCCCCCCCCCCCCCGAGGCGAGTTCAGCATTCTATCATATATCCCCCCCGAGGCGAGTTCAGCATTCTATCATATCGGGAGTATCATTTCCAGCCCTATATCGAGGACTGCTCAATGTTTTCTGAGTCCTCTTTGGTCCGTTCAATGTTAATAAATATCAAAATCACCAGGCATTGGCTCAGTGTGATGTGTTCATTGCTTCGAATATAAGAGAACAAATTGTCATTTATTGTGGAAATGACCATGGTAAACTCTGCTCACCAAACGGATATTTTATTGTAAAGCGGATAATGAGTCTGAAGCCGACTAGTGCCTTTAATACAGTTTATGAGATCGTAATCAATACATTGGGCAGGTCTGTTCCGGCATAAGTGTGCACTGTTGTAGACGGTTACCTCGACCACCTATACATGTAGAACTATATATTCTACTGAACAAATACTGTTCTTATACCAATCATAAATATCGCGTAAATAACATTTTATGTCAAGTACTCTGTGTTATGTAAACAATTGCCATGTTATGTAAACAAGCAGTACATACAGAGTACAGAATAAACAAAACACTAAACACCGGGGAAACCCCACTACGCGAACTTTGGTTATAAATAAGTTGTTTACAACATACCGGTATAGCGTTGGCCAATCTTCGCCTCACAAGATTGCGGTGTTCAATTCAATTAAATTAAATTTTTTTATATACTCGTCATCATTCTGACATATACACAATGTCAAATTTCAAAATATTTTGGTTTGTGCATGCGTGCAGTGCATTTTATGTATAAATATACGACAATACAATATGGGGTATGTGGTCAGTAATCAGATGGTATGGGTAGGTTTGGTATATGGTTTTTGGTATGCCTCAGGAGTTCATCGTCATTGATTGGGCTTTCTTAATAAATAGAGCAAGATTAAAAAGCGTTCGTTTATTACCGCTATTAAATATGTCGGTTAGCTTCGTGTTGGTCGTTTTTTATAGTAATATGTCTTTATATATCTTGAGCTCAGCTCGTTCAGGTTTGAGCATACAAGTATAAAATGAAATTCATCTCCGATTCCCACTCCACATACCGAGCATAATCTCTCGTTATATGGTGTGTTTGTCCAGGAACCAGTCTCCACCGGCAAGCGGTGGTTCCTGGACCTGAACCTCGCTAATGGCATAACACTATTCGTGTTGAGGGGGCCTCGGTGGCTCAATCGGTTAGGGGTACAACTCCAAGCCGTTTCGCCCTCCAGCGCTGGCGATTAGGGTTCAAATCCACATGTTTCCATCGTGGTCTTGGTAACTCGAAATCGTTATCTGGTGGAGTTACCAGTTACTCGCCGATGGCCAGTGGTTTGCCGCACATGGTTGACGAGTTTATCAGCCATTGAAATCACTGTTAGATTAGTCGTAAGTGTGCGGATTTCCTCCACCACAAAAACTGGCAATGTCGTGATATGGCCTTAGTGGCTAAAGCGACAATAAACCCCAATCAATCAATCAATCAATCAATCTATTGGTGTTGATTGGGTCACCGTGAATCACTCTCCTAAAAAAATCGCCACGGTGTTGAGTGTTTCGCTTATCGCTCACTATTTACCTGCTGTATATAAACAAACGCTCGACTCATACAAAGTGCATGTGTTCTGTAGATACTATCGCATTCATACTATCATTATACGTACTATAGTATTTGTATCTTCTTGAATAAATTTTCATAATTTGGTGTATTAAAACTGTTATTTCTAAATTATAACCCAGAACGAAGGCCACCCGTGCAATTAACCCTTTACCCAACAGAACGGCCCTGTGCCAATGCATTCTCTTATATATGCGAGTCGACCATAGGTCGCCTCGCATATATAAGAGAATGCATTGGCTTAACACATTAAAAATTATAAAATTGTTAAAGAATGTAAGAAAAAATGGTAAAAAGTGTTAAAAAAAGTTTTTTTTAGGCCAATGCATTCTCTTATATATGCGAGGCGACCTATGGTCGACTCGCATATATAAGAGAATGCATTGGCACAGGGCATAACTGTAACCATCACAATGTGGTCAATGAGCCGGTTCCAATGATACCCATATGTGTATGGTTCTATTGAGACAGACCGAAGATATTTTAGGCTGTTGAAGCTTTATTTGGCCGGTTTTGGCCGGTTTGTTGGGTAAAGGGTTAAGTCAGGGCTATAACTTATTGTGGAACAAGTCATCTGTGCGCCACCTAATCGTCATCTATTAATATATATGACGGGTATTGACTTCCACCAACCCATGTCTACATGTTGAGTGAATAACAATCACCAAACCTCAATGACATGCATTACCTCAACGCCGGATCTCTTTAGAGCGTACATAAATTGTCTCGGAGATACGCTATTCAATGTCAACAATCTCAAATTTAAAACAGATATTATCATTGATACAAAATAAGTCGGGATAGACTTCGTTCGAGTGCACTCAACACTGAGGCCTTTTATATAAACACTTGGGTTAATAGCGGATTTTTAACTCTAGATGTTGGGTCTGTCAGTGGAAATAAAAACAATAATAAAATTTCATGTTGAAACATCAAAAAGGTTTAACCCTTTATATACTAAAGCATCATTGATGTGTAGTTATCCCATAGGAAATGTTCAGATAAGTTTAACCCTTTCTACACTAAAGCATCATTGAGGAGTCGTTATCCCTTAGGAAGTGTTCAGATAAGTTTAACCCTTTCTACACTAAAGCATCATTGAGGAGTCGTTATCCCATAGGAAATGTTCAGATAATAAGTTTAATCCTTTCTATACTAAAGCAGCATTGATAAGTCGTTATCCCATAGGAAATGTTCAGATAATAAGTTTAACCCTTTCTATACTAAAGCCTCATTGATGAGTAGTTATCCCATAGTAAATGTTGAGATAATAAGTTTAACCTTTTCTATACTAAAG
Organism: Siphonodentalium dalli; assembly: GCA_032622095.1. Taxonomy (NCBI): domain Eukaryota; kingdom Metazoa; phylum Mollusca; class Scaphopoda; order Gadilida; family Siphonodentaliidae; genus Siphonodentalium; species Siphonodentalium dalli. The sequence goes on along the minus strand of CP136064.1, from coordinate 288,024,880 downwards.
CCTCATTGATGAGTAGTTATCCCATAGGAAATGTTCAGATAATAAGTTTAACCCTGTCTATACTAAAGCATAATTGATGAGTACTTATCCCATAGGAAATGTTCAGATAATAAGTTTATCCCTTCTATACTAAAGCATCATTGATGAGTAGTTATCCCTTAGGACGTGTTCAGATAAGTTTAACCCTTTCTATACTAAAGTATCATTGATGAGTAGTTATCCCTTAGGAAGTGTTCAGATAAGTTTAACCCTTTCTACACTAAAGCATCATTGATGAGTAGTTATCCCTTAGGAAATGTTCAGATAATAAGTTTAACCTTTCTATACTAAAGCATCATTGATGAGTACTTATCCCATAGGAAATGTTCAGATAATAAGTTTATCCCTTCTATACTAAAGCATCATTGATGAGTAGTTATCCCTTAGGAAGTGTTCAGATAAGTTTAACCCTTTCTATACTAAAGTATCATTGATGAGTAGTTATCCCTTAGGAAGTGTTCAGATAAGTTTAACCCTGTCTACACTAAAGCATCATTGATGAGTAGTTATCCCTTAGGAAATGTTCAGATAATAAGTTTAACCTTTCTATACTAAAGCATCATTGATGAGTACTTATCCCATAGGAAATGTTCAGATAATAAGTTTAATCCTTTCTATACTAAAGTATCATTGATGAGTAGTTATCCCATAGGAAATGTTCAGATAATAAGTTTAACCCTTTCTATACTAAAGTATCATTGATGAGTAGTTATCCCTTAGGAAGTGTTCAGATAAGTTTAACCCTTTCTACACTAAAGTATCATTGATGAGTAGTTATCCCTTAGGAAGTGTTCAGATAAGTTTAACCCTTTCTACACTAAAGCATCATGGATGAGTCGTTATCCCATAGGAAATGTTCAGATAAGTTTAACCCTTTCTACACTAAAGCATCATTGAGGAGTCGGTATCCCATAGGAAATGTTCAGATAATAAGTTTAACCCTTTCTATACTATAGAATCATTGTGAGTAGTTATCCCATAGGAAATGTTCAGATAATAAGTTTAACCCTTTCTATACTAAAGCCTCATTGATGAGTAGTTATCCCATAGGAAATGTTCAGATAATAAGTTTAACCCTTTCTACACTAAAGCATCATGAGTAGTTATCCCATAGGAAATGTTCAGATAATAAGTTTAACCCATTCTACATTAAAGCATCATTGATGAGTAGTTATCCCATAGGAAATGTTCAGATAATAAGTTTAATCCATTCTATACTAAAGTATCATTGACGAGTAGTTATCCCTTAGGAAGTGTTCAGATAAGTTTAACCCTTTCTACACTAAAGCATCATGGATGAGTCGTTATCCCATAGGAAATGTTCAGATAATAAGTTTAATCCTTTCTACACTAAAGCATCATTGGTGGGTAGTTATCCCATAGGAAATGTTCAGATAATAAGTTTAATCCTTTCTACACTAAAGCATCATTGGTGGGTAGTTATCCCATAGGAAATGTTCAGATAATAAGTTTAACCCTTTCTATACTAAAGCATCATTGACGAGTAGATGCCTTATTAACCCTTTCTACACTAAAGCATAATTGATGAGTATAGTTAAACAAACGACCATTGTTGAATTTATTATCTAAACGATTCCCAAATAAATGCACTTTTATTTATCTGTCGTCTGTTTTTATCACCTTAACATCCCTCCAAATGAATAATATACCATTCCGATGTACACTTTTAACTGACTGGTAGCATCCATTCTGTATATTAAGGGTTAAATCGATGCATATACATTGTATTGGTTTGTACCATGTAGCATGCGGCTGTGCATTAGCAAATTATAAAACGACACACTTTTGAAACACAAACCAGGCACCAGTTACCGTCATTCAATAAACAATTATATTTTATCTATACAACAATGTCATGTTTTATCTATACAAGAATGTCATGTTTTATCTATACAAGAATGTCATGTTTTATCTATACAAGAATGTCATGTTTTATCTATACAAGAATGTCATGTTTATATATATATACAAGAATGTCATGTTTTATAAATACAATAATGTCATGTTTTATCTATACAAGAATGTCATCTTTATCTATACAAGAATGTCATGTTTTATCTATACAAGAATGTCATGTTTATATATACAAGAATGTCATGTTTTATATATACAAGAATGTCATGTTTTATATATACAAGAATGTCATGTTTTATCTATACAAGAATGTCATGTTTTATCTATACAAGAATGTCATGTTTATATATACAAGAATGTCATGTTTATCTATACAAGAATGTCATGTTTTATCTATACAAGAATGTCATGTTTTATCTATACAAGAATGTCATGTTTTATCTATACAAGAATGTCATGTTTTATCTATACAAGGATGTCATGTTTTATCTATACAAGAATGTCATGTTTTATCTATACAAGAATGTCACGTTTATCTATACAAGAATGTCATGTTTTATCTATACAAGAATGTCATGTTTTATCTATACAAGAATGTCATGTTTTATCTATACAAGAATGTCATGTTTTATCTATACAAGAATGTCATGTTTTATCTATACAAGAATGTCATGTTTTATCTATACAATAATGTCATGTTTTATCTATACAAGAATGTCATGTTTTATCTATACAAGAATGTCATGTTTGATCTATACAAGAATGTCATGTTTGATCTATACAAGAATGTCATGTTTATCTATACAAGAATGTCATGTTTTATCTATACAATAATGTCATGTTTTATCTATACACGAATGTCATGTTTTGTCTATACAAGAATGTCATGTTTTATCTATACAAGAATGTCATGTTTTATCTATACAAGAATTTCATGTTTTATCTATACAAGAATTTCATGTTTATTTCAGCATATGATATTTTATTTTTTAAAGTGAAATAACAAAACTACATTGTAAATTTTTCTTTGTCCCCCCAAAATCTAAATAATATTTGGGACACTTTTGGGTCGGCATGGTCCGCAAACCGATAATATCATTAATACAAATCGGTCGGAAACACTTAGGTCGGGTGTACTAATCTAAGGCCAAATAAAAACACTTACGTATTTCCGATTTGATGGTCAGTAGGTATATACAGATTTGTTTGTATATTTTATTAGGCCAAAATAAAAAATATGTGTGTTTGGGGTCTCCCTACCTACCCTATTTTAAAGGTGCCTACCCTTAACTTTTTATTGGGCCTCCAGTAAATTTACATCACCTCCATGCCCAGATATTGAGTTTTTGTCAAATAAAATGATCAAATTAATATATTTTAACACTCTATTGGACTATAGACCTAAACTTTGTATTAATACACGTAGAATTATATCATCCTAAGCACTTTGAGATCAAATACAATTTCAATGTCCACGGTATTTCCTCAAAAATAAAAAAAATAAAAAATAAAAAAAATCTACCTATCTACCTACCCTAATTCTCAGAGAGGGTGGGACCCCAAACATGTATAATTATAGTGAAAACAATATTTATTATCCCAAGAAAGATATATAAAGTACGTTTTAACAAAATAAGCAATCGATGGCCACAGACAGGTGAACCCTGAGGTATCTAGGTCCTTCGTTGTGCAGTAGTCAGTGCATTCGCGTATATAGGACTCTGTTAGCTCCTTTAATTCGTATTTTATCTGTCAATAAAGCATGTATACTACGGGGACCTACGCGTATTGAAGGACCTATACGCAGAAATCTACGCGACGCATGGACCTACTGCATAATGCATCAACGAGGTATATGTATGTATGCAAATCGTAAACAAGTATGGTTTTTCATGTTGGCCTAAGTTATATCGTATTGCACGATCATTTGACGTCATGACATACATTATTGAAAATGCAGATGGCCAACCGGTTGGTTAGACATTGTCGCGAGACATGGGTAGGTAAACACAAACTGCAGTTAAGTTACTCCGAACTTACTTTCTCGTATTGTGTTTACTGAGCTACCTGTTGCTAGATGTGTATATACTTAATGCACGTACAGTATGTACATAGTGTGAGATAAGCAAAACACTCAACACCGTGGCGATTTGGGGGGGGGGGGGGTGGGTGTAATTCACAGTCATCAACCCAAAACTGAAAGCTTGAATGGCGAGGATTCGCGCCCGCTATGGTGTAATCGACACGGTGGTGGCAGCTATATCCACACCTCACTGTAAGACCACGAATCAACGCGACACCATATGGATCACGGACACGTCATGAATCACCTCGACACACCATGAATCACCGCGACACACCACGAATCACCGTGACACACCATGCATCGCCGCGACACATAGTGAATCACTGCGACACACCATGCATCACCGCGACACACTGTGAATCACCGCGACACACCATGGATCACGGACATAACATGAATCACCACGACACACCATGAATCACGGACACACCATGAATCACCGCGACCCAACATGGATAACGGACACACCATGAATCACCGCGACACATCGTGAATCACGGACACACCATGAATCGCCGCGACACACCATGTATCACGGACACACCATGTATCACCGCGATACACCATGAATCACCGCGACACACCATGAATTACCGCGACACCCATGTATCACGGACATACAATGAATCACCGCGACACACCATGAATCACCGCGTCACACCATGAATCACCGCGTCACACCATGGATCACCGCGACACACCATGAATTACCGCGACACCCATGTATCACGGACACACCATGTATCACCGCGAAACACCATGAATCACCGCGACACACCATGAATTACCGCGACACCCATGTATCACGGACACGCCACGAATCACCGCGACACACCATGAATTACCGCGACACCCATGTATCACGGACACACCACGAATCACCGCGACACACCATGAATTACCGCGACACCCATGTATCACGGACACACCATGTATCACCGCGATACACCATGAATCACCGCGACACACCATGAATTACCGCGACACCCATGTATCACGGACACACCATGTATCGCCACGACACACCATGAATCACCACGACACACCATGAATTACCGCAACACACCATGGATCACGGACACACCGTGAATTACGGCGACACCCCATGGGCCACGGACATACCATGAATCACCGCAACAAACCATGTATCTCCGCGACATATCATGAATCACTGCGACACACCATGAATCACTGCGACACACCATGAATCGCCGCACACATCATGGATCACGGACACACCATGAATGACCACGACACACCATGAATCGCCGTGACACCCCGTGTGTCACGAACTCACCATGAATCACCGCGTCACACCATGTGTCAAGGACACACCATGAATCGCCACACACACCATGAATCACCGCAACACACTATGGATCACGGACACACCATGAATGACCATGATACACCATGAATTACGGCGACACCCCATGGGTCACGGACATACCATGAATCACCGCAACAAACCATGTATCACCGCGACACATTATGAATCAACGCGACACATATATGGAAGTCATGAATAATTCAAAAGCTACATATATGGAAATGCTACACAAAACTTTGACCAGTAGCACTAACACTACGGAAACGGGACTGGAAGAATCTCTGAAACCACGGAACGGAGCTGGGTGAATCTCAGTCTGGGTGAACGTCGACTCTATATTTGAAATATAGAGTCTGGAGCTTATGTCGCCAAAACCATTTCTATTCAGCGAAGAGCTTCCCCAAAATGACGTCACGGATTTAAAAAAATACATCGATGATTGACAGGTGTCCCCACGTGTTATTTGTTGTGCTTCGCAATAGCAATGGCCTGTGTCGCGACATAAACTTACAGCAGATAATATTTGTCGTGTGTGCGACTATTCTTTTTCGGGAGATGAACTCGCTGCATCAAACGGAAAGCTGCACCCGAGAGCAAAAAATAAGGTCGTCATCAAAAATGATGCTTTAGAACTATTTAAAAGCATAAAATTAAGTCATTTCCTCGGTGTTAACTTTCAGATGACTTTTTTACGACAAATAATTTGATTTGCAAACCATGGTACAATCCTTCCTTCATCTATGGTACAATAAAGTAAATCAAATACACGGACATGAGTGAGTTCTATTTATATTTATGGGAGGCCAAGTTGGTACCATGCGCAGGCCTATCTATCAGGTCTAGCACATCCTTCAAATTAATCCGAATCGTACCAAATATATAATTTCGAAGCCATTGTTTCTGTCTCTGTTGTATTTGCAAGCATCGCTTTCGATCGGAGAAATTCCGATCTGTTACTATATTTAGAGGTGACATTATGGGAGTCTCCGCCCACTAACACTTGTTTATTAACCCATACGGTTTCATTGGACGGAAAATAATTTACGCAATCAATCAGATTACGGAATCCCGAGGACTTGGAAATGAGATAGCGATGTTATCCGTCATAGTATAGTCGGAGAAGGCGAAACAAATGGTGAACCTAGAAGAAATTGGTAGAGAACCGGTTTTTATGTCATTGGACGCGGGAATATCTCCAGAATAATATATCCAAAATCCGCTAAAATCCGCTTTGAGCAATTTTTTCTACATCACTTTAAAATAGGGGTCCTCTTTAAAATATGTGTGCTGATTTTCTAATGAGCGATTCATTGGCAAACATTGGGTACCAAGATAAAATTGATATATTATTGTAACTGTGATATATATTACATCCAGTATGTATTTAACTTTGTAAATAAGTCAATATTGGCCAAAGTTTCCGCGAAATTTTTATTTTTTTAACGAAAATATCATTCAGTTTCGCAAAAATGTGTCGCGTTTTCAAAAATATATCCGAGTAAATTGTATATTGTTTGGACATTTGTTCATGGAATGTGTCGTAAATGATATTTAAATGTGCACAAGCATGTCCTGAATACGGCGTTATGAAACTTGGATAATTTAATTAAACATAGAGTACAAATATCTGAAAAATATTAACCATACCCCCAAAACATGAAATTTCAGGTAAAACAAAATGGAAAAAATAAAATACTTAAAACTATAACACTACCTATTTATTGATCAACTATGGGGTATTTGTAATTTTGTAATTCTTTTAAATCATTTTGGTAGCATGTTTATAGAAAATTAGTGGTTATTTTATTAATATAACAGAGAACACCCGTATAGTATATGTACATTGTCCCAATAAAAGGCGAGCAATTGTTAACTCAGCTGCTGAACTTGATATAAATATTTTCAGAACCGAGTTTGGGGCAGGTATGTGGTGGATATCTCATGAATATTCCAAAATCCACCTAAATCCGACTGGGAAATAATGAACCTGAGAACTGTGCAAGGGGGTCACATTTAACCCATTTTGTTTTGATTCTCCCATGCAATCACAATGAATGGCTATTACACATGTAGTTAGTAAAGAGCGTCAAATATGATCTTCATGCGTCATATAGTATATTAATGCCACACCAAACAATGTAGCATTGTGTACTGAACTATGTGTATCCAAATGCCCTTTGTTAATTTGCCAGGCATCCGCCACCCACAAAGCATCGACACATTTTGTCACTTGTATGCAAGTCAAACTCTCGCTCACATCGCATAGCTACTTCGCAGCACTATTATCATATCGATACACGTGTATTAATATTTCTATATTAAATTGGTTTGTCAAACTTCGTCTCCTGCTGAAACCTAACGGTGTCAACGTACGCTAGAGACAATTTGATTGTAATTATCACTGGTGAGGCTATCTTGGTGAGGGTGTTGTAATTAATTGTTTTATTATAATCACATTTTCTATCATTTGAGTTTAATCATAGTTTATTTGAGTGTCATATTAATAGGTGTATTATTATAGATATGTCTGAGGAATTGGCATCAGGGGACACTAGTCATTTATTGGCTGACTTATGTGTTATATGTAGTATTGGGTTTGATGAAGAGCAATCAGTTGCTGTTTTGGAGAAAGGCATATTAACCCTCATTAGTTTCGGCGAGAAATGTGGTCGGCTAGACCTCGTGCGTTACTTAAATAGTCGCATTAGTGCAAGTCCTATAAGAAATGTGTTGGTACATAGAAAATGCAGACGTGATTTTACAGATTCTAAGAGAGGGTTGTGCAGTGCTAGTGGCAATGTTGAGATGTAATCGACAAAAAAACTCAGATCTAGCCTGTTACCTTTCAATTACAAAGATGACTGCTTGATATGTGGACAACATGCCCATTTCGATAAAAGCAATCCTCTTAGAACACAAGTTCGAAGTGTCACCACACTTCCACTGCGCAACAAGTTATTATAGTGTTGCTCGAAACGGGGGGATTCGTTTATCTTTTTGTCCAAACAAAACATCATGGTTGTATTGATCTGGTTGCGGTTGTCTCAATCGTTTCATGTTGAAAAAATATATCACAGTACCAATGGATCGAAGCCACAGTCCGGTCGGAAAATAGACTATGAAATGCAGCAATGGTTTCAAATTGTCTGTGAGTGGATTGAGTCAGAATCTGGTGCCGAATTATACACTCTCTATGAACTTCATAGTAAGATGGTAGAATTCTCTGGTGGGTCCGAAGTATATTCCATAAAATGGCTAAAGGAGAAGTTACTTGACCAATATGGGACCTTGATAGTTTTTGCTGATGTGGATGGTCGAATCAACGTTATTTGTTTCAGAAATATGGCCAATTTCATAATCAATGATAAGTGGTACGCCGAGAAAAAAATGACATTGAGGAAGAAGCCGAGAGGATAGTAATGGCAGCTGCCAAGATTATCAGAGCTCAATTGAGTGAGATGGAGTACAGTGTACATCCTTACCCTAGCATGGATGACATTTCTGATGTTGAGCGAGGTAAACGCTTGATTACAGCCCATCTGCTAACTCTGTTGAAAGTTCTGGTTCCTTTAGAATTGAAGCAAATCAGTATTGGTCAGTCTATTATTCAAGCAGCACGACCACGATCAGTGGTATTACCGATTTTAATCGGCCTTGGTGTCGAGCTGGACCATATATTTGGGTCAAATTGGCTTGTAACGGAACTATCGCGATTAGGCTTCTCGATTAATTACTATGAAGTTGAGTTGTACAAGCAGTCAGTAATCCAGGCCGAAGATGACGACAGTGTTCCTGCTTCATATTTCCCAGGGACGTTTACACAGTGAGTTGCAGATAACGTGGACCATAATGTTGCAACACTAGATGGTCACGGGACATTTCATGGAATGGAAATAATTGCTGTATGTACTCCGCGCGATTATTCCCCACTACAACCAAGACAACAGTTAGTCATAAGACAACAAAGATCCAAGGTTGATGATATTGTGAAAGGCAAAGGAGTGCCTTATATTCACCAATACATGAGTTGTCCCGAAAAGTGACTTTCAATAGTCACACACAAGCCTCTGCTCCAACTACAGTTCGTACACACGTTGCCCCACATATATCAATTCAGATTTGCTCTTGCATGCAGGGCGGCTTTCCAGTAAGCGAGCACACCTATACCCAATTGGTCGGGTCTATATGGAACATATATTCTCCGAGTGCCCAAATGGCCCGTCCAATAAATCAGAAGTGTTTTTGCCTATCGTTGACTTGAATCCGTCTGACGAGTCCTGTTGCTTTTCATACAGAATCAGACTATCAAACAAAGCATTTCAACCCCATGCTTGGCATTTGATCAGCTACTGTGGTTAAAGGCAGTAGAATGTCGTTTGTCGACCCGGGGGATTCAACGTCATGATGTGCTGTCTTGGGAGCATTTGTTCCATGATGAAGGGATCTGGTTTGGAAGAGGCAATGGAAACAATATATGGTCCTAATGCAGTACAACATATGATAAGTGGAAATGCAATCTCAACATCTATTCGTGGCCACATACTAGTAGCGGTAGCTCTTTATAACAAGTTAACATCGGCTGTCGTCGAATAACCCGATAGAGTATTGCCTGACATAACGGATACAGAATCAGCGGGCGAAATTGTCAACGCTGTAGATAACGAAACTGGTCTTCTGTCTGACACTGACAACGTTTTGGAAACACTTGATCCACATGTTGGACAGATATCAAAACTGACAATATCAGACACCAGATGGGAAAGAGGTAATTGTGGCGGCCGATGGCACTGATTTGTTAGTCCTGCTCGTGTACCATTGGAATGACGACATGGCAGATATATACTTCCTTTCAAATGCAGGGAAGACAGTGAAGGGTGGTGGAGCTATCTGGAAAATCCAAGATATTGTGCAGAAGGACAACCAACATTCTCTTTATTCATACCTGGACTGGATGCGGCACAACATCAGCGACATACGGGCAAGGTAAAACAAGCATGCTAAAGAAAATAGAGTCGCCCGAAATACAACAAATGGCGAGTGTCATAAGCAACATACAGCTGACGAAAAACTCGTTGGCGATGTTGGTGTGAAATTGTTCAAGATGATTTATGCTGGCAAAAAGGATGACACTCGGAATGGTTTGAGGAAAATCTTGGAAATGATTTCCTTGGCCAGAGGATTATTGGATCCGCAGAAATTACCACCGACGGAACTGGCAGCATATTTCCATAGCATATTAAAGAGTTCACATGCAGGTTATGATATGGAAATCTCTGTGGGACACACATATGGACCCAGCAGAGTGGGGGTGGAAAACCCAAGGGACACAATTAGTTCCAGTCATGACAGACCTAGAAGCTGCACCCGATTCATTGCTAAAATTTGTCCGCTGCAAGTGCAGGCTAGTGCACGAGTAGGACATCTTGTGGGAATAACTCATGTGCATGTAGAAAAAGTGGACTCCATTGTGTTGTAGCCTGCGGTGACTGTCGTGGTGATGGCTGAAAAAATTCGGAGGACATTCTCATTGATGAAGGCGAGACTGAGAGCTGAAAGTGGAACACCAATATGACAAAACATTACTTTCTTAAAATTTTGGTCCCTATTATGACACCCATCTTGGAGTAAGAAGATCACGCTGTAACACATATGTGTGTATGAACTGTTGTTCTTTTTAGCAAAATATATCAGATATTATTCTATGAGTAGTTATACCAGGTTCAATTGTCGAGTTGATAATGTTTTGTATTTTCCGACTATATACATTGTATATATTATAATATCGGGGTTTCTGTCATATACACAACATAACCAATACTTTTCTATAAACATGTAACTATAATGACTTAAAAGTATTACGCGTACCTCATAGTTAATCAATACATAGTTAGTGTTATATTTTAAGTGTTTTTATATTTTCCATTTTTTTTACCTGAAATTTCATTTTTTGGGGGTAGGGTTAATATTTTTCAGATATTCTTGCTCTATTATTATTTAAATTAATACAACAGTATGAAACATGTATAAGGATATGTATGTGCACATTTTAATACCATTTGCGATACATTCGATTATCCAATTTCCAAAAAATATGCGAATTACTCGGAGATAATTTTGAAAAAGTAACACTTTTTTGCGCAAATGAATGATATTTTCGTAAAAAATAAATAAAAATAGGGCCGAAATTTTCGTCTATATTGACTAATTTATAAAGGGTAATATAGACAGGAGGTAATACTAGTAACAATTATAGTTATCTGTCAATGTCATCTTGGTACCCACTGTTTTACAATTTATTGCTAATTTGAAAATCAACACAAAGGTGACAATATTTCAAAGTGATGTAGAAATAATTGCTCAAAGCGGATTTTAGCGGATTTTTGATATGTTGTTCTGGAGATGTTCCCGCGTGCAATGACATAAAAATCGCTTCTCTACCAATTTCTTCTAGGTCCAACCCTTCTCCGGCTATACTAGACCTTATATTCAATGTTGTAATGAATATTTAGGTATGAGATTACTCAGACTGGGTGAATCTAATACGGCCGCGATCCATGCAGTGACCTCGCTTTAATATACAATCATGAGAGTTCGCATATCAACGTCATTGTTATGTAAACGGGGTTACAGTGGAATTACTGATACAAAAATCCAATTAGCCCAATGGGGTACAAAATTAGCCCAATGAGGTACCAAATTTAATAAAATTTCTCGGTAAGCATTGGAAAATATTATGAAAATCATATCCAGGTAACTTGCGTTATGTCTTTATTGGAGAACGTAATTTATATATTTCTCCATCCTCTTCTTTGTGGTGATGTTTTTACCATATTTTTGCACATTTGCCCGTGAGTGCCTTGAGTCCCTTTAATGCATGTGTTAGCTATTCGAGTCCCATTGATTCATTTGTAGTGATGTTCTGCCTATACCTTCACGAGCACTCCTACACATGAATCCTTTAAATGAGTTTCTGTCTATATAGTCGCAATGCACGATCAACCCATCGACATTATTCAAAATGCCGGATTGTTGGACATTGTTCGCAAGGCATGGATATAAAAGTAAACACAAACTGCAAACCACAAACTGCAACGCAGTTAACCTAACCGATCTTTCTAGTAATCCTTTTACTGGAGTACCTGCTGATAGCGGGTAGTTTATGCACATAAGAGGCGACAGCGCTAGAAACTCGTGAAGCGGTGACTACATATCAACAACCTGGTTAAATAATCCTGCTAATTTGCTATGATGCTTGTGGATCTTGCTGAATTGCTATGATGCTGATAACGTACCGTTATGATTCCTGAAGCAGTCATTTTCGCGGTCTATTATGCATGGGTAATATGAATGAATCGAGGAAAATACATTACAATTATGTATAAAACATTCAAAAACCTGTATATTGTTTCCAACTGATAGCCTTTTCAAAGTAGGAAAATATTCTACATTTTGTCTTGAACCAACCAATGTCCCATTAAATATACTGGTTGACAAACAACTTTCAATTTCAACCTAATTGTTTAGTAATTTCGAACCGATGTTGTGTCGGACAATTAATAAACATGTTGACCAAAAGTTTGGGGTGAGATATACCCCATGTGACTACGTCGCTGTAGATACCACCAAAACGGCACGACACAAATAACACTCGCATGCCATCCCTCACAACCTTAACGTACCCACCAAAAACGAGTGGTCTAATTAACATCGAGTACGAACTCCACAAAGTGTTCTGCAGTGTTTGGCTTCCATGCAGACCAAAGAAGCTATGTCACAAATTTAATTTTTAAAAAACAGGCATCATCAGTAACTCATCGATGTAATGAATCCATGATGGGTCCATGTGATTACCATTTAGAGAATCATCCGCGTCATTTGTTAGCGTTCTTTACAAACTACAAACTAATCAGTACAAATTACGTCTATTGCACCCTCAAGGATGCCATAATAGACGTGTGGGGAGAAACAGAGAGAATGCCAGTGGAAAACAGCAAAACGTAGGCGTTATGCTCAATGATATATATTCTGCCATGTCGTGAACACAGAGATCTAATTATGTTCGCCGTATAATGATATCAAGTTACTAGCTGAAACAGGCACATTTATTATCATTTAAACAATTTGATTAAAATAATATTTTTTTTAATTTTCAATTAAATAAAAGAGCAGGATCTGTCTGTCCGTCTGTCTGTTCGGATTCCCCAAGACCCCTAGACCGGTTTCAATCAAATTTGGTGTGGTGACTCGGGGTACCCTGGCGGAGGTGATAACGCCGTTAATTTTTAAAAATGTTAATATAAAAGAATTTAATTAAACAAAAATAATTGTTAATTTGAGCAAGGAGCTCAATCTAAAAATAAAATAATTGCGTTTTCTATGCGGAACGTGTCATTCACATGCCAATGCAATAGCAGATATAATACCACGGTATTTGCAGACAGATAGTCCCAAGAAAATCGGGCAATTATTTGTGAAACTTATTATACGATTCCGGTAATATGTGATCAGTTTGTGCATGTTGTTGGGGACAAAACTATATTGAACAAACATTTTCTCCAATTTACAAGAATCTTGTAAATTCGGGTATATGGACAGTGTTCTGTAAAGTGAGAGAGGTTAGTGACGTTATGAGAGCTCGCGAAAGAATGCCAGCAGAAAATAGCAAAACGTAGGCGTTCTGCTCAATGAGATCTGGTCGGCTATGACATAAACACAGATATTTAATTAGGTTCGCGCGCAATGATATAAACACATTAGTTTCTATCCTATAATCCACGAAAGCTTGGCACAATGAGAGAAAGGCGCGTGGTTATCTTTCAATGTTGTAGATAGAATAATATAATAAGTCAAATGGCATCTTCGCCGGAATTTCTCCAAAGGATCATGTGAAAAGCAGGATGGACCAAATGACTTCCCAGAATGTAAATCATTTGAGTCGATTGTGTGAGATTATACTGCCACTGTGGATGTACGCCCACGAGTGGGGAGAACTATTATATATTATACTGCCACTTTGGATGTACGCCCACGAGTGGGGAGAACTATTATATATTATACTGCCACTTTGGATGTACGCCCACGAGTGGGGAGAACTATTATATATTATACTGCCACTGTGGATGTACGCCCACGAGTGGGGAGAACTATTATATATTATACTGCCACTTTGGATGTACGCCCACGAGTGGGGAGAACTATTATATATTATACTGCCACTTTGGATGTACGCCCACGAGTGGGGAGAACTATTATATATTATACTGCCACTTTGGATGTACGCCCACGAGTGGGGAGAACTATTATATATTATACAAGCTGATGAGCCCGACGTTGTCCGGGCTATTAAAAAACCAAATTTCAAGTCGATAGCTCCACTCGTCTCCGAGATCTGGTCTGCGCGAAGCTGGCGTCGCACGGGATCGGCGATCTGGTCTGCGCATGCGCGAAGCTGGCGTCGCACGGGCTCGGCGACCCGATAAAATTCGTATCCGGGGCAAGATACATTCACATAGCAAATTTCAAGTCGATAGCTCCACCCGTTTCCGAGATCTCGTCTGCGCATGCGCGAAGCGGGCGCCGCACGGGCTCGCCAATACGACAACGTCGACCACCTGGTCAAACTACACACACGTACCAAGTTTCGTCCCGATCGGTCGATAATCGTAGATTTGTATTAATGACAGACAGACAAACATACATACAAACATACAAACATACAAACAGAGGTCTTCAAAATATATATGAGATAAATAATAGTAAACGAAGAATGTATAATGTGGAAACCTCAGTGTGTTATATTGTCTCTGTATATGAACGTCATTTCTCCCCAGAATGTAAAACCCCTTCACAAAATATACTGCCGTTCTGGCTGTGCGCCTAAAGCCGCTTACACATGAGCGCGGCGCGGCCGACGCGGCGCGGCTGACGCGGCCGGACGATCGAGTTTGTGCAGTCATGAAGCACGGGACCTTACACATTGGCGCGGCGCGGCCAATTTACGCGCGGCGACATTTTTTCAATGGAACCGTGAGCCATTTTGCAGAGCGATCGCGCGACGAATCACTGTCAGATCAAAGCATTCCACACATATTCATCGGGTGTTGTAGTATACTACCTTAAATTTAAGGGAAATCCCCAAAAACATCGCAAGTCTTTGTTGTGGGCTGATTGGCTTCCGCACCCTGTATTCTTTCTTTATATCATGATCTTCGATGAAGAAAAGTATCCGTGCGAACTGTTCCCTTGACGTTCTAAAGTATTGTATAAATTTGTCCTCATCTGAATAGAGTTCACGGTATAAATGATTAAATACACCATGTAAATATCTCTTCTTATTAATTGGGTGTACCCAAAACCTTCTATTTCTCTTCTTTTTCCGTTGTCGATACAAATATGCCAGCGCTATTATAACAAGTGTGTCATCAGACACTGCCTCCATTCTAGAAATCATGTTATGAAACACAATACTTCGGGCGTTTATAATTATTCTGCCGCTGCCATGTGAAAGCGACACACTCACGCGGCGAAGACAAAAAGTTTATTCGCTAGATAACCGCGTCGGCCGCGCCGCGCCCACGTGTAACCAGCTTTATAGTGGAGCGAAGAGTCGTAGGCAAGGGTGATACTTTGTGGACGATACATCTATTTTTGTGTATCGTCGGAACTATACTTAGTCACCTATTATCTTATTTTGACCACCACAAGTTTGCAATAATGGTAATTATTTCGGTATTTGATAAGAACAATATGAACTAAACCAGCATATATAGACAATTTTAATCCTAAAACATAAGAACTAAGATCATGTCAGAAATCCTAACCTAATGTATTTGTGGCAGTAGTATCTCAGCGGAGCGATGGGAGATAACTCTGCCTGGAGTTTGGATCGTAGGTTTTCATGCTATATCATAATCATCATCGGAATGGACACGGACATTTAGGATGCAGATTTCTTAAATAAACAGCATTGGTATATTGGCATATCAGAGACAAATATAGCTATTCTACAGTAGCTTAAAACGAGCTGAAAAGGACTTTAAAATGCTGTATTAATAACATTGTATATATGCCGATACCTCAGACCAAAACAAAATGACCTTAACCGGAAAGGGCCCCCTTGCCCTCTCGTAAGCCATGCATCATGCATGGATTTCTAAACGTTGTCCCTATAATGTGAAGCTAAAATATGCATGGTGTATCATGCTTAAGGTACAATGTAGTATATCATGTTTTAAAAATACCTGTTCTATATACGGCTAATTTAACCACATAATAACTACTAGCAAATGCAGTATTCTTGCCAACGATTTTCGTCTTTAGTGGCATCCGCAAAGATCTTACACGGGGGATTTTACTCATCAGTCAAACTGTATAAGCACAACTGCCAAAGCCACTCAGCGAACGTATACATCAACCGAGACGGGCGCAATTGACACGCGTAGTTAGGAGGAAAATTTATTAAATAAGTCTACATTCGCATCCTAATAAATCACACTTGTGCTGTCACGTATACTACAGACAATGATAATGAGACATTATACGCGGATGGCAGCCGAGTGATCCGTGAGGCATTCCAACTGCCACTTATACCGACAAGGACTTACTCGCACTGTCCCGGAGAATGTCGAGTGCATGGGGCCCCGCAATCCTGGAGAATATCGAGTGGAGGGCGGACTATCCCGAGAATGTCGAGTGGAGGACATCGAGACATATATAGCATCATGTCCGTTGGTGAGAGTAGTGTTGCACCATGGACCACTTGTATCATGACGGACTTCACCGGACTCTATAAGCATGTCCGCGTTAGGGATAACAGAGACTTCCGCGGTGCTGCACCATGCAACACTTGTATCTAGACGAACTTCACAGGACTCTATATAAAGCATGTACACGTGGGTGAGAGGAGGGATCTCCGCGGTGCTGAACTATGAACCATTTGTATCAAGAGAGACTTCATCAGACTATATAAGTACATGTATGTCCGCGTGTTGGTGAGAGGAGGGAACCATGCACCAATTGTATCTAGACGGACTTAATCAGACTCTATAAGCATGTCCACGTTGGAGAGAGAGAGCAGTGACCTCCGCGGTACCACACTATGCATCACTTGTATCTAGACGGACTTCATCAGACTCTGTAAGCATGTCCGAGTTACTGAGTAAGGTACCTCCGCGGTGCTGTACCATGCACCACTTGTATCTAGACGGACTTCATCAGACTCTATAAGCATGTCCGAGTTACTGAGAGAATGTACCTCCGCGGTGCTGTACCATGCACCACTTGTATCTAGACGGACTTCATCAGACTCTGTAAGCATGTCCGAGTTACTGAGAGAAGGTACCTCCGCGGTGCTGTACCATGCACCACTTGTATCTAGACGGACTTCATCAGACTCTGTAAGCATGTCCGAGTTACTGAGAGAAGGTACCTCCGCGGTGCTGTACCATGCACCACTTGTATCTAGACGGACTTCATCAGACTCTATAAGCATGTCGGAGTTACTGAGAGAAGGTACCTCCGCGGTGCTGTACCATGCACCACTTGTATCTAGACGGACTTCATCAGACTCTGTAAGCATGTCCGAGTTACTGAGAGAAGGTACCTCCGCGGTGCTGTAACATGCACCACTTGTATCTAGACGGACTTCATCAGACTCTGTAAGCATGTCCGAGTTACTGAGAGAAGGTACCTCCGCGGTGCTGTACCATGCACCACTTGTATCTAGACGGACTTCATAAGACTCTGTAAGTATATCCGCGTGCTGGTGAGAGGAGGGATCTCCGCGATGCTACACACGCACCACACACACCATGCACCACTTGTATCATGACGGACTTCATCGGACTCTATGAGCATGGTCCGCGTTGGTGAGAGGAGGGACATCCGCGATGCTGCACCATGCACCACTTGTATCAAGACGGACTTCGTCGGACTCTATAAGCATGTCCACGTTGGTGAGAGGAGGGACATCCACGATGCTGCACCATGCACCACTTGTATCATGACGGACTTCATCGGACTCTATAAGCATGGTCCGCGTTGGTGAGAGGAGGGACATCCGCGATGCTGCACCGTGGACCACTTGTATCAAGAGAGACGTCATCAGACTATTTAAGTATGTGCTCGTGTTGGTGAGAGGAGGGATTACCGCGATGCTTAACCATGGACCACTTGTATCAAGACGGACTTCATCGGACCCTATAAGTATGTCCGCGTGTTTGTGAGAGAGGGTACCTCCGCGGTGCTGTACCATTCACCACTTGTATCAAGACGGACTTCGTCGGACTCTATAAGCATGGTCCGCGTTGGTAAGATAAGGTACCTCCGCGGTGCTGTATCGTGCACCACTTGTATCAAGACGGACTTCATCAGAATCTCAGCATAACCGCGATGGGTAGAGCAGGGACATCTGCGATGCTGCAACATGCACCACTTGTACCAAGACGGACGTAATCGGACTCTATATAAGCATGTCGGTGGATGGATCAGGGACCTCTGCGATGTAGTACCCACACACACGAACGCAATCGACTAACCCCAAGAAAGTCATTGCTGAGCGAGTTTGATTTTATAGAGGATATTCGAATTTCCACGGCTCAGCGCTAAACTATAGGCAGAAACATGAATACCTCCAGTAGTATAGTCAATGCAAGAAAGACCAGAGTCTATAACTCACACGCAAAATACAGCTGAAAGAACAGAACGCGGGAATCACATCCGATTGATTCATGTGTCGCCAGTCGGCTTTACATGAAGACTGCAGAATAAAACCTAGAATCAAACGCCACCTAGAACCATTAATGTTAAATAAATCCTACACCGCCAGCTTATCAGTTAAATGTTAAATAAATCCTACACCGCCAGCTTATCAGTTAAATAAATCATACACCGCCAGCTTATCAGTTGGGAAATGTGGTAGATTAATTGTGCACATTTTGTGCTATCGTGAACACCGAAATTCAAGACGGTATGGTTTATTGGACGGCTTATATTTGTCTATAATGAGCCATACACCTTACCAACCGAGCCACAAGATGCCCCTGGAATGGTGTAGAATATGCACATGTTGTGGTCTATACCTCATTAGCGCTGATTATCAAAACAAATGATCTGGAAATAGAAGTAAGTTTCGATGCCAGCTATCTGAAGAGCGACTGGAACAAGACACTTACGATTATATAAGAAACCTGCCTTATCTTTAGGGTCCTAATTAACGTATGAGAGTTCTCTCTCTCTGCGGTCTGTTGTTATCTCACTGGGTTCTAGTGAATGAATCCTCAAACACCACATACTCCACTACAGGAGAATCTCTGTGGAGGCCAATATCACAATAATGTAAACGTTTAAATTCAATGTTTTCCAATCATGATATTGAAACCCTCGTCACTATTAAGCCTTTCTATACAAAATGCATTCTCCCATCAGTTATAAAAGTATGTACTGAAACTAACTGGAACGGTATTATTTATATGGGGGGGGGGTGTTTAGGAAATATAAGTAGACGTTTGCCAATCATGGGATGGATACCTTCGGTGCATGATATAAACGCTTTCTCTACTATAAATGGATTCTCCCATCAGTAACCAACGTATGCATTGGAATGTTCTATTATTCATCTGGATTGATGTTGTGGAAATATAAGCAGACGCCAGATTAATCAAAGACTTAGTTCGAAACCTGTCTTTATCTTGTAGAGTTCTCATTAGCATATAAGGTAAGTGGAGACCTCTCTTTGTGGTGTGTTGTTATATCACGTGGTCTCGTAACAGAAGGGCCCTGTGCCAATGCATTCTCTTATATATGCGAGTCGACCATAGGTCGCCTCGCATATATAAGAGCATGCATTGGCTTAACACATTAAAAATTATAAAATTGTTAAAGAATGTAAGAAAAAATGGTAAAAAGTATTAAAAAAAGATTTTTTTTAGGCCAATGCATTCTCTTAAATATGCGAGGCGACCTATGGTCGACTCGCATATATAAGAGAATGCATTGGCACGGGGCATAACTGTAACCATCACAATGTGGTCAATGAGCCGGTTCCAATGATATCCATATTTGTATGGTTCTATTGAGACAGACCGAAGATATTTTAGGCTGTTGAAGCTTTATTTATTATTATTAACATTTGTAGAGCGCCTATTTCACTACAGAGTTGTGTTCATAGGCGCTGGTACATAAAATATGTGATAAAATATATATACAATAAAAGATCATCATACTATAGGATAAAAGAGAGAACACGCGGATAAAATAAGTCTAAGAGATGGCAAATCCTAAAAAAAAAGAATCACAGATATAAATTAATGGTTAAAAAAGTCATTCGAAGAGAAACTCCAGATAAAGTCAGTTAAAAATTTCAGTTGAGTCCATAAGCTATTTTAAAAAGATGTGTCTTTAAAAGTTTACGGAATTCTAAACGATCATCCGTAAGCCTCAGAACGTCCGGGAGTTTGTTCCACAACGTTGGAGCTGTGATGGAGAAGGCTCTGTCCCCTAACGTAGGATGGTTTGAGTTAGGAAGTGTTAGAAATCTCTTCCCGTCTGATCTTCGCTGCATCGTACCTGAAGTCTTTAAACATACTAGCTCTTTGATGTATTCGGGCGCTGTTCCTTCAAGAGCACGAAATGTGATCAATATGATCTTGAATTGGATCCTGTATTGGATGGGCAGCCAGTGGAGATTTTGCAAAACTGGACTCATCTCTGTCCTTCTCGGTACCCTCGCGACAATTCTAGCAGCAGTTTTTTGAACTCGCTCTAATTTCGCGACGAGTGAGCTAGTGATGCCGAACAAGCAACCATTCATGTAATCTAGCTTGCTGCTCACAAGTGACTGGATAATTGATTTAGTTGCCGAAACTGTCAAGTATTTTCTTATTTTCCCAATATTTCTCAAATGATAATTACATGCTCGACATACATTATTTACATGAGCGTCCATAGACATGTTGGTATCGAACATAGCTCCGAGGTTGCGAATGGATTCACTTGACATGATGGAATTGGAATCGATCTTAATAAGAAGAGGAGAATCAAGTTTTGCTAGCTGATGTCTGGTTCCTATAACTATCATTTCTGTTTTATCATCATTTAGTTTTAATTTGTTTTGAAACATCCAATCCTTCACTTCCGAAATACATTGCTCCACAGTTCCAACGGCATCAACGACAGATTCCTGACTGCCAGCGGAGAATGACACATATAGCTGGCAATCGTCTGCGTATAGGTGAAACATGAGACCATAGCGGCGGATAATATCTCCTAGCGGCAGTATGTAGCATAGAAAGAGAACAGGGCCGAGAGAGGATCCCTGAGGAACACCACACTTGAGAGGGACTCTCCTTGACTGACATGGTCCCATTTTCACTGACTGAGTTCTGTTGTCAAGGTATGATGTCAGCCACTTCAGAGCACTGTCCGTGATACCAAGTCTGCGTTCGAGACGACGCAAGAGGATGGTATGATCAACCGTGTCGAACGCAGCAGACAAGTCTAGGAGAATCAGAATTATACAGCGTTGTGAGTCCATTGCTGAAAGGATGTCATTCTGAACTCGAATAATTGCAGTCTCTGTACTTGAGTGCGATGTGTATGCAGACTGAAACGTTTCTCTCAAGGCTTCTGTGTTGAGGTGGTCATTTATTTGTTTGACGACAGTGCGCTCGATAAGCTTGGAGACGTATGATAAGTTCGAAACAGGCCTATAATTCTTCAGGTCATCGCGATCAAGAGTTGGTTTTTTAATAAGAGGTGTAATCACAGCGTGCTTGAAAGACTCGGGCACCTCACCGGTCGACAACGATTTATTAACAATATCTGTCAGCCACGGTGAAAGAACGTCTAAACAATTCTTGAGTAGCCATGTCGGTAAAGGATCTAACTCTATTTGGCCTGTTTTTGGCCGGTTTGTTGGGTAAAGGGTTAAACTGAGAACCGAGAGCCATTAACATATAAGATAAGTGGAGACCTCTCTTTGTGGTGTGTTGTTATATCACGTGGTCTCGTAAAGGAATCCTCAAATGCCACCGACTTCATTGCAGGAAAATCCCACTAAATACTAGTTTATAGTATACTAGCAGGTTAGCCCGCCACTGGCGGCATTGCAGGAAAATCCCACTAAATACTAGTGTATAGTATATGAGAACAATTTCAACCTATGTTCGTGTGATATTTCCAACTGATCCTGTATTAGGCATAAAATGCAAGAATGTTAAAAATTCTTAAAACCCCATCCCGCCACCCACCCTGTCGCCACATCCCTGTTTATACTTCAGACATTTTGTAAAAAATTAATGGAGGTATAACAGAACACACATCGTCTCCTCTCATTAGGTTTCATGTATTCAGTGGATTTAGAATCGATTTTCTTGCAATTATACAGCAGGATTACAAATGATCTGATTATAGCATGCACCATGGTCCCAATATGACACTTCATTTTACAAATGGATCCTAAACATGGACGATTCTCTAAAGGGCTGATGTGTTTTATTAGTACAATCAACTGAAACATCCAAAGAAAGCTCCAAGGTCGAACATGTGAAGTCACAAATCAGAATCTATAGGTGGGCCTTGTTGGTTTGCAAACTCCAAGCAGGGTTTACCTCCCTTGGTGGACTTCCGCGATATTAAGATATATACTAAGCGAGCAGAGCAACGTGCTACCCTTGTTAAGCACACAAAATATCGAACAGAAATGGTATAAATTTTGAACCTTAAGTTTGAAAAGTCCCACTAAAACCGAAGAACTATATTTCGAAACAGTGTGATTCGGTTATCCGATTATTTTATCAACACAAATGTCGAAACGAACGTGTGCATCGGCCCCTTGTAATCATCTTAGAAAGTCATCCATGTGTTATGTGTAGAATCAAGTTACCTTTTGTTTTGTCTGGAACGCATGTCATATGTGGTGTGAAACACCATGTGTCTAAATGGAAATGTAATTTGATGACAAATAGGTAAGACCCTGTATACTGAGTTTGTACATAAATCAGACTGACAACTGGCGGAAATGAACTCGTATAGCACTTATATTGTACTGAGTCAAGCTCCATGCAGCGCCCTCTACGTTACCACTGCAATATAGCACGGATGGTAATTTGCGGACCGATACATCTATTTCTACATATCGTCGGAACTATATTTAGTCACCTATTATCTTATTTTGACCACAAAAAGTTTGAAATAATGGTAAAAAAAAATTTGTGATACCCATAATATATGAGCAGGTGGATGCACCCCGGGCCAGTAATCCCAGTAAAATCAGTTGGGACTTATCAATGCCGTACATAGAAGGAAATCCCAACACAAATGGTAATTATCGGTATTGGTAAGAACGACATGAACTGAGCCAGACATCGACCATTTTAATCCTAAAACATAAGAACTATAAGAACCAGGGGGGGGGGGGGGGTCGGAAAAAAAATTCAGGCACGTATGGCATTTTTTCCCTTTCGATCATTTTTTGTACCCACCCACCCCCACCGCCAATTTTTTTTCCGTTTTCGACAGTTTTTTTCCGACCATTTTTTGACACCCACCCCCCCCCCCCCCCCTTTTTAACACTAAAATAGAGATTTGCGGGGGGATTCACTGTAAACAGCTGTATATGAATTTCTGTGCATACTATTTATCATGGATGTTAACATGGACATGTAAATAGGAATGAGTCATTTTGAGGTCATTCGGCCAAAAAAACATGGCTGCCAGCGGCCATCTTGGATTTCAAAATTTGCAACAAAATACAACACGATAACTGCCTGCAGTCAGTTTACCAGTTAGAATTACATTATTTCTCTCATTCAAAGTGGTTTTGAAGCCCAACTCATTGCCAAAACACTAAAAAACAAGCAGGAAATTTTTGTTTTAGTTGCGGAAAAAATTGCTTGTTGGTGGCTTTGACCACCCACCCACCCCGGCATACGTGCCGGAATTTTTTTTTTCACCCCCCCCCCCCCCCCCCGTAAGAACACGTAAGAAATCCTTACCAAATGTCCTTATGGCAGTGATATCTCAGCGGAGCGATGGGAGATAACTCTGTCTGGAGTTTGGTACTGAGTCTGAAGAATTAGGGGAGGGTATCATTATGCATTAACTCTGTGTCGCTATAAATATATTCTGCATCCAATGCATGCAGTATGACACCACAGAGGACAAAATATATTTACGAATGACAGATATATATCCTTATATCCACCCGCTTCAAACTGTTGTTAACTGTTGAAATTCTTGGAAATATGTACTTCTATTCTCCGTGTTAGGTATTATTGGTCAATTATGGAGTCTTCATGTATGCCTTTTAGAGTTTAATTAGTTGTCTAAATCTCTAATTGTGTGTGAATTGTGAGAGAGAATGTTTATAGCGCTATTATTATCTGTGTGGCTAATAATCCACTGTATATGCATTCCGACAATCGACCGAAAGGATGCATCATCCCGCATCGCTTTATTGATATATGTTGTCGTGTTGTGATTAGCTGACACTGACGTAACAAGAATACCAATGTCAGAAATGGTAACGCGCTCAAGATCATATATTATATACCCATGATTGTAATTATAGTTTATTGGTTTCACGAATGACCAACTCTTAATTCCGTTAAAACAACTAATCCTTCAAATTATTACAACAACTATATACGGCTTATCACTGAAGGTTTCTCGTGCATCTCACTAGAATGCCCAACTACACCTTTTACCGAACTCGGCCTCCGGGTCGCAATTCGACTTTTAATCAGTCCCAAAAATTCCCATTGGCCCATGTATACCAAGAATCAGCGAAACATTATACACGCGGAGCGCGAAATGATTGCTGTTGGTAATGGAATGCCCCCCCCCCCCCAAATAATCTCAAGACTCAGTTATTACTGTCGAGTCTGTGTTTTAACAAGAACTTATAGCTCGACTGCCTCCCAAGCCCTACCGCGGAATACGTATCGACTGCATCCCAAGCCCCACTGCGGTACGTATCCAAAGAGTTGGTGTTTGATAAACACTCGCGTCTGTTTTCTCAAAGCAATACAATACCATTATATTGCATATTTAACTTGTCACATATTTATGGAACGTGTTCCGACAAAGATATAAATGGAACTATATACCGCGGCTTCGATGGAAGCTTCTGAATTATTATCCACCAGGGGGCGCAAGTGAATGCATCGCGACTATCAGAACAGTCTGCAGTCAATCATGCCTCGGCGCAGACGACACCCTATTCCCACGGTAAAATGTTCAAAGGAAATCCCACCGATTCCCGCCGATTCTCGAAATAACACGGAATCGGCGAGGTGCTGAGCGCTAATGAAAAGTTCTGTAATGTTTAATCGAGAATTGAAATTCGATACATCATCATCACTTTCTGACGTGCTAATAACACAGAGTACACGTGTATGTCGTGTCATCGCCGGCTGAACCATATGGGACCGTGAACCAATAATTATGACGTCACGGATACGGGTATAGACGTGAATGGCTATGCTGCGTATAGGCTTAACCACGTGATATACAGAAATGCAAGTATGGTGCCATGGTAACGGACAAACGTACAAGTCGATCCAGTGTAGGCTCAACAACCAGGGACTGAGAAACCACTATGGTCATGGCAACGAAAATTTGTGCATGGATATACATTCGTTGCTCAACTAGGGCATAGTGATACCAGTGTGATGTTTTTTTTACCCTGTGCCAATGCATTCTCTTATATATGCGAGTCGACCATAGGTCGCCTCGCATATATAAGAGAATGCATTGGCCTGACAATTTTTTTTACAATTTTAGTAATTTGTTCTTGTATTCTTTAACAATTTTATAATTTCACCAATACAGAGCCCCAGACAAACATGAGCAGACGACACTCTTCTATGTGCTTCTATTTATGTGTGGGGCTCCCTGCAGGGTAATGGATGTTTTTTTTATTTTATGTCCTAAAAATTGTAAGAAACATTTATTTAAAAAACATGATAAAAAATTGTTAAGCCAATGCATTCTCTTATATATGCGAGGCGACCTATAGTAAAATCCAAGATGGCCCCACAGATTACTCCCATCTTATATAATGTAAAATCCAAGATGGCCCCACAGATAATTTGTGCATGGATATACATTCGTTGCTCAACTATAGCACAGTGATACCAGTGTGATGTTTATGCTCAACCAGGTGGCAGGAAAATCTGTGATATCACCCAAACATGATAAGAGGAAACAGCATATCACTTTTCTTCGAATGTCCTTACTTTATTCATGAAAGATTAAAACTGTTTGATAGTATATCTAAACTGGGCGTACTGCACTTGACCATTGGGAATATACTTTTCGGCTCCACCCATGAGACTGAGCAAATAAATTGCAAGTTATTCATTTTTGCTCAAAAGTATATTATAGAAACACAACGATTTAATGATTAATAGTGTATTAAACCTAGCGAATGGAAATAGTATTATATAAATTAGGAAACAAAATATCACATCATCGATCGAAGGCCCACAGTCATACCCTCATTCTGACGCAAACAGTACACTTTGACATCTTAACGTGTATCCCCACTTTACTACCATATTGTAATCATACAAGTGTTGTTTGTATACCTTTGTATTACATGTATTGCAGGCAGGAAGCCTAACTCTTTTGTTAATTGTTAATTGTTTGTTGGAAAGGGGTGTCAATAAGTTAGCAATAACTTGTGCCCCAATCCAATTAGCTATTCTTTGCTAATAAAATATGTTTAAACTAACATGATAATGTGTGACCAAACCATGCTTCTAAACAAGGCTCCCGTCTTCAAGCTGTCACTCAGAACCAGTCGCTTATCAGAATATACCATCCTCCAGCCACAGGTCCCCTGGTGCGACAACATTACCATGAGTATATACCTTAACCCTTTACCCAACAAACCGGCCAAAACCGGCCAAATAAAGCTTCAACAGCCTAAAATATCTTCGGTCTGTCTCAATAGAACCATACAAATATGGATATCATTGGAACCGGCTCCTTGACCACATTGTGATAGTTACAGTTATGCCCTGTGCCAATGCATTCTCTTATATATGCGAGTCGACCATAGGTCGCCTCGCATATATAAGAGAATGCATTGGCCTAAAAAAAATCTTTTTTTAACACTTTTTACCATTTTTTCTTACATTCTTTAACAATTTTAGAATTTTTAATGTGTTAAGCCAATGCATTCTCTTATATATGCGAGGCGACCTATGGTCGACTCGCATATATAAGAGAATGCATTGGCACAGGGCCCTTCTGTTGGGTAAAGGGTTAATACTATTAAGTATTAAGGTTTATACTCATGGTAGTGTTGTCGCCCAGGGGACCTGTGTATCCAGCCTAATATAAACGATCCTTCCCATCTCTGTGAGGATGACCTTCCCAGGCGGCTGTGAGAATGATCTTCCCATGCGGCTGTGATGTCGACAATATGGACGCGAAGTGGAAACAATTCCAATTCGTCGAGTTTATTTCATTTGTGGTATTCCATCGGGAGTCTGTGACGGTTTCGTCCCGGATTATACTAAACAATGTGACAGTGACTCCTCTCTATTCGGGTCACTGTGTCAAACACATTATAGTGAGCATGTCCGTCAATGTGTCTATTAGCTAACCCTGTCAACACATTCACGTCTGGCGTCGTAAAATATAGTCCCAGAGCCGTATGTTGTCACATACGATTTAAAGAGACCCACCATGTTCCGTGGGAAGTAAACTATACACTTTGTCAGCATAGATGATACATTAATCTCCGTTACATCTTTAAAAAGTGAAGATATGAAGACATATTATGGATTATTTCAGAGAATACACAGATAAGTTTGGTATCCAAACACTATCTCAACTCGAAGAATGTAGCAATCAACTAAGATTGTCGAAAATTCCAACCATATTGTGCCACCACCCCAACTATATTGTGCCACCCCCCCCCCAACTATATTGTGCCACCCCCAACTATATTGTGCCACCCCACCCAACTGTATTGTGCCATTTGATGGAACGCACCATTTAAACTACGCACAAATCGGAAGGCGATGAATAGTTTTACTGCATGCCGTTCCGTCTATATGGATTCTGGTCTAAGTGTATGTCGATGCCTTGCTAAGTGTATGGTGGTGCCTTGCTAAGTGTATGGTGGTGCATTGCTAAGTGTATGGTGGTGCCTTGCTAAGTGTATGGTGGTGCCATGCTAAGTGTATGGTGGTGCCATGCTAAGTTTATAGTGTTGACATGCTAAGTGTATGGTGCTGCCATGCTAAGTGTATGGTGCTGCCATGCTAGGTTTATAGTGCTGCCATGCTAAGTGTATGGTGCCGCCATGCTAAGTTTATAGTGTTGACATGCTAAGTGTATGGTGCTGCCATGCTAAGTTTATAGTGTTGACATGCTAAGTGTATGGTGATGCTATGCTAAATTTATGGTGTTGACATGCTAAGTGTATGGTGCTGCCATGCTAAGTTTATGGTGTTGACATGCTAAGTGTATGATGATGCTATGCTAAATTTATGGTGATGCCAAGACAGTATCTTTATTGTCAAATTAAAAAGTTATTTTTAGAAAGTTTTTTTTAGTTTAGTTTCTCTATATCCGCAACTTGACAGACTACACAATGCATAACCGATGTGAGGTCATGCATGCAGAATGAGATCCCCATAGGATGAATTTGGTGACGCTAGCCCGCTACCCATGTAGTCACGTCCTAGTAAGTTCCGATATCATGCATACAGGAACAGGGTCGTCACCCCTTCAGGATACCCCTGTAGTCACGTCCCTGATGTATAAGCACGTCAGTCATCCATAATAGATGCTCGTGGATCGTGATGCGTAACGACAAGGTTTAAAGGATGCAGAGTTCTGATATCGAGAACGGAGACTTTTGACTCATTTGCACTCTTTGTTTTTCGTCAAATGCATCAGAAGAGTCTTTTTTTAAAACATAGTATGGACTTTGTTTGGGTGCGTGAAACAGATAAGTTAGTATTCAGGTGCTGCATGTGCCAACTGGAGGAATGTAGCATTCTACTAATATCACCGAAAATATTAAGCAAATCGACCGCACCACTCCATAGAAAATATTGTCTGAACTACGCTAAATTGTAAATATTTACTACTCGCTTAATAAATTATACCGGCGATAAGCTAACGTAATATTTAACTAATATATAAGAATGACGGTGTGTGTGTCAATTTAGATACAATATTTGCAAAAATAACTACTTTGAACAGGATTATTCTCCATTTCTATTTTATCACCATACCGGAGTGTTTCACATCACTTTAAATAACCAATAATTGCAAAGAAACCCATTTTTGTCCAACAAAAATATTAAAAAAACAAAAATAAATGTTCAAACTTTCAACTGTGCCTCCCTTGTATGTCCACCTCATGTACCTCTGCATGTATTGGATTCGCACGTCAGTTATCCATAATGGATGCGATTGACTCGTGATGCGGCACGAGACAATGCAGAATTCCGATATCGATAATCAATAAAGTAGCTGTTCTCAATTACTCCTCAAGTAAATTATCTCCTGGTATGTCATTAAAATTTGATTGCCCTTTAATAAACGCGGTTATACATTGTCTACGATCTCCCTTGAGAGAAGGATCAAGAATGTGATGAATTCGTACAACTGCCGGCCTCCTCTGGTAGCTTGTTGACGCGTGTGAAAACACGAACGCAATAAGCGAAATCACTTGGTGACGACTACAAAATGGCCTATTCCTGGGAATCTCAGTGATATCGCGTCCGATTCCTAAATTATACCCAACCCACTCAAAGTTCTGGATTAGCATCCGTTTGTAAACAGTCGACAGTGCGCGAGCAGATTTTGGTCAACATTATAACAGTAAACGAAATTTAAAGGCATATTATGGACTTGTTTCGGTGTTTGAAATTGATAAGTTAGAATTCAGGTGCTATGGCAACCTGGGGAATGTAACATACAACTCCATAGAAAACGTCGTCTGAACTACGCCCAATTGTAAATATTTACATCTCGATTCTGGACGCAACTATCGGCAATAATCTAACACAAATGATTTCGCCATTGAGAGTCATTGCATTTAATTAATATATCATGAATGACGGTGTGTATAGTCAATTTGGATTAATATTCGTAACAAATAACTTCTTTGAGCAAGATTATTCTCAATTACTATTTGATCACCTTTCCAGAGTGTTTCACATCACTTTAAATGATATAGAACAGTAAAAGAAATTTAAATGATATATAATTTCTGAGCAGTATACATGAGCAGTATATATCCGCCTGCTCATATTGTATGGGTAACAGAAAGCGAATATCATAGTGTATTTCCATCTTTCGCTTTGTATTACCCATATAGTATACAGCAGTATATATGAGCAGTTTATACCCCCCTGATATAGTGTATGGGTAATATGCAGCGAATATCATTGCGTATTTCTCCAGTTCGAGTCATTGAACCGTGCGTTGTCGCTGGAGGGGGCGCATGTTGTACGTTACGAACAGAGATAAACAGATGCAAATATGTTAACACATCAACAAACAGCGGCGCACGAGTGATCACGGACTCGTTCACATAATCACCCCGCTTCACATTTGATTTGCAGATACAACGAATTTTGGACTGTTTTTCATGTTTTAATTTCCCTTGTGGTGAATTGGGTTGAAGAGATATCAGTATCATTGGCTGCAGGCGACGAGAGGCTGGTACTCTTAGCCACATAAACACCTGCATTATTATATATTTCGCAATTGTTTACTACCTAAAGAGAAATATTAAATGGCTGCCGGCCATCACGCAATTATACATACATCATAATTATACAACTTATTAAATATGCAATTATATTAGAAACCACATGTTATATATACAATCAGCATGATAGTAACTCAAAAGACAATTTCTTTAACACATCATGTATATATGTACAGAAAGGTGGCAACTTGAAACGTATCATTCAATGCATGTGGATTAAGCCAAATTTTGACGAAGTGGTTGTCTAAACTCGATATATTATTACTCCTTATCTCCTATCTATTTTGGGACTTCTGTCTGCCTGTATGTGTGTGTGTTATAGACTCGAAACGTGCTCTACCGATCCGACTCAAATTTGGTATGTAGGCAATATGGGCGGGTCCAATTTCACGTGCGATCGATTCCTTGGCCTTGACCTTGACCTCGCTTATATACGCTCATATTGGCATGTTTCTGGAACTCAACCGATCCGACTCAAATTTGGTATGTATAGGCCTACTTTGATCCCGGGAACAATATGGGCGGGTCCAATTTCACGTGCGGCCGTGTCATTGACCTTGACCTTTACCTCGCTCATATACGCTCATATAGGCATGTTTCTGCAACCTCGACCGATCCACAACAGCATTAGGTATATGTCCCCAAAATCATTCCCTATATATACGTCCCCAAATGTATGAACAATCGCTACACGCTCCAATTTACAGTCGCTATACGCCCCCATGTACAATCGCGATACGCCCCCATGTATACAATCGCTATACGCCCCCATGTACAATCGCGATACGCCCCCATGTACAATCGCGATACGCCCCCGTGTACAATCGCGATACGCCCCCGTTTGCAGTCGCTATACGCCCCCA
The DNA here is from genome assembly GCA_032622095.1 of Siphonodentalium dalli. NCBI lineage: Eukaryota > Metazoa > Mollusca > Scaphopoda > Gadilida > Siphonodentaliidae > Siphonodentalium > Siphonodentalium dalli. The sequence continues at coordinate 287,992,943 of CP136064.1, read as the reverse complement.
TGTATACAATCGCGATACGCCCCCGTTTGCAGTCGCTATACGCCCCCATGTATACAATCGCGATACGCCCCCATGTACAATCGCTATACGCCCCCATGTATACAATCGCGATACGCCCCCCGTTTGCAGTCGCTATACGCCCCCATGTATACAATCGCGATACGCCCCCATGTATACAATCGCTATACGCCCCCATGTATACAATCGCTATACGCCCCCATGTATACAATCGCTATACGCCCCCATGTATACAATCGCGATACGCCCCCGTTTGCAGTCGCTATACGCCCCATGTATACAATCGCGATACGCCCCCGTTTGCAGTCGCTATACGCCCCATGTATAGATATACACCCGTGTGCAAAGTCGCTATACACGTTGCATACATATTAACTATACGCCCCTGTGCATAGTAACTATACGCCCCTATGTATATTTGCTATACGTCTCTGTGAGCGAGAGGCTGGCAGCCAAGATAAATTATTTGATAAATTAAAACCAGACGGTAGGAAATTGGGGAAAATGAGGAAGTGTCAAAATGATATGTAAACCCATCTCATGTACTTCATGCATAACAGCTTAGGCCAAAGGCAGATATAATTTGCGGTTGGGGTTTCCCTACCTACCAAAGTTTGACCCCCCCCCCCCCCCCATTTACCCTAAACGTTATTTTCCCTGGTACAAATAAATTGAAAAACTGAAGAAAAAAACACAATGCAATATTCAAGAAATATGTTGATTTCTTAGTCAAAGTATTTGACTTAAAGAAAAAGCAATGAAATTTTTTCTCAGATCAATAATATAAGTGAATTTCAAGGCAGAAAAAACCATAGAAAGTAAAAAGTTAAAGGGGCACAAGGCCTCGACGTGGTTCATGCTAAATAACACCAATGTCATATAACAGTCTGTAACATAACTATTTTACCGACAATAACTCTCGAACGAACTTTCGCACAATGAAACCTTTGTTATGTGTAAACATTACTGTTATAATCATTATAGCGATCAAAGTTCAAACAGATACCAAAATTTAATCAAAAACTTGACGGTAAACATTGGAAAATGTCAAAGCACTGAACAATAATCTGAAAATCATAGACTAAAATATTTGAACCAATCAGCGATTTTTTTGCACAAATCACTGTAACAATATTGTTTACATATAAGAATGGTTTCAACGCGCGAAATTTCGTTATTCGAGAACTAACAATAATCAATAATCAATATAAGAACAAAGTTTATTCCCCATGCTCTTCTTGGTGGTGATGTTTTTACAGACTTTTATATTTTTTGCACAGTGAGTGACTTTAAGCCAACCTACCGACCCTATTTTTTTCTAACATGTAACTCCAAACGGACATATAACGTTCTTTGGCCTGAGCGGTATTTGACATTTCTTTCGTCTCGAGATGATTAAACGGCTGTGGAAGATTCCAAGAACTATTGTTGTGTTTTGACGAACTTGAGAGCACCTGTCCGGATATATAAGGTTTAGGGCCCACGTAATATCTTACAGCATCTACATTCCGTAGGCTATATAAAACTTAAGGCGATCTTCACATGCCTTGGATAACACTACGAATCTCTACTCAACACGCTGCCAACAAGGATTTTCTTATTTTGAGAGGAGTGACACAAGATACATTTTACTGATGATTTATGACAGTTTTGTTTAAAGGTACTCAATCCGATAAAACTCCTCTCAATTACTATTTCAATGGCTTCGGGGGTCAAAAATATTTGATTCGAGTCGAGGAAGTCACCCATCAAAGCTTAGATTTGTTAGATATCGATTTTAGAAATCTATTATTTTTTATTATCGGGAATTCTTTCTGGCCCAGAATACAGTCAAAATTTCGTTATTATTACCACTTGATTATAGAGTTATCCATCCTTGTCTGTTTGAATAGAGTTTTGACGTAAAATCTCGAGCAGGTTACCAATTGACGGCAGTTATTAGTACTCATCTCGAGCAATTAACAAATTTCAAAAATCAATATCTAATAACTCTGAGCTTTGTTTGATGGGTTCCTCGACTCGAATCAAATATTTTTTACCCCCAAAGCCAAAGAAATAGTAATATAGGACCCTCTGATCGGATTGTTGTTGTTGGAATCTGTTGAGATGGGGACCATCTTTACGGATTGAGTACCTTTAAAGACATATTATGGACTTGTTCCGGTGATTTAAACTGTTAAGTTAGTATTCAGGCACTGTGCCAACTGGGGGAATGTAGCATTCTACTATATTGTCGAAAATCTCAAGCAAATCAAAAGTAACGAAAACGATATCGCCATCGAGACTCACTGAATTTAATTAATATATATTAATGACGGTGTGTGTTGTCAGTTTGGATTAATATTTGTTAAAATAACTACTTTGAGCAAGATTATTCTCCATTTCTATTTGATCACCCTACCGGAGTGTTTCACGTCACTTTAAGATAAATTTGATTACATATCGTAATAAGTATCCTGAGTTAATCGCAAGGGTGATAACTCTTTGTAGAACGTATACTTTGGCGAAATAACAGATTGTATGAAATAATATACAACCAGCACTTCTTCAAATATCTGCGTTATTTTGTCAATAATCCTAGTGCCACGTGTTATTGCGATTTAATATCAATCGCTATCTAATCGTGAACCCCGATTAAGTATCTTTCGCTATACAATCGGGTGCGTATTATATTGGCTGGTTTTACCTTCGAGTTTTCTGCGGGTAGATCACCACCTTAAATAACACCATTACGACACATCGTGCTCCTGGTTAACAATACTTCTGTTTTCTTGTTTTGAATGGCACTGTTTTTACGTTCGAGTACGTATGAGGTTTATCATTCCCTCGTGGTGGGTGGAGTCACCTGGATATTGCGTGAATGACCGATAAAAATGCGCATGTGCGCAACAGAACAACTGATTCACGCGATATGGCATCAGTCCTGTTCTTATGTTGATATTGGAACTGGGACAGGGACGCAGCCACATGGTGGGGGGTACCAACATTTTGTCAGCATTTGGAAATTTGATACCTGAAAACAACGGTAGAAAACAGGTTGATATTGTTCAGATATAGCTACGGTTTCCTACCAATATCTATAGTGTAAATTTTGTCGTTTTTTGACAAAGATACTAAAAAAATTCTACTCTTTCAGTCAAAGTTTTAAACTGTCCATCATATGGACATTTTCCAACATTAGGGCCAAATTCAACGTTTGTGGCCAATTGAGGGAGAAAGTTTGAGGTGCCAGTAAACTTCCAGCCCCAATGGGGGGGGGGGGGGGGTGGAGTGCGCGTATAGAATATACCAAACATGTAGAATTTGCCTCTGGTTCAAGTGGGTGCATGCGTCAGTTAGAATTTCTAAGGTGGACACCCCTCCCCCAACGGAGACTCTCCAGACACGTCCCTGCAACAGTAACTGTACAGCAGTCCAGTCCATCGGTAAAAATTACACGGAAATGGCCATCTGTTGGAACATTTCAACCATAGGGGTGCCAGGTGCCATGTTCAACATGCAGTCCGAAACTTGAGGTGAGGTACCAGTTGGAAAATTCTCCTCTTGGGAATTTGGCTGTGGTGGTTACTATAATGTGGAGCACCCCATCACAGAGATACGTCCCTGCAACAGTAAGAGTACATCACCGATTCTTATGCTAGCATCAGTCCTTTTCTCGGCGTAATATCAGAGCAACCTGGATTGTATGTAACGTGTGTATACGATGACCGATAAACGCGTGCATGCGCAGAGTGATACAAAACAAGAAAACAGAAGAAGAATGCACAGCGACATAACACTGATTCACACTGATTCACGCGCGTTTTATTATTTTGATAAGAATCATACATGGTTGGTGAGTAATACTGGTGAAAACCGCACACCCTTCTCTGGTTACTAATACGTATTCCGTATGTACTATACGTTAGCATGCATGCAGGGGAGGGGATTTGTTCCAGGGCACATGGTCGAGCCAATGGGTGACGTGAGTCCATCTCTTGAACACTTTTTACAATAAAGGCATAAAGGGACCACATAAATTGCACTATATGTATGCATATGTATACATCTATATAATACGAAAAGAGTAGGATATGTCTGTCCGTCTGTCTGTTCGCGAATTTTCTCCCAGATCGCTGGACAAATTTCAACCGAATTTGATGTGGTGACTCGGAGTAGCATGGCGGATGTTATAACGACGTTAGATTTAAAAAAAAAAAATTTTTTTAACAAAAGTAATTTAATTAATATATATTTTGTTTTGCTTTGTTTAAATGAGCAAAGGAGTTAAATCTAAAAAAAAAAAAAAAAAATGAAAATGTTAAAACGATCACAAAGGGGCAGCGGCCGCCGAAGCTGAATAAAGACTCCCGAATGGAGCCTGTTTCAGCTCGTATATATAAATATAAGGGGTGGCCCTTCAAGTGTCCTGGACCTAATTCATTGAGATCAGTATATATAAATATAAGGGGTGCCCCTTCAAGTGTCCTGGACCTAATTCATTGAGATCAGTCAAATGTACCAATTATTGTTGTTTCGTGTAATAAATTTTAACTATTGGGTTTTTATTTATGTTTACCCCCCCCCCCCCCCCCCCCCCATATTGCCACCTGTATTTTTCATGTCAGAAATTGTTTAGTGTTCGGGGTTTCTTTTCGAATTTCCCTAAGTTGGGAGAGTGTGATCCCAAAAACTGTTGTGACGTCCCTGGTGACACAGGATAAGAGGTGCGTTCCTTCGTGTTCCCTGGGCCTAAGTTCGTTAAGATCAGCCTGGCGTAATTGGAAGGAAGCGCTGTATGAAATCAGCGGCACCACGCAGCGAAAAATACACGAAAAAACATCAACCAATTTACAGCCGCTGTGAAAATTACCACCGAGTAGCCCGTACAACATCTGGTGGCGTACTATGCGTTTTCTTTATAACAGGGAATCAGCCACTTTACATATAATTGTCAATCGTGATTATCTGCAGTTTATTCCGTCGCTTTTGCGATACTTTATCAATCGGAACCACGACATGTTAATATTTTGCAGGGATTCTTAGGCCATTCTGCATATTGTCAGCGGGTGATTGAAATCCTCTATTAGTGTTGTGCGCCTGATAATGTTGATCGCATTCAAGGCCGTGCAGGGTAGAGGCACATCATAAAACATGCATCCAGCGGCGTGAGGAATTCTGCATATTGTCAACGGGTGGTTGCATGCAATCTGTCGTTGGTTGTGTCTATATAGCAATGTGATTCCGTTCAATCGCATACACAAGATAATGGCATAGCATAACACATTCACCTATGTTTACAACTGCAGGTAGTCGGATGCCAATTATTTGTCATCTTAAAGTTATGTGAAACATTCCAGTATTGTGATCAAATAGAAATGTAGAATAATCTTGCTCAAAGTCGTTATTTTTACGAATAGTAATCCAAATTGAAACACACAGTCATTCTTATATATTAATTAAATTCACCGGCTCTCTTATATATTAATTAAATTCACCGGCTCACCGGCTTTCACAATTTTTTATTTTATTTTATTAAAATTCAATTAGACCAGTAACTAATCCAACCAATTAGTGGTATCCTCATACTTAAGTTTAATGACTATTTGGAGTGAGACCACTCCACCCGTCTTGTTGCTATGTTCCCAAGCAAAGAAAATCGCCCCCGATTCCAGCCTTTAGTGTAACGGACGTGTGATAGCGTTGTGTATAATACACAGTATGAGAACCAATGGTTCTAACCATATCGATTCGAACGATAAGACGATATTAGGTAAACTATTAGATTATGGTTTGGTTTGAGTATGTCGTAATGGCATTACAGACCGCGACACGTCCAACGGTTTCGTGCTTGGTTGGAAACCATTTTAATCCAATGTTTTCTTCAGCGTGCTATATAATACGCCCTGTCGCTAACTCGCGGCCATATTGGATCCACAATGCAGACCCGGTTCCGCGGTTTTAGTGCTACAGGTCAAAGTTCTGGAGTATATGGAAATGCTACTCCAGAACTTTGACATGTAAAACTAAAACCACGGAACCGGGGCTGGATGAATCTCTGAAACAACGGAACGGGGCTTGATGAATTCAATACGACTCGGTGATCTCGGTTATCTAAGGCACCGTGGTGGTTTTAAAGCATAGCAACCCACGTCAAATCAGTAATAATGGCAAACGATATGTGGCATCCTAGTTCATTATATTTCATATAAGTTACACCATGCATGCATAATGACAATTTTGCGTGAGACACATATACACCGTCTTGTCGCTATGTTCTGCGGTAATAGAGACCTTTCGCATCCTTACAATTACGATTAAGAATACGGATAGCTATTGGTAGTCATAAGTCTATCCGTATGGCCGACGAGTACTTTCGCAAAACGACTACGGATAAGAGTTTTGATGAAGACGCACCATCAATATTTCGTACCACTTTTATAACTCAAAGCGCGTGTTTGGTATATATACAGTCCCTTAAAACTTCACTTGTCTCAGTTGCAATAGTGCGATAATCATGACAGGCTTGTATCACAACGTACGACCCGGGACTCGTGATAAAGTTTGACAATACAGGTATAAATGCCTGGTCATATGATGTGGTGAAACTTCAGTTCATTGTTATCATGACGTAATTGCTGATGGGGGAAGAGTGGTTCCTAGATTTGGCTCTGACATCAACCACGACGCCATCATTTTCAAGACCCTTCCAGTCCGCGGTTTGATTTGAATGAGATATATGCTTCACATGCCTATCACCTATTTGGGTTTACGAAATGCGACATGTACGGTTGATGTGCTCGCTGATGGGCATCACAACCAAAGTCGACGCGATGTGCACCATACTGAGACGCGTTCGCTACACAAATAGGTCACTTGGCGACTGGCTTCATTGTGTACTTCTAGCTTAACGATTTCTGGAAGGCTGTGTGTCGTCTGCAGCCAGCGATGGCTATCCGTTGTGAATATAGAGATCTTATTTCGAGGGAAGCTCGTGATTCTCGACGACGAATACAGTGATTGCCAATCTAAACAGCACACCGAGGTCATAGCACTATATAACTGGACTGATATGAGATATATTGATCAGTCTCGAACTGAGCAAAGTAATATATTTCATAAAATAAATTCAGGTGTTATTTGAGCTTGTCAGAAACTATGAAATCGTAACCGTTCTCACGGACAGTAAATACGAGAACGATTAGAAAGTACACAAATGTTGGTAACGTAGTACCCTATCCATATCCGTGGTCGTAAACGTGAGTTTTGCGAAAGGTCTCTGATAAAGGAAAACGCCTACGATTTCAGCCTGGCACATTGTATATGGACGCCAGTCTACGCCATTCTAGCCCATGCAAGGACAGACCAAGATCTAATTATTATCGAGTGAGAATCAACCAATGGTGCGTGTGTTTTTTTATACTTCAATCGAATCAGTAACTATTTCAACAAATTGCTGGTATCCTCATTATTGACAGTCCCATATATCTATATACCAATAAAGCTCAATTTTGTTTGTTTGTTCGTATGTTTGTTTGTCCGCTTATAGGCGACAAAATGGCTGGACCATCGGAGCTGAACATTTGCACATAGATGTAGTGTGACCCGGGGAGCGTTATTAGATAGGTCCCATTCACCTCCGATGTCATAAAGGGGAACTAATAATAATTATAGTTTTATAGTTTGGCCAGCGGCGACCAAACGGTTGGACCATCGGAACTGAACATATGTACATATGGGTAATTAGACCCTGTGGGTCTCATTAGATATGTACCGTTGACCGCAGATGTCTTAAAAGGGCACTACTAATTAATTTAACAAAATAATTAAATAGATACACAAAATGGTTGCAATCTGGTCGGTGAAAATTTAATGACCCGTAGAGTGTCATGCAATAGATGGCGTTGACCTCAGGGAAATGTGCAGAAAATAAATTCCATCGTTTTTTTTTTAACTTACTAGCTGAAGATTTCCAAAGGCAATTACTCATCAATGAGTATTTAGTATAGAAATGGTTCAGACTGTTAGAAATAAATCGCGATAACATTTTATAAGGACCCCGTAATAATTTAAATTTCAATGCAGTAGATACAACAAAATCTGCACTTGGAAATTAAAATATAAGTCAAAGCAAATTAATTGTGTTGATTATCCAGGTGACTAATCGACCGCCCTATATATATGTGCCTCATGCTGAAGACAACATTTTCTCGAATATATAGACCCCTTTAGAACTATGTGATCCTCCTTCGCAAACGAGGTATTAATAAATAACTGATTAGTTGATATTAACCACCAGTCTGGAGTTCGAATATTTCTTTCGACTCGCAGACCCCTTTAAAACATTCAGTACTTTTGCCACAAACAAGTTAAACTGACGCCAGGTTCGGGGTTCGTATATTTATATCGACTCTTATATGTATGGACATGATGTGGTGCACTAACTTTGAGTGCGAAGCTATTGAACCTAATTGGGAGTACAGATCAATAATTGAATTATCTTTATCAGCGATCGAGAATTCAATAATGCCTATTATAAACAGATTCACACCCCGGTATACGCGCCTTGGTCTGTATTTCTTGTACAGATACAACCTAAACAAAGACATGATAATTATAATACCCTAACTTATGAGTGCGAATCGATTGAACCTAATCGGGAGTAATCGAAGTATCGTTAACAATGATCTGGAGTTCAATAATATATACATATTAAAGTTCAGTATAAAAATCAGCGGCGTGAATTTATTTTGTATTTCTATATATATAGCTGTACAGAATTCAAATTTCTGGAAGGCTGGATGCCCCCTCTCTCTCTCCCTCTCTCTCTCTCTCTCTCTCTCTCTCTCTCTCTCTCTCTCTCTTTATATCTCTATCTCTCTCTCTCTCCCTCTCTCTCTCGCTCTTTCACTCTCTCTATCTCTCTCTCCCACCCACCCTCTCTCCCACCCCTCTCCCTCGCTCCCCCTTTCTCAAGAATGTGGTCAATCTTCCTTAAGACCCCTTTATATCACCCAGTCCTTTGTAACAAACAAGGCAATAAATTAATTGATTCGATGCCACGTCAGTCTGGAGGTTCACATATTTCGTTCGACTTGCACACAGCCTGGAAGGCTGGATGCCCCCCCCCCCTCTCTCTCTCTCTCTCTCTCTATCTCTCTCTATCTATATCTCTCTCAGTCTCTCCCTCTTCTCTCTCTCTCTCTCTAGCTCTCTCTCTCTCTCTCTCTCTCCCACCCTCACCATCTCATCTTCCCCCTTCGCTTCCTTTCTCAAGAATGTGGGTCAATCTTCCTTAAGACCCCTTTATATCACCCAGTCCTTTGTAACAAACAAGGCAATAAATTAATTGATTCGATGCCACGTCAGTCTGGAGGTTCACATATTTCGTTCGACTTGCACACAGCCTGGAAGGCTGGATGCCCCCCCCCCCCTCTCTCTCTCTCTCTCTCTATCTCTCTCTATCTATATCTCTCAGTCTCTCCCTCTTCTCTCTCTCTCTCTCTCTCTCTAGCTCCCACCCCTCTCCCTCGCTCCCCCTTTCTCAAGAATGTGGGTCAATCTTCCTTAAGACCCCTTTATATCACCAAGTCCTTTGTAACAAACAAGGCAATAAATTAATTGATTCGATGCCACGTCAGTCTGGAGGTTCACATATTTCGTTCGACTTGCACACAGCCTGGAAGGCTGGATGCCCCCCCCCTCTCTCTCTCTCTCTCTCTCGCGCGCGCGCTCTCTCTCTCTCTATCTATCTATATCTCTCAGTCTCTCCCTCTTCTCTCTCTCTCTCTCTCTAGCTATCTCTCTCTCTCTCTCTCCCACCCTCACCATCTCATCCTCCCCCTTCGCTTCCTTTCTCAAGAATGTGGGTCAATCTTCCTTAAGACCCCTTTATATCACCCAGTCCTTTGTAACAAACAAGGCAATAAATTAGTTGATTCGATGCCACGTCAGTCTGGAGGTTCACATATTTCGTTCGACTTGCACACAGCCTGGAAGGCTGGGTGCCCCCCCTCTCTCTCTCTCTCTCTCTCTCTCTCTCTCGCTCTCTCTCTCTCTCTCTATCTCTCTCTATCTATATCTCTCTCAGTCTCTCCCTCTTCTCTCTCTCTAGCTCTCTCTCTCTCTCTCTCTCTCTCTCTCTCTCTCTCTCTCTCTCTCTCTCTCTCTCTCCCACCCTCACCATCTCATCCTCCCCCTTCGCTCCCTTTCTCAAGAATGTGGGTCAATCTTCCTTTAGACCCCTTTATCTCATCCAGTCCTTTGTAACAAACAAGGCAATAAATGAATTGACTCGATGACACTCCAGCCTGGGGGTTCACATATTTCGTTCGACTCGCATACAACCTAAACAGTGACGTGATATAATACACTAACTTCTGAGTGCGAATCTGTTGAACCTAATCGGCAGTACAGATCAATAATTGAAGTATCTTTATCAGTAAATACACCCTCAAATTTACCCGATCGAGGTCGGGCCTCGCGAAGTGCAAATAAAGTCAGTTTAGGTGCGGATGTCTGTAGAGTCAACAAAGCCAGTCAGCGATTTATTATACGAGAAACCGCGAGCAGATGTGAGAGCCTAGAAATAGTGTGTCTGTCATTTGCAGAATGAGGTCCCCAGAGGGTTAATTTAGTGACGCTATCCCGCATAGCGGGCTAGTGTCACCAAATTCAGCCCCTGTGAACCTCATTCTGCTAAGGTTTCAACTGCTATGCATGGGAGATCGAGGATCAGATTGAATTTCCCCAGTTAAAGTTGGTGATGTTCACCGGTTAGTCACCTCGATTATGCATTTTATGGGATATCTAAACTGAACAGAAGGGGGGAATTAACTAAAACAATGTTAATTTGGGACTGCAGATAATTCCCAGAAGATGAGACCTAAGTAGAATGAGGTCCCCAGAGGATGAATTTGGTTATGCTAGCCCGCTGTGCGGGATAGCATCACTAAATTCATCCTCTGGGGACCTCATTCTGCAAATTACAGACACGCTATTCAAATGCTTGCAGATGTCACGTGAGATGTGTTGAATAGTTAATACGCAAACTCTATAGAAATGCGACGAAAAAGTGAAGAATCTAATTTTCTCCATTCACAATAAGGACGTGTAACTTTATTAGACATTTCCCGCCAGCTCGAGTGATACAATGGTTACAGTTTTCTGTATATAAATTGAATAACATCGAACTCTTTTGTTTAACACGGCTGTTCATTCAATACAATTAAAGGGACGTGTTGGGTTATTGGACTTTATTTGTAGGCTAATAAGATAAGATAAAGATGAGTTAAAAAAAATTTAAAAGTCGGAGGTATTTAAACATATTACAAACACAAGCTCTGAAGAGCTTTTGACCGACTGAGGCTATAGGCTAATATAAATACAGTGTTCTAACCCATATGAAGAATTTCAACCAAATACCACCTCTATATTGATCATATAACTCGGTCGTGAGCTCTTATAGATATAATAATTGCTTGAGTGACTCTTATTCAATAAATTTAAAGGGACATGGTTATTCATATTATGTTTAAAGATCGTGTATATCTTCCGGCCACACTGAACTGTCTGTATATATTGGGTTATGCAATGGTTGCATTTTTGTGTATAAATTAAGTAACCTTGACTGTTGTGTTTAACGACTATTTATTCAATATATTAAAGTGACATGTAAGTTTATTCCTGTTTTGTTTAAGGATTGTGTATCTCACTGGAAAGTGGCGACAAGGGGGCTTGGTGTGTCTCTGATAGTTTATACTCCAACCAGTATATTTTTAACATGAAAGTTGTTGTTTTTCGAAAAAAATCTAATATTTTCCAGATGTTCTGTATATAAATTGAGTACCTTTGACTCTTTTTGTTTGACGACTGTTTATTCAATACAAGTACAGGGACACGGTTTGTTTATTCGCATATACAATGTATAGGCTAATATTGTTTTCTAACTGTTGGGGAATTTCCACCAAATAACACTCCTCTATATAATAACACCATTTGACACTTCGTTGAAAGCCCTTATATGATGATGATGATGATGATGATCATCATCATCATCATCATCATCATCATCATCATGGTGATGGTGATGATGGTGATGCTGATGAGGATGATGATGATGATGATGATGAACACCGTTGAAATCCCTTACGACTATGAACATCCATATACCAAATGTAGTCAAGATCATATAACCCATGGCTGAGATAATCAGGTGGACAAGAAAAAATATAAACCGATAAACAAAGATGAATAACTCTAGAAAGGAAACCCCGGATAAAAGGATTGCAGACTCCTCTAAATGTCCTTATAGTGGTGAACATCGACACCACATTCAACTGAGATTCAACCACCTCTGCGTGGTTCAGATATCTGCTCGGGCGGACGGACGTACCAAGACAGTGACTTGTGCATGGGGAGAGTCACTTGTGAGGTGCAATTCGCGTATCAAATGTACTTATAAGGTGTATGTTTTGGTGTGGATTATGGCCGAATGTGCGGGGTGAATTGGTTGATATTTTCCGTTTGGTCAGCTGTTTTGTGGGGTTATCTGTGTCATTACTTGAGGGGTGATTCAGGCTAAAACAAAAAGGATTTTACGTAATTTGTGGGGTGAAATTTAGAAAACGTGTAGGTATATATTTCTCCAGAAGTTATAAAATGTGGTCTTAATTATCATTGAACCATGTAATTCCAATAGGTTTTCAGTTACATGTAACCCCACAAAACAGCTTACCAAACGGACAATATAACGGCAAATTCACCCCGCACATTCGGCCAAAAGCCACATCTCATAAGTACATTTGATACGCGCCCCACACGTGACTCACCCCATAAGTCGCTGTAGTTCGTATGTCCGTTACAATTCCCCGTTAATCGGACGTCCACGGACATCCGTAAATTTTGGGGTGCAACAAAATATTTCTAGAGCGCCTAGAAATTATTGGATAGACGCGTTTCCACATGCATGGTCACTTATGGGGTGCACCCCACAAGTGACCAAAAAGCCCCGCAAGTCAATTGCATACCCACGAGTCACCCCGCAAGTATATACACTCGCGAGAACGGATGGACGGACCGGACGCATTCGTGTAATCAATATATATATACCCATCATTTCATTCGGTCATGGGGTATACTTATAGTTCTATATATCAATCCAAACTCCATGCGGCGCCCTCTACATTATACCTGCGATATAGCACTACCACAATGATATCTAGTCACCTATTATCTTATTTTGAACGAACAGTTGGCAATAATGGCAATTCTTTCGGTATTGATAAGAACAATATAGACTGAGCCAGACATAGACAATTTTAATCCTAAAACATAAGAACTAAGAACACGTAAGAAATCCTTACCAAATGTCCTTATGGCAGTGATATCTCAGCGGAGCGATGGGAGATAACTCTGCCTGGAGTTTGATATCAATCCTCGGTTGCGTCTATAAGGTGTAGCCGAGCATGCATGGAATGCATAACACGCATGAAACATTTAGAATCAACACCGTAAATAACATCACGCTATATATATTCTCACATCAACGTGACAAAATATGCATCGCAATAAACAATACATAAACGGTCCGTTTCATAAACATCCGTCATTTTAATCTCACCCGGAACTAAGGCCCATAAACTATGAATAAAACGTCTTCTGCGTGTCGTGAATACAGATGAGACTTATAATGTGGAAACTGGTGAAGGCAATGAATGCACAAAAACATTATGTGACATTATGAAATGGTAACCATGGCGATAAACCATTATATGAACCAAGTTTGAAAGTTCGAAAAATGTATACTTTGTGGTTTTAATAACTAATTGTTTGTCTTATATTCTCGCATGAGTTAAGCATGTTAAAACAGGTTATTATGCGACAATGTGAAACTCGAGCGAGTTATACGGATGCGAATCAACATTATTGTCAATGCTGAATCGATATACATGTATTTTACTGCATGGAATAAAGTTTCGAATCAATATAAGTATAGATATGTGGCTGCACATCACTTGACCATCAGACCAATGTTTGGTCATATGCGGGGGTCATACTTTTCATAATACAAATACAATATATCAGTACTGTATTGTGACAAGGACCAATATGAGTGAAAGTGAAATTGAAAGTTAAAATACCAACATCAATACAGCGAAACACCAATGAAGACACTCTAGAATGAGCTACGCCCCGCGGCCCATGATTATAGAGGAATCCACCTTCTCTTTAAACAGACAAGACTCCGATGGGTTCAAATAATTCCGGGAAATGGTTCTCATACTACGTTCCATAAAAAACTTTAACAAAATTAATGTAGACGGAGGAATCGAATGTTCCTTTGTTAACTTCTTGAGATGAAATAGCATACAGACGGAAACTGACCAATCATATGTATACGCAGACGATGTGAGGACTGACCAATCATTTATAGACGATGCGAGGATGGAAATTTCACATTTCCAACTGTTGGAAAGCTTTCAACCTTTATGTATGTGATTTAAAATATCCAGGCAAATGTTGAACATTTTGACCAAAGTCGTGCATAACGTCCCTGCTTACAAGAAGGCCTCTTACAGATACAGATGGCCTTCGCGATGGGTACTAGTTTGGCTGTTAAAATAGTCACACCTGTTAAAACCACCATAAACAGAAACTTCAAAGAAATATAGACATATTTTGTTCTTATACCAATCATAGATATCGCATAAATAGCATGTTATTGTCAGTGTTAGTAAACAAAAGTCATGTTATGTTACAATACAGTACGTAAATATAGTGCAACAAGCAAAACAATCAACACCGATGAGATCCCACCATGTGATATTTGGTTAAAACTGTAACATGTTGTTTACAACATACTGTTATAGCGCTCGTTAATCCTCGCCACTCAAAATTTTGGTGTTGAATTGTCACCGTGAATCAATCTCCCAAAACAATTCACAACGGTGTTGGGTGTTTTGCTTATCGCATACTCTTTATGTGTTTTTACCCTGTGCCAATGCATTCTCTTATATATGCGAGTCGACCATAGGTCGCCTCGCATATATAAGAGAATGCATTGGCCTAACAATTTTTTATCATTTTTTTTAAATATATGTTTCTTACAATTTTTAGGACATAAAATAAAAAACATCCATTACCCTGCAGGGAGCCCCACACATATATAGAAGCATATAGAAGAGTGTCGTCTGCTCATGTTTGCCTGGGGCTCTGTATGGGTGAAATTATAAAATTGTTAAAGAATACAAGAAAAAATTATTAAAATTGTAAAAAATTGTTAGGCCAATGCATTCTCTTATATATGCGAGGCGACCTATGGTCGACTCGCATATATAAGAGAATGCATTGGCACAGGGTAAACAAAATCCCGACTTACGACTGGATTTGATATGGCGGGTCACATATACATACTCTCAGTACTCTGTATGTGTTGTAAATAAACGCTCGGCTCGCACAAGCGCGTTTTGTGGATAATATCCTATTCATACTATCATAATACTATACTATATTACTATATTCTTGAGGACATTTTCATAATTTGGGAACTTTTATTTCTAAATTATAACCTAAAACCAAGGCCATCCGTGCCTTTACATGCCACACATCATGTAATCGTTTACTAGGCTTGGTCCTGTCTGCCCCGTTAAAATGCAAAGTCTGTCTCACTATTGGGTTCCTATAGTTACAGGATATGGCTCTCATTCTGCAAACCATAAAAGGATTTCACAAATACAGCAAACGACAGTCGTGTGGGGGTTGTTTCCGTGGGCGATTGGTCGTTTATAGATTATATCATCCATTAACAGGATCAAATGACGGTTATATCTAATAGTACCATTACGTTGTGTACTGTTCGATTACATATATATTGGGAGAGTGGCTAAAATACAAGCTTGTCGCCAAGCTTGGCGGTTTTTAATGGAGGTGACTAAAATACAAGCTTGTCGCCAAGCTTGGCGGTTTTTAAGGGAGGTGACTAAAATACAAGCTTGTCGCCAAGCTTGTCGGTTTTTAAGGGAGGTGACTAAAATACAAGCTTGTCGCCAAGCTTGTCGGTTTTTAAGGGAGGTGACTAAAATACAAGCTTGTCGCCAATCTTGGTGGTTTTTAAGGGAGGTGACTAAAATACAAGCTTGTCGCCAAGCTTGGCGGTTTTTAAGGGAGGTGACTAAAATACAAGCTTGTCGCCAAGCTTGGTGGTTTTTAAGGGAGGTGACTAAAAGACAAGCTTCTTGAAGCTTGGCAGTTTAAAAAGCCTGTTAAACGCTGTGTTCGTGTGAATGTTGCTGGAATAGCACCAACCAATTACTAATATGGCCAATTTTCGTACATTAATCGTCAATATTGGCAGTCATGTCCCCGATTGTCAACATAGGTCGCCTCGCATATATAAGAGAATGCATTGGCCTAACAATTTTTTTTATTTTTTTTTACAATTTTTTACAATTTTAATAATTTATTCTTATATTCTTTAACAGACTTATTTTGTATGTTTAGGGCCGATGACATCGGTCCCTGGCACCCAAAGGGTTAATGTAAATTAAACTAAAACATAAAAGTTTAACAAAAGTGAAATTGCATGAATAAATTTTGTTTACACATATATAGTATACCTATAACGAAGCATCATACAGGCCTGCATATTTCAAAATTATGCGTAACCTATTTTTCGTTCGCCTGGTTTGTGCTCAGGTAACACATGGGTTACCAGAAGAGCTATACATGTACTATTATCACTACAGCTGGTATTATTAACTAATCGATAACCTATTGAACTAATTATTTCCAATGTCTCATTTTGGGACTTCATTGAGCAATAAGGTGATCATAAATAAATCCGCTACGATTTTTGGGATATTTGGGCTCCCATATATTTGGGAGCCCACACCTGAAACAGTTTAATATCGAACCAGCGCGCTGGGTTCATTCCTTAATCTTAGCCGGGTACATCAGGCCGGGTGCGTGGGCCGGGTATAGATAGAGCAGACATATAATCAGGAAGAGGGTGGTAATCGCGTCGGATACCGTGTGTATAAAATGGGCGTGAAGTGGGCAGCATACAATTAACACATATGACGAGAACCACGGCACGCGCCTGAGTAACTTCCGGTTGTTGATCTGTAACATTGGAATTACAAGTCCGCCACGGGGCGATGGGAGATACCCCTGCCTGGAGTTTGGCTCGCCACCTGCGTAAATCCATTCTCAACGACTCGGCCATTTAAGCTTCGCTTGGAAATAACCTCTTCCATAAATTAGAATAGAAACCATATTCGCGCAATGCTACAACACACGGCCCTGGAAATATAGGGCGATAGCCTTGACTAGTTGACGCATAGATTGAATGGAATATATTGTGATTAATAGTGATTAATTAATAGTAATAAGCGGCATGAACGTAAATTAATATATTATATACATCGCTGATGGGGGTATACCAATTAATAGTGATAAATTAATAGTAATAAGCGGCATGAACGTAAATTAATATATTATATACATCGCTGATGGGGGTATACCAATTAATAGTGATAAATTAGTAGTAATAAATAACTATATATAATTAGTGGAAAAAATACGGTGACACACTTATAAGTTAAGATATGGAACCACTTCACTTAGTTCTTGGTCAAGATAACGTGTATTTTAAGAAAAGTCCTGTTGTCACGTGGTACAAATCGAGATATGAAGCAGCTCGAAAACACAGGCATTCAATGATAAAGACCAATGAAGATAATAAAGATCCGTTTAAATGCTTCTATAGTGTATATGTGACCCGCCATATCAAATCCAGTCGTAAGTCGGGATTTTTTTACCCTGTGCCAATGCATTCTCTTATATATGCGAGTCGACCATAGGTCGCCTCGCATATATAAGAGAATGCATTGGCCTAACAATTTTTTATAATTTTTTTTAAATAAATGTTTCTTACAATTTTTAGGACATAAAATAAAAAACATCCATTACCCTGCAGGGAGCCCACACATATATAGAATCATATAGAAGAGTGTCGTCTGCTCATGTTTGTCTGGGGCTCTGTATGGGTGAAATTATAAAATTGTTAAAGAATACAAGAAAAAATTATTAAAATTGTAAAAAATTGTTAGGCCAATGCATTCTCTTATATATGCGAGGCGACCTATGGTCGACTCGCATATATAAGAGAAGCATTGGCACAGGGTAAAAAAAAACCCGACTTACGACTGGATTTGATATGGCGGGTCACATATACACTTTAACACTTTTACTTTACTTTAGACATATTTTAATGTATCTAGAAAGATAATATACATATAGGGATCGGGGCACAAGTTACAAAACTTACAATTTGCCCCTCTCCTAATACAATCATGGAACATACATAAAAATACATAGCAGATATAGCACAAAGTGTTTATAAATAGTAGTGCAGAGTGTGTGTGCTGCGGATGTCGGGTTTTCATCTGTATTCCAATCTCGGTTTAATATGAAGAAAAGGTTAGAATTCAGAGAGTTTTAAAGATGAATGGCGAGATTAACCATTAAGTTAAGTTTATTGTTAACCTCCTCAATTTAGGAGAGCATATATACAAATGACAATTATATACAAGTTACATAAATATGCATTCAAATGTTATACTAGTCACAATATTAATATAACAGTGTTTATGCCATGTCACACTCATGCGGCCAGGTCTGATATTTTTAGCTATGTTTTAGCTATGACAGATTGAGTAATGCGAAAAAGAGTAGTGTTCTTGTGGTTTGATATACCTTTAACCCCATATAAGAAATGATTTGCTTCTGATGATTGAAAGCCATTAATACTAAGATTTCGATAAAAGTCATTCTCTGATCTATAAATAAAGGGCATACATGAACACTTTACAATTTCTGAATGGCTGACGGTAATGTGATAATAAAGATATTCAGTTTTTAGATTGTGGCTATATAGCTTGTAGCTTGTGTGCACTAATGGGGTACTGTACACTAAATCCGGCCATTTATGGCACCATCTCCTTTTATACTCAAAAGAATATATACGCAACAAATGAATGAATTTGAGCCATGTGGATTAGTGCAAAATACATGTTCTCTATGAACGATGCAAACAATATGGTAATTATAATGAAAAGGAATGTATGACTCCAGCCATTTATTCATTTTCATTATAATTGCACGTACAATGTCGTTCATAGAGCACATGGGTGTATTTTGCACTAATCCATGGCTCAAATTCATTCATTTGTTGAATATATTATGTTGAGTATAAAAGGAGATGGTCCCAGAAAATGGCCGGATTTAGTGTACAGTACCCCTTTAACTTTAATTTTACTTAACAAAAACTCAATATCTGGGCATAGAGGGGATGTAAATCTACTGGGGGCCCAATAAAAAGTTTAGGGTAGGCACCTTTAACCCTTTACCCAACAAACCGGCCAAAACCGGCAAAATAAAGCTTCAACAGCCCAAAATATCTTCGGTCTGTCTCAATAGAACCATACAAATATGGATATCATTGGAACCGGCTCATTGACCACATTGTGATGGTTACAGTTATGCCCTGTGCCAATGCATTCTCTTATATATGCGAGTCGACCATAGGTCGCCTCGCATATATAAGAGAATGCATTGGCCTAACACTTTTTACCATTTTTTCTTACATTCTTTAACAATTTTATAATTTTTAATGTGTTAAGCCAATGCATTCTCTTATATATGCGAGGCGACCTATGGTCGACTCGCATATATAAGAGAATGCATTGGCATAGGGCCCTTCTGTTGGGTAAAGGGTTAAGATGGGGTAGGTAGGGAGACCCAAAACACACATATATTTTGTTTTGGCCGTACCGGTATATAACAGTGGTTTTGTTTTGGCCGTACCGGTATATAACAGTGGTTTCAACACGCAGAAGTTCGTTATTGGAGAACTATCAATAATTAAGATATGAACAAAGTTTATTTATTCTTCTCAGTGAAGATATATTCACAAATTGTTATAATTCTGTGTACATTTATACCCACCGCGAGTGCATTGTGTTCCTTTAACATTTACCATCATGATAAACATTTACCATCATGATAAATGTCTTTGAACTAGTTACGTAAGAACACTGTGCCTTACGAATTGATGTAGTAACAGCTGTTTGTTATAAATATATGACAAGACCTGAGAATAATTCGCCGGATATTTGCAGAATGAGGTCCACAGAGGGTGAATTTAGTGACGCTACCCCGCATAGCGGGCTAGCATCACTAAATTCACCCTCTTGGGACCTCATTAATTTTCTTATGCCTCATCTGCTATGCATGGGAGAACTATAGACTCAGATTTAAGTTCCCAGGTGGTGAATATTGCAATATGTCGTCTGCCAATTTTGGGATATAGAGAACTCAACTAAAAAAGAAAATTAAAGGTACTCAATCCGAATTAACGCTCGCAAATATCTATTTCCTTGGCTTCGGGGGTAAAAAATATTTGATTCGAGTCGATGAACCCACCCATCAAAGCTCAGAGTGATCAGATGTCGATGTTTGAAATCTATTATTTTAATTTTAAATGGCCCAGTTGACTGTCAACGAGAAGAATTTCTTTGACCAATTTGCGGATCAAGATGGATAACTCTAAAATCAAGTGGCTGTTTTGTGTAGATATTTGACAAACCGGCTAAATTTCGTTGAACAAAATGTTGATAAATAACAGGTTTTGGGCAATTTTATACTATAGTTGATTGTGGTTAGCATTATTTTTGGGCAATTAATCGATTTTGATAACTGAAGCGGCATTTTAAAAAATGTTGTTGTTGTTGTTGTTGGAATCTGATTATATGGGGACCATCGAATCGGATTGAGTACCTTTAAGCTTTTTTTAAGAAACTGAAAAACTAGTTAATTTGATAATTAAGAAACTTCCCAGAGAAGATGGGGGCGCAAGCAGAATGAGGTCCACATATGGTGAATTTAGTTTTGCTAGCCAGCTGCATGTGCTTGGTATATATATAGCGCCACTAAATTCACCCTCTGGGGAACTCATTCTGCAAATGTCAGGCACAATATTCTTAGGACTGAGTAGAACATGAATGTTCTTGTAATTTATGTTGTCCAAATATATACATTGCAACCGTGAAGTAATTGTCAATTTATTGCTACTATGTATCGTATACCTAAGGTCCCAGACAAGCAGATTTGCAATATTAATCCGCCCGGTCTATATGGGAATCGATTATTTTGCTAATTTTGGTCCCCAAGTTAATATCGTGTTTATATATGGAGCCAGATCATGCCGAAAACATAATGTTAATCCTATACATATATTAATCCTAATCTACAAGCTGGAGTGTTTTACTTGAGCATTACAATAATAATCTACATTAACTTTCTGGAATCCAGAAACGGAGCGACATGGGCGTGAGTGTTTCACACCCCCCTATAAACTTTGCCTTTAAAAATTTCAGCAGTTATAATTGTGTTCTGATGAGTTCAGGGGTCAATACTATGAACAATTTTATACCTGTAAATACAAATTGTATTTATTAATTTGTAATTACAAATTTGTGTTAACTATCACAGTGGATTCATAGTACAGGGAAAATGTAGCCGTATTATTGTAATACCTTAGATTGGGCGAGAGGTGAAACCCCTAAAACGCAGCTGTAAAACTTGGAAAAAACTAACTCACCACTCTGCTCCCATGCACCCGTTATCAGTGTTATCTGAATACCAGTTCAAATTAGACGGACATGTATATAGAGCTAAAATAACTGACAACAATTGATTTGGGGAAGTTACAATGCGTGCTATTATTTTGTGATTAGTGATAACGCCGGTACTATGAAACGATGAGCTAACAAAATCTCGCAAATTTCACAAAGATCTACTGTTGATTATTGTAGATTGCTTACGGACAAACATTTGCCTGTGAGCGATTCACAATATATTGAATCACGGCAAGCCAAAGTTACAAAAGAAATAACCAATCATAAGTTGAGAGGTGATCGCTTATCAGAGCTGTCCAATCGGTTCACGGATTGCTAAGTTGATGACCACTTGTCTGCGCAAAATTAACAAATAAACTGTTCGTTTGCAGTGTGTGTATGTAAGTACAAGTCAGTGTAATAACGAGTACTACAACCAATTTGGTATCATTGTTTTTACAAATTACAAATTTACAACCATTCAGTTTGTGAAAATAAAATATTATTTTGATGGTATAGCATTATATATATTGTGACCATACTATGATTTCAAACTGATCCGCTACACTTATCATAACACATCGAGGCAGTAACGTGGCTCCATTTTATCGTGGGGTGTATCGAAGCAGGGACGTGCTAATGGTCTCGGTTATAGGAGTGATGGGGACCCCCGGTGGTCCAGTCGGTAGAGTGTTAGGTGCATTACACCGTCACAGGCCGTCCAGCGCTGACGAAGCTGGTTCGAACCCCGTCATAGGGAGGGTGACCGGAATCGTGTATCTGGGCAAGTTTGTCAGTTGATTTCCGGGGTCGGTGGTTTCTAAACGCAGTGCGACGATTTCTCGGTGAAATCAAGTCTCTGTGTGGTCTTTCCTCCACCCGTAAATTTGACAACGACAACGCCTAGCGGCTAGAACGACGATAAACCCTAATAAACCAAACCAAACCAATAGGAGTGGTGGTCATTTTATAATTTCAAACTGCTCCGATATCTTATAATCTAGATAGGGACGTCGCTATATGGGCTCAGTTTGGCGATGGGGTGTATAATTCGTATAATTTCCATATGCACCCTATGAATAAAAAAAATGCCTATAAATTCCACATAGCGATGGAATCGTATATCAAGAGGAAAGTATTTTAATTTTTCTACGCTGATAACAAAAGTTAGTCAATATGACTAACATATGTTAGTCAAACGTTTTTCCTCAGGATGACTGATTTAGTTCAACCAACATGACTGAGGCATAACATTAATCAAAATTACTTGGGTGGTGTTAGTCATAACGACTAAGAAATGGGGATTCAAGACGACTAATTAGTCAAAATTGCCAGGATTTAGTCATAACTTTTCTTAGTCAATTGGAAGGCGAAAATTAAAGTTGCTGAATTATGTGCAAATAATTCTAATACAAAGTTACTCAAAATGTTTGTGACTAACACTAAGTTAGTCATATTTAGTCAGTATGTCCAACCCAGGGGGGGGGGTGGACAACTTACTGTTACAGCTTGAAAATCAGAAGCCAACCGGGGTAAACAATTACATTTCACGAGGGGTGGGGGATACAGTTGGATATCGACGTTGACGCATCGAAGAGAGCATCTTGTCACGTCACTGCAAGTATCACTCACTATTTGTATCAATCACTAACTTTTGTCAGAGACGTTGTGACTCATACGATTTGGCGACTACTCACCAGACTACTCACCAGTAATCGAGTTCCCAAGACCACTATCGCCATGTCCCTGTTTATGAGATTTCCATTGATAACACATTTTCATAAGGGGGCGCTACATCCCTACGAATCAGATGGTTATATACTCAGGTTTAAGGATGTGAAAAGCGACAATTTATGTTTGACACCCTATATAGACATTCTAGACAAGTTCCCTAGCGTTGTATCTTTCAATAAATTGGGTAATTTCAGTAGTTACAAGGAACACATACTGCTACCTCACGTGCATGCTGACACCCCATAAAGTTTGACAAATTCTAAATATAGGCCATTTCAATCCCAACTTTTGACCAAAGGTGGTAAATATGCAAATGTTGGTCTAAAACAAACACATACCCCCTAATAAATTGTTGGAAAAACTGAATAACAGAACAAGTTCAACCTATTGTTGTTGTAAAATTTCCAATTCATGTTGTTCCAGGTATCAAATTTCCAGCTGTTGAATGTGTTGATAAAATGTTTGGGGCAAGAAACATAACACAACCCCCTTGTCGGGACGTCCCTGTGGGTTGTACTTGAGATTTCCAGCTGACAAAATATTTTCACGAGGGGGTGAATCGATCCCTTGTTCCCACGTCCCTGCGTATCATAGATAGATATATTATCCGGGTTAAGGGTGTGAAAACTGAAAAATTATGTTTCATAGTACTCGAACATTCTTTGTGATTGGAGATATTTGTAAATACAAATAACACGTACTATTTGTGATTTATGTTTGTAATCGTAGGTTCATAGTATTGGCGGAATGATAAATTGTTATTTCTTACAAACAATTGTAGATTCTTACAAAGAAAAAGTTTCATAGTATTGACCCCTGGCCGATATTATTAAAAGCTTTGTTTTGTAAATAGTTAGATCATCTACTATTTATCGTTTCTACGTTTTCAACCCTGAATTTCATTTGTAATATATCCCATCATATGAGAAAATGGATTATCTTATAATACAACCCTATATATTTATAATAATGATATATTTCAGTTCTTCGTAGGAATTGATACG
This sequence comes from Siphonodentalium dalli, assembly GCA_032622095.1. Lineage (NCBI taxonomy): Eukaryota > Metazoa > Mollusca > Scaphopoda > Gadilida > Siphonodentaliidae > Siphonodentalium > Siphonodentalium dalli. Next base: position 287,968,531 of record CP136064.1, on the reverse strand, counting down.
TTTTAAGAATGTTTCAGCCCCCTCTCCCTGGGTTAAATTAAATTATGTATGTTGTTGCTGTTGTTGTAAATAACTGGAGGGCTGAGACTCTGAAAACATCTAAAATTCCAACACAAGAAGAGGTGCATGAAAATGAAACTTCCGACAGTTAGAAATTTGGTTTGGCGATCAAGTGTTTCTGAATGTATTCTTGTTTATATATATTTCACAAAATATGTCGATCATATGAGACTAGCCCACGCAGTACATTAAGTCAACCCAATATAAAATTTCCAAGCACTTAGTAACGATCATAAAATAGATAGATATAAATAGCTGGTTCAGATGCAATTCGGTTGAACTTTAAAAAGCACGCCCAATTAGTCTGCTGACCGCTTTTATTGATTATAAGGTCAACAATTTGTGGCGTCGTGTTCGTGTTACGATCTGTGTTATTGGGGTATGAAACGGATGACCCAATTGGAAGTTAACCAATCACCGAACAGGATTCAGTGTATATAACACAGACAGTCTATATATGATACTTGTATTATGACGAACAGGCGTTGAGTATATGACAAGTTGTCAACAATGTGTACCCAGAAAATATACCGTATATATAACAAGGTTATGTTATGGTCAGACTAACGTGACAAAACATAATACACTTCCATAAACATATACATTCTGACAGACTATAACGTGACAACACATAATACACTCCCATATACATATACACATACTAATTCAAACTCACGTTCAAATTGTGTTGGTGGCGCATGACTCTATAAACCGTCGAATTATATAAGTTCGTCACCGATAGACCGCCCCCTAGGGATCTATACTGGTATACTAGGGATCCAGGTCTAATATATACAGTCCGGTTTACAAACTAGATGAGATTTTCTCTGACAGAACCTCCTATACAGCACTCCATCAAGTAATATATTATTTAGAAGTCAAGATTCTACACCAAACTCAATAAGACTTGTGTTGACATCCACAACCAAGAATGAAACCGACATTCCAGGTTACAGTTTAGAATTGCCTGACTGGCATATACCTCAAGGTTTCGAGCTGTTGCAAAAATTTTACCCACCACCCTCCATATTATCGCGAATTTTCTAACTCCGTGTTATTCTGAAGAAAAATAATATAATTTTTTCTGGATAAATTACTTGATTCAACTGGAAAATTGTTCGCGCAAATGAGGGAATGAACACTCATACTGAGCCAGCGCATGCCTCCATAGGAATAAATATATTGAAGATAATTTTTTTGAACCTTCAACAGTCTGAAGTATCCGTTGAAAATGGGCTGGAAATTCAAATAATATATAAAATGGTATAATACGGGAATTTCAAGATGCAACTTCGAGGAAGGCAATTGTTTTTTTGTTTTTTTGAGTATTTTATACCAAACTTGTCTATGTTGTTGGTGCATGTGTAACACATATTTTGTAAATTTCAGCATTACGCCCTATATGTGGTGTGTGTGAATGTTTAAATGTCATTGTATGCATGGGTTTAAAGGCACGAGTGGCATTCGTTGCAGAAATATTTATATTTGTTCAAATCGCCATCAACAGAAGGAACACCAAAATATATAGGCCTACAGTTCCGCTCATGCCAAACATGATCAGCGCGTAAATAGTACATTGTATATTGTCGTCAAGACGTATACGGTGGTGTACGTAAACAATAGGTGGTGTTACAGAAGTTGTGCTTCTGTTTACATAACACAGCGCAATTCTATTGGTTAATCACACAAAAATGATATAAATGCTCTTTATTATATCCATATCAGGAAAACAGTAACAAATAACGCTCTTTATGTTTACCATATCCGGATCTAAACAAAAGCCAGGAAACGTAACGTTTTTTGCTTTTGTTTACAAAACAAAGGGGGGAAAGTTGACAATAACATACTGTTTATGCCATATTTCTGATTGGCGCAAGAACAAAGTCTCTGTATATTTTACTATTCTTCTGTTCATGTCGGTTTTTGTTGGAGGTGAATATTTTAACAGCATACCCACCGCCAACACAGCCCGTATCTTTAATAAAAATAAACGTTAATTTATACCCATAGCAGAACTACATCGTCGTAGTTCGCAAAATGGTGCTTCTGTTACATTGATTAAAAATTGGTTATGAACTTATGATATCAATTAAATGTGAGGAAAATTGCCTGAATTTCAATCAAACGTAGCTGGTAAATTGCTGGTCACTGGTGTCATATGAACTAAGAAATATATGAATGCTATCGGAATAGCAATTGAGCGACTGACGGCTTAGAAACATGCTGACGTCATGACGTAAATGTTTGCATGCACATTCATCACTATATGCGTGACGCATATTCCTTATATAGGCGAGGGTAAACAGATGAGTGGTTGAATACGAGGAACAAATAAAAAATAATAACTATGGGCATGTTATCATGGCATAAATAAAATACACCCATAGTAGACGAGAGTACGGTATTTCACCACTCGTTTTAACCACAATTCAACTCGTGGTGAAAATTTGGTAGGCCTACTACATGTATATATCGGGCAATATGGGTGTATTTTTTTATATAAATTACAAGGTGACACTTTCAATAATATTATGTTTGATGTATCTAAAAAGGTAGACATAACTTAGAGTTTCAGTCAATAACAAGATTCGTGTCATGTTTTAAATTAAATCTGACAAATTTGTACACGCATGCAATGGGGCAGGTTTATAAAGTTTGAAAATTCGGCCGACTCTTATCAAATCCAGTTAGGGTCATGACATTGTGGCTACGGCCATGGCCAATGTCATATATCTAGGCAAAGTATACACAACAGACGGACACGACTCTAACGTGACGACCACATAACTTCACAAACCGCCCTGAACTAATATATATGTTAAGGTATTGTAAACTGCGGCCATTTAGGCCTCCATATATGCCCACACAACACGGGCACCACAGTTGTTGGAAGTTAATTTATTATAAAATGTGTCGATAACATACACACATCATCACTTTAATAACAATACAGACAGTATTAAAAATATATAATTTTGTTGTATATTTCAACGGATTTTTATAATAATTTCCAACAACAATATCATCGAATATGTACGTATACGTACGACCACAGGTCCCCAGAACAAAAATTCACCCCACCTCAATAATACTTCATCCTATTAAGTATTGTGGGGGTGGGATGAATTTGTGTTCTGGGATATGTGATATGACCCTAATAGTAAGCTGACAACCCTTCTATATATAACTTCACATTACAGCCATGAAGTAAAACTAGAAGCTTCATATATTGAGGCCTAGCTAGAAGGCACTGTGCATTGGTAAGATATATATGTTCATATGCACATTATTATTCAACCCATTATAGCAACAGTGTCTTATATAACTTCACATTACCCGATTACCGCCCTGGACTAATCCTCATATAGCTCTCTATATTGTCGCTGTCTCATAGAGATCTTGTGAGTAGGGGAGGGGGGCTATACGGTCCTGTACATTGGCATCATGCAGGCCTATATTATGGTTATCATAGGCCTAAATACCTGCAACACGGGGGGGGGGCACATAATTATACAACCCTCAATAGTGACAGCCCCTTATATAACTTCAAATTACTACCTGCAGTACCCTGCACTAATACTAATATAGCCCACTGTAAATTTTAAATACTCGTTTGACAGAGCGTAATTGTTATAAATTTAAAAGTGGAACGCTTACGCACCCCGGGTACGGTTAGTGATTATAACTTCGATAAACTTACCTTTTTCTCCACGGGGCGTGTTCAAAGCTCCACAAGCGAAAGTCACAAACACTAACAAAATCCCTATATTAAAGTTAAGAAAATTGCATTTAAGCCACATAATTCCGATTGTGCGTGAACGTTAAGTCCGAACCGGTGCCAATAACCTCATAGCGAACGATAAGGTACCGTAACTAACTTCAGAACACAACTGAAGAGAATACACAGTGTGTAGTAAAAAATAATACCGCCAGTACAGCGAGTTGTGTCCCGGTAGCCGCGTCACTGAACACTGTGTAGCCGTATAGTGATTGACAGCCACATTATGGGGGTCGCGGTGGGTTATAAACAAAACAAACGCACGTGGTTTATTAAATGGATTAATTGAATAAATGTAATATGTGGTGTATTGCGTTTGCGTGTAGTAATTAGAATATTTCGCCAATAATGGTTGTTGGCTCCGTTTCATACTGAAGTGTGTGTCTTAAAGGGACATCCTCGGTTTGACTACATATATGCATACGATCGACCTCCAACAGTGTAGGTTACCGTTAGTTGGTTTAAACGTATTTATTGGCAAAATTAATGATGACGGTATGAAATCTGCGCACAAGTTTTAAATCAACTTAGCAAAAACCCTTCTCCCACACACAAGTATATAATATGGTGTTTTCGTTTTATTTTATTTTTCATTTTAATTTCTCTTGGTCTCGTATTAACCTCCAACAATTAACTATATATATCCTATTTATTGACTATTCAAATTATGGCTATATAATTTTCAAGATGGTGAACTTTATTTAACCCTTTGCTAACTTGATACTAGCTTATGAGAAGTTATATACTTGATTAACCATTTGTTGAACCTATTCATGAAATGTCTACAAACGAATGAATGGGAATCCAGAGAGATATTTCATGGGTTCTGCCTATTATCTGCTCATATTATCATACATTCATAGAAATTCAGAACAATCCATTCCAATGTATAGCACGAGCAAATAATGCATCATCTGCTTAAATGTAGAGTCACAAATATTCCAGCCCAATGAAAACAAAATGTTGATATGCAGTGTGGTCCAATCAAGCAGGAAGCAATCAACTTGAATTAGACCACAGTATTAAGAGATATTGTGGTCAGCTTTAACTTGGCTATGAATCCATGAACCAGAACTCATTTCAGCCAAATGTATTATGATCAACAAACCTGACATTAACATTTTCAAATATAGAACATTATTTATGGGTAGTTGCCTTTCTAAATGAAAATAATCATTAAATTGCATTAATCAAGAAAAATTAAGTGTCCTCTCATGATCTTCAGATATTATATCATTTCACTTTCGAAAACAAATATATTTAACAGAAGTTCTTGATACCGGAAAACAATGAAATGTTATATATATTTCACGTCATAAAAGTAAAGTAAATGAGGTTATAATATCCAATGGGCCGATGGTTCTATAATGTTGTGTCACAATAATTGCTTGTACCAAATTTCAGAAAGAAAGTCTTGACAGATTTTAAGAAAATCCATTTTGAAATATCCAGGAAATTTTGGCAAAACGTGCGCCTGACCCTTAATAGTAAAACTTTGATAAATGTGCACCTGTATGTGTTTGTGCACTCAAATTGTACTTCAAATTATACTATTATTATTATACTAACGGTATACTATAATTTATGCCTGCTGGACAATAATTAACCCTTTAAGGAAATAAATATGTGACCCGCCATATCAAATCCAGTCGTAATGCATTCTCTTATATATGCGAGTCGACCATAGGTCGCCTCGCATATATAAGAGAATGCATTGGCCTAACAATTTTTTATCATGTTTATTAAATAAATGTTTCTTACAATTTTTAGGACATAAAATAAAAAAACAGCCATTACCCTGCAGGGAGCCCCACACATATATAGAAGCATATAGAAGAGTGTCGTCTGCTCATGTGTGTCTGGGGCTCTGTATGGGTGAAATTATAAAATTGTTAAAGAATACAAGAACAAATTATTAAAATTGTAAAAAATTGTTAGGCCAATGCATTCTCTTATATATGCGAGGCGATCTATGGTCGACTCGCATATATAAGAGAATGCATTGGCACAGGGTAAAATAAATCCCGACTTCCGACTGGATTTGATATGGCGGGTCACATATGTTAATAAACAGTGGTAACAAAATTATCAATTGGTATTTATCGCCTTGTATTAGCAATGAACACATCAGATACTGAGTCGATAAAGCGATATACTTCTAAAGTCAAACTTCAATTTAAGTTAATTGTTTTTTGTTTTTTTCATTATTATATCTGTATACTATATTACTAGGCACGAACACTATAAATACCCCTTCGAGTCAATAAATATGTTATACACAGGGGTAAACAATGAATAATTGTTATATTATTATATCACATTTTATTGTCTACTTGTATATTTTCAATTGAACCACTCATACTGCATCATATGAGTGGATACCTCGTGCATTTTAATACACATGTACACTCATATAAGTAAAACTTTGATGTACCCGTCTTGTACCCCTCTTTCAAGTTGTTTATAATATATGTATACTATAATTTAGGTCAGAACACTAAACACCCCTTTAAGTTAAGAAATCTGTTTATATACAGGGTAACAAATGATCAAATGGTATTATATCTCCATTCAATGGGGGATCGATTTTATTCTCAAGTTGAAAGAAAGCTGTTACGGCCTGTGAACGCGGCATGGTGCTGCAATCTGGCTACAGAACTTTTAAATTAAATTTGAACGAGAGAATAATGCCCACAATAACTTACTCTTTACAAAGGATCTGACTCCTTTGTCATATTGGACGAGCCTCATAACACCCGCCAATGTTCGCTTCGTTAGCTCTGTGGTGCACATGGAGTGGCACTTTCCAGCGTTTATATTCAAGTTTTCGAGAATTACTGAAATTTATATTTGCAGCGACGTGGCGACCGGGATGGGGTTTTGTTGTGCCCCTTCCACACCACCCCTCGCCCGCCATATTTGCCCAACATTAGCAACAGTTGGATGTTCATGCCTGCATGTTATAAAATTGGGAATTTCAGAATAAAATTAAGTTGAATTTGTCCTAAATGTTTGATATTCCAACCAGTATATATTTCACATGAAACCCCTATAATATCATTGAAAAATCCATTAGATATTTTCTTATCTCTCATTAGTGGGTAATCACCGGGTGCTTCCCGGAATACTTCCCAAGTAAAACGCGCGGATTAATGCTATTTGGAAAAGCCGCGCTTAACACCAATACCAAACATTGCAAAATGATTACTTTGTTCATTAAAGTTAAATTATTGTCCAACTTCGTTGCACTGACGAATATAGGCAAAAACAATTGGAAACATCCCAAACGCTGTAATTCCCTCGGTTTATATTTATCTCGATGGTGATGATATACAATGAGTCGGTAAACTATTTTTGAAGAATTCCAAAAATTCATTATTGACACACAACGATTTTATTCGCTGCATTATAAATCGGTCAAAACAAAAACAAGACGAAGACTCCGTCTCATTCCTCTTCCCCCTCTATCATTATCTTCTCCCCTCCATCATTATCTTCTACCCCTCCATCATTATCTTCTATCCCTCCACCATTATCTTCTCCCCACCATTATATTATACCCCTCCATCATTATCTCCCCCTCCACCATTATCTTCTACCACTCCATCATTATCTTCTACCCCTCCATCATTATCTTATCCCCTCCATCATTATATTCTACCCCTCCACCATTATATCCCCTCCATCATTATTTTCTACCCCTCCATCATTATCTTCCCCTCCACCATTATCTTCTACCCCTCCATCATTATAGTCTACCCCTCCACAATTATCTTCTCCCTCTCCACCATTATCTCCCCCTCCACCATTATCTTCTCAGCTCCATCAGTATCTTCTCCCCTCCATCATTATCTCCACCATTATCTTCTACCCCTCCATCATTATCTTATACCCTCCACCATTATCTTCTCCCCTCCACCATTATCTCCCCTCCACCATTATCTTCTCCCCTCCATCATTATCTCCCCCTCCTTCATTATCCCCCTCCATCATTATATTCTCCCCTCCCTCATTATCTTCTCCCCTCCTTCATTATCTCCCCTCCATCATTATCTTCTGCCCATCCACCATTATCTTCTCCCCTTCATCATCTTCTTCCCCTCCATCAGTATCTGTTCTCCCTCCATCATTATATTCTACCCCTCCATCATTATCTTCTACCCCTCCATCATTATGTTATACCCCTCCATCGTTATCTTCTTCCCCTCTATCATCTTCTTCTCCCCTCCATCATTATCTTCTCCCCTACATCGTCGTCATCTCTCCCTCCATCGTCATCTTCTACCCTCCATCATCTTATTCACCCCTCCATCATTATCTTCTCCCCTCCATCGTCGTCTTCTCCCCCTCCATCGTCATCTTCTCCCTCTCCATCTTCATCTTCTCCCCTCCACCATTATCTTCTACCCCTCCATCATCACTCGCAGGGTAAATGTCAATCGTTATTAATACTAATCATCATCTTCTTCTCATGCACTTTTCGATTTTTCTCAATATCCTTATATATTCCGGAACGCATGTAATATCCGATGTATCTATCTATACCGTCAAGCCCCGATATTAACGTAACACCCCAAGAAGAATGATTTTTTACATTTTACAGGGCCCATCATGACACATACAGTAGGGATAATGACATCCGAAAAACCATGTGCTTACTGTGATCCTCCATTTAATAATTAATAATAATAATTTATGTTATATAGCGTAAATCCATTGACATGCTTTAAAACGCGAACACGCTTAAACCCTTTCTACCACATAATACATTATATCATATACCCATTATAATAACATCGTTATGCATGTATTATCAGGTTCATTGCATATTATGTAACATATATATCTGTAGGATAAAAGAACAATGTTTAAATTAAGGGGCTGACTACTTTGTCATACATATTGCACGAGCATCATAACACCCGACAATGTTCCTTTGTTTATGCCGGAGTGCCATGTCTGTACTTTTCAGCGCTTGCATACAATTTAGACATCGGGAATGGCCGATATTAATAATTGCAGGGACGGGGTCAACATTTTTAACAGAAAATATGAAATTTCATGCTTGATCTGGCACAACATTATTTGGAAATTTCAGGCCGAAAATAGGCGGAAAATGTCATATAAATTGTTTTCGTATTAGACAAGTTTCGGTCAATTTTTTTGGACTGAAAGAGCCATCAGTTTGGAAATTTCCAATGCTCAAGTGCAAAGGACTTTGGATTTTGGGTCTGGTTTATGCAGAGCTGCAACTTATAATTCTAAGTCGGTCATACGCCATCGGAGACCCTCCTGTAACGTCCTAGATCTAGCGAATAATGCGCACAATAACTTACTCTTTGCCAAGGGTCTCACTCCACTTCATTATAGCCTCATAACACCCGTCAATTTTCTCACTTTTCGCTAGAGTGCCGCTTGGATACAAGTCTTCAGGAATTTCTTAATTTAATATGAACAGGGGCGTGGCTATACATAACAGGGGCGTGGCTATACATTGTCCCCGTTGGGTGGAGGTGTCCAACTTAGAATTTTCAACAACACCCTCTTGATCTGCTTGACATGCGCATGTCCGGGAAAATGAGTCCCCGATAATTTCTATACAGAGGCAATGTTATTGACTATTGTTGTTATGAAATAAAACCAAAAATATATATTCCACCAGGACACAGAACAACTGTGGCCTATTAGAGTATTCACCATGGGGATAGAGATTCGCAGATTCACCCCGTGACTTCCCCCTTTATTTACCCAGAATGCCAGGGGGCCGGAAAAAAACTGCAGACACAGGGTGGAAAAAACTGTTTTCTTCGGTTTGGGTACCCCCCCCCCCCCCAAAACAGCGCAAAAACTGCAGTTTTTTTCCACTGACCATTTGCCCCCCCCCCCCCCCCAGAAAAATCAAATCTACCTCAGCCGGACAACAACTCGGTTTGACCGAAAACCGAAAAAAATACCGGAGCATACAATTCACGAGAATGTGCTTGATAACTTAGTTTAGATTATTATTAGGGTTAATGGGGTCAATATCACATGTAAACCAAGACAGTGGTTATCCAAAATTGTTTTTGGTGGATTGTACTACTCATGTATATATGATTTGGATATTAAGGTTAATCCATATTCTATAAAATGAGAGAAAATTGAAGTTGTGAGTCTGAAAATACATATTTGGAAAAAAATTACATGCAAATTTGTTCCGACAACCCCCCCCCCCCCCCCCCCTCTAAATGAATAAGGAAAAACGTGTAAATTTGTTACGCCTATGTACCCCCGGTACGTTGTGTCCCACAGTTCCCCCCCCCCTGAGAATGCATCAACATTTAAAACATGGAGATGGAGATTGAGTTATTCCCCTTCCATTAAGAATAATATACTGGTCAAATTAAGCACACAACCAATCAGAACACACGCCGTGTACCTCGACAAAAACAACGTGTTCACAATGTATTCGACCGGATAAGTTGATAATTCAATGCTTTGTAGCTATTTTTTTCAAATGGTATATAATATAGAATATATCGTATAAATCTTGGAGGTTCGAACATTAAGTGGGCCTTTAAAGTGGTGTGGAACACTCTGCTGAGCTCTTCAGTAATTCGTCCCGAATAAGGTAGCAACTATTATCAATAGAAGGGGAATAACTCTATATCTTAGCTGTTATAGCTTATTAGCTTATATAATATGGAATAATTATGCTGTATATAATGTGATCTGGTCAAGTTGATGGCGATCCAACCATCCGTATATATATAGGTGCATTAAATCTCCATTCATTTTTACTATTAACAAACACGACCATTAGATTTTTTTTAGATTTAGATTTATTGACTTGAGGCCGATGTCAAAACATTCCATGTGATTATAAGTATAGTAACAAAAACATATTCATGTTCAATGTTTGGTGATTCACACCATGTATGTAGTAAGAGTTGGACCAATGTTGCAGATGATATTACATGTTTTGGGTTGATCATTTCTCAAGATGATTAAGAATTCCTTTTGGTCAGCCATGGCATTAACCCTTTGAGTGCCAGGTCGATTTTTGTATCAACCCATATACCCTGTGCCAATACATTCTCTTATATATGCGACCATAGGTCGCCTCGCATATATAAGAGAATGCATTGGCCTAACAATTTTTTTTTTTTGTTTTTTTTTTTTTACAATTTTTTACAATTTTAATAATTTATTCTTATATTCTTTAACATACTTATTTTGTAGGTTTAGGGCCGATGAGATCGGCCCCTGGCACTCAAAGGGTTAAAGGTCTGAATATTGTCGTTTATTTCCACAAATAAACGCTCTCTTATATATTTATAAATGGGGCATCGCATAATGGAGTGTTCTTCCGTTTCTACCGATCGGTACCGATCACGTACCGCTGCCATCGTAATTCAATGGAACACTTGTTTATTTAAGTTAGACAGTTACAATTAATTCTGGCTTGATCTAGCCCAATTTTCAAATAAATATGGACAGTTGGGTTTCTCAAAATAATGCAGAATTGCAACCGACAAAAGTGTTAATTAAAGAAATGAGAAACATTTGGTATACGTGATGGCAGTGTTAAGTCCAGCGTGGCAGGGGACTGAACTCTGCGTTTCAGTTATATGTTAAAGTTTAGGGTGGATAAGAGACGATAACCAATAACCACATCCTGTGTGTGGAAGCTGGTAGCAGGGGGCTGAACTCTACATTGTAGTCTGATGTTAAAGTTTAGGGTGGATAAGAGATGATAACCAATAACCACATCCTGTGTGTGGAAGCTGGTAGCAGGGGGCTGAACTCTACATTGTAGTCTGATGTTAAAGTTTAGGGTGGATAAGAGATGATAACCAATAACCACATCCTGTGTGTGGAAGCTGGTAGCAGGGGGCTGAACTCTACATTGTAGTCTGATGTTAAAGTTTAGGGTGGATAAGAGATGATAACCAATAACCACATCCTGTGTGTGGAAGCTGGTAGCAGGGGGCTGAACTCTACATTGTAGTCTGATGTTAAAGTTTAGGGTGGATAAGAGATGATAACCAATAACCACATCCTGTGTGTGGAAGCTGGTAGCAGGGGGCTGAACTCTACATTGTAGTCTGATGTTAAAGTTTAGGGTGGATAAGAGATGATAACCAATAACCACATCCTGTGTGTGGAAGCTGGTAGCAGGGGGCTGAACTCTACATTGTACTCTGATGTTAAAGTTTAGGGTGGATAAGAGATGATAACCAATAACCACATCCTGTGTGTGGAAGCTGGTAGCAGGGGGCTGAACTCTACATTGTAGTCTGATGTTAAAGTTTAGGGTGGATAAGAGATGATAACCAATAACCACATCCTGTGTGTGGAAGCTGGTAGCAGGGGGCTGAACTCTACATTGTACTCTGATGTTAAAGTTTAGGGTGGATAAGAGATGATAACCAATAACCACATCCTGTGTGTGGAAGCTGGTAGCAGGGGACTGAACTCTACATTGTACTCTGATGTTAAAGTTTAGGGTGGATAAGAGATGATAACCAATAACCACATCCTGTGTGTGGAAGCTGGTAGCAGGGGGCTGAACTCTACATTGTACTCTGATGTTAAAGTTTAGGGTGGATAAGAGATGATAACCAATAACCACATCCTGTGTGTGGAAGCTGGTAGCAGGGGGCTGAACTCTACATTGTACTCTGATGTTAAAGTTTAGGGTGGATAAGAGATGATAACCAATAACCACATCCTGTGTGTGGAAGCTGGTAGCAGGGGGCTGAACTCTACATTGTAGTCTGATGTTAAAGTTTAGGGTGAATAAGAGATGATAACCAATAACCACATCCTGTGTGTGGAAGCTGGTAGCAGGGGGCTGAACTCTACATTGTAGTCTGATGTTAAAGTTTAGGGTGGATAAGAGATGATAACCAATAACCACATCCTGTGTGTGGAAGCTGGTAGCAGGGGGCTGAACTCTACATTGTAGTCTGATGTTAAAGTTTAGGGTGGATAAGAGATGATAACCAATAACCACATCCTGTGTGTGGAAGCTGGTAGCAGGGGGCTGAACTCTACATTGTAGTCTGATGTTAAAGTTTTGGGTGGATAAGAGATGATAACCAATAACCACATCCTGTGTGTGGAAGCTGGTAGCAGGGGGCTGAACTCTACATTGTAGTCTGATGTTAAAGTTTAGGGTGGATAAGAGATGATAACCAATAACCACATCCTGTGTGTGGAAGCTGGTAGCAGGGGGCTGAACTCTACATTGTAGTCTGATGTTAAAGTTTAGGGTGGATAAGAGATGATAACCAATAACCACATCCTGTGTGTGGAAGCTGGTAGCAGGGGGCTGAACTCTACATTGTAGTCTGATGTTAAAGTTTAGGGTGGATAAGAGATGATAACCAATAACCACATCCTGTGTGTGGAAGCTGGTAGCAGGGGGCTGAAATCTACATTGTAGTCTGATGTTAAAGTTTAGGGTGGATAAGAGATGATAACCAATAACCACATCCTGTGTGTGGAAGCTGGTAGCAGGGGGCTGAACTCTACATTGTAGTCTGATGTTAAAGTTTAGGGTGGATAAGAGATGATAACCGATAACCACATCCTGTGTGTGGAAGCTGACAGACTCTCATCACGAACTCGCGGAATTTATTTGTAATTTGTAGAGAACTAATTATCAGCGGGTCCTCCATCATTCATCCCACAGACAGTCGGAATTTGTTTGTCAAGTCGGAGGCGAATCATGAATGCTTAATAGATCCATCGATTGGCTATTCATTTTTACCATTAACACGACCATTTTGTTGCCAATGTCATTAGTTATTCTTCATCGAATGCTATTACACGTGGCATCGTCGGGCGTTTACGCTCCATGTCCGCATCCTGCGTGAAGTCACGCATTTTAGACCGATTTCTACAAGGGCAAGCCAAAGGTTATACATTTCCAACAGTGCATGTTTAGCAATTCTGTTTCTTTGCCTCATGCGGTTAACCCTTTCATGACGGGAGTTGCGCTGGCGCAATATTGAAGAACCTGTGCCAATGCATTTTCTTATATATAAGAGAATGCATTGGCCTAACAATTTTTTATCATTTTTATCAATTTATCTTACATTCTTTAACAATTTATATCATTTTTATCATATTTTCTCACATTCTGTAACAATTTTTATAATTTGTTCTTACATTCTGTAAAAACTGTTATAATTTTTTCTTATATTCATTCAATTTTATCATTCTTTCTTACATTCTTTAACAATTTATCACTTTTTATCATTTTGTTTTCTTACATTCTGTATCAATTTTTATCATTTTTTCTTACATTATTTAGCAATTTTTATCATTTTCGATCATTGTTTATCAATTTTTAAACATTGTTTTCTTACATTTTGTTTAACAACTAAAAAAAAAGAATATAAAATTTGTTAGGCCAATGCATTCTCTTATATATGCGAGGCGACCTATTGGCACATGTTTTTCGCAAAAAATTAGGAAGCTCTCGTCATGAAGGGTTAATCCCATTACAGTGACTTGGAACTCTCCGCTGGGGTTTTCAGACGGAATTTCAAATAATTAATCATTCCAAACATAGTTATTTTTATAAATGTTATATCCAAATAGTCATAACACAGCGTCATTGTTATAAACGAAGTCACGTGACTTTTGTTGGCAGAATAATTGCCGTATGTGTATCACACAATTATTCGTATCGAATAAAGTAGTAAATATTTACATTTGTTCATAGTTCAAACGATGTGTTCTCTGAAATGGTACATACGATCTAGTTAAAATGTTCGATAATATAGTTGATTGCTACATTGTGCCAGTGCCGGTAGTGATTGGATACTAATTACTTGATTTTATTCATAAAACTTAGTCCACAATAATTATGTTAGTTTGGTTTCTTGTGTATTGATTCAAAGTGCAGTTTTGTCATAGGGATTAGGTAATCTATACATTTTTGGAAAGGGTAGACATCACTGAGTTTGAATATCCATCTTTCCGTTTTACGACACCCCCCAGGAAAACCAGGTTAATATTAATTTTTGGTGGGCATTTTGAAAAATCCAAGATGGCCGCCAAGGGACATCGTAAATAAAATGGAAACATGGGTTCAACTGGATCCCATGAGGTATATAGTGTTATCTACAGAAACAAAGAGGACAAAAGCGCCCCAATGTACAATTTACAACAAAAGTGCTCCCAACATTGCCCACACAATAGCTACTGACCCTGATATCCCGAGCTGATAATTTCCATTGAGAGTAGGACTTGTGTTTACGGTATACTAATATTACGATTAACTCATTCAACTTTTTGGGCGATTTCTGATAACCTCTTTGCATTCGATCGGCATAAACTACATGTAACATTCAGCATCCGATCGTCATCAATCTTCATGTGGATTTCAGGGTGACCTCTAGATGGTAACCATCGTTTTATTTTCGAAATTCATAAAAAAAACATCAATAAATGAGTGTTACCTCACATTGCTAGGATACCAACTTGTGCAATTTAAACCATGTGATATCTATTTTTCGCACAAATCGATCAAGACTGACCATGTGACATTTACCCTGCGAGTGATGATTGGTGTGAATAAAGATTGACATTTACCCTGCGAGTGATGATTAGTATGAATAAAGATTGACATTTACCCTGCGAGTGATGATTAGTATGAATAAAGCTTGGCATTTACCCTGCGAGTGATGATTAGTATGAATAAAGATTGACATTTACCCTGCGAGTGATGATTAGTATGAATAAAGCTTGGCATTTACCCTGCGAGTGATGATTAGTATGAATAAAGATTGACATTTACCCTGCGAGTGATGATTAGTATGAATAAAGCTTGGCATTTACCCTGCGAGTGATGATTGGTATGAATAAAGATTGACATTTACCCTGCGAGTGATGATTAGTATGAATAAAGATTGACATTTACCCTGCGAGTGATGATTGGTATGAATAAAGCTTGGCATTTACCCTGCGAGTGATGATTGGTATGAATAAAGATTGACATTTACCCTGCGAGTGATGATTGGTGTGAATAAAGCTTGGCATTTACCCTGCGAGTGATGATTGGTATGAATAAAGATTGACATTTACCCTGCGAGTGATGATTAGTATGAATAAAGCTTGGCATTTACCCTGCGAGTGATGATTGGTATGAATAAAGCTTGGCATTTACCCTGCGAGTGATGATTAGTATGAATAAAGATTGACATTTACCCTGCGAGTGATGATTGGTATGAATAAAGATTGACATTTACCCTGCGAGTGATGATTGGTGTGAATAAAGCTTGGCATTTACCCTGCGAGTGATGATTGGTATGAATAAAGATTGACATTTACCCTGCGAGTGATGATTGGTATGAATAAAGCTTGGCATTTACCCTGCGAGTGATGATTGGTATGAATAAAGATTGAAATATACCCTGCGAGTGATGATTGGTAAGAATAAAGATTGACATTTACCCTGCGAGTGATGATTAGTATGAATAAAGATTGAAATATACCCTGCGAGTGATGATGAGTGATGATTAGTATGAATACAGATTGACATTTACCCTGTGAGTGATGATTATCATGAAAAAAGAATAATTTTTACCCTGCAAGTGATGATTAGTATGAATAAAGATTGATAATTACACTGAGAGTGACACAGGAAACAAGTTAAGAGCAATAAACAAGTTATGAGCCTATCCGCCCCCACCAACTTGGTTAAACAACATAACATTAATTTTTAGGACATTTTACAACACATATAGGTTGAAATGGTCTTCAATGTTTGATTTTCCAAACCAATAATTCTTGGGGAATTTGTTATTATTAGACCAACAGTACAATATTTAGTCGCGAATCTTCTTCAATTTTTAAGGGGATGGATGTGCAGTTGGAAATTTCAAGGCGGACATACCCCCCTCCCCAGTCCCCACGGTCACGTTTCTGACCGAGAGGCATCCGTTTTGGACTGAAAGACGGCGGATACGTTAGACAGTGTGCGCGTGCGCATGTGCCACCCACAATACGTTATCCCCATGCATCCAGATAGGAATGTGCAGGAACGGAGCGCGAGCTCACGAACATGAAACAGAATGGTTCACGTATTCCTATAATGGAAAATCATAAAAAATCAATGTGTGAACCAAGAGATCAATACCGGAAAACTATTCTGATTCTGAATACCAAGTGACAGAAATTAGCCACCGTCAAATCCCGCCTGACAATTTTGAGTTCCATCTGTTTGGTTTGCCACCACTGCAACGAAACGAATGCGTTATATTTGGTCCCCCGTAGAGTTCAGCTGTATCTGTATCTGTATCTATATGTGTATATGTAGCTGTATTTGTATACGTATCTGTATCAGTATATATATATATTTGAATCTGTATATGTATATATCTGTATATGTATATCTGTATATATGTGGCTGTACATGTATTTGTATCTGTATCTAGAGCTATATCTGTATCTACATCTGTATCTGTATATATGTATCTATCTACATCTGTATTTGTATCTGTAGTTGCATATGCATATGTATATGTATGTTTATATGTATATATATGTGTATATGTACATATGTATCTGTATTTTTACATGTATCTGCAGTTGTATCAGCATCGGTATATGTATATCTCAATCTGTATTTATATTTGTATCTGTATCTCTGTATCAATATCGGTATCTGTATCTGTATTTGTATGAAAAGTATATATTAATCAATATCTGTATTTGTATTTGTTTCTGTGTAGGATCCAGAGATGAAAGTGGCCCTATACACAACTCCATGTCTCTGACTCGACCAAATACATGTGCAATGAAGAAATTAAAATATGGGTATTAATAATTAATAATAATTAATAATGTCCTCTCATATCACCTGTTATGTCTAACTAAACATGTACATAATAACACACATGGAGAGTAACTAAACGTGTACATAATAACACACATGTAGTACATAATAACACACACATGGAGACTAACTAAACGTGTACATAATAACACACATGGAGACTAACTAAACGTGTACATACTAACATACATGGAGACTAACTAAGCGTGTACATAATAACACACATGGAGACTAACTAAACGTCTACATAATAACACACATGGAGACTAACTAAACGTGTACATAATAACACACATGGAGACTAACAAAACGTGTACATAATAACACACATGGAGTACATAATAACACATATGGAGACTAACTAAACGTGTACATATTAACACACATGGAGACTAACTAAACGTGTACATAATAACACACATGGAGACTAAATAAACGTGTACAAAATAACACACATGGAGACTAACTATTAAACGTGTACATAAAAACACACATGGAGACAACTTAAGAATTTAACCATTTCTTTATTAAATGGATTTTTCCCATCAGTAACAGAAGTACACATTGGGCTGATTTACTATACATCAAGAAATTCAGGAAATATAATCAGACGACAGACAGGAGAAATGATAATATAACAGTGCAGAAGGTTTCATATTCATTGGTGGATGTTAACATAATAAGTTCAAAAAACGACCAATGAACATTTCCTAAAAATGTTTCATCTCTGATAGGATTCTTCCTGATATAAATACACTGGGTTCTGGATCAGTATGACGTTTGGGTGTATAGGATTATTCCTGATATAAATACACTGGGGTCTGGATCAGTGTGATGTTTGAGTGTATATGATTTTTCCTGATATAAATACACTGGGTTCTGGATCAGTATGATGTTTGAGTGTATATAATCCTTCCTGATATAAATACTATGGGGTCTGGATCAGTATGATGTTTGAGTGTATATAATCCTTCCTGATATAAATACACTGGGTTCTGGATCAGTATGATGTTTGAGTGTATATAATCCTTCCTGATATAAATACACTGGGTTCTGGATCAGTATGATGTTTGAGTGTATATGATCCTTCCTGATATAAATACACTGGGTTATGGATCAGTATGATGTCTGAGTGTATAGGATCCTTCCTGATATAAATACACTGGGGTTTGCATCAGTATGATGTCTGAGTGTATAAGATCCTTCCTGATATAAATACACTGGGTTCTGGATCAGTATGATGTTTGAGTGTATATAATCCTTCCTGATATAAATACACTGGGGTCTGAATCAGTATGATGTTTGAGTGTATAGGACCCTTCCTGATATAAATACACTGGGTTCTGGATCAGTATGATGTTTGAGTGTATATAATCCTTCCTGATATAAATACACTGGGGTCTGGATCAGTGTGATGTTTGAGTGTATATAATCCTTCCTGATATAAATACACTGGGGTCTGGATCAGTATAGTGTTTGAGTGTATATAATCCTTCCTGATATAAATACACTGGGGTTTGCATCAGTATGATGTTTGAGTGTATAGGATCCTTCCTGATATAAATACACTGGGGTCTGGATCAGTATGATGTTTGAGTGTATATAATCCTTCCTGATATAAATACACTGGGGTCTGGATCAGTATGATGTTTGAGTGTATATAATCCTTCCTGATATAAATACACTGGGGTTTGCATCAGTATGATGTTTGAGTGTATATGATCCTTCCTGATATAAATACACTGGGGTTTGCATCAGTATAGTGTTTGACTGCTGGCTGATGTTGTTTCCAACAGTGAGTCACTTGCGCTTTGTTCAAGCTGATTCCATTCCAGAATTGTCCTCAGCTTGTAGGAATGTGAGTTATTACACTCGTCTTTTTATAGCTTGTGATTACATGGCCCGGTAACTATGGTAACCAGCTTGTGATTACATGGCCCGGTAACTATGGTAACCCTTTTAATTTCAAGCAATGATCTTTGGACCCACTTTCTTATTAATTAGAATGTCACAAATTGAGACGTCTGGTAATTTAGCGTAAACTATCTCACGGAAGAGTGTCAACCACTGGCGTCTTCTCTTCTGGAGTCGATGAAGTCCTAGATTGCTGATCATAGTTGTAACAGTTCCCACTTCCCTTGATATCCAGTTATTTAGTATGACTCTGGCATGGCTATCAGATTTTTTACCCTGTGCCAATGCATTCTCTTATATATGCGAGTCGACCATAGGTCGCCTCGCATATATAAGAGAATGCATTGGCCTAACAATTTTTTACAATTTTAATAATTTTTTCTTGTATTCTTTAACAATTTTATAATTTCACCCATACAGACCCCAGACAAACATGAGCAGACGACACTCTTCTATATGCTTCTTTATATGTGTGGGGCTCCCTGCAGGGTAATGGGTGTTTTTTATTAAAACAAATGTTTCTGCATATCACATTAAAGGTCACATCCGATTTCGCTTATGGCCCACTTCAGGAAGTGCCCTAAAATAGATTTTTCAGGAAGACAACTCTTACTAAAATAAAATAACAATTTCCTCGAGTCAGCCCATAAACAAATTACTTTGGTTATAAACTGAACAAGATATCGTTTATATTAATTATATATATCATCGTAAAATTACATGAGATACACCACTTAACCAATATATGAGCTCGTTCGAAAAAATTGCGATAAATGTTTTTAATTGCGAAAAATTACTTTGATTTTGAAAACAAAAGTGCCACATATAATTATCTATAACTTGTGAACCACATATGCTATTGACCCGCAACATGTCTAAAAAATTGCTCGAAACACTTTCTGAAAAGACTGTAATGATGGAATGCCGAAAGTAGTTCTGTAAAATTGCGCGTGGGCGTAAACTTAACCGATCCCTTAAAATATAATTTTCTCAGAAAAACGAATTGTAAAGTTTTCACGCAGATTGCTGATTATCATGTTGGCATTAGGGGCTTAACCCTTTACCCAACAGAATGGCCCTGTGCCAATGCATTCTCTTATATATGCGAGTCGACCATAGGTCGCCTCACATATATAAGAGAATGCATTGGCTTAACACATTAAAAATTATAAAATTGTTAAAGAATGTAAGAAAAAATGGTAAAAAGTGTTAAAAAAAGATTTTTTTTAGGCCAATGCATTCTCTTATATATGCGAGGCGACCTATGATCGACTCGCATATATAAGAGAATGCATTGGCACAGGGCATAACTGTAACTATCACAATGTGGTCAAGGTGCCGGTTCCAATGATATCCATATTTATATGGTTCTATTAAGACAGACCGAAGATATTTTAGGCTGTTGAAGCTTTATTTGGCCGGTTTTGGCCGGTTTGTTGGCATTAGAGGCTTAACCATGAAACAGTGGAGAGAGTGATGACGGGCAATAATAAATAATCGTGTGAACGTGTTCTAAGATTAAAATTTGAAGAAAACAAATATATTATTTTCACGAAATTCTGAAATATTTACACAACATTGTGATTATACTTGAGACGTTATAGCATGAACCATGAACATCATAAACACATTAGTTCGAAAAAATAAAAGACGACAATTGTGTTTTACATAGAGATGCATCAATCAATCAATCAATCAATCTAGTTTATCATGTCTTCAAGAAGATACAGACGTTTTATAGATATGTCCAGGTTCTCCTCTGTTCTGGTGCTATGTACTGGCTTATCATTTTCAGTTTAAAAGAAATGATGTTATGTTTGTATAGTAGCTAGATGTGCCAATCACAGCGAGATTTTGAGTTGTTTATGTTAGGCGATGAGTCTGTTCTAAAAAATGAAAGAAATCCTCTGTATCGGGCAGATATGCCCTTGTCAGATGTCACTATTGGAGGATCCTGAAAGTCATGTGCTACGGACTGCGTTTTCCTTTATCTCAGAAGTAACCATATTTGACTGCACACTGCGACCACTATTTTTGAACAGGCCTGCTCTACATTTCCATATCGCTTGGCAATTGTAACTTTTTTTGTGGAAACTATATTGAATGGGACAGACTCAATAATGTTATAATATATACATGAGCCGTTCTTACATGTATATGCAATCCTCTGACGATACAATGTCCCTCAGTTTGAATGAATATATGTATCTCTTAAATAGATTGATATAGATATACTTTTAATGCTTTCTTTTATGTATCTGTGTTGCTAGATCATTATGGAAATGCCCTGATTTCCATCCCCATATAAATATGACAGTTGAGAAGATATAATTGTGCAAGTGACTTAATTCGGTCAACATTTTTCCAGATTGTGAAATTGGAATGCCAAAAACTCCTTAGAACGACATGGAGATGGCATGGGAGATGACTATATATAACTTTGTTGGATATCGGCGAATTGAACAATCCTAATATGATTAATTCATCATATCATTAGAGAAGAACGTGCATGAATTTGGTGGAATCAGTGCTAGATATATTTGTATCATCTTTGGTGCAACCACCCTCGTGCATGACTTGAACAGCGCCACTTTTGTCATATTTAAACCACGTCTATTAGACTCTTGCATGCCTTCTGTAATGGAGATGATTATATATAAGTTTGGTGGTAATCGGCAACTAAGCAAATTCTTATCATATTTATTACCCCCACCCCCCCCCCCCCATCTCTCACACAAACAGCACCAATTTCGCGTCTTTAAATCACACGTTTATATTCCTGGAGAAGAATAATATATCAATTTGGTCGAAATCTGCGCTAAAAATAGCCCCTTCCCTGACACCAACAACGTCACAGAAAATTTTAACCCGCACCATTATCTTAATCGTAAAAGGTTACCCCTGTTAAACCGAAAGCTAGACGTTTCGACACCTGGACGTTTCGGCACCTGGGGTTGCCGTTCGGCACCTGGACGTTTCGGCACCTGATTTTTCGGCACTTTGGACTTTTCGGCACTTGCTAATTTTCAGACCAACGTAATTATGAGTGAAGACTAAATTTGTTTTTTTTATTCTTTATTTCAATAAAATATGATAAAACATGTAACATGGTAAGAAAAAATAAACACTTGGTGGAACGAATGGCAACGATGGTGAACATATACAGAGCACAAGTCATTCAATTACTATGCCCTTCACTATTAATTAGAACCACTCCATTTGGAAATTATGACTAAGACGGAATGGCCATAATATTATTTATTGAGATCTGATCTCCCAACAAACATACATTAAACATGTGAACAATAATGAAACCTTACTCTCACTTTTCTCTCCTCCTCATGCTTGCACTCTACCTTTTACACATGAAATGATTATGAATTCTCCAACTTCTGCCCACATAAATATATAACACATATTATTAATATTATGTAATCAGAACAAGACAAAATCTCAAGAAATAAACATTATTCTAGCGGTAAGCGAATTACCGTGAACAATCATCTAAAACTTATCTAAATTAGAAAAAAGGGGAATAGGGTGGGTGGGAAAACTTAATCGAAGTGCCATGTCGAAAAATTCGAAATCGAGTGAATATTTTCGGCGCGAAAAGTGTTTTATACCCGATATTAGAATTATGGGAAATCCAAGAGAATCATGGGAAGTTCAAAGGTCACTATAGTTCGTGTAACAGAAGTGTACCGGTATCGTCGGAGTAATATATAGTCTATAGAGTAAATATTTCCGGTTTAGAAATTACACATTTTGATAACAAAATTGCCCAATTACTATGCCCTTCACTATTAATTAGAACCACTCCATTTGGAAATTATGACTAAGACGGAATGGCCATAATATTATTTATTGAGATCTGATCTCCCAACAAACATACATTAAACATGTGAACAATAATGAAAACTTACTCTCACTTTTCTCTCCTCCTCATGCTTGCACTCTACCTTTTACACATGAAATGATTATGAATTCTCCAACTTCTGCCAAGCCAACGGCCACCATAAATTCACAATGATGCATTCTTGGAGAGGGGCCCAAAGGTCAGAGGAGTCATCTGGGCCTCTGATCACTCTGGGAGGAGATGCGGTTCACACTATCTCCTAAAAGGGACAATTCGAGGAGACATCAGTATTAAATTATATGATAATTCAACAGTCATACATGATTCAATATATATCAGTATAAATATGTACTTCCACAACAGCAAATATATTTCAATCCTTTACCAGAAAGTACTCTACGTAATTTGATGCACAATGAATGATCCAATCTAATTGACAAGAGTCATCATGATACCAATTGGGGAAGGGTACACTATAAATAGAGACTTATACTGTAATCGTTACACACACAGATTGGTTGTCAATATATTCCATAAAAAAATTAAATATTCAATGCGATGTTTCACACATTAAAAGGATGATTTTAAAACCCTGGTATCTTTGTTTTGTGTGGTAGAATTCAACAGGTGTATGTAAGAATGTAGAGATAATCGAGTTACAATTTGTAAAAGTCAGAACTTAATATCAGTAAACTGAGAGAACAAATTCTCATCTACTCCTATAATTTGGCATTATAGACTTCGAACGAAACAAAATATGATACAAAGGCGAAACATACTATTTATTAAAGCAATGTTGTTTATCAACGTCATACTTATGTGATAGGATATATATGTGTACGCTGAATATATTACCAAGAACTGATCTACATCAATGTAAATGCATGTCTTGGGAATACACCATCACTAAACCTGAATGCATGTTCCAATTGGTCAAGTGATTCTATTTGATTGAATAGTTAATACAGATTCAGCTGTAAGCTGATAAAGAAAAACTGTTTATGTTATACAGGATAAAGTCCATATTTATGCTAAAAATGCACTGGAAGGGGACGATTCGATTCGGTGGTCGCGTATCATCAGATTCTAACAATATTTCTACAAAAGATGGTTTGGTTGTCATCAATTTTGTCAGGTATGATTTAATGCCAACACATACGGTTAACCACTGTGAACGATATTATATAAATTTAGGAGCGTTAAAAAATAATTTAGAGTATGTATCTTTAATTGCGGTCAGTAACGTGATCCAGTTGAGAGCAATGTGAGGCATTCACTTCTTTTGCAATTGTATATATATCTATATATACATGTATATTGATATCTATATTGATGCTCCGAATTACATAACAAGGTAGTAGTGTTTCTGTTATAGAAGTACGAGTGTTACAAGGGTAACAGTTTGCTATTATAGAAGTACGAATGTTACAATGTACATGTACCTCAAGATTCAAAGTTAATTTTCCAATTACAAAGTTTCCATATAAAACTTTCGAGTTGTTGAAGTAATGTTGTACATGTAGGTTGGCTACAAGTTGTTTCGGAACTGGAATTTCGAGTCGGATAGTAGTATTAAACAAGCATAAATGTCCAATAATTACAGTTTGAATTGCTATACGTGACATTTAATTGTCGGTATAATTGTGTACACTGATAGTATTGCTGAATATATTGCCCTTTTAAGTCTAACTTAAAGGTACTCAACCCGTAAAGAGGGTCCCCATCTCAACAGATTCCAACAACAACAATCCGATCAGAGGGTCCTATATTACTATTTCTTTGGCTTTGGGGGTAAAAAATATTTGATTCGAGTCGAGGAACCCATCAAACAAAGCTCAGAGTTATTAGATATTGATTTTTGAAAATTCTTATGTTCTCGAGATGAGTACTTATAACTGCCGTCAATTTGGTAACATGCTCGAGATTTTACGCCAAAATTCTATTCAAACAGACAAGGATGGATAACTCTATAATCAAGTGGTAATAATTGACTACGTACTGGGCCAGGAAGAATTCCCGATAATGAAAAATAATAGATTTCTAAAATCGATATCTAACAAATCTGAGCTTTGATGGGTGACTTCCTCGACTCGAATCAAATATTTTTGACCCCCGAAGCCATTGAAATAGTAATTGAGAGGAGTTTTATCGGGTTGAGTACCTTTAAGAACTGTACATTACCAAAATTTATGCTTAACGGTTTTAAAAATACCGTGGATATCGTCGCATATCAAAATATATAAATTATGATATGTCATCTAATCGCAAAATACGTGTAATGTCATTGTTTCTGGGACGAAATTGTCTTCGCATGAAAATTGCTCGGCGGGTGTCAAACTGTCTGTGAGACGTCAATAGTACCTGTGGGACGTCAATAGCACCCGTCGAAGTTGCCCATGTGGGCGTTGAAGTTGCCCGATTGGCGTCAAAGTTACCCGTGTGGGCGTCGAAGTTACCCGATGGGCGTCGAAGTGCCCGATAGGCGTCGAAGTTGCCCGGTAAAATGCGTCGAAGTTGCCCGATGGGCGTCGAAATTGCCCGATAGGCGTCGAAGTGCCCGATAGGCGTCGAAGTTGCCCGGTAAAAGGCGTCGAAGTTGCCCGATGGTCGTCGAAGTGCCCGATAGGCGTCGAAGTTGCCCGGTAAAAGGCGTCGAAGTTGCCCGATGGGCGTCGAAATCGCTAGTGGGCGTCGAAATCGCCTAATGGGCGTCGAGGTTGCCCATGTAGGCGTCGAAGTTGTCCATGTAGGCGTCGAGGTTGCCCATGTAGGCGTCGAGGTTGCCCATGTAGGCGTCGAGGTTGTCCATGTAGGCGTCGAAGTTGTCCATGTAGGCGTCAACGTTGCCCGATGGTCGTCGAAGTTGCCCGATAAAAGGCGTCGAAGTTGCCCGATAGGCGTCGAAATTGTCTAATGGGCGTCGAAGTTGTCCATGTAGGCGTCGAAGTTGCTCATGTAGGCGTCGAAGTTGCCCATGTAGGCGTCAAATTTGCCCATGTAGGCGTCAAAGTTGTCCGATGGGCGTCGAAGTTGCCCGATAAAAGGTGTCGAAGTTGCCCGAAAAAATGCATCGAAGTTGCCCGATAAAAGGTTGTCCGATGGGCGTCGAAATTGCCTTATGTGCGTCGAAGTTGCCCTTGTAGGCGTCGTAGTTGCCCGATGGGCGTCGAAGTTGCCGATGGGCGTCGTGGTTGGTCGATGGGCGTCAAAGTTGCCCGATGGGCGTCGAAGTTGCCCGATAAAATGCGTCGAAATTGCCCGATGGGCGTCGATATTGCCCAATGGGCGTCGAAATTGCCATAGCTGGATGGCTTAAATTTCACCTCCAAAAGTCATCGGATGCATGTCTCAAATTCGAGACACCGAGACAAAGAAGTTCGTCAGTTCAAAGCGACGAAGTCGACTCGCCAATGTCTCAAAAGGAAGCTATGCTTACACACACATATATATATTCCAAAACAAAGGCGAGGGGACCTAGTCACTAGAGCATTTTACTGTAATAATGATAATCTTATGATGTAATACAGTATATAGTTTATGTACTAAAACAAGAGAGTAAATTACTAAAAATATATAGCTTATGCAGACATAAAACCATTTTTCTGAAGCAAGCATGTTATAAATATATATATGCAAACTGAAAATATTTTAAAATTACTTTTAATTAATATAATTAATTAAAAATGATCAACTTGATTGCAAGGTGCGGATTGCAGGCTACAATTTTTTGTATAGTAAGCAACTCATGAATATTGACAAGAGATTGTTACAATGTATAACGTATTGGACATTTAGTAATCTATACACGTATGTGACATTAACACTAAAGTTAACTCCATGTAATAATTCAACCAGCATCCAACCAAATTTTAAAATGATTGACAAGTCAAAATATAAGCTCTGTAATTTGAATAATATTCAGTATAACCTACATATAACTGAACTTCTACATACAGAGAAAGGCAGCTATTCAGTTTACTTGAAAAATTCGAAATCGAGTGAATATTTTCGGCGCGAAAAGTGTTTTATACCCGATATTAGAATTATGGGAAATCCAAGAGAATCATGGGAAGTTCAAAGGTCACTATAGTTCGTGTAACATAAGTGTACCGGTATCGTCGGAGTAATATATAGTCTATAGAGTAAATATTTCCGGTTTAGAAATTACACATTTTGATAACAAAATTGCCCAATTATACGGAAAGAATGCTGATCGGAATAGCACCACATGTTATGTACACACTCCAGCAGTTGACGTCGAACACTGGGCCGTCTATCCATTGGTCGCCGACGTAGGACATGACTTAAATATATCCTCAAACTGAAAAAATCTACACCAAATGCGTTCATCTATGGTGAACTTGGAATGTACCCGATTTCAATAAAAAATAAAAAATCCGCTATCTCTCATACTGGGCGAAAATAACAACAATGACAACAGAGCGAACACCCTTAATATTATATTATATCATGCTCACATTATATAACCAGAAAAATGTAAAATAAAAAAAGCCATGGATAAACGGAATATGTAACACACTGAATGCAATGGGAATGGGATATCTTTGGATACAACAACGAATAACCGATTACCGTATATTTATCGAATTAATTAAGCAGAGGTTTGAAGATATGTACACACAAGAGTGGCGATCTACGTTGATGGATTCAAATAAATTTCCTTTTTAAAGGATAATTAAAATGACATTAGTCGCGAACGATACCTGCTGCACGAAGACCAAAACATCATATACACACTTGTACGATTCCGCACACGAAACAATCGACGACCAGTTGAGCAGGGCTCCTGGTATAATACCGACTACTCAGAAAGAGTATGCACCCTTTGCAAGTCAGAACTCGGAGATGAATTACACCTTGTCCTGAAATGTGAATTTCTAATTGACCTCAGAATTAAATTTATCAAGCCGTATTACTTCAGAAGACCAAATGTTCTTAAACTACAGCAGCTCTTTACTTCCCGCAATAATCACACGATCAGAAACCTTTCACTATTTATAAAGAACGCCCTAGAAATTGTTTTGCACTCCTGAGGCTATGATTAATGCACCACGATATATAAATATATATGAAAAATCTAAAATAGTCGTGTTAAAAGACAGTTGACTCACACAACACCCCGACCCACTTACTTTAAACACCACATCTGATAGCTATACCCTCAATCAATATACCAAGTACATGTAGTACACTAATAACTCCAACCTATATTGTGTGTATTGTGTATGTATATTATGTCACCTCACATTTATATTATGTATTATGTACACTGTTTGAAATTGAATCGCCTGTTATGTCAAGTGCCGAAAACCCAGGTGCCGAAACGTCTCGAAAACCAAGTGCCGAAACGTCCAGGTGCCGAAACGTCCTGCACCCGTTAGACCGCCTTGGTGCCATCTCGATTGTACCCTTAAAGTTATATATAGAACACAGACAGATATTCGCAAATATTTGATTCGTTGTATCATTTGAGAAGAACGTGTATGAGTTTGATAGTAATTGGCACTAAACATATTTTTATAAGTTTTTGATGACCCTCCCGTCCCTATTTCGGACTCAAGCGGCGCCACTTTTGACATCATCTAACCACACACTTAGTCTCATTATAGAGATGAATATATATAAAATTTATGAAAATTGGCGAGTATACAAATTCGTATCGAATTTAGGGCCACCATTGCATATCTCTCACAAAAAAGGCACCAATTTGGCGCATTTAAACAACACGATTAGAGTATTCGTATCACGGAGAAGAATATGTATCAATTAGGTGGAAATCGGCGCTAAACATATTGTTTTATAAATGTTTGTGTCCCTCTCACCCTCTAGGCACCCCTGACTCGAATGGCCCCATTTTGACATCTTTAAACCACACAATTAGACTCCTGATATCATGGAGATTATTATTGTAAGTTTGATGCTAATCCGCGACTAAATAAATTTTTATCAAATTTAGTGAACATCCCACCCCACCCCTTCTCTCACAAAAGCAGCACCAATATGACATCTTTAAAATCACACTATTAGATTCTTCATATGGATAAGAATGGGTATCAATTTGGTGGAGTTGGCACCCCTGACTCGAATGACGCCACTTTTGACAGTTTTAAGCCACGCAATTAGACACCTCATACCATGGGGATGAATTTGTATAAGTTACGTGGCAATCGGCGACTAAACCAATTCTTATCAGATTTAGTACCCACCACCGCCCCCCCCCAAATCTCTCATCCCAACGACACCAATTTGGCGTCTTTAAATCACACAACAATATTCCGTGTATCATGGAGAAGATCTCAGAAGAATGTGCATCAATTTGGTGGAATTCGGCGCTAAAATAATTTTGATCAATTTTGATGCCCCTCCCCCCTTCCGGGCATCCCTGACGCGAACGGCGCGACTTTTGACATATTTAAACCACACCATTAGATTCCTCATATTATGGGGATGATTATATATAAGTTTGGTGGCAATCGGTGACAAATTATTTTTCTGCCCTCCCCATTTTCTACCCCTGACAACAACGGCGTCACTTTAGAAAATTCTTACCCTCGCCATTATCATTCTCGTAAAAAGTTACCCATATTAGACCCCTTTTGTACCATCTAGGTGGTCCCCTGTGAATTTCTATAGAACACAGACAGACAGACAGACATTCGCAAATATAGATATATATATATATATATATAGATATATATATATACTAGCAGGTGACCCGACTTCGTCCGGGCTTTGACCTTGAATTGACCATTTTGAAGGTCAAGGTCAGGTCGGAGTCACTATTTGACCCGTCCAAAACACTCCTCGGACAAAAGTTCCCGAAGGTATCAAATTTCGTCGAAATCCGTCAGTTTTACCCGATTTGACCTTGAATTGACCATTTTGAAGGTCAAGGTAAGGTCGGGGTAACGATTTGACCCGTCCAAAACACTCCCCGGACAAAATTACGCGTAGGTATCAAATTTCGTGAACATCCCACCCCACCCCATCTCTCACAAAAGCAGCACCAATATGACATCTTTAAAATCACACTATTAGATTCCTCATATGGATAAGAATGGGTATCAATTTGGTGGAGTTGGCACCCCTGACTCGAATGACGCCACTTTTGACAGTTTTAAGCCACGCAATTAGACACCTCATACCATGGGGATGAATTTGTATAAGTTACGTGGCAATCGGCGACTAAACCAATTCTTATCAGATTTAGTACCCACCCACCGCCCCCCCCCCCCAAATCTCTCATCCCAACGACACCAATTTGGCGTCTTTAAATCACACAACAATATTCCGTGTATCATGGAGAAGATCTCAGAAGAATGTGCATCAATTTGGTGGAATTCGGCGCTAAAATAATTTTGATCAATTTTGATGCCCCTCTCCCCTTCCGGGCATCCCTGACGCGAACGGCGCTACTTTTGACATATTTAAACCACACCATTAGATTCCTCATATTATGGGGATGATTATATATAAGTTTGGTGGCAATCGGTGACAAATTATTTTTCTGCCCTCCCCCTTTTCTACCCCTGACAACAACGGCGTCACTTTAGAAAATTCTTACCCTCGCCATTATCATTCTCGTAAAAAGTTACCCCTATTAGACCCCTTTTGTACCATCTAGGTGGTCCCCTGTAAATTTCTATAGAACACAGACAGACAGACAGACATTCGCAAATATAGATATATATATATATATATATATATATATATATATATATATACTAGCAGGTGACCCGACTTCGTCCGGGCTTTGACCTTGAATTGACCATTTTGAAGGTCAAGGTCAGGTCGGAGTCACTATTTGACCCGTCCAAAACACTCCTCGGACAAAAGTTCCCGTAGGTATCAAATTTCGTCGAAATCCGTCAGTTTTACCCGATTTGACCTTGAATTGACCATTTTGAAGGTCAAGGTAAGGTCGGGGTAACGATTTGACCCGTCCAAAACACTCCCCGGACAAAATTACGCGTAGGTATCAAATTTCGTCGAAATCCGTCCAGCAGTTTTCCCGGCCATAGCTAACAGACAAACAAACAGACAGAAGTCCCACGTTTGTGGATACCCGTTTCAAGGTGAAGGTCACATCGGGTGGGAAAAGTGACCCGATGAAAATCTCCCCCATTCCCAGGAACCCCTAAGTACGAACACAGAATCACACAACACGCTCATGTCTGTACACAGACACAACACGCTCATGTCTGGACACATATACGCTCTTTATCAACGACACTGCGGATACGAACGCTCTTTAACTATCACGCGATTAACCCATGAATTCCCATTGCTGTGGCGGGGGATTGGAGAATGAGTGCTCTGACGTTCTAGGAAGCGGTGCGAAGACAATCCATCTGTGATTTTACACTTAGATAGGAAGTTTGGGCTAAATCCGCCAGGCATTTTTTCCGACCATAGCTAACAAACAAACAAACAACAAACAAACAGACAGAAGTTCCAAAATATATATTAGATATATATATATATATATAGCTAGTTCGCTATCTTTTTGGTTGAATTATGTATATGGGTGAAGAAAACGATAACTACCCACTTCGACCTGAGATGTGAGACAGCTGGCCGCTATTTTCGAGCATTGGACTTCAAATTAATGACGTAAGTTCCCGGCCCTGTTGAATATTGTCATTATACCCTAAAATGTGTACAATTGGACAATTCGACGTTTGGAATAGTTTGTTATTCGTTTGAATGGGTTTATTTCTTAGGAAATGGTCGGTGGTATACCATAGAATGCCCATCACGAACCCATTTTGATGACGCCCTTGACTACTTCCCACGAGATGTCGGTTGCCCGCGCCAATTCGCTGTCGTCTGCGCGGACCAGTGGCGGGAAATATGGAAAATTGGTTTCGATCGGAAGCTTTTACAAGAAGTTTATGGTCGCGATAAAAGCACGAATGGTGGGAATTATGAATAATTATCGATCTATTTGTCCACGGCGAACATTATCCATATAAAATTACCTCATAAACTACTGTAAACGAGAGGAATGCATTAATGAGTGAGGTCATTCGATGTCCGACAGAGTGGTGTTTACAGACACTATAAATATGTCAATAAGCATCGTAAGAGAACATTACAGCGATGAAAACTAGGATTCATCAAGATCAATATATATATATGCAATATGAATCCTAAATAACAATACAACAACGAAAATATGGCTTCGGCACTGGCAATATTTGGTGCATGCATGCAAATTAATTTTAAATTAAATCATCAATGATTAATAAAACTGGCCGGAATTTAATCGAATAATTATATAATATAATGGACTATAAGAGGTAACTCTACGCGTGTTATATATAATGGACCTATAGGTATATATAGGTAACTCTACGCGTGTTATATATAATGGACCTATATGTATATATAGGTAACTCTACGCGTGTTATATATAATGGACCTATATAGGTATATATAGGTAACTCTACGCGTGTTATATATAATGGACATATAGGTATATATAGGTAACTCTACGCGCGTTATATATAATGGACCTATAGGTAACTCTACGCCTGTTATATATAATGGACCTATAGGTATATATAGGTAACTCTACGCGTGTTATATATCATGGACCTATAGGTATATATAGGTAACTCTACGCGTGTTATATATAATGGACCTATAGGTATATATAGGTAACTCTACGCGCGTTATAGATAATGTACCTATAGGTATATATAGGTAACTCTACGCGCGTTATATATAATGGACCTATAGGTATATATAGGTAACTCTACGCGCGTTATATATAATGGACATATAGGTATATATAGGTAACTCTATGCACGTTATATATAATGGACCTATAGGTATATATAGGTAACTCTACGCACGTTATAATTCATTTACGCTCAAGCATAATACATTGAGTTTAAGAATAAATTAATTAGGCTTAAGCATACTTCACTCACGCTCATGCGTTGCTCATGCGTAATGTAGATATTGATGTACGCTTAATCGTAATATAGAATTATGACTCTATTACGCTTAAGCATCATTTAATTACGATTAAGTGTAATTTATTTTAATTACGCTTGAGCGTAAATGATTTACACTTAAGTGTGATTAGCTGATAAATGTGAAAACGGCCTCCCATATATACGTTACACCCGATATAGACAAAGAGTCGAATATTTCCTACTTTTTTATCTACACACACATGGTCCCTTCATACCTCTATCTACACACATGGTCCCTTCATAGCTCTGTCTACACACAGGGTCCCTTCATACCTCTATCTACACACACACATGGTCCCTTCATACCTCTCGTGATATTGAAAATCGGCCGATTCACACCCCTGGAAAAGATTGGGTTGACATATATGCACTGTGTAACCAATTTGGCATTTGTCCAAGTCGTCTCAATTTAACTACACGCTGTTTTCAAATTGGCTATTTTGTCCAATCATTTTGCCAGAGTTATAGGCATTTTTGACTATATATAGGATTTTGACAGGTATGGTAGCCTTTGGGTGTTTTCGCCAATCAAAATGCTGCTAACTGTGTCTGTATTGGTTAAAACTGAGACATGCACATTAGTCTCGCGTAATATCAGTTATATCACATTCATGGCATGACATAATTCATCGGCGCCATCGATTGAACATTGAAGCAGACGACAATTATTTCCGGCAACATTTCAGACATTTACAAGAATATCACGTGACTGAGCTGAGTCTGGTGTTCTTTAGCACATCAATCCCGCGCGCAGCATTCGCGTGACGTCAAATGGCAGGACATATTTACGATTTCGTGGAATGGTATAAGACAGACATGTCAACTTCGACGGTGACTTACTATATCAGAGAGCATGCCATATTTCAGTTGGGGCCCCGGTGACTCTGTGTGTAATATTCGTAGCCCATTGCATCCCTTGCATGCAGCCAACATTTCCCAGATAAGCCTGATCCACTGACAAGAGAGAAGTGAAGAGAAAGAGCAGAACAGATAGGAGAGTTGAGAGAGAGAGAGATAGAGAAAGAGAAGAAAGAAGGAAAATAAAGATGAGACCGAGTGAACAGAAGAGAGTAGAAAGAACAAAGAAAGAAGTTAAAGTATACATAGAGAGCGAATAGAGAGAGAATTTAAAGATAGAGTGACCGAGCAAAGAGACTTTCAAGAGAAGAGAGAAAGACAAAAGAGCAAACATATCATAGATAATGGAGAGAGAATCAAGAGAGAAGGTATGTAGAGAATAGAGAGAAAGACGATAGAGAAGAGAAAGACGATAGAGAGAGAAAATATAGAGAAGAGAAACGATATCGAGCAGAGAGAATACGGAGATGACATCGCAGGAGAGACTTTAAATATAGAAAGACGAGAGCGAGGGAGAAGAGAGAGAGAAGAGAATAACGGAGAGTGAAGAGAGACAAGAGAGAAGAGAGAGGGCGAGTAAAGGAGAGGGAGAAGAGACTTTCAATATAGAAAGACGAGAGAAGAGAGAAGAGAGAGATAAGAGAGAGAGATAAGCGGAGAGAAGAAAGAGAGAAGGGAGAGAGAAGAGAGAGAATAGAAAGAGAAGCAGACAGAGAAGAGAGAGAAGAGAGAGGGCGAGTAAAAGAGAGAAGATACTTCCGATATAGAAAGACGAGAACTAGAGAGAAGAGAGAGTGAGTAAAGAAGAGAGATAGAGAAGAGAGAGATAGAGAGAAGAGAGAAGCCGATTACGGAGAGAGAGAAGAGAGAAAGAGAGAGAGAAGAGAGGGAGAAGAGAAAGAAGAGAGAGAAGCGAGAGGGACAGAAGAGAGTGAAGAAATAGAAGAGATAGAAAAGAGAGAAAAGAGAGGGCGTAGAGCAGATAGAGAGAAGAGAGGGAGAATAGAGAAGGTATAGAAGAGAATAGATAGGGCGAGTAAAGGAAAGAAGATATAGGGCGAGTAAAGAAGAGAGAAGAGATGTGTCGAGTAAAGGAGAGAAGAGACTTTCAATATAGAAAGACGAGAACGAGAGAGAGATGGGGGAGAGAAGGAAAGAGAGAGAAGAGAGAGAAGGAGAAGAGAGAAGAGATAGGGATAGAAGAGAGAGAGAGAATAGATAGGGCGAGTAAAGGAGAGAAGATATAGGGCGAGTAAAGAAGAGAGAAGAGATATGTCGAGTAAAGGAGAGAAAATACTTTCAATATAGAAAGACGAGAGAGAGAAGAGAGAGGGGAGGGGAGTTAATATCGAGCGAGAGCAGAGACTTCACGATAGAAACCAAACTCCAGGCAGAGTTATCTCCCATCGCTCGCTGAGATATCACTGCCATATGGACATTAATTTTGGTGTTGCGTGTTATGTTTTAGGATTAAAATTGTCTATATTGCTAACTTTTGGTGGTCAAAATAAGATAATAGGTGACTAAATATAGTTCTGACGATATGTAAAAACTAGATGTATCGGTCCGCAAAGTACCATCCTTGTGGCAGTGCTATATCGCAGTGCTAACGTAGAGGGCGCTGTGTGGAGTTTGGATAGAAACAGATAGGAGATATCAAAGGGATAGAGGAGGGAGAGCGAGACATTGCATGGGATCTGTGATTCTTGTAGAACTGGTTTTGTACTTCTGGGGTGGTATTCACCAAGCGAGACTATTTTATAAACCAGGTAGTTTCTTGGGATCTACTAAAAGACGGGACGGGACGGAACGATTTGTCTAAAAGACGGGACGGGACGGAACGAATATTTAAAAGTCGTTTTATTCGGAAATGAAAGAGTTTAGAGGCACAATCATGGTCTCAACTTGTTTATTGGTATCTACTCTATACGAATGTGATGTTTTCCCGATAAAATTGAGCGTATGCTGAACGGTGGGCGTTCGAATAACGAAGCGTCGAAATTAGGGAAATTTATCACTTCTGGGACGATAATCTAAACACTAAAAGTCATATTTCGTTTACATTTTCATGTTTGGGTGACGGATTATTGCAGAATATGTTTGTCTAATATATACTAAATAGTAAAATAGAAGTTTTCACTTGTTTTCTGCTGATAAAAGTAGTGTTTTTATCGACGGGACGATGACACCTCCATTCTTGAAAAATCTCCATTCCGCCGAACGAAAATCTTAACAGAAAAACTAGCATTATGTTCACATTTTCATGTTTGGGTGACGGATTATTGAAGAAAATGTTAGTCTAATATATACTAAATAGTAAAATAGAAGTTTGAACTTGTTTTCTGATGGTAAAAGTAGTGTTTTTATCGACGGGACGATGACACATCCATTCTTGAAAAATCTGCATTCCGCCGAACGAAAATCGTCGAAAATCTTAACAGAAAAACTAGCATTATGTTCACATTTTCATGTTTGGGTGACGGATTTTTGCAGAAAATGTTGGTCTAATATATACTAAATAGTAAAACTACCTGGACTATATTATAAACCCAGCCCGGTGAATACCACCCCTGATGTTTTGGACTAACTTCTCATATTGTTGAGCACACGTACCTGGAATAAAATGACCCCACTCCCAAAAGTACGTACGAGAGACTATCTTGTGTACTTTTGTGAGAGGGTGTCATTTTGGTCCAGGTACCTGTGTTGATGCGGTCTCCCTGGCGGACACTATTGCTGCATCGCACTCACTGCAGACGGAGTGGCGAGTTCCGCGGTGGTAGCGAGTTTTCATAACGATCATTACGAGTCGATAACGAGGCTCTGATCACTGGCCGTCAGCGGAACAGGGGAGATAATTGCATCGCCGCCAGCGCAGACGACAGAAATCAAAGAACAAATCACAGCCGGGTGATGGGCTCCACACAGATCATATCTGATACATCGTCCCAAAATATTGACAGAGACGGGAGACATAATATCGACTTTACTCGGTGTGATGAAACGATATACGAGTGCATGTTGGACATATCTAGTTGTGGAAAGCTGTCATGATATGACCAGTCTGGTGGACCAAGAACTATATAGAACATCTATACATGTACGTTCGATTTAAAGTCTGCGGCCGGGCTAATAGCAGGGGATCCAAATTATGAGGGTACCCCCCCCCCCCCCTACACATTGGAATCCGGAATCTAATTTTACTAAGACACGGAATCCAGCATCCAGTTTAACCCTTTCATGACGGGAACGGCGCTGATGCAACGTTAAAGACACTGTGCCAAAGCATTCTCTTATATATGCGAGTCGACCATAGGTCGCCTCGCATATATAAGAGAATGCATTGGCCTAATAATTTGTTATCAATTTTTCTTACATTCTTTAACAATTTTAATCATTTTTTTTTACATTCTATAACATTTTTAAAATATTTTTTTCTTATATTCTTTAACAATTTTATCATTTATTCTTACATTCTTTATCAATTTTTATTATTTTTTCTTACATTCTTTAACAATTTTTATCATTTTTATCATTTTTTCTTACTTTCTTTAACAATTTTTATTATTTTTTCTTACATTCTATAACATTTTTTTTATATTTTTTTCTTATATTCTTTAACAATTTTATCATTTATTCTTACATTCTTTATCAATTTTTCTTACATTTTTTAACAATTTTTATCATTTTTATCATTATTTCTTTTATTCTTTAAAAAAAAATTATCATTTCTTTAATTACATTTGTCGATAGTATCTCATCGAATTTAATTTGGCGGTGAACGCGTCTCTTCGACTTTTCAAGACGGTACTAAGCGAGAACCAAATTGGCATTTTGGAATACATAGAATATATTGCTCAGTTAGTTTGCCATTGAGATATGGACAGTAGTATTGGGGGTCACTATGGCCCAGTATCCCCCAGACATGGTCACTATGGCCCAGTACCCCCCAGACATGGTCACTATGGCCCAGTACCCCCCAGACATGGTCACTATGGCCCAGTACCCCCAGACAGGGTCACTATGGCCCAGTACCCCACAGACAGGGTCACTATGGCCCAGTATCGGATACTGGACCATAGTGACCCTGTCTGGGGAGTACTGGGCCATAGTGACCATGTCTGGGGGGTACTGGGCCATAGTGACCATGTCTGGGTGGTACTGGGCCATAGTGACCATGTCTGGGGGATACTGGGCCATAGTTACCCCCTGAGGATAGATGTTCCTGTCATTGATGTGACATTTCTGATCGAAAAAATGAAAATGGACTTGGACATTTTTTCATTACTAATTTAAAGTTTGTATAATTCTGACCAGAGATGACACATCGACACGAACAGAATCAATTGGTGGGGATCCTACAGTGAAAACGATTTTGTTGAAATTTATCATTTATTTTTCAAAAACAAGAACAAGAACAATGAACAATAATATATTATTATACATCAATAATATTAACAAAGAACAATAATTTATGTACAAAACAAGGTCTCAGATTTGAAGAAACTTAATTGAACATCCTACAACATCCTACGCTGAATCAATAACAAAAGAGTCTATTTTGTGGAGTTGTTGACACATTCGTTGTTATCTGGTCGTCGTCTTCTTTGCGTTGTATGTATATCAGCCGTCGATGTCCTGGTGAAGTTTAATTCAACAGCAAATTTGCTTTTCTGTATAATCGACCATAGTGCTTTCCAAACCATCGAACTATTGTTCTGTCATTCTTGAAGAAATCCCGAGAATTGAATAATCTTTTCATCCTCTTTCCTTTCATCATGTGGTGGAGTGCGAATATACAATATAATCCACACACATTTGTCGCACGATGTTGATATCGTGTTGTATTCATAGTCCATGCTGATGAGTTCCTTTTTATGAATGGTAACATATATCGTCTCGGTGGTGGTAGTCCAAATGAGTCGAAGTATACAGCTGATCTTCCATTGAATAACATCAATGTCCAGTGTTCTCCTGGCTGATCCGATGAGTGCGTGTTCACAATATATGCTTGAATATGCTGTGGTTTCTTCTCTGGTAACAGATCTCTAGCACAAACATGTGTGTTAAGTTTACACAACCAGGAATTGTCCAGAATATATTGAAGTTCGCTGTCTGCATCGTTGTAATTCTCTTTGAATCGCTGTGACCACATCAGAGTCCACTCTGCGTCGAATTTTTTTGCGGTTGAGCTCCAAACTGTTTCTCAGATGATCCCACATGATGTATGCTTCGAACTTCTCCTTGCAGTGTGGGTTTAACTCCATCAGCTTCGGGAACCATCTTTCCATAACATTGTATATGTCAAGTTTAATCAGCGCTAAGTCGATAAACTGGTTTGTCCAATCATCAGTTGTAGAGAACAAACACAGAACATGTTCACGTTGACTAGGATGTTCTATTTTACATCCTTCACAGTTTGCTGACACTTCCTTGCGAATAAGTTCTTGTAGTTCTTCAATCATAGCGTTGTTGAGTGTGTCCAAGATCAGGTTCCATCTCGGAGCAAAGTTTTGTGAACATTGGTATTCTTCATAGTAGTTCCATAGCTGTGATGTGAACTCCATCCTAATAGTCAGTAAGCACTTCTCTCAAAGCTGTGATCTCTATTTTACTGTCAAATTCAGCATACACCTAAACGTTGACGGCTGTAGTGAGAGCTGTCAAGAATTGAAGCTCCAAACGCAGGTTCCCTGTCTTTATAGGATGTAGATGCCCCTCGTCGCTTCCTTGGTCCGGTGTCAAGTCGAAACCCCACAAACAATAACCATTCATATATTCTTTTAAATTAATGACAATTGATTTGTTAACACCAAACATTCCTAAAGATTGATACAAAGATAAATATGATCTGAGACATTGTTTTGTTGCGAAGTTTGGTTCAAATGGACGGTTATGTATTGTATGACCGTCTTGACTAACTTCCAATTTATTCAAACTGAAATGTTTGAAGTGGAATGGATTGGTACCCAAATCTCCATTCATATCTTTATTTTCGACCAACGCAATAAAAAGTCTCTTTGGTAATTGTCCTTGAAATAAGTGGTCTTCAATTTTTGATCTAAGTCCAGTACTAATTGTGAAAGTTTTTATTTCTACTCGTCTGATAGGTATTTTCATTTTTGACTGGACAATTTCTTGATTTAATTTATTTGAGACCGCTGGAAAGAGACTAACTGTTCTGACATGGAACACTGCTGATTCGAAAACAATTTGTCCATCCTCGGCGCCAATGAGGCAAAATTTTGATGGTGATCTGTTTAATCTGATACGAATTTCAATTCCATTTGGTAAATATTTTTCTTGAAGAAACAGATCAGTGTGTAAGCGTCCACATAGTTCAACAATTTTACTACCACCGATCAAACTTTCTCTAGAAGTTAATCCAGCATTGCCACCACCTTTGGTATTCTCTTCAAATTGTTCTGCTGTATCGCCATACCACATTTCTAAATTTGCTAATTGATTATCTTTATATTCTGGAGAGTATCCCAACAGATTTTCGAAATATGCTCGGTATGGGTAAGTGTCAGAATTCGAAGTTATCAATTTGTTGTTCAAGTAAACATCGATACTGCTGAACATGCTATGAAAGAAATTGTTAACAGGTGCTAATTCCGTACCAGCTACCAAATTAGTTCCATCTTTTTTTGTAATTTTGAATTTCACATAAAGATAAGATTGATTAATATCTGTCCACTTTTCGGTTTGAGATGGTATGACAAACTCTATCGGAGCAGAATTATTCAGCGGTGCAATCGGATGATTTTCGATCCACTGCGATTCTGACATTGTAGCCACCGTTGGTGGAACATGTGTTATATCAAGTTCCGATTTATTGCATTCGCATGATCCATTTACCATTTGTGCCATGATTAATCAAAAATATCAAGAGCTCGACTGCTAGGATGTTTTTTCGACTGACTTTTAAGGCGTTTGACAGCTGAATGATTCATTTTTGAATTCCCTACTCTTTTTCTAGGTTTTTGTCTCGAGTTCAAAATTTGATTTTTAGCTTGTGTGCCAAAAGATTTTAAAGCTTTTTTACCTTCAGACATCAACGCTTCTTTAGGACTTTTACCTTGATTAATAATTTCATCTGCAACACCAAAAGTGTGTTTTTTCGCAAGTTGTAAAGCTGTCCGACCAATCGGTTTTAGAAATGGTACAGCAGATCTCATAACTGATTTGAAAATTGAACCAATACCGTTACCATATTGCCGTGGTACACCTCTATACACGGGGAACATTGTTTTTAGAACTCCTCTCGTTTTCTGAAATGCAGCTTCGCCAAAGACTTACCACCAATAAACTGAATTGATTTTCCTGTGTCGCCACTTATATTTACACTAATTTTGTCAAAGTATGACTTTGAAACTGGAACATAATGTAAATTTAAAAATTCATGTTTTACATGTAATCCGTCGATATCTCTTTTAATTCTGAAAGAAACAACTCGTAAAATTTGTACTTCAACATTTCCAACAATTGTGAAATCGGCAATATCAGAATAAACAAACATTTGATTATGACCAACAAACAAATCTACACCAAACGGAAATCTATTATTTGAATAAAAATCTTCAGAAGCGTTTTCAGTTTTGTAACCCAACTTGTGCAAAAGACATTGTGGTAATTCAATTCCTAGTTTTGGGATACTTACACTCTTGCGAATAATTTTCACACGTTTTGTAACTTTTGAGTACTTGATGTTAAATCCGTATTCGTTTTGCAT
The DNA here is from genome assembly GCA_032622095.1 of Siphonodentalium dalli. Classification (NCBI taxonomy): domain Eukaryota; kingdom Metazoa; phylum Mollusca; class Scaphopoda; order Gadilida; family Siphonodentaliidae; genus Siphonodentalium; species Siphonodentalium dalli. Next base: position 287,926,489 of record CP136064.1, on the reverse strand, counting down.
TGCTTCTCCAAGTGTTTCATCAATTACATCTTGCATTGTATCAAGTAAATCTGCCGCAGAGGTATACGAACCTTCTCGTATCTGTATTTCAATTGCACGAACGCCATCAGGTCTCGTAAATATCTTTTCTTCAAAACGATTTTGAAGAACAGACAGTATTATTGCATCAGTTGTAATCTAATTGAATTTACACGAATCCCCTGTAACATTGTATGTTTCTGAAGGTGTTATCAGTTCGACTAATGCAACTTCCCATTTTTCTTTATCAATTTGAATTGGTTTTGGTAATTGTACAGTAAAACAACATTGAGAATTGTTTGGATACATTACCATTGAACTGTCGCTCGGAATTGTAATGTAGAAAGAATTCATACTTTCAAAATTTCTGCCGACTGATTTTTCAAATATTTCAAACGCGGTGTTGGTAAAATGTATCCCAAAGAACTACTGAGTAAAATTAACCACAGTTCGTTATTTTCACTTTGTAAACTTAAATGAACAATTGCTGTAGCGATTATACCAACAATTATAATACCCAAAGAACTACTGAGTAAAATTAACCACAGTTCGTTATTTTCACTTTGTAAACTTAAACGAACAATTGCTGTAGCGATTATACCAACAATTATAATAATTTGTGTAAAATATGTTACTTGATTTTTTGCAATTTTTTCTCCACAGATTTGAAATTGTGATGGAGCATCCAGACCAACTGAACCATTTTGAGACATGTTAAAAGTTTTATACCAAATTTGTGGCAGGAATCCAACTGTCAAATTTTTTAGGATAACCAGCCCAATGAACTTTAATTTCTCTAACTGATTTACCAGCAACTTTTCTTGAACGTTTACCAACAACTGATTCAATTTCGTAAACTTTATTATCTTTTATATGTTGAATTTCTTTACCATAAAATGATCCTGCGATGTTTTCACCATCTAAATCTACTAATTTGTAAGTTAATGGTGTACTTTTACAAACTCTACTAATTTTGAAAATTTCTTTTGTCCAATTTGGAAGATATCCTTTATCAAAAGTTCTCTTTGTTTTATTTATTCTAACAAAATCTCCAACTTTCAAGATCTTATCTTTTTTCGTTTTTAACTTTCCATAAAGATTTCTGGAAACTTCAATTTCATTTTCTCGAGTTACTAAAACTGGTGCCATCTTAATACTTCTATGAAAACTTATGTTGTAAGAATTCACAAAATCGTGCAAAACATCATTGTATTTCAAAGTTTGATTATGTGTAAAATATTTCCACATCTTTGTTTTCAATGTCCGTTGAAAACGTTCAACTATACTTGCTTTTGTCTCTGGATTCTCTGTTGTGAAAAAATGAATTTTCTTAGATTTCAAAAATTGTAAAAATAATTTATTTTTGAATTCTGAACCTTTGTCAGATTGAAATGAAACAGGTTTTCGTTTTGATAATTTGAGAATTTTCTGAAATGTTTTAACTAAAGTTTTACCAGTTTTGTCTTTAATTTTTTCAACCCATGCACATTTTGAGAAAACATCAATAACACAAAGTAAATATCTGTAATTGTCATTGTGCTTTTGCAAAGTTTGCAAATCTGCCAAATCAGCTTGCCACTGAATATCAATTCCTGCAACAATAGTTTTACGTCTGCGAAATTTCCGAACAATTGGTTTGTGCAAAGTATATGTTTTTTGCCATTGTAACCATTTTTTAACATCTGAAAGTTTAATTTTGTTATTTGTTTCTTTCGCATTTAAAAAAAGTTGATTTGCTCCACTGAAACCACCAACATCTTTTGGATTGTAGTAAATTTCAGTTAGAAGTTTGTCAAATTTTATGTAAGTGGGGACCATCCTTTCAAAATAGATTTTCTGGTTTTAGGAAAACTTTGAGGTGTGAAAATATCAACTGAACGTTTTCTTGACTTGCCACTGCTAGGAGTTGCATGAGGTGTATGAAACTCATCACCAGTGTGACCTTCTTTTAAATGTCTTTGTATCCACAACCATCGATTCCTGTTACCTACATAATCTTTTGGTACATTAAGTTCCCCCAATCCACGTAGGAATGTTTCATAACCAACTGGGTCAAAACCTTTTCGGTGACGAACAACATCGTTTATCAAATCAATTATATTTGATCCAGTAACTGTTTCTGTTCCATAAATTAATTGTCCATGATCATCCCATCTAAGTTTAGGATTAGTTGACAACAATGTTAAAATTTGTTGTGCTTTACCACGAAGTTTAGATGGCACACTTTCCAATATATGTTCACTCATTTTCCCAAAGTTTTCAGATAACTTTTGTTCAGGTAAACGGAATTTTGAATTTAAAGATTTTTGTGAAGTTTTCAATTTGTACAAATTTTCTCCAAATAACTGTGACTTTTCTGATTCAGAAATATTTTTATCATAAACTGATTTCAATTCTTTGTAAGAATCTGAAACATTTGAAATTGCAGGATCAGGAGGTAATTGAGGTTTATTCATTTCTGACATTTTCCATTGTTTGAAATCTTCCAACATTCTGAATGGTACAATAACCATTTTCTTCATATTTATTTGAGATTTAGTTTTTCAAAATATTGTTTACAACTGCACCTAATGTTTTGCTAATCAATGGAGCAAGAAATAATAATGGTAAAAAGCGACCTTTTTGATTCAAAATTTTCTTCTTTTGTTGCAAAGGTTTGTTCTTGTCTGCAAGATATCTGATATGTTTACGCTTCGAATGTAACTTGCGGTTCTGGGCTTCATTCAGTTTTACATTACCTTTTAAAAGATTTTGACAACATTCTGAAATGCAATCCATCACTTGTTTCGGAGAATCGTTGATCATTTTCTTTTTATATGCAGATGGAACTTTACTCATTGCAACAATCAACTCACCATATTTTTTTATCAGCGGTGTTTTCCTGCTCTTAGTTTTTGAAGGCATCTTCACAGTCTAAGTAGTTGTCTCAAAATGAGCAGAAAAATTATATGTTTCATCTTTTATCTTTTCTGATTGAACCATTCTAAAGCTTCGAATGCAGATTTCGATGCATCAGACAACGGCATAAATTTTGAAAATTCAAGATCAATAACTGGTTTTTTTTGTAACGGTTGATGTTGAGGGTTCTGCTGAGAAGGTATAGGTGTAAATTTAGAATGTTGATTTTGTTGAGTTTGCATCAGTGTAAACTTTGAATGATTTAGAGAAAGCTTTGTTTTACGTTTAGATTCTTTTTGACTACCCCTTTGTTGTGTTTGCATCAGTGTAATCTTTGAAGGTTTTGGAGAAACCTTTGATTTACTTTTAGATTGTCTACCAGTTTGTTCAAATGAATTTTTCAAAAGACTTCTAATTAAAACTCCTCCAAGGAACCCACTACCACCTCGTTGTAAAATTAATTTGCGTTTTGTTTCCATATCAGTTGATCGATCAGAGATTTGTTTAAGAACATTTTTATTTCTCTGAAAAAACTTTTTTGTCTGTGATGGTAATTTCCAATCATTTTCAAGAAATAATTCAGCTGCAAAAGTGAAGAAATTTATAAAACCATGTAGTGTGCATTCAAACTTATAGTTCTGCTACTTTTTGATTTTTGGAACATGTTTTGAGTAATGTAAATTATTGAAGCATTTCGATGGTGACCTTTTCTAGTAAACCAAAGCATTATTTTGTCTTCATCTTGTTCCCCCATCATGTCATCGAAAACAACAAGATGAGGAAATGATTTATCTGATACAATTTCCTCATCATCGTCTGGAATACCATCCATAAACTCAACGTTATCAATTTCTTTTATACGATTGTATGTGTCTTGCCATTCTTTGTAACACCAAACTATTTTCTTTGGTGGTGTTTGGAATAAATCGTGTTTAAATTCAATAACTTTTTTAACAAATTCTGTTTTACCTGATCCACTAGGTCCGCTGATAAAGAAATTACACGGATGTTGGAAAAGTAAAGATTCTTCCATGTTGTCACTTTGATGCCTAATCAGAGAGTGAACTTAACGACGTGTGAATTTAGTTTTTAAACAGAAATCTCAAAGCTGTAAATATTTCCAAACATTTCAATAATCCAAGTATTATAGTCTTCTATTCTTCTGTTTGTTCTGTAAATAAAAAAATCATTTCCTATAATGTTTTTAATTTTTGCATATGTTGACATTTATTTTGTTAACAAATACCCATAGATCCTAGGAACTGATTTAAAGGTTCCACTAGCAAGAGGATAATTATCTTCATACTTTGTATAATGAATATAGTCATGTTCATCAAAAGTTTCTAAATCTAAATGGTGTTCATCACAACCAAATATCCAAAAATCAGATATTCTTTCAATGAGAAAAAATGTTTTGAATTTAATAAATGATTTAATATATTTTTGAGAGAAATGAGAAAATATACTTGTCTCAAGATAGTCCAATCTCTGTAAACATTCGTCGACATCACAGCATCGTAGTATTGCTTTCTTTTCTCTTTCAAACCAGACTTCTTGTAATTCCTTCTTTATCTCTGGAATAAGTGTTGACTGTGCCACCAAATATCCATAAATCTTCTCAGCAATTTCAGGAGGTACTACGCCTGTCAACATCTTGACATGAAATGACTCAACATCTCCATCCGTATGGATATGTGTGAATACCATTGACGAGTTTTCGTTTTGTGTACACCGATCTGAAAGTTTTGGTTTGACACACACTAATCAGTTGATGGTCCTTTTGTCTTTTAATTCTGGAAGGATACTCAACAACAGTTTTGAAATTTTCACGATCATTAACACATTGTACCATTGTTTCAAAATTAACTTTTTGACTTGCGCTGTAATCAAGAGTGATACCTTTTACCTTACATTTGGTGTATCTTCTCCCATCTTTGATGTATTCATATCCGTAGTTCTTGGGCCCAAGTCCAACAAATTTGACAATCTTTGCATCTGGATGTTCGTCGCTCCATTTCCCCAATCTTCCTTCGATAGTTTTGATGTTCTTCTTTGATGGATCACTGACATACATACAGCTGTCTGTATCAAAATACAACACTCTATCTCCAAGTTTTTAAAAAACTTTATACAATTGTAATCTTGCATACGCTGTAACAAAAGAAGCAACAACAACATTTGCTGAATGATGAGGTTCAATATTATCTAAAATATCAACATAATTTACCAGAATGAATTTGTCACCATCAAGAAGTGTAACATTTTGAACAATTATATTGTTACTAGTAAGCAATTCAAAATAACGTGATGGCTTATCCACATACTCTGTTTTTGACATAAGATTTCTTTGTGCATTCTTACCCCATATACAATTAATCATAATTTTAGATATTTGGCGTTTTCCTGGATTCTTCTCGATGTTCTCCAATTTTATACCCTCAGCTCCATAATAATCCTGTACAAACCTTTGCTTCTGTTCTTCTGTCTCAACACCAAATGGATAACCACTACATTCCTGTTTGATCTTTAGATGTTTTGGATACAACGAACACACATCGATGAACTTGATTTCTTTTGTGGAATCTTGATCAATTTCCTCGTACAATTTGATGGCATTTGTACGTCCACCAAACAATGCTTCTCTTGGCAAAATGGGGTCTCGATGTTTGTAGAAAGATTCCATTTGTTGTTTGAATTTCACATCCGATTTCATTCTTTCGTCGATCTGATGCTCCCAAAGTGATTCAACTCTGTAACCAAGACTTTCCAGTTCATCTTTCTTCTGTTGAGTTCTTGTATATAATTCTTCCATGGTGAGCATCGTATAGGAATTCTTGTATTGTCTGTTGTTGTAACATTTTGGACATCCATGAAACAGACATCCATTCATCTCAAAAACTGTTCTTGTGGCTTCCTCATATCCATCGACGTAGTGTCCACCAATCTTGATTTCTCCTCCATTCAAAGCATGCTTAATTGTTATCATACGTGACAATGATAGATGTTGAAGCCAACGTATCGCTTTCATGGAATAGTTTTTAGCACATGGGTATCCACCATCTGGAATGATTCCAATTGTTTTCTCTGGCATTGAATTCTTCCTCCATGCCAAATTGCAAACTTGCGCCAATGTTATTGACTCAATGAACGGGTCAATCTGTTCTGTTTCCAATATGTATTTCCTGAAATTTCCACATCCACGGCGAAGAATATCCACGTCTGATTTGCAGTACTTCTCCATCTCTTCTTGGAAGTTGAATATCACGTAATTTTCTATTTTCTCATTGTACCATTCAAAGAATTTCTCTCGATTTTCCACGCTCATCATGTCTGGTTTGTAGTAATCAGAAGCCAAGTAAGGTCCAATGTAATTTTGAAACTTTGGTGAATTCGCCCAATGTGGAAAGTGTCATTTCGTCATCTCATTCAGCTGAAAAGTTTGTGGAAACTTTGAAAGCGGCATCATCAGAAAACTCAGAGAATCAATAACTTTCACGCTGTTGCATTTTAAACTGAGAATTTTGTTTCCATTCATGATCAGTTCTGGTTTATGAATTCCACTTTGTATGAGTGCTTGAAGTAGAAACTGTGCATCGTATCCCTGAGCATTATGTGCTATTGCAACACATCCTTTGTGATCTTGGTGGAATAACCAGTTTGTGAAGTCTGTTAAAACGTTGTCACCCTTGAATACGAATTCTCTGGAATCCGGTCCGCATGTTTCACATTTTTCTTCGATTGGTTTGCACATGCAATCTCCACAAGCGGTATGTGCAACACAGAAGTTTGGAATATGAACACCTGTGTCTTGTCTGCATTCAAAGTCAAAGAATACATATGGAATCTTTGCAGGTTTCTTTTCCGGTGATTCATATTTTGGAATGTAGCACTTGTGATCTGCTTCAACGATTTCTTTGCAATGTTTGCATTTCTTCAACCCCGCACATATATGTCTGCTTGATTTATTGGTGAGAATTTCTTCTTCACAATTGTTGCATAGTTGAACCAAATCACATATTTTTCTTTTCTGTTTTCCTTCCGTCTTCAAATGTTTGTCGAAACAAGATTTACTTCTGAATGATCGTCGACACGTTCTACACTTCACCAAATTTGTGAAATTACACTGTGTCAATGACCAGCATGCACAAACAAATCTGCATCGATGATCGCCACGACTTTTGAATCCAATGTCACAGAATTCGCAGTAGTAGACGGTGCCTAGAAATCCTTTGATTGAGGTTATGGTGTCGAAGTGGTTGTTGTTGTAGTAGATGTGTACACATTTGCTCTCCGAACACATTTCTGCAGGTTCAAATAGAAATCCAGCGCCAGCAAATTCATTGTGAATTTTCACAACATATTCGGGATACAATATTTCTTGAATCTTGTGGAACTCATTGATACTGCAAACTGTATCGTGTGGAATGCCAGCACGGTTGAGTAGATTTTTTGCTGCATCTGTTTGTGCTGTGTATATTGATTGTCTTATTCTTTTCCATTTCTTTGACCAGCACGCAGATCCATCACTATCTGCCTTACACATTCCGACGACAATAGATCTTGCCATACACATAACATCATCAGCATTTTCAATCCGGACAATACTTCTTTTTACTTTTGTCAGCTTGTTCTTGTCTGCAAATGGTCCATAATGTAGTGAGTGTCGTGTACCACCTTCCGGAATATCTGTAACGAAGATTTCGAAATTGAGTGCACCGTCATGAATTGTAAAGTCTGCATTTGATTGAACCACATTTTGAATATTATCCATGAGTGTCCCACCATTCAATTCACTGGCTTTTGTGAATGGAATGAAAATGCTCATATCAAGTCCTGGATGATTTATCGTAACTCTGATTCTTGTCTTCTCATTTGCTGAACATTTCTGTTTCAATTCTTCTGTCAACTTCTCAAATATCTCTGGAATGTTCTCGATTGGATCTGTAAATTTCTCGAATTTCACACCAAATTGTCGTGCTGCTGATTTAAATTTTCTGGAAAATTTCTCCGAATTCAGCTCCAATTTGAAATATTTTGTTGGATTGAACACAACACGCTCTCTAGCCAGAATTCTCTTTCTCTTCCCACCAATTTCTCTATTCTGTCTCCGACCGCGTCCAATCTGCCCATCACTAGAACTTTCTTCACTTTCTGCCCCATCAGTTTCCATATCGCTCTCTTCACTTTCTGCCCCATCAGTTTCCATATCGCTCTCTTCACTTTCTGCCCCATCAGTTTCCATATCGCTCTCTTCAATAGCTGCAGGCCTTGGTCTTTTTCTAACAATATCTTCTTCGCTGGTGGCGTCGTCTGAAACAGGTCTTTTAATTCTCTTAAACATTTTTGTCTTGAGTTTTGTCAGCAAAAAATATTGCGACTGGCTTCTTCGGAGTTGAAGTGTAAAGTGTAGAATTACACCTGCTTTTATAGCATTCGATGCATTCGATGCTATAAAAGCAGGTGTAATTCTACACTTTACACTTCAACTCCGAAGAAGCCAGTCGCAATATTTTTTGCTGACAAAACTCAAGACAAAAATGCTTAAGAGAATTAAAAGACCTGTTTCAGACGACGCCACCAGCGAAGAAGATATTGTTAGAAAAAGACCAAGGCCTGCAGTTATTGAAGAGAGATATATTGAGCTACATAAAGAATATTCAAAAAAATCTACACAACCACAGACTAGAAAAATTCAAGATAATCTTGTCGAATTGAGACAGATCTCTACCGATTTGTTTAAACTTTGTAACAAAATGCAATGGCAAGAGAAACAAGAGAAAAACAAAGCTGATAAAAATTGGAAACCGTCATATGGTTACTGTTACAAATGCGGCCAAGACACCCATTGGTCCTTCCATTGTAAAGTAGATTTCGGCGACAAAAACAATGTGAAAACTATACAAAAGTCTACAAGCAGTAACAATACAAGAACAAATGCAGATATCAAAACTGAAGAGATGTCTACAACATCAGATTTTTCCAAACAAGAACGACCTGTTGATCCAAGAAAAAGAAGCTGAGACCATTCTACATTCCAAAAACAGATAAACGAATCGACACAAACAATTGAAAATTATGTTGTGTGAATAAATTATGAATTGAACAATCGTGTTTTGTTTTTTCAGCTATGAAATAGTAACCTTTTGGGAAATGTGCGTGGCCCTGAAAAGGGCCGTTTTCTCTTTTCCAGGATTCATAAGAATTCTGACAAATCAGGATATATCCCGTTGGATTAATTGTCACAGACCAAATAGGATTTGATCTGTGCGCCGCACCAGCCTGAGCAAAGCTGTCAATCGCTGCATTGCACAGATCTTTCTTCTTGATCTGTGACAAGATCTCCACGAGATCAAGATTGCTTGATTCTTGAACTTTAGGCAATGGTCGTCGGCGAGCCAAAAAATCTCCTATCATCTGCTTCTGAACCCTACTTTGTTCAGGAGAATCCTGCCATTTCCTATATCTTCTTATTTCCGTCTCCTCTGACGAATCTCTCTTCCTCCACAACTTCTTGAGAAATTTCTTTAAAGACGGCATAATGAATGAAGTTCACTGAAAAAGTGAAAATATTTGTATACATTTGACACGGGCGACAATGAAATCACATGTCGCATTGGCATTAAAATTGACAAATATTTCCTGACGTTGTGTTTTTTCAGAGACGGATCACCATGCATATTTTTCTTGATCATTATTCCATAGCGATCAAACAAATGTTTTTAATTTCGTTAGATCATTATCTATTATTTGGTACACATGATTGATATATTTATTACCTCGTTAGGCAAATATGGAATGTTTTTCTAGTTTTTGGTTTTGGAATTGTACATATTTTATACATAAAAACTGAACACAAGAAACATACTGAACATTTTTCTTGATCATTGCATTTGATAACTTTACTTGGTCATCGTTTATGAACGAAGATGAATTCATATGTTAAAACATCTTAATTAATTGTATATACTATCATGAATTTAATCTATAACATATCGAAATGGTGAAACTAACAGATAATGCACTGAAAGAAACACAACGTCAGGAAACAGTTGTCATTTTTAACGTCAAAGTATTATGTGCTTTCTCTACCGCCCGCACAATCGTGATATATGTTCAAGCACGGCAGCGAACAATTTATTCTGCATTCAAAGATGACTGCTGTAAACATAACCGATCTTGACGAGATAATGGGCGGTGGGGTATACTGTAAAGCAGTGTACGGTGAAGAAATATCGCTATTTTGGAGGTCACTCAGCCTTGGGATTTACGGGACGACCGATGGATGGATGGTTCTGAGAGATGCGGCAGTTGGCCTGTACTACACATAGAGGGACGAACTTGGTGCGTCGGCACAAGACTTACGACACGCATCACTTTTGGCCAAATCAAGATTGATGGTTGAATTAGCGGCGACTGTTATACAGCGACCTATCGTCATGTTTGATGCTACCAAAGGCGGCTACAAATCAACACCAAGATTCAAGTCATCAATACCTCTAGTGTGGATCCCCCACGTTTGCCACGAGCATTATTGTGAATGCGAATTATGGATGAGGAGAGGAGACAAATCAATTGAAGTTTTGGCGAACAAAGAAGTTCAATGTGGCGGATTCTAAACTATAACAAAAATAAAACGGCCCTTTTCAGGGCCACCAAATGATCGAAAAGATACTCTTGATAGCTAATTGATATTTTCCAAAGTGAGATTTTCCTTTTGAAAAAAATAATTCTAAGTCCATTTTCATTTTTTCGATCAGAAATGTCACATCAATGACAGGAACATCTATCCTCATGGGGTAACTATGGCCCAGTACCCCCAGACATGGTCACTATGGCCCAGTACCCCCCAGACATGGTCACTATGGCCCAGTATCCCCCAGACATGGACACTATGGCCCAGTACTCCCCAGACAGGGTCACTATGGTCCAGTATCCGATACTGGGCCATAGTGACCCTGTCTGTGGGGTACTGGGCCATAGTGACCATGTCTGGGGGGCACTGGGCCATAGTGACCATGTCTGGGGGGGTACTGGGCCATAGTGACCATGTCTGGGGGGTACTGGGCCATAGTGACCCCCATTACTACTATGGACACCCTAACCACATGGAGGGTCGACACCCCACCGCATGGAGCATGGAGACCCTCTAGCCACGTCCCCGAATGGTATGTGTTCCCACTGGAGTTCACCCCGTCTGTCATCTGACCACTGAAACTAAGCGAGTTGTGATATTTGTTATCAATTATAAAAAAATTATATAAAATTTGTTAGGTCAATGCATTCTGTTATATATGCGAGGCGACCTATGCTCGAATCGCATATATAACAGAATGCATTGGCACAGGGTTTCGCAAAAAAAAAATACCATGTCACAGTGCACTCTCTTATATAATTATGTGAGTCTCCTATTGCACTGTTTATAACACGGTGACAGGGCGGGTTATAGGAGGTTTTGGTGTCTCACCCTAACGTTGGTCAAAATGTTCATGCCTGACACATCAGTTTGAAATTTCACACCAATATAGGTTAAAGGTACTCAATCCGATCAAACGGTCCCCATATCATCAAGTTACAACAACAACAAAAATTCTTCAAAATACGCTTTTGTTATCAGAATCGATTAATTACAACAAAATAATGATAACCGCTGTCAAATATGGCATAAAATTTCCCATTACGTGTTATTTATCAAATGTTCAATGAAATATGGCCATATTATCACTTAAAGTATCACGAGATTTGGCCTTATTAACGCTTGATTTTAGAGTTATCCATCTTCATCCGCAATTTTGTCCCAGACAATCGGTTTGACGACTCGTTTCTGGGCCACAAATAATTAAACATTTCGAGAAATAACAAATTTCAAAAATCGATATCTGATCACTCTGAGCTTTGAGGCTCTGTGGGTTTCTCGACTCGAATCAAATATTATTCACCCCCGAAGCCAAAGAAATAGTCATTAGGCAGCATTAATTCGGATTATGCATCTTTATTAGTTCTCATATAGTTTGATTTTCCAACGAATATAACATAATAGTATTTAGTGCTGAATTTGTTGTTTTTAGACCAACAGTCGCTTATTTTCCTACTTTCGGTCCAAAGTTTGAACAAAAATGGCCATCAGCGACCTTATGTGGTATCAGGTTGGAATTTTCCAATTTCCAACCCAAAAGGGGAGGGGTACAAATGGAATTTTGCGAAGTTTGGTCTGATTCAAGGAGGGTGTAGTTGCAAATTTCAAGGAGTGAGACCCCTCACGGAGACCCTCCTGCCACGTCCAAGCCTGCACACAATCATTTAACTAAAGAGCAACTCCCCCAGATGCATAGCACCATCCTATCTGAACAGACAACGCAACTACTGAATGTCCGTCTGTACCGCAGCCATCACGGTTTATAGTTCATCCGCCGCACGCGCGCCATGTAACAAACCAATCACCTGAGTGGTAAATTCCTCATCAATTCGATCACATTGCACCAAACAGAGCCGAAATAACGGGCGTCATTAAATTCCTCATCAATTCGATCACATTGCACCAAACAGAGCCGAAATAACGGGCGTCATTAAATTCCTCATCAATTCGATCACATTGCACCAAACAGAGCCGAAATAACGGGCGTCATTAAATTCCTCATCAATTCGATCACATTGCACCAAACAGAGCCGAAATAACGGGCGTCATTAAATTCCTCATCAATTCGATCACATTGCACCAAACAGCCGAAATAACGGGCGTCATTAAATTCCTCATCAATTCGATCACATTGCACCAAACAGAGCCGAAATAACGGGCGTCATTAAATTCCTCATCAATTCGATCACATTGCACCAAACAGAGCCGAAATAACGGGCGTCATTAAATTCCTCATCAATTCGATCACATTGCACCAAACAGAGCCGAAATAACGGGCGTCATTAAATTCCTCATCAATTCGATCACATTGCACCAAACAGAGCCGAAATAACGGGCGTCATTAAATTCCTCATCAATTCGATCACATTGCACCAAACAGAGCCGAAATAACGGGCGTCATTAAATTCCTCATCAATTCGATCACATTGCACCAAACAGAGCCGAAATAACGGGCGTCATTAAATTCCTCATCAATTCGATCACATTGCACCAAACAGAGCCGAAATAACGGGCGTCATTAAATTCCTCATCAATTCGATCACATTGCACCAAACAGAGCCGAAATAAAGGGCGTCATTAAATTCCTCATCAATTCGATCACATTGCACCAAACAGAGCCGAAATAACGGGCGTCATTAAATTCGATGACGAGATAATTCACGGCAGTTGATAAGATTTTTGGTCCCATGCCACGATCTGTTCACCACAGTGTTGCCAATTAGGATTCTAATCATTTTTATAACCAAAATAATGATCGTAAACCAATGTGTTAAAGATATTACTGTTATAATTTAGTGGAGTGGTTTTCCAATCTGTCACAAAACATCAAAAGTGCAAACTTCGTGAAATCAAAATGTCAAAGTTCGAAGTAAAAGGGCCATCTTCGACCGAATATTAGAATTTTATCATTAAATGAATCCGTGAATAGTGTGTCATTCTCTAGTCTGAGTCAATTCGGACTTATTTCTCAAACGCCATGACGTTGGTTGGTCGAAATCAAATATTTTTCACCCCCGAGGCCAAAGAAATAGTCATTTGACAGCATTAATTCGGATTATGCATCGTTAATAGTTCTCATATAGTTTGGTTTTCCAACGAATATAACATAATAGTATTTAGTGCTGAATTTGTTGTTTTTAGACCAACAGTCGCTTATTTTCCTACTTTCGGTCCCAAGTTTGAACAAAAATGGCCATCATTACCGACATTATGGGGTAGCAGGTTGGAATTTTCCAACTTCCAACACAAAAGGGGAGGGATACAAATGGAATTTTGCGAAGTTTGGTCTGATTCAAGGAGGTTGTAGTTGCAAATTTCAAGGAGTGAGAACCCCCACGGAGACCCTCCTGCCACGTCCAAGCCAGCACACAATCATTTAACTTAAGAGCAACTCCCAGTTGCCTTGGCACCATCCTATCTGTACAGACAACGCAACTACTGAATGTCCGTCTGTACCGCAACAATCACGGTTTATAGTTCATCCGCCGCACGCGCGCCATGTAACAAACCAATCACCTGAGGCGTTATTTCGCTTAAATCCCGATTCAGAATCTGGATTCAGATTACAGATTGGTCCCCGTACGACTTGGTTCGGCAAAAGAACAGACCAGAAATTGGCAGAATCAGTAAACGAACAGACCGTAATCTCAATCTCGTGGTAATCCGAATCTGGATTCGGATTCCGATTACGGACTCAAATGTTCGTAATGTAAACAAACCGAGATTTCGCCACCTCGGAGTTTAAAACACAATAAAACATAAGAATCCGTCTCTTGTGTACAAATTATTGCAGAATATAAACGATCTATATCAAAGAATTTTAAATGCGGAGACAAATTTGTTTTATTGAATATAAACTGGGAGAATATTACTGAAATTAGCCAAATAATAACGTTATTGATAGTAACGCTGGGGGAGCACGTCGGTTGATGGCGAAGCAAATCATTGTTGATTGTCACTTTCATATGTCCATTTCATAATTCCATCCATAAAATACCGCCCGAACGCATGTCGATTTCGAATTCGGCGGATACGTCACCATTGACCGAATTCATATGAACCTGCATGGATATGTCTTCTGCTGTGTTCGTTATTATAATGTTTCTTCTTATTCAAGAAATAGTAGGATTATATGATATCGATGGATTATCAGATACACGTATGTACTATCATCTAGTCTTATAGCAAGTTCATGTTTAACATGTTTTGTTTCGTTAAATGCAGTCGTTTTGCACAATAGTCTGTATAGACAACAGACACATGTTCTAGGGACGTGGCTAGAAATTTCCTCAAATTTCCGGCCAACTGCACCCCCCCCCCCCATTGAACCACAGGTTCGCAGAATTCCATTTGCTCCCCTTGGAAATATCCAACCTGACAAACACTAAGATTGGAAAATACCAACTTTTACTGGTTGAAAATAATCAAACAATGAGAACAATACCAACCTATATATGGTGTCCAACTAATGTTGCGTCATGCATGAAATTTCCGACTGCTGGAATTTACCAAAGTTTAGTTTAGATATATTTATTTCAAATATATGTCAAATTTAGATAACACATGATATATAACACATACATTTGTTTATACATACAAAGGAATTGGGGGACAAGTGCTGACTCACTTAAGGGTACCCCCTCTCCCATATGTTATTACACTGACAAAATAAATAATTAGTAATGGGAAAGCAACATGACTACCAAAACAAGTTGAACATATATACAGATCACTGGACACCCCCTCTCCCGAGTTAGTCATAAGTTTGTATGTATATGTATATATTTAAAATCGGGGTTGTTTGTTGCGTTTGCTGGCTTGTACGTATCATTATTTGGAACAGTTAGTCAAAATAATCCTGATTTTCCTCACGCATGAATGACTGCACAGCTAAGCAAATTGTACCAAAGTTCGGGGTGGGGGTCGAAACACACAACCAACCCCTGTCGTCACGTCCCTGTTCAACTGACAAGTTTCGTGTGTTCTTCACAACATCTTCGGAATTTGATTCAGGAGGCCTAGAGCTGTCACGTTTAGATATGCTTGCCCTCATTAATAAACACACTTTAACTTGAAAAAAAGATGCGATTAAGTTGGATTGGCAGCAAATTATGTGCCGTGTATATACACATAGAAGATAAGCGTGACTTTCACAACAAACATGAACTTTATAAATATAAGAAACCAACGGATACTTGTGTCAAATACACATGAGCCATGTTTGACGCTGGGAGAACATTAAACATAGTTTCGGAGACCACGTGGATTTCAAAATCTGACCTAGAATCGGGAATTAGCCCCGCCCCCGTAATCGGCTTCGGATTCTGAATCCGGATTTTAGCGAAATAACGACTCTGAGTAGCAAATTCCTGATCAATTCGATCACATTGCACCAAACAGAGTCGAAATAACGGGCGTGATTAAATTCGACGACGCTATAATTCACCGCAGTTGATAAGATTTTTGGTCCCATGTCACGATCTGTTCACCACAGTGTTGCAAATTAGGATTCTAATCATTTTTTGTCTTCCCTATGCTACTGTCATGTTCCCTTGGAAATAACCAAAATAACTCAAACACATATTTGGCATTAGTGCGACGCTAGATCGGGCTGCACATTTATTAATTAAATTAATTAATCACACATAAATGTGAACAACAATATCAAATATTTCATTATTTTGATCATATTGTTAACTATAATTCTTATTACGTGAAAGCGAAGAGCAATCGGTCATGTACAGACTACAGAACACGCCTATGTGAGGCGAAATATACTTCATGCACGCGAATTATACTGTGCTATATAAAATATAAGAATAAACTACCTTTCATCGGCCGTGAAAACCGCTCAGGAAAAACCGGATGCATCTTTTAGTGACCATACATTTCAATATGGCTTCTTTTGTTGGCTCCCGGAAACCTGCATCCGATGCTTGCTTTCAGCCGGCCTCAAGATCAAGAACGTCGGAGTCGTTCAACGCTTATTCCAATGATTATTATTACTAATCTTTATTTTTCTTTTGAAAATATTATGATTCATATAAAAATTATTATCAACTTGTATTTTGATAAATTATTGGAAAACATAATAGTGTATGCATTGCAATTTGCAATGTGTTTTCTGTGCTTTGTAAATCGCAGCCGATTCGCAGTTGTACGTCGACTAGAGTGACAATACTGTCCACAATACGTCATCACATAAAACGAGCGAGTGAGTACCACTTCACGAGCCAATCAGCCTAGCACGACTCAGCGTGCTTGCATTAACATTAACCCATATCGCACCGCGCAGACAATAATTTCACGCTATGCTGCGTAACGCTAGAAATAATATGTCTTCCCTATGCTACTGTCATGTTCCCTTGGAAATAACCAAAATAACTCAAACACATATTTGGCATTAGTGCGACGCTAGAGCCAAAAAGACATGGAAAAGGTAATTTATATTTTGTTTCTTCCGATAAAATTGGTAAACCTGTGACTGCTGTAACTTAACATTTACTTCGTTTCAAAAAATCATTGTAAATCCAAATTAATCATCTGTTTCATAAACAACTGTTGCCAAATGACGTGGTAGCACTCGAAAAATACATGTCATGCAAATACACATCATAAACCTAGTTTTCTTGTCACATTCAATCTGCTCTCCGTTGAATCTAGGACATAACCGTCCTTGGCGGTTTCGGACTTCCAACGTCCGTGCTTTTTAAAACATCTATCTGACACGCCTGAATTAGCACTGTCAGTGGCACCTCCAGCTCGGAAAGAGTGGAGCCCGATGTTCAGTGGACCAAAAAAGCCACGTAATCTACCCAATATACACTCTCTTGCTCTGGTGTAACTCAGAGGTTTGTTAGTGGAAAGTAAACCAGTGGAAGTTTTAGATCTATACATTCCTCTGAACACATAACTATCTGCCTCGGTTATACGAGCTAATTTCAAATATCTTTGCAATAGAACATATGGACATGCATTTGTTTCACCTTTTGCTATCAAAATTTCATTTCCTTGGCGATATTGATCTGTTTTACTTTTTTCTATTATTATTCTCATAAAATCGTTTTCGAATGCGATATTACATAATTTCAAATTTACAAGTTCAGAGAACCTCAAAAACCCGGCAAAAGCCAGAACCGACATAGCTAGGTCTCTAATAATTGCCAAATCCTGGCTTTGCACATGAATATCACAAATTTGAATCAACATATCTGAACTGATTGGGTCTTTCTTTGAAACTGGAGGTTTGTTATGCCTTTTAGCAGATTCAACAATGTTTTTGACAAAAGAATTAGCTGTAGGATCGTTTTTTCCACAAATGTCATGATACCATTTTATGGCACACGATGCTGAAGTCACAACACTATATGTCTTGCCTTTGTCCAACAGCTCTGTGAGATACAAAGCGACATGAATAGGCGCAGCAGGCAACGGACATCCCCCTTTATTGAGGATGAAGTCTTTCCATTTCATATATGCATAATGATATTTTGTCACCGTATTGTCACTCCTGGATTTTATCAGAAAATCAACCATTTTCCCAGCCAACCGCTGCAGCTCTACCGAGTCAATGCCAACATTCTCCAGCTCCTCCAACACTAGCCGTTTTATATTGACATCTGCAAAAAAAACAATTATCGTTAAACCGAGTTCAAATAAATTCTCGGAAGTCTATATTTAGTATAGCGAATTCTGTTTCCGGTCTAAATTTGAACAAACCACACAGACTCTCCTCCTGACATACGACATCACCCATAAACATTACTCCTTTCACAAAATCGTGAAATTGACCATGGCCTTTATAAATCATTGGCCAGTATGCCGCAGAGATCCAATGCGGAATCAAAAGCGTGCCGAAAGCCGCTTCTTTCTCCATTTTTCTCAAAACATGAGGGACCATCTTTGGAGGAGGGACTAACCAATTTCTCACACCAGACCACAATTGAGTAAAAGCGTTTATTCCGCTTGTTCCTGAACATGGAAATTTTGAATTAAATAATTCGCATTTCGCGTTATTGCTGGTCGCGAATCTATCAACTTCGTGTTTGCCCCATTCAAAACTGACAAGATTAAACACTTCTGGTTTTATGGCCCAGTTATCAGTGTCTCGCGACTTACTGAGCTCATCTGCTCTGACATTAAGACTGCGGGGTATCCACATCACTCGCAAATTCATGTTATATTTTGTACGAATTTCGTCAATGTCTAATGCAATTTTATGCAAGCCTAAAACGTGGCTACCTCTCGGAATAACATATGTCAAATTTCTGTTGTCTGTTTTGCAAAGAATATTACACCCGTTAAATCGAGTACCGAAATCGATCAATGCCCGCTTTAAAGCTTCGGCTTCTCTCCATGTGGAGCTTTGTTCGGATTCAAATTGATTCCAAAAACCAATAACTTGGTTATCAGTGGAACAACTCATGTCATTAAATTCTGCATTCTTATATGCTTCTGAAAAAATTTCGCGCTCATCAGAAGTTATTTGATGTTTCTTCAAATCTAAACGATCGTGCGAAACAAATTCAAACTGATTTTCAAATAAACAGTTATGGCTATCGAATTGCTGTCCGATATTGGCACAAAAGTCTGAATCATCAAGATATTCGCCCATGTTTTCTGGGTAAACCGCAAAAATTGCGTTTTCAGGTTCATAACTTACCGAAGTATTACGAATAAACTCGCTCTTCGCCGCAATATAAACATTACGCTTCGTTTGATCGTTGGGATATAAACCCCGATCGTGGGGAAAAAATCCCAGACTGGAAGCAAAATCCACATTCCCCGGTGTCAATGAAGTGACACCCCCAGTAACTGGTACCAATGAACAGACACTACTGGGTCCTGGTATCAATGAACTGATAATCTCGGTATCCGGTGCCCTGGAAAATATGGCACCGCCGATTTTTGGTATCAATGAACTGATGCCTTCGGCACCTGCTGTCAACGAACTGACACTGCCGTTTGTCTGCGCCAATGAACTGGCACTCTCTGGCGAAAGCCTTACGTTACAACCAAACTTTGTCTCAGGCTTTAACGCCTGTTTATCTTGGGCGAAAAACCCCTCATTGTCATTTTCATCGAATGAGATAAAATATGCGCCATATCCGGAAGAGGAAGCATCGCTAAAGACTGTGAAATCAAATGATACTGTACATCCGAATATGGACGTATTTAATTTTCGTAAATTCGATTTCCAGAACAACAATTCGGTGAAAGCATCACTTCTAATGGTAACGCTGTCTTCCCAGTGTTTGCGCTCATTAATTGTAGCAAATAGATATCTAGTATAAAGACTCACTGTTGACCCCATTACTATTTGTAATGATATGATCTGGCCAACAACGCTACTCAGAAAGCGTACCTTTAATGTACATTTTCCATTGCAAATACATTTTATCATTGTATCAAGTATAGTTTCGAGCCTGATTACCCTCTCTTCTGTGATCATCATAGAACCCACTTCCATATCCCAACAAATTCCCAACCATGACAATTTTTGGGTGGGATCCCATTTACATTTCTCTTCAGCTAACAAGAAACCGAACGTTTCTAAATCGTGTTTCAAAATATCACTAAGCTGTTTGGCATCTGCCATGGTGGCTGCACCGGCCAGACCGTCATCCAGATATACTATAATTTTTATTCCTCTTTGGCGCCAATATTTTACAATTTCTCTCATTAGTTTTGAAAATACAAAACCGGCCGAGCACAAACCGAACGGAAGAACATCAAAAATGAAGTATTTGATGCCATTTTTGTTTGAATCACAATTTTCATAATTCCAACTGAATCCAAGATACTGTTTTTGTGCTTCAGATATAAATATATGATGATAGGCACTTCTGATATCAAAAGAGATAAGATAGTCTCCTTTTTTGAAAATTTCTTGTGCTACATTAGCATCTTCATATCGAACAGATTGTTTAAAAACAAATGGATTAACATGTCGACAATCTAATACCAATCGTGACTTGCCGTTTCGATTTCTGGCGACTGTTAATGGGTTAACAACAGTAGGTACTTTGTTCACTTCAGAAATACAACCTTTAGCTAACAAGTTTTCGATTTCAGATTCTACAAAATCTGAGTTTTCAATTGCGGACTTATTGTTGCGCAAAACGGCACTATCTGGCCTCATAATGAAGGGAATTACATAACCGTGCTCAATTATATTGATAATTTCCGAACTAGAAGGAATATTTTTCCATTGGTCTAGTGCGTTTTTCAATCGCCCTAAAGGCGTCATTGTTACAACGTTTTGTTGTTTAACAGAACTGACTGGCATACGTGTACAGCCAACCTGCTCTTTAGATTTCAAAACATCTAATTCAAATAGAATATCAGAAAAAATACTTATCTGATTTCTCTGTCCTGAAGCTGCAGCATTACGCAGAAGCGGACAATTTGCTCGATAGTGGTCCCCTTTTCCACAGGCGTAACACAACCCTCTCCGTGCCGAGGAATCAGCTGTAACCACTGGAATTTGAGGAGGCACAATATAAGGAGCAGCTCTCTGCTGACTGTATCGTCGAGTTGTCATTTTAGACTTGGCTTGTTTTTCGTCTCGTTTTTTCTTCGTTTTTCTCGCTACAGCAATCTCTGAAGCTCGTAAACGACGCTCATCGTCTGAATCATCAGTTATCTTATTTTTTGAATACTCTGCCACAGTTTTCCAACCTCCGTCGGACGTGTCCGCAATGATTATCAACTTCTGCCGCCTTTTAAGTAAGTCTATACCTTCCGCCACCTTGTGTTTCGCTTTGTTAACTGCCTGACCCTGACCAGCTTCATCCAACTCGACCTCTGCTTCGTGCAGCTTCTCCAACACTTTTAACCCATGCTGATACTGATCCTTATTTCCTTCGCTTTTGAACTGGTGAGTATCTGAACGTAGGCTTTCGATTTTTGCCAACTGAACGTTTGATAAGTCCTTCTGGTTCTCTTGAACAGAATTCTGCAAATCCTTCATCTGCGAAGAAAACAGATGCTTCATGCTGTCCAGTAGGAAATTCTGACTTTCCTTAACAGACTCATGTACTTGTAGTCTTATTTGCTCGCCGATTCTCGGATCCAAAGCCATTCTGAAATCGCAGCCGATTCGCAGTTGTACGTCGACTAGAGTGACAATACTGTCCACAATACGTCATCACATAAAACGAGCGAGTGAGTACCACTTCACGAGCCAATCAGCCTAGCACGACTCAGCGTGCTTGCATTAACATTAACCCATATCGCACCGCGCAGACAATAATTTCACGCTATGCTGCGTAACGCTAGAAATAATATATAACCAACATAATGATCGTAAACCAATGTGTTAAAGATATTACTGTTACAATTTAGTGGAGTGGTTTTCCTAATCTCAACAAGCTACGAGAATAACATTGAAATTGGGCGTTTAATGATCTTTTAATCTGACAGTTGACTCGGTTGAGTGTAAATATAAGCACACGAAGTATGGTTGCCAGTTGGTTTGACATTTTCATGTGTGGAAAGCTTTCGTTGGCAGACTAACCTGCAACCATACTCAATGGAACGCAACAAAATCGGAAACCATTTCTTACATGGAGCAGAATGTATTCACTGTATGGCTGTATACTGAACTTTATAATGCATAAAGTTGTGATAAATAGTAACAAGCGCAACGCCAAGTGTGGCACATACCCCCCCCCCCCCCGACGCTCAGTTTAGAGAGTGTGCAATATATACTAAATATTTGTATGGATGGCGAATTTTTTTTAT
The DNA here is from genome assembly GCA_032622095.1 of Siphonodentalium dalli. NCBI lineage: Eukaryota > Metazoa > Mollusca > Scaphopoda > Gadilida > Siphonodentaliidae > Siphonodentalium > Siphonodentalium dalli. Next base: position 287,904,195 of record CP136064.1, on the reverse strand, counting down.
CTTGTAAACCCAAGAAGTGGTTATCCTTTCCTCGTAAACTGTGCTATCAATACACCAAAGTACAACAAAATCCAATGATCCATGCCAATGTTACACGCTGAAATGTTCATATACGGATACACAGTTCAGAAACAAGTCAAACAAGAGCTTAAAATTTTTTAAAGTCAAATAATGGCCGTAAATTTGGTAAAAATGAATAGATGAAGCCTGTCGTAAGTCGGAATTCTTTCCCTGAGCAGTGCTATCACCATGCCAAAGGACAACATAATCCGATAATTAGCACCCGAGCGGTGATGTGCACTGCATATATTGATTGTTTGTTTAAATAAATATTTTTGCACTGTCTCTTTATTCCCCTGGCCTGGTGGGTCGTACAAGTATGGAACAGCCATCTGGGTGTACGAATATGAACATGGGTGAGCATATTAATATTGTTGATGGGAAAACATATACTGTTCTAGGGTGTGCTTCTCTGTCCCATTTGAATTCTATTCAAAATATTGATGATTCTCAGTTGGATGAGGCATGTGATAATTTCCCCAGCGAGGAGTGTGTCCGTGATGAAATCAGTGTTATTGATTCCGATAAAGATGTCGTTGAGAGGAAGATTCCCAAATATACTTCCTTGTTGGATCTACGACGTTTGCAGAATCAACCAAGGGATCAGTTCGTTTCATCTCTTCTGATTGATATGCCGGATCGCTTCAGTTTAGAAAGTCTTCGTCGCAACATATTTATTGAAGCGCGCGGTGTGTGCCCCGATCTCTTCGACTATGAATTGAAAAACCGTATTAACAGAGACCAGAGTATACCTGTTCCAAAAAAACTCGCAAGAGACGTGTTTAACCTCGTTCAGTTTATGAATGGCGGAAACATGGATGAGATTCGTGACATGCTAACTTCGCCATCTTCTCGGTTGAAATCTGCGACGCCGATACCTCCTAAAAATGATGTATCTACCTGTGCATGCAACTCTATATGTGTTCAAAATAAACTCGGAGAAGTGCTGACTCAAATGACAGTCATTCAAGCAAACCTAAACACAACGATACTCAGCCTAGAAGAATCTATCTCTTTACTGAACTCTGATATTAAGGTCGACGAGCAGAAAAATATTAAACTGGATGTTGAACGACTGAATGACGAAGCCAAGAACGGAATAACAGGACTGAAATCCAGCCTCAAAGTTCTTGAAAACGACTTAAAGTCAAATAACGATTCTGTTGATTCACAGTTCAAGAACATTGAATCACGCGCATCGAAAATCTCCCAAAAGTCGCGCAGCCTTGAACTCAAAGTCACGCAGTGTTCCCAGAAATGCAAGTCGTCTTCTAAGGAAACAAAGGAGCATTTGAATTCGACATTCAAACAGCTTGCGGAAGTCTTCGAACTTTATGCCGACAATACTGCAAACAAATATGATGAAATCCGATCCATTGTTCAGACCCATATTCCGAATGCCACCCGGCCCGACACCTCATGCACCGAAACTGTTTCTCCATTCGAAACACACGCGAAGCGGAGTTGCTCTGTCATTAGGCCCTCCACATCCCCCGAGAACTCAAGTGAACGTGTGTACAATTCTGTTTCTCCTGTAACAGCCAACATGAACACAAAATGTGATTCTAACAAACAGGCAAAACTTCATGTTGATGCTGACACATCTGTCCATATAGACTCGAAGCTCAATACGTCGAACAACAGTGCAAATCTGAATGTCTGTGAAGTAAATCTCTCGATCAATAGCGATGATTACTCCAACTCTAAACGCACCCCTGTTCGTATAAAACATTCTCCCATTGAAGTAATAACCGAACCAGAGGCTGGCAAACATATGTCAGAAATATTCAAGTTCATCGACAACTACAGCGATATACAACGAGCATCCGTGGACAGTGACGATCCTGCTCATAATTTGTCAACACATGGCGAACGTAGTATAGATTATCCTACACAAAGACCCCCTCCTCGACAACATGCTGAGCATGTGAACACTGACGGTCTGCCTTATTCTTATGCCGATGCTCTGAGCGCACCGAGGCAAATCGAAACTCTGATACGGAACGACAGACGTCCCGCGGCATTAAAGAGGGACCCCAGTCGCAAAACCGCACGTATTTCTGACAAGAATCCTCGTTCAGATAATGACCGAAATGGATTCTCAGGCGTCCACCGGACAAGAACAGTGCGTCTTTTCGTGGGCGGTATCGATGAAAGTTCTACAGAGAATGGCCTCGCTCACTTTCTCTCTGAAAGAGGTATCGAGCCAACGTTCTTGAATCTCATCACTAGTTCCAGAATTGGGACTGTGAGTGCTCGTTTAAATGTTTCAAAAGACGAAAGCATCCCACTACTTGACAATCGTTTCTGGCCCGCGGGTGTCTACTGCAGGGCTTGGTACTCAGAAGCTCCCAGCTCAACAAACAATGGCTATTACAAATAAGCTGAATATATGCACCTGGAATATGACAGGTTTCAAGGGGAGTGCTTCCCATTTAAGTGATATGCTGGCATCGGGCTATTTCCAGATCGTCGGCATTTCTGAACATTGGCTTGATGAATTTTCACTGTCGTCCTTCGGATTTCTCTCACATGATTACATTTACATTGCGAAACCGGGTCGTTCGATTCGAACTGCGAATGGAGGTTGTCTTGTGAAAGATGGTATAGCTATCCTGGTCGACAAAAGTATCCAGTGTATCGAGATTGAATCTACAAATGATAGAATGATCTCTCTGCAGATCAAGATGAATAATAGTTCTTTTCTCTCCGTGATTCAAGTATATCTACCCGGTGCCAATCACGATATTTCATATTTTCTCGACTGTTTATCAGACTTAGCTGACATTACCTCACGCCTGGAACCGAATGGTCCTGTGATATTAATGGGAGATATGAATGCGAATTTGGGGGAAAACTATAGAACGATACTTTCAAGTTTAACGTGTCCACGTGCTAGAGCATTAGATGCCTTCTTCGAACTGCACAACCTGACAGCACTCACTACATTATCATCTTGTACTGGCAGTGACTTCTCATACGTCCCTTACTATGACGGCGCGACTCCTTCGCTGCTCGATCACATTGTCACTTCCGACATGATGGTTAATTGTGTATCTAAAACTCATGTCACAGAAGATGCAGCAACTAATAGTTCAAACCACAGACCAGTGTTCTGTTGTATAGATGTAGCTCCTACACTAAAACCACCGTCAAATTACACGAGGAAAAAATATCGCTGGAAATGTGAATACATGAAGTCTTATCAAGACAATCTAACTTCCCTGTTCAAACCGTTACTGACCAAAGAGATAAACGACAAAAATGACCTTGATTCGTATTATCGCAATTGTGTCGACATTTTAATTGATAGCGCAGAAAAGACTATCCCTCCAATGTCCTACCACGCACACTTGAAACCATACTGGAACAAACAACTCAGCAGTCTGAGCTCTGATTGCAAGTCAAAATACAAATTTTGGTCGCTTGCTGGTCGCCCACGAGTATTTACCTCCTCCACGTATGTTCAGTATAAAGACGCTAAAAGGACTTTTATGAAAGCTCATCGCTCTGCGTTCAATGCGTACCTATCCGATCAACAAAACAAACTTGAGTGCGACGCTGCCTCCAACCAAACTTCCTTCTGGCGGTCTATCAACCGAAACCGTTCACATGTCTCTCAAATCGGATCGGTTATGGAATTCAATGGGTCTCTGACACGTGACGCAGATGAAACACTTTCTGGCTAGTCTGAGTACTTCAGAGAATTGTTCAATCCACCACCCCACTCTGAGCCAGAGTTTGAGGACCACGTTACCAGAGAAGTTGTTAGCTGTGTTTCTCTTGCTAAAGATCCCGTGCAACCGAACTGCCCACAGTGTCAACCAGTCGAACTCACCGAAATCGTTCTTCATGTGGGGAAACTGAAAAAGAACAAAGCGGGTGGAGCAGATGACTTATTGAATGAACATTTGTTGCACGCTCCGACTTCCTTCATAGAATGCATCAAAAGACTATATGACGGTATATTCCGCATGGGGTGGATTCCACCAACAATGAAAGAAGGAATAGTCATTCCGTTATACAAAGGACCGCCTAAACCACCGACATCTCCTGATAGTTACCGTGCTATAACACTTCTATCGGTCCTATACAAACTATTCGAGTCCATTCTGTTGAGCCGTCTTCTTCAAAGCCACCAAATGAAACGATTTCCGAATGCACAACAAATGGGTTTTCAGAAAGGTATCAGCTGTTCGATGACGTCATTCATTCTCACGGAATCTATATCATATGCCAAAGACAATAACTCCAATTTATATGTTGCCTTCCTTGACTCCAAGAAAGCCTTTTGATAAAGTATGGCACACTGGCCTCCTGTACAAATTCATTCAGCTCGGATTTTCGCCACACTTTGTCAGTTTGTTGGAGAACATCCATTCGGATGTGACTAGCAAAGTACTATATGACGGCCGCATGTCGCAAAGTTTCAAAATACTGCAATCTACTCGACAAGGTGGCGTTCTGTCACCTCTCTGCTATCTCGTCTTCATAGACGACCTACTTAACGAACTAGCAACTTCTCCATACGGACTAAGAATCTGCAATATCCCATGTGGCGCTCCTACTACTGCCGACGACATCGCTCTTCTGTCGCTATCGAAATCCGGTCTAGAATCCTTGTTGAACATATGTGTGAAATATAGCAGGCGGTGGCGATTCGAATTATCCTCCACGAAGAGCAAAATTATTGTATTCAACGAGAATAAAAACTCATATGACCGCTCGGGAAGGATATGGAGGTTGGGCAATCAAACTATTCAGGAAGTTACAGAATGTGCCCATCTTGGTTTAATTCAGGAGAAGTTTGCGAAGCAGGTCAATTCCGCCTATTCTGTGTCGACAAAAATGAGGAAAAACTTTTTCAATATCATGGGTAACAAACTTATGAAATCCACTACACCCATCACCATGACAAATGTCCTCAAAACTGTTGTTCTACCGAGAGCTCTCTACGGTGTCGAGGTGGTTCCTTTTTATCAAAGTTCCGCCATCACCATTATGAACAAAGCCGCCAGAACATGTCTCAAATACGCACAATCCCTCCCAAAACGAGCGTCAACTAGGCTATCGCTAGGTCTTCTTGGGTTTCTACCAATTGAATATCAACTGCATATCAAAAAACTTTGCTTTATGGGACGTCTTACCCATCTACCGTTCGGCCATCAATTACCATTACGACTGTTTGTCCTGAAAGCACACCTCTACAGACTACACAGTCGCTCCAGTGGTTTTGTACAGGAAATGTTCTCCATATTAGCCAAATACGATCTTTTGAACTATTTGAACGACTACCTGGACATTGGGGTCTTCCCAAAACTGTCAACGTGGATAACTCTTGTGAAGGCAGCTGTCAGGGGAACGTTCATTTCCTCGTGGCAGACCAAAGTTTCGTCCGATCCATCCTTGCGAATTCTGTGGAAAGTTCACCCTAATCCCCTATCAAACTGGGCAGTCTGGAAACTTCTCCATGGAAACGCTCACATGTTGAAATATCTCAAAAACTTAGTACTGCTTCTCAACAGGACTACCTATGCCAACAATTTAGTGTGTCATCTCTGCAGCGAAGTGTACTCGAACGAAATCGACCACGCCATGTTCGTATGCTCTTCTCCAGCCGCACTCATTATTAGAAACTCTTTTTGGGAAGGGATTATCTCTCGTTTCGGCATACCCGGATATTTTCACCTTGCGTCGTTAGCCAGAGATGACCTGGTAGCAACCCTCCTCGGAAGTTCTCTGGAAACCCTAACAGAACACATATCTCACTGCCTCAAGGAACTAGTACTATATTCTGCGAAGTTCCTGTACGTTCTCAGCACAATGATAAGGAATGGCGTACAGCAACCCGTGTCTCGTCCATTGTAATTATCTTCTCAACACCCACGCATGTTGTAACGACTAACTGTCATATCTGTTGGACAAATCAGATTTTCCTGCAACAAAAGCTGTTGTGAACATTCAAATGCATATATGCTTCACTCTCGTGGTTTCCAACACCTCTCCATACTTGTACATAACGGCCCACCACATTGGTCAGGGGAGCCCACTTTAATCCAACTGTATTTATATGTCATGTGTATCGATCTCTCCTATACTTGGAGGTAATAAAGATATCTCTCCCTCTCCCATATGTTATTACACTGACAAAATAAATAATTAGTAATGGGAAAGCAACATGACTACCAAAACAAGTTGAACATATATACAGATCACTGGACGTTTGTATGTATATGTATATATTTAAAATCGGGTTTGTTTGTTGCGTTTGCTGGCTTGTACGTATCATTATTTGGAACAGTTAGTCAAAATAATCCTGATTTTCCTCACGCATGAATGACTGCACAGCTAAGCAAATTGTACCAAAGTTCGGGGTGGGGGTCGAGACACCCAACCAACCCCTGTCGTCACGTCCCTGTTCAACTGACAAGTTTCGTGTGTTCTTCACAACATCTTCGGAATTTGATTCAGGAGGCCTAGAGCTGTCACGTTTAGATATGCTTGCCCTCATTAATAAACACACTTTAACTTGAAAAAAAGATGCGATTAAGTTGGATTGGCAGCAAATTATGTGCCGTGTATATACACATAGAAGATAAGCATGACTTTCACAACAAACATGAACTTTATAAATATAAGATACAAATGATACTTGTGTCAAATACACATGAGCCATGTTTGACGCTGGGAGAACATTAAACATAGTTTCGGAGACCAGTGGATTTCAAAATCTGACCTAGAATCGGGAATTAGCCCCGCCCCCGTAATCGGCTTCGGATTCTGAATCCGGATTTTAGCGAAATAACGACTCTGAGTAGCAAATTCCTGATCAATTCGATCACATTGCACCAAACAGAGCCGAAATAACGGGCGTGATTAAATTCGACGACGCTATAATTCACCGCAGTTGATAAGATTTTTGGTCCCATGCCACGATCTGTTCACCACAGTGTTGCAAATTAGGATTCTAATCATTTTTTATAACCAACATAATGATCGTAAACCAATGTGTTAAAGATATTACTGTTACAATTTAGTGGAGTGGTTTTCCTAATCTCAACAAGCTACGAGAATAACATTGAAATTGGGCGTTTAATGATCTTTTAATCTGACAGTTGACTCGGTTGAGTGTAAATATAAGCACACGAAGTATGGTTGCCAGTTGGTTTGACATTTTCATGTGTGGAAAGCTTTCGTTAGCAGACTAACCTGCAACCATACTCAATGGAACGCAACAAAATCGGAATCCATTTCTTACATGGAGCAGAATGTATTCACTGTATGGCTGTATACTGAACTTTATAATGCATAAAGTTGTGATAAATAGTAACAAGCGCAACACCAAGCGTGGCACATACCCCCCCCCCGACGCTCAGTTTAGAGAGTGTGCAATACTAAATATTTGTATGTCATCTTCTAAACCCAAGAAGTGGTTATCCTTTCCTCTTAAACTGTGCTATCAATACACCAAAGTACAACAAAATCCAATGATCCATGCCAATGTTACACGCTGAAATGTTTATATACGGATACATAGTTCAGAAATTCCCAAGTCAAACAAGAGCTTCAAAATTTTTAAAGTCAAATAATGGCCGTACATTTGGTAAAAATGAATAGATGAAGCCTGTAGTAAGTTGGAATTCTTTCCCTGAGCAGTGCTATCACCACGCCAAAGGACAACATAATCCGATAATTAGCACCCGAGTTACAAGGTGATATGTTCGGACGGACACAAAATTCACGAATTTCCAAGTCAAACAAGGGCCGTAACTCTGTTAAAACTAAATGGACGCAACCCGTAGTATGTGGGTATCCTTTCATCCAGCCTGGGCTATCACCATGCCAAAGGAAAACGAAATCCGATGATTAACATCCGAGTCACAATGTGATATGTTCGGACAGATAGACGGGCGGACGGACGCCAGGACGGACGGAGCCTTCGGCTTTGTGCCCCGAACCTCCTAGCAATAATTAATTCAATTTTGCATGTGAATCTCCCAACAGACGTATTTTCCGGTAGTACGCACATGTCACATGATCAATCACGTGATTGAAATAGTCCGGCAGATATCTATTATATAGTTTGGAACTTCTGTATGTCTGTGTGTATGTATGTGTGTATCGTATAGACTCTAAAACTGTTCGGCCGATCCAACTGAAATTTGGTATGTAGGGCTACTTTGATCCCGGGAACAATATGACCGGGTACAATATCACGTGCGACCTTGACCTAGATCATATGAAATATTCATATACGGAACATGTTTCTGGACCCGATCGAACAATAGTTTGTCCAGACGCTGGATATTCTGCCCAAACGGAGGAGACAACAAATAGCCCGGACGAAGTCGGGCACATCAACTATAGTAATGTATATTTACGGAAGAAGCTTGTTCCGAGCTAAGCGGAAATGGCCGAGTCGATCGTTGAGAATAAAACGTTGCCCTGATCAAGAACACAAAATATCGAACAATGTTTGTGTAATATTTAGATCATGCCACGAATCTCTACTCTGGCTAACGCCCGTAGAGATCATATTTCACCAGTACAAAACCTTGGAACTTTTTAAAGTTTTGACAGGGAACCTTATAAAATCGAAAAAATAACAAAGGGAATATATTTGTTATTATCTGTTTCTTAATAATGTACTTCACAATAGCTGAAGGTCCCAACTCGAAATTTCACGATCTAAGTGACTTTGTGAGCGATTTTGCTTTGGGTTTCTTACAATTATGGAATATCTCCTGAGTAATTAATTGAATGTTTTTTGTGATATCGGCTCGCAAAAGTCACAGTAAACCATGCATTTCGAGTTGGGACCTTCACCTATTGTGAAGTACATTATTAAGGAACAGATTATAACTAAGAAATATATTCCCCGGGTTATGTTTCGACTTTATAAGGTTCCCTGTCAAAACATCAACAAGCTCCAAGGTCTTGTACTGGTGGAGTATGATCTCTACGTGCGAGGCTAAGGGTTGAGATTCATGGCATGATCTAGGAAACTCCCACTGGAACGAAAGAATTATTGTGTTGTGTTGGTTCTCCCGCTATTTTATCAACACACAGATCTAAACGCACATTGACAACACACAGATCTAAACGCACATGTACAACACACAGATCTAAACGCACATGCATGAACAACACACGGATCTAAACGCACATGGACAACACACGGATCTAAACGTACATGGACAACACACAGATATAAACGCACATGGACAACACACAGATCTAAACGCACATGGACAACACACAGATCTAAACGCACATGGACAACACACATATCTAAAAGCACATGGACAACACACAGATCTAAACGCACATGGACAACACACATATCTAAACGCACATGGACAACACACAGATTTAAACGCACCTGGACAACACACGGATCTAAACGCACATACGGATATAAACGCACATGGACAACAACCAAGTTAACAAACTTCGGTCAAATCAAACACAAGAATTCTACTTGGCTGCCATTTTTCTGAGTATAAAAAAAATCGTGAACAAGATCTCTTATATAACTAACTACTCCATAGATGAATCTGTCATCCTCTGCTATATAACTAACCTACTCTATAGACGAATCTGTCATCCTCTGTTATATAACTAACATACTCTACAGACGAATCTGTCATCCTCTGCTATATAACTAACCTATATACTCTATAGATGAATCTGTCATCATCTGCTATATAACTAACCTACTCTATAGACGAATCTGTCATCCTCTGCTATATAACTAACCTACTCTACAGACGAATATGTCATCCTCTGCTATATAACTAACCTACTCTATAGACGAATCTGTCATCCTCTGCTATATAACTAACCTACTCTATAGACGAATATGTCATCCTCTGCTATATAACTAACCTACTCTATAGACGAATCTGTCATCCTCTGCTATATAACTAACCTATATACTATATAGATGAATCTGTCATCCTCTAGTATATAACTAACCTACTCTATAGACGAATATGTCATCCTCTGCTATATAACTAACCTACTCTATAGACGAATCTGTCATCCTCTGTTATATAACTAACCTACTCTATATAGACGAATCTGTCATCCTCTATTATATAACTAACCTACTCTATAGACGAATCTGTCATCCTCTGCTATATAACTAACCTACTCTATAGACGAATATGTCATCCTCTGTTATATAACTAACCTACTCTATATAGACGAATCTGTCATCCTCTGTTATATAGATAGATAGATAGATAGATACTTTATTGCGCAATCGCTATACGGATACAGGATATGGCAAAGAAAGAAAAAAAACAAAAAAATATATACATAAACATGCAAATAAAATATATGACTAGAATATTTGTGCTGAGTGATTACAGTGTTATTGTCGTAATATTTCGGCTTCAATTAAATATTTACTCAGAGCTCTGCTCAGTTGTTTATCATTAGATTTGAATATTTCTTGAAGCTTTTCGCGCTCGTCTAACACATCGTAATTTGATATCACATTCTTCGCGTAACTGCTAAAGACTTGCCTAGGATTGTGGTACTTCGGGCAGTGTAATAAAAAGTGAGACTCATCTTCGATAGGTTTATCTTTAGCGGGCATATTATGACTACATTGTTTGCAAGTTCGTTCCTCTACGGGGATTGGATTAGGTTTCACATGTCTGCCTATTTCTATTTCTAGCTTGTGCGAGCTTGTAACAAGTTTCGATATTGGACGTCTTTCATTTCGAGATAACGTTGTTAAATAAGAAGCCCTTGTTTCAAAATCTGTTTTGATTTTTCCCATAAATTCTAATTTACTATTTTCTGCACATGCACCTTTTATATCAAGGTGCCTCCATGCTTGTCGGAAATGGTCTTTTAATCGGGATTGAAATTTCTCCCCAAAAGTATCTATGTTGACTGATTTTGGTGATTCCCACACGTACCCAAATCCATATTTATATAAGTTATTTTTAATACACTGTAACCACTCATTATCTGCATCACAAGAAATCAATTTTAAACATTTATACACCAATCGTTTATCACACAAAGTGTTAGCTCGAAGCCAATAGACTATCATGTTCCTTAATACATTGATATAGATCGGAAATCTACCCATTTCGGCTAGTACAGCCATATTAGATGTGTTTCTAAATAATCCCAAAATTCGTTTACAAAATTGTGTGTGGAATTTTTCGATGGGATTTTCCTTGCGACTTTCTGAATAGTCACCCCATATTTCAGATCCATAAGTCAATATCGGTTTTACACAAGAATCAAAAAGTTTGCACGTGACATCAATGGGTGCCGAGTCGTCACATGTTCTTTGTAGTGAAAAATGAGCTCTCGATGCTCTAATCTTTAAATCGTTTAATGCATGTGAGAAAGTGCCAGACGCCGCTAGTTTCAACCCAAGATATGTATATTGTTGTGTCGTTTCCAACGTATAAGTACCAATTTGAAAAGGATTGTGTTTTAGTTTTTTTCCACTTTTGTTAAAAATCAATATTTTGGTCTTATTTTTGTTCACAGTTAGTTTCCACCGCGTACAAAAAATGTTCAGTTGAGTCAACATTGTTTGCAAGCCGTCTTGTGACTCCGAAGTTAATACGAGATCGTCAGCGTACATTAAACACGGTACTTTAAAATTATCTATGCAAGGTGCATGCATGTCGTCGGCCATTAGTTCTTCTGCTAGACCATCTACGAAAATATTGAATAATAAAGGGCTAAGGTTATTTCCTTGCATTAAGCCGATTTGGCTGTTTATGGGTGCAGTAAGAGAATTTCCATTGATTTTTAACCTTGAAGAATAACTGGTTATTATTTCTTTCAAGCACATATAGATGTTTCCCCCAATTCCTAGATTTAATAGTTTATATAATAATCCTTCTCGCCAGACACTGTCGAATGCCTTTTTGAAGTCCACAAAGCATGTGTATAATTTTTTGCCATCATTTATACGTTTTTCAATTAAACATTTTAAAATAAATAAATTGTCTGTGGTCCTGTAATTCTTTCTGAAGCCACACTGATATTCGGAAGGAACCTCCATTTCGTTTAAGTATTCGTCTAGACGCACAAGAAGAATGCTGGCATACATTTTCCCAAGAACACTAGTTAATGTCAGACCCCGCATCTGGTCCGGGGAATTTGCATTATTACATTTTGGAATAGCAACAATTATGCCTTCAGTCCATTTGCTAGGTATATGTCCCTTACTGAGCACTAAATTAAAAAGACGTGTTAACAGTGGGAGAGTATATATTTTAGAAGCTTTCAGCATTTCTGCTTTAATGTTGTCAGGGCCGGCCGATTTTCCGATTTTTAAATTACGCAATGCTTTTTCAACTTCTTCTGTAGATATGTCATAATCAAGGTGATTATTGGAGGAGATATTTTGTTCCATGTCAGATACCTGGCCATGGATGTTATCAGAGAAAGGGTCACCGGTGTCGTCCGTTGTCTGTCCGAGATTTTTAAAGTGTTCGTAGAGTTCATTGGGGCTAACTGATTGCGACATTTTATTTGAATTAGAGGACTCGCGATCCAATTGTTTAACTAGCGACCAGTATTCCTTCGGCTTATTGTTTTGCATGTGTACCAGTTGCCCATATATATTACTCCGATAATCACCACGTTTCCTTTTTATGAGTTTTTTATATTGACGCTTTAGCGAAAAATAATTTTCCCGGATGACTGGATCATAGTGCTGAGCATTAAGTTCCCGTGCACAAAGCTTCAACTGTTGTTTCATCTCATAACATGCGCAATCGAACCACGGTTTATGTTTGACACGAATCTTAGTCATGCAGCTTTGTTTCCGCAATTTGAACGAACGAGAAGCGGCAACATGAAATATAGCATTCACTTTACATTGCATTATTTCTGGATCTGAGATTTCTGAACACATTAGTTCCTGTATATTGTTTTGAATATCAATATGTTGAAATGCATCTTGAAAAGTTTTCTTTGATGCGTCACTCCAAATGAAGCTTTCTGGTAATTGTGTGAGTTCGATTGTGACGCTTTGATCTACTGTTGCTAGAGTAGTATTAACATTTAATGTGTACCAGCACTGACAGTGATCTGAATGTATCGTTAAAGGCTCCACGTGGAAGTGTGAGAGTGTTTCGTAAAGGGGATCACTGTATATAACATAATCAACAACCGATGACCCGTTTGGCTGGAATGATGTGAACTTTCCTGTAATGTCACCTGTCGTTCTGCCATTGGCGATTCGCATATCCGAGTCAATACATATATCAATTAAAGCCCTCCCCCTGCTGTTTATTGTTTTATCAACATTACACCGTTTATTTATGGGATGTCTGTTCTCCTCGTTCCGAGGATAATCTGCCAGTCCCCCTGTCCTGCCATTAGTATCCCCTTGTATAAGTAATTGCCCAATCTGGGAGTACCGTTTTATTTCACGGGCCAAGATATCAAATGTTTCTTCTGGATTCTTTTGTTGAGTTAGACAGCTCTCTGGGCTGCAATAAATTGTTCCCAGAATTACATCGGATGGCGTATTGAAGAAATCTTTACTTAATTTGAGCCAGATAATGTTTCCACTAGCTGATTGCAATAGTTTAACACCCTGAATAATATTTGTTCTGCAGTAAATAACAATACCACCTCGTTTATTTTGTTGTCTAAATTTGGAAAATACTGTATATCCAGGGATATTGCAAACTGATTGTTTATCATATAACCAGGTTTCTAAATATGCACTTATGTCAAATTTGAGAATATGCTGGGCAATAAACTGGTCATCTAAAAATTTGTTTTCTCCAGTGCTATCTTTCCAACCATGTATATTCCAGAATGATATTTTAAGGTTTCTAAGTTTTGTTACGGTCAAAGACATTGTAAGCGTTTGTATAATATAAGAAAAATGTTTTGGAATTATATAACTAACCTACTCTATAGATGAATATGTCATCCTCTGTTATATAACTAACCTACTCTATAGATGAATATGTCATCCTCTGCTATATAACTAACCTACTCTATAGATGAATCTGTCATTCTCAGTTCATTTGACTGCGTGTCATGTACCTGAGTTCAATTTTTTTAAATTTTATTATTAGCGAGTTTGCGGTACCCGTCCGACGGGAACGGGTACGGGTAAATCGGTGAACATCGTCACGGTCATTTTTGGTACTTTCAATGCAGCACATAAAGCGATATCGAATTGAAACGGGTAGATGTGCCCCATTGACCGGTAGCCTTTCACTACGATTTTCTCACTCAAGGGTCCATGAATTCCATGAAATTCCAGTCAGCCATGCCTTAACCTATTTATTTCAAGATTTCATGGGCAAATATCATTGATAAATACGGAAGGTCGATCGTTTCACTAACAACTTTGTTCACTGCATTTATGACAGGTTTTGATTAATATAGTGATTAGATGGTGCTATAGTGGAGCGGACGGAACCGATTTCAGAAAGTTTAGTCCATCGAGACCACACACAAGCTTGTAATACATCATTTTGAAGGTTATGACATTCCGCAGCTGGTAGGACCCGGTGTGAAATATACAGATGATGCAAAAGATGATTTTTAGCTGATTAAGTGCCAAAATTCAGCAAAAATCCCTGTTTTTGTAAAATTCGGCAAAATGAGAAATAAAAGTATAGAAACGCGAACATTTTGCGCTAAAATATTGTAGTCTGCATACCTCTAGATATATCCTATGATAGTGGTACGATTTCTCTGATATAACGAAGATTTGTTTTAGATTTATTGTCAAAATAGACAAAACAGCGCAATTTTTCATTTTTTTTGCCTCACTTAATGGGCGATAGATCAATATTGTTTTGACCAGGGATATCGTATATAGTCTAGAAAAGTGCGGATATATATACCGCATACGACAGTATGCTGAATATGTCATCATATTTAACACGTGATGTGTTATGTAAGATTATTTCACCCCTCATCCAAAAATTCCGCAAAAAGTCACTGTTTTAGGGAAATTCGGCACAAATGAATACAAAAGCACAGGTATTCGGGATAAGTTTGTGCTACGATATAGCAGGTTACATACTTATAAATACAAAGTAATGAAATGTCATGATTGCTGTGATAGATGTAAAAATTTCTTAAAGTTACGTGGAAAATAGACAACAAATCATTCATTTTCAGTTGTTTCGCCCCTCTTAATAGGCAATTATTCAGTATTGCATTGAATGGAGATCCCGTATATAATATAGAAACTTGTGGAAATATATACTGCATATGACTGTAAGATAAGGATGTCATTCTTTGCCATATATGATATGTGGTGGTAGATTGTGTCACCCCGCCCCAAAATTCAGAAGAAACAAAATCAGTTTTAGAAATTTCGTTATCGCAGAATACAAAAAATACAACTCCGATTATTTTGTGCTATTATATTGAAGTCTACCCACTTCGAGATATACATTATGATAACGTCATGGTATCATTTACAGATGGCAACATTTCGGAATTTTCTGATGAAAGTAGACCGAAAATCGTGAAATATAAACTTGTTTTGCCCCTCTACATGGCTGATAATTCAATTCCATTTTGAACAATAACCAGGACAAACTCTCAAGAGTTGACGAGGCATATGAATGTTTTCGGACTGTATCATCTTCTGTCGCATTTGTTTGGTTACGTTATTGCACCCATCGCCCAACAATACAATACATTAAAAGATGAGACAAACACGGAATATTCCTATACACATTTATGCATTATACACATACCTTATCAAGCTGAGTCGTTTGATAGTTACTTGAGTTGAAGAAATTACATCATTGTATATGTTTACTTCGCATAATATAGCTTCACAGTTGTATAACATTATACGTATTGGGAGGTTTAGTGATTGTTAATAACCAGGTTCAGCCACAGTACATGTAACTTGTAACGTGTGTTGCCATTACCAACGAAATCATCTGACCCACATGACCATTCCGCTTGCACGTACACCATCAAACAACCGTTTAGACGTTTTGTGTCAAATGTGCAGCATTGCGAAATGTGTATCAGAGGGGTGTCCAATCTTTATATCAATCGACGAACATGTGCTTAGTGAACTTTTGTTAAATTCTTCAGCAGCGGTGACCACGCCGTTACTTTTCCCAAATGGTTTGTTGGTACGACTTCCTTTACATACCGTAGGTCGTCTGCACCGTGGAACCGATGGAAGCCAAAGTTTGTTTGTATCTGGGTGCAGAAATGTTCTCCAATGCGGTCGCATAGCCTACTCTTCTTCGATACACATAGAGGGTTTTTAGCGACCAATGGGCATGAACTACCCACGAGACGGCACAGCCATTAAGGTGAGCTCGCGATCTCACCACATCTATTCGTGGCTCAACCCTGCAAGTTGAGCCAAGGGGTCGTGTTTGGAATGAACCCGCTGCCACAAGGGACTTGATGTTCCCCCATGGCTGACACTTCCCTTTAATCATATAATAGAATATTTGTTTTACATCAACAGTACTGTACAGACAGTATATAAACTGTATTTATGTGGCTCTCCTATGTGGTAGTCATCATCCACGACCTTCCCACAGTATTTGGGGTTTTAATGCGTCACGACCTTCTTGGTCACAGCCATCAAATCATCAAACCTTGTCATCAACCTTGCGATGTTCTTTAATTCTATCTATCGTCCTTGAACCCCCCTTGGGGTACCATGGCGCCGTTTCTGGGTTGGGCCATATCTCTTGGAATATGATGAGGAACAGATGCCGTAATATCTCCAAGGCCTTGGTCATTACATGTCGAATTTCTCTGAACATGTATGTCTGCCAATGTGTCAGGAAGAATATATTTCTCATTTGGTTTCACTTCAGGATAGGGTGGTTTTGGTTCAGCTCTTTGAAACTCATCCCCATTGTTTATGGTAGCAGAAATTACTGCTGTATTGCCATGTGATCATAGAGACCCATAATAGGTTCGTTAAGCTTTCTGAGCATTTGTGAATTTCCAGACCTTCCAGGAGTCACATATGGCATATTCTGCCCAATATCTGTGTTCTCTACCATAGCTAGTGCCTGATCCATGCTGCTTATCGCGGTATAAGTGGGCTCGTGATCCTCAGTTTCAATAGTTCCAATTCCTTCTGGGGAATATGTGTTGATGTGCTCTGACAAGTGACCAGAAGATACTATCTCTGGCAGAGTTTCCGATGAGTTAGATGATACAACTCGGTATGCCTTATTCGTTTCGTTGGACTCAATGGTCAGCAGGTCGTGTGCTACATCATTTATGTAACATATGGTGTTTATCTTCCGATAAGTAGTCATACAGTTTCTTTGAGAGCATGGAAACTGTTGCTCCAGTACCAATCAGTAACCTCACTGGCTGCCCATAGAGATTGCAATCTAAATACAGCCCCCCCCCCCTCTTCAGAAGAGCTGTATCTAACAAACTCGTTGGAGTTACGATGTCCACTTGTGTTCTGCTCGTCTCCCCTACCACGATAGGAATTATGACACATGTCGCGTGGATTGTGAGAAGTTCTGCATCTGGTGCGTTCTTTGTATTCGTTTGTGTTATAATCAGGATTATCATTATAATTATGTCTCCACTATCTATCGTCACGACAGTCCCTCAGGACTCATTTGTGTTACTCTTTTTCTCCTTGTTTTGGTTCTCCAAGTTTGTCATTCTTTGTTAATCTCCCATTTACACCTCTTCACATCAGTCAATATTTGTTTTATCTCCTTCATCTCAGAGATGGACTGTGATGTCTGGGACGGTTGTGAGCTATTTTGAGTTTTCCCATTAGAACCTGTTTGGGGCTTCAGTTAATCTCTTATCTTTTTGAGTTCTTCAAACTCTATATTTTTGCTTTGTGTTGGGTCTGCTTCATTTATTGCCCTAGCATAGTGTTTAGCCCTATGTTTTTCAGACTTGACAAAAGCCTCTAATTCAACTGCGTGTCTTATGCTCTCAACAAGAGAGAGCCCATTCGTGCTTGTTGTACCATGAGCCGTATATCTGGATCATACAACCCACCAATGAATTGGTCCTTTGCCAATGTGTCTCTCAATTCATGTGTTGCAGTATGATATAACATATTGGTCAGACGTCGGTAACCCCCCCCCCCCCCCCTGCCCTTTGTCGTCGTGCACGCAATTGTACGATCTGGTCAGTCTGGTTTTTTGGCAGAAAATCGGCCTTCTATCGCACCAACAAGAACTTTGTAGTCTTCCTCTCGTCCTGGGAGTAGGTCACCGAGTGTTCCTTGCGCCAATCATCTCAAGGATGCGCCTATATAAAGGCCCATGTCATCAATTTCCAATCCATTTATATTGGAACAAATTTCAAAGTGTGCTTGGTAATCTAACCATGATCTTGTGCCATGATAGCTATCTGGTGTCACAAATTGTTTCCAGAAAAAAATCGGTTCGGGTGGTATTTAGTGCAATGCATTACAATGCATGCCTACCGTAAATTATTATTTGCTGTGTTGGCACTTGACATAATAACCTATTGCATGCACGAATTACGCATATGGTGCTACAGGTACATCACTAGAATATGTGTTCTTTCTATCAGTTGTCGATTTTCAATAGCTGTAGTTACGATTACAGATTCGAGAAACCCAAGTATATGGGCACGCGAGTTTTGCACGCATTCATCTAGTGTACAACTAACAATATTTATCATGTAAACAATAAAATTAAATACAAACATAACTATATCACAATACTGTGTGTGGCAAGAAGATTGAATGCAATGAACGGCACTATTTTCTCCCAAATGGACTCGCAGTCGTCACTTCTGTAAAATGTGTTTAGACCGCACGAAACACATACGCCTACAATAAGCTATACTTGTAATTCTTATATGTATAGTACTAATATAATAGTAGTTCGTACCAACAACCCATTTGGGAAAAGTAACGGCGTGGTCACCGCTGCTGAAGAATTTAACAAAAGTTCACTAAGCACAGGTTCGTCGATTTATATAAATTTGGACACCCCTCTGATACACATTTCGCAATGCTGCACATTTGACACAAAACGTCTAAACGGTTGTTTGATGGGGTACGTGTAAGCGGAATGGTCATGTGAGTCAGGTGAGTTCGTTGGTAATGGCAACACACGTTACAAGTTACATGTACTGTGGCTGAACCTGGTTATTAACAATCACTAAACCTCCCAATACGTATAATGTTATTCAACTGTGAAGCTATATTATGCGAAGTAAACATATACAATGGTGTAATTTCTTCAACTCAAGTAACTATCAAACGCCCCAGCTTGATAAGGTATGTCTATAATGCATAAATGTGTATAGGAATATTCCGTGTTTGTCTAATCTTGCAATGTATTGTATTGTTGGGGCGATGGGTGCAATAACGTAACCAAACAAATTTGACAGAAGATGATACAATCCGAAAACATTCATATGCATTATGTGTCTCGTCAACTCTTGAGAGTTTGTCCTGGATTAGTGTTCAAAATGGAATTGAATTATCACCCATGTAGAGGGGCAAACAAGTTTATATTTCACGATTTTCGGTCTACTTTCATCAGAAAACTCCGAAATGTTGCCATCTGTAAATGATACCATGGCGTTATCATAATGTATATCTCGAAGTGGGTAGAGTTCAATATAATAGCACAAAATAATCGGAGTTGTGCTTTTGTATTCTGCCATAACGAAATTTCTAAAACTGATTTTGTTTCTTCTGAATTTTGGGGTGGGGGTGACACAATCTACCACAACATATCATATATGGCACAGAATGACATCCTTATCATACAAACATATGCAGTATATATTTCCACAAGTTTCTATATTATATACGGGATCTCCATTCAATGCAATACTGAATAAACGCCTATTAAGAGGGGCGAAACAACTGAAAATGAATGATTTTTTGTCTATTTTCCACGTAAATTTAAGAAAGTTTTACATCTATCACCACAATCATGACATTTCATTACTTGGTATATAATTACAACTACTTTCGCTTTGACTAAAATGCGTGCATTTGATTGGTCAAGTCCCTTAGATACGCTTGGTAGCGACAATATCTATCAGTGGAGGGAAGTGTCGTTTCCCGCATCACTGGGGGTAGTGATACCTTAAAAAGTTCGCAAACCAAGTCGAATATCCATGGGGCGAATTTACCCGGAATTTTATTTTGTCCACCAATCAAATCGCAAGAAATCACTTCCGTTTCTAGTGGTAACACAAGACGCCAAATCTCAGCGAAAAATGATCGTCGATTAAACAGCAAAATAGTACATTAATTTATTTGGGGATAAAAGAATGTATTACATAACTATTCCACCATTAGTATTAGCATTTATCCAGCTTCGTGCCAATACTAATATGACATGACAGTGGTCATGATAGCATAGAATGCACATTGTAGCGATTGTTTACTTTTCGAGTCGCCGGAGACCACATTTATTCGATGGCGAAGTTTGGGAACACCGCTTCGGAATTGCTATCGAATCGGATTGCCTTTATGACAATACATGTTCTAGAATCGTTTTAAATAAGTTAAATCTACACCAACAAGTACAGTTTAATAGTTTACGGGTGTGGTCTCTTGCTTTTGTGTAGTTGGAATGTCGGAAACAGCGATCGAATTGTGTGTGTTCATCTCGAACTTCCGGTCGGTCGCCCAATTTGTTCTCGACCCAAATTCCCATTTCGGTTAAAAGAGCAGCTGAGTCCAGACACAAATATCACTTGGGTAGTTTTACCATTTTAGTGTTTTTAATATAGTTTCTTTAAAAAGAACTTGTTTAATCACCAACTAATATGCGGATTGTCGTAATTATAAGCAATCAACGTCGTTTTCGATGCATCTGTCGGCGTATAGAAGTGTCGGATGCCGAACTACATACTTTAGCGAAATTATACAGTAAGTAATTCGGCATCCGACACTTCTATACGCCGACAGATGCATTGAAAACGACGTTGATTGCATATTTGTAAGTGTGTAACCTGCTATATCGTAGCACGAACATATCCCGAATACCTGTGCTTGTGTATTCATTTGTGCCGAATTTCCCTAAAACGGTGACTTTTTGCTGAATTTTGGGGTGAGGGGTGAAATAATCTTACATAACACATCACGTGTTAAATATGATGACATATTCAGCATACTGTCGTGTGCGGTATATATATCCGCACTTTTCTAGACTCTATACGATATCCTTGGTCAAAACAATATTGATCTATCGCCCATTAAGTGAGGCAAAAAAATTGAAAAATTGCGCTGTTTTGTCTATTTTTACAATAAATCTAAAAAAATCTTCGTTATATCAGAGAAATCGTACCACTATCATAGTAAATATCTACAGGTATATAGAGTACAATATTTTAGCGCAAAATGTTCGCGTTTTTATACTTTTATTTCTCATTTTGCCGAATTTTACAAAAACAGGGATTTTTGCTGAATTTTGGCACTTAATCAGCTAAAAATCATCTTTTGCATCATCTGTATATTTCACACCGGGTCCTACCCGATGAGGAATGTCATAACCTTCAAATGATGTATCACAAGCTTGTGTGTGGTGCCGATGGACTAAACTCCTACTTCTAGTGAGCTTTTTGAGTTTGTCCGCTCTACTACTATAGACGCAGTCTCGACCCATTGCAGGGACATGGCTATAGATGGTCTCCGCGTTAGGAAGGGTGGACCCTTCGAATTTCTAACTACACCCCTTGAACCATATCAAATTCACAAGTTTGCGCGTAATTCCATTTGCAACACCCCCCCCCCCCCTCTTGGTTGGCATCGAGCTTTCCAATTATTGGAAATTTGAGACCTGACACCCCCCCCCCCCCCCCCAGGTTGGAAAACAGTTTCTGACAGTCATTTCAGTCAAATTGTGTGACGAAAAATAGGAAAATATGCAAATGTTGGTCTAAAAACTAAAAATGTCCACTAATAAATTGTTGGAATATCAAACTACGAAAACAATTTCAATATATTGTTGGTGTGAAATTTCCAACAAATGTTGTGTCATGTATATCAAATTTCCAACTGTTAAATATCTGACCACAGTTGGGGGGGGGGTTGAGACACCCCGGTAGTCACGTCCCTGTCTCAACCCATTGTACAAGGGCATCAATATATCGTGGATTTATCTATGTATTGCACATTTGAATACAACCGTTTAGTTACTGTATCGTATGTAGGTGGGGACTGATTTCTCATTTTAATATATATTTACTATCTGAACGGACATGGCGCATTTGAACCACACTACTGGTGTATATTGTAGTATTCCCTTGCCCCGACGGGCCGACCCTTCGATCTCTTGAAAGATTCCAAACCAAGGTTTACTTAAAGGTACTCAAACCGATCAGACGGTCCCCATGTCATAAAGTTACAACAACAGCATTTCTTCAAAATGCGCTTTTGTTATCAGAATCGATTAACTACAACAAAATAATGCTAACCGCTGTCAACTATATTGTACAATTTTGGCCGTATGACCACTTGATTTTAGAGTTAAAGGTACTCAATCCGATCAGACGCTCCTAACTTACTATTTCTTTGGCGTCGGGGGTAAAAAATATTTGATTCGAGTCGAGGAACCCACCCATCAAAGCTCAGAGTGATTAGATTTTTAATGTTTGAAAGCACTTGAGACCGTCCATTTGACCTCGCTCGTGTTTCTGGTAATCAAACAATTGAAATCACAAACTTCAAAAATCTACATCTGATCAATCTGAGCTTTGACGGATGGGTTCCTCGACTCGAATAAAATATTTTTTACCCCCGAAGCCAAAGAAATAAGTAATTTAGGAGCGTCTGGTCGGATTGAGTACCTTTAAGCATCTTCATCCGCATTTTTGTCCGAGACCGTCGGTTTGATGACTCTTTTCTGGGCCACAAATAATTTCACATTTCAAGAAATAACAAACTTCAAAAATCGATATCTGCATGTTCCTCGATTCGAATAAAATATTATTTTACCCCCGAAGCCAATATTAAACCCTTGGTCTAAAACAATACATTTTACACCGAATATTGGTTGGAAATTTTAACTATAACTGAATTGTATATTTGAGCTATCATAATCTATTTTCTAAGTTTAAAAATTCCAACCGATTTATAGTCAACACTCGATCGGTCTATGACTTGTAGAATCAAATTGTTGAAAATGTTACCATTCATATCTGAATGAAAGAAAAGCAACATCCTCTTCCAACTGCCATCTCGTCCTTGATGAAAGCAACTGATTTTCCTGGGGCTCATCTAATCTAATCTAACTAAAAATTTCCAACACACCATAACGTATAACATTGGCCAATAAAGCGAATATCGTTTTTGTTGCAGTTGGCTGACCATACATTACAAGTCGATGTGATAAATTCTACCGGTAAAACAGTTTGCGATTACAAAACGTGTACCGGTACGGGTAGCTACCCGTACGCGTACCCGTACCCGTACCGGTAAATCGCAAACTCGCTATTGTAAACTCATCGTCTAATTTGACATTCATGAGTACTATTGTCCTCATTTACAATTAAAGAATAATATAAATACATATCAAATACATATCAAATATGGGGAATACACAGAAGAAAGTATTTATCAATATAAATATGAATATCATCGAGGGGGTGTACCCGTACATGTGTATGTGGACTTTCATATAACTATGTGTGTGATAATGCTATCGTATAATTATTAGTGGTATTTTATGTATGTGGGACGATTCCCTGTACATATGTTGCATGAGGGTGGACATTATTCATTGAGCCTCAGGAGTGGATCATTAGTGTTTGGGCCTTTTTTAGATATATTGATAGATTTACTATTATCTTTCTGTTATGTGTATCGAAGATGTTATGAAATTTAATTGTGTTCGGTCGGCTGCGATAGTAGGCTTTCAAATATTTCGTTCTGAGGGCAGTTCATTACAAGGTGGTATTCATCGCCGAGTTCCTCTATACAAAGAGTGCATCTTCGTTCTGAGTATGGGGTGTTTGTCCAAGATGAGTTTAGTCTATCAGTAGTAATGGGGGGCACTATGGCCCAGTACCCCCCAGTGGGGGGCACTATGGCCCAGTACCCCCCAGTGGGGGGCACTATGGCCCAGTACCCCCCAGTGGGGGGCACTATGGCCCAGTACCCCCCAGTGGGGGGCACTATGGCCCAGTATCGAATACTGGACCATAGATCGTCCAGTATTCGATACTGGGCCATAGTGCCCCCCAGTGGGGGGGCACTATGGCCCAGTATCGAATACTGGACGATCTATGGTCCAGTATTCGATACTGGGCCATAGTGCCCCCCACTGGGGGGTACTGGGCCATAGTGCCCCCCACTGGGGGGTACTGGGCCATAGTTCCCCCCTGAGGATAGATATTCCTGTCATTGATGTGATATTTCTGATCGGAAAAAATGAAAATGGACTTAGACATTTTTTCATTACTAATTTTAAAGTTTGTATAATTCTGACCAGAGATGACACATCGACACGAACAGAATCAATTGGTGGGGATCCTACAGTGAAAACGATTTTGTTGAAATTTATCATTTATTTTTCAAAAACAAGAACAAGAACAATGAACAATAATATATTATTATACATCAATAATATTAACAAAGAACAATAATTTATGTACAAAACAAGGTCTCAGATTTGAAGAAACTTAATTGAACATCCTACAACATCCTACAACATCCTACGCTGAATCAATAACAAAAGAGTCTATTTTGTGGAGTTGTTGACACATTCGTTGTTATCTTCGTCTTCTTTGCGTTGTATGTATATCAGCCGTCGATGTCCTGGTGAAGTTTAATTCAACAGCAAATTTGCTTTTCTGTATAATCGACCATAGTGCTTTCCAAACCATCGAACTATTGTTCTGTCATTCTTGAAGAAATCCCGAGAATTGAATAATATTTTCATCCTCTTTCCTTTCATCATGTGGTGGAGTGCGAATATACAATATAATCCACACACATTTGTCGCACGATGTTGATATCGTGTTGTATTCATAGTCCATGCTGATGAGTTCCTTTTTATGAATGGTAACATATATCGTCTCGGTGGTGGTAGTCCAAATGAGTCGAAGTATACAGCTGATCTTCCCTTGAATAACATCAATGTCCAGTGTTCTCCTGGCTGATCCGATGAGTGCGTGTTCACAATATATGCTTGAATATGCTGTGGTTTCTTCTCTGGTAACAGATCTCTAGCACAAACATGTGTGTTAAGTTTACACAACCAGGAATTGTCCAGAATATATTGAAGTTCAGCTGTCTGCATCGTTGTAATTCTCTTTGACTCGCTGTGACCACATCAGAGTCCACTCTGCGTCGAATTTTTTGCGGTTGAGCTCCAAATTGTTTCTCAGATGATCATACATGATGAATGCTTCGAACTTCTCCTTGATGTGTGGGTTTAACCACATCAGCTTCGGGAACCATCTTTCCATAACATTGTATATGTCAATTTTAATCAGCGCTAAGTCGATAAACTGGTTTGTCCAATCATCAGTTGTAGAGAACAAACACAGAACATGTTCACGTTGACTAGGATGTTCTATTTTACATCCTTCACAGTTTGCTGACACTTCCTTGCGAATAAGTTCTTGTAGTTCTTCAATCATAGAGTTGTTGAGTGTGTCCAAGATCAGGCTCCATCTCGGAGCAAAGTTTTGTGAACGTTGGTATTCTTCATAGTAGTTCCATAGCTGTGTTGTGAGCTCCATCCTAATAGTCAGTAAGCACTTCTCTCAAAGCTGTGATCTCTATTTCACTGTCGAATTCAGCATACACCAAAACGTTGACGGCTGTAGTGAGAGCTGTCAAGAACTGAAGCTCCAAACGCAGGTTCCCTGTCTTTATAGGATGTAGATGTCCCTCGTCACTTCCTTGGTCCGGTGTCAAGTCGAAACCCCACAAACAATATCCATTCATATATTCTTTTAAATTAATGCCAATTGATTTGTTAACACCAAACATTCCTAAAGATTGATACAAAGATAAATATGATCTGAGACATTGTTTTGTTGCGAAGTTTGGTTCAAATGGACGGTTATGTATTGTATGACCGTCTTGACTAACTTCCAATTTATTCAAACTGAAATGTTTGAAGTGGAATGGATTGGTACCCAAATCTCCATTCATATCTTTATTTTCGACCAACGCAATAAAAAGTCTCTTTGGTAATTGTCCTTGAAATAAGTGGTCTTCAATTTTTGATCTAAGTCCAGTACTAATTGTGAAAGTTTTTATTTCTACTCGTCTGATAGGTAGTTTCATTTTTGACTGGGCAATTTCTTGATTTAATTTATTTGAGACCGCTGGAAAGAGACTAACTGTTCTGACATGGAACACTGCTGATTCGAAAACAATTTGTCCATCCTCGGAGCCAATGAGGCAAAATTTTGATGGTGATCTGTTTAATCTGATACGAATTTCAATTCCATTTGGTAAATATTTTTCTTGAAGAAACAGATCGGTGTGTAAGCGTCCGCATAGTTCAACAAATTTACTACCAGTGATCAAACTTTCTCTAGAAGTTAATCCAGCATTAGCACCACCTTTGGTGCTCTCTTCAAATTGTTCTGCTGTATCGCCATACCACATTTCTAAATTTGCTAATTGATTATCTTTATATTCTTGAGAGTATCCCAACAGATTTTCGAAATATGCTCGGTATGGGTAAGTGTCAGAATTCGAAGTTATCAATTTGTTGTTCAAGTAAACATCGATACTGCTGAACATGCTATGAAAGAAATTGTTAACAGGTGCTAATTCCGTAGCAGCTACCAAATTAGTTCCATCTTTTTTTGTAATTTTGAATTTCACATAAAGATAAGATTGATTAATATCTGTCCACTTTTCGGTTTGAGATGGTATGACAAACTCTATCGGAGCAGAATTATTCAGCGGTGCAATAGGATGATTTTCGATCCACTGCGATTCTGACATTGTAGCCACCGTTGGTGGAACATGTGTTATATCAAGTTCCGATTTATTGCATTCGCATGATCCATTTACCATTTGTGCCATGATTAATCAAAAATATCAAGAGCTCGACTGCTAGGATGATTTTTCGACTGACTTTTTCGGCGTTTGACAGCTGAATGATTCATTTTTGAAGTCGCTACTCTTTTTCTAGGTTTTTTTCTCGAGTTCAAAATTTGATTTTTAGCTTGTGTGCCAAAAGATTTTAAAGCTTTTTTACCTTCAGACATCAACGCTTCTTTCGGACTTTTACCTTGATTAATAATTTCATCTGCAACACCAAAAGTGTGTTTTTTCGCAAGTTGTAAAGCTGTCCGACCAAGCGGTTTTAGAAATGGTATAGCAGATCTCATAACTGATTTGAAAATTGAACCAATACCATTACCATATTGCCGTGGTACGCCTCTATACACGGGGAACATTGTTTTTAGAACTCCTCTCGTTTTCTGAAATGTAGCTTCACCAAAGACTTACCACCGATAAACTGAATTGATTTTCCTGTGTCGCCACTTATATTTACACTAATTTTGTCAAAGTATGACTTTGAAACTGGAACATAATGTAAATTTAAAAATTCATGTTTTACATGTAATCCGTCGATATCTCTTTTACTTCTGAAAGAAACAACTCGTAAAATTTGTACTTCAACATTTCCAACAAATGTGTAATCGGCAATATCAGAATAAACAAACATTAGATTATGACCAACATTCAAATCTACACCAAACGGAAATCTATTATTTGAATAAAAATCTTCAGAAGCGTTTTCAGTTTTGTAACCCAACTTGTGCAAAAGACATTGTGGTAATTCAATTCCTAGTTTTGTGTTACTTAAACTCTTGCGAATAATTTTCACACGTTTTGTACCTTTTGAGTACCCGATGTGAAATCCGTATTCGTTTTGCATTGCTTCTCCAAGTGTTTTATCAATTACATCTTGCATTGTATCAACTAAATCTGTCGCAGAGGTATACGAACCATTTTGTATCTGTATTTCAAGTGCATGAACGCCATCAGGTCTCTTAAATATCTTTTCTTCAAAACGATTTTGAAGAACAGACAGTAATATTGCATCAGTTGTAATCAAATTGAATTTACACGAATCCCCTGTAACATTGTATGTTTCTGAAGGTGTTATCAGTTCGGCTAATGCAACTTCCCATTTTTCTTTATCAATTTGAACTGGTTTTGGTAATTGTACAGTAAAACAACATTGAGTATTGTTTGGATACATTACCATCGAACTGTCGCTCGGAATTGTAATGTAGAAAGGATTCATACTTTCAAAATTTCTGCCGACTGATTTTTCAAATATTTCAAACGCGGTGTTGGTAAAGTGTACCCCAAAGAACTACTGAGTAAAATTAACCACAGTTCGTTATTTTCACTTTGTAAACTTAAATGAACAATTGCTGTAGCGATTATACCAACAATTATAATAATTTGTGTAAAATATGTTACTTGATTTTTTGCAATTTTTTCTCCACAGATTTGAAATTGTGATGGAGCATCGAGACCAACTGAACCATTTTGAGACATGTTAAAAGTTTTATACCAAATTTGTGGCAGGTATCCAACTGTCAAATTTTTTAGGATAACCAGCCCAATGAACTTTAATTTCTCTAACTGATTTACCAGCAACTTTTCTTGAACGTTTACCAACAACTGATTCAATTTCGTAAACTTTATTATCTTTTATATGTTGAATTTCTTTACCATAAAATGATCCTGCGATGTTTTCACCATCTAAATCTACTAATTTGTAAGTTAATGGTGTACTTTTACAAACTCTACTAATTTTGAAAATTTCTTTTGTCCAATTTGGAAGATATCCTTTATCAAAAGTTCTCTTTGTTTTATTTATTCTAACAAAATCTCCAACTTTCAACATCTTATCTTTTTTCGTTTTTAACTTTCCATAAAGATTTCTGGAAACTTCAATTTCATTTTCTCGAGTTACTAAAACTGGTGCCATCTTAATACTTCTATGAAAACTTTTGTTGTAAGAATTCACAAAATCGTGCAAAACATCAACGTATTTCAAAGTTTGATTATGTGTAAAATATTTCCACATCTTTGTTTTCAATGTCCGTTGAAAACGTTCAACTATACTTGCTTTTGTCTCTGGATTCTCTGTTGTGAAAAAATGAATTTTCTTAGATTTCAAAAATTGTAAAAATAATTTATTTTTGAATTCTGAACCTTTGTCAGATTGAAATGAAGCTGGTTTTCGTTTTGATGATTTTAGAATTTTCTGAAATGTTTTAACTAAAGTTTTACCAGTTTTATCTTTAATTTTTTCAACCCATGCAAATTTTGAGAACACATCAATAACACAAAGTAAATATCTGTAATTGTCATTGTGCTTTTGCAAAGTTTGCAAATCTGCCAGATCAGCTTGCCACTGAATATCAATTCCTGCAACAATAGTTTTACGTCTGCGAAATTTCCGAACAATTGGTTTGTGCAAAGTATATGTTTTTTGCCATTGTAACCATTTTTTAACATCTGAAAGTTTAATTTTGTTATTTGTTTCTTTTGCATTTTTAAAAAGTTGATTTGCTCCACTGAAACCACCAACTTCTTTTGGATTGTAGTAAATTTCAGTTAGAAGTTTGTCAAATTTTATGTAAGTGAGGACCATCCTTTCAAAATAGTTTTTCTGGTTTCTGGTGTTAAAATATCAACTGAACGTTTTCTTGACTTGCCACTGATAGGAGTTGCATGAGGTGTATGAAACTCATCACCAGTGTGACCTTTTAAATGTCTTTGCATCCACAGCCATCGATCCCTGTTACCTACATAATCTTGTGGTATATTAAGTTCCCCCAATCCACGTAGGAATGTTTCATAACCAACTGGGTTAAAACCTTTTCGGTGACGAACAACATCGTTTATCAAATCAATTATATTTGATCCAGTAACTGTTTCTGTTCCATAAATTAATTGTCCACGATCATCCCATCTAAGTTTAGGATTAGTTGACAACAATGATAAAATTTGTTGTGCTTTACCACGAAATTTAGATGGCACACTTTCCAATATATGGTCACTCATTTTCCCAAAGTTTTCAGATAACTTTTGTTCAGGTAATCTGAATTTTGAATTTAAAGATTTTTGTGAAGTTTTCAATTTGTACAAATTTTCTCCAAATAACTGTGACTTTTCTGATTCAGAAATATTTTTATCATAAACTGATTTCAATTCTTTGTAAGAATCTGAAACATTTGAAATTGCAGGATCAGGAGGTAATTGAGGTTTATTCATTTCTGACATTTCCCATTGTTTGAAATCTTCCAACATTCTGAATGGTACAATAACCATTTTCTTCATATTTATTTGAGATTTAGTTTTTACAAAATATTTTTAACAACTGCACCTAATGTTTTGCTAATCAATGGAGCAAGAAATAATAATGGTAAAAAGCCACCTTTTTGATTCAAAATTTTCTTCTTTTGTTGCAAAGGTTTGTTCTTGTCTGCAAGATATCTGATATGTTTACGCTTCGAATGTAACTTGCGGTTCTGAGCTTCATTCAGTTTTACATTACCTTTTAAAAGATTTTGACAACATTCTGAAATGCAATCCATCACTTGTTTCGGAGCATCGTTGATCATTTTCTTTTTATATGCAGATGGAACTTTACTCATTGCAACAATCAACTCACCATATTTTTTTATCAGCGGTGCTTTCCGGCTCTTAGTTTTTGAAGGCATCTTCACAGTCTAAGTAGTTGTCTCAAAATGAGCAGAAAAATTATATGTTTCATCTTTTATCTTTTCGGATTGAACCATTCTAAAGCTTCGAATGCAGATTTCGATGCATCAGACAACGGCATAAATTTTGAAAATTCAAGATCAATAACTGGTTTTTTTTGTAACGGTTGATGTTGAGGGTTCTGCTGAGAAGGTATAGGTGTAAATTTAGAATGTTGATTTTGTTGAGTTTGCATCGGTGTAAACTTTGAATGATTTAGAGAAAGCTTTGTTTTACGTTTAGATTCTTTTTGATTACCTCTTTGTTGTGTTTGCTTCCGAGTAATCTTTGAACGTTTTGGAGAAACCTTTGATTTACTTTTAGATTGTCTACCAGTTTGTTCAAATGAATTTTTCAAAAGACTTCTAATTAAAACTCCTCCAAGAAACCCACTACCACCTCGTTGTAAAATTAATTTGCGTTTTGTTTCCATATCAGTTGATCGATCAGAGATTTTTTTAAGAACATTTTTATTTCTCTGAAAAAACTTTTTTGTCTGTGATGGTAATTTCCAATCATTTTCAAGAAATAATTCAGCTGCAAAAGTGAAGAAATTTATAATTTGTGACAGTTCATCACGACTAAACATCTCGGTGGACGACATGGTTCTAAAATGAAAAAAATAACAACAACTGAATTTATACTTTTGAATATATGACAGGACCTCGGTCATTAGCTGTCAACCATTTATGGAAAATATCAGTTCTAATTCGCAAATAATTTTCTGTTCTAGGATGAAAATCTACTAAAATATATCCATGATTTATTGAAGTTGCATCTTCGTATGCTTGTTTCAAATGATTGGTTTGCATTTGATGAGCCAAAACTTTTATTTGATTTTTATCTCGAACGCTTTGAAATAAAACCATGTAGTGTGCATTCAAACTTATAGTTCTGCTACTTTTTGATTTTTGGAACATGTTTTGAGTAATGTAAATTATTGAAGCATTTCGATGATGACCTTTTCTAGTAAACCAAAGCATTATTTTGTCTTCATCTTGTTCCCCCATCATGTCATCGAAAACAACAAGATGAGGAAATGATTTATCTGATACAATTTCCTCATCATCGTCTGGAATACCATCGATAAACTTAACGTTATCAATTTCTTTTATACGATTGTATGTGTCTTGCCATTCTTTGTAACACCAAACTATTTTCTTTGGTGGTGTTTGGAATAAATCGTGTTTAAATTCAATAACTTTTTTAACAAATTCTGTTTTACCTGATCCACTAGGTCCGCTGATAAAGAAATTACACGGATGTTGGAAAAGTAAAGATTCTTCCATGTTGTCACTTTGATGTCTAATCAGAGAGTGAACTTAACGACGTGTGAATTTAGTTCTTAAAGAGAAATCTCCAAAGCTGTAAACATTTCCATACATTTCAATAATCCAATTATCATAGTCTTCTATTCTTCTGTACTTTGTTCTGTAAATAAAAAAATCATCCCCCAAAATGTTTTGAATTTTTGCATATGTTGACATTGTTTTTGTTAACAAATACCCATAGATCCTAGGATCTGATTCAAAAGTTCCCCCAGCAAGAGGAAAATGATCTTCATACTTTGTATAATGAATATAGTCATGTTCATCAAAAGTTCCTAAATCTATATCTAAATGGTGTTGATCACCACCAAATGTCCAAAAATCAGATATTTTTTCAATGAGAAAAAATGTTTTGAATTTAATAAATGATTCAATATATTTTTGAGAGAAATGAGAAGATATACTTGACTCAAGATAGGCCAATCTCTGTAAACATTCGCCGACATCACAGCATCGTAGTATTGCTTTCTTTTCTCTTTCAAACCAGACTTCTTGTAATTCCTTCTTTATCTCTGGAATAAGCGTTGACTGTGCCACCAAATATCCATAAATCTTCTCAGCAATTTCTGGAGGTACTACTCCTGCCAACATCTTGACATGAAATGACTCAACATCTCCATCCGTATGGGTATGTATGAATACCATTGACGAGTTTTCGTTTTGTGTACACCGATCTGAAAGTTTTGGTTTGACACTCACTAATCAATTGATGGTTCTTTTGTCTTTTAATTCTGGAAGGATACTCAACAACAGTTTTGAAATTTTCACGATCATTAACACATTGTACCATTGTTTCAAAATTAACTTTTTGACTTGTGCTGTAATCAAGAGTGATACCTTTTACCTTACATTTGGTGTATCTTCTCCCATCTTTGATGTATTCATATCCGTAGTTCTTTGGCCCAAGTCCAACAAATTTGACAATCTTTGCATCTGGATGTTCGTCGCTCCATTTCCCCAATCTTCCTTCGATAGTTTTGATGTTCTTCTTTGATGGATCACTGACATACATACAGCTGTCTGTATCAAAATACAGCACTCTATCTCCAAGTTTTTCTAAAACTTTATACAATTGTAATCTTGCATACGCTGTAACAAAAGAAGCAACAACAACATTTGCTGAATGATGAGGTTCAATATTATCTAAGATGTCAACATAATTTACCAGAATGAATTTGTCACCATCAAGAAGTGTAACATTTTGAACAATTATATTGTTACTAGTAAGCAATTCAAAATAACGTGATGGTTTATCCACATACTCTGTTTTTGACATAAGATTTCTTTGTGCATTCTTACCCCATATACAATTAATCATAATTTTAGATATTTGACGTTTTCCTGGATTCTTCTCGATGTTCTCCAATTTTATACCCTCAGCTGCATAATAATCCTGTACAAACTTTTGTTTCTGTTCTTCTGTCTCAACACCAAATGGATAACCACTACATTCCTGTTTGATCTTTAGATGTTTATCGATATAGGATTTGTATATTTCATCTGTCCAATCTGTCCAATGCCAAATTTGGTACACATCAAGTATTTTGTAGCCAACATCCATTGCTTTGAATAATTCTGGCGTGGTCCACACTCCGGTTATAGCTCGATCTTCTTCTGAATGGTTACATGCCTCGTTCTCATTGATGGCACAAGTGTTGCACAGAGTAAAAACCATTTTCTTGTTACAATGAATCGGTAGAACTGGAATATACATTTTCGATGGTGGTAAAATTGTACATTTAACAAGCCCCGCATAGTCTCTAATGTGTTCTTGATCGATCTGCTCTTGGCTCAAAATTTCTGGATGTCCAACAGGGTAGAATTTATATTTGTTGCAAAATGGATACAACGAACACACATCGATGAACTTGATTTCTTTTGTGGAATCTTGATCAATTTCCTCGTACAATTTGATGGCATTTGTACGTCCACCAAACAATGCTTCTCTTGGCAAAATGGGGTCTCGATGTTTGTAGAAAGATTCCATTTGTTGTTTGAATTTCACATCCGATTTCATTCTTTCGTCGATCTGATGCTCCCAAATTGATTCAACTCTGTAACCAAGACTTTCCAGTTCATCTTTCTTCTGTTGGGTTCTTGTATATAATTCTTCCATGGTGAGCATCGTATAGGGATTCTTGTATTGTCTGTTGTTGTAACATTTTGGACATCCATGAAACAGACATCCATTCATCTCAAAAACTGTTCTTGTGGCTTCCTCATATCCATCGACGTAGTGTCCACCAATCTTGATTTCTCCTCCATTCAAAGCATGCTTGATTGTTATCATACGTGACAATGATATATGTTGAAGCCAACGTATCGCTTTCATGGAATAGTTTTTAGCACATGGGTATCCACCATCTGGAATGATTCCAATTGTTTTCTCTGGCATTGAATTCTTCCTCCATGCCAAATTGCAAACTTGTGCCAATGTTATTGACTCAATGAACGGGTCAATCTGTTCTGTTTCCAATATGTATTTCCTGAATTTTCCACATCCACGGCGAAGAATATCCACGTCTGATTTGCAGTACTTCTCTATCTCTTCTTGGAAGTTGAATATCGCATAATTTTCTATTTTCTCATTGTACCATTCAAAGAATTTCTCTCGATTTTCCACGCTCATCATATCTGGTTTGTAGTAATCACAAGCCAAGTAAGGTCCAATGTAATTTTGAAACTTTGGTGAATTCGCCCAATGTGGAAAGTGTCCTTTTGCCATCTCATTCAGCTGAAAAGTTTGTGGAAATTTTGAAAGCGGCATCATCAGAAAACTCAGAGAATCAATAACTTTCACGCTGTTGCATTTTAAACTGAGAATTTTGTTTCCATTCATGATCAGTTCTGGTTTATGAATTCCACTTTGTATGAGTGCTTGAAGTAGAAACTGTGCATCGTATCCCTGAGCATTATGTGCTATTGCAACACATCCTTTGTGATCTTGATGGAATAACCAGTTTGTGAAGTCTGTTAAAACGTTGTCACCCTTGAATACAAATTCTCTGGAATCCGGTCCGCATGTTTCACATTTTTCTTCGATTGGTTTGCACATGCAATCTCCACAAGCGGTATGTGCAACACAGAAGTTTGGAATATGAACACCTGTGTCTTGTCTGCATTCAAAGTCAAAGAATACATATGGAATCTTTGCAGGTTTCTTTTCCGGTGATTCATATTTTGGAATGTAGCACCTGTGATCTGCTTCAACGATTTCTTTGCAATGTTTGCATTTCTTCAACCCCGCACATATATGTCTGTTTGATTTATTGATGAGAAATTCTTCATCACAAATGTTGCATAGTTGAACCAAATCACATATTTTTCTTTTCTGTTTTCCTTCCGTCTTCAAATGGTTGTCGAAACAAGATTTACTTCTGAATGATCGTCGACACGTTCTACACTTCACCAAATTTGTGAAATTACACTGTGTCAATGACCAGCATGCACAAACAAATCTGCATCGATGATCGCCACGACTTTTGAATCCAATGTCACAGAATTCGCAGTAGTAGCTGGTGCCTAGAAATCCTTTGATTGATGTTATGGTGTCGAAGTGATTGTTGTTGTAGTAGATGTGTACACATTTGCTCTCCGAACACATTTCTGCAGGTTCAAATAGAAATCCAGCGCCAGCAAATTCATTGTGAATTTTCACAACATATTCTGGATACAATATTTCTTGAATCTTGTGGAACTCATTGATACTGCAAACTGTATCGTGTGGAATACCAGCACGGTTGAGTAGATTTTTTGCTGCATCTGTTTGTGCTGTGTATATTGATTGTCTTATTCTTTTCCATTTCTTTGACCAGCACGCAGATCCATCACTATCTGCCTTACACATTCCGACGACAATAGATCTTGCCATACACATAACATCATCAGCATTTTCAATCCGGACAATACTTCTTTTCACTTTTGTAAGCTTGTTCTTGTCTGCAAATGGTCCATAATGTAGTGAGTGTCGTGTACCACCTTCCGGAATATCTGTAACGAAGATTTCGAAATTGAGTGCACCGTCATGAATTGTAAAGTCTGCATTTGATTGAACCACATTTTGAATATTATCCATGAGTGTCTCACCATTCAATTCACTGGCTTTTGTGAATGGAATGAAAATGTTCATATCAAGTCCTGGATGATTTATCGTAACTCTGATTCTTGTCTTCTCATTTGCTGAACATTTCTGTTTCAATTCTTCTGTCAACTTCTCAAATATCTCTGGAATGTTTTCGATTGGATCTGTAAATTTCTCGAATTTCACACCAAATTGTCGTGATGCTGATTTAAATTTTCTGGAAAATTTCTCCGAGTTCAGCTCCAATTTGAAATATTTTGTTGGATTGAACACAACACGCTCTCTAGCCAGACTTCTCTTTCTCTTCCCACCAATTTCTCTATTCTGTCTTCGACCGCGTCCAATCTGACCATCACTAGAACTTTCTTCACTTTCGCCTCCATCAGTTTCCATATCGCTCTCTTCACTTTCTGCCTCATCAGTTTCCATATCGCTCTCTTCACTTTCTGCCTCATCAGTTTCCATATCGCTCTCTTCACTTTCTGCCTCATCAGTTTCCATTTCGCTCTCTTCAATAACTGCAGGCCTTGGTCTTTTTCTAACAATATCTTCTTCGCTGGCGGAGTCGTCTGAAACAGGTCTTTTGATTCTCTTAAACATTTTTGTCTTTAGTTTTTGTCAGCAAAAAATATTGCGACTGGCTTCTTCGGAGTTGAAGTGTAAAGTGTATAATTACACAATTTTAACACCTGCTTTTATAGCAGTCACGATGAAAAATGCTATAAAAGCAAGTGTAAAATTGTGTAATTATACACTTTACACTT
The DNA here is from genome assembly GCA_032622095.1 of Siphonodentalium dalli. NCBI lineage: Eukaryota > Metazoa > Mollusca > Scaphopoda > Gadilida > Siphonodentaliidae > Siphonodentalium > Siphonodentalium dalli. The sequence goes on along the minus strand of CP136064.1, from coordinate 287,867,259 downwards.
CAACTCCGAAGAAGCCAGTCGCAATATTTTTTGCTGACAAAAACTCAAGACAAAAATGTTTAAGAGAATCAAAAGACCTGTTTCAGACGACTCCGCCAGCGAAGAAGATATTGTTAGAAAAAGACCAAGGCCTGCAGTTATTGAAGAGAGCTATATTGAGCTGCATAAAGAAGAATCTACACTACTACAGACTAGAAAAATTCAAGATAATCTTGTCGAATTGAGACAGATCTCTACTGATTTGTTTAAATTTTGTAACAAAATGCAATGGCAAGAGAAAAAAGAGAAAAACAAAGCTGCTAAAAATTGGAAACCACCATATGGTTACTGTTACAAATGCGGACAAGACTCCCATTGGTCCTTCCAATGTAAAACAGATTTCGACGACAAAAAAAATGTGAAAACTATACAAAAAAGTCTACAAGCAGTAACAATACAAGAACAAAATGCAGTTATCAAAACTGAAGAGATGTCTACAACATCAGATGTTTTCAAACAACCCCGACCTGTTGATCCTACGAATGATTCACAGAACAAATCTGAAGATAAGCATCCAGATTTTGAAAATTCCAAGAAAACTTCCAAGAAAAAGAAGCTGAGACAATTCTACATTCCAAAAACAGATAAATGAATCGATACAAACATTTGAAAATTATATTGTGAATAAATTATGAATTGAACAATCGTGTTTTGTTTTGTTTTTTTCAGCTATGAAAGAGTAACCTTTTTGGGGAATGTGGGTGGCCCTGAAAAGGGCCGTTTTTCTTTTCCAGAATTCATAAAAATTCTGCCAAATCAGGATATATCCCGTTGGGATTAATTGTCACAGACCAAGTAGGGTTTGATCTGTGCGCCGCAGCAGCCTGAGCGAAGCTGTCAATTGCTGCATTGCACAGATCTTTCTTCGAGATCTGTGACAAGATCTCCACGAGATCAAGATTGCTTGGTTCTTGATCACATACTTCAGCCGATGGTCGTCGCCGAGCCAGAAAATCTGTTAACATCTGTTTCTGCACCACCTTTTGTTCAGGAGAATCCTGCCATTTCCTATAGGTTCTGATTTTCGTCTCCTCTGACGAATCTCTCTTCCTCCATAGCTTCTTGATAAATTTCTTTAGAGACGGCATAATGAATGAAGTTCACTGAAAAAGTGAAAATATTTTTATACATTTGACACGGGCGTCAATGAAATCACATGTCGCATTGACGTTAAAATTGACAAATGTTTCCTGACGTTGTGTTTTTTCAGAACCGGATCAGCATGCATATTTTTCTTGATCATTATTGCATAGCGATCAAACAAATGTTTTTAATTTCGTTAGATCATTATCTATTATTTGGTACACATGATTGATATATTTATTACCTCGTTAGGCAAATATGGAATGTTTTTCTAGTTTTTGGTTTTGGAAATGTACATATTTTATACATAAAACTGAACACAAGAAAACATACTGAACATTTTTCTTCATCATTACAATTGATAACTTTACTTGGTCATCGTTTATGAACGAAGATGAATTCATATGTTAAAATATCTTAATTAATTGCATATACTATCATGAATTTAATCTATATCATATCGAAATGGTGAAACTAACAGATAATGCACTGAAAAGAAACACAACGTCAGGAAGCATTTGTCATTTTTAACGTCAATGCGACATGTGCTTTCTCTACCGCCCGCGCAATCGTGATATATGTTCAAACACGGCCGTGAACAATTTTTATTCTGCATTCAAAGATGTCCGAAATCCCCGAACCGTTGATGTCTATACTAAGAGGAACGATAGGGCTATCACCCCAGATAATGCGGGCCGGACACGCAAAAGAAGTAACCGCCAGTGCAAAACTGGTTATGCAAATATGCAAAAAACAACAGCGTTGGAACAAAAGCAAAAGTCTCAAAAGAAAATCGTGGCGTGAACTTTGATGCCATACAAAACGGCCCTTTTCAGGGCCAAAAACAAAAACGGTCCTTTTCAGGACCAACCAATTTTTTCAAAAAGAAAAACTTTTAGCATTGCTTAATAACTAATAATGTTCTTTGTACCCTATGTTTTGTTTTGAAAAAATCACGCCACGAATAATTTAAAACAAAATATACTTGCAAATATTTGTTGTTGAATAAAATATAAATTGAACAATCGTGTTTTTGATTTTTTCAGCAATGAAAGAGTAACCTTTTGGGAAATGTGTGTGGCCCTGAAAAGGGCCGTTTTAAAATTATCATCTGACTTTAACATCGTTTTGTGTTTTTCTTATATCTTGACATATCTTTCCCATGAGAACCAATAGCTTTTGCGAATTCATCACTTTTCTCTGTATCTTTAGATTCTTTACAAGGAAGACGAAATCTGACTTTTGTCTCAGTAGAAGGCTTCATGATACTTTTAGGTTCTTTTTCTTTCGCAGCCAATATTTTTTCTTTTTTGATCTGTTTCTGTTCTTTCGATTTCTGAACATCATGAACCCTGATTGGTATATCTATCTCTTCTGCAACGAAACGAAGATTCACTTTTACTTCTTGATGCGTTACTTGTGTTTTCACGTCAATATCCCTGCGAAGACATCTCAGTTCATCTAAAATCGCTTTTAAAATGAGTGTATCACCACCTATAGTCATTGTCGTATTAGCTTGGCCTGTTGACTGTGGTGCCGCATATGTATTCTGTACAACAGGATTACTGTATATCTCACTCTGAAGAAATTCTGTTAACGGATCCATCTTTGATAGCAATGCAATGTAACGTTGATCAAATTCGAAAATATTTTTATACATTTGACACGGGCGTCAATGAAATCACATGTCGCATTGACGTTAAAATTGACAAATGTTTCCTGACGTTGTGTTTTTTCAGAACCGGATCAGCATGCATATTTTTCTTGATCATTATTGCATAGCGATCAAACAAATGTTTTTAATTTCGTTAGATCATTATCTATTATTTGGTACACATGATTGATATATTTATTACCTCGTTAGGCAAATATGGAATGTTTTTCTAGTTTTTGGTTTTTGAAATGTACATATTTTATACATAAAACTGAACACAAGAAAACATACTGAACATTTTTCTTCATCATTACAATTGATAACTTTACTTGGTCATCGTTTATGAACGAAGATGAATTCATATGTTAAAATATCTTAATTAATTGCATATACTATCATGAATTTAATCTATATCATATCGAAATGGTGAAACTAACAGATAATGCACTGAAAAGAAACACAACGTCAGGAAGCATTTGTCATTTTTAACGTCAATGCGACATGTGCTTTCTCTACCGCCCGCACAATCGTAATATATGTTCAAGACGGATCTTCAGACTTATTCTACATTCAAAGATGACTGCTGTAAACATAACAGATCTTGACGAGATAATGGTACAGGGGGTATACTGTAAAGCAGTGTGCGGCGGCGAAGAAATATCTCTGTTTTGGAGGGCACTCAGCGTTGCGGTTTACGGGACGACCGATGGATGGATGGTTCTGAGAGATGCGGCAGTTGACCTGTACTACGCAGAGAGTGACGAACTTGGTGCGTCGGCACAAGATTTACGGCGCACACCACTTTTGGCTGAATCAAGATTGATGGTTGAATTAGCGGCGACTGTTATACAGCGACCTATCGTCATGTTTGATGCTACCAAAGGCGGCTACAAATCAACACCAAGATTCAAGTCATCAATAACTCTAGTGTGGATCCCACACGTTTGCCACGAGCATTATTGTGAATGCGAAATATGGATGAGGCGAGGAGACAAATCAATTGAAGTTTTGGCGAACAAAGAAGTTCAATGTGGCGGATTCTAAACTATAACAAAAATAAAACGGCCCTTTTCAGGGCCACCAAATATTCGAAAAGAAAAACTCTTGATTGCTAATTGATATTTTCCAAAGTGAGATTTTCCTTTTGAAAAAAAATAATTCTAAGTCCATTTTCATTTTTTCCGATCAGAAATATCACATCAATGACAGGAATATCTATCCTCAGGGGGGAACTATGGCCCAGTACCCATCAGTGGGGGGCACTATGGCCCAGTACCCCCCAGTGGGGGCACTATGGCCCAGTACCCCCCAGTGGGGGGCACTATGGCCCAGTACCCCCCAGTGGGGGGCACTATGGCCCAGTATCGAATACTGGACCATAGATCGTCCAGTATTCGATACTGGGCCATCTATGGTCCAGTATTCGATACTGGGCCATAGTGCCCCCCACTGGGGGGTACTGGGCCATAGTGCCCCCCACTGGGGGGTACTGGGCCATAGTGCCCCCCACTGGGGGGTACTGGGCCATAGTGCCCCCCATTACTACTTCTATCTTCCGACGAATAGCTACATCTCGTACAGGATTTCCCGCCAAATCACGCAAGTTTTGTCTGATTCGGCGATCCGTCACTCCTTCTTGTGTTTCGATGTCATATACGACCCATTATAAATGTGTCGGGAGGTTGTTTAACTTTTGGAGGCAACCAGTTGGATGTGAGAGTTTTACGGAATTTAACCGCGTACCCAGGGTTCAATGGTTTGAGACTTCGTGCCGACCTGTCATATCATATATGTCTGTTGCAGTACAAAATTGTTGTTTGTTTTTAATGTAGTTTTCACTATTATTTACGGAAAACAATTGTCTGGCTGCATGCGTCTGGGTTTTTTGAAGCTAACCTTCGACCATGCATGAGCAATTACTCGGGGCTGGCGGTTTCATATATCGGTGTATACCTGTAATTTAGGAATGTTCAATAACATAAGGATCATCCCGCTCACGTGACACTTTTCTTCTTGCGATTTCGCCGTCTTCACAAAGTGTTCTGCTGGTACATTCGCTTGAAGGGGGTGGGGGGGGGGGTGATCATGACGTCACAGCGTGGTGAAACCATAAGTTCTAGCGAAATAATCGAACTCTGTACTCGAATAGGACGGTCATCCATCAGAAACTATGGACATTCCACCCCTGGTAAAGTGGTCCTGGCTAACCCACGATGAGCCCCGTATAGTGGTCAGCAGACGACACTCAGCAGTACATTCTACTGTTTATGTGGGTATACATAAGTACTAGCACATGGCAGGGACTTCAGTTAATAAACGCTCTACACAACGACACAACGACAACTTGACTCCTAGTGGTGTACCTAAAACGTAACATGGCTTCAGAATGCATACACAGCCTAAACAAAAAGACGAATAGACAGAAAACATGGCATCACCGAATGCACCCCTGGTCAAGTGGTCCTGCTAATATGCTATGATGCTGGTGGTCCTGCTGAATTGCTATGATGCGGGTAGGGCAAACATATGTCGTTACGAAAAAGTACCGTTATGGATTCTAAAGTTGTCATTTTCGCGGCGTTTGGATAATTCGAGCGATTTGAGGGGAAAAAACAGCGTGTGTATGAAACATTCAAGAACATATATATTTTTGAAAAATATAATAATGCCTGCGCTGGTGTTTCTAAAACGAAATGAGTAACCATCTTGATTATAGTCGATTTTCAACAACTAATACAACCAGTATTACATATATTTCGCAGTAAATATGTTTTTCAATGTTTGATACGCATAATGGCTTTTCATGGATATGTTCAGCTTATCGGAACACCGCGAAAAAGACAAATTAAAAATATATAACGGTACTTTTTGTTAACAGTGTCAGTTTGCCCTAACAGCATCATAGCAATACAACAGGACCCAACCGCATCATAGCAGATTAGCAGGACCACTTGATCAGGGGTTAATATATCCCATAGGGACAGTGTTATTTGGTACCATTGCATGCAGTCTACGAATGGGCTGGTTCGTGTGTAACTGATGCAACGCGACTAAGAATATCTATATATAAAATAGTAGGATATGTATATCCGTCTGTGCGTCTGTCTGTTCGGATTGTTCTTCCAGACCCCAAGACCGATTTCAACTAAACATGGTGTGGTGACTCCAGGTACCCTGACGGAGGTTATAGATTTTCAAAATGTTCATTTAAAAGTATTTAATTAAAAAAAAAAAAAAAATTTAAAAAAAGTTTATTGGTTTGAGAAAGGAGCGTAATATAAAACAAAACAAAAACAATTATTTAAAAATAATAAGGGCCGCCTCTAAACCAACTGTTTAAATGATCAAAATGTGCGCGAAGCCTGCATGTCTGCAGGCCCCTAACGCACAAAGGGGGCAGAGGCCCTCCAACCCCGAATAAAGGCTCCCTTCGGCTAGTATGACACAATAAGTAAGATCACTAACTCGCGGTGAATCCGCCATTTGGTCTCCGGAGGTCAAAGTTAAGAAGTAGCATCTATTTTTAGCATATGGCTCCAGTCTGGGAATTCCCAAAATAAAATGGCAATAGTTCGTTACCGAATCGCAGGTGCGACAACTTCATAAAACTATTTAAACAATCACCCTGGATACATACAATACGTAGGTTTCGCGTAGTATATAGATGGATTGAGTGTATCACGTATATGTGTTTGCGTTATTTTTTGTTATCGTAAATACTCGCTATTTATCAGTAAATTAGGAGAAGTTCGTTGACAAAAGGGAGCGTCAATCGCTTAAACGTCTGAATGTCCGCATCGTCACCAGGTCCTAACTCTGTAGATGACATGGCCACAAAACAATTCTTAAACCCGTAGTTGCACTCAGAATAACTGAAATTATGCCATCAAATGCTGATAAAAAAAAAATACTCGCACTGTCGAATGTTTACAAATCCATGGATGCTACTTCTTAACTTTGACCTTTTACCGGTGGGTTGGGTACAATACCAGGTATCGGACTATATGGAACCATCGGCCATCTTGAAAATCGCGAACCAGTGACAAGGCTCATTATATAACAGTGCCCAGTGACAAGGCTTATTATATAACAGTGCCCAGTCGGAGTCAGAAAGGAAGTATGACTGGTGCTCGCTGGTAGAGATTACTTAGTTCTAACGATTCTGGGTTCACCTTGACTCGTGATCGTCCATTAAATGGACTCAAAATGGACTCATTCGTATAGTGGGCACATGTGATAAGTTATTGACATCTTTGGAACAACAACCAAGCCTTGACATAGTGTGCCTGCCATTTGCAGAATGAGGTCCCCAGAGGGTGAATTTAGCGGGGTAGCATCACCAAATTCACCCTATGGGGACCTCATTCTGCTTACACCTCAGCAGAATGAGGTTCCCAAAGGGTGAATTTGGTGATGCTAGCCCGCTATGCGGGGTGGCATCACTAAATTCACCCTCTGGGAACCTCATTCTGCAAATGACAGACACACTATTTCAAGGCTTGACAACAATCACCAACAAGTACATGTAAGATAGATGCAGTTTGTTTCTCCATAACGATATTTCACTTACCAAAACCATCTTTATGTAAATATTACTATAACAGCTAAATCACCAACACAATTCAAACAAGAAAACCATAGTAAAAAATGGTAACGCGCTCAAGATCATATATTATATACCCATGATTGTAATTATCTATTATATATTTTGGAAGATCTGTCTGTCTGTCTGTGTGTCTGTCTGTAATCGATGGACTCGAAAACGGCCGAACCGATTTCGATGAAACTTGGTATGTGGGGGTATTTTCGGCCGGGGTGTGACATGGGCCTATTAATTTGCCCGTGCGACGTGACCTTGACCTTGTAATCGGGTCATTTCAATGTCAAACGCCCGAATATTACGGGATTTCGATTAAACTTGGTATGTGGGGGTACTTTCGTATGGGGAGTCTCACAAGCATATTCATTTGCCCGGGCGACGTGACCTTGACCTTGAAATCGGGTCAATTCAAGGTCAATTCGCTAATTTTGATGAGATTTCGACAAAATTTTATACATAGGGTTACTTTTGTCCACTGAGTGTTTTGGACGGGTCAAATCGTTACCCCGACCTGACCTTGACCTTCATGATCAATTCAAGGTCAAATCGGGTGAAACCGGATGGATTTAGACGGGTACTTTTGTCGGGTACTTTTGTTCGGGCAGTGTTTTGGACGGGTCAAATCGTGACCGCACTTGACCTTGGCCTTCAAAATAGACAATTCAAGGTCAAAGCCCGGACGAAGTCGGGTCACCTTCTAGTCTATTATATATTTTGGAAGATCTGTGTGTGTCTGTGTGTCTGTCTGTAATCGATGGACTCAAAAACGGCCGAGCCGATTTCGATTAAACTTGGTATGTGTGGGTATTTTCGGCTGGGGAGTGACATGGGCCTATTAATTTACCCGTGCGACGTGACCTTGACCTCGAAATCGGGTAATTTCAAGGTCAAACGCCCGAATATCACGGGATTTCGATGAAACTTGGTATGTGGGGGTGCTTTCGTATGGGGATTCTCATAAGCATATTCATTTGCCCGTGGGACGTGACCTTGACCTTGAAATAGGGTCAATTCAAGGTCAAATCGCCAATTTTGATGGTATTTCGACGAAATTTTATACATAGGGTTACTTTTGTCCACTGGGTGTTTTGGACGGGTCAAATCGTGACCCCGACCTGACATTGACCTTCAAAATGATCAATTCAAGGTCAAATCGGGTGAAACCGGATGGATTTAGACGGGTACTTTTGTCGGGTACTTTTGTTCGGGCAGTGTTTTGGACGGGTCAAATCGTGACCCCACTTGACCTTGGCCTTCAAAATAGACAATTCAAGGTCAAAGCCCGGACGAAGTCGGGTCACCTTCTAGTAGAATATAAAATATATTGGTTTCACGAATGACCAACTCATAGAATTAATCGCCTCGCACTTCTTGGCATCCGAATAACAATTGAAATTGAAATTCCGAACTACACCTTTTACCAGAATCGGCCTCCGGGTCGAAGTTCGACTTTTAATCCGTCCAAAAATTCCCATTCTATAAATAAAACGCCCATGCGCCCACTGTATACCAAGAAACGGCGAAACATTATACACGTGGAGCGCGGAATTAGTCCAGTAAAATACCCATACGGTGTGTTCGTGATATTAATACCGCGCTTGCTATTTCTTCGGTCGGAGGCGCGCAAATCGCAGAATCGAATACACTCTAAAAAAAACACGGAATGAAATGTGTAGCACGCAGAATGCAAATGACGGGTTTCCATCACGGAGATCCATGACTATTAATTGACATCCGATCGCTATACATTACGAGCATGCTATCCATCAGCACCGAACCCTATACATCAAACCAACGAGACCCTATCAAACGATGATGCCTACACATCAGATTTGATTGGGTCCATTCTATCACGAGACATGCAAAGATCTCGTCACATCTCGTACATGGTGCGTATATATATACACGGTAGACGTTTGTGCACAGATCCCAAAGAGGGACGGTGCGACAGCACCCACCCCGGCCCCCATCCAACTTTGGTGAAATGTTTTCTACAGTATGAAATTTCATGCACGACAAAACATCAGTTTGAAATTTCGGAATGAAATTGCTTCAATATATTTTATTATATATATTATTTTATTGTCTATATGTAGTAGAGAGTGAAATTGGTCGTTTTTAGACAAAAAGTCGATTATTTTTCTGTTTTTGGTCAATGTTTTGGACTGAAATGGATATGAGAAAACTGTTAAAAAAATTATATAGGATATGGTATGCAATACGCAGGACATTTCCATGCTCATCACACACCGCCCCCTACACATACAATCAACGAGGCCCTAACACATGTAACAAACCGAGATGTTTTTATATACATCATATTTGAAGGATCCACTCTGTGACGAGACATGCACAGATCTCATCAAAGCTCATGCATGGTATGTATACACGTTTGATTTCAATGGACGAGTCCCATGCAATGCTGTGACGACATGGGGTGTCATACGCCCCAAACATCAGTTGAAATACCACACTGACATTGCTCCGACAGTTTTATTTTCCAAACAATACTGAGTATGAAATATGTTATTTTTACGCAAAAATCGAATATTGTTCTGGATTCTGTCAAAGTTTTGGACTGGAATGGCGATCAGTTGGAAAATGATATTGGTGTTAGGCTGGAAATCTACATGCTATAAAACACGCGCCGATCTCTCTCTATATACATACATTATAGAATAGAATAGAATAGTTTATTTGCCAAGTCATAATTTAACATGAAACAGGCAATACAAAGAACATAATTATATACACAATATACAGAAGGAATACAGATGCGTTCCAATCACGCGCATCATCACAACACAAGTATGAATGCGTCATATGTTTTATACTGTTATATACCTATACTATTTATAGATTTATGAATACATCGCACTGATGTCAGCCCCTCAGTGAGTAGAGTGGAGAATATACGATCTCCCTCATTTGTCATAGGAGACACGGGCAGTACGATGTATGTTTGGGCATATGTGGACATAATTATGTGATTATTCATCTGACAAATACAAACAAGTCCAAACTGTTGTTGAATTTATATGCTGGACATTCATACAAATTTCAATCTAGTAACTACTCACGGTGGGTATTCCGTTATCAAAAACAGCTTAGTTCCTTGAATGCGCATTTCAGGAATATACAAACTCTTTTTAGGATGGTCATATTCTCAATAGATATTAATCGGTAGAATTTCTCTCTGTTCGGCTTCTCCCAGTAATATTTAGGAATGAATTTCTCTCTAATTTTATCTAGTTGTTTGCATTGAATAACCAAGTGGTATTCATCACCAATAGCAATTTGGCACAGGTTGCATAGTCTCTCTAGTTTTGGTTGATTTTTCCACCTCCCCCTCTCAATCGGGAGTCTGTGGTTCGAGGTGCGAATTTTCATGAGGAATTCGGCCAGATGATAAGGAATTTCAATGAGATAACGGCTCATTTTTGGGTAATGTTTCAGGGATAAGTACACGGTGAACATCGGCACCGACCCTATACGTCAAACCAACGAAGCCCTATCAAACCGAGATGCCTGTACATACAGTCATAAAGTTTAATGGGTCGGACCGCTCGTGGTGCAAAGTGGTAATATTAGTAATAACATGAGTTTCTCGAGCATTACGGTTCTATTAGCGGCCCTTCAGGAATTATTTAACAGCCCGCTCGAGCATTACGGTTCTATTAGCGGCCCTTCAGGAATTATTTAACAGCCCGCTCGAGCATTACGGTTCTATTAGCGGCCCTTCAGGAATTATTTAACAGCCCGCTCGAGCATTACGGTTCTATTAGCGGCCCTTCAGGAATTATTTAACAGCCCGCCGTCATATTAGAGGTCCTCGACTTTGCCCAAAACTAATGCTAACCACAGTCAACTATCTAGTATAAAATTGCCCAAAACCTGTTATTTATCAATATTTTCAACATGTTCAACCCAAAGCCACATGATTTTTATATTATCCATCTTCATCCGCAATACGATCAGAGACCGTCGGCTCGTCGACTTTTTACCAGGCCACTAATAAGTTTCGAGGGTGAAAAATAATAGATTTCAAAAATCGATATGTAATAACTCTGAGCCTTGATGGGTGTGTTTCTCGATTCACCCCGAAGCCAAATAAATAGTAATTGTGGGCGTTTAATCGGATTATGCAACTTTAAAGAGCGTTTTTAAAGAGCGTTTTTCCAGATGAAGTGATTTACTACACCATGTTCTGATTACCATGGGTTTTACCCATGAATGTCCTGTTTCACCAGAATTTTACGAGACTAAAGTGGAGGACACCATGCCTTTACTTGCATGGAATTTACAAGGCTATATGTATTTTTACAGGGATCGGTGAATATGGCTTTTACCAGAGATTCTCATTGTTAACCAGACTTTACCATGATGTACTTGGAATTTACACGGGTATGTCCATTTTACATTGGTTTTACATGGCTTTCACCATCCTTGTAAAACTGACTTTACCGGAGTAGAGCCTGATAAACAATGGTTTAACGGTATTTTACCAGAGTGTGTTAAACGTAAATCCGACTTTACCACATTTTACTAGAGTAGAGCCAGGTATAAACCATGATTTATTGGGCTTTTACCGGAGTGTTTTACAATGCATTATTGTGATGTCAAAAATGTAAATACATGAATATTATTAACGGGGACTATATAAGAGTCAAACGACTCGTTTTAAAATAAAGATGATGTATGCTACTCAGTCAAAACTTTTGGTCAAACAATTTTAACAGTTCACATCTTCATGCCGGAAACAACATCAGTTGGAAATTTTTGCGTTAAATTGTTACAGTTTGATTTTCAAGCCTGAAATTAGTGGGGAAATCGTAATTGTTACACCAGCATATTTTCTTACTTATGCGGGTGGGGGTGTCTACAAAATCAGCCTTACACAGGACCGGGTGGGTGCGTGGCTGTTTATTTCATAGGCCGATAAAACACTATTTTTTTCGGGTGTTAGCAATTGTTTTTCCTCTTGGCTTTTCTTCACCTAATTTCACGTAATTACTCAATATGGTGATTGTTTGATTGTGTTGTGATCTACATAACACATATATGGTATATTAATATACTAGATACAGGTCCCAGTGACCAGGTTGACCTAAGACAGTATGAGTGGAATCCATACAATTTTATTGTAAGGGCAAATAAATACCAACATATCGTCTATCCCTATATATGAATGCGAAACTCAACGTAGCACTGTCTCCACTGCCTATTTTATAGTGTTTCATCCTAGTTGCACTGATATAACAACTGGATTTTTATAATTGAATGCGATGCCTCCATTAGTTAACATCCTCCTATCACAAACAATGATTGCTCTGTCTGTGAGACCCGCTTATAATCGAATCCCGGAACAAACGACTGGCGCAGAGCGCGATCACTGATCACGAGAATCACGCGTAATTGAAATCATTGGCCTTTAATGCTCTGTAGGTTCGGATGAAACTTTATTTCTGCAGGAGAAATCTACATAAATCAGGAGAAGTTACTGGAAGTAACGGGCGTCTCATCCGTATATCAGTGTCAGTCCTGCATGGGGATGGAGTGCACGCGTACTTATACACACTAAAACGTAAGAGGCAAACTGATCCCCCATGGCGGGGTGGGGGTGCAATATTAGCAAGGTGTGTCACGAGTGTATTTGGTAATAATAATACGGCCGAACAACGGGGAGCTTGTAGAAAAAATATTTCAAAATATACCTTATATACATACCACAGGGGGTGACAATATTCGGTACGGAATAGCGTGGTACAGTCGTCACCGTTGAATTTCTGACTCACTGCAACGACCATGGTCGGTTAAACGGTATTGTCGCGTATATTTCTACTTCCAAAAGTGATAGAAACCCTCCAAACTGTGTAAAATGTTGTGGAATGTCGATATAACCTTGTTTTATACTTTCAAGTGGTAGAAATCTTTCTGCGCGAACCATTATCATGACTGAATCGCCATGAATGTGGGGGGAAATATGACCCTCTTTCTGATTGGTCGATATCAACTGACGACTCACGTGGCTTTGTTTACGAAAACACGGTCAGAAAAAAAACCATTATGTATATTAAATATCGACCAATGAGAAAGAGGTAGCTGTAGATTTCATGTCGATGGTTCGATTCGAAGAAATTTTCTCACTTAAAAGTATACAAAAGTTTTTTTGGACATTCCACTGCATTTGACAGTGCAGGGAGGTTTTCTTTCACTTTCGGAAGAAGAAAAACAAGCGACAATGCCGTTTACGCGGCCATAATCGGTTCAGTGAGTCAGAAACGCAACGAATTTATGGAATCGGTAAAACCGAAAGATGTCTGGCCTTGTCTATTTTTATATATTATGTCAACATTTTTTCTACAAAGTGGCTGTGGGCCGAACATAATTGAAAAGCCGAAGCGAGTATTTAGGAGGGAAACCAAATGTCGCACGTGTGGCAACTTGGTCCAGAATATGTTAATTGAGTTTATGTCACTTGGTATGAGATCGCAATAAACAGGAATCAAGGTTCGACATGACACACTAGTGGAACATATGCCAGAGTATCTGCGCTTAGATGCTATAAATAATGCCAACATATATAAATATTGTTATGTAGTACATGTCGCATGCGTATGGTCTTTGTCCAAAAGTGAATATATACATTGTAAGTTATCTCTTAATAGTTCCTCTGATTGCCCTGGTCAGAACCAGAAGGAATGATGCTGATATGTCTATTATCTGTTCTTGGCAGTGGTTGATCTCCCACGTAATGCGTGGATCATCCGAACCAAGGAGAAGGGCGTAGAAATCGCATCTTGGGAGGCTGTCTAGATACAGCGCCACGGCAACTCCATGTTGACAGAGTATTGTGTCCCATAGACGGTTCCTTATAGCTAGAATATGAAGCGACGAGTATAATACATGGTGAATTTCGTTGTTATATACAGAAGAGCATCGCTGATTCTATCTATCTCTCGCTAATACAAACAGTGTGGTAAATTGACTATATGAGTATGAGCTGTGTATAAGGAATCACTGAACTAAATGGTTTCCCATAGGCGACAGTGTTAACGTTTCGGCCAAATTCACTGAATTGAAGCCTGCAAGCCATACCAGTGATGTTTACCCAGCTAGATTGACACCAGTTGATCACGAAAATGCAAGAAAAATCATAGGTCATGTGTTTACTTTTTAAAATAAATCCCCAAGTCTACGACAGGGCTATCTCACAGCCAAATTTGATCTGGAAAAACCCAGGACTACAGCAGCTAGTTAAATAAATTTCCCGCTCACAAAAATCCATTCCCCCATTCATTCACCAGTTTAAATTATTTAGATATTATGTACAAATCAAATAAACGCGATGTCATCCTTTAATAACGTGTCGCATGTATCAGGTGAAGGTCATTCTTCAGTTACCTTCACCTTTAGCATTCCACGGTGTACTCGCCCCCCGACTCTAGAACACATTTAGCTCCCTGATTCCACAAGACAAACCCAATATATTAAAGTGGATATCATATAATTTTTTCAGTTATCCCCCCATATACCGGGTATGAATAAAACTTTGAACTTCTTACTGGTGATTTCTATAGGTATCATGGTATGATCAGAGTGGATATGGATTAAGTATGGATGAGGGAACGAAACATGATCAGAGTGGATATGGATTAAGTATGGGTGAGGGAACGAAACCGTATAATTTACCAGAACAGTCCTGGAAAAGCTTGGTAAAGTCAATTGAAATGAGAGTTTGGGGTGGGTCCCAAAAACCTGGGCGGTTTTTTGCACGAAGGAGGAGGGGGTAGTGGGTACCCATAATGCTGCAAAAAAACATCAGACCTGTGTCTGCAAATTGTTTCCTGACCCCCTGGTTATCATGGATATTAACCCTTTACCCAACAGAACGGCCCTGTGCCAATGCATTCTCTTATATATGCGAGTCGACCATAGGACGCCTCGCATATATAAGAGAATGCATTGGCTTAACACATATTAAAAATGATAAAATTGTCAAAGAATGTAGAAAAATATTATAAAAATTGTTAAAAAATGTAAGAAAAAATTATAAAATTGTTAAAGAATGTAAGAAAAAATGGTAAAAAGTTTTTAAAAAAGAATTTTTTTAGGCCAATGCATTCTCTTATATATAAGAGAATGCATTGGCACAGGGCATAACTGTAACCATCACAATGTGGTCAATGAACCGGTTCCAATGATATCCATATTTGTATGGTGTTATTGAGACAGACCGAAGATATTTTAGGCTGTTGAAGCTTTATTTGGGCGTTTTTGGCCGTTTTGTTAGGTAAAGGGTTAAACAGATATCTCTGTCCTTGGCATGGCGGGTTCTCCGAAGATGAATGTGTTTGCGTTAACCGAATGTGAAACATTTCTTGGAAACTCATTTTAAACAATTAGATGCCGACACAGATCCGCTTACCTGACAGGCGACATGATGATTTATGCCCAACTCTCGTGGCGATTATATGGGACTGCACATCCGGATTCCGTCTGAATGGGACTGCACATCCGGACTCCGTCTGAATGGGACTGCACATCCGGATTCCATATAATACAGTAAGATAACACGTAGTGAGCGAGCCATTTATCAAAATAGAGGCTTTGTTTTCGATTTCGTTTACTCCCCCCCCCCCCCTCCGCCGTTTTCCTTTATATAATTATATAATTATATCATATCTGGTCCGCGTCTTCCGTCTGTCACAGTGATAATAATATCCGGTTATAAAGTGTTTCCAAACTCCAAAGGTTGAGTCGGTTCGAGATATAAATGGGTGAGGGAGGGGCACGGTTACCAAAATTGATCAAAACTATTTTTTAGCGCCGATTTCCACCCACCAAATTAATATATTCTTACCCATGATAATGATGTCGGTTTTTTTCCGAATTGAAAAGTATACATCGCCATAACTAATGCGCACATATATTAAAGTCAACAGTAAAAACTAACATGCTTCTTCGATAATCTGTTCAATTTCTGTGACGGAAAAACACCACAAATAAAAAAACAATTCAGTTATCCCCCATGGGAATCGATTACACTTGGTTTGGTATAGAATTACTTCCCCTCGTCGAATTATTTTACACGCATGAACACACACATGTATTTGTCACAATAGACCCCACCACCCCTCAAGACATATATATACATTTGTAAGTCTTTGTGGTGGTGGTGGGGTCTGTTGTGCCAAATACCTGTGAAATAAAGGTGTAAGCTGAGTGTTATGTTTCGTTTTCTCCATTATTTCTCAGCATATATGAATGAAATGTTCAATGTATGTCCGTGTTGGGATTGGGAATATAATTGTTTGAATTCAAAACAAAATCAATTATTTGTTGATTGTATTGAAGTTTTTCGTTTTGAAATGTTTCTCAATGGATATGAATGGAATGTATGTGTGATCAACATGCATAGGTAATCGGATTACTGGAACTAATTGGCAACGGTAGATTCTACAAACTTCGCGATTCACATCGGGAAAATATAACCAACAACATTAAGCTGAATATCAAGTTGTGCCTGACATGTTGTTAGTTAATCGCATCACGCTGACTTACTCTGGGTTACTTGTAGCTCCCTACAAACACATCAGAAACGACAAACGTTTTTGGAATCCCGATCGGCACTGATGTGTGATCTTAAATGAAAATAACTTTCGAATATTTTGGCAAGTCGTAGTGTGTGTGTGGTCTATGTGTTGTGTGTCGTGGTGTGTGTGGTCTATGTGCTGTGTGTCGTAGTGTGTGTGGTCTCTGTGATGTGTGTCGTAGTGCGTGTGGTCTCTGTGATGTGTGTCGTAGTGTGTGTGGTCTATGTGCTGTGTGTCGTATAGTGTGTGTGGTCTCTGTGATGTGTGTCGTAGTGCGTGTGGTCTCTGTGCTGTGTGTCGTAGTGTGTGTGGTCTCTGTGCTATGTGTCGTTGTGTGTGTGGTGACACTGTGGTCTCTGTGCTTTGTGTTTGTTAATTAATTTCGCGGCGAGCTTAGTCCGTCCCCAATAAACCTACAACGTCGTGATGTGGCCAGTGTGCCATAAATCAAACCATAAACACTACATTATATATAGTTCAAGATTGAGGGCTAGCGTTTAGTGCGAATTTCAACATGTCTGTCATAATTTTAGTTGTATTTATATTTGCTACTGTCTTAAACAGTTTGCTATTATTTGTCAATATGTAACAGGCATATAAAGAGCCAGACGCACACATTCGCAGTACCACTCCCAATACGTTAAAATTTAAAGGAAAGGTTAGGCTCTTATTTGTCCTGATAAGGTGAAGATAAGGAGCGTTAGTGTCGTTTATGTTCGGTAATGCGGATATGACGTCAAAACGTGACGACGGGCAGAGACCGGACCCAGACCATATTTCACGGAGTGCCTAAATACCCGTGGCAAATTTAATCGCAATCGGTGCAGAAATATTGGCGCCTATATGAAACATACATAGAGAGTGACACATATTCGCATTTATATATAAGATTGCAACATCACTTCTTATCGCATAGAATGCATGTTACTTGTAACGGATGATGACCACTCTCCATTATATGGAATCCTATTAGGGCCACTTGCTAATGGCGCTTTCGGCGCGATGCGGCGAAAGCGACAAAAAGTGCGCCATTAGTAACGCGCCGAAAGCGCCGAAAGCGACAAAATATGCGCCGTTACGGCGCACTATTTGTCGCTTTCGGCGCACTTTTTGTCGCTTTCGGCGCTTTCGGCGCTTTCGGCGCGCGCGCCGAAAGCGACAAAATGTGCGATATTAGCGCATGTTTCGGCGCGCCGAAAGCGACAAAATGTGCACGGCGCACATTTTGTCGCTTTCGGCGCGTTACTAATGGCGCACTTTTTGTCGCTTTCGGCGCGCGCCGAAAGCGCCATTAGGCATACTATTAGGTCCACTCCCTAATGGCGCGCGCTGGAAGCAACAAAAAGTTCGCCATTAGGGTATGTTTCGGCGCGCGCCGAAAGCGCCGAAAGCGACAAAAAGTGCGCCGAAAGCGCCATTAGCAAGTGGCCCTAATAGGATTCCATACCATTACTACAAAATGGCTCCATACTTTTAATATCTTACTGATTTAATGTCTCAAAATGACATCAAATATGTCACACAATAGTAAAATTGCCCAATGTCGATCGATCCACGGTTATAATAATAATAATGTATAGCATTTTTAAAGCGCCTTATCCCATGAGGCCCAAAGCGCTCAATGATACAACAGATGACCGAGCTCCAGCACATTTAAACACATATACGCATGTACACACAAACAATAACTACAATGAAATAAATCAAACAATTCATATACAAATCAGGATGAAGGCTGTGTGTATTGTATAAAACAATGCAGGAAATGTGTGCTCAGCTTTGGTCGTCGTCGTTGCCATAGTGAAGTTTAAACAGATACGTTTTGAGTTCTGTTTTGAAAGATTCCAAAGTAGCAAAATTCCTAAGTGTAAGCGGGAGTGAATTCCAAAGGTTTGGGCCGTAGCATTCAAAAGATCGACGACCATAATTAACAAGGTCACGTTTGGGGACAGCAAGTAATATTTTATCAGCTGACCGTAAGCCTGGTTTACCAGGTACATAGCATGAAAGAAGAGATTCGATATATACAGGGAGGGGCGAGAGACAGTCAAATTTCTTACAACATAAGACAGCAATTTTATAGTCAATGCGGGCTTGAATTGGTAGCCAGTGCAGTTCTTTGAACATTGGTGTCAGGTCAGAAAATTTAGGCTTCTTAAGAATCACACGAGCAGCAATGTTCATCATACGTTGAAGTTTATCAATTTCTGTCTTTGGTAAGCCAGCCAGAAGTGGGTTACAGTAGTCAATCTTGGAAAGAACAAATGACGAAACAAGAGTTTTAGCAGCATCGGTGGTTATGAATGGCCTGATGTGAGAAATTCTCCTTATATCCAGAAATAGACTTCTGCATAAATTGTTTATGTACACTTCCATTGACAGAGTACTGTCCAGGTGAATGCCCAGATATCTGGCACACGACGATGGCTTTATGTCGGAATCACCTATACGAATGCAGTCCAAAGGGGTGTTCTTAATTCTGTGATCTGTTCCAAATAACATTATCTCGGTTTTGTCATCATTTAAACACAGTTGGTTTGCGCCCATCCAATTTTTCACTGCCGTTATACATTGCTGCATTTCTGAGATATTGTTTGCGAACTCTGATGGTGAGCTGGGCATATAAATCAGTGTATCGTCTGCGTACATGTGGTATTGTAGATTTCTCTGTGTGATGATTTGCCCCAATGGCTTAGTGTACATGAGATAAAGCACGGGCCCAAGGACTGATCCCTGGGGGACACCAAAGGATAGTTCATATGGTTTGGAACAGAATTCTCCACTGTGAACAGTCTGGATTCTGCCTGATAGATATGACTTGAACCATTGGAGAACTTTCCCTGAAATTCCGAATGTTTTGTTAAGGCGTGAAATTATGATGTTGTGATCCAAAGTATCAAAGGCAGCAGAGAGGTGTTTGACGTATCAATCACCCGGCCGTCGTCGATGAAGTAATTCAGCCAATTAAACTATTTGAATCTGTTTCGGAATTGCGAGTTATTTTTTTGCTGGTTTGTATTTCTGCATATATTGGAAACAAAGTTCCTAAATTTGCTAAACAAAGCAATCTAATTTGCAGTGATAACCCTGTATGAATAGAACCCATACCTTCTTCGCGACACACATGCGCCGTAGTCGGGGACGAGACATTTAGAACATGATATATTATACTATTAGACCACATGTCACGCGAGAGACAATACTAGTCACACATACGAAGCTGATCGATGGTATAAGAAAGTCAATTTGAAATATGGCAAAGATTCATCTACAAGCTGTTTTACTTCCCGCCGTTTTCGGTCCATCACAACAAATAACGGTTTAATAATATATGCACACAATTAACACATCGATGCAAAATGTATACCATTATGAGACGTTTTCTGTCCGGCTTTCGTATTCGTTGTTCACAACTGTTGGCATTGATATTAGCGACCATATTGGGCACCATCTTGGGTTTTTATTTTCGTCTAAGACCAGATATGGATGTAATTTCACACTTTTTGTTATTACTTCGTTGTATTTAACAAAAAGTTATTCTAAATGTTGTGATTAATTCTTTTACATTCTGCATGAAGTACACTCCCCCAATGCGCATCTCTGTGGAACTTTGTGTCTGTGTGGTGGTTAAGTTTTTGTTGAATACTTCACCAACTGATAATATGGACTAATTGTGATACTAAAGTATGACACGAAATTAATACACTTTCAATTACAATGATATACAATTTACCACCGATGATGTTCTCTTTCGTGTGTCCGTTCAATGAATATTAACACTAACATTGGCCGCCATATTGGACGCCATCTTATATACTCTTCTAACTTCTTACACTCCTTCTACATTAATTAAAATCAGATATTGCTCATTTTGCTATCGTTCTTGGTTCAAATTCCCGGCGATGCCTTTATTTCGAATGTTATGACATTGGGGAAGATTAAAGGGGTACTGTGTACACAGAGATCGGCATTTTTTTTATTTACTCCCATTGACATAACTTTCACGTTAGATTGTGTTCGTGTTATATGAGTTTCGTATAAACCTAATTTAGCGACGAAAATATTGATCTTGGACATAAAAATATTACAATTTCAAACTACGCGCCATGTTTTTTACCTTCACCGGAGAAGACGCAGGTTGCAGGATGAACCGGAAGATCAATTGATGCCTGCAATCTCTTCCATCGAACAATCTCACCCCCTATAAAAATACTTGACACTTTATGAATCTTGTTTCTTCTCTTTTTTTTCCAAATTGGTTATAGCGGAACTTCCTTTTGCATGTAACATGTTTTGTTCGCAACTCTATAATGTTCGTCGTAAACGGCCGTCGATAAAAGACACCCAACATGTCAGATTTCAAGAACGGTAACTCGTAATGGCATAATTCGCCATTTTATGACTCCAGCCATAAATTCATTTATATTAAATAATTCAATTTGACTTTTATGATAGCCTGTTAACCGGAACGTTTTCAGTAGACATCATCGACTCAAATACGTTATTTTAAAATATAATATTGGTATTAGGTCGCAATTGTTACCGGGAATTTATTGAAATTGGCGTACAGTACCCCTGTAAGTTTTTGCTTTTTATTTCATCAATTGATAAGATGGATTAATGATGAAACTACTGTTTGATGTGAAATGTTAATTATATAGTCATTTCAATAATATAAAATATACCACTGCGATTTTCTTTTTCTGGATGTTTGTCTGGCCGCTCAGTAAGTGTTAACATTAAAATTTGCCACCATATTGGACTCCATCTTGTATTTTGATACTCGTATAACAGTGCATATGGATGCAAATTCGCATCTGACACTTCTTATGTGTGATCTATATAAAATAAAAACAAATACTGCGCATTATTCATAATTCTTTATTCCAATTCCCGCGATGGCTTTAGTTCGAATGTTATGGCACTGGAGGAAGGGGGTGTTTTTGCCTATTATTTCAACATTTGTAGGTATATGATAATAAGATTTCCATTTTCAAGTAGAAAATGCTCCACGTTTTCCAAAATAAATATGTAATATAACTTGTCGTACTACGTCCAGCGATCTATTTTTGTGCTAAGTTGACGAGTGACAGTTTGTCTGAATCGTGCATGATTCTGTTATGCAACGACGAAGGCGAACCCAAACCAACCAGAACAAATCAGATCAGTCGTTTCTAGTATCAACATTTTCCTCATGATAACAACTATGTTGTTATGTTTATTGTGTATTCGTCAACCGTTGAAAATAGCCAAATGTTTCGGTATATAGGTTACCTTCACAAATAGTCTTACCACACATAGCTACCACCAATTCTGACAAGGCCACGAATCAGTTTCGAAAATGATATAGATTTATCTTCCAGAAAAAGTTGGTTATCAATGTTTCTACCAAAGGTAGGGCTATCACGAAAACTAAGGCCATTTTTTTTTTATTTGGCCGCTCGCTATATATACACAACGCATTTGCAAAATTGGCTGCGAAAAGCGCCGCCAGTCAACACAGAGACGCCCATCGTGTTCTTCGCCCCCCCCCCCCCCCCCCCCCGATTGCACACATTCTTGCATTTCATACACTTGCAAGAAATCAGGGATCATGGTGGAATCACGACGAGCGAAACACTTTTTCCCGTTCGCTTTCTTTTACATTTAGAGATTTGGTAGATGAATCAATATGTTCTACTGCTGGGCTTCTCTAACCACTAACCAACAGGATGCTCTTCAGATTTACTCTGATAGGGCCTCCACGGTGTCATTATATGACTTAATCTGAAGATCTTGCTTTTTCTAATTTCAGGCGACAAAGGGCTCCTGGTGGCAGACTCTGCTTGGTTCTCTTCTTATGGTGACTACAAAGACAGGAATCGACCAAATGTTCCGAAATCCACACCTTTGTCGCCTGAAATTAGAAAAAAGTAAGATCCCCAGATAGAGGCAGCTATGAATAATCTTTGAGTCTAAAACAGATGTATACCATCTATTGGACTCTACCAATCACACAATGCTGTCACAGGAATGCTAGCTCATTCACTCACTCATGTAAATAATTTGGGTGCCCACTCGAAGGGCGGCACGAGGACGGTGATGGTCTCATCCGAAGATCGCCCTTACGCACTGCATTTTCTTTTTCTTGTATATGTATATAACCCCATGTCTGTCAGGGCCGTGGCTCAGGTGGGTCATGTGGAGTGGGAGTCTAGCTGTTGCTTGGTTTATTCTTTTTCTTTTTCTTTTTCTTTTCTTCCTTTCTTTTCTTCTTCGGTGGTGGTGAAGTGGAAGATGATGATGGCGAAGGAAGAGGTGAGATCGGCGGTGAAATTGTTCTGAAAAGTTCAGAAATTGAATTGAAGGTAGCGTCTCTTGGATCTGGTGGTCTCTGCCTGGGTTGAAGGTGAAGGCTCCGGCTCGGTGTACTCCGGAGTCTGAGGGGTCCTCGTCTTCGTCTTCAGTGTCCCCGTCTGGCCGTGGTGGTGATGGTGGTGGTGATTCCATTACCTGGAATGCTAGCTCGCGGTAATGTTTCTATTTATGACGACTGCATGCTGGAGTCGTGGTAAAATCGGCGGATAGTTATATAACATGGTGACATCGGGACATATCCACTTTAATAGTCTGTGTTGTCAATATAAGCTACGGCATTATACGTGTCGACAACAATCGGTTATATGCGATGAAACAAGAACCATAGATTCAGTGTAGCGTTCATAAAGAACCTGAAGTCATGGGCTGAGATGAGAGAAAACACAGTCAGTGCGGGTGGTAATTAACCAAGAAACGTGGCCAGTAAATTGCCTGGCTTGGGGCAATGAATCAAGTATTATAAAGGCCTCAATTCCATATGCGTTTATGATGTCATACCATATGTCATTCCTGAGAGTTGACAGCGAATAGCAATGTATGATAATGTGCTAAATTAAACAAGAATAGTTGGTCACGCAAAGGCGACAGACACCAGCATCGCCGTAAGCAGTATGGGCGATTATCATTGCTAACACGAGGTAGAAAAATTTCACCTTGGGGTAAAGTTGACATATTCTCCATAGTATGGATGGAGTTAGGTTATACTGTGTTGATCCATATTTGGATATGGACATTTCAGTGTTAATAGTGGAGAGCCATTGTATTTCGTCGTATACTCTCACAGACAAATATAAAGACTTAATTTGATTGAAAACGCTGATAGCATTGGTCGCTTGTTATAGATAGATAAATTTGATTTAAAAGTCGGAGGTATTTAAACATATTACAAACACAAGCTCCGAAGAGCTTTTGACCGACTGTAAAACAAATACATATATAAATAAACACATACATAGCACAGGGTAGCATATCAATTTTATGCAAATTAAAATAAGTTGAATCATAGTTAAAATACCTAACTGACAGCAGCTAAAAAATTATTAAGTACTAAAATGTCTAATTTATTAAAAAAAAAACAGAAAACAGAAAACAAACAAATACACCAGGGAAATCAGTATGTATAATTTAAATTTGCCACTTCCAGTAATATAAGAGAAAAAGGAATTTTTAATTTACTTGAATTTCATGTTTCTGGGTTTCGAAAAGGAATTTTACCGGAAAACCAAAATTAGCCAGAAAATTTCTCCTGTAGTAATAATATAGTCAGACTATTTGTGACTGTGTTGTTAACCTTATTTGATCATTAATAGTTAAAAGTTAGAATGGTTAAAATGGGCTGGTTTAGGGTGTCTATGGGCTCTGGAATGCTTTCACTGGCTTCTTTGCCACCTACTCCAATCCAGTAGTCCAGAGACTTCCCAAACCCACTGCAAGCATATAGTTCTCGATACCCGACTATTAGGTACAGGTTTCGCTAGACGTTGGCCGATATCTATAAACGTGTACTGTTCTCGCCATGTGCATCTCCATACAGTAATACCATAGTAACTCACGTTACAAGTTAAAGATATGTGAGTCTGAACCCCAAGATCCACTATTTCACCAGCCCATCACAGTGCTAACTTGCCTCTCCATGCATATAAGGGTTTGCTGCTGCATGGAGAATATTCAGGGATCCAGACCTCCAGTTACAATAACAACATAAAAATATATAAGTTGACATCGTTTTCTGCTTTGTTTTGTCGAATATATGAATATATTTTTTTTTTTATTTTTCACTAACAAAATTATATTTTTAGTTCTCTATTAGTCTAGCTATAGCTAGACTAGCTATAGCTAGACTAATAGAGAACTAAAAATATAATTTTGTTAGTGAAAAATTAAAAAAACAATGTTTGGTGTTACACTAAAAGATCGATACAATTTTAAATATATGTATACAGCATTGGCCAGTTCTAATAAGATAATTTTAATCAAATATAACAACTGAACATCATAAAATAATTTAGCAATCTCTCTCTCTCTCTCTCCATACTCTTCTCTCTCCATACTCTTCTCTCTCCACCCTCCCTCTCCACTCTCCACCCCTCTCCCTCTCCACTCCCTCTCCCTCTCCCTCTCCCTCCCCCTCTCCCTCCCCCTCTCTCCCTCTCTCCCTCCCCCTCCCCCTCTCTCTCTCTCTCTCTCTCTCTCTCTCTCTCTCTCTTCTCTCTCTCTCTCTCTCTCTCTCTCTCTCTCTCTCTCTCTTCTCTCTCTCTCTCTCTCTCTGCCTGTCAGACCAGCATAGTGAGGGGACTAAACTCCGTCCTGCAGTGGCATAGCTGGAAGCATTCTATTTTTAGTTTATGGACCAGCATAGCGAGGGGACTGAACTCTGTCTTGCAGCTTGAAGCATAGATGGAAGCATTCTATTTTTAGTTTATGGACCAGCATAGCGAGGGGACTGAACTCCGTCCTGCAGCTTGTGGTATAGCTGGAAGCATTCTATTTTTAGTTTATGGACCAGCATAGCGAGGGGACTGAACTCTGCCTGTCAGACCAGCATAGTGAGGGGACTGAACTCCGTCCTGCAGCTTGTGGCATAGCTGGAAGCATTCTATTTTTAGTCTATGGACCAGCATAGCTAGGGGACTGAACTCTGTCTTGCAGCTTGAAGCATAGATGGAAGCATTCTATTTTTAGTTTATGGACCAGCATAGCGAGGGGACTGAACTCCGTCCTGCAGCTTGTGGTATAGCTGGAAGCATTCTATTTTTGCTCTATGTACCAGCAGAACGAGGGGACTGAAGTCACTGAACTCTGTCTCGTATCTTGTAGCATAGATAGAAGCATTCTATTTTTAGTTTATGGACCAGCATAGCGAGGGGACTGAACTCCGTCCTGCAGCTTGTGGCATAGCTGGAAGCATTCTATTTTTAGTTTATGGACCAGCATATCGAGGGGACTGAACTCCGTCCTGCAGCTTGTGGTATAGCTGGAAGCATTCTATTTTTAATTTATGGACCAGCATAGCAAGGGGACTGAACTATGCCTGTCAGACCAGCATAGCGAGGGGACTGAACTCCGTCCTGCAGCTTGTGGTATAGCTGGAAGCATTCTATTTTTAGTTTATGGACCAGCATAGCGAGGGGACTGAACTCTGCCTGTCAGACCAGCATAGTGAGGGGACTGAACTCCGTCCTGCATCTTGTGGCATAGGTGGAAGCATTCTATTTTTAGTCTATGGACCAGCATAGCTAGGGGACTGAACTCTGTCTTGCAGCTTGAAGCATAGATGGAAGCATTCTATTTTTAGTTTATGGACCAGCATAGCGAGGGGACTGAACTCCGTCCTGCAGCTTGTGGTATAGCTGGAAGCATTCTATTTTTGCTCTATGTACAAGCAGAACGAGGGGACTGAAGTCACTGAACTCTGTCTCGTATCTTGTAGCATAGATGGCAGCATTCTATTTTTAGTCTATGGACCAGCAGAGCGAGGGGATTGAACTCTGTCTTTTAGCTTGTGGCATAGATGGAAGCATTCTATTTTTAGTCTATGAACTAGTATAGCGAGAGGACTGAACTCTGTCCTGCAATTTGGATCCTGGTCTAAACCTATTTAAAAATCCCGCCTTTAAGCGGCAGTGTTCCCTTTACACCATGCCGTATATATCGCCGAATGCCACTCTTTGCTGTAGTTGACAGGATCGACCGTTATAACGGAACATAACAGGTGTAGGGCTGCCGATTTCACCGCGAGCGAGCATGCATGGTGATATGTTTTTATCAGATGGTATATTAGCCGATACTCGCCCTCGATATTAACGTAGCTGTGTCGTTTCCTGGATATACCCCACAATGGAACAATTTTATCATCTCAGAGATCTAAGAATAGGTGTTTGATTGAGAGGTATATGTTCGAGCGGGATGTAAGTACGACGTCACCGTGGAACCCACACATACGAGCATGCCATCATAATTTCATGATATTCATAATAAATCTAAATTAAACGTACTCAATTAGATTCGATGGTCCCCATATCATTAGATTCCAACAACATCATTTATTAGAAATGCCGCTTCAGTTATCAGAATCGATCAGTTGCCCAAAATTAATGCTAACCACTGTCAACTATAGTATAAAATTTCCCGAAACGTTTTATTTATCAGCATGTTGTTCGACGAAATTTGGCCTTTTTATCAACAGAAAGCCTCTTGATTAGAGTTATTCACCTCATCCGCAATTTAGCCCGAGACGGTCTGCTCGTCCACTGTTTACTGGGCCACTAATTATTATCGATGGTGAAAAATAATAGATTTGAAGAACAAAATCGATATCTAATAAGTCTGAGCTTTGATAGGTGGGTTCCTCGACTCGAAACAAATATTGTTTTACCTCCGAACCCAAATAAATAGTAATTGAGTGGCCCTTAATGGGATTATGCATCTTTAATGTTATAAGCTATGGGTACCTGACCTAGACATGACTTGGACCAGTGGCTATATTAAGGGGGTGGGGGGGGGGGGGTCAAGTGACAAATTTTCGATGCAAATTTCCACAGTAAAAGTTATATATGAAGCAGTTTTCTGGGCACTAAAGCAGCCATATCATTAAAGAGACATAACATTTAAAAGGGAGGTAAAGTGGCAACATTTTGATGGGGAATTCAGTGTTAATTTTTTTTAGAAAAGATTGATCAAATCTTACAAAGCACAGGTGACCATATCATACCTTTCTGGAAAGTTTGAAGACTTATCTAGTGACAACGCGAAGCGGAATTTAGATTTTCTTCCCAGGTTGGATATTATTGGACATTAT
The DNA here is from genome assembly GCA_032622095.1 of Siphonodentalium dalli. Taxonomy (NCBI): domain Eukaryota; kingdom Metazoa; phylum Mollusca; class Scaphopoda; order Gadilida; family Siphonodentaliidae; genus Siphonodentalium; species Siphonodentalium dalli. The sequence goes on along the minus strand of CP136064.1, from coordinate 287,839,132 downwards.
TAAAAAGTAGGTCACCATTGTTTATCATTGTTTATAATATTTTCCTCAAATGTCACAAAACAAAACATAAAATGAAAAATCTGCTTTGCGTTGTCACTAGATATATGCTCAAACATTCCAACAAGACATGAAGTATTATTCTACGGTTTGTAAATATTGAGTAATCTTGTCTTGAAAATTAAGACTGAATTCCCCATTTAAATGTTGCCACTTTAAACCCCTCTTAAATGGCAGCTGCGCTTGGTAAATTGCCAATTTTTGAGAATTTTTTACTGGAATTACAACACTTGACCTAGTTAAAAAAAAAAAAAACATTTAATACACCAATTTCTAATGGAACACATTCTCCAGCCATATTTCGCGGTATAAAATGTTAATTATATATTCTCCAGCCATATTGCGCGGTATAACATGTTAATTACACAATCTCCAGCCATATTGCGCGGTATAAATGTTAATTATACATTCTCCAGCCATATTGCGCGGTATAACATGTTAATTATACATTCTCCAGCCATATTGCGCGGTATAACATGTTAATTATACATTCTTCAGCCATATTGCGCGGTATAACATGTTAATTAACATGTTAATTATACATTCTCCAGCCATATTGCTCGGTATAACATGTTAATTATACATTCTTCAGCCATATTGCGCGGTATAACATGTTAATTACACAATCTCCAGCCATATTGCGCGGTATAAAATGTCAATTATACATTCTCCAGCCATATTGCGCGGTATAACATGTTAATTATACATTCTCCAGCCATATTGCGCGGTATAACATGTTAATTATACATTCTTCAGCCATATTGCGCGGTATAACATGTTAATTATACATTCTCCAGCCATATTGCGCGGTATAACATGTTAATTATACATTCTTCAGCCATATTGCGCGGTATAACATGTTAATTATACATTCTTCAGCCATATTGCGTTGTATAATATGTTAATTATACATTCTCCAGCCATATTGCGCGGTATAACATGTTAATTATACATTATCCAGCCATATTGCGCGGTATAACATGTTAATTATACATTCTCCAGCCATATTGCGCGGTATAACATGTTAATTATACATTCTCCAGCTATATTGCGCGGTATAACATGTTAATTATACATTATCAAGCCATATTGCGCGGTATAACATGTTAATTATACATTCTCCAGCCATATTGTGCGGTATTACATGTTAATTATACATTCTCCAGCCATATTGCGCGGTATAACATGTTAATTATACATTATCCAGCCATATTGCGCGGTATAAAATGTTAATTATACATTCTCCAGCCATATTGCGCGGTATAACATGTTAATTATACATTCTCCAGCCATATTGCGCGGTTTAAAGTGTGAATTATACATTCTCCAGCCATATTGCGCGGTATAACATGTTAATTATACATTCTCCAGCCATATTGCGCGGTATAAAATGTTAATTATACATTCTCCAGCCATATTGCGCGGTATAACATGTTAACTATACATTCTCCAGCCATATTGCGCGGTATAATATGTTAATTGTACATTCTCCAGCCATATTGCGCCGTATAACATGTTAATTATACATTCTCCAGCCATATTGCGCGGTATAACATGGTAATTATACATTCTCCAGTCATATTGCGCGGTATAACATATTAATTATATATTCTCCAGCCATATTGCGCGGTATAACATGTTAATTATACATTCTCCAGCCATTATTATTGCGCGGTATAACATATTCTTGAACATTTGTATTCATGTATAATAGTATTATATACATATCATATACATATTATATACATATTAATAATTAAGAAATTGCGTGAAATATGTATATAATATGTATATACTATGATATTATATACATATTATATACATATTTCACGCAAGTTCTTGCAGACCTGAACACTTCCGCTTGTTCATGGGGGGGGGGGGGGGGGGGGGCTCACATCAGGCCTGGTCAAGTTGTCAGCTCGAAAAATGACCATATATTGTTAAAGTAGTTGAAAAATGTCCGATATAGATCTATATGCGTTGTTACCATGTATTGATTACCATGCAAGTGTTTGAAAGACGAGGTATGATTTCAAACCTAACCTGTTCAAATGAACATTCTCTGGTGTACACCTTTGATAACTCGGCTTCGACAACCTATATATATTAAACGAGAATAACAGGGTTCGCGCTGCCACTTGCCAAATTTGCCAATGGCAAAAAATAATTTGGCAAACATTTTGGCAAGTGTTGTGAAACATTTTGGCAAGTGTGTTATTAAATTATGTGATGTGAGCTATCTAGTCATAAAACATCGTCGAGTGTGGGTTATCCGTTACGTGTGGTCACTTACAGACAATGCAACGGGAAATCCAATTAACAAACCTTTCAACCTATTGGTCAGCAGTGCTATGTCGAAAGCGATACATGTATACGTGTAATCTTCTTTCGTTTTCACAAAACGGTAATACCGTCTTTCTGTCTATAACAAACTGTCATCAAACAGTAAATCAACAGTCAGAAAAAGAGATGTTCGGTAAATGTTTCATTGAGGCTTGACAGCGTAAAGGTAATATGTGTTGGCCTCGCAATGTTGATTACGTCATGAGACAGCAAACGGCAAACGCCAGGCAGAGTTATCTCCCATCGCTCCGCTGAGATATATCGCAGCGATAGCGTAGAGGGCGCTGTATGGAGTTTGAGCAAACGGTATAATTATAAAATTGTTTTTTTCATGCAGTTGATCCCCTTTGTATGCATATTCGGCCGGGCCGGGGAATATATATACGAATTTGTTGACGTATCGACTGAGGCGGTGCCGACCATGACTGCCATTTGGTATTGGTATTCCAAAATCCAATATCTTAATATGGGACGACTATTAAATAGTTCAGACGTGCTGACCGGGGGACTGACCTCCGCGTGCCTTGCAGTTTATCCTGGAAAGTGGACAGATGAATGCATGCGCAGACGAGTCGGTGCGACAATCAATTAATGAGGAATACAATGAACGCCGAGATCAGCATCACGTTGATCTCTGATTCTATTACAGCTGTAAAGATTCATGTCACGAACCGGGAATTCTATGGTTTAAACCTAATTTATCAGCAACTACAGTAATGCCATAAATAATCGACTCCTTAACCACAGCCGAATTATGGGTAACTGTTCAGGAATTAGTCGGAAATGTGGCTTGTTGCCATTCATCCGAAAGCTCTTAGTGAGAGCTTTCAGATGAATGGCAACAAGCCATATTTCGACTAAATCATAAAAAGTTATCCATAATTCTGCTGTGGTTGAGGAGTCGATTATTTAGGGCATTACTGTATATAATAAGGGATTTGGACACAACTTCACATGGGTGGGTTCCTCGACTCGAATCAAATATGTTTTACCCCCGAAGCCAAAGAAATAGTAATTTATGAGCGTCTGATCGGATTGAGTGCCTTTAAATGGCTGATTCTATTGTGAGTATTTTTTAGCTTTTCTTTTTGCCTCGTAAAATGAACATTATCATAGAACATTTTGACTAATTTAGGGTAAAATCTGAAGGGAATCATTAAAGAACGGGTATTAACCCTTCCATGACTGGTGCTTTTTGAATTTTTTTTTAAACCCTGTGCCATTGCATTCTCTTATATATGCGAGGATCTCCCATATCCTCGCATATATAAGATAATACATTGGCTTAACAATATTTACATTGACCTCGTGAGCCAGTGCATTATCTTGTACATGCGATGCTCCCGATATCAAGCTAGATCAAGCTAGAGTCGCGGTCGTATTGGATTGATCCATCCCAGTTCCGAGGTTTCAGATATTCATCCAGTGCGGTTCCGTTGTTTGTGGTTCTGCAGGTCAAAGTTCTGGAGTATAGCATTTCCATATACAAAGCTGTTTATAATTCCTTACTTCCATATATAGAAATGCTACTCCAGAAATTTGACCTGTAGCACTTAAGCCACCGTACCGGACCTGGTGGATCCAATATGAGCGCGAGTTAGTGACAGGCCGTATATATTAACCCTTTACCCAACAGAACGGCCCTGTGCCAATGCATTCTCTTATATATGCGAGTCGACCATAGGTCGCCTCGCATATATAAGAGAATGCATTGGCTTAACACATTAAAAATTATAAAATTGTTAAAGAATGTAAGAAAAAATGGTAAAAAGTGTTAAGGCCAATGCATTCTCTTATATATACGAGGCGACCTATGGTCGACTCGCATATATAAGAGAATGCATTGGCACAGGGCATAACTGTAACCATCACAATGTGGTCAATGAGCCGGTTCCAATGATATCCATATTTGTATGGTTTTATTGAGACAGACCCAAGATAATTTAGGCTGTTGCAGCTTTATTCGGCCGTTTTTGGCCGGTTTGTTGGGTAAAGGGTATAGGGGTGACACCACCCCAACATAGATCTTCTAAACCTCGCGTCCCTGACTATAAGCAGTGACGTGGCTAGAGAGTCTCCGTTCGCGGGCTGAACACCTTGAAATTTCCAGCTGCCGCCCCCGCACTTGGACGAGACCAAACTCCTGTGTTAGCTATATACCATTTGCACAATTTCTGACAAATGTGAACAGGCGTGGCACGTCATGCTATGATATAGACTGGTATACATGTTACGTGAGCCTGGTACCCTGCTGCGTGAGACTGTCAGATGGGTGACATGGATCTCACTTGGATAGCGCCCCCTTGCGTCGAGATGATGCTAATCGATATCGCAATTCAAGAAAAATCAACAAAATCTCAGCGAAATAATGTAAATTGATAGCCACAATCAAGAATAAAAATGACATTTCGTGAAATTACGTCCGTCTGCTAGAGCGAGTAATCCACATGTTATCACACCTGGTATTATATGTTTCACAGCAGTCGCGATCTTCATAAACAAGAATTTTTGGGTGTATATTCGAATCTGTTTAAATCTGTTTAACCCTTTACCCAACAAACCTGCCAAAACCGGCCAAATAATGCTTCAACAGCCTAAAATATCTTCGGTCTGTCTCAATAGAACCATACAAATATGGATATCATTGGAACAGGCTCCTTGACCACATTGTGATAGTTACAGTTATGCCCTGTGCCAATGCATTCTCTTATATATGCGAGTCGACCATAGGTCGCCTCGCATATATAAGAGAATGCATTGGCCATTTTTTCTTACATTCTTTAACAATTTTATAATTTTTAATGTGTTAAGCCAATGCATTCTCTTATATATGCGAGGCGACATATGGTCGACTCGCATATATAAGAGAATGCATTGGCACAGGGCCCTTCTGTTGGGTAAAGGGTTAAAACATATTTGTACACGAGCTGTACATGGAAATTCCTATAATGCCCCAAATTTAGAACATCACGCACACCTCAACCATATTAATAGATGTTCGCCAAATTCACATAGCACCTTTCACTTGTAAGTTCAATAACTCCTGCAACAAATATCTCGCTCATCCGCTGCATGAGTTCCAGAGAGAAAACCCGAACGTATGCAGTGACCTTTTATATATTACACCAGTGACGTAGGTGCACGAACGTCTGAAGCGACGGTTTAGATATTACATCAGTGACGTAGGTGTATGAACGTCTGAAGCGACGGTTTAGAGATTACATTAGCACCTCCTGGCCCCAATTTTTGATTAAACTTAATTAGTTCAGTCCAAAAGTAATCGAAAACCTATTTTTGTCATCTTCTCGAAATGCATAAAGACAATAATGTAGCGTGGGTGGATATCATTTGTATGTACGATAATTTCATGCCGTCGGCGGTTACTACATGACATATTAAGACATATTAACACCAAGATGGCTGCCAATACGGTGGTCGGTATTATGGATGGAAATTGTAAAATGTCGCAATTAACACCACCATCGCAATGCAATGTCTTATAAAACCAATAGTCCTATTATATTCATATCATTTTGCAATACTAGGACGTAACAGTGGCCAGTTCTATTAGAATGACAACCAGATTGGTACCCACGAGTGAGAGGATCGACAAATATTGCATTCATTCCCGCTCAAGTAAGATTTGTTTTTCGAAATCGGTGGCATGTCGTGCAAATTAGTTCACAATAAACATGATTTATTTAAGGGAGATGGCTGTCTGTGACTATCTTTGCGAAAAGAATAAGGGAATTATGTAGGTTATATTAAATCTAACACGACATTTAAGCATACTTGGCACTCTCTATGGCTATTTGAAGCTAAATGCAACCGTGAATAACAGAATTAACCAATTAACCAATTCGGATATATATCTCATCAAATAACTCATGTTGATATGAATCGTTAGTTACCCTCTATCAACGAGGCTTGGTTACAAGATATATATATATATATTTCTTTATTGCCTCCATCTGGGGAGAGTATATTATATACAACATTATTTACAAATACAGATAGCATGAATATCACAAGCATGTGGTTGAACAAATTATACCAATATGTGATATTATTATATACAACAACAAAAAACATTAAAATTTAAAGAAAAAGAGGGGGGAAATAAAAAAAATAAAAAAACCAAAAACAAATCTCCCCCAGCGGGAGAGTATTTAGTGAACAACATTTTCACGAATATCACAAGCATATGGCTCAACAAATTACACCAACGTGATATTATTTTCGTAGAAAGTAGAAAAAATTAAAAGAAATGAAAGAAAAAAAAGTGGCGGTTTCTTGATTACATTGAGTTATTTAGTTACATAGATAATTAACACATATATCCTACAAAATGTTTTATACCTATATGTACAACTAAGAATATCGCATCCGTATGCTCGATGAGAGCTACATATACAATCGAATATCTCACACGCGCGGGGATGTGAGGCAGAATTCACTATTACTGAGAACGCCAATCGTGTGAACACTAGATATGTTATTTTTTTTATTGTAACTAGTCTACACATAGCCACGAAATACGATGATGTTACGTCAATTATCAAATTGTGGCATCTCTGGATGGGTGAAGTTAAGTGTGGGTCCTCTGAACCGAGCACTATAGCAAGAAAGTCATCTCTTGATAGACCGTCCAGGTAGAGGAAAACGCCAACGCCGTGATGGTTTAATAATGTCTCCCATAGACGGTAAAATTGAAAGACCTATACAAGAGAACATTATGTGATAGAGTTCGTTATCGTATATTTTGTAGCATTGGTGGCACGTCAGGTTATTTTGGAAAGTTGTTTTGTTCAACAGTTTCGCCAAAATTAAGAATTTGTCCGCTGAATTCGGGCGAGACTGAAGAAGCCTCCAAATTTTCCACCCAGAGAGAGGGTCTCGAAGAACTTTGGTAGCAACAGAAAATTTCTTATCACTGGACATGGATTGATTCCATTGTGACATGTAGGTGATCTTCACGACACTTTTAACAATTGTCTTCCTAGAATTTTGATCGGGGAAGTCGCCGTGGATTAGAAACTTGTCTACATGATCCAAAAGACTATACTGCTCGAGTAAGGGAAAGACTTCAGAGACGAATCCGGACACTGGACGATGGAACAGACGGTAGAGGTGTGCTTTAAAAATGAAGAGTTCAAGTGGAGGTTGGTGTCCAAGAGGAAGGTGAATCAAGTGTCCGAGGAAGCATAGTTTCCGTATGTGCATTTCTCTCTGAGCGGGAAGTTGACCTATTAATCCTAGATCAAGACACGTATTGTGCGCTTCGGCAATTTCTGCGCGTATTTCACACACGTGCGCAGAAAACGTTCTATCACATTGGCGGATGATTGAGATTGTAGTGAAATAATTTCAGTGCCATATAGTGCCTTTGGTAAAACAACTGTTCGCAGGAGATGGCCCATAGTCAGAGGAGTAACACATTTGAGAGAATCGTTGCCAATCGTAGAGAAAACGTTTTTCGAAGTTTTGTTGCCACATCAGAAGAGTGTGATGAACTGCTGGAAAATTTGTCCTGAAGCAAACCAAGGTGAAGGCGATCCTTGTCTTCTTTTAAAGTATCATAACCGAGCTGCCAGTGTCTGTATTGACGATCATGTACGTGTCTGGGTTCATTGAAGACGACAATCTTGCTTTTTGTACAGGAAAATCCGAATCTCCACCGAACGCTGTAGTCATAGCATATATTTATGAGATTATCCAGTCCTTGTTTGGTAAGAGCGAGAATGGCTATATCATCGGCTGTGGTTGGTGCGGCACAATGGAAGGAACTGACATATTGAGACCGAGCTGCGACTTGTTCAGGTCGATCAACAGGTCGTTGATGTAGACAAGGTAGCAAAAAGGTGATAACACACCCCCTTGCCTTGTTCCTTGGCCGATGCTGAACTCTTCGGATACATTACCGTCATATAAAATGACGCTGGTAATGTCCTCGTTAGACAAAAGTTTTACGAATTTATTTGAGAAAACCTAGTTTCTTGAACTTATATAGCAGTCCTTGATGCCACACACGATCGAATGCTTTATTGGAATCGAGGAAAGCAGCGAACACACGAGAGGTATGGTCCTTCGCATATGAAATTGCTTCTTGTACAATAAATGATGTCATGTTACACCCCAATCCTTTTTGAAAACCGCACTGAAGTGCGTGAGGAAAATGTTGAACGTTTTTGCTAGCAAGGATTCGATGTAGAAGGATTGTCTCAAATAGTTTGTAAATTACAGGTAAAAGTGTGATCGCCCTGTAACTGTCCGGTGATGTTGGCGGCTTTGGGTGTCCTTTGTAGAGAGGAACAATCATACCGAGTTTCATCTTCGGAGGAATCCACTCGAGCTTAATAATAGCATCAAACAGGATACGGAGACAATGAATTAGACCATCAGAATTATTTTTAAGATGTTCGCCAACTATTAAGTCATGTCCAGGTGCTTTATTCGGTTTCAGGTTTCTAATTGCGTCCGTTATTTCCGTTGTGGATACGGGTTTGCACTGTGGGCACTCGGCTATAGTATCATCAACTGAGAGAATGAACTCCTTTACCTCGTTGCACACTTTACGATCAAATTGTGGAAGACCATGCTTATCTGGTGAGTACAGTTTACAAAAATAGGAGCGCCAACCAGATAAGATCAGTTTCTGGTCACGCAGAGTGTTTCCTTAGAATTCCATCACAGAACCGAGAAGATTTTCTTTTTAGGAAGCGCCAGAATTTAGTCTGGTTGACCTTGGCCCATCGCTCAAGTTCATAGCACTGATTCAATTGAAATATGCGTAAAGCTGAGCGGTGTGCTCGGCGGAATGCCCTTTTGGCGTTCCGATAGTCGTCGAAACAGGATGACTCACATCTAGGTCGACCCGCATTCACCCATAGTTTATGCAGATGTTTAAGTTCACGTTTAAGACCACTCAGATCAGAGTTCCAATATGGCTTTAAACGAGAACGGTACCTTTTCACTGGGACTGCATGCAGTATCAGAAGCCGCGAGAAGAGCACTCACAATGTCTGAGTAGAAATTGGCAATTGAGTCTTTCGAATCAATGTCACGTCTGTGTGGACACAACATATCAAAGAACTGTTTATATAATAAAATGTCTGCTCGTTCCCATGCGTAACGTTTCCTATTGGAATCCAGCATAAACAATTATATTTCTTGAGGAAACAAAATGGAACATGTCACGGGTAGGTGATTGGAAGTATTCGTGGCGTCATCGTTCAATATATTACACGTTGAGACCATATGCGTGAGACATTTAGGTATAAGGATGTGGTCAATGAGTGAAGGTCTGTTAACAGTGTAACATGGGAAATATGAGTAATCGTTTCCAGAACATATGCTCAGAGTCATCAGTGAAATTAACCCGGTCTGTTCCAGGAATAAAGTGAACATGTCCGTGCGAGTATTTCGAGAATCGACTCTTGGTGTATGCGAAGCCCTTTGCATGTGAGCGTTGAAGTCTCCCATCAATATAACCGCTCCTTGTGACGACAACATATCAATTATGTTCTCTAGCTTGTCTAAATATTCTTTAAATTGATCATCCCCATGGTTCACGTTCGGGAGATACACCTGTATAACAGAGTTCAGGCGAAGCTGAATGCCGACCAGGCGATTATCGCCCGTTTCCAATTCAACACAATTACCAGAAATATCATTGCGAACGAGAATAGCAACACCATCTTTTGTGTACTTTCCGCCACTTGACGTTGTGATTGTTCTACCCGGTTTGCTAATTTGTTGATACTGGTCGCTCAGGGAACCGATAAAGCCCAGTTCTGTTTCGTTAAGCCAGTGTTCAGATAAACCGACGATTTGGTAGTGATTGGTTTTTAGTATGTCAGCGATATAGGGTGAACTACCCTTAGTCCTCTCGCATTCCACGAAATCAGTCTAATTTCGGATTTATTTTCCATGATTAGTGTTTGTTTGCTCAGCGCGCCAATACCTGCAGTATACTCCTGCGGGCCAGAATCCGTTATCCATCAGTGGATAACTGTGATCTTTGATCACATGGAGACGAGCACACGATGTATCTTTCCTGGAACTTTTCATCAACTTCAGGAATGTTGGTTGTACGCCCCTCTCTGTGAGATAAGTTTGTATGCCAGTGTGTGTAGAGTAAGGTGCTATACCTCCAATGTAAAAGCATTGAGTCTCATGTATACCGTTCTAAAAGTAAGTATAAATGGATCTCATTGACCAATAACAATTGCTGCCCAGTCCGCAAGAGGACATATCCAGCAAATTATCAAACCGTCACATCATACAGGTTCGTTCAGTTTCATCATCACGCAATGGACTCGTTGAATTTTTTATTCTAACATTTACCGGATTATTTTCCATGACACATATTTCGCACACAAGGAGATGGAAACCTGGTCGATTTTCCTCCTGTACATTTATCAGCTGCTTAACGGTGGGAGGTATTGCTTGTGCTATCAGTAGATAAGTTGCAAAACAAAGTCAAGGCTCTAAGCGACATTTCCAACAACGATAATACCAGCGATGTGGTAAATCACATAAAACTGTCAAAATATGTTCCTATATTTTTCGATTGTATGTTACTCTGTATAGTATGGTACTGGAGTCTCGTGTCACCCCAAAAGCACTCGTGATTTCCAGAAGTGACTGAACAATTTCTTGTAAGACGAGGTACCCCAGATATGGACAGTTATTCCATGATAGATTAACAGTCATATTACCCATAGCAATTCTATGCTGATGAGTTAGTAGGATTACTTCTGGATGGCTGTACATTCAGAAAACAGCATATAGATCGGAGTATTGGCATGGAGTTTTATCATGTAGACTGTTACATTTTGGACTTTTGGTATCCCAGTGTAAGTTTTAGGTCGTTATGACAACAAAATGAAAAGGACGACAATTGCAATTATTTATATACATATGCCATGCATACACAGCTTGATACCAGGAAACGTATAACAACTTTCTAGATAAGTCCAAAAATAATGCGGTTAGGGACCTGCTGGCGCCAGTAGGTCGGATGTCTGAAAACATACCATAGTTTGATTATGGCCGTTCATGATTAAAGCATTATAATTCCACCCACCCGTCATATCTAACGCCAGATGTGTTACAGTTAAATTCAAATGCATCTATAGTTATCCCACTATGAGTGGACCGTGTGTAGTGCGTATCCTGATATTATATTGTGGTAGTGTTTGATGTGCAAATGGCTAAAACAAAATGGGGATCACGAGTCTTGGTGTAATTTGTTGCTGAATCTCAGAAATGACATATAGCAACAACCTATGTGCTGACCAGAATCTGATCTACGATAACTCATCCATAACCATTCCGAATGTGCTGAGCGAAATCAGTAACTGGACACCGTAGTTTAGTATTTACTGATCAGCGTGTGGGGAATACATGCATATGTCTTTGTACAATCGGGACGATATTGGGACGAGGAATTATTCGCCATATTGTTTTCCGCCGGTGTTGCTTGTAAATACGAATATTGAATACAGCCCGATTGATATATTAATGACATGGGTTTTACGTTTCAAACACCAATGGTACTTGCAACAGCAGCAGATCTCCTGGTCTGAATATGACCCTTTCAGATGTAACATAACGTAGACAAGTTTACTTTTCCACCAAGTTGAAAACAATATTTGATATTTCTGAAGGTTATCGCGTTCATATATTGCAAATAAAGCGGTCCTTCATGGCGATCTTGTTCAACAGAAACTGTGTAATTAAGTTAGATACACAGGAGGGATTCTCGTTCTGGACATGACTATTCTTATGTTTATCACTGATCAGATAAATTTTCGGACGATGCAAAATCTGAACTAATTTTGTACGACTAGCGCTATCTTTTTCTGAATCTCATCGCTATTGGACACAGAGACGTGGCGACAGGGGGGTTTGGGGGTATGTGTCTCAACCCCCCCCCCAACTTTGGTCAAAATTTTCAACAGTTGGAAATTTCATACCTGCCAAAACATTAGTTGGAAATTTTCTTGTAGTTTGATTTTAAACAATTTATTGGGGGGGGGATTTAATTGTTTTTGGACCAATATTTGTATATTTTCCTATTTTTGATAAAACATTTTTGACTGAAATGGTCATCAGTTGGAAATTTTACAACCTTAGGGGGGTGACAGGTTGGAAATTTCCAACACTTGGAAAGCTTGTGTCCTGGTCCCTCCCCCGTGGCCAATCAAAAACTGCTAGTTAATTTAAGAAAACAATATTGTCATACATTCGGTCAAAATTTCCCCACACCGGGCCGAACCATGGTCGGCCCGGTGTGTCATTGTCTCTCCCCCGTGGCCAATACAAAACTGCTAATTAAGTTAACAAAACAATATTTTATTACATTTGGTCAAACTTGTGGACTGAAATGGTCATGAGTTGGATAATTTTCCAACCTGAGGGGGGAGTATGAGGTTTGAAATTTCCAACACTATATAGGAAAGCTTCAGTTGAGGCCAGTCTAGATTTGCGATTTTCTTGTATAGTTTTCAAAATGTTCTCACAACGGGCCGAACATCCATAGTCAGCCCGATGTGTCTTGGTCTCTTGCCCGTAGCCGTGTGCATTTGTTTGGAATTAGACCACTAGATGTTAGGATTTATGCAATTTTTCAGGTTAAAATATCTGAATGTTCTCATACCGGGAATATAGAACCATGGTTTATGAATATATTAGGCCTGAGAATTGAGGTGCAAGGCGGGTGCAATTGGAATTATGATTCTGATTCAAGGGGGGGGGGGGGGGTGCAGTTGGAATTTCCCAAGGTGGACACCACCCCACGGAGACCTCTAGCCACGTCCCTGCTGCCGGCGGTCATGTTTTTCATCGAAAATCATTCAAAAATTGTCAGAATCCATCAATAAAAGGCGCTGTTATATAGGTTTGTTGCCACACGAGGACGCCCACCAACGGTCTCTCGCCATATTAACAGTCGAGTTTTGATAAAAGTCGGCTGACAATTGAGAACAGGGAATGGAAATAAACACCACTCGACATTGCGTGTCGAGTCCAATATGACTTTTCACCACAACCTAGACGAACTGAAGGGATCTACAATCTATATCAAAAGACATGGGATGTGACAACGACCGTGCTATCAGAGAATACCGGTACATAGTAGTATGGATATGGACTGAGAGAATCACGAGACCTTGAGGAGTTGGCGGAAAGTTTAACAGAGAGGGTAAAATTGTACACACTAAATTAAGTTCCCGTCCCAGACACCAAAATTAAAAAGATAACATTAATTGAACCAAACCATTTTCGAATTTGACCTGTATTATTATGATCCACATGTCACATCTGAGTCGAAAAGGGACATATCTCCGTCAAAAATGGTTGGACCAGACCCAAATTTTTGTGTGGATCAAGTGGGAGGGTTCAGTTCAAAATTTCAAGGCTCACACCCCCAGCGGATACCCTCTAGCAACGTCCCTGGTTGGACACTAGTCAATGAAAGCGGCGATGGTGATTTAGGGTCAGGAAGAATTCACTCTGTGTTATCACTGCCGTCTTCTGTGGGTCGACGCTATTGTACAGCAATTGTACATTGTATATATAACATAACATATTAATGGAGGCACTGACTCAGAATCAAAATCATTGCTTCAAATGTGGTTGCTTCAGTGAGTGTGAAACAATTATCATTTCTTATCGAAGTGGTCATGTATTTATTGGATGGCACAATGAGATGGTCCTTATCTCATATCTAGCTTTAAAATCGGTCCCAATTTTCGCCCAACCAAGTTGGAGTGTGAGATCCGCACCAACCTCGTCTTGCCCAGACTTCGATAATGGTATCCACGACATATCCACCTCATATGTACCATCATATCTGTAAGCACTTGGAATGCTATTCATTGACAAAGATTTACCTTCTATTGTCGGGTTTAAGTAATTTCATATTGATTATGTCAAAGGTGACAAGCAGAAATAACAATCAGGCATTCAATGTATTAATGTTACTCGGGTCTTCGTTTTAAACAATCCTGTTCATCTGTAAATACCTCGCTCAAATTGCCACCTATTTCAAGGGACACGAATTACTTGAGCACGAATGTTCATGAATGCAAGATTCGTCAATAATGGGCACCATTCTGGTAGCAATTTTTAAAATAGAATTTCGCATCATGATGTCCCGGAGTAACATGATACAATGAATATAATACTTTGGGTTGTGTGAGACATTAGATGGCGGCAATGACGACGATAAAAGTGAAACATGACATAGTTCGCCATTTATTCTGACCACCGTATTGGCAGCCACCTTGGGGTTAGTAAGCCATTTTGTAATCCAAAAACGACATTGAATTATCGTACACACCAAGCATCTCCACCACGCTACATTCTGCGCTTTATGGCTTCCGAGAAGATAACAAAAATGGCTTTAGGTTATTTTTGGAGAAAAATACCTAAATTTTATCAAAATTTTGTGACAGGAGGTGCATTGTGTGATATTTTTACATTATTGTTCGAGTTTGTAGATCGGGATATATACCTTCAACTATATATAGTTTAGCAATTCATCAACGACCGCTTTGTTAGTTGAGCCATTTAAGCAAGTAATTGTGCGTTCTTGCATATTTCCCAATTTCCACCTATATTGCGGCTGCCATATTGGCTGCCATTTTGGGTTAGTATGTAATTTTTTAATCCAAGGCGGAATGAAATTGCCGTATACACCAATTATCTCCACCCTTACTAATTCTTTTCTTTTTTTCCCTTTCGATCATTTTTTGTACCCACCCACCCCCACCGCCAAATTTGTTTCCGTTTTCGACAGTTTTTTCCGACCATTTTTTGACACCCACCCCACCTTTTAACACTAAAACAGAGATTTGCGGGGGGGGGGGTGAATTCACTGTAAACAGCTGTATATGAATTTCTGTGCATACTATTTATCATGGATGTTAACATGGACATGTAAATAGGAATGAGTCATTTTGAGGTTATTTGGCCAAAAAAACATGGCTGCCAACGGCCATCTTGGATTTCAAAATTTGCAACAAAATACAACACGATAACTTCCTGCAGTCAGTTTACCAGTTAGAATTACATTATTTCTCTCATTCAAAGTGGTTTTGAAGCCCAACTCATTGCCAAAACACTAAAAAAACAAGCAGTAAATTATTTTTTAGTTGCGGAAAAAATTGCTTGTTGGTGGCTTTGACCACCAACCCACCCCAATTTTTTTTTCACCCCCCCCCCCCCTGATTTTTTAGGAAATATTCTAAAATTTATTAAAATTTCGGGTCTGGGGGTGCATTATATATTGTTTCTACTTTAATGTTCGAGTTTGTAGACATAAACTTATATATTATTACATTCTTTAGCAGACTTTCAACGGCCGTTGTGTTAATTAAGCCTATTGACATGTAACCGTGAGTTAGGTGTGCCTCATACCACAGCATGGCACATCTTAACTTTAGGGGAGGGTTGATTTTTCTGCCTCTGATAAAAGATAATGCGACCTGCGGCGATAAGTTATATATCAGTAGTTTCCCATGGTATAAAACAATACGGCATACCCGTCTTACTTTATAATTTAAAAGAAACGAAAGACAACGCTTTGCGTGAATCGTCATATTTGTCTCAACCGAAATATTATTTGACGTCATGACTGCAATTCCGAGATTCAATGGTTACATGTATTAGCCTACTCTGATTATCACCCCACTCTCAGGTATCAAAATTGGACGAATATTTCTTCTCGAAATGTGTGAAAATACTCTGTCAAAAATGTCGGCTTTATTTTTAAAATGACCGATTTTTTCATCGGGTGCCTCAAGAAAACCACGGGGTGAGAAAAAAGTCCGCCTATCTGACAAATCCAACATACGGATTCCGAAAGTTTAGTATTTACTAACCAAAAATGTAGCTCTCATAAATTCCTTCTCGATGCGACACCTATGTCCACAGTTGACTGCCAACGTCCATAATATGTGTGGTGTGCGAGCTGACGACAGAATGATGCTGATAAAGTTGGTCCAAGAGAGATCACTCTATGTCTTACTGCGACCAAGCCATATACTTATTCTAAATCAATAGAGTTACTATTCTTTGTAATCAACTGCACACTGGAAGTGGCCAGAGCCCAGAGGGTCTCCGATGTGGAGGGGGTGTCCATCTTGAAATTTCCAACTGCATCCCCTCCCCACTAGAGCCAGAATATATATATAACATACGCGTAATTCCATTTTTCACATGATTGCAACCCCCAGGCCGGTCGCACTTAAATGTTTTGAATGTTGCTAACCTGTGCCTCGATATTATTTTGAAGTTTATAAACAATTTTTTTCCACAGGTGTCCGGGACTTGAAAACATGAGCGTTCTGAAAATACTGAGCATATTTATTAAATTAGCATTGCAAAAGCTTACTTATACGATACTATTAGATGTAAATGAAAACCTATATTTATATTTACATTATCTAATGCGACACATCCTTAAATTGTATAATTATACAAGGTAGTCCACGGGCCAAATTTCATAAGGGCCTTCGTTTTCTATTTCGCTCCACTTTGTCAGAACAAAGGTTTCTTTATATCAACTTAAAGGTCATCATCTCCATGGTTAGAATATACATGTTGCCTAACTTGCCAGGCTGGCAAAGCGTCCAAACATGGCGAAAATTACGGGATAACTCCTACCCCCATTAAAAAATAGAATTTAATCCAATTATTTTCCAGCGACCATGGTGATAGTGAATAATGCACCATTATATCAAGATTAATCGAAATCGTTCTACAATATAGTAATTTACGATAAAATATATAGTTTTCCGACGTATGACCGTAAGTTTTCTATAATATTGTGTTCAAATTGTCGAAATGGTGCAAAAAACGCTTAATTAGAATTTTTTTTAGCCCGGGTATTACGGGGGGGGGGGGGTAGTAAAATATTTGCAGGAAGGTATGCCATTTTTTTGCGTCTGGCATTTTCGGGGACCCACCATCCCCAAACCTGCAAAAAAAAACATTTTTACTTCCAATTTTTTGACACCCACCCCCCAATTTCACTAAGTTTGGTCTAAAACCGCATATAACTCTATATAGTATACTGATATCACTCATATGACTGCGAATATTTAGTCCAAATAACAGTTTAACCTGTTTCAGAAACTGTTTTAATTGAAAAACAAATGTTTTATAAATTGCTGATCATCTGCGAACCTAGGTCATTGTGCAGGATACACACAATTCCATAATTTCTAACGTCATTCGTGATGATACATTTACTCCCTGTAAACCAATCCACATCACCTGTGACCATACAGTCACTCCACGTATGCATATTCGCCTCACCCATGGTCATATAGCCATCCAATATATACATATACACCCCACACATGACCATACAGTCACTCCACGTATGCATCGCCTCACCCATGGTCATATAGCCATCCAATATATACATATACACCCCACACATGACAATACAGTCACTCCACGTATGCATATTCGCCTCACCCATGGTCATATAGCCATCCAATATATACATATACACCCCACACATGGTCATATAGCCATCCAATATATACATATACACCCCACACATGACCATACAGTCACTCCACGTATGCATATTCGCCTCACCCATGGTCATATAGCCATCCAATATATACATATACACCCCACACATGACCATACAGTCACTCCACGTATGCATATTCGCCTCACCCATGGTCATATAACCATCCAATATATACATATACACCCCACACATGACCATACAGTCACTCCACGTATGCATATTCGCCTCACCCATGGTCATATAACCATCCAATATATACATAATACACCCCACACATGACCATACAGTCACTCCACGTATGCATATTCGCCTCACCATGGTCATATAGCCATCCAATATATACATATACACCCCACACATGGTCATATAGCCATCCAATATATACATATACACCCCACACATGACCATACAGTCACTCCACGTATGCATATTCGCCTCACCCATGGTCATATAGCCATCCAATATATACATATACACCCCACACATGACCATACAGTCACTCCACGTATGCATATTCGCCTCACCCATGGTCATATAGCCATCCAATATATACATATACACCCCACACATGACCATACAGTCACTCCACGTATGCATATTCGCCTCACCCATTGTCATATAGCCATCCAATATATACATATACACCCCACACATGACAATACAGTCACTCCACGTATGCATATTCGCCTCACCCATGGTCATATAGCCATCCAATATATACATATACACCCCACACATGACCATACAGTCACTCCACGTATGTATATTCGCCTCACCCATGGTCATATAGCCATCCAATATATACATATACACCCCACACATAACCATACAGTCACTCCACGTATGCATATTCGCCTCACCCATGGTCATACAGCCATCCAATATATGCATATACACCCCACACATGACAATAGTCACTCCACGTATGCATATTCGCCTCACCCATGGTCATATAGCCATCCAATATATACATATACACCCCACACATGAAAATACAGTCACTCCACGTATGCATATTCGCCTCACCCATGGTCATACAGCCATCCAATATATACATATACACCCCACACATGACCATACAGTCACTCCACGTATGCATATTCGCCTCACCCATGGTCATATAGCCATCCAATATATACATATACACCCCACACATGACCATACATTCACTCCACGTATGCATATTCGCCTCACCCATGGTCATACAGCCATCCAATATATACATATACACCCCACACATGACCATACATTCACTCCACGTATGCATATTCGCCTCACCCATGGTCATACAGCCATCCAATATATACATATACACCCCACACATGACAATAGTCACTCCACGTATGCATATTCGCCTCACCCATGGTCATATAGCCATCCAATATATACATATACACCCCACACATGACAATACAGTCACTCCACGTATGCATATTCGCCTCACCCATGGTCATATAGCCATCCAATATATACATATACACCCCACACATGACCATACAGTCACTCCACGTATGCATATTCGCCTCACCCATGGTCATATAGCCATCCAATATATACATATACACCCCACACATGACCATACAGTCACTCCACGTATGCATATTCGCCTCACCCATGGTCATATAGCCATCCAATATATACATATACACCCCACACATGACCATACAGTCACTCCACGTATGCATATTCGCCTCACCCATGGTCATATAGCCATCCAATATATACATATACACCCCACACATGACCATACAGTCACTCCACGTATGCATATTCGCCTCACCCATGGTCATATAGCCATCCAATATATACATATACACCCCACACATGACAATGCAGTCACTCCACGTATGCATATTCGCCTCACCCATGGTCATATAGCCATCCAATATATACATATACACCCCACACATGACCATACAGTCACTCCACGTATGCATATTCGCCTCACCCATGGTCATATAGCCATCCAATATATACATATACACCCCACACATGACCATACAGTCACTCCACGTATGCATATTCGCCTCACCCATGGTCATATAGCCATCCAATATATACATATACACCCCACACATGACCATACAGTCACTCCACGTATGCATATTCGCCTCACCCATGGTCATATAGCCATCCAATATATACATATACACCCCACACATGACCATACAGTCACTCCACGTATGCATATTCGCATCACCCATGGTCATATAGCCATCCAATATATACATATACACCCCACACATGACAATACAGTCACTCCACGTATGCATATTCGCCTCACCCATGGTCATATAGCCATCCAATATATACATATACACCCCACACATGACCATACAGTCACTCCACGTATGCATATTCGCCTCACCCATGGTCATATAGCCATCCAATATATACATATACACCCCACACATGACCATACAGTCACTCCACGTATGCATCGCCTCACCCATGGTCATATAGCCATCCAATATATACATATACACCCCACACATGACAATACAGTCACTCCACGTATGCATATTCGCCTCACCCATGGTCATATAACCATCCAATATATACATATACACCCCACACATGGTCATATAGCCATCCAATATATACATATACACCCCACACATGACCATACAGTCACTCCACGTATGCATATTCGCCTCACCCATGGTCATATAGCCATCCAATATATACATATACACCCCACACATGGTCATATAGCCATCCAATATATACATATACACCCCACACATGACCATACAGTCACTCCACGTATGCATATTCGCCTCACCCATGGTCATATAGCCATCCAATATATACATATACACCCCACACATGACCATACAGTCACTCCACGTATGCATATTCGCCTCACCCATGGTCATATAGCCATCCAATATATACATATACACCCCACACATGACAATACAGTCACTCCACGTATGCATATTCGCCTCACCCATGGTCATACAGCCATCCAATATATACATATACACCTCACACATGACCATACAGTCACTCCACGTATGCATATTCGCCTCACCCATGGTCATATAGCCATCCAATATATACATATACACCCCACACATGACCATACAGTCACTCCACGTATGCATATTCGCCTCACCCATGGTCATATAGCCATCCAATATATACATATACACCCCACACATGACAATACAGTCACTCCACGTATGCATATTCGCCTCACCCATGGTCATATAGCCATCCAATATATACATATACACCCCACCCATGGTCATATAGCCATCCAATATATACATATACACCCCACACATGACCATACAGTCACTCCACGTATGCATATTCGCCTCACCCATTGTCATATAGCCATCCAATATATACATATACACCCCACACATGACCATACAGTCACTCCACGTATGCATATTCGCCTCACCCATGGTCATATAACCATCCAATATATACATATACACCCCACACATGACCATACAGTCACTCCACGTATGCATATTCGCCTCACCCATGATCATATAGCCATCCAATATATACATATACACCCCACACATGAAAATACAGTCACTCCACGTATGCATATTCGCCTCACCCGTGGTCATATAGCCATCCAATATATACATATACACCCCACACATGACCATACAGTCACTCCACGTATGCATATTCGCCTCACCCATGGTCATATAGCCATCCAATATATACATATACACCCCACACATGACCATACAGTCACTCCACGTATGCATATTCGCCTCACCTATGGTCATATAGCCATCCAATATATACATATACACCCCACACATGACCATACAGTCACTCCACGTATGCATATTCGCCTCACCCATGGTCATATAACCATCCAATATATACATAATACACCCCACACATGACCATACAGTCACTCCACGTATGCATATTCGCCTCACCATGGTCATATAGCCATCCAATATATACATATACACCCCACACATGACCATACAGTCACTCCACGTATGCATATTCGCCTCACCCATGATCATATAGCCATCCAATATATACATATACACCCCACACATGACCATACAGTCACTCCACGTATGCATATTCGCCTCACCATGGTCATATAGCCATACAATATATACATATACATCCCACACATGACCATACAGTCACTCCACGTATGCATATTCGCCTCACCCATGGTCATATAGCCATCCAATATATACATATACACCCCACACATGACCATACAGTCACTCCACGTATGCATATTCGCCTCACCCATTGTCATATAGCCATCCAATATATACATATACACCCACACATGACCATACAGTCACTCCACGTATGCATATTTGCCTCACCCATGGTCATACAGCCATCCAATATATACATATACACCCCACACATGACAATACAGTCACTCCACGTATGCATATTCGCCTCACCCATGGTCATATAGCCATCCAATATATACATATACACCCCACACATGACCATACAGTCACTCCACGTATGCATATTCGCCTCACCCATGGTCATATAGCCATCCAATATATACATATACACCCCACACATGACAATGCAGTCACTCCACGTATGCATATTCGCCTCACCCATGGTCATATAGCCATCCAATATATACATATACACCCCACACATGACCATACAGTCACTCCACGTATGCATATTCGCCTCACCCATGGTCATATAGCCATCCAATATATACATATACACCCCACACATGACCATACAGTCACTCCACGTATGCATATTCGCCTCACCCATGGTCATATAGCCATCCAATATATATATATACACCCCACACATGACCATACAGTCACTCCACGTATGCATATTCGCCTCACCCATGGTCATATAGCCATCCAATATATACATATACACCCCACACATGACCATACAGTCACTCCACGTATGTATATTCGCCTCACCCATGGTCATATAGCCATCCAATATATACATATACACCCCACACATAACCATACAGTCACTCCACGTATGCATATTCGCCTCACCCATGGTCATACAGCCATCCAATATATGCATATACACCCCACACATGACAATAGTCACTCCACGTATGCATATTCGCCTCACCCATGGTCATATAGCCATCCAATATATACATATACACCCCACACATGAAAATACAGTCACTCCACGTATGCATATTCGCCTCACCCATGGTCATACAGCCATCCAATATATACATATACACCCCACACATGACCATACAGTCACTCCACGTATGCATATTCGCCTCACCCATGGTCATATAGCCATCCAATATATACATATACACCCCACACATGACCATACATTCACTCCACGTATGCATATTCGCCTCACCCATGGTCATACAGCCATCCAATATATACATATACACCCCACACATGACCATACATTCACTCCACGTATGCATATTCGCCTCACCCATGGTCATACAGCCATCCAATATATACATATACACCCCACACATGACAATAGTCACTCCACGTATGCATATTCGCCTCACCCATGGTCATATAGCCATCCAATATATACATATACACCCCACACATGACAATACAGTCACTCCACGTATGCATATTCGCCTCACCCATGGTCATATAGCCATCCAATATATACATATACACCCCACACATGACCATACAGTCACTCCACGTATGCATATTCGCCTCACCCATGGTCATATAGCCATCCAATATATACATATACACCCCACACATGACCATACAGTCACTCCACGTATGCATATTCGCCTCACCCATGGTCATATAGCCATCCAATATATACATATACACCCCACACATGACCATACAGTCACTCCACGTATGCATATTCGCCTCACCCATGGTCATATAGCCATCCAATATATACATATACACCCCACACATGACCATACAGTCACTCCACGTATGCATATTCGCCTCACCCATGGTCATATAGCCATCCAATATATACATATACACCCCACACATGACAATGCAGTCACTCCACGTATGCATATTCGCCTCACCCATGGTCATATAGCCATCCAATATATACATATACACCCCACACATGACCATACAGTCACTCCACGTATGCATATTCGCCTCACCCATGGTCATATAGCCATCCAATATATACATATACACCCCACACATGACCATACAGTCACTCCACGTATGCATATTCGCCTCACCCATGGTCATATAGCCATCCAATATATACATATACACCCCACACATGACCATACAGTCACTCCACGTATGCATATTCGCCTCACCCATGGTCATATAGCCATCCAATATATACATATACACCCCACACATGACCATACAGTCACTCCACGTATGCATATTCGCATCACCCATGGTCATATAGCCATCCAATATATACATATACACCCCACACATGACAATACAGTCACTCCACGTATGCATATTCGCCTCACCCATGGTCATATAGCCATCCAATATATACATATACACCCCACACATGACCATACAGTCACTCCACGTATGCATATTCGCCTCACCCATGGTCATATAGCCATCCAATATATACATATACACCCCACATATGACCATACAGTCACTCCACGTATGCATCGCCTCACCCATGGTCATATAGCCATCCAATATATACATATACACCCCACACATGACAATACAGTCACTCCACGTATGCATATTCGCCTCACCCATGGTCATATAACCATCCAATATATACATATACACCCCACACATGGTCATATAGCCATCCAATATATACATATACACCCCACACATGACCATACAGTCACTCCACGTATGCATATTCGCCTCACCCATGGTCATATAGCCATCCAATATATACATATACACCCCACACATGGTCATATAGCCATCCAATATATACATATACACCCCACACATGACCATACAGTCACTCCACGTATGCATATTCGCCTCACCCATGGTCATATAGCCATCCAATATATACATATACACCCCACACATGACCATACAGTCACTCCACGTATGCATATTCGCCTCACCCATGGTCATATAGCCATCCAATATATACATATACACCCCACACATGACAATACAGTCACTCCACGTATGCATATTCGCCTCACCCATGGTCATACAGCCATCCAATATATACATATACACCTCACACATGACCATACAGTCACTCCACGTATGCATATTCGCCTCACCCATGGTCATATAGCCATCCAATATATACATATACACCCCACACATGACCATACAGTCACTCCACGTATGCATATTCGCCTCACCCATGGTCATATAGCCATCCAATATATACATATACACCCCACACATGACAATACAGTCACTCCACGTATGCATATTCGCCTCACCCATGGTCATATAGCCATCCAATATATACATATACACCCCACCCATGGTCATATAGCCATCCAATATATACATATACACCCCACACATGACCATACAGTCACTCCACGTATGCATATTCGCCTCACCCATTGTCATATAGCCATCCAATATATACATATACACCCCACACATGACCATACAGTCACTCCACGTATGCATATTCGCCTCACCCATGGTCATATAACCATCCAATATATACATATACACCCCACACATGACCATACAGTCACTCCACGTATGCATATTCGCCTCACCCATGATCATATAGCCATCCAATATATACATATACACCCCACACATGAAAATACAGTCACTCCACGTATGCATATTCGCCTCACCCGTGGTCATATAGCCATCCAATATATACATATACACCCCACACATGACCATACAGTCACTCCACGTATGCATATTCGCCTCACCCATGGTCATATAGCCATCCAATATATACATATACACCCCACCCATGGTCATATAGCCATCCAATATATACATATACACCCCACACATGACCATACAGTCACTCCACGTATGCATATTCGCCTCACCCGTGGTCATATAGCCATCCAATATATACATATACACCCCACACATGACCATACAGTCACTCCACGTATGCATATTCGCCTCACCTATGGTCATATAGCCATCCAATATATACATATACACCCCACACATGACCATACAGTCACTCCACGTATGCATATTCGCCTCACCCATGGTCATATAACCATCCAATATATACATAATACACCCCACACATGACCATACAGTCACTCCACGTATGCATATTCGCCTCACCATGGTCATATAGCCATCCAATATATACATATACACCCCACACATGACCATACAGTCACTCCACGTATGCATATTCGCCTCACCCATGATCATATAGCCATCCAATATATACATATACACCCCACACATGACCATACAGTCACTCCACGTATGCATATTCGCCTCACCATGGTCATATAGCCATACAATATATACATATACATCCCACACATGACCATACAGTCACTCCACGTATGCATATTCGCCTCACCCATGGTCATATAGCCATCCAATATATACATATACACCCCACACATGACCATACAGTCACTCCACGTATGCATATTCGCCTCACCCATTGTCATATAGCCATCCAATATATACATATACACCCACACATGACCATACAGTCACTCCACGTATGCATATTTGCCTCACCCATGGTCATACAGCCATCCAATATATACATATACACCCCACACATGACAATACAGTCACTCCACGTATGCATATTCGCCTCACCCATGGTCATATAGCCATCCAATATATACATATACACCCCACACATGACCATACAGTCACTCCACGTATGCATATTCGCCTCACCCATGGTCATATAGCCATCCAATATATACATATACACCCCACACATGACAATGCAGTCACTCCACGTATGCATATTCGCCTCACCCATGGTCATATAGCCATCCAATATATACATATACACCCCACACATGACCATACAGTCACTCCACGTATGCATATTCGCCTCACCCATGGTCATATAGCCATCCAATATATACATATACACCCCACACATGACCATACAGTCACTCCACGTATGCATATTCGCCTCACCCATGGTCATATAGCCATCCAATATATATATATACACCCCACACATGACCATACAGTCACTCCACGTATGCATATTCGCCTCACCCATGGTCATATAGCCATCCAATATATACATATACACCCCACACATGACCATACAGTCACTCCACGTATGCATATTCGCATCACCCATGGTCATATAGCCATCCAATATATACATATACACCCCACACATGACAATACAGTCACTCCACGTATGCATATTCGCCTCACCCATGGTCATATAGCCATCCAATATATACATATACACCCCACACATGGTCATATAGCCATCCAATGTATACATATACACCCCACACATGACCATACAGTCACTCCACGTATGCATATTCGCCTCACCCATGGTCATATAGCCATCCAATATATACATATACACCCCACACATGGTCATATAGCCATCCAATATATACATATACACCCCACACATGACCATACAGTCACTCCACGTATGCATATTCGCCTCACCCATGGTCATATAGCCATCCAATATATACATTTATTACATGATCCTACCTTTATTCCATTCAATAAACCCATTCTATAAATTGTGATATTAAACGTTCGTTTAATAACAGGAAATAGTGCCAGGTGACCTTTGACTTCCGGTTTGTGGTTTCTTTACATTCCGTACGCTACGTCTCAAAATACTATGGCTTCCAATATAATTTCAACAAACTATTATGAATGAAGATTTTGAAAAGTTATGTCATTAAATATACGCCATTAAGTACGCCAAACAGTCTTTATTTATCTGGGACTATTTCTTTGCGCGGGCAAACAACGTAGAGTTGTGAGAAACGTCATCGCATGCCTTATAGAAGTTGATGTTAGTTTCGCGTCCCATTTGTTGATTTAAGTATTTTTTGTCGAGGTTTTGGATCATGTAATAAATAGAATCTACAACTCGTCCCAAGTTTATAGCGGAATTTACAAAACTCGTCCAGTAAATTAGGTCTGTACCTCGCCAAAGGCTCGGTCCAGACCTAATTTACTGGACTCGTTTTGTAAATTCCGCTATAAACTGGGGACTCGTTGTAGATCCTCTATATACACCCCACACATGACCATACAGTCACTCCACGTATGCATATTCGTCTCACCCATGGTCATATAGCCATCCAATATATACATATACACCCCACACATGACAATACAGTCACTCCACGTATGCATATTCGCCTCACCCATGGTCATATAGCCATCCAATATATACATATACACCCCACCCATGGTCATATAGCCATCCAATATATACATATACACCCCACACATGACCATACAGTCACTCCACGTATGCATATTCGCCTCACCCATTGTCATATAGCCATCCAATATATACATATACACCCCACACATGACCATACAGTCACTCCACGTATGCATATTCGCCTCACCCATGGTCATATAACCATCCAATATATACATATACACCCCACACATGACCATACAGTCACTCCACGTATGCATATTCGCCTCACCCATGATCATATAGCCATCCAATATATACATATACACCCCACACATGAAAATACAGTCACTCCACGTATGCATATTCGCCTCACCCGTGGTCATATAGCCATCCAATATATACATATACACCCCACACATGACCATACAGTCACTCCACGTATGCATATTCGCCTCACCCATGGTCATATAGCCATCCAATATATACATATACACCCCACACATGACCATACAGTCACTCCACGTATGCATATTCGCCTCACCCATAGTCATATAGCCATCCAATATATACATAATACACCCCACACATGACCATACAGTCACTCCACGTATGCATATTCGCCTCACCATGGTCATATAGCCATACAATATATACATATACACCCCACACATGACCATACAGTCACTCCACGTATGCATATTCGCCTCACCCATGGTCATATAGCCATCCAATATATACATATACACCCCACACATGACCATACAGTCACTCCACGTATGCATATTCGCCTCACCCATTGTCATATAGCCATCCAATATATACATATACACCCCACACATGACCATACAGTCACTCCACATATGCATATTCGCCTCACCCATGGTCATATAGCCATCCAATATATACATATACACCCCACACATGACAATACAGTCACTCCACGTATGCATATTCGCCTCACCCATGGTCATATAGCCATCCAATATATACATATACACCCCACACATGACCATACAGTCACTCCACGTATGTATATTCGCCTCACCCATGGTCATATAGCCATCCAATATATACATATACACCCCACACATGACCATACAGTCACTCCACGTATGCATATTCGCCTCACCCATGGTCATATAGCCATCCAATATATACATATACACCCCACACATGACAATGCAGTCACTCCACGTGTTCATATTCGCCTCACCCATGGTCATATAGCCATCCAATATATACATATACACCCCACACATGACAATGCAGTCACTCAACGTATGCATATTCGCCTCACCCATGGTCATATAGCCATCCAATATATACATATACAC
Source organism: Siphonodentalium dalli (assembly GCA_032622095.1). Classification (NCBI taxonomy): domain Eukaryota; kingdom Metazoa; phylum Mollusca; class Scaphopoda; order Gadilida; family Siphonodentaliidae; genus Siphonodentalium; species Siphonodentalium dalli. Next base: position 287,809,582 of record CP136064.1, on the reverse strand, counting down.
CCCACACATGACCATACAGTCACTCCACGTATGCATATTCGCCTCACCCATGGTCATATAGCCATCCAATATATACATATACACCCCACACATGACCATACAGTCACTCCACGTATGCATATTCGCCTCACCCATGGTCATATAGCCATCCAATATATACATATACACCCCACACATGACAATGCAGTCACTCCACGTGTTCATATTCGCCTCACCCATGGTCATATAGCCATCCAATATATACATATACACCCCACACATGACAATGCAGTCACTCCACGTATGCATATTCGCCTCACCCATGGTCATATAGCCATCCAATATATACATATACACCCCACACATGACAATGCAGTCACTCCACGTGTTCATATTCGCCTCACCCATGGTCATATAGCCATCCAATATATACATATACACCCCACACATGACAATGCAGTCACTCAACGTATGCATATTCGCCTCACCCATGGTCATATAGCCATCCAATATATACATATACACCCCACACATGACCATACAGTCACTCCACGTATGCATATTCGCCTCACCCATGGTCATATAGCCATCCAATATATACATATACACCCCACACATGACCATACAGTCACTCCACGTATGCATATTCGCCTCACCCATGGTCATATAGCCATCCAATATATACATATACACCCCACACATGACCATACAGTCACTCCACGTATGCATATTCGCCTCACCCATGGTCATATAGCCATCCAATATATACATATACACCCCACACATGACCATACAGTCACCCCACGTATGCATATTCGCCTCACCCATGGTCATATAGCCAACAAATATATACATATACACCCCACACATGACCATACAGTCACTCCACGTATGCATATTCGCCTCACCCATGGTCATATAGCCATCCAATATATACATATACACCCCACACATGGCAATACAGTAACTCCAGGACTCCAGGTATACATATACACATTATCAATCGCCATACAGCTCTTCCAGATATACCAAATATCACACACGGCCATGCATCCACTCATCACTTACATGTGCACGTCACCCATGGCAATCGTTGTATACTAATACATCCATCCATGAGCATATATACCCACTCCCTGTATACTTTTACAAATACACCCACTAATGAATGACTTTTAATACATACACAACATAATTATATACACGTACATCTCATCCATGACCACAAGGGCACTCCGCATATATACATACGCCCCTTGGGCGCCATCATTTACACTCCATGTATGCATATACACTTCAACCACGACCGTATACATTCATTCCATGTACATATATACACATCGCCCATGCCATACAACTACTCCTTACGTATCCATACACCCCACCAATCACCATACAGCCAACGCATGCATACATATGCACTCACCTCAACAACACAGCCACCCAGGGTACACATATAAACACCATACAAATGGCCATGTATTTTCACCAGACCAATGACCACAAAGCCAAACCGTGTATACACGTACATCCACACACGACCATGCAGTCACTCCTGGTATATATATATATACTAGCAGGGTTACCCGGCGTTGCCCAGGTTAATGCGATGAGAAACCCTCTGTATGCTGTGGATATTTGTTGGGGATAGAGAATGCTCTTGCTTAAAAGTGTTATACGTTTTCTCATAAATTGTATATTCAAATAGCATCATAAAACATGATTATTACAGTCATGGGATATAAGTAGTGGCTCACCTTGTCAATTGTCATTCTGTTTGTCGCGATTAATCTGTTCCAACAATAATGAAGTATTTATTTACAACTGCGTATACATTAGACGTTATAATATGATACATGAACATCACAAACACATTAGTTCAATAAAAGATGATAATTGGGTTTTAAATATTGAGATGTATCAATCAATTTAGAGGGTTGGACTAAGTTCTCGAGGACACCTGGCTAACTCCATGAAGATACAGATGTTTCAAAGAAATTTCCAGGTGCTACTCTGTTCATGGTGCTATATATTGGCTAAATATTCTCTGTTTAAACGAAATGTTGATGCGCATAAATATTTGCTACATGTGCCAGGCACAGAGCGAGATTTTGAGTTGTTTATGTCAGTCGAGGAGTCTGTTATAAAACCCTTGTCATATGTGCAGTATTGGGAGGATCCTGAAAAGTCTTTTGCTACTAACTGCATTTTCTTGTATATCAGAAGAAACTATATTTGACTGCACACTGTGACCACTATTTTTGAACAGGCCTTCCATATCTCTTGACAAATTGTAACTTTTTTGTGAAAACTGTATTGAATGGAACAGACTCAATTTTGTTATAATATATATGCAATCATCTGACGGTTCGGGGTCTCTCAGTTTGCACGAATATATGTATATCTTCAATAGAATGGTAAATATACGTTTAATGCTTCTTCTATGTATCTCTTTTTGCTAGCTCATTTTGTGAATGCCCTGATTGCTATTCCCATATAAATATGACAGTTAAGAAGATATAATTGTTCAAGTGACTTAAGTGGGTCACCATATGTCGGGATTGTGAAATGTGAACGTCCAAAACTACTTAAAATGATATGGAGATGGCCTGGGTGACTGTATATAACTTATATGTGGATAAAGGCGAATAGCAATCTTATCAATGAAAGTGCATATCCGCTCGCCATCCGCGACGCAAACGACACCAAATGTGATTTAATTCATGGTATATCATTAGAGAAAAACGTGTGCGAATTCGGTGGAAATTGGTGCCAAATAAATTTGTACCAGTGTTTGCCTCTTTTGACATATTTAAACCACTCCCATTAGACTCATGGATGCATGATATACTGGCGATGATTATATATATATGTTTGGTGGTAATCAGCAACTAAACAAATTCTGAGAATAGTTATGACCCATATCTCTCACCCAACCGACAGCAATTTGACGTCTTTAAATCACACGATGATATTCCTCGTATCATAGAGAAGAATAATATATCAATTTTGTGGAAATTTGGGCTAAACTAGTTTATTAAATCAATTGTTGGTGCAACGCTGACTCGAACAACGCCATATTGCGAAGGTGATTATGTATTCGTTTGGTGGAAATCGACGACAAAACTATTTCACGATATATTTTTAATTTTGCCGACCTCCCCCTTTTCTTCCCCTGACACCAACAGCGTCATTTTAGAAAATTGTTACCCGCACCGTTATCTTCCTTGTAAACAGTTACCCCTCTTAGAATGCCTTGGAGCCATCTCGATTGTACCGCGTGAAGTTATATATAGAACGCACACAGACAGACAGACAGATTTGATTTCTTGTATCATTTGAGAAGAACGTGTCTGAATTTGATGGTAATTAGTACTAAAAATATTTTGTATCAGTCTTGGTGACCCTCCCGTCCCTATTTCAGTCTCAAGCTGTACACACTAAGACTCATTAGAGATTAGAGATGCATATATATGAAATTGGTGAAAAATGGCGAGTATACAAATTCGTATCAAATTTAAGGTCCCCATATCTCTCACATAGGGCACAAATTTGGTGTATCACAGAGAAGAATATGTATCAATCTGGTGGAAAACATAAACATATAGATATAATTTGTTGTATCCCTCTCATCTCTATACACCACTGACTCGAATGGCCCAACTTATGTCATCCTTAAACCACACGATTATACTCCTGATATCATGGAGATGATTGTTTATAACTTTGGTGATAATCGGCGACTAAACAAATTTGTTTTATCAAATTTGGTACCAATCCACATCCCCCATCTCTCAAACAAACAGCACCAATATGGCGTCTTTAAATCACACGATTAGATTCCTAGTATCTTGGATAAGAACGTGTATCAATTTGGTGGAAATTGGCGCAAAAAAATTGTGCATCAATTTTGGTGCCCCTGTCCCTTTCAATGCAACCCTGACTCGAATGAGGCCACATTTGACAGATATAAGCAACACAATTAGACTCCTCATATCATGGCGATTATTTTGTATAAGTGTGGTGGCAGTCGGCGACTAAACCAATTATTATCAAATTTAGTGCCCACCCCTCCCAATCTCTCAACCAAAAGACAACAATTTGGCGTTGTTAAAGCGCACAATTTGATTCCTTGTATAATGAAGAAGAATATATATCAATTTGGTGGAGATCGGCGCTAAAATTAGTTTTTCAATTTTGGTGCCCCTCTCCCCTTCCGTGCATCGCTGACTCGAACGACGCCACTTTTAAACCACACCGTTGGTTTTTTCATATCATGGGTTTGGCGTTGTTAAATCGCACAATTAGATTCCTTATATCGTGAAGAAGAATATATATCAATTTGGTGGAGATCGGCGCTAAAATTAGTTTTTCAATTTTGGTGCCCCTCTCCCCTTCCGTGCATCCCTGACTCGAACGACGCCACTTTTAAACCACACCGTTGGTTTTTTCATATCATGGGGATGATTATATATAAGTTTGGTGGAAATCGGCGACAGAAACAAAATCTGCCCCTCCCCCTTCCGGGCACCCCTGACGCGAACGGCGCGACTTTTGCCATATTTAAACCACACCATTAGATTCCTCATATCATGGGGATTATTATATATAAGTTTGGTGGCCATCGGCGACAAATTTGTTTCTGCCCCTCCCCCTTTTCTGTCCCTGACAACAACGGCGTCACTTTAGAAAATTCTAACCCCGACCATTATCTTTCTCGTAAAAAGCTACTCCTCGTAGACCCCTTTGGCATCATCTAGATGGTCCCCTGTGAATTTCTATAGAACACAGACATACAGACAGACAGACAGACAGACAGACATTCGCAAATATAGATATATATATATATATATATATATATATATATATATATTCACCCCACATATGACCACACATCCACTCAGTGTATACTCGTACACCTCATCATTACCATGCTGTCACACCAGATATACATGTGCTCACCACACGTGAACATATAGTCACTCCTATACCCATATCAGTCATGACCATACACTAGCTCCATGTATGTATATTCCATGTATGTATATTCACCTCATCTATGACCATACAGTCTCTCCCTATTTACATATCCACATCAACAACGACCATATAGCCACTCAAAATATACATTTACATCCCATCCATGACCATACAGTCAATCCAGGTATATATGCACCCCACCAAGGCCATACAGTCCGTCCAGATATATCAATAAACTGCGCCCTCTACTTTTTTTTAAACATATATTTTTTATTGTAATATAATATTACAAGAGGGATCGGGGCACAATTTTTGACAACTTACATCCGCCCCTCTCCCATTAACATTTTAACAAATACAACGTAGATGACGAACATAACATATATACAGGATGATGTGCGGTGTGTTTGATGACGAACATAACATATATACAGGATGATGTGTGGTGTGTTTGTGATTGCTGTCAGTCCTATCCTGCTTTTGAAATTTCATCTGAGGTAGTCAACATTTGTAACGCACAGGAGGATCGCCAATATTTTTTAGCAGAGGGGGCCTAATTAAATCGTTTCGTTGATGAAATGTATGAATAAACAAAATGGAAAAGAATTTCATTGCGTCGATTCGATTCTGATGATATCACTGTAAGTAAGGAGGAAATGTTAGATATTATAAATTGGTGGTCTGCAATCTTGTTGAAAAGTTCGCATCTTTCGGTTGCATACAGGGGCCCTCTGCTAGTCATCATCTCTGCATATACACCTCAATCATGGTCATTCAGCAACTCCACATACACTCCATCCATAGTTATACAACCACTCCACGTATACCTGCAGCCACCCCAGATACACAGATACACCCACCCTTTACAACAAGGAGACTCCCTCTATAGCAATACGCCCCGCCAATGACTATCTAGCTACTATGTATGTGCATATATACTTGAACCATGACCATACAGCCACTCCCGCTGTATACATAGACCCACCGCATGGCCACACAGCCACCACATGTATACATATACACCTACCAATGAAAATATAGCCACTCCTATTATACCCATACACTCTACCATAACCATACAACACCTTCGTGTATATCATTACACCCAACGGATGACCACACAGCCGCTCCGTGTATACCCATAGACATCATCTATTGTATGGGTTGACGTGCTTTCGAACCCGTGTCATGTTATCACATGTTAAATAGAAGTCTGATAATGAATATAAATCTGACTTGATTTATGTGTGATATATGTCCCTGTTTTATAACCAATGTTAGAAATATGTGTGAAAATTAAGATTTCGATTTAATTTTTTACATTCCAATCGCCATTTTGGCAGCCATCTTGGACCTGGTGACAATTATTCAATTTACATTATATGTAATTTTATACTTATATCTATTTGTGCTTGTTTCTAAATATTTCTCGAATAATAGATAATCAACATATTTTCTGTGAAATTATGTATATATGACACAAGAGCCGCATACAACAGCCAATAATGGGTGAAATTATTAGTCAATAAACTAATTAAAGTTTTTGTTCAACTCAAGACTGAGTTATTATTATCACCATATATTTCATCGACAAAATATAATAGAAAACATTCCATGTAGATCATGATTGACAAAACTTTTTTCGTATCAAGTACGTCAACAAGGACATATCGAATTAGTAAACGCTCTTTAGATCACGGTTTTGCTGAAACCAACCATTTACTTGATAGAGATGCTCGGTATAATGTAATTGATCGCATAAGAACAATTTGGCAGTGGACATATGTTTGTATTTAAGAAAAATACGATCAGAGTTCAAATTTCAAAATGTTCATGGTTTTTCGCACGAATTTCAAAACTTCGCATTACGTATGTGATTGTGTAAGTCAGGCAGACTCGTTCGTGGACATATTGTTTCGCGTAATCAATACACTTGTATGATAAATGACTTTAGATGGTGAAAAAGTTATCTCCTATGTGAAACATTGAAATATTTCCATTTGTATACTCAGTCTCGTTTGGTATAGGGCTAGACAGCGTGTGCCTTAATTTGGCGTATATGCATGTTAGAGGCATGTGTTGTATCAATATAATGCTTTTATCCATGACTTGTGGGTGGATATAGGGTTCAAATTTATTTTAAAAGGTTTCATTGCCACATACGGCAAGTGACTACGCGTATGTATGTCTGGGCCAAGTAAACGTCAATTAATCATTGAATATTTAGTAAAGTTTGCATAGTGCCATATTGTGATTGATGTGTAGCGTGTGGGTTGAATATAATTTATGAGTTGGATACAATTTTTGTCCTAAATCAAGCTCCATGCAGAGTTCAGTCCCCTACGCGTAATGTGAAGAAATATCGCATTTATTTATTTGAGATTTTTGTTAGGTCACAATTCATTCTCCATTATTCTGAGAAACTGAACTGTCCATATTCATTTGAAAATGATCTAAATCAAGCCAGAATAAATTATAACTGGCAAAACGCTTCAATAAAAAATAAATGTTAGATTGAATTAAGAAAATACACGTGCCGGCAGCGTTCAGAAATAGCGTAACGAGGGGACTGAACTCTGTTTTGCAGCTTGGGCCTAAATATGCTATATCCCTCCACTGTATTTTATGAACATTCCGCATACATGCATGATATATATACTCGGAGTATTTAACACTTTGCATTCAGTTTCAACTATGGAGCAATTGATATTCCATCATTTCATTACTAAATTTTGTAATTTCAAGGTCGATTTTTAAAAAATAAATGCAAAAACAATACATAATATTTCCTTCAGTGTACAAAATTATATTCTGACTGAATGTGATCACATACAAACGATTCATACTCGATTTGATGTCATAATTGTGCGGGTTAGACAATATCATAACATTCTTTAAAAAATCGTGATTGGGGGGGGGGGGGGTAGGGATAAGTTTTAGTCGATATTTCAAACGTATCAAAGCTTTAGAGTCTGGACTCTAGTGTCGTAATGTGTAGTCAATGGTTACGTAGCGTTTTTTTCCGAAGACCCATAACCCCGAAGGTCCGATTCTCCGAAGGTCAGATTCCCCGACGCCCCGATTCTCCGAAGACCCATAACTCCGAAAGCCCATAACTCCGAAGGCCTATAACTCCGAACGCCCATAACTCCGAAGGTCTATAACTCCGAAGGGCCGATTCTCCGAAGGTCCGATTCTCAGAAGGTCCGATTCTCCGAAGATCATGTTTTATCGCTTATTAAATAGTGTACAGTCCAGTGGCGGGGTCAATGGGGCCCTAGGGAAGACCGCCACCAAAAAACATGTCAAATGTCGTGTAAACGTCAGGAAATCCCTCCTAGGCATTCAAATATTCACAGTGTTCCTGCCCAGGGGAGCCCCCGGACCAACGATTGGGGGCGTCCCCTCCCATGTATGCGCTCCCCAAATCAGGCCTTCGTGATATGCTTTCGGCATATCATATGCATGATATATCCCCCACATATCCCCCACATATGCTAATTAATGTGCACCCCTAAATGGGAACCCTGGCTCCGCCACTGGTGTGCACCGGGTATATTATAACGAAACGCTGCAAGCATATCAGAGTAGCCTAACATGCACAGGGGCGACAAGTTCTTCCCCGTTCGCCCCTGTACATTTTACTCTGGCATCTCATGGGCCAACGTAACGTTATAGTATCTGGTGTATAGTCAGTGGCGGGCCAGGATTCCCATTTAGGTGGGGGCAGTAGGAAAAGTTTGAATATTTTGATGCCCCATGAACGATTTCCGGGCGTTTACATGACATTGGACATGTTTTGGTAGGGGCCCATATTGTCTGAAATAGCAAGTAGAGGTTTAATGGGGGCAGTGGGGGGATTTTGGGACCCCTTGGCTTCGCCACTGGACTGTACACTATTTAGTAAACGATAATACCCCGATAAAACTAAATCTTCGGAGAATCGGACCTTCGGAGAATCGGCCCTTCGGAGTTATAGGTCTTCGGAGTTGCCCTTCGGAGTTATGGGCTTTCGGAGAATCGGATCTTCGGAGTTATGGGCCGTCGGAGAATCGGGTCTTCGGAGTTATGGGCCGTCGGAGAATCGGGTCTTCGGAGTTGTGGGCCGTCGGAGAATCGGGTCTTCGGAGTTGTGGGCCTTCGTAGTAATAGGTCTTCGGAAAACCAGTCTGACACCGTAGTCAATGGTGATGCTTTCGGTATAATATAGTCTGGATAGTTTTCTATTGGCATGGTGTCAAATTTCATCAAACAAATAATTTTGCTGTTTTTTTGTGTGCACCAATTCTACAATTTGAATGAGATTTTTCCGAAAACGTGCAGCCATATGTCAAGAAATAATATACCGTTTCGTCTATTATCATATTTTGAACGACATATATCAATTTTAGACCAGTGGTTCGTCATTGCATGACTGCCATCGTGGGCGGTAGATCATACTTGGGTAAAATCCTATATTTAAGTAGGGGCAGGAGTTATCTCCCGTAATTGTCGACATTTTTGGACACTATGTCAGCCTGGCAACATGTATGTGGGAGATAATAGCCTTCAATTTTATACATAGAAACCTGTGTTCGGTCAAAGTGGAGCAAAAGTTATCTGTTTTAGTTTTGGCCCACGGACTACTTATTAATTGAATGTATTATATGTGTTGTGTCTTATTTATAATATTATGGTGAATTTGTTATATGGAAATGTTATGATAATTGTCAACGTATAAATTGCTTGTATAAATTGTGTATATGCATATGTTGTTGGCTATGTTGGCTTTCGGGAACTTTATTTTCATTTTTAAAAATGTCCTCGGACTCCTGTAGTTTTGACTGACCACCAGGGAATGGTTTGGCCCGTTGTGAGAATTTTGTTTTAAGGTACTAAATCCGATCAGGCGGTCCTCATATCATCAAGTTACAACATTAACAACATTTCTTCAAAATACGTTATCAGAATCGATCAATTACAACACAATAATGCTAACCGCAGTCAACTACGGGTGTAACATTTCCAAAACGTGTTATTTATCAACATGTTGTTCAATGAAATATATTATTATGAAATTAGGCCGTATTACCACTTTATTTTAGACTTATCCATCTTGATCCTCAATTTTGTCCGAGACTGTCTGTTTGACGAATTCTTTCTGAGCCACAAATAGTACACATTTCGAGAAATAACAAACTTCAAAAATCGATACACTATGTGCTTTGATGGGTGGGTTCCTCGACTCGTACCAAATATTTTTTACCCCCGAAACATTAGTAATTTGGGAGCGTTAATTCGGATTATGCATCTATAATCTGAACCTCAAAAGTGCAAAATCTTAGCATCTAGAGATCTAACTTCATCGTCATCATCATCACAATCATCATTATCATCAACATCATCAACATCATCATCACCATCATCAACATCATCATCATCATCATCATCATCATAGTCTCACCACCATCATCATCATCAACATCATCAACATCAGCATCAACATCATCATCATCATCATCATCAACATCATCATCATCAACATCATCAGCATCATCATCATCATCATCAACATCATCATCATCAACATCACCATCATCATCATCAACATCATCAGCATTATCATCACCACCACCATCATCATCATATCACCATCATCATCATCACCATTATCATCATCATCTCATCTCATCTCATCATCATCATCTCATCATCATCATCAACAACATCATCATCATCATCATCATCATCATCACCATCATCACAATCATCATCAGCATTATCATCACCACCACCATCATCATCATATCACCATCATCATCAGCATCATCATCATCTCATCTTATCATCATCATCATCACCATTATCATCATCATCTCATCTCATCTCATCTCATCATCATCATCATCATCATCTCATCATCATCATCAACAACATCATCATCATCATCATCATCATCATCACCATCATCGAGCATAATCTTTATAAAA